>AP025365.1:5000000-7500000 GCA_030295005.1 Cephonodes hylas
AATGGTCGCCACGGTATCTTAGCTATCTAGGTAAGATGGCACAGGTACCTGTACTGTACTGTACTGTACTGTGTTTAAAACGAAAAAGGTGTCAAGTGACAAAAAGCAGACAATGCGTCTCAGAGACGAAATTCGTCTCGCCCATTTTTGTGTCAAAAGAAAGGTAGATATAGGTATATTCACCTAATTAATTTGACTGGGGCGACCCGGATACCTTACTTGTTGGCTTATGCAATTGACACAAACCTCTTCCGGCGCCCCTCTCTGGATCACTTTCCGTGAGGACGCAATCACTCTATGAAACTTCATCTAGCCTAGCGGTCTCGGTGGCGTTCGTCTGATAGTTAGAGGATACCATGGCTGAATTTTTACCCCTTTTACGATTTGCCTAGAATCGACATAAGGCTAAGTCGTTTGCTTACCTATTAATAACGCAGAAAAGATTCACCCGACCCAACAAAAAAAAATTAACTATGGATATGTACGTCAACATACGAACAAAAAGTTATCGTCAATCGCAATAAGAATATCTCATAAACTCTACTAATTTCGGACGCTCGACTAAAATGCGTCCGTAACAATGAAATCCCCGCCCAGCGAAAAGTATTTAAAACGCAATTAACCTAATTAGTAATTTAGTAATTATTATTAGAATGTGCTGTAAATGTTACGTCCCTAAGCAGTACGGAGTGGTAGACTATGGCTAAGACTTTATGGGAATAGTCCCGTTCAAAGATCATATAAAGAATCTCCATCCCTGGTATTAGTATCTATATAATGAGTAGGAATACAATCAATATCCAACACAAAGTAAAAATCATCATCATCAACCCATATAGGTCCCACTGCTGGGCAGAGGTCTCCTCTATAATGAAGAGAGTTTAGGCCTTAAGTCCACCACGCTGGTCTAGAACAGGTACGCGGACTATACACTAAGAAATTTCTAAGAACTTTTAGTAGTGCAGATTACATCACGGTGTTACTTCACCGTTAAAGCAAGTGATAAAATTAATTATTGTAAATACATAACTTCGAAAATTTAACAAAGTGTGCCTGAGCTTTGAAGCCGCGACCGCCGAGATTCTTGACCGCGAGCTTTAATCTTTACCACTACTTACCTATACTTACTACAAATAAAAAACTGATAATAAACACACTTGTCTCGTGGGGATCGATCCCGCGGCATCTATTTCACAAGGCGGTACCTAATCAATATCCTACTGAGCCTATGTAGTTCTAATACTTAGCAAGCAATGTTAAGTAGAAAAGCTTTCTACAACCAAAAATACTTTTTGCGTGAATCAAAGTTATCACACTCACTCGTTTGTGCTAAGAGACTAACGGTATAATAAGACTAACGGTAACATCATTACAAAAACATAATTAGAGCAAAATCTATGCAATGACTATCTACATCTACTAGATTCTCAAACACTTCCATAAAACATTAAAACCTCATTACTCACTAAAACTACTCATTAAAAAAAGCATAAAACCTTTTTACATCACGTGTCTTAAACAAAAGCATTCCAAATTCAAATTGTTTAGAATCGGAATCGTCGGCATGTCTCAGACGGCCGGTAGCGCGGGGCGTGCGCGCAGACGCATCGCTCCTCCCGGGGGCGGCGCGCCTCTCGCCCCGCCCCGCCCCGCCCCCGGCCCTTCGGTACGACAGACCTTGCAGTACACCTTGACGATACCTCTGTGTTATCGACGATTTTGATTACAAGTACTTTTGATACTTGTATTTTTCGGAAGAGTTTTAATAGTAGCTGGTTAAAATTAGGGCCTGCTTAATTTTATAATAATCGCGCCGCACTGTCTCAGATCTGTTGTTCTTGTATAAATTACTTAATAACAGTATTGACTCTCCTGAAGTGCTAAGCAAAATATGCCTGAGCGTACCGAGCAGAGTACCGCGTTTCCCTCGGCCTTTATTTAAAGCACCATGTTGTAGGAGTAACTTGGGAAAACATTCGCCCATCGCAAGAATTGTTCACAAATACAATTCAGTAGCCAGCTCTTCGAAGGATATTGATATATTTTCCAATACACTAGATAAGTTTAAGTTTTTCATATCTAAACAATTAACCAATGTGTAAATGTTGATGTGCCTATTCTATTCTATTCAATTCTATGTTATATTGTATTAGCTACAAATTGTTGTTCGCTTGAATTAAGTAACTATTTTTAAGTTAATGTTGTTGTTGCTTTGTTTAATTTTTTAGTCATATATTTTTGTGTAGTTTTCTTTTTTGTTATGTTTAAATAATTTTTGTTCCTTTCCTGTTGTATAGTTGTATTGCATGTTGTGATCTCCTATAATTGAGGAAGCACAGTGTTTGGACTGCAACGGTACAATGAAAAAACTTGTAAGGTGTATTCCTTGTTGGAGAACCAAATAAATAAATAAATAAATAATGACGCGCGATGGATAGTATATGGAGAATGATGCGATTTCCAATAGAATTGTTTAAGTTCATACTTAGTATACTTAGGCTATATTAACCTACAAAGTTTTGTGTGGACTTTCCAGCTTTAGTTAGGTAGGACTGAGATTTATGCCGAAAGGGTTGGTTGGCTTGATGTTACTAAGAATTTCCATTGGAGAAACGAACAAGATATTAGTGCAATTTTCTTTTGTAATTTTAAAGCGTTCGTCAAATTAATAACTTCGATATGTATTTGAGTCCGGAACGGTAAATGCCGGAATTGTGTAGACCGTTTGCTGCCTCAGAGTAGACTATTTCGCATTAATGTTTGAATAGCGACTACATCGTGTCCGAGCCGTGTGATCTACAAGAGGTGGGTTCGATTCCCGGGTCGGGCAAAGTGTTATTGGATATTTTCATCAGGAAACTTTCAGTTGGGAGACAGGAGATGTTTCCGAACAGCGGCAATAGGCTCGCCCGTTATTACGTGGATGATATATATAATCTGTATTCAGAAGTTCACAACTGCCTACCCTTTAAGGGCATACAGGCGTGAAGTTATTCTTAAGAACTTTCAGGTGTCTAAGTTTCCTCACGATATTTTCCTTTACCGTTAAAGTAAGGAAATGCACTGATTATAGGTAAAGAAATTAAATGCATTGTTAATACATACGTAACTTCGAAAATCCGGGGTGTTTGCCTGGGGTTTGAACCCGCGACCGCCGAGATTCTCTACCGCATGCCTAAACCTCGAGGCCAACACTGCAATTATTAGTTAATTTAGGTAAATAATGAAAACTTATCACAGACATAGAGAGGCCCGTGGCGCAGTTGTCAAGACACCAGCTTGCGAAGCGAGTGGCCGCGGATTTGATCCCGCACCGTGACAAATGTTTGTGTGATCCACGAATGTTTGTTTCAGGTTTGGGTGTTTGTGAGACCGAAAAGTCTCTCGTAGTTTCTGATACCCACGACACAGGACTTGTATCCTGGTGTGGAGTCAGAAATATATATGTGATTGTTTTATTGTTGTTTTTAAATATGTTTACTAATCAAGTTTATTACGATACCATCACACTTGTATTTCCGAGAGACAGGCAGATATACATACGCTCTGCCATCTGTATGTTATGCTTAAGTAATAAGAGGCGGGCCTATTGAAAAGGTCACCTCAAAAGACCAAAAGGCTGAAGTGATCTCGAAAGGGGCGGTGGCGCTGTAGCCTGTGTCCGTCGCGGGCGCCGACCCACAACCGGGGCAACCGAACCAAGCTGATGGGCGTGCAACGCGCCCTGTACAATTCCGAGACGGCGGAGAAGACAACATCTTGGATATCACCGGGCGACTGTTGGACGCTTCTCGCCCACACAACGTGATTGCCCTACTTGGCGGAAATAGGGCCACCGGAAGTTTTAGTTGGAATGTGGGGATAGGGATTTTGTTAGGACTAGACCATTAGCATCTGTGCGGGTATGAAGCCGTCGCGCGCCGGGGAGGAAGGTCAGTGACCCCGACATTCGCTTCCCGCCTCCCCCTCCTCCAGGGTTGTCAGGACGTAGAAACATGATCAGCTTTCCCCTCAAGGAAATAAAAGGGTCAGCTTACATCTTAAACAGATGTTCTAAATTAAAAATCTATATAAAGCACATCTGAGATGGTCCTAATAAAAGTATCTACATAATTACCTAAGTATTGGCAGCGGTAAACGGTTGACGGGCTTGTAAAGCGTGTACGGCACGCGGGCGGTACGTCTAGGGAAACGGCAAATTTGTTTGGTATCTTCATCAACCCATATACGCCCACTGCTGAGCACGGGTCTCCTCTACCATTGAGAGGGTTTAGGCCATAGTCCGCCACGCTGGCCTAGTGCGGGTTGGCGGACTACACACCTAAGAAATTCCTAAGAACTTTTAGGTGTGCAGGTTTTATCACGATGTTTTCCTTCACCGTTAAAGCAAGTGATAATTCAATTTGAATACACACATAACTTCGAAAAGTCAGAGGTGTGTGCCTGGGGTTTGAACCCGCGACCGCCGAGATTCTCGACCGCGCGCCTAAATCTCGAGGCCATCACTGCTAGTCATTCATTCATCATTGTACATAAGGAGTAAATGAGTCACACAAGTATCTTCGTTGTTTGACATCCGGAATCAATCTGCATTTATTGCGTTCTAACAACGAATAGATTTCTTAGGTGTGTTCCACCAACCCACCGCTAGGCGTGGTAAACCCTCTCAGTTAAAGAGGCCTCAATCGATCAATAGGACCTATATGGGCTGATAATACGGATGGTGATGATATGGGCCTATCGCCGTTCTTCGGGCACATTTCCAGACTCCGTGCTGATATTTAGAATATCCTCATTGAAAAACCCAGAAACATGTTGCCTGTCTGCGGAATCGAACCTGGACCTCTAGATCGCACAGTACATACTTGTGCCGCGAGACCACAAGGCAGACTCCTACAACTCTTGATTTTAAACATTCAATGTGGTAGCAGAAATGCTTGTCTACATATCCGTTCGGAGATAGAGGCATGTGAGCAAAAGTGCAATATAAAACAATTGCCGTGTTTAGGCCTATCCCAAAACATTTCCCCACGATGTTTTCCGTCACCGTTGAAATACATAATAATTCTTCATTATTACTATACTTATGACTTTTTGAAAGATTATTCGCCAACAAAGCTAGAACGCGGTGTATCTCAGTGCCGCTAAAATAGCTTATTACTAACGACCGTACTATAAGACAGAAAACGTGACCCATCAAATTATTTTTAGCTTAAAATTATCACATAAATACCTAAGTCCAAAGTTTTCAAAAACCATGAATAATAACGCAAGATCACCTACTTCTAATTATTCATACTAAAACCGCAAACCAAATTAAACAATACCGGAGCTTCATAATGACGTCACAGGCCACAAACAGCCTAACTCATACGTACCTACTTGCAAATGATTAATACCTTACTATTCCCTGCGAGCCCGTAACAAAGGACGGGGGGCGGGGGCCGAGGGGGGCGAGGGGCGCCGGCCCGACGTGGGCGTGACTCTCGCTCCATTAGCTATAAGTTCCACGGCTCTACCGTCTCGAGTTTATGCGACCCTGGTACCGTGACGTCATTTTACCTGCCGACTTGGCGCTTTTGGAACCCGATTTTGACTGTATATCGATTTTATATTCCGATTATTCGAATACATAATCGAGTATATTTATTATCATTATAGTATACAAAGTAATACATTTACTTACATGTTCAATATTTGATGTGGGTAACAAAACAGCGGCTTATTTTGGAGAGCATGACATCATGATCATCACGTGCTCATCAAAAATAATGTCGTGTATAAAATAATACCGGTTACCATCAATGTATAGAAAATAGCTTAATTTTATGTAGTCTTTAAGCAAATCACTGAAAAGTTTAAATAACTTTGTAATTTAGTTACTACATTTTTATTGCAATGTTGATACCGTAAATACATAAAAAAGCAATGTAGGCAAGTTTATGCAGCTTGAATATTTCAGTACTTTACCTAGCCATTTTTTTTTTTTGATAATACTTTTAGTGAGACTCTACGTATATAAGTAATATACTTGCGTTTTTAACCATCCACATTCTAAATCACCTGCATAATAAAATTAACTGTTCGAGATGTAGAGGTTTTAATTCTAAACGAACAATACCCCAGCAGCATAATTTTAATTGGAAGCAGGATAAAGTAAAACGTGCCCTGTTTTTTCAAAAAAAGATTGAACCAATCCTAATTAATTTTCTAAGCAGTGTTCGCTTAGAATAAAAATGTCTTCATATTTAGCAATCTATGCAACTAATAACAGCCGCAATTAAAAACATGATTTTGCACTTTTGTTACGAATTATGGTTAAAAATCATACGACCAAACTACGCTTTAATACTTCGGAGAAGAAACCCACTATCCCCTTTTTCCTTATTTAAAAATGTACAAGAGATATTCTTACACAAGACCTTGAATAAGACATTGCGAGAGGTATTTGCCATTGAGAGAGATCATTGAATTCTGCGCGAAGCAACCAAAATTCCACGTGGAGTGTATAGAAGGCATCGATGATTCTCGTGTACGTAACGTGACGTGTACATGAATTTATTAACGAGTCAAGGTGAGGAGATCGATCAGTCCGCGCATGCGCTCCGCACCCGCTCCCACGTGGCCCTCAACAGATGGCGGCACCGGCCACTGCGCATGCCCCATATTATTGAACCATACCACGGGCACACAGACACGCTCTGACATAAATCATATGTTTGTCGGTTTCCAACCATACGGTTTCGTATTACCATCGCGGCGCATAATGACGCAAGTCAACTCGCTAGCATCAACCTCAACTTAATGCTCAGCTCAATAGAGACGACTTTGCTGTGAATGAATAACATTAGTACGGCAAGATAATGTTTTGCAGCTATCGGCGACGGACGTCAATTACCATAGTCTTATCTGAGCACCTTTTATGGGTTAACATGCCCGTGATTGAAGACTCATTAGGTTCGCGATCAATTAGTGATACATCGGAATGGTTTGTGACTAGTCATGTTTAATTTGTAAACAAGATATGTTTACATTATCACATTGATTGCTTGCTGTGGTTGCATAAAAATCTAATAGACTTTACTTTAACAACTAAAAACCTCCGTCGATTGAAAAAATATGATAGAAGCTTTTTGTTGATGAATAAAAAATTCCTATTGAGTGTGTTGTCTGGTAATATTTAAAATACGAATACAATTTACGTCGCCTTTCAGACAGCCCAAATCCAAAAAGATTCCAATTTTAAAATGTAATAGATACTGTAAATATCATTCTAAATGCGCACTAACAAAAACATTAGGTACTTCAATTCAAAGCCTATTCAGCGTAACTTTGTAGAGAAGTAACTTTTCTTATGAATATATTATTGAATAATAAAACTCAGGAAAAATAAGGGAGAATAAAAACTAAAGAACAAAGCTATTTTCTACATAAAATGCTTAGTTGCAAAGATCTTAAAATAAAACACGTTTTAAATTATTGCTTTTTGTCGTCGGAAAAACTTCACAGAGCTCTTGAAAAGTATTTATCAGTGGATAAAAATACGACAGAGATATACAGGTAACATTTACCTATTAAATAAGACTTTTAGTCGAGGAATAAAGTATAAAACCTTGTAAAATGAAAACAGCTCTATTACCGTCTTGCTATCGCTATATCTGTTTATAAAAGAGACAACATGATTGAATCGAGATGGCTCTTACGTGTCTATTTTTGCTAATGTGAACCGCATATACTTGAATAACCTGTTTCAAATTGCTACCCGTTTTTGAGCGCATAAATAATCTAATTTAAGGATAAGTAAATTTCTCATCTTATTTAACATGATACGCAAAAACATTTACTTTGTGTAAAATTAGTTTGAAAATGCTTTATTGGCACTTATAGATGGTGCGTAAAACTAAAAGCGGAGGCAGTAAAGAGAGTTTTATAGTCCAATGTAGTTTGACTTTGAATATAAACTTTTTTGGCAAGGACTGCGCAATAGACACAGCGAAACTTTACCGTTCTTTATGGTTAAGGATGCCGTCTGTAAAGTTTTACTGGAGTTGGGTGTATTTATGATATTTACACCATGCGCGCACGATGCACGTACTTCTTAATAGTTTGCTTTATGTAGAGTTGATGTATATGTATATACCTACGTACGCAGCGGCAGTGTGCGCGCCGAGCGAACAAATGTCAGTTAGCAATAAACCAGTAAACGGTACGCATCGTGTTTCATTGAATACATATCATTGGCGACGAAGAGGGACTACCCACTACAAAAAAAAAAAAAAATGGCTTATCTTGGAAGTTTGTCGAATTTTGACCATAAAACCGGTGAATGGTCTATATTTAAAGGCAGATTAACCCAGTTTTTTAAAATAAACTCCGTGGAAGAAGAGAGAAAAAACGGATTCCTGCTGACATACCTCTCCGATGAGACGTACAGGTTGGTACGTAACCTAGCTTACCCCGCTGAGTTGGAGTCCTTGAGCTACCGGGACCTGGTTGCGTTACTCGACACGCATTTTAAAAGGAAGGAGGGTTCATTCGTGGATAAGGCGATTTTTTTCGGCGCAAGTAGAGATCCAGGCGAATCGTTAGGAGACTGGGCGGCGCGATTGAGAGGGTTGGCAAGCTACTGCGAATTTGGTACCGCGCTTGAAATTAACCTGAGGGATCGGTTCGTCCTCGGCTTGGGTCCAGGCCCCGAACGCGACAAGCTATTTGAGCAGAGTCCCACGACCCTCACACTGACAAGTGCAGTTGAATTAGCGGAGCAAGCGGCCTGTGCCAAACAGGCGAAGACCATGTGCGCGGGAATGGCGGTGCCGGTCAAGGATGAACCGGTATACAAGGCCCGGTTCCAGGAGCGGGCGGCTCGCGGCTCGCAGGTGCCTCAGTGTGCGGTGTGCGGAATGAACAACCACAACAGTGAAAAGTGTCGTTATAAAAGTTACAAGTGTTCAAAGTGCGGCATAAAAGGCCATCTAAAGAAAGTGTGCGGTAACAATAGGAAATCACGCGTATATTATGTCAATCCGGAAGAAAATGGTGTTGCGAATGATTCCCAGGACTCTTGTGGGGAATGCCAAAACTTTAATTTGAGGTATGTTACCGACAAACCTATAGAAATAGATCTTGTATTAGGGGAAAAATTATTGACTATGGAATTAGATTCCGGTTCGGGTAGGTGTGTAATATCGGACAGTCTGTACAAAGAGAATTTTTCTGATTATAAATTACAAAAATGCAATTTGAAAATGTGTTTGTACAATGGACATAAAATCTCGCCATTAGGTTATTTCACAGTTCAGGCCACGTTTAATGGAGAGAAAAGAAATATAAAAATTTTTGTTGTTAAAAATGGCGGCCCGCCACTACTAGGCAGAGATTTCATGTCCACGTTTAATTTAGTTTTAACAACTAATATTAATAATTTTTCAAGCGTCACAGATTTGGCTAAATTATTAGATAAATTTCCAGACTTGTGGCGAGATGAACTGGGGACGTTCAAAGAATTTAAAGTTTGTTTGAATCTTAAAGAAGGGGCCGTTCCGAAATTTTTTAAGCCACGCACCGTACCCTTTGCCCTTAGAGATAAGGTGGAACAAGAATTAACGCGATTAGTAAGTTTAGGTATTCTAGTTCCCGTTAATAATTCACAGTACGCCACGCCTATTGTTCCCGTTTTAAAGGACAATGGTCAAGTGAAAATTGCAGGTGATTTTTCCGTAACATTGAACAAAGACTTGATTATTGATAAATACCCTTTGCCTAGGATCGAGGAGGTTTTCGCTAAAATAGGAGGAGGCGAACATTATAGTAAGATCGATCTAAAGAATGCGTATAATCAATTCCTTCTGGATGAGTCCTCACAGGAGCTCACGACGATTAATACGCATAAGGGACTATATAAATATACGAGATTAGTTTACGGTTTGGCCAACGCGCCGGCGATATTTCAAAAAGCGATGGAAACATTGCTCGCAGGCATAGAAGGAGTGAGCATATGGCTGGATGACGTGTGTGTGACGGGCCCAGATAGAAGCACTCATTTAAACAGACTTACTAAAGTCCTTAGCAGGTTATCGCGAGCGGGTTTGCGTCTAGAAAAAAGTAAATGCGAATTTTTTAAGGTAAGCGTAAAGTACTTAGGTTACGTTATCAGTAAGACAGGTATAGGGACCAGTCCCGATAAGGTTCGAGCTATTCTCGACGCGCCGGAGCCGACGAACGTGACGGACGTGAAAAGATTCCTAGGAATGGTAAATTACTATAGGAATTTTATCCCTCGCGCTTCGTCAATATTGAGCCCTCTCCACGAGCTGTTGCGAGCGGACGCACCGTGGCAGTGGGGCGAGCGGCAGCGACGGAGCGTGGCGGCGGTGCGGCGCGAGCTGGCCTCGGAGCGCGTGCTCGCGCACTTCGAGCCCGCGGCGCAGCTCGTGCTGGCCGTGGACGCGGGCCCCGCCGGCCTCGGCGCCGTGCTCGCACAGCGGGACGCGGCCGGCGTCGAGCGCCCGCTCGCCTACGCTTCGCGAGCACTCACGGTAAGCGAAAGAAATTATAGTCAGATACAGAAGGAAGCTACGGCTATCATTTTTGGAGTGAAGCATTTTCACCAGTACCTGTACGGCCGCGAGGAGCCGTTCATCTTGAAGACTGACCACAGGCCTTTAGTGTCCATTTTTAACAGTAAGGCAGGGATACCGGTAACGACCGCGCTGAGACTTCAGAGGTATGCAATAATACTATCCGCCTATAATTATGTCGTGCAGTATGTACCGTGTCGCGAAAACCAGCCCGCCGATTATTTCTCACGTGCGCCGTTGGAGTGTAAGACGCAGGTAGGTACCGACGGCGACATAGATGCCTACTATGCGCTAAAATTCTTAGATGCCGCGTCGCCGGCGACTACGGTGAAGGAGATCGAGCAGATGACCGGACGCGATAAGACACTCAACACCGTCATTAGGTATATGCATCGCGGATGGCCGCGTAATGTGAAGTGTAAATCTATACTGCCCTATTTCCAATGTCAATCGGATTTACAATTGGAAAACGGGTGTATATTTAGGGGGCACAGGATCGTGATACCGGCGGCGTTGCGTGACAAGATGTTAGGGGAACTGCACGAGTCTCATCTAGGTATAATTAAAACGAAGAACAACGCGCGAAGCAGAATGTGGTGGCCGGGAATCGATGGTGACATCGAGCGCTGGATCGGCTCGTGCGAGACGTGCGTGCGCTTGCGCGCCGCACCGCCGCGCGACCCGCCCGCGCCCTGGCCGCGCCCCGCACGCCCCTGGCAACGGCTCCACATTGACTATATGACCGTAGGGCAAAGGGTATATTTAGTGGTGGTCGACTCTCACACCAAATGGTTAGAATGTATATATATGAACAGCGGTACTACGACGGCCGCGATTATTGAAAAATTAAAGGGAATTTTTTCAACCTTCGGGCTACCAGAATTGTTGGTATCCGATAACGATGTAAAAATCAACTCAACAGAATTTAGAACATTTTGTAATTCAAACGGAATTAAATATATAACGTCACCCGTATATCACCCACCCAGTAACGGACAGGCGGAGAATTCCGTCAGAACATGTAAGAAAATGTTAAAATGTATTGTTAAAGAAGATCTACCGATTTGTAAAATACTCGAACAATTGTCGGGGTATTTGTTTAATTACAGAAACACCGTGCATTGTACCACTGGGGAAACACCGGCCAAATTAATGTTTGGAAGGAATTTAAGATCGCGTCTTGATTTGATCTTACCTAACCGGAATGATCGTGCGCGTGAAGATGCCGTGCAAGCAGTACCCGGAAAAAGATCCTTCGAGTCGGGAGACATCGTGTGGACCCGGTGGTACAGTGCTCGGAAGGAAACATGGGTGTTAGGATTCATAAAAAAAAAAATCGGCAATAAAATGTATAAAATTTTACTTAAGGATATTAATGAATATTGTATCAGACACGTCGACCAGATATTAAAGTATAAAGGTGACCTCAACCAGGACGTGCCTCATGAGCTTCACACGTCACCGTCGCCGCAGCGGCTAGACATATGTTTAGCGCCGGCGGATCCGAAACCGGTTTCCGGACATGATAACCAACCAGCTGCCGAAGCGGCGACGGCCAGGGAATCTAGTGAGACACGTGATCTGGATGATGAAGAATCATGTATAGAGAATGAATGGGAGGATTGTGTCACAGATGAGTGTGAGAGAGGGATATCGGCGAGTTCGGCATCGGCGGGGGCACCGGCGGCAACGGTACCGGTCGCGAGCCGCGGCGGGCAGCAGGCGGAGGAGCCGGCAGCGCCCCCCGACCTAGCGCCACCGACGAGGGTACGCGAACATAATATTATTCCGTCCGAAGGTAACGCCTCGCCACCGCCGTCACCCGCACTCGCTCGACAAAAACGCGTTAGGAAAATTGTTGATTACAAGAAGTACTTTTAGTTATTATAATTGTTCTTATTGCTTAGTTGTTATCCGATTTAGTATGTATCACTGTGTTATGGGTAGGCATATATATTGTAATAATAAATCAACATCATAAAATCTGAATTGTATTTAACTCTAAAGAAGTAACTACGAAGCTTAATTAATGTTTATAACTATGTCTACTTATAATAAATAAATTAAGATATTTTATATATATTAAGTTCATGGCAGATGTTATTTTTCGTGTCTCAAAGTATGTTTGGAGGAATGATGTATATGTATATACCTACGTACGCAGCGGCAGTGTGCGCGCCGAGCGAACAAATGTCAGTTAGCAATAAACCAGTAAACGGTACGCATCGTGTTTCATTGAATACATATCAAGAGTACTTATTTTATATTCATAGATAATTGATTTAAAAGAAGTGTGAGATATCAACCATTAAATATCATCATAACTAACTATCCCATCTTCTCGACGACGCCAATAGAACCTTATTTTATTACAACGATGGAGTAGCGTTTAATTATATTTGAATAAAGCAACGAGCTACTCGGCTTAAACTATTTATGTGTGTTTTTTCTAAACCGCCTTCTTCAAATAAATTAAAAAAGCTACTGTTAGTAAAAGGAGGTTTATATGAAACCTCGTTATAAAAAAGCAAAAGAAATAAATTAAATGTCGTGTCGATAGTCAATCGAAACTGGTGACAAGTACTAGGGCGACAGAGCGCACGAGGATGTTTACCGCTCGCGCGGCGGAAGCCGGGAAATGTCTCGACGTTTATTCTACCGCAACGCGCGCCTCTGCGTCACTTTACGTCGCAATTATGTTACAATAACACTGGCCACATTGCACAGACTGTTGTTAAATATGATTTAAAAAAATATGTAAATTTAAATTTTATTTCGAATATTGTTTTTTATCACGTGGTTCTTAAGATTTTGTTTTTTATTTTATTTTTTTCAGTCAGTAAGCATTACAAAAAATAAATCAAATTTAAATAAAGAACATTTGTGATAATTTTGAATACCGGTATGACAAAGTATTGTCCCTGTGGTTCGCCTTATTAATCATTGTCTATGGTTTGTATTTTTTTCAAACAAATACCTACAAACCTTTATGTAGTCGACATTTGCAAGAAAAGGTTAGTCATTTGTTATGAATAGGTGTTCTTGGAATCCCGCAAATTGTACAGAGGGGGGATCCACGCGGCCGAGTGGGTGTCGGTACGGTTATCATGAATGGGAGGCGTTAATTTATTGCCGTGGCATTTGCGTTTATACGTATAAATAAATTATTTTTATATTACGACTTTTGATACATTGTGAGTATGTATGCAACGGTGTAGGGTTCAGTTATATTAAACGCGTTGATAAGCCATTTATATAATGAAGTGATCGAGAATCAATCATCTGATAAGGGATTTTAATTAAACTAATAAATATTGAAAATGTCGCCAATTAGGTATGTGTTTATCTTTGATGGAGTAAATTAATTATTAGTTTATAAAGTCGCTTCTGATGGCATGAGGGCTGTATAAAAATGTTTTGTCATCGTTCTGTTATTTTTTTATAGAACAAGGATGTTCGATTAGTAAAAGGCTGAAAGTAACAAATTAAGGATTCATTTTATTTGTAGTCGCAAAGGAAGTTTATTTTTTGTAAAACGAAAAAATGCAAATTTATATTTTACGGTTAAAAAGGACGACTATATCATTGGAAGTGGTAGTTTGCTAGTCTTTGGCGTTGTTGAAAGGGATTATTGTATAATAGATCCTGGAACAAAAAACATCCTTAAATTTAAATAACAATACACGCGAAAGTAGAATACATTGTAATCTCCAAACTAATCCTGAATTGTAAACGTTATCGAAAGTTTAGCTGAAGCAAACAACGACACTCGAAAACTTCTAACATCTGTCGATTTCTCAGGAGCGTGCCAGGTTCCCCTAATCGTCTCCGAAGGCACAAAGGGCTCATGCTGTGTGGAGACAAGGATAGCAACATACGACTAGCTACAGGAGAGAGCGAGACAACTTCACGACCGGAACATAACACCAGTCGGTCGCGGTCGACGGGGCCCGGACAAAATGAATGGTTTCGAGGAGATTAAAATGCGCCGTAACATCGGAATGAATGAAAATAATAAAAAACAATAATTGCGTAACATGACGCCGTTAATAGTCGAATGTAATGATCCAGCTGGGGTATTTGTTAGAAACTCAACTCGGTTTTAGAAATACATTGACCGTTTTGTTTGCGATTGAATTTACGTTTCTGCTACAAAATAAGTAATGTACGTCTGTTGCCTGTTCATGCCTCTCCTTTGCAGCATAAAAGTATACCTAATCACGGACAGTCCTAAACATTCCCAATGGTTGAATCGTCTCCAAATTATTAAATGTCTTATACTCGGAAATATGTGGCTCTTTATTATACGATCGGGTCTATAATACTTCAGCTAAAGAACTTTGTGTTCCTTTTTTTGAAGTCGTTGCAGTTTTGAAAAATATCTCCTCGCTCTGCTTGTGCAGCCGTTACTTGGAAGAGTTTTAAAATCTGATCCTACTACCTTTTTTTAACAATTAAACCCTTTTTTATTTTCAAGGGGAATGCTACTATGGCTCTAATTCCTGCTAGCCCTGCTGGTTAGGGGTGGCGAGAGTATGTCGGGTCGCCGGCCACTCAGCCCAACGCGTGGTAACATCACGTTCGCGCAGATATTAGTGTCGGTCAGGGTCCCAAACCAATCTAATTGTCTCTGTTAACGCCTTCTTCGTTGACGTCCTTGGCTGGCGGGATCAACCTTTTCGCGATCCCGCTTCGCGCTCTCCATCTGCGACATGACGTACTCGCAGAAGGAAAGCATCACTCGCCAGGACCTCGGACTCCCGACCATCGAAGAGACGACGGCCGGGAGCGAGAGGTCTCCACCGACAATAGCACGGATAGAGCTGCGCTGCACCTTCCAGACTGAACACTCTTCTAGTGTGTGCTGGGCTAACAGATTTAGCAAACTGAGTTAAGAGCTTTTCGGAATATTTATAACTAGGAGAATATTACATATCTACATTTTTTAAAAGCACATATTTACTTCAACGGCGGGTTGGTAGCCGCCGATTATGTTAGTACAAAGAGCCAGTTGTGGCAGGGACCGCGGCCAGCAGTGCGACAACATAGCGCTATATTGATCCCACACAACGACCGCGCAGCACTTACATCGCTGCAACGTAAATTAATACGCTAGACGGCAAAGTTTCGTGGCGCTTGATGTTTCCCATCATTCTCTTAAATATATTGGAAATTCAGCATTTTAAAATTTTAAAAACTCTATCCTTTTAAATTAATGGATGGCTTGTGCATAAGCTACCTATAATTCTCACGGGGCGAAAGAAACCAAGAGGGACTGCATGGGTAGGTTGTGTCTCTTCGTCCAACGGTTGGCTCGACTTAACCTTGGAATGCAACAAGATGGTATCGACTTACAAAAAGATACATTCGTGTCAGCTAGCTAAAATTTTACTTCATTGTTAACTAGCTGTTGCCCGGAACTCTATATGCCACATCTGTCATTGTTGCTCCGCTATTGATTCCAGAGTCATGGTAAATAGCCTATAGCCTTCCTTTATAAATGGGCTATCTAACACTGAAAGATTTTTTCAAATCGGACTACAAATATTTAGGCTGTAGATAAACTGCCTGCAGTATTTATTATTAAGACTTTTCACTTTCATGCGATATTTCTGACCTCCATCATCAGTCAGTTTGACAGCCCCGTGGCGCAGTTGGCTAGACACCAGCTTGCGAAACGAGCGGCCGCGGGTTCGATCCCCGCACCGAGACAAATATTTGTGTGGTCCACAAATATTTGTTTCGGGTCTGGGTGTTTGTGAGAGCGAAAAGTCTCTCGTAGTTTCCGATACCCACGACACAAGACTTGTATCTTAATGTGGGGTCAGGACTATGTATGTGACTGTTGGGTGTATTTAGTTTAGTCTACAAACATGCCACTGCTGGACACGAGCTTCCTCTACCACTGCGAGAATTCAGGTCTTTACGTCCATCACGCTGGCCTATTGTGATTTGGGGTTCTACACACCAAAGAAATTCCAAAAAAATTTTTAGGTAATCAGGTTTCATCACGATGTTTTCCTTCACCGTCAAAGCAAGTGGTAATTCATTGTGAATACACAAATAACTTCAGAAAGTTAGAGGAGTGTGTGTGGATAAAATAAATAAGTTAATAATCGTTTTTTGATATGTATCTGAGATTTCTATATCATTGCGTAAAAGAAAATAAAAAACGAAGGTTCATTTTATGTCTGCTTTGTGATTGCGGCATAAAGAGGCTCGTACTGTTGGGTGGTCCGTTTATCGTCCAGCTAGAGGGTTCAGGGAATAAAATTATGAAATATTTGATCTATAATTACCCCATATTAAAAACTATTAACTAATAATGTCGGACAGAACGGTTTGGAAGACTTTAGGGAAGGCTTATGTCCAGTAGCGGACCTCTTTTAGATGATGATGATGATGATGAAAACTATTTAGTCAGATCCCACCACAACTAAAAATTCGGAGGAGGAGATGTTTGTAATGTATCCGCTCTATTTTACTGTCTCTGCGATACAAGCCACGCTTAGTGCAGAGTCAGTAGCATAATTTAAAATGAATGTATGTATGTAGAATAAATGGTAAATGTTGAAGATATTCTCCTGTCATACCTTTAAAGGATACAAGCCTGACTATTTGTAAGTCTACCATCGAATACCATACCATCTTAGCAACACTCCTGATCAAAAAACTTTTTTTAACAAGTTTTCTACGCAATGCGAAGTTCATAGTGACATTGTTTTATCGCTTTTAGTGCTTTTAGTCAAACCCACGTGCCTCGTAAATCCGTAAAATGCATGACCAATCAAAATACCAATATCAGGTCGCGCACACACACAAACCTGTGTGTACTGTGTGCGTGTGTGTGACTTACTTAGGAACACACACACACAGCGCTGAGATGTAACACGCGGCCGAGGGATAACAGAGGGCCTACAATTCATCAACCCGGAGAATAGTTATGATGTCCATGATTGAGATGGGTGTGATTGGGGTACGGAATAGCAATGTTTCAGTAATTTGCTGCAGATACCCTCCTATAGTTAAACATCTATCTATCTGAAACTAGCTGTATTACAAATATAATACGTAATAAGGTTGGTAGTAACCAACTGTATTCTTCTATATAATCTATACCTATTACTTCCACTATTCATAATTCCTAATAGTTCCTTGATAATTTCTATGTCAGCTGTCTAGGATCTCATTGAAGAATAATTAAACAAACAGGAGTTGCGTCAAATATTCTCGCATCAGATTCATATTTAACTTACGCAAATATGATCAGATTTCTAATTTTTTTACTCATCTCTAGAACATATAACCATATATGTACGTCTTCGCCGGAATACACACGTTTTATCTTACATATAACAAATTTTTTTAACCCTCTCTTTTCTGTCTTAAACATCGTTTCTAATTCCTGAAAAATAACAATCTTCTGAAAAGTCTAAAGAAAGTCAATGCTCGCCATTTTTGTCGGTCTTGTGCTGCTCTTATCCAGAGCTTTCCGGCTACATGGGTTATGTCATCTGACCATCTAACTGGTGGTCTGCCCCGTTTCCTTGCACCTTCCCGAGGCCACCATTCTGTCACGGCCTTTGTCCATCGACCATCACTCCTACTTGCCAAATGTCCTGCCCATCGCCATTTTAGCATCTGGAATTTAGCGCTTACCAATATTTACACTTACCTAGCCAGCGTGGTGGACTAAGGCCTAAATCCTTTCAATGGTAGAGGAGGCTCGTGCACAGCTGTGGAACGCATATGGGCTGATGATGATAATGAAACGTAATCAACTAATCATATTTACTTAAACCCATCACTTTTATATTTTCTGGAATGAATGATTCATTTTAAAATATAACTGCGATAAACATTTCGAATAATCTACTCCCACGGGTTCAATAGAAATTCCGCGCCCTGTGGGAGTAATCTCACATGCAAAGCATCCTGTCTATTCTCCGACCGTAGATAACAAGTCTTTATTTAAAATAAATACATGTATGAATTCCGTGTTAATTTTAAGTCACTTGGAAGACACAGCTAAAAAAAATTGTATTCGGTAAAGTGACCTGTATGACCAGAATCCAAAGTAAGGTGATCTGAATTGACACCAACCCTCGAATTTCGAGGGCTTAAGAAGTAGAATTGGGGACGGAGATGACACTTATACATCATTGATGTATACATTTCCACTGGAAGTGATGTGCAGTCCGTCAGTTCTAGTGCCTACTTTCGTTTATTTTTCGTATAAATACAACAGAGACAAAACAAAGAAGTAAATCTAGGAGACTGAATCGTGGGTCTTCCTAACCAGCGTTATTAAAGTTATTCTTTATTTAATATTTCGTGCTTCCTTTTACCACACAAGTTTTTCAGGGTAACACGAAATTAAAAAAGTTTTGTCCAATTTGAGAAAAGTCTCATTCCTTTTACTATTTATATGGCTCAAATTCAACCAATTCAAGGAAACGATTCTATATTTAAATACAATTGAATTATAAACGATAATACATGTACTTTGCGATGTAAATAAATGCTTATCTCTCGTTAAGGCGAATGGTTAATAAAACATACTTAGCAAGAACACTCGGACACGGCCGAGATCCAACACAGATACGCTGACGTATTCGCTTCATTGGTCTTCTTGTAGCATACCTCGGCTGTGAACCACGAGGTTTAATGACCTTACTTCTTCTTAATTTATTCGATGATCCTGTGTTAAATACCATTTTCAATATAAAGATTTTTGTCGACCTGCGAAACATAAAATAATAATGATAAACTTATTGCATGTATAAAGAGTATATACATTGCTTTATCTTTTATTAAAACGCTATATCTACAACAAATCTAATATGTAAATAATATAACATTATTTAAAACAATTTAGATATAACATTAGACGCATCCTTGCAGCTCATATCTTGGGTGCTAGTTCCTTCCAAAACTTGATGTTTCGAAAAATCCGCCTTGCATTACGCAAGGTAGTCGCATTCTCCAATTTACATGCATCTAAAGCTATCAACAAACACACTATAAAAATGTTATCACTTCATGACAGATGGTTGCAATAATTTTTCACCTATCGCCATTCTGGACGGCAATGTAGTCAATTGCAAGTACAATAAACTTTATATTATATTACAAAAACTTCCAGCAATACCATTGTGATAAATATTAAACACTTCTCACTTCTACCACCATCACTATTTATTCAAACAACCAGACATAAACTTCATCCTTAAATCTCAAGAACAGTCTCAACCCGTTGCATTTAATTAGTATTTCAACTAAAACTCGACGGCGCTGCAAAACAATTCTCCATTCCTGGAAACAACTTCCTCGAGTTTCTCATAAATTATGTAATTAAACGAAATTGCCGACCAACTAGTTAACTTTAGCACGACCAATGTAAATAATGCTTGCGGGGCGGGCGTAATTAGCACGTCTAACAGCTTCACGTGGAAGATCTTCCAGCTCATACGGCATATTTTTAACACCATGTCATTTATGTGTTCCTGGTACTGTAATTAAGTTTTGGATGTATTACTTTTTTAATTCGTTTTGAAATCTTACATGTAAAAATATGAAGTAGTTTGTTTTCTTATTCATGTAATGTAATAAGGGTTTAGGCCTCAGTCACAGTTCATTTATAAAATATTTGTTGCGAAGATAACTAAATGGCTTTATAGAAAAAATATTAATCTCGTATTTAAAGTCAGACGCTGAATCGGGGTAAATATAAACAAAAAATTAAATCGTACATCAGTCATTTCGACTATCAAATTTGCTAGGAAAGAAGTTGTTTGATGTCTGAAAAATAATCTAAATCCGTACAACTTTCTTGCAGTTTACAGGGAGGATTTATGCTTGTAAAATGTGAACAAATATAATTCCGTTATAATTCATTTACCTTGCATGTTGGATCCTGATATCTTACGTGATCAAATTTTATCAGGACGATTTGTTAGGAGGCAGGTGGCAGGCTTTGTCGTCGGGCACATAAATTAATCATCAAGGACAATGTATACATTATTAATACCTGTGGATGAAATAATTGCAGTAGAGACAAGTAAAAAATATGAATTGCAAAGATTAAAATGCCTAACTACTTGTGTGTGTAAGATAAAGGATTAATCAAAGAAAAGAAGGAAAAGAGAAAATTTTTTAAATATTGTTTCTGTTTGTGTAAGTATCTATTATTTCTTTATGTCTTGCAAGTATTCATAAAAATATAGATATATCTATGTAGAATTTTAATTATGGACTAGAGCTAGGCAAGTCCCGTGAGTGTTCCATTTGGTTTGAATTTATTTCCAAAGGTTTAGATTATTGGATAAGTTGACGCTTCGTTTACACCATTATATTTTTACTGTAGATACTTTCAGTCTTAAACCACTTGTCAAACACATCGATATTACATTTATCTCCAAATGCGATTCAAACCCGCGTTCAATTATTAGCTATTACACATATACTACGCCACGAAGTTATCCCAGAACACATAGCGTGAAAGCGCTATAAATTAAGGCCAATTTATTGGTACAATTTAATCACTAATTTAATATCCTATTAAATAAAATAAAATCCAATCTTTGTATGTACTTTTGTCGGGCGTACTAATGGAGTTCGGGTCGACGGCCGTACGAAAGAGATGCTTATATAAATCTCTATAAGATAGAAAGGGAAAGAAGATAAGAAGTGCCGGCAAATACAGTCGTAAAGTAAAACTCGGTGCACGCTTTTTGTTCAGTTTCAATCGTTGATATTTTTTTTCGTGTCAAATCTGCGATGCGAGAAATAATTTGCGGTGTTGATGGAGGCCATTTATTGTTGTACTTTTTGCCAATTTATAATAAAAATCATAGCGATGATAAACCTTATCGTATTATTAGAAAATACGTATAATAATGTCAATGTATAACTTTGTTAGATTGGAATCAACACCTTCGCGAGTAAGAAATATCCTTAGGATTTCAATTACAAGATTTATTTTATTTATTTATATAAAAAGACAGAAACAATTTTTTACATAGGTTTATATTGTATCATAAACCACAATAAGTTTTTCTGTACACTTATTGATTCCTATTTTAAAAATCATGATTGGCATCACACGGATGAAAACAAATTGTTAGAACATCATATCAATACAAAATCGTCCCCATTCAGTATAAGGTCTCAGAAGTTTAACTCTCGAAGTTGAAGAATCTTGAGCCCTTTTGAGTATTACGTAAGGAGAAGCTAACGATAGACAGGCTATTAAGAGGTCTTCCCCTCACCCGCAACAGGTAATTACCCTCCTCTGTCCTTACCTCATTGACTCAAACATAATATTTTATCAATGAAAAATTTGACAACCATTGAGATTCAAAGTTTATAATACAGTAATTAATGATCTTTAATTGGTAGATAGATAGGATCTCAATAATTGCCTCCGATAAAATGAAAATCAGCAAGAGTTTAGATTACTTTCCAATTACTGCCAATCTTAATGGCTTAAATTTTTAATCGCTTAGATTTATGAATTTCTCTCTTTATACTGGCGCGTTAACCACAAACATGATGATAAGGACAATTACAATCAATCGAGAGCTTCTCGGTAATGTGAACCATTCCTATTTACTACTAAATTAGTATCTTTAATAACATACCTTATTTTGGAAGGGCTTATCAAGCTTACAAGCGCGCATGCGACGATCTATTTTACAACTGCATGGTACGACACGAAGGCAACTTGTAAACTTTTTGTTTAAGCCGGGGTTGTAGACAACACAAATATTAATGTTTTGATGTACAAATGTTTACCCTTTATTAATTTTACTTTTTTGTCATGTTTTCCTTTTGCGGTAGATTTTTGCAGCAGAGCTAAGTATAACAATATGTTTTCTTATTGCCACGCGCTATTTACAGCACATTACTAATCTCCATAAACGCTAACACTAATGCACAAAATCACTCAACAAAACTTCCTTTTACCATCAAAAATATCCCGCCACATAATTCAAAAGCTTGGACGTTCAAAATACGAAAACTTTGCCGGCATCCCCCAACAAGGCAATTAGCGGTGGCCCTACCCCACTGTTTTAATAAGCAAACAATGGACGGGGCGGCTCAACCCCGTGTGTACTCGCTAGTTCAGACCGAGATAGGTTAGAACGAAGTAGTTTTGATACCAACCGCCTTTTAAAAACACTCCTTTGATTATCACTGGCTGGTTGTGTAGCTTAGCTGGAAAAATGTATTATTATGGATCAATGGTACTCTTTTTTTACGTGTAGGTAAAGTTCATGTTTTTGTGTTGTAATACCCTATGATCTAAATGCTAGACGAGGACCTGCGTCTTTCTTAAACTAAGTTTGTTTGACTAACTTCTGTAACATTAATACGATTAAATTTTCATGAGAATCGGTTGAAAATACTGCAAAGGCTGGTCTTACAAACTTAGCTTAACAAAAGAATGTAACGTTCCATTAACATTGATTTGTTTCATCACAATTGTATTAAAAGGTATTGAGTAAAACTAACATAAGGTTTCAGCAAAATCTTAATCTGGTCAATAATTTAGGCGCCAAAGCATAACTGATAACACATAAACTAGTAACTGTCTATAGAATTCATAAAAACAACATTTTTATCACCGGCAAATGTTCGTCTACTTTGCTTTGTATATTCAAATGCAGTTAATTACCATGCTGTGTAACCAGACGCGTAATTCGCGGCATTATCTCGGTCCGCATCAGACCCTCATCAAATTCTACACTAGGGACACAACAAACAAAAACCGTAACTTTATTACCTTAGAAATGTCGACAGAATAGCAATTTTACCGTTCATTCTTAATCCTACTGAAATCATAAACGTAGAACTTTGGATGTATGTAGTTTTGTTACTAAATTTCTCTAGAAAGCCAGCCATGGAAAAAACATAGGTATACGAATAAGCATGTCTAAATCTTCTTCTTCTTCTTCTTTATCAACCCATATACGCCCACTGCTGAGCACGGGTCTCCTCTACCATTGAGAGGGTTTAGGCCATAGTCCACCACGCTGGCCTAGTACGGGTTGGCGGACTACACACCTAAGAAATTCCTAAGAATTTTTAGGTGTGCAGGTTTTATCACGATGTTTTCCTTCACCGTTAAAGCAAGTGATAATTCAATTTGAATACACACATAACTTTCGAAAAGTCAGAGGTGTATGCCTGGGGTTTGAACCCGCGACCGCCGAGATTCTCGACCGCGCGCCTAAACCTCGAGGCCATCACTATGTCTAAATAAGGGATGGTAAAATCAACTGGACCACTTTCCTTTTCCATAAATTGAAAACTACATTGATAACTCCGCATAGAATTTGGCTCAAATACAGATTATATTATTTAATACTTACATTGATCACATAACATAGGTACCTACTTTAAACCTGGAAAATTAAATTTGAATCAATAGTGAACATAATTCAACATTTCCGCATTTTTTAACTTTATTCATTTCAAAGTAATTGACGGGAACGATCTGAATTACTTCGTCTTTTAGTTTAATTATAATTGCTTTCACGAAACCGGAGAAATTATTAAGTTTTGTTACCCTTACAATATTATTCCATTTTTGTCTTAGTTGACTTTTGACTAATTGCAAGTAAGTTTGCAATACAATTTAGCAAACTCATCATTAATCTAACACGAACTGAAGGGAAGAACACAGAAACTTATCTAACACTAATTACATCCAGGATCTAAATACTTCCTACATCGAAAATCAGCGCTGCAATACCGTGCAAGCGGAATTGCAGCATACAGCTGAATGAAGGGATCATTGTTGGCTATATAAAGTACAATGACTAATTGTTTGTTTTATATTTGTTCTCAATATGGCCAATAGGGTGGTCCAAAATTTTTTTTTTCTCTTTTTTCTTTTGGCCACCCCATAAATTTGTTACACGTACTCATAGTAATAACGTAATAAAATTTCAAGAAGATAGCTCAAGTATAACAGGGTGCTCAGTGGAGTACTGTTTTCGATTTTTTATGCATAATGCTTAATATTTACTTCCTGTTACAGGATAGCTTCTTGTATTAAATCATTTGCTAAACTAGTAAATATATATTAAAATAAACTGTATATCAGTTTTATTATTGAATTTAAATAATAAAACATAAATAGTTTTGATACTTATTTAGTAGATTGTGGAGTGAATTAGTGTAATAAAATATGTTCGTCTACTCGAAAAACACGCGCAATTTTTCTACTTGTGGCTCGAGATGTCAAGTCATTACTGAGGTTTAACCAACTCCCAAATCTTCAGTAAGTTTTGCTCCGTTATCACCACTTCTTAAATTAATGTAAAGATGTGAATAATTCCGCGCAACTAGTAAGTAATAGAAGTATGGAGCAAATCTAATTTTCGGAACATTACAGCAACAGACAAGAAAATATTGCGATAAAAAACTGATTTAGTTTTATAAGATCTGGTTGCTTTTGAAGAAAACTAGGAGAAGAAATTATGAAGCTCAAAGGAAGACAGAGGATTGTGTACAAAAAACTAGACCTATATATTTTTGACATTGCCCTTGTAAGCTCTATGAATGTGATAAATATTGCGAAAGACAAAGCATTTCTCATTGATCAAAGTGGAGACCGTAAAATTATAACGACAAAAGGTTTAAAGAAAGTTCTCTTCCACGGAAACAAATATCTGAAGATTTTAGGGAAATTGCTGGTAAAAGTAATGCGTTACCTTCGGTTGTGGCGTGGCAAAAATTAGAACTTGAGTGAAGCTTTTGTCCCATTTCTTGTAATGTTAGCGTATTAGAGGAGAAGTCCAAATATGGCTTTGTAGTGATTTAGCAGCATATACACCAGTAAATGGCTTATTTCTTTGGAAGAGATTTTAATAAATACGAAGGCATTAATTCTAAAACCATTATACCAGCTGTGGGTGTCTTAAAGCATCACTAATGATATTTGTCTGATGAATTAGTTGCTTTGTTTTCTGACAAACTATCTGATTGTAAACAAAGAATAATTCTGTTAGCGGTAAACGTTTGCTACGAGGTGATTCTACTGCTATCGTTCCCATACAGATCTGCTCAAGCTTACCTGAGAAATTTCATTTGTAGCGTTCGTCACTCTTTTTGAAATTACCTCCCGACGCGACGCCTGGAATGGCAATATCGAACACCTCCAAGGTAGTAAATGCGTGCCCGTAATTATACTATATATTTATGAGAGAGGTACATTACTTTTATTTGATACTACATTTATTTGTTCATTATAACACGATACTTACTAAAGAGGAAGAAAAGCTATTTTTACATCACATCGCTAAACAAAACTGAAAAATCGTTTGTATTGAAACTTCCAAAAAGAAGTTAATAAAACATGGTTTTATGAAATTGTGGCTGATATTATGTTAATTACTGCTTAGTTACCCAATTTTGGTTAAATTTAAATAATTTGGATACCAATTAAATTAAAATACTTGTAATTTTGATAAACCTAAAATTGCAAGATTGTTAAAAACTTTCGACTCGATGAGCACCCCCTTAGATATAAGATAGGGGGCTGAAATTTTCCATGCATAATAGGAATAGTAGGTGTAACAAATCTAGAGGGTGGCAAAACCTATATTCGAAAAAAAATTTTTCGCCATACAAGCTTGGACCACCCTAATGGCCAATAATAAAACATTTTTCTTTCTTTCTTTCATATAACCTCCATTATATCTATACTCCTGCTTATAGTCCTAATCCTGCTTACTTTTCTTCCCAATCACCAATCTGTAAACGGAAGCCCGAATTTAGTCTGCCGTCAGACGAGTACGTTTAGTATGCGCGACGCGGGCCGCCCCACCGTCCCCGTCAAATATAACACGCTTCATAATCCATTATGGTTTACTTATACCGTCGATGTTTATCTTGCATACGTGTGCGACGTCTCAATGTTCGGAGAAGATTGCGTAATGTAAGACAAGTCTAGTTGTTAGATTCTTTGGCTTTTTTCTTGTAAAGAAGGCAAACGAGCAAGTGAGCTACGTGAATTTATGTTATTGCTTTTAATAATAGAAATTTTCAAATGCAGCGTGACACTGCAAATATGCTCTAAAAGCGGCAATAGCCTCGATATCTAATACGAATTTAAACGACGTCTGATTTATTAATAAAAAAAAAACACATAAATAAATTTCCTCGCGAATAAAAGGCGTGGATGTAATTATAAACCTAATTTTCATTTTTTGTCGCGATTTCTTTAATGTCAATGTCTTTGTGATTACCCTTACTCTTGCCAGTTAAGTTTTCAATCGCGGTCATTTTATATCCAGTATAACTCTGTAGATAGAGTAACACAATATTGTTTTTGCCTCACACACCAATCAGTTAATAACATATATCGAAATATACATTATAACTTTAAATCTCATATATATTTAGCACGATACTAATGAGCAATTTCTTCCTTGCGCCGTCCTTCGTGGCTCTTCTGCGAATTCGATCGCGATCTGGAATCCAGCGCACATAATAATAAATGACACTTTAACTGTCCCTGGAACCGAACTAATGACTTCTGTATCGCTTGTGCTATAGATCAAAATTTGTTAAGGAGTCAACTAGGCAATAGGAATTTAAATTGCATTGAGGAAATTAAAATTCTGATTATCCGATGCCCGATTTAATACGCCGCTGACATCTTAAATATAGAACTTGATCTAACCTTCGACAATAAATAGGCATAGATTGTTCTTTCTAAAAAAAATACTACACCTACATTGATATAATTATTATGAAAGGCACAACAACGATCCCATTTTAACAGTCAATTTATTCCGAATGCCTCACCAATTCAGATATTTTTCCAAAATCACCGCAAAATTATCAAAAATTTCAAGCAAACTTGACATCTAACAAATTTCTTTGTGTTCTCGCCAATCTGTTACGACATTCCGTCGCGGAATCCTTTTTTGTGCGCGTTAAATAAAATTCCTCGTAAATTAAGTCGGCGCGGAGATAAATCCCGTCGGACGCAGGGAGGCACAAAATAAATCACGTGGAAAGTAGGTGAATCCGATAGGGGGCTCCAGTGGCGACATTTTGGGAGTATGGTCGTCGATTGATACAGAATAGCTTGGTTTATACAGACAGATTTAATTTAGAAAGACGTTTTGAAGAAGGCGTAGTGAATGGTCTAATTACTGTGATCAAAAAAATCCTCAACATTTTAGGATTAAGACATGAGCAACATAATGCCTATATTATTGGAATTCGCGTCAGATATTCTGAGCGTCAGAAGGGAGTCTGGAATTGTGATAGTTAAACGGCAAAAATCTCGGTCCTCGTGGAACGTATAACAGATACGTGGGAACTAGAAATGTATCTCTACCCGGCACCCGCTTTTTTGAGATATATCATTCAGTAACGCACGCTTAAAAATATAAAAATCCATAAAGATATCCTATCGTAAGCATCCAAAACCTTATCAAACAACCACCAAAGCACAATTTCTTTCAACCCTTAAAAAAATATAAACACCAAAAGGGACGACAATTTATTAATTATCAAGCGGACATATGGTTCCAAAAACGACAGCGTCAAAGTCACGCCAATTACGAAGTGGTAAAGTTCAATTATTGCCATTGAGTTCAATCAGTGTCAAACAGCACACCGCGGTTTTTCTATTGATTCCACCCCTATATTGTTAAACTGTGACAATCATCGTTAATAGGGGCTGGAGTTTACATTACCGTGTTAATAAAGCAGTAAGTGAAGCGAGCGATAGCTTAATTGGAAACGGAGGAGGCTGAACGTAGGAATTTGTTTATTTTACTAATACTGTCTACACGATGTCTTTAAAAGATTTTCTTTCTACCACAAAGAAAATGTATTAAAAAGACATATAGAGAAGTTTTCTTAAAACAGTCTATATGTCGCTTTTACCATGATGCTATGGAATTATTCTTTCTTTCAATTTAAACCTTCAACTAAATATTATTATAATAGTAACTTCATTGCTTATTATCTTATAAAAAAATCATACTCAACTATGATAGCATTTTATTAATCAATTAATCAGTGCCTCAAGATATGCGTCAGATAAAATCAACCAGTTTATTCGGCTACTTTTCTTATTATGGACTTCTTAATCGTAATCCTATTTGGGACTTGCGTGTTCTTTAGTAATGCGATACATTTAAACCGATTTCAATTTTGCCTTCTTGAATTACCTTTAGCCAACACGACGGTTCGGTTCGATTTAAACATCTAATCACATTTATCACTTGAAACAAAAATATTATTTTATAGTATTATAAAGTGGTAACTTTTATAGCAATCGGTATTCTCAGTCATACGTAGAAAATTATAATATGTTTTATTGATACCGCATAAGGAATTTGTAATTAACAACCCCGTGACGCGGTTGATTAACCACCAGCTATCGGAACGACACTAATATTTGTTTCGGGTCTGGGTGAATGTTACACCGAAAAGTCTGGTAGTTACTGATAACAACGACACAAGATTTGTAACTTAGTGAGGGATCAGAACTCGGAACGATTTATTTATTTCAATTTTTCAATGTCAAAGTCAAAAATTTCTTCATTCAAATAGACTGATACAAGTTCTTTTGAATCGTCAAGTTTAAACTATATTTATAAAAATGTCTCAAATAACATACTTAAAGAATGCAATATTTTGCGTAGGAATTTAAAATACCCAAAATATAGTAAAACGGCGCAAATTCCCGTGTTTATTCAATGCGCAGTGCGCACTAAATTATCATATTAGCGTGAGATTAAGATTACTTGTTATTTCAACTATCATAACCGTAGCTTCAGATAGAAGATATAAAAGGACATAAAGTTCAAAATCTCTACAATTAAAGGATTAGTGCTATCTATTGAAATCATACATGTTAAAAAAAATTAAACTACAAGCTTGCTAGCTTCTCCTCAACTACATGTTATTCCCTGTATACAACTGTTTTCCTTTTTATAATGATTTAAAAAAAGTTTCCAACAGTAGTTATTTAAAGGTGATGACATCAGAATGCCCAACAACCAAGCTACTAGTGTTTGTAATATAACTATTTTTATTTGCTCCCAAATAGGCGGCCATTGTTGTTTAGAATGGCGTGACGTACTTCGCACGTTCTTGCTAACATTCGAGGAGTGGAAAAAAACTTAATTGTTTGCATAAGAAAAAACACGACTTATCCTTGTAAGAGCGACTTGAGAAAGGCCAACAACCAATAGGTATGGTTAAATGTATCTTCTTTCCGATATTAAGGTTCTAGGTCTGATTACCGGATCAGGCAGCAATTCTCATGTGTCTAAAAAACGACAAGAAACGGCAAAGTGTTATTTAGTTTACCTTTTGAAAAATTTTAAAAGCAATTGGGCACTAAAAATAATTAAAGAGTAGTTCCCTATTACGTGGAACGAAAACACTATTGCCGAAATGCGGTTTCAGAAATGCCTACCTCATCGAAGATACAGGTGAAAGATAATAGTCAACCAAAACAGAACAGAATAAAACGGTCAAGGTCATAATTTATTGTTTAAGAGCAGAGAAATTGAAAAAATCTTTGCTGGCGCAATAGGTGTTCATTATTTTGATTATCTTTTATTAAGGTAACTAATACTTATGACTGTTAGGGAAAAGATTTTCTTAAATTTTTGAATCACGATTTCAACTTGTTTGTAATCACTGTAACTAATACCTGTTTTAGTTTTCAACCACGGTCTGTTTAAATCCTGTATATAAAGTATCATAAAACGTACATATGTAACAATCTTCTTCTTCTTCTTCTTCATCAACCCATACACGCCCACTGCTGAGCACGGGTCTCCTCTACCACTGAGAGGGTTTAGGCCATAGTCCACCACGCTGGCCTAGTGCGGGTTGGCGGACTACACACCTAAGAAATTCCTAAGAACTTTTAGGTGTGCAGGTTTCATCACGATGTTTTCCTTCACCGTTAAAGCAAGTGATAATTCAATGTGAATTCACACATAACTTCGAAAAGTCAGTGGTGTGTGCCTGGGGTTCGAAACCGCGACCGCCGAGATTCTCGACCGTGCACCTAAACCTCGAGGCCATCACTGCTTATGTAACAATCGCTATGTTAAAAATACGGTCACATATTTTACTTGAATCAAGCCATAAAACGCAATAAAAGTGAATCGAATTCCCGCGCGAACTTTGACTCGTCACGTTCGCTCCATTATCACCCGATGTTCAATTGCCAATCCTGTGGCGTCACTAACCACATTCTTCACTTATTTCTATATTATACAGAGGTAAGTACCTAAGTAAAAGCAGTGATGGCTTCTCTCTCTCTGGAATCTCGACGGTCGCGGGTTCAAACCTCAGACATATACCTTTTTTCAAAGTTTTCAAAGCACATACTTTTCAAGGTTATGTGTGAGGTAATGAATTATCACTTACTTTAACGGTAAAAGAAAACAACGTAAGGAAACCTACACACCTAAAAGTTAAACCCTCTCAATAGTAGTGGAAACCCGTGCCAAGATGTGGGACGTTTATGGGCTGAAAACGTAACTGGTAGGTACTGTCACAGATCACACGATGAGTCTGAATAAAAGATTCTTTAATGCATTACTCATGACGTGATATAAGGCATAGTTGTTCAAATGCGTTTCTATAATGAAAATCAATTGCTTAAGTCCATTTAAAGAATAATGTATGTAAAAATTCAATGATAAATAGCTAGTAACATGTGTTTTAATTGATTCATCGTTGTTTTTATTTGTTTGACGTCTTTTAATTACATTTTTTATTGTTTTCAATTAATATTCATTTATTCATGAAGGACTTGCAACAGATATGCGTGCATTTGATTAAAGATGAATAGAACATTGTGAATCAGACTATACCCTTTCAATAGAACTTTTAGCGGTTTTAAGAATGTCATCATCATCATCATCATCATCAGCCCATATAAATACGTCCCGCTACTAGCCACTGGCCTCATCTACCACTGAGAGGGTTTAGGCCTAGTAATATAGGGGGCGAGTCTATTGCGGTTTTTGAGCACAACGCGACAGTACTGAGGATTGCTACTGTGGACTTCCAACTAGAAAAACCCAATAACACTGTATCCGATCCAAGAATCAAACCCGAGACCTCCAAGTCGCACTACACCAGTTCGAGAAAGAATGTAAATTATAGTAATAGCTATAAGTGAAAAAAAAAACATTAATTTTTTGTTCTATATATTCTAGCTCACCTGATAAGAATACTATTTCTATTTAACCCTTACAAACATGTAATTCTTACGAACCAGTCTGACACGCCTATAAAGTGCTCTTTTAATAGTCTGAAGATATGATATCTAACGAATGATGATTAAATGCTCGCAGGCGAATATTAACAAGTTAATTTCTATCCATACTCTATAGGACATGCTTTACTTTTAATTATTTTTAAAACGCATTCGATAAACGTAATAATTTTAGTTACGACCTGCCTTAATTAGCAAAAAAAAAGACATTTAAGAACCAATTACGAATAAACAGTTTACAATGAAAAGGAGGATCAATTCATTTTCAAGCTACCGTGTAGTAATTTAAATGTAAAAAGAAATGTCAAAGAAAATCAAGAATTTGTTTGCCTTGTCAGTAGCGTAATTCGTTAATAAAAATCATTGTAGTAAAAGCTGGTTGTCTCTAACGATTTCACGCGAGAACCGTTAAATATTTCATGTAATTTACAGTCCTTTTTATCCCACTGCTGGACCTATTTCCAGAAGAGAAGCCTATGTCCCTCTTCTAGCATGCCACCAGTCTCTATCCTGGGCGAGTCGCATCCAAGATCTGTCACCTACGTTTAATATTTTATATTTACAATACAAAAACCATCACTGCTCAAGTGATGGCCTCGAGGTTTAGGCGCGCGGTCGAGAATCTCGGCGGTCGCGGGTTCAAACCCCAGGCAAACACCTCTAACTTTTCGAAAGTTATGTGTGTATTCAAATTGAATTATCACTTGCTTTAACGGTGAAGGAAAACATCGTGATAAAACCTGCACACTTAAAAGTTCTTGGGAATTTCTTAGGTGTGTAGTCCGCCAACCCGCAGTAGGCCAGCGTGGTGGACTATGGCCTAACACCCTCTCAATGGTAGAGGAGACCCGTCCTCAGCAGTGGGCGTATATGGGTTGATGAAGAAGATACAAAAACCATTAATATTTACGACAAGATATGTAAACTACTACTTTACAGTGAGAGGCGAATTTTCTCCGTAAAAGGATAAAAATACCGTCAAATTCTCTATTGTTTCGCAAGACGAAAAATTGTGTATCAAGATAGTCGTGTGAGGGAGACAATGTCTCATAATACTAGCCATGGAGTGGGTGTAATTAATGAAGATTTTTAATAAATTTAAGAAAAATAATAATAAATTAATAATTCTTCATCATGGATGTAATAAATTTGATAGAAAATAAAAATACCTAATATCTCTAAGTGTCTAAGTCTAAGAATCGATGGTGTGGGATCAAAATTAGATGTAAGTGAAAAATAAAATGAAATTAAATGGATGCGAAAAGTATATACAATTGCTTTAACATCAATTGAAATTGTAAGGATTTTATTGAATATTAGGTGAAAACTTTTGAGGAAACTATTGGATGTCTGCTTGACTTGACGTAGGTACTTAAACTATTAGAGAAAAAATAGGAGATTTTGAATATCTTTATTAGTTTATAATACAATACAAGTACATGTGCATTATTTATGTTCCATTTTAATGCAATTATACAGGTAAACAAAACAGTCAATACTTTTCTAAATACAATGTGTTGATTATATGATATTACCTATGTCCTGAGTAGTTTACTCTATTTGTTTTTTATTCAGGTAATAGTTCACTAAGTAAATTGCACTGGACTTCGTTCATTCCAGAGGCTTCAGATTTAATTCCTCGTCGGGTAATCGTCTTAACACTTACCAACAATTATGCGACCAAAAAACACTCGTTTTATGGACATTGACTTAAGTCCATACTAAAGTGTACGAACGGATATGTAGATTAAATTGTGGCGTATTAAAAATAATGCGTACTTATCTATTGATTCTGGATGAATGGACATAGTACAGTTCGTCTAACATAATCTGTACGGTAAATTGTAGTTATTAAAAACTTTTGATGGACAAATTAAAAAAAAGAACTACTTATTGGCTTACATATTGATAGACTTAGACTATGAAATACAACGAGAATAAGGATATTTTTAAACAAACAATACAAGAGATACTTAAACAAGTATAAACTTTAAACATACAGCAATTTTAGCAAGACAAAGTTGCACATATCACAAATTATTAATCAGCCAGTCTTTTTGCAACATTATACACTTATATTCACAATAAAGGTTTATAATAATATCAAGCGCGGGATCGAGTATATTCACTATTCTAACTCTGTACACACTACACGTAATGACGTCACCATCGTGCCTCTCGCTCGCACAACAGCCACAGTCCGTAAGCTCGAGAGAGTCAGTAGAGATGCGGTGTCGCCGCTATCCTCTAACAACCACAAGTATAGATACTACAATTTTGTAAGAAGAAGATATACATATCACAAATTAATTAATCAGCCAGTCTTTTTTCACTTTCACCAAAGAGGTTTAAGCTCACAATATCAAGCGCGGGAACGAGTAGTCACTATTCTAAGTCTGTACACGTTGATGGCACGTAGTGACGTCACCATCGTGCCTCTCGCTCGCACAACCGCCTCAGTCCGTAAGCTCGAGAGAGTCAGTGGAGAGGCGGTGGCGCCGCTATCCGCTGATGATGTTCACGTCTTCTTCCTCGCCCACTTCGAGGATCGCCTTCTGGATCATTCGCTTCAACTTCTTCCGCGACTCGCTTGACCGAAGCGTGCGCAGCTCTGACGCCACGAAGTCTCCGAATATCTGCATTAATGACACTTCGTTAAATAAATATTTCTACCATAAATGCTAATTTATGTGATTCAGAAGCAGAGGTGCACATCTCTATCAACATTTTGACAATTTTGATTTGATCCCACCAAATAGCCACCAAACACCTTTTCGTTGAAAGACTTAATGACACCGCAACCTAGGAATCGAATCTGCATCTTACTTTACAAATAATTATTGAACAAAATACTCCTTTAAAATTACTGACATAAATCTCATGACAGGAACGGGCTTCGAATTTTGGTAAAGTTCAATACAATTTCGATAATCTCTTCCGGAAGGTTCGAATGTTCGTATTTCATTGATATTACGAATGACTGAAACTGGCGCGCGGTCGTATATGTGCCATAAAATATTATGGAACAGGGAGGACTTTTTACGAGTTATTAAACAAAATAAACATGCTAATGTTACCATGTCGAAGTTATTGAAATGATGTTACCCAATACATTACTTTACTTTATATAAATACCAGAAGGAACTATAAAAAAAAGAAATCAATGTATTTTGAACAAAATTTTAGCTTCCTTCGGCGACACAAGCATTCACAATATTTCTTCAACATTTAGGTCATAATATTTGAACAAATAAAATTTTAATTTATCGCTCCAAGTCAGCCAAGTCACAAACAATACTCCTAACAACACAAAAAGCACCAACATTGATCCAAGGCCAAAACTTTCGAACAAATGTTTGGTCAAACATTTCCGTAAATTATTGATGGTTTTCGATATCTAGTCGACATTGGCTTGGAGCGACGAAAATAATTCATTACTTTACAAGTGGATGGTCTGGTTGTTTTACTTATTCATTGATTCCGGAAAATGCGGCGCGCAAACAATAGCCAGGGAAACAGGAAGGCTAAAATGAAAATCGTATTGTGCAGAACGCACCAGACAGTTTCTGCAAGATAAATACAACGGTGGAGAATGTTCGCAGAGAGAAGTTATTATTATTTGGAAGAAAAATTTCGGATGGACTTTAAAATTAAAAGTAATTTTTCAATGTTTCGAAGAAAACTTCTGTTAGTCACGACGTCGACTGTGGTGGTAATAAAAAGCTTGTATGATAGGTACTACATAACCATAATTGCTATTCATATTATATGCATGGCTTTATAGTCTTCAAAAAAACTGGAATTGAAATCAAACTTCCTATACTACTAATACTAGTGTCAAGAACCTTCTTGTCATCGCTTCCTGTTACGCGCCATTACTACAGTCTTAATAAATAGCTTATTCACTTAATTCAGTTATCTTCACTTTTATAGAACGTTTCATTCACTTCTGCTAAAAAAAACACCAGGATCCCCAAATACATCAAATTAACATTAAAACTAGTACCACATACCTGGCATTCATCAGCATCTAAGCTCGGCCGGAGTCGCGGCAAGGGTTCCTCGGGCCACATCATGGGATGCGCGCTGAGGGGCAGCGGTGGAGGGGCGGAGGCGGCCACCCTGATCTTAGGCCTCGGCCGATTCGTAGGGCTTGAATTGGCTGTCGAGTTCTTAGCCCTGGCCAAAGCGCCAAACTCTTCCTCCTCATTCGCTTGGAACTCTGCCAACTGGCAAATTAATGGCTTTACATTGGTAAATAATGGGCTTAAGTGGCAATTTCTCACGCTGAACAGGTGACAGCGGTGAATTGTGCTTTGTGGCAGTGGCTTGGGAATGTTGGCTAAATGTTTTTTGATTGTTTGTGGAAATTAGCAGTGGTACTTCCATGGAAGCTCAAAAGCGTGTGTTACAAAATTTTGAATAATCTCTAAGCTTTAAATATTTATTTAACAAATGGAATATGACATAAACGAGAATATATTGAAACCAGAATAAGGAATTATAAACTAGACATTAAACGATTAATATGTATGTACGCTTTTGGGCTTCTGTGAAAGGAGCGCCACTGATGTCAGTACTTTAAACTCGCCTTTATCGAGATTTTGTCTGTACGTCGAGGGTATCAAGGCCAAATATTATGAGCTAGGGCACAGGCTTCACAATAATACGAAGTACAAAGCACAATTTTTTGGAATTTCTTTCTACTTTTTTGCTAAGTACTTGTGGGTAGGATAAACAATTTAGGAATGTTTCGTTTTATGCAGAAATAAATGGATTGATCTGCTAATATTTGTTCTATATTAAGGACATATGTACTCAGGAGGTTAGGCAAATACTTTATTCTGTCGTCCACGTGGAAACCTAATTGAGACTATTAACACCAATTCATAAAAGATAAACAACGCGTCGAAATTGTTACTTTGTAGTAATTATTGTACGGTTATAAACGGACAAAGTAAAGCGTCGTAAATTGTATACTAAAATTGTACGACTATGAGGAAATGGTTGTGATACAAACTTGTCTTATTACCGCGGGTTTGAGTCCCGTTACGAACTATTTTCAAACACATAAATATTTAACTGTTTAATATTAATTATACTAGAAATGTCTGCACTGCCTTTTTGATGCCCGCATTACGTTGTCGCTTTTAGAAGTATAACATTGCTAACCATTTCGGCGATACAGCCATAAGAAAGGTATTAATTAAATATTTAAAATTGTATGAATAGCTTTTAAAAGTAACACACCTAACTTTTGATCCCTTATTAAAACCCGTTACTGCGTCAGAAATACTTTTCGGATCCTAAACACCGGTATCAAAAATATTTGCCTCGTTGCGGAAATGAACCCGCGGCCTGTGGTTTCACGGGCAATATACTATCGGCATCTTAAAGAAAGATAACTGAAACTATAAACAATTCAAAATATACTATGCTAATTATAACCAAAAATAACAATTTAATCTGCCGTCTAAAATGACATGTCCAAAACTAATGGCAACAATATTTTGAACTACCGTCACGTAAAAAATACTGCTATAGGACTGATCAGCGTAAATATTTGCAAACGACCGTCATATGCATTATTAGTTATTACAAACAAACGCATCAATAGCAATATAAAATTTAAATGTAGAATATTCATACTTTAGATTTTTAAATTGTAGATTAGTAATTACGCATACTCGTTAAGCACTGTGGCTAATACTTATAATGAATGGCGATCGTCCGCGGCACGAACGCATACCAATAAAACGTGACAAGTGCGGCGGGCGGCCCGCGCCGAGCCTGTTAGGGACACATGACGTACCTCCAGATTAACTGCGTCCATGATGTCGAGGGGGTCGCCCGCCGGCACGCGCAGGAACGAGAGGGCATCGAAGTACTCCCACCCCCGGCCCCCCGCGCCCTCCCCCATCGGCGAGGACAACCTCCGCTTTATTTTCCTCAACTCATGGTTAAACTGCGACCGCAAGTTGTGTATTTTCCGGCTTATCTCCTCCGAAGTGGTCCCGAACATGTCCGCCAAGTACTCGAGCTTCGCCTGTCTCGCGACGCGCTCCCGGTTCAACGGGTGTTTAGAGTCCCACAGCTCTCGGCAGTCCTTCTCCAGTGTCTGTATGAGTTTCATCGTGTTCTCCGAGGTCCAGTTGAGTCGCGGCTCCCTCTTGGTGTCCTTCTCGCCCTCGGAATCGTTCTCCACCTTGGGCATGTACATGTCGCATGAATTCGAGTTGGAATCCATGTTGTGTCGCGATCGACGTTGTGATATCGGAGTCGCTCTAGCGAAACTGCGCCGCACGCGGTGAGAGCGCCGAGACCGGTGTCCGCCGGAGCGGCAGCGTCGCTTCGCTCGCGTACACAGCGGCAACGTCGCGCCGGAGACACCCTACCCTCCCCGCGCCGCGCCCCCCCGCCCCACCCCGCGCTCGCCGTCCACTCAGTGTGTGCATTGCGTACTGCGTTGCAATGGCCTAACTTCAAGGCGCTAAAAAGGCTAAAGAGCTGAACCATATAACCATATTAGTGTTGATTAACACCGCTTGTACAACAAAGGATGTTTTGTTGCGCAGTGAAACTAAAACTTCTCGAAATCGTGTATCCTGGCTTGTTTCTTAAACGGTAGCAAACAAATGTCTGTGTTACGGCAGAAATTCCTACAGTAAAATTAATTTGACACATAGCTAACTATGGACCGTTCTAGAAATTCGCTTTATATTCATGGTACATTGAAAACCTACCTCAACAAATTGGAGTTATGCTCAAATCGGAATAATGATTGCAAATGCCAACCCAGTAACACTGTAGTGCGCCGAACAATAGCGCGACCCCGATTTTTGATTGTAGCACCCGTTCCACCCCGCGTGTACAATCTCGTGAACACATCACCATCGGATTAGCACGTTCACAAACTGCCGCGATCTTTTTATTACCCTTTTACTTTAATATATATTGCGAAGCTAATATGTGGTAATGATATTACCGGCAATAAACTATCGGCATTGATTACTGTATACAATTTCATTGCACTAAATTTTTAATGAGTAGGTAAAGATATTTATGTAAAATTGTACATTTATCAGATTGTATGGCGCAGTCGGTTGATCAAAGCTTGTAAAAATAAAGCACAAATATTTCTCACATGTAGTTTCACATAGCCAAGGATCAAATTATTTCTGTAAGTGCTAGTTTAGAACCACTTTTTTGTTTCACTTATTTGCATGACGCATTTTACCTCGAAACTCATATCTGTTATTTTAAATGGGATCCATAATTCTACTTAAAACGATCTAAAATGGTTAGGGAAACACCGTTAAGAAACATGCAAAACGAATGGTGTATAAAAGCTATAGCATTATTATCGAGGAAGCCAAATTATATTGATTTGACGACTATATTCTCCACATAAAAATTACTTTCCATGCTTAATGCAGATTTGACTCTCAAAAAACAATAATAAATACTCACTTATGTCTGGAACCAGAATCTTAAGGCCGAGCCCGGAGGTGTATTAGTTAGCTAATTTTCATAAATCCTCTGTAAGTGAGAGCGTGTGTTGCTGACAATGTGTCGTTGAGGATTCCTAACAGTAAAATCTAATTATTGAACTCGCGACATCTTGATCGCACACGCTTTTTTATGCTACGTAACGGGACATAGCCACCTCTCGGTGAAAATCACATTAAGGAAACAAGACAAAATTTACCTTTTCTTCTATCTAAATATTTTAAACGTAGCTTAACTTTTTAGCCATGAGAAGTTGTCTATTGATAACCTTGCTTTTTTTGGAAAATAGCATTCCATTAATTACGTGAGGCTTTTTAGCATTTTTTAAAGCCAACCGTGATATTTGATTTTTTTTTTCTGACCCCTTCCTCCTTTTCTAGACTCGCGTGGTTAATAGACTGCCGCTATAACAAATATAAAACTCTAGCAGCACTGACATCTAAGTTTTTACAAGCATTTATTTTTACATAGGCCTAACAGGTTACTTAAACTTTCCTAAAAATACCCTTTATTAAAAAAAACATTATTTGATTAATTATTCCTTCTATACCCCGACGGGGCCGATGGCTTCTGTTATAACCCTCATCATAAGAAAAGGAATCGATGGAATCGAATCGTAAAAACTGATAACTATCATGTCGGCACTTTCATACAAGGAAGTGATAAACTAATAAAGGTGTGTTTACAGGCACAATCGCACGTGCGGCTCGTTAATATTCTACACGTGCTGTGATATTTGCTCGCGGCATTTCAGCAATACACCTCAAATGAGATTTTTAATTTACTTTTTAATTACCATCGATTGGGCGAAGTAGGTCATGGTGGATTGCTTGTGGATACACCGCTATAGATATTTGTATTTATATTTGCCATCAGCCCATATACATCCCACTGCTGGACACGGGTATCCTCTACAACTGGCCGGGTTTAGGCCGAAGTCAACCACGCTGGCCTAGTGCGGGTTAACAGACTACACACCTTAGAATTTGCTAATAACTTCTAGGAGTACAGATTTTATTTCGATGTTTTCCTTCAACGTTAAAGGAAGTGATTATCAAATTATTACGATAATATAACGTTGTTACAATTAATGTTATTTTTGGAGTCGATTAATAAGATTGTCTACCGACCAGAAACGACAATCTTTTCTCGAGACAATGATGCCGGCTTGAAGCAAACGTCACTGATTAATTTTAGCCCAAGATAGATTTGGACGTTATTCAGGCAAATAAGTATGACCCACCAACATTATACAGTTTTAATTTATTTAACTCTTACATTAAAATACGTGCAAAGCAATGTTAGGTTTATTTAACTTAGGATAGTATCCTAGAGACCTAAGCGGCCCGTTGCACCCAACTAAAACTTTTAATGATTCTAACTTTACTCTCTGTTCTGTGGCGGTATTCGGTCTCACTAGCCCCCCTCCCCCCCTCCTTATGCGCATGAGAGCCGTCCAAAGTTTTTAAATTAATCCGTATATCGCGAGCGTTTTGTTTAATTTTCAATTAATTAACTACGTAGTTTTTATAAGCTATTTTTATTTCTTTATTGTTTTTTTTTTGGAATAAGGTTTAAGCCCTCAAATTTGTAGAGAGAGTCTGTAGCGTGTTCTGGTCACTACAAAAGACAATAAATGTTCTGATAAATATTTTTAAAATATTCTTTTCTCGTTTCTTTCCTAAAGCATATGAGATGGTATTTTTAAAATAATGTTATCGTAGAAACCGTCTCAGTTTTTTTTTACAGTTATCATAATTCTTAGTGAACGTTATAAGGGAACTAAGAACATGATTGTAGACTGTTCAACAAGACATCCCCCCTCCTTCTACCTCCTTAAACACTTGTGTAATACTTAAAAAGGAGCATTTTGTTTAAATTGAACACAATATTTTTCCTTCAACATTTTTGAAATACCGAAATCATTGCAAATTCCCGCCAAAACTCTCCAATTGGTTTAAAAAAGGAATGACCGTTGAAACTACATCGACACGTCGGGAACACGTAACAAATCAAATAAGCGCACGGCGCGCCCGCCGCCGACCAATTAATTGACGGACACGCTCGCTTTGTACCAGCCGAGACACTTTTATACTCCAACTACACAGTATATTGGCAGTAAATCAAGAATATATTTACATTTATATTGATAAGATATTGTTTTCGTCGAAAGCTTATGCATTATTGAATTATATAAAGTTTGTTATGTATGTTCTTGTTTGAAATCGTTTGTGATTTAATTTCATTATTCCTAATGGACGTCGTAAATAACAACTCTAACTGGCAAAGTTAAATAAGGTGTGAAGTCTTTTTAAATATTAGGAAACGTTTTTGTAGAATAAAGTATTTATATTATAAGAAACAGCACTTTAGTATTAACATGGAATTTGCTTCATAATAGGCAATTCTGATTTCTCTAACTTTAAAAGGAAATGATTAATGCTATCACGTAAGTGCAAAGCCTTGTAATTTAATTTTGAATTTTATTCATATACCTCTTTTTAACGCTTTATCGTTTGAATTAAAATAAAATAACATTTGTGCTGTTTTTACAGTAGAGTATAAGTGTAACTGATTATTTAATATGTATACCATTGCCAAAAATATAATAATATAATGTTTATTGAGGTTCTATATTTGATAAGTGAGAAGAGACATGTGTAAAAATGCACAGATAATTAAACATTGTATTTTTATTTTTTAATGTCTCCGCTAAGTCCAATAGATACATTGTGAACACAAACAAAACCAGTTAAAATTAAATTGTATCGTAAAATTCTAATTCATAATCAAATTGAATTTTGTTTTGCAAATTAAGATGTTTAGCGTTGCATCACCATTGGAATTTTAATTAAGTTTCCTCGTTATAAAAACTTAATAATCTAATGCATAATTAATCTGTCATATGAATATACGAGTGAATTAATTTTCATATTAAATTATCTTTTATTGTTTTACTTTGCAAAAATAACTCACAAACAAGATGAAATGTTTCAAACACTATCAATTTTGTTACGAGAAGAGTTTACTTACTGAATGCACCGCTCTGTGGCCCAGTTATATTCAGACCTCACACATTTGTGGTAGTCTCGCGAGTTTCTTTGAAATATCCCTTGGACCTTATGGTTATTGCTCACGCTTCACTCCGATACGCGATTCAGCGAGACATGTTTATTACCCAATTATTGCTTCAATTTGTAACCTTTTAAGAACAAATTTATAAGTTTATTAATATTATAATTAATTTGTTAATTAGCTGCATTGTGTTTGTGATTGATTTAATTTGAGATACATTTAATAAGGTGTTCGTTGTTCGTAAACGTGAGAAACTTTTTGACGTTCTAATCTCATGATTTATTGATAGATTGTTACGACGTAATGATCTGGGAAAAAATAATAGCTACTTTTTAGTTTACATGCAAGGTAAAACTTTGTTTTAATATTATGTGTCGCAGCCTCGCAGTGCTGAATAAAGTCGATTTTCCTAAGTCTTTTTAACTGGTAAAGTGTCTGTCTGGAGATAAAATTTGCCTCTCATTTCACAGACTGGAGTTTGCCAATTCAACTGCAGTCAAAACTTCAGCTCATAACTTCTAAATATCAGAGGTGCGTGTGTTAAATATAACAAACCATCTAGTGCATCATTGGTTTTTGGTTTTGCATGGCCGTAATCTCCTTGCTACTTCATTTAAAAAAAACAATTACTATGTTTATTGTTATTATTGAATTAATTTTGTTATTATTTTGTCACACATCTTTAAAAAAAATGTGAACAGGCGTAAATGCATTACAAACACACACATTTTTCGTTACTTCTAAAACTAAATTAATTTGACCGAAGACAGTATTCCGTGTTTTAACACAAAGATGCCGTGAACTGTTGGCTTGGTCGGTATATTATATAAGATATAATGTAATAAATAATTGACTGCCTCGTGGTCTCGCGGTACAAGTATGTTCCGTGCGATCTAGAGGTCCTGGGTTCGATTCCCGAGGAAATTCTCAGTAGCACGGAGTCTGGAAATGTGCCCGAAAAACGGCATTAGGCTCGCCCCGTATTACGTGGGACTGATACATACCTGGTGAAATGTGGGTGCAGAAATGCATCTCTGCCATTCGGGGAATATAGGCGTGAGGTGTGTGTGTTTGTGTATAATGTAATAAATTATATTAAAGTGACATGGAAATGCAGTGATACTTCACTTATTACTTTATTATCATCTTCAACCCATACGTACCACTGCTGGGCACGCGCCGCCTCTATCATTGAGAGGGTTTAGGCGATAGTCCACCACGCTGGCCTAGTGCGGGTTGGCGGACTTTTCTTTTTTATAACAGGTAGGTACTAAGAAAGTAAGAGCAGTGATAGCCTCGAGGTTTGGGCGCGCGGTCAAGAATCTCGATGGTCGCGGGTTCGAACCCCAGGCACACACCTCTGACTTTTCGAAGTTATGTGTGTATTCACATTGAATTATCACTTGCTTTAACGGTGAAAGAAAACATCGTGATAAAACCTGCACACCTAAGAGTTCTTAGGAATTTCTTAGGTGTGTAGTCCGCCAACCCGCACTAGGCCAACGTGGTGGACTATGGCCTCTCAATGGTGGAGGAGACCCGTGCTCAGCAGTGGGCGTATATGGGTTGATGATGAAGAAGAAGAAGACATGAAAATTTGTTATAGGTAGGTACATTGCGTGGTTTAGAGATAAGAGGCGCCGGAACCTCGATTAGATTTTAATAATAAAAATCATATTGATCGTGATGCGTGCTAGCTGTTATGTTTTAGGGATATGTCCTTTGTTTAGGATATGAAATGAAGGCTTATGTTGAATATAGTTATATGTGGGTATGGTATTAGTGTGTGAATATAGTTCACTGCGTGTTGGCACTATAGTGTCTGGTGCAGTTTGCCCAAGAACTGCTGTGACTGTGAAAAGCTCATGATCTCGAGAGACATTCGGGCTATTTCACTAGATTACAAGTCCGTAAGTAGGTACCTAAGCATAAATTTATTATTATAATTATTGTAGTAATTTCGAGTGCAGTTGAATATTTGAAAAGGTTTTTAGCTTTTGAAACCAAGGTTGCGACATAGATTTTTTTATATTTCCCTACTATTATTATATAGCTACTAAGGAAAAACTATTTGACCCTGCAGTCTAAATTGGACCGTGAAACAGAAGTTTCATTTCAGAGGGGGGCAAAACAGAATGTGATTTTTCGATTGGATAATACCGGTGGATCAAAATATTATGAACAAAAAGAAAGGTTACAGGCTCGTTCATTTAACGAGTTAGTGTATTTATGTCAAATACCCTATTAACTTGTCAAAACCTTATCAATAAAACTGATTGGAAATTGAGAAAATAAATTGGAAATAAAAATCTCTGCTTTAATAACGAGCTCTCAGTTCGCGAGTCCGTCGCATTGAGCGGGTTTTTCTGATAAACTCTTTTATTCTAATACCTGCCTTTGTATTTTACTACATCTCATTTACTGTGAGAACTTGATTCGTTCTTTTGTCTAGCTTTGAATATTAAATAAGTTTGTTATGAATATTTTACTGTAGTATCTTTAATAAATATTTAGGACTTTAGGAAAGTCGAGATTGAAATTTATTTCGGATGGCCGATCACAGAAGTCTGGACGAATGATGAGGACTTGGCTTTCAGGATACAAAGTCGTAATGATCTCGAGTGCAAGTCTCGGAAGTTGCCGGTTTAATTTCCAGTCACACAACTTTGATTTTAAACTTTGGGTCTTAAACCTTTCAGGTGTAGAGGAGACGCTAGTCCAACAATAATAGATTTGGTATGGGCTGTTATAGACTACAAAACTAGAAATTTCGATACACGTGCGGGGCAATGTTTGTAACGACGAATGTTTTGTGTTTATTAAAAGCACTAAACTGATTTTGACCAATTTTATCAAAGACGTAGATGGAGCCTTAGGGATAATCAAAAACCAACAACAGATACGTTTACTGGTATTTCCTCATTCATTATATTTTTTAATTGCCCTCTATACCGAACGAAGCCACATGAAAACCTTATAAAATGCATGCTACCATTACAAAAATTTCCATACGAGAATACATTAGCGCTAAAAGAAAAAGTTTACTTAAAAAGGCGAAGTTTATCCGCGGCTCTGGTTCAAAGCGCACAAGTGTGGTATATTAATTAAAACCACCATAGTTGGAACGAGTGCTCGACTGCGGCCGAGTGCCGGAGGGCCGAGGAACGGAGGGATGCGGGGTACGGGAGGGGGGCGACGGAGGGTGCAGATTAATATCTAAATAATGAGGCTGACGCCCCGCCCCGGCGAGTAGCGATAGCATCAAATTTGCTGTATTGCGATCAAATTAAAAATGGTGCGATTATGTAGAAATTGTGAAGTACTAACCATGCCGTACTAGACCAGCGTGGTGGACTAAGGCCTCCTTAGTGGTAGAGGAGGCCCTTACCGAGGTAAATTTCTGAGCACCATAAACTTTTAAGAGTCTTGAAGAGTTGCAATTTTGTCAAAACGTAGTATGTAAAGGATAGAGATTTGAGAGGCGATCTTTTATGGAAATAGCTGACACCCAGAATTAACGCATCGGCTACTTCAGGATCTTCGACTTTGCTATATCGTTCTAGCGTTGCTGCAGAATGTAGCTAAATGGAAGATACCTTTGCTGGCGACACTATGTTTTTTTTAAATTGTAATTTGAAATTGTTCTAGCAATATGCTTCCTTCTTAAGTTATTTTTCTTACTTTTATACCGATAAAATGTAGTCCAATAAGTAACGAATTCAAATGCTTTGTCTATCCTTCTGAGCTCAGATTTTCAATGGTTTTTGTTATTGTCAACAAAGCGATCTTGGTTAGGCTTCCGTTTATAATCTGCTCATATACTACGTCCTACTGCAGCGGAGTTAGGCCTTAGTCCACTATATTGGCCTAGGGTTGGCTCTACATAAATATATAGATATTATTCCAAGCCTGTTTTGCCCACAGTACAGTCGGTATCTCTCGAGACGGCTCTCGTCGCGACGAAGGGTGAGTACCGGAAAAAAGTGTCGTTTGCTCCCGTGATTTAGCACCCGGCTGTCTGCGGACGCCCAGCGCAGCGTTCACGGTTCGATTCCGGGCGATAGGGGTGGATCACCTGTCATGAGCGATTTGTATTAAGTTTGGATAGTTTTGTTTTGGGTTCGTATCTTATTTTAATTTGATTTTAAGATTTTAATACAATAACAACTAACAACCAATAAGTTGTTGGTATAAAGCCAGTGAATAGAAATAGGATTTGTTTGGTTTGATAAAATGCAAGAAACTTACAAAACATTAGATATTCGGTAGGAGCAGTAGGGATGTTATGAGGACACGCTTGTCGTCCAAGTCAAAAGTTAAATTTATTTCATAAAATTATTTGGCATATGCTTTGAATACAACCTAATGCTGTATTTAATACCTTTTAGCTGTACCTAAATCGTATGGTCTTAACTTTTGCAACGGTCACTCCATCACATATTGAAAACACCTCTCTTGTCTTCCTTTCTATTCTTCAAGAACCGCATAATGTTAATGACTTTGATACGTATTTGCTGTACATCGTAATTAAAACAGTCGCAACTAATGTTTACGGAACTTCCTATGATTGGAAGTATGTAGGCCTAGGTCCGTTCCTCTGTGCGGAAGTAAATAGGCCTAAGTTCGTGATTTGCATGGACTACACACCTATCGAGCCTTGTGTGATTTAGCTCGTTTAAAATACCCTACAGAACTCCTTGTGAAGAACTCTTTCTTCTTAACTTCTTTAGTGTTACGTGCTGTAACAAAATTATGCAAGGTTTTTAGCGTTATTTCATGCGGCATACTCAAAGTAATGCGTGTACATTAAACACGTGGTAACGTAATGGAATTGGAATTGCGTCTATCAAAATTACTGCCACTTACCTCGTGGCTCATAATGTTGTACTAAAAATCCACAACAGATGGCGCTATCAGTTGCATGGAACTGGAGAATAGATATTTGAATCTGGAATCCAGAAATGTCATAAACTGCCATAAACGTCGTGTAAAAGTAAGCAATGACAACTAAGGCAAACAGCCATAAACTGGAATTTTAAAAATTAAATTAAATCCTGAGATAGATCCACAGTGAAGAAAGTATGCCAGTATAAATTGATGCGTGTTAAATAATAAATCTATCAAAAGCCAATATCTATAAAATACGCATTTATAATTTATGTCCGACAATCAGATCCGAAGTATGTTTGGCGAAACGCTCCCAAATAAATCCACGCCGCATGCTCAAAGGTCCCGGCCTGTCACTACCCGGGAAGAGACGAGTCCCGCCACAAAAAACACAAGCAATCTCAGAATATATTTTAATAGCCGAGCGGTGACGGCTCAAAGGCGGTTATTTATCGCACGCCCTCTCTCATTGCTTCGACGAAGCACGCTTCAAAAACAACCTACATTCGGTAACCATCCGCGAAAATTAACCTTAACGCTCGGCAATACAGTTACATTTTAATTACTCCGTTTAACGAATACGACGTTCGAAATTCGAACACGTGAGACTAGTAATCATTCGATGTCCGATTCCAGTTTGTCTTATCGGTTTCGTTGTTTTAATCCAATGTGGGTCTTATTGCGTGGGTGTAGAGTTGATTATTAGATTGTTGATTTTCCTTCAAATGATATTCGTGTTGCGTCTAGAAGTCCGATAATGAATTGATGTCGGACGAGGAACAAGTTCGGAGTAATTCGCGTCGTTTTCGTACGAAGTACGGCCGTGCAGGCGCACTAAGGAATACCAAAACGTACCGAGAAAGTTTATTAGCGCGATCAACGTAAGGATGTCATTCTCTAATCGATTTGCAAATCGATTTAAAACCACTTTCACGGTATTTTTAAGGGTGTACATTATGTTCTTAAAAACGGACCACGCTAATTTCATGGCCTATGATAATATTCTTTACCAGTATGATTTCTTCCAAAAATTGTATTAAAAAACTTATAATCGATTCTTCTAGCCCATGCAATCGATATACCAGAGAAAAATCTATTGAGTCGTCTATTACGACGGTATATTTCAAGCGGATCGTAAACGAGTTGACAAGGAGCGGCCAAGATTCACGACCGTGACAACCGCGGCGTTGACAACACACTCCGTTATTTATTACTGAGAATCGACAATCAGGGATTTCTGGGAAAATATATGGATGTCAGCTAAGACGTTAAACAAGACAGTTCCGATCATAGGTCTAATACGAATATAGAGAGTAAAGCTTAAATCAATCTTCTGAGACGAAAAATTGTGATGTGTTGTTCGTCAGCCCGTCCTAGGCTAGAAAAAGACAGAAAACCCGTACCCAGCAGTGGGAAATTTATGGGCTGTTGATGACATGTTAGAGAGCCAAAAAACAATCTGCGTCCTCGTTTTGACTGCGTTTTATGTCAATGTAAACGGAATCGTTCCTTTATGTTGCCGTGTCTTACGCAAATTTCCAGATTTCTTGATGTTCTTAAGAAGTCCTGACCTGGTTAACAATTCATCTACATAGCATAACACTCATAAAACCAATTCACCTGTAATATGTGTAATACCGTCCATCGATGTTTAAAAATAATTTTAAATGTCTCATAATGCGATTAAAATTTTCCTATTTTGTCCATATAAACAAAAACTAATAACCTATTTATCATCTGCTAATAAACAGATGAAAAACCAACTCAATTTCAAGTTAAACAAAAAAAACGTAACAACTTCGAGCCGTTGTAATCAGTATTCCAATTTCAAAAAGAAATTTCTCGAAATGCTGAAAGAAGCAACGTTGAAATGGCGGCAAACGCGTGAACCTTTCAAACTAATCTCTTTGAGTTCGCTCTGTGCCATTTTCTTTTTACCACACAGCGCTGAGCAGAGACAATTTTTATTAGAGTATTTTTGTTTCTGTATCTTTTTAGCCGGTAAAGAGCTTTGAGGTTTTGAGGTCTACTCAAAAAACGAAAATAAACCTCGTTATTTAGAATATCAAAAAAGTAAACATTTGACTGATTTTTTGTAGTATTACGTAACGTTAAATTTGCAAAATTTATGTAAACATAGAATAAGTAAAGAACTATATCCACGCCTCATACTTCGATAAGAAGAATTAAAACATGTCATTGTAATATATAATTTTCATCAAAACATCAAGATGCTCTCTTCAATCAACATAAAAACCAATATCTTATTATTATTACAGTATTTACTGCCTATAACATAAATTAATCGTCATAAAAATGTAAAGCAGACCGGTATAATTAATTAAATAATAAATAAATGAATGTACCCAACAATCGCAAACACAGCTCTGAACTCAAACTAACCTCTTTAGACCGCACTTATTTTCATTAAAACATATCAACTGTGGCTATATAACAAAATGTAGTAAACTAAAATCTTTTCAACGTCACATTTCAAAAAAGGAAACAAATAAACTCCGTACACAATACACATAAGCTATTCCAACAAATTGCCGTCGGAAATCACATCCACACGTGCCTATATTTCACACGAGCGTATAAAGAGAATCTGTACGGCACAAAAAGTGCTAACCGCAAAATAAACAGTCGAATTTACGAGGTGACGGAATAATTTATTCATCACAAAGGAAAACTCGGGGGCGGGTGAAGCCGCCGTGAAATTGAAAGAAAAACCCGTGCAAAAAACACAGTACGTGCATTTGGGGCAAATCACAGGGGACTGTAGAGTTTATAGTGTAGTAATAAGCAAGTAAACAAACCATTGGTGTGTGAAGTTCAGTGAGATTGAGGATAAAAATCTTTGATTCTGTCACTATCTGTATTCTGTTTTATAAATAAGTCATGATATTCTTCATGTTCCCTTCTATAGCTCCAAGGATATTCATGTAAATGAAAAAATATACCATCGAACGTAACATTCATATTTACTATTATTAGTAGTAATTACTGCTACTCGTAGGTACTTTAAGGACTGAAAACTAAAAATTACTTATACTCAGCCTATCGCCGTCTATTGCTGAACGTAAGCCTCCCCAATAAAGCGCCAACCATCCTGCTGTTGAGCAGCCCTCATCCATCCAACACCCGCCAACTTTCTCAAGTTGTCGGACCATCGTGCTGCAGGACGTCCCACACTACCTATGTCTGCCTAAACGCGGTCTATACTCCAACACTAATTGTCTGCTCCACTGGCCGTCCAATTGTCGGCAAACATGGCCGGCCCACTTAAACTTTAGCATGTTTATCTTGAATATCAATAGTGACTCCGGATTTCAGTGTCTTTTTCACTATAAACCAGAAATCGGAACATTCCAATAATCCGGCACCCTCCGTGTTTTAATAGTGCCGGATTAGTGAGATTAGACTGTATTTCTATTAACAATGCAGATAGACCAACTAGTTTTGCTTTTAATTTTTTTAAAGGGACCAGCACCATCCGAGTATTATGAATCAAACTGATCATTTTTCAATAGATGATTCACTAGCTTACCCAAAATAAAGAAAACATAAAAATTCATCGACCAATAACTCTGAAACATTGAAAACAAAATATTAATTAAACCTTCAATCTTTATTACTTTTATATCGAGATACCCTCGTGTAAAACAAACAAAAGCGCGTTGTCTGTGAACGGGCGGCCGGGCAGTATTCGGCCCTTGTTTAGAGCAATTTCCTTTGAAAGGGTTAGCGTCCCGAGGGAGCCATCAATTGAGCTGCGGTCCGCATACAGCCCGGCTATAAGCATTTTTCGTGAAAACTCCATGCATACTGTTGGGGGAGTGAAATTGGTTTCCATAACTTTAACTGATGATAACCGTTATCTGTTACTTGTAAGCTATGATTTGATTTTTGGGTAACTACTTACCAAAAGACTATGGATATTAACTTTGCTTGGACCTGAGATACTTTCGCTTCATCAACCTTAACATAAGTATGATAATAGATTTTATTCTAGTTTTTCTAAGTAAACCTGCTTTTGCAGGTTATTACCAACTCATATTTGGGCTTCATCATCATCATCATGAGCATGGACACGTATATGGATATGTCTCACTGCCAGGCGCGGGCTTAGTACTTCTGATTCTTTATTGTAAGTGCCGTTTTTAAAACCTTGAAAACAATTAGAAAAATAAGATCGTTGAGTTTCGCACCGTCCAACCTTAAAAACTTGGAACACCACATCCACCAAAAAAATGTCAAAACCTTTGACTACTATATTTAGAAGCGTATTATTAAATTTAACATAGACCATTGCAAGCAAGTTCATTGGACAGGATCGTTAGTATTCACGCCTCGATCTATCATAGGCAAGGGCTAATTAATGATTCATTACGTAGGCACGTCTTCATTCTTCATTATGATGTACCTTATATCTCATGCATTAGCTATTAACATCTGGTGCGCAAAGTGTTGTCGTATGTATCCTTAGAATGTCAACTTGAAACATGTATCTTCTACAATGAGATGACTAGGAAAACATAGCGCAATCATACAAGTTAATCTAGTGTTAGGAGACACGAACCATGTGACGTAAAGATTTTTATATACATACAGGTAGGACAAAGACTTTACTAGTCAGCGTAAACCCCTAATGATAAAACAATTTGATCCAAATAAAGAATATTGATGTAGAAATGATTTTGGATCCAAATAAGACAGAGGGTGATTAAGAACTCCGATAAAATCACTTCAAACAGTACGGAAAATAACAGTAATAATTCAAATTGCATATAAGTATTTTCTTCTTTCCAATAGCAGCAAACCATGCTTAAGATTTAAGGACATGACTCACCTCTGATGGCTATATTTCGTAATAAAATTATATATGGTATAGTGGACGGTTAACGAGCGGTTTCGTCGATTTGTCACGTTGGATAGGAGAGGAAGGGCGGCGCGAAACGTCGACGAAACCATTAATCAAGTCAGGGAACCAGAGTAAGCAGATGTGGGTCACCAGGATGACAATTTTAAAAGTAAAAACACATGTACATGAAGACACTTGCTTTAATGTCTTTTTGATATATTGTTTTAAGAGGAATTTTTCAAATAAAACTGTTTTATGTTATATCAGTATTGTATCTAAATAGCACTTGGGGTAGACCTGTATAAGGAAATGGACATCCCCTAATATAGAGAGAATTTAGGCCACGGCATCTATGATGACCTTTTGTTTGTTGGTACATAGTACGGACTTTTATACTTGAAATATTATTCTAGAATCCTTCGAAAATCTACTCTATAATGAATATTTATTGTTTACTTCCTCACGCAGTTATAAAAACGAGTTATTACGCAAGCGTCATTGCGAAAATTCTCAATTATAAAACGATAAAGTCTGGCGTCAATTCTAAATTAAAATCTCTTTTCAATTGATGTAGACTTTCGCTAAAGTACTTTTTAATTTTTCACGTTTTTACAATAACAAACAGTTTTTAACGCTGCTATTTTCTGGCGTCTACTATTTGTGCTATTCAAATAGGAATGTTTGTTAATGTTAATTATGTTCCTTCCACCTATCAAATTATAAAACTATGCACCAGTCAGCAGCTTACTACTAGTAACTAACCTTTAAGTATTTTAAGCAAGGCGTGAATATTGGCAGGCTAACATAATCATCTCCAATCTGTCGTCACATTTTGGTAGAAAAATATTCCTGCTAGAAATATTACTTTTAAAACAAATCGTAAATGCGAAGTTGTAATAGACATTCCAGAAAACATTATACCCTTTAAAACAAAATGTAAATGCAGCGCTATCTAAAAACATCCAAACGTCTAAACATACGCCAATGAAGATATAGCGAAAGGAAGCGATGGAACCAAACAGGTTATAGTGACGCGTCAATCGTAAAACTCTTGAAGATTGTATCAGTGTTTATGAGCCGTTTTATAGGTGAGAATCTTAATGTATAAATAAGTGGATTTTTACTACCGGACCGAAATAACCCGTGCACCATTCAATGGATACCACACAAAAAGTTTACGATGAAAATTACAGTGGCTAATGGCAAATTATCACAAAAAGCACCGACGAGAAAGACGTCACTTGTCTAATGATAGGAGAAAAAATTGTTTATTACGCAAGGGAAAAGTTATTTTTAATTGCAAACCTAAAAAAGGTTTATTATCATATTAACGGTGGTAAAACATTTAGTTTCTTATTTGAAGTTTTAACATCATTCAGTTTCATTAAATCATTTGCTATAAGGAATAGGTATAATGTTACTTACGTTCTTTCCGTCTGGTTTGTAGTTTGAACTAGTACAATACGATAATAGCTTTTTGATCTTCTTTATAGTTATTTTGTGACTGCACTGGAATTCTTATCACTCAATTGGCAAGCTTTTCGGTAGAAACTAGATAACCTTATAATTTATTGCACTGCTGCTCTTTAAAATTTATTTTCAATACCATCTCAATTATTTTGCTTTTATTCGGTCTCAACTCATCGAAGTCAGAATGAGTTGTGGTGGTCTCGAGGACTAACCTCGAGTCCTCATAGCTGGTCGCGACACAATCCTGTATATCGCAGATAAACAACACACTGTTCAGAATTTTTGAGGTTAAGAATGTATTCACCACAAAATATCATGCAACTTTAACGATAAATGGAAACATCTTGAAAAACTTGCACATCTAGAAGATCTCTACCAGGTACATCTTAGGTGTGTAGTCTGCTAACCTGTCCTCACCTCACAACCTCACCTTTTTAGTTATATACAAAATAGCAGTCTCCAAAGGCACAGTACGCCCTAGAGGTGGATTAAAGTCTAATCTTTTTCTATTGTAGAGATGGCCCGTGTCCAGCAGCATAGATTTTATACACATAGAAGGTCTTATCAGCATATTGTTGAAGTGATGCGTGCTATTCAATCATTAAGTGGAATCAGTCGGCTGTGATTCCTTGCTGTACGAGTAATTATGATAACTATCACTCACGCCTTCCACGTGTATTACGCTAATTTCATAACACTCTCATTCAATTAAAACGGCTTTTTACTTGTTTTTTTTCTGAATAGATAGGGTTAAGATATCTGCAAGGTGGCTGGCAGTGGTGGGATGAGGAGGGCCGAAGATCGAGCCCAGTGGCGTTCTATAGAAAAAGCCTATGTCTAGCAGAGGACGTGAAATGGGCTCTTAATGATGATGATGATGATGATGATTAGCTTCTTTGTTACTACATATAAAAGTCTTCCAACCGTAGGAAGTATTACAATGGACCGACTTATTTCGCGGAGTGTCAAGAGGGTTTCGTCTCCCGTTTCGTGAAAATTTAATTAGAGAGCCATAATAAGTAACTACAAAAATACTTATTATGAAAGCAAACCTTACTGGTTATTGAAAAACAGGTACGCTAAGGTCTGGTGTCTTAGGGATTGTTACATAAAACATCGAAATTGACATTAATAAAGCATATTGATAAATCTACGTATGTTTTCTTTGCTTTGATATTTAGTTGCCTTTCTATATTTTTTCTGGAAAAATGAATAATGAGGAGACCTTGCATTTCTTGCAATTTGAAATATTTTTTAGAATAAGAAAATATTTAAGTTAAATTTATTCATAGAAATCCTGTATGGATTGCTTATATAAATCTCGAGAATAATGTTAAAATACTCGTAGTGTTAAATTGAAATCACCGAGTAGAAAACGTAAATTATCTTTTAGGAGGTAATAATTTAATTACTTCCTAACAAGCACTTGAAACCAATTTACGGTTGGAAATGAGTTGTTTAAGTTATAAATGTCTTCATTTTGCATAATTATGAGGAATGGAGTGTGAATGCCAAACTTTATAAATAATTATTTTTATAATATTTCAGATAGTTTCTATACTGTGCACTTGCGATAAAAGTAGTATAACGAAACATTTATATAATATAAAATAAACACACGACATATGTATTTACAAAATATTACCGCCGTGAGTTTATATTAACCCGAGCCGATATTAATTCTCGCCATGTAACATTTACAAGTTAATTAGCGTGCTGGGGAAACTAATGTCGTCCGGATCATTAAGTAACATTAAGACATTTGTGATCGTATCATGCATACACAATTAGCGGTGGTGGTCACGCACCACATGTTGCCAACATAATCACGGAACGAAACCTGCAACGAAATTTAAAAATAGAACGTGTCGACAGAAGCAGGGCTCATCAGTAATCAGCGCGCGCGCAACTCGGTGCAAACCTTCGGGAGAACAATAACTGGTTGTCGGCCGGTGTCGGTGTCGAAACCCGAGGTCGTGCGAAGGTGAGCCGACTGAGTGCTAACGCCACGCTCACGAGCCCGCACACATGCACACCTGAATATATTTAACCCACCCAGTGTGAGAGAGCTGTGACAACTCTCGTCTCAGTACATTTGTGTGGGGGTTCGAGAAACGGCGCGGGTCGAATTAGGCTGGCCGCTCGCACCATGTGTGTGGTATTTACGTATAGCGCGGTTGTATAATGTACATTGGAACGTCAGGCGAGCGCACACTGCCACGCTCTCGGCACGCAAAAGCAAAACATGCTGTCGAAAATTTCGTGTACCGTCGGACAAATAATAATTATTCATGTGTTGGTTGGTTTCGTATTTTAAGTGTAATTTTTTCATGGCACTAAATTTTTTCTTAATTTTGGGGTTCTTTATAGTTCAAATTAAATGAAATTTGAAAAACATCATGTTAGTTGGAAGGCCACAGATACAAAGGAGATAGCCCGTTTTAGCAAGTTTAATTACCTACTATTACTATCATTAAAAATTTAGTAATGTGCGCAAGGTTTCGGTCCTGCAACATACTACTTCTAGATAAAAGTACTTGGCTATCATTTTTTTTTCACTTAAAGAAACTTGTGTATGTAAATTGAAAAAAAAACAATTTATCTGCGCTTGGTAAGATTAATATTATTATAGTAATTTACGTATGGTCTCACCCCACAAGTACGTACCCGTGATATAGATGTTCCGAGTTCGATTTTCAGGACGGGCTATGATTTTTTGTAATTTTTTATGAAAATTCTTATAATCAGCGCGGAATTTTAAAACATTACTAAAACAAAAACATTACCTAATTATCTTGATAATTATCAATAACTAGCGAAATGTGGATGCAGAAATCCATGTATGAGTTCACTTATCTGATCTATATCCACCTATTAACATCCAACTACAATTCCTCTAAAACTGAGAAGTAACACAATAATAAAAACAAATATAAAAACAAGAATATTTATTCTGCCACCAGTACCGCGACCGCGTCGGCTCAATAGGGCGTCATTTGCATTGGTAATGTGGCCGCCGCTCGGCGTATTGGTAAACAGAGTGATTTACCTCCGGCGAACGCGGAACGGGCGCCCACCGACACTCAGACACTCCGACACACAGACGGCAGAGGGCGACACCAAGACCAACGCGGGTTATACACTTTCAAAAGTACTTCGTGTCTTGATGGAATATCTTCCCGTTATTACGAATGTATTAGTATTTTCTTTTGCTCTATTTTTTAGAGTATGTACACAAAAATACGCAAATAATTTTATCAGAATCTTTTCAGCAGTCGTAATAAGCTTAGAATGAATCTCAGCTTTATAAGATTACTCTACACTTTATAATCTTATAATGGTTATCTAGCCACACGTGGATACTAGATTGTATATATGGTAATAGCTAAATACCAATATTATATTAATTACCATTGTAATGATTCCATTACATGTTACCTTTCGATAAATCGACGTGTTCGATTTCTTCGATCAAAGATATCAAAAGGAATGTATGTAACATAGGAACACGCACCTGTATACCTGAACGGATGGGCAGAGTCACATTTCTGCACACTCATTCTTTTATTGTGTTCTCGTCCACCCTAACAGGGGCGAGCCTACCGCTTTTCGCCATTTCCTAAGACCTGCAAATGAGAATTTTCTAATGCAATCATCCAATATCACTCTGGCCGACTCGTAAAGTAAACCCGGAAATGTAGATCACACAGCACACACATGTAAATGAGACCGCAAGGCAGTCAATCAAAAAGAATGTTTAGCTTGTTCCAAATAACTTCACAGGATGTTCCTAATAGGCAAACATTAATGCAGAGAGAGATTGTCCCAAAGAGAGATCCATTCTACATTTTTTCAGGTTTAGACCATAGGCTAATAGCTCAAAACGCTAGATTAATACACTACTATAAACATCATTAACCCAAAGTCTGCTAAACTATCGCAAAATGCGGTTCTAAACGCTGAGAACGTCTTCATTCCATCAATAAGATATTGACAAACTCAGTCAAAACATGATCTTATATGGAATGTAATATATTCAGCGTCGTGAGTAGATTAGGATGTTAGAAAGTAGGCAGCCTCAGGCGGACGAGTTAGCTGGCCGTGACACAACGAGGATTAGATTAAAATCTGCGTTGCAACACTTCTTTCGACACGAAATCTTCGCACAATGTTAATTTCTAGTTTGTAATTAAATCAAGTGAAGGATGGATGGAAGGTGTTTAGAAGTACCTATATTTCAACATCCTTTTTCACCAGGTTACGAAGTGAAGTATTGCGGTATACCGGACACATTTCAAATTGTGGTGATCTAAGAATTTCCTTCAGCAAAATCGGATAAAAATTTAAGTATACAACACATCGTCTTGATAGCAAGTAGCACTTGTAAACAAAGAGAAAAAACCCTTGTGGCTTTGATCACAAAAGTTTCTAGGATGCAATGTAAACTTCTTTAAAATTTGAGTTCCTAAGAATAAATGGAATTGTATGGAACGAACATACACTACCTAGTAAAGGAAAAAAATTAATCGAAACCCCGTCGACATTTTTGTAATATTAAAAATAATATATGTACATAACAATTTAATACATAAATATCTTATCTAATCTTATCTTCACAGAGACAGTTAAATGGTTTGATCTCATTTAATGGATAAATAAATATTGAATTGGGATGACACATTCCCAAGGATGTCCTAGACGTACACGTGCGTTTTTTTTAATTAAAAAACTGATTGGTAAGGGATTGAGGATGAAACAAATAAAAACTCCTCGTTACAAGTTACAATTGCATGCATAAAGACATTAATGTCAGTCGAGAAAACCAAAGAGGTATGTCAGGGCATCAGTATTTAACGCTTTACCATACCGTACTGTAGTGTAATTTCTACTTACCTCAATATGATGCAAGCGCGAATTCTCAGCTGAACGATAGGTACTATTCCTGGTACAATATTTAGTATTTACTGATTTTTCTTCTCTCTTTTTGCGATGTCTTATCTTGTGGTGCGTCCTACCCGTTATGACATTTGGAGCCAAAACGTGGACACTCACTAAAGGTCTGGTCCACTTTAAGGTCGCTCAGCGTGCTATGGAGCGGGCAATGCTTGGAGTTTCCTTGGTGGGTAGAATTCGCAATGAAGTCGTCTGTTAGAGAACCGGAGTCACTGACATTGCCCTCTGGATAAGTACGCTAAAGTGGAAGTAAGCCGGCCATATGCGTCGGTGGTCGGAGGGCCGGTGGAGCCGACAACTGTTGGAGTAGAGACCACGCTTAGGCAAACGTAGTATGGGACGTCCTGCAGCACGATGGTCCGACGACTTGAGAAAGGTAGCGTAATGGATGGATGAGGGCTGCTTAAAACCGGGGTGGTTGGCGATTTTTTGGGGAGGCCTACGTTCAACTGTGGACGGCGGTAGGTTGAGTATATCTTGTGGTGGTATGAATACTCGATTTTCTTTCTGTCACATACATGTGTTTGTAACAAAATTGTATATATAAAAAATATGGTACACCTATCCAAGTTGGTGTATTTTTATAAATCAACGTCACTCATATAAGTCACGAGGCGATGACATTGTAATTGACACCTGACGTTGGTTTTCTCAGTGCCGTCATCACTACAATGTATTATTCATGCAAATAACTCGTAATGATTGCTTTGTTTGTATTTTTAGTATATAAATTTGTTTGACGTTACTTTCTCATACTCTTTGTCCATCTTCAAGTTTTCTGTGCTTTGCACCGTAAGATTGACAATTGTACTTAATTAAAATTATTCAGTACAATTGTTTTAATATTAAATAACACAAATAATACTTAACTATACTTAATTTAATAAAACTATGTAAAGGCAATACAGAGCTAATAAGTAAATTTAAAAGTCAAATCGTGACTTGGTCTCCATAGATGTTGGAATGTATTCAAGAAAGAAATTAAAAATAAAACTATCACACGCATTCAGGAAGAGCTAGGCTAGGGTTTTGTACTTTCAACGTGTTTCATCTGTGTAACAAGAACAACATATGTAACAAAATGACACGTAACAACTATTTACTATACTAATGCTCTCGGTATACATTTCGCCACTCCATGCAGGTTTAAAAAATATGTATCTACATATATCGATAGGGCGCTATTTCTGCACACACCTTTAGCCAACTGATGTTTCTAATCTGCACATTCATCTTTAACGTTAGTTAAACTGCGAAGGAAGGTTATCATCATCTGCCATAGCGCGTCTATTGCTGGTCTCGTCCAGGACAAAAAATACAAATACATATCTATAACCAAATTTACTACAAATGCTAAAATATATTATTCCCAGATTAATAGAGCACAGCGAGTGCCTATAAATCCTTATCGGACGCGTTCGAATAAAACATTCGGCGCCGCTTAATGTATGCTAATCACTGTTTACTCGAATCTCAAATCGATAATAAACAGATAAAGGCAAATTATACGCACAGTGATACACACCATTCGATTAGCATATTCGATAAAGTTTATTTATTTGCTTGAGATCTCGCGGTAAATGTATTTAAAGTGCTATCTTGACTGTCCTGGGTTAGACTCCCGGGTCGGGAATGTGTTATTTAGTTATTCCATTGGAAAATTCTTAGTAGCAGCACTGTCTGGAAATGGACCCAAAAAAGTAATAGGTTCGCCCCTTGTACAATATATTTACGTGATGAAATGTGGGTGCAGAAACGGACCTCTGCCTAACTTCGGGGTACACGAACAATTGATTATTATTTTTAATTTTTATTTATATCTTAATAAATTAAGTATGCCTTGAGCTCTAGGGGCTCAATTATGCAACGTGGGATGAAGATATAATGGGCTCTTTTACTGGGTCGAGCATTGTGATATTCAGTCCCTAAATATTCCCGATGTACAGCAGAATATTATTTAAAAGTAAATCATGGAATTAATCATGGCGATACAGACACGAGAGAATATCCTTATATTTCATTTCAGTATTTATCTCACTCCCGCTAAACGAAGCGTTAAACACAGATCCAGTATTTTAATTTAGTATTTTTATAGAAACTGGTAATGTTCAAATATATTCCACGCGGCTTTCACAACGTGCATTATCATAATCTATATTCTAACGTAACTCAAATTGTGCTTCGTCTATACAAAAACACGTTACAAAACCAATTCCACTATCCGGTCCTAGTTTATTATAATACGTATGAATACATTTTGGGATCACATTTGAAGTCACATGTGGTCGGCTAGTTTGATATTAATCATTTGAATATTCTTCAAATAAAAATTTGTAAAAAATTTATAAATCCGTCAAAGGTAGTCTGTTTGTGTGACACAAATGTGTACCGGGTTAGGTGTTTGTGAGGCTACAAAGTCTAATGTAGTGTCTGACAAGACTTGTTTGTTAGTTTGGGGTGAGGACTATGATTGTAGCGGTAGTTTTACATTTCTGGGCTAATTTTCAAAAGTAGAGCCAAAACCAAGCAAAATTCCGAAGAGAGAAACGACTAAATTTGAGGTTACTTTAGGTTTTACTGAATCGTTATCATCAGGCCATATACGCCTTACTATTAGACACGATCCTCATCCACAACTAAGGAGGTTTTAGTACTCATTCCACCACGCTGACCCCGCTCGGAATGGCGGACTACACTTATATGGAATTCAAAAGAACTTTTGCGCAAGTTTCGTTACTATGTTGTCTTTTACCGGTAAAGTATGAGATAATAAATTCAGAGGTGTGTTCCTGGCATTAGAACCTGCGACCCCATACTGTGTTAGAGGAATCTAAGTTAAATTAAAAATAATAAGTTTTTTTTTTAATATTTCACAAAATAAGACATATCTTCAATTGCTGCTGTTGATAAAGATTACACCCTAAAGATAATTCAGAATTTTATAAGGCGAGCTCAATAGCTTGGGCGAGCTCAAAAGCTCAATGGGCCTTTGTGGAAGCATCGCCACTAGTCAACCCTAATTTAAGTACCGCCACTGGTCAAAACTAATAAATATCTGCATAAAAACCGTCCAAAAACCCTATTTACAAATACCGTCTAGACAAACCAAAGAGCGAAATTCTATTTTCTATTTCTAAATATTTATAAATAGTTCTGCATTTCCCCCTAATTCCAAACATCGGTTTACAAACGAGGCAGATTGTAACCATTTTTTATCGCGGCCATCGCTTGATGTTCGCGAGAGGAATTAGTACAGTGCCTCGGTCGCATTCCTCAACGGCACTGAACAAACTTGGCTCCCGTCCAAAGATGAAAGAGTGTCATTAGAATACTTTGTTTTTTACTATCGGAAACTAGATTGGCTGGGACGGAAAGCTAATAGCTTAAGGTCTAGTGCGCTATACAAGATAATTATAATTTATGTAGTTTGAATCAATGTTTTGCGTCAATTTACGTCCTGCGGTTACGTGAATGAATATCTAGATTGTATGTAGAGAAATGTGATGATGTTAATAATAACGGAAAATAAATGTTTTAGCAATTATAAAACAATAGTTATTATTATCGGAAGTATTGTTATTTTGGGAGTTTCTTGCCGTTTCTTCTCCATAGCTATAACAGTTTTAAAAAACATTTCCAATAATAAACCCTTATTGTTTAAAATTCCGGGAATATTATTCAACCATGCACCCCGCGTTCCAAAAGTTTTTCTACAGCCAATGAAAATGTTTCACGGAACTGTTAACACACTTTTACAACTCTCGAGTCCTCGCGTCGCAAGTTCTCTCACAACCCCTTTGTTAGCTCCTACAGTTCAAGAGGGTGAGTTCACAAATTTGTATAATGATGATATTATATGCTATTAATATAGCCTTTCAAATTCGTATGTCGTTCGTTTATAGCTAATTTGATTTTAGTTCATTTCACAAAACCAATGTTAGTTTAATACGCGAAATTGATTATTTGTCAGCATTGAACCAACTTACATCGATCTAATGGTATTATGTACAAAGGTCAACTCTAAAGCGGATTATACAACTAATGTACTGTTTTTATTGAACACATGTAAATAGCATGGTTTGAAATCAAGAACCGATTAAATCGGAACTCTTGCTAAATATTGTTGATATTTTCGAAGACATGTATTCATAATGAAATCATATGCTTCAACGGTGAACGAAAAAAAAGTAGCGGGGAAGTCTCCAGACCTGAAAATTCTTAAGAATTTCTCGTAATCCGCCAACCTGTATTAGGTCAGCGTGGTGGGCTAATACCGAAGCCCTCTCAGTGACAGGAGACTTGTAGTTAGCAGTGGGACGTAGAAGAACTGATATTGATTCCCTCCATCACCATGACTACCGACACTCCTACTCCTCTAGGAATATTCTGTCTTCCGCTTTACAGTTGTCTATGTACTCCGCTCCTGTTTGCTTTCATCTGATTAATTTCGCTGCGAAGAAAGGACAAACTAAATCTCTGTGTACAAGCATCAGATATTTTCTAGCCCCGGCTTAACGAAATTCTGAACAAGAGGACTGATTGGAAATGTGCCTTTTATTTTTTTCACGCCCAACAATCATTACATAGCTCTGACACCACACTAGATTTCAAGACCTGTGTCGTGGGTTTCAGAGACTACGAAAGACTTTTTCGGTCTCACAAACACCCAGACCCGAAATAAATATTTGTGGATCGCACAAACATTTGTCTCGAAGCGGGGATCGAACCCGAGGCATCTCATTTTGCAAGCTGGTGTCTAGCTAACTGCGCACCGGGGCTGTCCAATGGCTGCAACGTGTGACATTAAACTCCAGCTAGATAAACTTAAAGCAACTCTTTATTCCACCCAAATCCGTTTCGTGAAAACCAGCATAGCAATATTATATATAGTGACAGTATTAAACAACTTCCATCATTGAGCGCTTGAATACTCCTCTAACATCATCTGAAGCAACAGTTTCGTGAGTATCTGTCGTGACGATTCATGTCATAATTAGAAATGCGGTTTGCGGATCGTGCGCCACAGAGTAGAAAGCGCAGTTTCACTCGGCTACCAACGCCGAGCTATGGGAACTCATTGGTGTCGCCTTGTAACGAGCCACTGTACGCTGTATGGGTTTCTCTGGTCTACTTTCATGGGTAGCGTGGTACCTATGTAAAGTTGAAACGGAAAGAATTGAGTGTGATTTTGATTTCGACTGATGGGTTGAAGCCTCGGCTCCTGAGAATGGTTAGGCATGCCAATGCTCATGCATGGTTCCACATGATGATTTGTAAGTAAGAAATTCCTAATACAAAACTGGGTTATGTTATCGCCTACACGATGATTTAATCTTGGGGATGGGACTATTTTTGATTGAGGAATCACCTAGAAGCATTTCTAAAATGCGTGTCGATGTAGAGAATTAGATAAAGGAAATACTTTATACTATGTAGTATACCCGGAACCTTTAAGAAGCCTGCACACCTAAAAGTTTTCATAAATTTCTTAGTTGTATAGTCCTCCAGCCCGTACTAGGTCACCGTGGTCGTCTAAAGCCTAAACCCGCTCAATAGTAGAGGAGGCTTGTCCCCCGTGGGACGTACATGGGCTGATGATTAATTGTACATTTGCGAAAAATTCGCAAATTTTCTTTACCTTACCATGAATTTGCTAAATAGTGCGCTACTTTTATAGAAACACATTAAATATTTCCCTTTCTTTTATCCTGGGCCCTTATTATAGCATAGCATGAAGAAGTATCTTGCAAACCGGCTTGGAGTTTATCGAGAGATGAGACATAAATAAATAAATACACCTAACAGTCACATACATAATCTGACCCCAACCTATGACAGTAATGCTGTGTCGTAACTATCAGAAAGTAGGAGAGAATTTTCAGTCCGCTTTTCAACCTCGCGGTCTCTCGTTTCGAACTCAAGTCTATCGCCTCAGCTCTATTTGAACAGCATCACACTCAGCAATAGGTGCTGTTAACACCCTTACCGTACTAGTATAAAAACATTCTCATGTACGTTGATATAGATATAAATAGCACAAGACTACGTGTATACCGCGGAAGTTGGTTAGTATGCGTGGCGGCGGTCGGAAATGCGGAAAATCGTACCGAACGCTGCGTATGTACCATACAAACGGTCCGATTTGTATGTCGCTATGTTAATACTAGCGGTACGCGCGGCTTGGCCTAGGTATTCTGTTGTTATTTTTCGTTATCTTTTTTTTACTTTAAATGGGCTATTTATTCTTCAATAAAAATCGTTAAAAAGATAAAAATGTATTAAAAAAGATTCAATTAAATTTTATAATAAATTTTAATTACGGCTTAGATGGTTAGGTACAGTATCGCCGTTTTTCAAGGTTATTTCTAGACTTCGTGCTCCTACTGAGATTTACCCAATAGAAAAACCCATTAATACCTACTGTACGAATCTAGGAATTCAGAATTCTTTTTATGTGAGGCCACAAAACAGTTACATATCTTTTAACTTTCTTGAACGCATCGTTTTCGTTGCCAACTTTGATTTTTGATTCTCGATGAAGAAAAAGTATTAATAAATTCACTGTAGAGTTCTCATATTATAAAATTACCGGAAAGACTGTAACGTCCAAAAAGATCGACGAATGACAAAGAGTTTCCATCTCATCGCCAGTTGGTATAATTAGGATTAGGCTGAAGTCTGGATAAATGCTTGAGGTATAGTACCAAACTCGTATCTTATGATGTATGTAGAGTAATATATGTACCTACACTTAATAATATTTTTTACATGCTAGGTGATGCACGATTGATAGGTTTCTGGCAAATCCTGATAAACCGCATATAACAATAGAACAGCGCCGCTGTTTGTTACGAAAACGCTTAGTTGTGCTGAAATGCGGAAAACGCAATAGTTAGACCGCACCGCGTTCTCTGCGGTAGTTTCCTGTTCTGCGGTTTCATGGTTGGCTGTCGGCGAATTATCACCTATATTATCTAGGGCTGCCATAGGGTTCTATGGTATTGTGCCTAATTTACCTCTTTAACTAATGTTGGCGATATTCATAGGTATGTTGTAGTATCCGTCATATCGTGGCATAGGTATAAATTTATGCTATTAAATTAGCCTGTGTTTATCGGGTAATGAACAAAGCGTCATAATTTTTTTATCTAAATATACTCGTAGTAGTTATATAAAATGTATTAACATTTTATAGGATTAACTATGATTACACACAGTTTTGTCACAGGTCTATATCCCTGATACCTACGACAAAAGACTGTTATTCCACGATTTTTTTAAACGGACGGAAAGCGGCTTAAGCATTCTATTGGATACCTCTAAAAGGCCGAAAATAATATGTTTAGATCACCGTAGAACTATTCTTTACTTGGCTGAGTTAAGTCCCCAACCAAAATTCTACGCCCGGCGTACCGACTTAAACATTAGGCGGAACGATAAATACAGGACGAGCATACTCAGCGTGCATTGGAGTGGACATTGCTTGAAGTTTAGAGAAACTCAGCACCAAATGGTATCCACCATCTTAATACTTAACGAAATCATGCGTCAGAGAACCGAATTCATTGATATTACCTGCAAGATAGGAATGCTAAAATGGAAGTAGGCCGGCTATGTCTGCTGACGGTCGGACGGTCGGTGGAGCAGACAAGTGTTGGAGTGGAGACCGCGCTTAGGCAGACGTCTAGGACGTCCTGCAACACGATGATCTGACGACTTGAGAAAGGTGGCGGGTAGCGGATGGATGAGAGCTATTCTAGATCGGTATGGTTGGCTTCTACTTGGGGAGGGCCTTCGTTTCGTAGTGAACAGCTATAGGCTTAGAACATAATATATTTACACCTAAATCTATTTTTGCTCAGTCGTAGCGTTATTGTATTGCTTTGTAAATCTTTTTCTTTACAAGGTTACTTCCATCCTGGGAGACGAATACAATAGCACTTCCTTAATTAGAATTTATTCTTAGAAGTACGGACTACGGAGTAACATCTCACGGAGGCCTAAATGCATGTGAGTATTCTGTCATGCATTTTATATCTTATAGTTATTAGCTACTAAGATCGGCTGACGGAACTAAAACTGCGTTCGTGTGAATGTTTTTTTTTCGGATTATAACTACGGCATTATAACAGTAGCGATTACGTCACACGGATTTCCCGGCAGTCATTTGTTGGCACTGTGGCAAAAAATATGAACAATTTCATACAAATTGGCGGTATTTGACGTAATCCTTTCTAGGGAATACCGAGGGTTGGACGTAATGAGGATTAGAGCTGGTGATTAGTTTAAAAAATGATTATTATTTTTTTCGTTTTATTATTTTTTATTGTAATTTTACAGAAGTAATGAAGTACGTTTGAAAATAGAAATACGCTTGTGATGTCATCTTATTACCGTCTACTGTTGAATAGTACTTCGACTGCCTGTGCAGAAGTTGTCAATGGTATTTCCTTCACCACTCTAGCACACATTCGTTTTAGGGTTGTGTTTTATACACATACGACAATATTAATTTCAATTAAAAGATCCACGCCTAAATTAAAAATTATAAGCGTTAATATTCGGTAAAATCCTTAAATTAATTATACACCGCAAACGACTAATCATCTAGAGTAAACATTTATTAACGAGCCGGTCATTACCGCGCGGCTTTTCAAACTAATTCCACTTAATGAGCACGACAAAAAACCTACAAAGGTGTTATGAATAAATAAGCACTTAACAATGGGGAAAAGGGAAAAAAACGTTATTGATGTTGCGCCAGCGACGTCTCGCTTCTTCCTCACCAAACTTTTGATGCTATCTTGTTCTTGGAAGGTCTGTCTTCTGTCCCCCTCACTCTTCAACAAAGGGATATACCCTCGTCCCTTTCTAACATCAATCGATACCCCTAGACGTCCACGATAACCAGTTGTGCACGCACTGTGGAATAATGCGAAACGGGGAATCGTTCCGGTTCATTAATATTCACAATAATATACGCATTTAATTTCATTATCAAAGAACTCTATTACAATTCATAATTAATGAGCACTAATAAATCTTTGTGTTGTGTTTTTAATGTCACATCGTAACTTATTAAAATTATCAATCAATATTAATGGGTTCGAGCAGGAAGATGACTTAATATCGAATAAAAACAATAAATTATTCATGTTTGATTGAGTCATCATTTCATCAATATTGTAGGTTAATTGATATATTTGAGAATATAATTATAAATTTTATTTATATGGCTTAATTGAAGTGACAACACTAGCACCTAATATTATTAAAATTATGATCCAATCCAAGTGTTTTGAATTATTCACAACTATTCGCTCACAAATCTAAATAATTACGCTTTTGACACATGAAAACTTTTTGGAAACATAATAAAACAATTATCAACAATTTAAAAATTAAACAAACAAACAACAACTAATAAAATTAACATAATTTTGTAATTTTTTTGAACTTAAAGACACCTTTCAAAAAAATATTCGTCAAAGGACTTTTATAATAAATATTCTTTGAACAGCAACGCTTCCCGAACGCACGAAAGAATCCTGTTGATGGTTTCAATGAAATAAATGCACCGCAGCGCCCGGTCTCTTTATGCCCCGCTCACTTTTAGAGGCAATTTATTTATTTTTTAGGGTTCCTCATAATTAAATATCCTTTTTCTGGTAGATATGGCTATGTGACCGCACTGGCATCCGACTGTAAGTGCTATGCGGTTGGATAAAATGTCGATTGGCATAAAGAATGCGATCATTGCCAATCATCAATAATGCCGGTTATGCTGATAAGTCCAGTATTTTTACTAAAATACATTGTAGCTTTATTACACACCTTTAAAGTAATTCTTATAAGTAGCTTTATTTTCGACAAACAATCTATTTTACCTTTTACACTATTAGATACTAGAATATTCTTATCCATACAAAAAAAACACGATAACAAATTTAGGTAGGTACATAGAGTTACGGATTCAGTCTGTCTGTACTCAGTCCAAAAAGACTAGCATATCAGCGGGGAATGATATTTAGGTCCTACTTCAAGTATCCATTATATGCTAGTATGGTCACTTTGTCTTCCACGATTATGAAAGGTAATAAACCTACGAAAATGTCCATCCTACTACTATTATAAAGGCGAAAGTTTGTAAGTATGGATGTATGGATGTATGGATGTTTGTTACTCTTTCACGTCAAAACTACTGAATGGATTTGAATGAAACTTTACCACAATATAGCTTATACATCAGAATAACACATAGGATACTTTTATTCCGGATATTGTAGTATTCCCGTGGGAATTAGTATTTCTGGATCTACCAAAGCGATTTGAATGAAATTTGGTACAGAGAGAGGTAGAGCTCACAGAATTAATATGGGATAGTTTTTATCCCGGAAAATTAAGTATTCCCGTGGGAATGGGTATTTCTATATCTACCAAACCAATTTGAATGATTTTCGGTATATAGATAGTTAGGGCTCAAGAATTAACATGAGATAATTTTATCCTGGAAAATGTAATCCCGTGGGATAAACATGTTATAAATGCAAAAATCTCTCTGCACTTAGCCCTAGAGTCTACGCGGACGGAGTCGCGGGCAAAAGCTAGTTTATTGAATAAAGTCTCTCGAATTTGCGAATCAATAAATACGTGGTATAAAGACAAATAGTCTATTTGAACAAATTTATTTGCCGCACTAGTAAAAAATAAGTAGCTTTAGATGTACATAAACATGTACAGAACCCAATTTTTAAAGTAGTCAATGTATGTAAGTCGGCACAGCTCAACATTTCCCACGGCACGTTATTTAGCTACTGTAATAGAACATTTTAATTAATTTATTTCGAAGGCGTTATAATCAATAGTTACGGATTTATTTATTTACATTTTAACGCCTAATGGAAAAAAACGACTGTATCAAATTTGTAAATTATAATAAATTTCTGAAACAAAAAACGGATTAGCTCGGTGAAGTGGCAATGGGCCGGCCACATGGCGCGGAGAACTGATGGCCGATGGAGCCGAAATGTTCTCCAGTGGAGGCTACATACAGGAAAGCGCAGCGTCGGACCTCTTTTGACAAAGTGGTTAGACGACCTTGCAAAGGTTGCAGGACGTCGCTGGCTGCAGGCGGCTTCCGACAGATCCCGGTGGAATTCACTGGGGGAGGCCGGACATATCCAGCAGCGGATCACAATTGGCTGATGATGACGATGTAACAAAATCCTAATGAAGATAAAACTCGGCCTAGAAGGATTTATTACTATATCCAATAACATTTATATATAAATAAATACTGATTTTATAAATTTTTATTATACGTTATAAGCTATATATTATTATTCTCAGCCTATCGCCGTCCACTGCTAATGTTAGGCCTCTCCAAGTAGGTGCCAACTATCCAGGTCTTGAGTAGCCGTCATCTACCCGCTGCCCGCCTCCTTTGATCTTCGACATTACCATTTCTCTTGCTACAAAAATCTTTTCATGAAAGCCGGCAATGCGCCTGTTGAAAGTGATTTGACATTGTGTAGGTACCTATATTATAATAATTTACCTTAGTCCTTGCACAATTTACTTACGCCTGAGAGATTCTTTCCTGCACCCACGTATTTCTAGCGCTATTTATCCCCTTATGGAGAGCGAATTTATTGGTGTCCTTTTCATACAAATCCTAACTTTCTGGTGATCTGAATCTCCTATCCTAATCTGAAACCGTCCGACCATTCCTAGATCCGTGCTACTTTAGATCCAAAGCCTGTCGATTGCACACTACGTCTACACATCCATTCCACTAGCCCAACGACGCATAATTTGCATCCGATCCATCATGAACAAATAATGAAGAGATATACTAAGAAATCAAAGCATTTAAATCAATTAAGACATTATCATAATACCAAGTTCCGTGCACTTGGTACGCAGACGAACAGTTGTAAGTACTTAGTCACGTCTGCATCATTAACAAAGCGGATGGCACGTCGCAATCCCTCCGACACACAATTACAGGGATATTTGTCAATAGAACAAGGGGCTACGTTCCAAACAAACTTCCGAAGATAAGGCCTTCTTGAAATTAACTCGTAAAGATTATTTCGGTCTAGATTAGAAATTAATGAGGTTATTTTAAAGTAAAAAGATAAAATAAATATAATAAAAAACGAAGTAGATAGAAGTAATAGATAACTTATTTTAGTTTTTTTATTGAAAGTATTAAGTAATATAAAAAAATACCCTCCTCCTCGCGTCGTTCACCTCATTGCTGAGGGTCTTGATCCCCTGCATCAACAGTAATCGTTCTTCTTACTATGCTGCGCCTAGTTTCTTCTACTTCTTCTTCTACTTCCTATCTAGTTTTTATTATAATATAAATAAATACCGTGTATGAAAAACACGTAGATACAATGGTGAAAAAAGTGAATTACGAATGAACAACCACAAATATTCCGATGCGATTATACTTTCGATAGTAGGAATGCATAGATAAAGTAGAAGAAAATAAATAATTCTTAAAACTTTTTAGAGGACATTGTTTTTATTATGCCAGACATACAATCGAAACTTTTATCAAACCGGCGTGAACTTCACAGAGAAATCCTAGTCCATAATTCGAGCAAGTGCTTGGCGCTAATTATGTTAATTTATCTGTGGAAGAAAATTTCTACTGCAAACATGCGTTTCTATGAACTCTACGTTAAAATTTCTAATTTCTAGCATCACAAATTGATGATTCATGCATGGTTGTGTCACCTAGCCTGCTTCAATTCCTATAACCAATCACCAGTCGATAGATTCATGAATTACAAGCTAGAAATCAGAAGCAAACATATGAATAACCAAATAAACCTGGTATAGTTCTCACGGCCGTTAAATTTTTTGGCGCCCTTTACACTTACTTGCCTTTTTCTCTTTCGCAACGCTTTTTGGTCCCCGGCAAAGATATCCAGTGTGTGGAGTCTCATTAGGCAATTTTAATAAAAACAAAAAAGTAAAATACAGCGATTCTGTTGAACAGAAATGTAAAGGTGCCGCCACACCTACAGTGTGTTGCCAAACGGATAATTACGCGATGGCAACATTAATACGTATCTAATTGGCCAATAACTTCACGGTTTCCGTGTTTTATACGTTTATTGCTTTACTCGCCGCGTTTACAGCGCGACTCGATAATTGCCGGTTGTTTTGTAAAAGAATTACGTTATTTGAGTTTGTAATTTTATTTAATTAAATTACTTTGGTGTAGTGCTGTATACCCCTTCATTATTTAAACGCGGAAAAAACCCTGGTTTCCTTTAATTTTGTACTTTTATATCATCAGCCTATATACGTTCCACTGCTGGGCATGGGCCTTCTCTACCATTACGAGGATTTTGGCCTTAGTCCACCACGCTGGCCTAGTGCTACCAACCCACACTAGTTTTGTAGTTACAGGACGTTAATAATAGATGACGTTAGTACAGCGATGTCAAATAAAATCAAATGTAGAATATAAAACAATAAATTGTAATAACCAAGGCCATGGATTTCTCAGTTTACAAGGAAAAATAAATATTCAATTATTTAAGTTTAATTATAATTGTCACTCGTGGTTCAACGAAAATACATCCTAAAGATCTTTAACTTCTCCGAAAGACGTTTGTTAACCATTGACTCTTTCAAGCAAAATGTGTATGAAGTCAGATATATACTAAAATATAATTGCCGAAAATACAAACGTAACAAGCCTGTTCAAAGTATCAAGGGAAACGTAACTTTCCACGTTCGACACAATTTCCAAAGTTTCAGTTTCTTCGCCTCGTACTTTGGGAAGTTCAGAACTTCCTCGTCTGTAGACGAAGCAAATTCTATGCCTTCATTGGGGATATTCACATCCACACTTTATCGTAGTTATGAAGAAAAGACATTGTTATTTCTGGCCGTGATGTGATTTTGATATTACTTCTATGGTATCTAAGCTATCTATAGCTTTATTAATTGAGGTTGGTTCGTTACTGCTCAGAGTCTTGGCAATAGAAAGCAATAATGAGAATTCTCTCAAGGTACTGTATAGGAAATGTCAAATAGATATTATAGTAGGTGGTTTAAGGATAGCATGTGAGATTAGACGCCTGTTGTAAAAGTATTTGTGTTCTGTAAATTTGTCAGTCTGTACTAGGCCAGCGTGGTGGACCAGGCCTTAATCCTCTTTGTTGTAGAGGAGATCTGTACAGTGGGTCGAATATGTATTATGATTTTTAATTTAAACGTTTGTTAGGAAAATCTCCGTAGAATCTTAAAACCATGACACAAGATTAGAATCTTAAAGTGAGTGAGAACTATGTTTCCTGATGGAAGTATATATTTATTTTGATTTGTGTTAATAGTAACTATCTGATGGCTAACTTACCCTTCCATCACAGATTCTTTCTTTTTAGGAATATTTATTTATAGGACTATCTTTAATTTGACAATAATCACTTGCATTCTAAACCTGTAATTTCCCAAAACCTATCCAATAAAGATTGATTAGTATTCCTACTAATAATAAATCGATGTAAAAGGACAAGTGTCAAGGGACAGCCCCGATACATAGGGTGCGGGATTCAAGTCACGTGACAAAGGCGATATCGCCCCGGCCTGCGATTATACCACCTCAATAATCACCCTGTTAATAACTCTCATTATTTGAAGGTATGAGAAGGATTTAGGTCGAAGCGAGATATAGATCTAATTAGCGTTTAACCCTTTGTTAAATGGGTAAGGCTTAGGGATATTTCTAGTATCGTGGATAAATTTAGAGTGACCTATGATATATTATGAAAAAATATTATTTTAAAAAATTTTAATCGTAATTAAAGTAAATTAAATCAACTTTGCCAACCCGCACTAGGCCAGCGTGGTGGACTATGGCCTAAACCCTCTCAATAGTAGAGGAGACCCGTGCTCAGCAGTGGGAGTATATGGGTTGTTGAAGAAGAAGAAGAAGAAATCAACTTTAGTTCAAAACGTTTAATTTAAGACTCTCTTACTCTTATTACTGCTTCTAGTTAAAAGTGTTTAACTCATAAACACTTATTTATATAAATACTAAATTGCGTTGCATCTTGCACTCTATGAGGTAAAAAGAAGAAATATAATAACTTTTTATTAATACGGTTGTAACCATAATTTTAAATTAAGCCTTAATTGACTAAATTACCGCTTCTTTTGCTAAATAATGTGTTTCATTCCGAGCTCTGTCATTTCAAAGCCAGGCCCCTTATATGTTGAAGATATCATAGTACAAAACTTCTACATGGTAAATGCAAGGTGCGGCGGGGGTAGCCTGGGGCTTATATAAAGATTAGACTAGGGGTGATCACGATATTTGTACGATCGTAGCGGGTTTGCAACGACGAATCGTTAATATAAACTTTTTTCCTATATTATTTAATAAAAGTGGTATATGAAACTTTCGTTTTAATTATACCTAAGTATATTGTGTTAACACTACACCGTTTATACAAAATCTAGTGTCATTGCTACTTAACAAACTACCTATCTCTCCTGAAAAGTTGAATTTGACAAAGATTGTGATGCCTTATTTAAATTTGTATCGTTGGAAATCCCAAAACAAAGGGAAAAAAAAAAACAAAAAAAGGAAACGCAAGTCCTTTCCTCGCAACGTATATGGTATTTTCTACATAATTTCATGATGCTAAGGAAGTACCCTATCATTTTTTCTCCACATTGATAACACGATCCGAAGCGTCGACAGGTAGCTTATTTAAACTGACGTTTCAAAAATACTTCTAAAAGTAGATATAATTAAACAAAAAATATAACATCAAAATATATGTAGCCAGACATGATAGTATCCAACAATCGCAAGATTTTAATGGTGTCATAAAAATATTTATTGCATTTTTATTTATCCTTTTAAATGCTCATAAAATTATATTTTCTACCAGGAGATTATACTCAGTTAAGAGTTATTTTTTAATACCCAAAGTTCGTCATTGAAAAGACGCGAAGTACAAAGTGGTTGTCCCCTCACCCCATCAAGTCGCGAGGGTGAAAATGTAATCTGATTTAGTGGCAGTTACCGACAGGTAAAGTGCTTTTTGCACGCTGGTTTTAACTTGTTTACGAGATTTACGACGTATCAATTGTTTTATTTGCCTTTTTGCACAATCCCCGGTGATTTTCTAAGTAAGAGTCTTCAACAAAGATACGGTGATATAAAAGTTTGACGGGTGAATGAAGCGTTAGAGTGGTATTTTTGTGTCAGAAATACCTATATCTTTTTCATTCTCTTCTATAGAGATATAGGTAAATAAAAAATATATGTACCTGGTATTTTTGGTAGTGTTGATGTAAAAGTAAATGCAAAAATAATGCATTCAAGCTGTGTCCATAATTTTTGTAAATACCCAATGTCGTGGGCAGAGATATTGCCACGAAATATTTTGGCACGTGTATTTTGAGTTCGCTGGCTGCAGGCGGCTTCCGACCGATCCCGGTGGAAGTCATTGGGGGAGGCCTATGTCCAGCAGTGGACCACGATTGGCTGACATGATGATGATGATTTTGAGTTCCACCACAACCAAGACATGGCAAGACTCATTAACATATTACTCCACGCAGGAATAGAATCTAGTACCTTCTTGTAATAGTAGGTAACATTTGTATCACACGCCACGAAGTCAAATCGGTAGACGAACTAGACATTTATCAGTAAAAAATATTAATTCAAAAATATAAATTCCAATCAGTCAAGTCGCGTTCATAATTGCTAAAAACTATAAAATTGAACTCAAACATCATCAGAATCTACCGAGTGCAGAATCCACAGTTCAATATCTCACCGTATCGAATTCACGCGGCGTTTGCCACCACGGTTTAAAATAACTCGAAACTTTTCATTTTGAACGTTATTCCTATGAGCATAAGAGTGCTTCCAATCCCCGTCGTTGATAAAAAGAAATCAACTGCAGCATGAGTGTACGTGTAGCGCTAATGGTCCGTGAAATTGACCGTTTGATGGTAAGTATTGGAAAAGATTATTTTCACATTTTTAAATTCGCTGGCGATACGAACAGTATTGCGAGTTGGGTAAATATTAAACAGCTTCGTAATATTACTGGAGTATTTTAAAACTATATTTATAGAATAAGCTTTCTAATGTAATCCGTAACAGTGTATTATATATACAAAACCTTGTAAAAATAAAATTGTCAATAAATTATTATTTTCTGGGTAAAAGGTCGTCCGTTACTATCTTAGAGTGTCATCTATCTCTACGCCAAAATTCATCAAAAATGTTTTTTCGATTAACGTTTAAAAATACATCAAACTAACCCTTATGCTTTTAAACTATCATACATTTATGCATATTGAATAAAAAATTACCATTACCCTAAGGTAGAGAATGCCGTAGGCTTTTTATCTGCCTAAATAAAGTTTTGTATATGAAGCCTAAGGAAAATATAAAACATGATTTATATTAAAATGGTTATTTCATTGAAAAAAAAGAATGCATTTTTCCTAACGAATATCCCTAAGCAAATTAACCTGTTGGCAATTTCTTTAACTGAACGAAACGTGGCTTCATTGCATCACGTCTAGTTTTTGCCTCTCTCGTATCGCAGTATCGTCTGACCATAGCATTTTTCTTCATTATAAATTTAAACTCATTTTCCTGTTAAGCATTTCTAGAATATTTAAAAGAACAGTACAGTATGCTGTTCATAATCAGTATCAGTCCATATACGTCCCACTGCTGGACCCGAGGCTTCCCTACCATTTTTACCTACCAGAATTTAGGCCTTATTCCACCGCTAGCCTAGTACGGGTTGGCGGACTACACACCCAAGAAAGTTGAAGTCCTTGCAGGTATAATCACGTTTTCCATCAGCATTTGGGTAAATAGGTACCTACTATAAAAATATAAAGAAAAAAATCCTACAAAAACTCCAGTATAATTAACGAAAAAGTAGTAGGCCCTTTTAGACCCGCTCTCCCTTCATCGGAAAACCACGCTTTTTTCAGCCTAGCTATATTTGCGTCAGTGCTATAAGTAGATTTCTCTGAAACCTTACTTGCTTTAACTACGTTACTATACAATAAAAAAAATAAAAAATTCTATCCACTAGTTGAGCACACAAGTATGTAGGTGCTAGCTGGTTTCATCACAATTTAAGAAACAATTAAGCCACATAAACCTTGGCTCATATTTGTTGACTGAAAAAATATTTGTCTGAGTATCGCCATCCACGGCTGAATGTACGAGATAACTATCCCGGTCTTGAGCAGCCCTCATCCATCCGCTACCCGCCACCTTTCTCAAGTCGACGGACCATCGTGCTGCAGGACGTCCCACACTACGTTTGCCTAAGCGCGTCCGACCGTCGGCAGACACGGCCAGCCCAGTTCCACTTTAGCGTGCTAATATTGCGGGGAATTTCAATGACTCTGGTTCTATGGCCGATTAAATGTTTTCGAATTGTATTTTTAAGACTCGCCGATTCATCATTACGCCATATATTAACATTATGATTAGGTATCAGAGTAAATTCTAATAACACTATCTAAGCTCTTAATGGAAACGATAAAAAATGCAATAAAACCACATAATTAGAAAATTATCCGCACATGATAAGATAGAGGAATGTTTAAAGAAATAAATGTATTATGCTCTAAATAAACTTATCTTATTTATTCTCTGAAACAATATAAAAGAGGATTTCTAGAATTATGTCGAAGATTAATTTCTGCAAAAAATTTACGAATTATGACCACTATTAAATATTACGTTGAAAAACACTAAATGAGTACGACAAATCCACTAGCATACAAAAGGCCAGGGTTGGGGAAGAAATTTCCGAACGTTGAAGATCATATATATGTACCTACGTCCCTCTGCTGGGCTCAGGCTTTACCTATATATACTAGTTATACTTTCCAATTTCATCAGAAACGATGTCTCAACAAAAAATACATAACGGTAGAATTTTAACTCAGAGAAGTAGTTTATTATTTTAATTATATTCTTCACCGCATATGTCCTTATTCAAGGTGCCGCCTACTATAGTATCAAAAATCAGACACACAGACTGCGCTTTTTAATAATCACCTTAAGTTTATTGGTTGGAGACCCCTGCAATGTGAGCAATCGGCGGGGCGGGGGTCGCGCGGGGTGTCCAACGCATTGTTAAAGCGTCGCCGCTCCACCGGGCACGCGCTGGCACCGCTTAATAAATATTCAGAGTTCAGCGGTAAATAACATTTTATTAATTAGCTTTATGATTGCTTCGTGGTACAGGTATGTGTCATAGTATGAAGGTTCTGAGTTTGAATCCTAGGTTGAGCGAAGAATTATTGGATTTTTCCATTAGGGATTTTTGGGAACATCTCGGAGTTTACAAGTATGCACGAAAAAGCAATAAGCTCGCTCTCTAATATGATTTAACTGTCGAAAAGTTAGTACAGAAATGCACCTCTTCCTAACTCTTCGGGGGATACAGGCGTAAGGTTGAGTAAGTTAGGAGGTATATAAATGAATTTCGAACTCCAATAATTCCATGAGTTTCCTTTATTATGCGAGTGAGGTAACATTAAGATCTAAAAGTAAATTATCTCGGTTGATAGACATAGGAGTTTAATTTGCCAAACCTGTCTTCTCCTTACGAAAGCATTACTTAAATAACAAGAAGGGCCCATGAGAAAAGACGGCGATTCCATTTACCTTTAGAGGCGCAGTAGAGAGCGAGGTTTTCGAAACTTTGTTTCTCGCGCGCCTAATGTCAAATTATGACAGCTATAATGCGGACTAATTTCATATCTCGCTGATGGTGCCAACTAGTGAGCATAAAAACAGCAGCCCCCATTGCGTCCACCTAAATTCACCGAAGTTAATGAAAGTAATAAAAAGAAAAACTAAACGTGGTGGACAAGGCCTAAACCTTCTCAGATGAAGAGGATGCGCATGATGATGACGACGATAACACAGATAGACAATTATATCAATCCAATTGAGATGACATTAGTTGAGAAGTAAATCTCGTAAGATGGCCTTAATAGATAAACCCACATAGCTGTTCCAAAAACACAGTCGTATGAAGACTTAATTCCTGTTTTTGCTTACGTACCTCCATCAGTATCTACTATTTGTTTGTAAAACTGTTTCAATTTGCTACGTTTAGATAGTATTTGAGTTCTATCTTATAGGTCGTGCCTAATAACTATTCACGTGGCACATGTTCGAACTCTGTGCTGCTACTGCAATTTTAACATTGCCAAGTATACTTAGAAATAAAGCCGAATTATTACTCGCAGAGTCAAAATAAATCGGAGCTAAATAAATATGACCCGTACCAAATATTACTAGCGCACGTTCTCCATTCATACACCGTATCACAATGTAATCCACGTGTTCACGTCTTGCAATCCCCGTCCATTGTTTACGAACCGCAAGAGCTCTGTTATTAATTTGCGAAACACAAGCATTCCACATTTCAAAACATGGACGAAACGATCGTGACTAACTGAAAATATTTCTTCCTCACTTGTGCAAACACCGGCTAATAATAATATCATGGCCATTATATATTGAACTTCTCGCGGCTGAGTATAGAGGGCTCTGTAAGTCGATCATCAGCCCATATACTACATCCGACTGCTGGGCACAACTTGAGAGGGTTTAGGCCATAGTCCACCACGCTGGCCTAGTGCGGGTTAAGACTACTGAGAAAATTCTAAAAATTTTTTTAGGTGTGCAGGTTTCTTCGCGGCGTTTTCCTTCACCATTAAGGCAAGCAATATAGATATAACTTCGAAGAGTCAGAGGTGTGCGCCTGGGGTTTGAACCCGCGACCGCCGAGACTCTCGACCTGTAAGTATATATGTAGTGAGTTTGCGAGACAATCGCTACGGGTCGAGTTATATTGGCCGATAAATGCGTCACAGCAGTTGAAGTAAACACTGATAAGAGCCCACGACGCCATATAGTGGTTGATAAGATACAGCCAAACCAATTACAAGGAACGAACGCTTCGCGTGAAGGGTTTAGGTATGGGATTTTTTGGTGCTTCATAACTGTATTTACAGTACTTTCTAAATAAGCTATTGAAATTATCGTTTGAACAGTATTAAACATTGCTGCTCGTACAGAACACGTGAGTGTAAATATAGGCGGAGAGATTTGTTTGATGATATAATAAATTGTTAACTACTCTATGCGGAACGAATATACGTAAACATTTAAATCTAATACGGCGTAGAGTACCATTGCCCCGTACATAACTAGAAAATATATTAACTCGCGCTCTTTCTGCGCTACATTTTTATATTTTCGTCACTATCAGGCAAGTAAAATTCTATCATCTAATAACGTCATATTCGGACTGCGGAACGTACTATTAAATCTTAAAAAGACTAAAAATCCATATAAACGAATATTTCTAACTAACCAAATCAAAAAGGGGTTTGAATTATCAGGGCTTTGACACTTATCCAAAGTGACATTTAAGCTGTATCGTCAGGACGGCAGTCTATCCCCCAACATTATTGTAAGCCTGATATTTTCAATATCCTTTAAAAATGTTCCCTATTGACGGCCTGTTTGTGTCATACGGCCGATTCTCCTGCCTGTTACTTAGCTCTAAGATGCGAATCTCTCTTTACACATTCTAGCAACAAAAATGTTGTAAGCTATTGTATATTAATTGACATGTGATGGTTTTGAGGTTTATGCCCGGTGTGAGGTTCACGCGCGGTAGAGTGAAAAATTTCGGTAGTCGCAGGCTTAATTTCCAGGCATACCTCCTGACTTTTTACAAAATAGAGTTTCACCTGCCTGTTGACTAACGCTTAACTACTCCTCTCGGTCTTGGACGAGGCCCATGTCCAGCAGTGCGACGATGTGGACTGATGTATAAAAGGTACCTAACAGTATTAACTGTCCCGCTTCTTCAAGCTGCACCTATTCTACGATTACTTTATATTGACCAAAAAGTTGAAAGTAAACGTACAAGCTATCATTATTATATATATTATTGTTTGAGGGAAAACTACTTATGCGAGAAGCTTTCGTTTCGGCTTAAAATCCTTGAGATAGTTACGGTATTAAGAAGTAGGGGTATGTCGACATGCGCAGATTTTAATACCCGGCTTCAATCCTAACACAAAAGCCCTGCTCCATGAAAACCGCCTTGGGTTGTGGAATTGTCCCGAGTTTCGTACACAGGCCCATTCTCATTACGTATCAGTAGTGTAGTCTAGGAATATAACTGGGATAGCTGACAAAAATAATCAATAAAAAAGGTTTACAACAGACTACTATACATTTTACTGTTTATGTAATAAATATCACTATCCAACACTTCGGATTCAGATTCGAGACTAAATGGTCTAAAAATTCCGAATCAGTTAAGAAACTAAATATTTCGTGATTTAATCAGCCACAATTATTACATTGAATACGAAATTCCAACCCGCATGGTCAACTTAAACTCTCCCTAAAATATTTAACATGCTTAAATTGCTCATTGTGAAGTACTATTTACATATTTAGTGGCTCAGCAAAGAAGGACAGATTGCGTTCAATGAATATCAACTACAAATCGACAATAAATATAGATGAAATACTAGAAAAGGAAAAAATCAGAGGAAACTAATAACGTGATTATGCACCGTAAATAATTTTTAACAAAACTCTGGTAGTAGTATTAAGTTCTAGCGCTCTTACGTCAGTAAAATAATAAAATGTTATGTTCCTTTCTTTTATACAAATTTAGAGTTATTTATAGTTTTCTATTTAGTTTTAATAGCTGTTAAAATAACCAGCCTACTTATTTGCTATTTTTGCTAGGTTGTAAGTCCTCTAGATAAATGGCAAATATAATTGCGTATACCTATATTTTGAAAAAATATTTATCACGATCAAATCCAAGATACAGGCTACCAGCCCAGTATCGATCGCTTTCAACATTAATTTATTCGTAACTAGCTGTTGTCCGCGACTTCGTCCGCGTAGACTACAGGGTTGAGTTCAGATATAAAATAAGTTATAGTCTATTTTACATCTCAGAGTCCTATGTACGCACATACAAAAAATCATTAAAATCGGTTTGGTAGATCCAGAAATACTCGTTGCCACGGGAATACTACATTTTCTGGGAAAGAATGTTACTTCCTATGTTACTTCCTAGGTTCCTATTCATATCCATACTAAAAATAATGTTAATTGTCTCAGTAGATGAAGAAATACCCATTCCCACGGAACTACTTCAATTTCCGGGATAAAAAGTATCCTATGTTTTATCCTGATGTATAAGCTATATTATTGTAAAGTTTCATTAAAATCTATTCAGTAGTTTTTACGTGAAAGCGTAACAGACAGACAGACAGACAGAGTTACTTTCGCATTTATAATATTAGTATGGATTCTCAGCCCACACTACTTCACGCATAGGCTCGCCATATTTTTCGGTCCAACACTACTCGCATTCAAAACTTATGGACACCAAGGATTCAACTCTCTTAACCCTACACTGCATGATTTTTATTTTCGAAAGAAAAAAAATCTTATCTACTCATAGTTTTGGTCTAGAATACGGAAAAAATAATTAAAAAAATAAATCATAAATAATAATGAAAAAAAACGGTTTTTTAATTTTGTTCCATATATGGCACAACATGCATTGACCTACCGATGTATGTTTAGTACAATACTAGAGATGACAGAGACGGAAGCATTTTTTATTTTTGTTGACACAATGTTCGACCCCGCATTTCTCGAACAAAACAAATGAGTTTCTTTTGCAGCAAAGATACTTGCATTGTTGGTGTTTCTGTCCTTACATATCACCATCACGCCTTACGTCACGAGGAGGAAGATTCGCACCATTAGCTCTCGTTCTTTTCTTCTCTATCACTAGCAGAAGACGGTCGGCCTCTTTTCTTTTTCATTGACTAACCACTCATGAAGAGGTTTTTTGCCAATCCTAACTATAAGTCTTTTAACTTTGGCGGCGTTGCTTCTTGTTGCATCTCCCCAACTCTTCTATATAGCAACCAACTGTTTATGGTGGAGATATCGAGGAGATGGCAATAAAGCCTCAAGTACCACTTCTTTCTTTCACAACCTGCCGTGCTCGTATAGCACTTGATCTAGACGTAATTGGAACTGCAGGACTTGAATCTCCAGAGGTTTGAAATATGCTGCTGCATATCAGTTACATCATTATATTTGACAGCCCCGTGGTGCAGTTGGCTTGACATCAGTTTGTGAAACGAGAGGCTACAGGTTTGTTCCCCGCACCGAGACAAATATTTTTTTGGGGTCTGGGTGTTATTGAGACCGAATAAGTCCCTTGTAGTCTCTGATACCCACGACACAGGACTTGTATTCTAGTGTGCGGTCAGAACTGTGTATAACTATTGAATGTATTTATTTATTATAATAATGACCTTGATAATGGTGTAACGAGATCACACCTGATTGGAGAATCACATTGCTGTTCATCAGCATCACTAAACGTTGCACAAAGTTGATTGACGATAGTTCGAATTGCAGCAATATCATTATCACTTTCAGCCTCAAAGGAGTCTAGTTTGTCTTCGCTGCCTGATGGTATTGTCAAACAATTTAGGATTTGATTGCTAGATAAACTTTTCGTCGCCATTATCGAAAATAAAAAAAACATATCGACATTATTAAACATACATAAATTTGGACCATCACTGCATGAAGTGACATATCGGGAACAACCAGTAATTATAAAATTTTAGTATCAAAACAATGTCAAATCAAAAAATAATACTTACATTTGCTTAGTACACAGTTTTTTCGATATAAAAACATTTTTTTCACTATTGCACTCCGTCAATAATTATTATTTTTCTGTATTTTTAAATATCGTTCGCACCGCCCACGGCATATTATCAATTCTTTCAGTTAAACGGCTAATTGAGCGAAGGGGTACTGCCATCTAACTCGAATAAAGGTACTAATTGATTGTCATTGACTATAATTAATAAGCTATCATAATTATAGATCTCGTACCTAGGTTCAACTTAGAAAAAATATCAATTTTATTGGTTGTGACATATATGGCACTGAATGCAGTGTAGGGTTAATAGTAGAGAAGACCCTTGCCCAGCAGTGGGGCCCAGCTGATGATGATAAGCATAAGCTATGTCATCCGACCATCTAGCTGGTGGTCTACCTCGTTTTCTGTCACCTTCCCAAGGCCATAATTCAATTGCGGCCTTTTGTTCTCAATTTGTCTTACAATTATTTCTGCTTCGCCATAAATATGCCCTTGCCTATAACTAATTCTGTTCTTCGGCGTATCTCTGTGTTGGGTATTTTATAAGGCGATTATACCCAGCATGTCGCATTCCACCGCGCGTAATAATTTATGAATTATATTAATGACAATCTTTTTTTTTTTTCAAATGAAACCTTTACAAGCCGAACAATTCATTTACAAGTCTCAGTTACTTACCTACAATATAAAACAAATGTTTCTGATAAATCCATACTAATATTATAAATGCGAAAGTAACTGTCTCTCTCTGTCTGTCTGTCTGTCTGTAACGCTTTCACGTAAAAACTACTGAATGTTAATGAAACTTTACAATAATATAGCTTATACATCAGAATAAAACATAGGATACTTTTTATCCTGAAAAACGTAGTATTCCAGTGGGAATGAGTATTTCTGGATCTACCGATGCGATTTGAATGAAATTAGGTATGGAGAGAGGTAGAGCTCACAGAATTAACATGGGATAGTTTTTATCCCGGAAAAGGAAGTATTCCCGTGGGATGGGTATTTCTGCATCTACTGAGACAATTAAAATTATATTTGGTATGGTGATAAATAGGAACCAAGGAAGTAACATAGGATATGTTCTATCCCAGAAAATGTAGTATTCCCGTGAGAATGGGTATTTCTGTATCTACCAAACCGATTTGAATGATTTTTGGTATGTGCATAAATAGGACTCTGAGAAGTAAAAGAGACTGTAACTTATTTCCTATCTGAACTCAACCCATCAGTCTACGCGGACGAAATCGCGGGCAATAGCTAGTTATATATATAAAGATATGAGAACAGACACCGGAAAAAGAATATTTACCACGGTGGTACAAAAATTAAACCGCTCATAATTTAAGTAGGTACTATCACTAATAGTTTCTACTATCATCTATTAAGTAGATACCGATCTTCATTAGTCATTCAGTTTTTAGTACTCGCAGAACTGGCCAGTGATCTTTAAAAAATGAATTGTAAAAGTGGCTTCAAAACAATAAATGAATATAAAAGTATTTTTTCGTCCACTCGCCACAACACCGCATTTTACGGCACGTCATTAACCAGAACAAATCCGTTAGTGGCCATAAATAACATCACCACGTCCCCCATTCAAACCCTAAGGTCCATCTCAATGGCATTTAACTGTATCAATAAAATAATTATCCAATCATGAAGCAATTTACTCGGATTGTCCCCAAGTGCTGCGTCCCTCTCGCACTCGCATCCCACACATATATCTCCCTCTCGCTCGGAGCAGAGCGGCAACAATCGAGGACGGTGACACGGTTCGCTCTTGGCGTCTGGGATACAATTCGCCCAACTTATCTTTGCAGCTGTTCAAACAGTCTCGTGTGGTAAATTGCTCGTGAATTGCACTTTGCGAACAGCAAATAACATTTGTTACTAGTCTACACTTTGGTCAACCAGTTGGCTGTGGCCTCTCATGCATTTTCTCTAGTTTCAAGGTCCGGCCTCGACTAGCGTTGTACATAATTTTCCAAGTAAAGACTTGTAAATTAGTCTGTTTGCCTTAGGTGCCAAATAAAGCGCTACCGTATTATGACTGCTGTTGATGTATGCCGTTTGGAAGTGATAATTCGATCGGCAAATAAACGCTGAAACGCTTTAGAGTTTAGACGGTGGGTGTAAAATTGTTTTAGAACGATACTGCGGAATGAAGGGTTAATGTCGCGACTACAACGCATTGTGTTGTTTGTTTGTACACATCCCATGTCAACGTAGAGTTGGCTAAAATATTGCTGTGTTAGGAAATTATGTCGTACATACAAATAGGTTTGTTCCGGTTTTGAGATAAAGTTTTTTTATCTCTTGGTTTGTAAATTAAGAAGAATCTTCAATCACCAGTCGATCATAGCTAAATTGCAAGCATTTTAATGAGAACGTATCGTAATATTTATGGAATTAAGTTTCAAGTTCATATCAAGTTACTAATTCTACCAAAGCTAATTTTATTAAAATCACTCATTTAGTTTCGTTATTAAAAGCAAATTATTTTTTGACGTTTTTGCGTATTACTAATAAATAGAACTCATACATCCATTCCACCTGGAGACGTACCGTACGCGTACGGTGCGTTTCCAGAGGTCATTCTTACCACGTACGTGCAAGCTCTGGAATGAACTCCCTGCCTCGGTGTTCCCCGAGCGCTATGACATGGCCTTCTTCAAACGAGGCTTAAAAAGAGTACTTTCCTCACGGTAGGCAGCGGCGTGGCTGTGCCCCTGGCATTGCTAAGTCCATGAGCGACGGTGACCGCTTACCATCAGGCGGGCCGTCAGCTCGTCTGCCTGCTAGGGCAATTAAAAAAAAAAAAAAAAAAAATACAGCGCGACTAACTTACAAGGAACCAATGTCATTGAAAATTGCATTAAGTTAATATGTTGATCTATTCCTTACCGCAGTTTACAAAATAAAATAACAGTCCTATACCAAACCAATCCTACTCCATCTACTTGTGAATACTAAACTAACATAACATTCAAAACGCAATCAATCACAAGCAAACAATCGTGGACAATCCAGCAACGAAATCCAGCGCGACGAATCTCTCTAGTTGAGGCCGACACAGATAGAATCTTTCTCATTCAAATATCCATGCGATCTTGCATAAGGCGACCTTAAGCGTCTTCCGAGGTTGCAAAACCCGCGCCGTGTCTAAAAACACGTGTAGTTGCCGAATACTTTACGTAACGTGTCAAACTTTTACTTCATATTCTGCGCAATTTGAGGCTCTTACATATGTATTCATTACAATTCTATGATCTGTTCTTCGATCTAATTTCTATAACAGAACCCCGCGTAGCCAAGACCATACCGGCCCGCAACAAAAGGCTTGCGGTTTCATGTATTTCGCAAGCCACGAGACTGAAATAGTTTGTCAACTCATGCACATCTTCTTAATATCAAATCTTACGCAAAGAAGAGTACTCTGTACTTCATTATGGTCTTCACCATAACAACTATTACTAATAGGTGGTCTGTCCTCCGCTGTAATAACATTCCTTACCGGGTTTATTTTGAAAGAATTTGGAGATCCATAAAGCGCTAACACCGTACCTTTTGGTAAGCAAGACGTTGTTCAAATAGAGCACCAAGTGACAGGACATCCCTGACTCCCGTTATTCGACACCTCAATAGAGGCCAAGACCTTTGTAGTTTTTCAGGCACATTGTGTGTATCGATTCTGCTACTACGATAATATGAATGGACATGCCCAGTTACTCTACACGACCCGAGATTATGCATGTATCTATGACATTTCTTTTTACATTCAACTAAACTTAACAACTGCCAGAACTACAACCTTTCATTCCAGTTCCGTGGGTTCTCTGGTAGGGATACAGCTAGCGACAAGACCATCTATTGTGTCAATATCATAATGTCATAGTTGCTTCTCAGTGATTTACTATATACTTTGTAAATAAATTCATATATGTAATTCTTGTCATTTAGCAATTAACTATAGTTACGGAAACGGATTTAAAGACTGTCTTAGCAACTTTCATCATGATTCCAGTTACATATTATGAAATAACTTATTTTATGACACGTTATGAATATGTAATTCTTATTAGCGATCACGTACGACGCGTCGAAAATTTCGCAGTCAATCGAAGAATGCAAATGAGTATTTACTAAATAAAATAAATGCATAGATAGATAGGATAAAATCCCCGTGTCAGGTATCAGTTTCTGATGTTCTTGTTTTTATGCGAAACTTTTCGCTCAGACTAACACTAATACTCAGACAAATATTTATGTATCACACCAATATTTGTTTCAGTATGGGCTTCGCGTCTCGTTTCGCAAGATGGTATCTAATCAACTTCAGATATATCAAATATTCTTTATATACGACTAGTTTATACTATCAAAACGAGAGATTTATGCGCAAAATCCTCTAAAGTTTGACGCGTCAGCGCATAAAACACGAACCAAAGGATTGATAAGAATATTATATTTCCAATCAATTTCTCTGCATCCAATTAGCAATAAACTATAGTTCGTAGCCCACGTAATCCTTGATAATACTCGCGTTTTATGGCTGTCGTAACATTAGTACATGCTGCCGACTATTCACTGGTTATATTAAATTCATTCCATTTATTAGCGTATTTATTAACTAATCATAATATTTATTGCATTGCCTGTTTGATGCTCTTAAAAAGGCTTGTGATAGTGATACTAGTGGCTATTTATTGAAGTTTTATCAAAACATTTCAAAAGCCATCATGATCATCAGTCCTTATACGGCCCACTACTAGGCTCGACTCTGACTCCGCAACCGAGAGATTAGGACCATACTCCTAAGATCATTAGATATTTAGTTTATCTATATTACATCATTATAATTTTGTTCGACAAACTAAATCTCTAGAGTATTAGCTAACATTTGTCCAACTGCATGACACGGGCCTCATAATAGTGATAATCCACCGCGCTGTTCTTATTCGAGCTGATGGTCCTCACATACCTAAGAAACTTATTTTAGAGTACTCTTGATTATGCTGATTTCTTGATTAGCAAAACATCGACCTTTAAAAAAACCTACACCGACTTTTTCATGACAAATATTTTAATGTAGCCTTTTTATGTTGAAGAGTTTGTTTCCTTGAACGCGCTAGTTTCAGCAACCACTGGTCCGATATGAAAAATTTTTTTAATGATAAATAGCCTATTTATCAAAGATCGCTTTAGGCCTTACATCATCACGCTAATACCAAAAGGAGCAGGGCTACATTAAAAAATGTGTAAAGACAGAGGAAAAAACTCTTCTTGAAGTCTTAACTTTCGCATATGAAGTGAGTTATTGATGTTAGTTGTTTATGAAGTTCTGGTTATGATACTTCTGTCTATCAACTGCATTCATGCATATATCTAATTGTAAAATAAGATATGAAGAGCCTTTACTTAATGTTTTCATTGTTTCAAGCTACAATGTATGTCCATAATTAGATATAATAGACGGTGTTTTAGGGAAAATGACAGGAATATACAGATAATTGCAAACTATGCCAAATCCTTTACAATTTTAGAGGAGTCATGTTCCCGGTAATGCAGTGAACATAAATAGCAAAATGTACTACATTTATATATATACGAATTAACTGTTTCATTCCAAGGAATAAGGCAGAGATAAATGAATGATCAGAACGATCCCCATTCTATGTGTAAAATATAAAGCACAAGGAATATTTTAAACAAATAACGTGCATAAATACATCAAAAAAATATGCCATGCTATTCAAAATAATGCACATAAAACTAAAAACCCGTTGGAATATTCAAAGTAAAGTTTATCGTCCATCTCCGGCGCATGACATGTGCAACGCGTCCTCGGCGTCAGTCTTCAGTCGTCAGTCGTCAGTCGGCTCGCTCATTAGCCTAATGGCAATTGGGCCATCAAAACATCAGAAAGTGCACGTTGGCGGACCGTTATCGGGCGGCGGGTTAGCATCCGCGACGGTCGTTGCCCCGGATTGGCGGAGTGAGAGCGCACAAATCACTTCACAGATTTTGTGTACTGCCTGTCTAATGCGCAGGGTTGACGCGCTTACGCACAACAAATATACTAGTGTTTAAAAACTTCATACACAGAATCGTATATCATCATCATCATTATCAGCCGAGTTATGGTCCACTGCTGGACTTAGGCCTCCGTCATCTATCATCACCGGGATCTATCTACCTTTACCAGGTCGTCCGACCACCTTGACCCCATCTCATAATGAATCGTATATAGGCGGACTTAATGTCTGTGGCATTAGAGAATGCCAGATAGAGACCAGTCTACCTCTAGTCTGGTCTATACCTTTGATATTAGATATTCCTGTATACAGTAAATATAAAGAGTCCTCGAAACCGACGTGCATGCATGAAGAGGATTATGTCAGTGGAGGAAGCGAAAGAGGTGTGTCTGGACCGTGGCATTTGGCGCTCTATAGTCTCTGCCTACCCTAACGGGAGACAGGCGTGAGTTTATGTATGTATGTATGTGTATACAGTAAATACACTAGTAGGTACAAATACAGTGGTCCTGGTTGCCTGGTAGCGATTTTAGCGATAAGAACGCCAATTTATTGTGGTTTATTTTGCTAATTCTTTTCTTTTGTTTCTAGTTATAAACTAAAATAAATAATAGTAATGCATTTATTCATACACTAGAGTGGACAAAGGCCAAAGTTCCACAAACTTTCTTTTAAGCCTCTCGTAATAAGAGGCGAAGTATTTATACTAACTAGTATGAGTATCTTACTTAGTGCGAATCCTTGATCCCTCAAAAATATCCATGTCATGAGTATCAAAATTTACAAGAGGCATTTTATCGTATAAACATTCCTGTCCCTCTCGGTTTCATAAGCTGATGTCTAACCAACTCTACCGTGGAGGCTATTACATAAATTAATATGAAATAATTATATTATAAATTAAAAATCAATTCTAACATTACACTCTCAAAATTATGTCCACGTTTCATGTCTAAAATACTTGATCAATGTGAATGATTTTTGTTCGTTTCACATCAAAAATACTAGATCAATGTAGATGATTTTTTAGATGAAAATAAAATAGACCTTAAAGAATGACAGAAGCTACTTTTAATAAATTTTCGCCCGAGTGATATCTAAATATCGCAATTCGCTATGATTCTGCGAACAACAGTAGAGTCAAACTGTCTTATTTATTCATATAATGAAATTATTACGGCATTTGAACAATACTTTTGTTTTGGAACGTAGCTTTCATCTTATCGTGGGGGAAAATAGAGAAAGAAAAAAAGGACCCTCATCTACAAAACATTTTTAGCAGTGGGAAATGCTTTCACTACCCGATAACGGATTTCGACTGCGATCTAAAATATCAATTTAGAGTTGATATACCTACTACGAATGTATCAAAGAACATAGTCGTTAATTCATGGCGTAGTATTTCTTATACAAAGAGATCGCTGTGTCTTTATAACCGAAACTTTATTAAAATTAGCTATCACTTATTTTTACGGTAAAAAAAATATCGTTGGAAAACTAAAACATCGAAAACTTCTTAGAATTTCTTGGGTGTACAGTTTTGCAATCCATTCGAGGCTAAGGCTTAAACCCTGTCTGTTGAAGAGGAGACCCTAGCCTAGCAGTGGGATGTACATATATGGGCTGATGGTGATGATAAAACTCTATGAAAAACGGATTATGGTCGGTAACGTTGCCGCGTCTTTGTAAAAATATGCAGCTATTTATATCTCTTATCTTATAATCAAGACACTATGTACTTTACAAAGTAACACAAAGTATTCAATGGAAAAAACAAATGACTGTTCCAATATAATTAATATAATTCGTATGCCGAGCAGAACACGTACGGCCAATAACAAATTGTAATTTCAAAACCATTTCGATCTGAAGGATGCTTAGGGTCACTTACATTGACGCATTACTCAATAAAATTTAAAGAAATAATCGATATAAATCATAATTTTGGAAAAACATACGGTTAATTTATTGAAATAAGTATTATTTCTGCTTATAAAACTATTTTGGACAATTCTTAAGTAAATTATTTTTAAGCGATTAAAAATAAATCTGTTGAAAAATTCGCAACATTTCACACAGTAATGTATTTTTTTTTTGTAATTACAAGAAGAAAGATTAAACAGTGAATAATTAGTTACTACCGATGCATTTTTATTACCTACCCACAGTATTTTTTTTTACTAAATCTAAAGAAGGTACTACTTTGACAATTACTTCAATTACTTATTGGTATAAAATTTCACAGTATGATACTTAACGCTTGCTCTACTTATTTTGATCAAACACGTTGTCAATTTACTTACGGTATTTATAATACTAACCACATTACTCCGCTGAGCGAGCGCTTAAATACTATGAAATGCGTTCGTACAAAAAAGTAAGTCTTTCCCGGTAATACGTTAAAGTCATTAGCTATAATCAAAAGTCAATAAACATGCACGCTTATCGTCCATAATGTCCAAAGAGCGCTACCCTTTCCAAGAAGCTATTTAAGCAGAGAGAAAGTCTCTCGGATAGTTTGTAACACATTTACACTTAAGTACTTGTGCGTTTGTCTCTGTTTGGGTACAATACTGAGCAGCTTTGAGTACCAAGTTTAAATGCCTCAAGTCCCGTAAACTAGCAATAGGAATCCCCATAAATTTTATAAAACTTCTATAAACAAAACACGACCATTTCTGCCGCGGTTATTAAATGCAATTGCATAAAACAAATGACGACTCCAAAATACTGTTGTTATTTACTGTAGTTATTAAAGTAATAACTACCATACGAAGGCGTAATAATAGTGTTAATAATCGTTTTGCGTACTAAAAATTAACGATCTAGTTAAATCGCACGTAAAGTCTGGTCTCTGCGCTATTTTTGATTGCATATATGAAATGAAACGTGTTTGCACATATAACAATTAGATATCAATAGATCAAAGCTTATCACGTAACAAGCTCATTAGCAAGGCGGCAACCCGGCAACTGCATTAAATCTTTTCGTGTAACAAAACATTAAAGCCGGCCCGGGTCATCACGACTGCGAGTTGGCGCACAGCCAGCATAAAACCTATTAATTACTTCAAATCATCCGTTAAACATGATTTCTTCTGAAACACGTCGACAACCCTATTAATGCAGCAATTGCTTTATAGTGAGCGGTGCGGTCAACGTACCGCGCGTCACGCGACGCCGCGCGCTCTAATGCGCTTAGATTACTGCCTACTTCCACGGCCAGACTACGTAGACCCCACACGCTCACACCGATACCCCTCCTGCGAAGCTTATTATACCACACGGGGCGGCGGGGGAGGTCAACGTTGCCTGGTTGTGTGTGTGCAGCATTTGCGAGTATTACGCGAACACTGCTATTTGCTGAGGTTTCGTTCGTACATACCCTTCGCTGCGTATTCACTTTTTTGTAATGGTTTTGCGAAATATTTTGTAACATGCCTGTGTGGAACGTAGATAAATGAGCTGATATGTGTTGCAACGCCGGCTGATGTTTTATACATTTAAAATATACTTCGTTGGACACAAAGTTTGTTGCGGTTGTAGTTTTTAAATTCTATTTATTTTTCAACAAATGTGAATTAAAATTGACACTGATGATCGTGCAAATAAACAATTGTTTATGAATTTGACACTGCTTTAAAGTGAATTATAATACCTGTATAAACGAATAAGGCCGTCCTTGCTACCGAGTACAAGAATATTTATTTAACAAAATATCACTTTGTCTAGTAATATTCTTTAAGAAGCAATCGGATCTTTATGTTCATATTGGCATATGTAAGATGATAGATAGAAGAAAAAGAAAAAAAAATTGACTGAGTATTATGGCTATTCATACCAAAATTGTAAATCGAAAAATAAATTTCCGCGCGACAAAACACATTGCCAGTATGAATTGTAAAACAATTGAAAAAAAGGATAGTATTTTATATGATAATTTCTCGAAAATATTGCCCTTAGCTATAAAGCCGTCATTTGTTCCGCATATTTGCAACTGCAAGTCCCCACGCGTAATTTGACTATCTAGAGATGAGAGGGCGTGGATATATCTTGCTGCGGCACGGTTTAAAGGAATGGAAGACAGTAAAATCTTGGTTACATATATTACAAAATTTCCTCTTCAAAAGCATTACTCTATGCGTCTTTGTCTTAAAAGATGCCAAACTCAGCTATTACTTTTTCAGGTACATGATATAGCGGTATATGGTATACCAAGACGAAGTTGAATGGTTCTACCATCGTGTCGAAGTTCTTTAAGAGTTAAGGCATAACGTCTGCATGGATGCTTGATAGAAGTTCGGCTTTGCAAAGTTCTATCCGTATAAGGCAAACTATGCTATTGGTCACGATAGCTGTGGACTTTAAAGTACAAAGTAGCCTCCTAAGGGGCCACCCTTAGAACTCGGCTAGGACGCTCAATTCTGCTAAGAGTCAAAATAGTATTTCACTCCTCCCGAATTAAGAAGTCCCCCAACCAAGTTGCTAGGTAAAAGTGACGACCAATTTAGGGTTCTTGTGCAATATCTTGCATCGCCCCTTACTCTCGTAATACCTTGGGGTTTCAGTCAGTACCTATACTAGTGTCGGACATTAAATCGGTCCTGCCTCAACATCTATGCGAGAACACGGTTTAGGCAAGCTTATTTGGATGTCCAGGGATCCACAATTGTGTAATTGGGTCTCTCCAAAAACCTAATAACATACCTCTTTTCGTTCAAGCTAGATTTAGAAGCATCTAATGATGACAATCTCAGCGATCGAGGGTTGAAATTCCATTTACCTCTGACTTCTCTAAGTTATGCGTGTATTCACAATTAATTTTCACGTAATTTAACGGCAAAGGAAAACATTGTGATCCTGCACACCTAAAAGTTCTTAGGAATTTCCTAGGTATGTAGTCTGCCAACCCAGACTAGGCCAGCGTAGTAGACTAACACCTAAACCCAATCATTTGTGGCGCAGACCCGTGTCTACACAGTGAGACGTATACGGTCTGATGACAATGAGACTAAGATAGTAAGGTTAAAGCTTTTCTTCTTAAAACAAGGCCTATTCCCCTCCCAATACGGAAAGCTAGCATAACTGGGATTGAATGTAATGGAAAAAAATCACTGCAACTCGGCGTAAATTAATATGAACCTCAGTTGACCGACACCACACGTGCCGATTGCGGCGCTAAGATGTTACAGCCGACCGCAGGACACGAGCAAAAAACCGCCAGGTATCTCTTACGAAATGCAACCCATCCGATAGGAAATTTAATATTTGGACCGTAGAAAAAATGCGATACTTGATGATTAGACAGATTTGGGATCACTTTGCTGACTTGATTACAATTTCTGTTATGATTTTTTATGTTACATCCAACAAAACATACATTTGTGTCAAAATCATTTTGGAACTAAAGGGAAATAGACAATATTCTGTATGGGGACAAGTGTAGCCGCTTGTCTGTCACTTGTTCATTCTGTCCAATGATAAAAATTTCAACCAAAAATGAAGGTCTGCTATTAGTAGTGCACATTAACTATGAAATTTTTTATAGTAAGCGCTGACAATAACTAAGAAGCGCCGTGAAAAATAAATATTCTAATCGTAGTTTCGGCACGCTCGGCACACTAACATTTACGTTCTAGTCTTTTCAACTGTTTTTTTTTTAACACAATCATCCAAACAGTACCACATGATGATCCTTGTCGTAAAACAAAAAGTCGATTAAAATACTAAACTCATGATGTAGATAAGTCTGTACATATGTCATAGATACTTTAGGTATTTTAAGTCAACGATATCGCGAAATTATCAATAGTTTGATAACAATAGTTCACTTTAATTTCATATTATTAAACGTTATCGTATCTGCGAGATATGATTGTATCCATGTTATCTGAAAGTTGCGATAAATCATGGATTATTTATAGACGCCGGATGTGCGTACTTTCCCTTTGGATGATAATAAATAATTAAAGATATAGATAATCTTCACGTGGTCATGTAAAAATCGCTTACGAGAAGATAAAAAATTAATTAATATATTTTCTTAAATTCCAAAGCCCTATAACTCCGAAAGCGTAGACTATTTTAAAAGGAGGAGAGGAAAAAAGAGTCATAACAATTAAGGCAATAAACATTTATTTGTAAACTGTCTTTTTAATTATTTCGCTCTATCTTTTTGCGTCTTATTAAGTACAGCCGTCGAACCCTGGCTATAGAAATACACCTTCATCTTCTCCTTACAGGATTTAAAAGTGTGAGTGTATGAATGTAATTATTCGTATTTTTCAATTCGTGGCGAGCGGAGAAAAGAGAATTATTTGAGTCCGCGAAAAGTTAATAATTAGGTGTCAAAAAACTAGCAAATGTAATAACGCATTTATCACGGATGAGTTTGTCACGATTATTCAAAGCAAGGATTCAGGATTTTTTTTTAATCAAGAATCGGTCGAAAAAACGCCTGACAAACCACTTGCATACTAATTATCCTGTTTTTGGTAGCCATCTAACGGCAGTCAGTGGAGATATCTTAGTCGGTGGCCACCATGTTTGCACCTCGCGGTTGTAATATACCCTCTGAATGCCTGTAGGAATGGCTCAGATTTTTTAGTTTCGTAGTTAATTCATGTTTTAGTATAACACTGACTATTTGCATGTTTACCTTTTTAAAATAAAATATGGTAATTTTACATGGGACCAGGCCGGCATTATTGGTTTCAAAAGAAGGGCCGAAGATCGAGCCCAGTGGCGTGCCATAGGAGAAGCCTATGTCCAGCAGTGGACGAATTGATGATATATTGATGAAAATGATTATTGGTTCGATGGGTGAGAGATGATCGTAATCAAGTCTCGCCGATCGTAGCTCTATTGAAATAAAACTATGGTATGAAGAATAAACGTGTTTACTGTTGTCGTAATGGCTCTGACCCTCTTTATTATTTTGTTAAATGACAATACGACAGTTTTAATACAATAAAGTAATCACATGCAATATGATCAAATATGAACCAGAAAATTAAAGAATGTTGATGAAAGTTAATAACTGTCCTTGCTATTGTATAAATGGTTAACGAATTAGGACATAAAAAACTGAATGATATATTTTTTTGTATTTTATTTTGTTTCAGTAAAAGCGGGAATGATGCCAGAACTTCTGAGAAACTCATTCGGATTGGGCTGGAGATTAATCTCACATTCGACAAGAACCAGAAGCGATGACGCGAGACATGACTATGCTCTTTATTGTACGGAAAAAACGTAATATATTGAAAAGTTAAGAGTATCCTTCATATTATGAACCCGTAGTTACATTTATAAGGGTATAAAGGATATTTTAAGAGCTGATTAATCAGTTATTTCCTCAACTATTTAACTAGTAACTTATTTTTCAGCAATGCTTTTTATAAAACGTTTCGCCCGTTTAAGAAGTGAACTTCTTACTACTGTTTATGATTGTGTCATATGTCGAGAAACAATGTCTCTCGTTATTCATAGTTTTATTTGGGCAGCACTGTGCTGAAATAAGTTTTTAATTTTGCTTTAGAACTGCTTAAATAAACGTTGATGTCAATCCATACATCACCGTGCCAGTATCAAAATAGATCTTTAACCATATCTTATTAACGAGAAAAATACGAATTTAAAGTTTGCATTGATGCTGATATTACAAACGTGTAACCACTAATAATATTATGTTTACCATAGACAAAAGTGATTCAGTCTCGTCCTTGCAACTTGATGGTCCCATGTCTCTAAAATAATGTTAATCAAATATGTTTCTCATCACTAATCATAAGTCGAGTACGGTGGCTGTCAAAACAAAAATAAAGGCGCCTACAGACACGCGGGGGATATCAAATAAAGGGTCTCACAGACAGGAAGAGTGCGTCGCCGCCGCAAGTCGCCGCCGGCCGAGAGCTTAATGGATTTATTTAGATGTCATTTTTTATGTGGGCGGGGGCTTGCGCTGTGAGACGCCTGCATTCGCTTACAGTGGACACGATTCCATATCGATAAATTCATAATTCATATCGATTGAACTCATCGATAAAACTCTAGTGGAGTACCTCGCCTTTTGAAAGACGATTAAATCAATCGATAAATGTGTCGTGTAGCACGTTTCTTGTTTATTAATAGTAAGCGTCGTTGAATTTGTAATTAATTTGAATTATTATCCAATTTATACGCATTAAGCGATTAAATGGATCGATAAAAATTTTATTGATCATTATTTGTAAATAAATGTAGTAATGTCTTTTATATAATACGAGTCTATTATTCATAGTTTACATCGAAGTTTGTTTTTGTAAATATATCAAAACAAAGAAAAATATTTTTATAAATCCATTGCAATCTTATTGTAGGACAGGATGTTCCACGTATTTTTTATTAGAATTACCTAAAACTTAGTACGATCAACCAATCTATTCTCTCTTTGTTATAGACATTTATTAAAGGCACAACAAAACAATATTATCTCTTTCATAACACCCTTTAATAGCTCAAAGTTAATACCCACATGCTCATATTAAATCAGAGATAAATCCAAAACGTAACGTCCATACTATTCTCCGGGTTGATAAATTGTAGGCCCTCTGTTATCCCTCGGCCGCGTGTTACATCTCAGCGATGTGTGTGTGTGTGTGTTCCTAAGTAAGTCACACACACACACACACCTCTCCAACACACATTTATGTGTGTGTGCGTGACCTGACATTGGTATTTTGATTGGTCATGCATTTTACGTATTTACGAGGCGCGCCGGCGAGTTCCATTTGCGGCGTAACACTAAAACTGATAATATACTGCGCCACACGCCACGTGGCACCACACAATGGGGCTTCAACATTTTATATGGACGTGCTTAATTAAACCATATTATGGCTTTAATCTAGAATCTTGTTTCTCGTTGCTTGTACTATATCGTCCCAGAGAGATAGGAGGATGTTTTATCAGATTTGTTATAGTTCTATGTTGTAAAGAGACTAAGACTGTCGGAAATAGGCAAAAGTCTTAGACTTACTGATGTAAACTAAGGAAATTTGTTAGGATACCTCTCTAATATTAGGTACGTACTACAGGGGTACGTAACTGGGAGAAATAAGTCGATATCTACAACCCCTCAATACCTTTAAAACACAAGGATAATCTAGAAGAAATATTATATCCAATAGTGGCGTGTTTCTGACTCCACACTGCGATAGAAGTTTTCTGTCGAAATTTCTAGAAACTACGAGAAACTTTTTGGTCTCTACGACATCTTACTCTCGGTATCACACTACATGGTCTCTACCTATCTGCGTCAGTCCCTCTGGCGGTACTTCCAAAGAAGCCAAAAAGGCCAGGATTTGTTATAAATTCCAAATAATAACCTTAAAGCTTGTAGTACTTATCAAAAGCAATTTGATATATAAATGAGAATATGCTGAACCAGACTGACAGATCACTGCCAACTCACGTTTTTTGTAGTAATTAAAATCAAATCTAGGAAAATTCAAGAGGAAACTCTTTTAACATCATTAGGTAAGGTTGTGTGACTGTAGTGGTACATCCCTGAGAATGGATAACTCTATCCGGACTATACTGTTCGTAGATTCAATCAGACACCTTGTTTGAGTTTCAGCCGGCTACTTCGCAAAAGTTTCCATTCGCTGGATATTCCAGCCAAAATAAGACCACTGTGCGTAAGGTGTAGAAAACTATCATTTTAGCGTTCGCAAGTATGGACATAAATTCTTTTCGGAATAAGCCGTAGTATAATAGAACTCTCCGCCACAATTATGTATTTCGATTGCTGAACTCCTACGCTAGCTGTAAGCGTGATGTGTAGCTATGGATCTATATCAAAAGATATAGGCACTTTTTTTTAAGGTATGCTAATGCGCATGTGAAGAAATTACGCCTGTTTGGAAGGAAAAACATACCGTGCCAACCCCAAATAAAACTGGGAACAAAGCAAAGAAATGATAATGTTTGCGCGTGCGCATCGTTGGAAGTTAGAATAAAGCTAGAACCCTTGCGAGTATGTTCTTTTATTAACCAGTGTATGGTTACTCTCTGACCTAATATTAACATCCTACAACTATAATACTATAAGGGTGATCTTATATATTATTACAAAAAATAGTTATTTTATGCATTTTCGCCAATGGGGCTTTAGGCGGGTATTGTATAGGCGACGATGAATATAGGATCTCGAATTGGAGCCTGTACATAATTAAGTTCTTAAACGACGAAAGAAAACAAGAAGACAAGAAATGTCTTACAACTTTTCCAATTTCGTAAAAATTTGAATTTCACCACCAAAATTTAAAACATCTCAATCCTGCTTATTTTAAACTCTAAACATCTATATTACATTGTGTTTAATATTTATCTCACTTTGCAAAACATTTCATTCAAAACCACGCTAAAAAACACATGTACACAAAAAATGGCGCCAACAACAAAAAACAAAAGAAAAATATACTTTATAAAAAAAGCACAATGCGTAAAATAAAGCAAAGCTCTTAAAGCGCTGGATGTTTTGGGGATTAGAGACCGTGTATAATGTTTAAAGGAATATAGCGCTTGCCGCAACGAACTGTCTAGCGTATTAATTTATTTTGCAGCGATGTAAGCGCTTCCCGCGCGTGGTGTGGGATCAATATAGGCGCTATGTTGTCGCACTGCTTGCCGCGGTCCCTTCGATAACTGGCTCTTTGTACTAATATACTTAACAGCCACCAACGGTTAAGCTGGAATTGATATTATATTATACTTTTCGAGAATAAGAAAATTCTTGTACTTCCAAATAAGGTTATTTTAATTTTGAGCTGGATCATAATAAAGTACTTGAAGATTTATGTAGAATTGTTCGGAAGAATGAATGTTAATTATGTTTGTAAGTTATTTTCTTTAAGTAGGATAGAGCGGATGAATTTTTCTTTTTTATTTGTGTGAACAATATTTTTGTTTGAATTTTAGAGAAAATAGAAGTTTATTCAAGTCGTGATCGAGATTTTAAGCAGTTCTAGTGATTATACAATCATACGATAATTTCATGGGTACATAAATAAGTATGTAGGAGTTTCTTTAAGATTCACTGCAAGAAATAAATTACAGCAAAATTCACTTTTGTTAATTCTGTAACTACACATTACATCTGCCGTTTTTATACTATACATCACTATATAGTATTAAATATATTCATAGGCTTTGAGATCTTCGATACATAGTATACGAAGCATATAGCGGTCCAGTGCTGAACGTAGGTCTCTCCAAGAAAGCGCCAAACATCCCGGTGTTGAGCAGCCCTCATCCATCCTCTATCCGCCACCTTTTATACAAATCCCAGTTCTTAGAACTATCATCATCATCAGCCAAAGGACGCCCACTGCTGGACATAGGCCTCCCCCAGAGACTTCCAAAGCGTTTTATTGGAAAAAAAAAACTATTCTAAGCTTAAATAATTATAAGCAATATTATAGGTAAGTAATTCAAATATTTAAATAAATAATACTAATCTTTAAATAAGTAATTGTTCAAAATATAATACAATAGATAAATTTGTGAACTCGTAATTTGAAAAAATTGTTGAGTCATCTAATTCACAACGTTTAAAAGGTCTTGTTTGGCGGTTGTGTGAAAATCTCTGATTATTCAGCATAGTTAAGATTTTAGAATGGTGACTGGGTATGGGTTCATGGTATATGGTTGTCACTACCAGCTGAGATGCCTTCTCGCGCTGTGTTATATGTACAATGGCGGAAATATAAGGAGTAGCCAACTGTTCCTCAACTCCATTATGCTCCGCTACCATTTTAGAGGGCTTTACACTTGGGCCATCGCACTAGGCCTAGTGCGTGTCGGTGGACTACACACTTAAGAAATCCCTAAAAATTATAGGTGTACAGGTTTCATCACGATTGTGAATACACACATAACTATGATAAGTCAGAAGTGTGTGCAAAGCTGTGAACCTGCTAAATAATAGAATAGAATAGTAAATACAAATCTATGTCTTCGCAAGCCGATTCGTTCTGCTATGAATAATACTGGTGGACTTCGTAATTTGTACTAAAGTCTTTCTCTTTACACAAGTAGGCATGTTCATTTCTGTGCTATCTTTGTCCAAAGTTCCTATCAATCGAGACTTATCTTTGATTTGACGTATTTATCACGAGATAATCGTGTCTAATCCAATGATAAGAATACGATGCGAATTTTCCTTTTGTAACATTTTACTAAACTGGAATTCCTTGTATATCACGAGGCGATTTTAAAAACCCACAGGTATTATTCATTCAACTTTAAATCAAATTGAAGCGTACAATATTTCGTGCACTTGAATGATGAAAATTGCTCATGAAGACCGTAGACAAGAATAAAAATATAACACTCAAATAACAAAACAAAAGGAAGAAAAGATGAACAGACATATGGCGAACTTGTTGCCTTACGCGATATCTTCTAAAAACTGTAAGATTGAGTAAAGGTACATAGACGGATAAAAAATTTATAAATTATCTCGTAGAATAACGGTAATAATAATAATAAATAAATACACCCAACAGTCACATACATAGTCCTGACCCCACACTAAGATACGAGTCTTGTGTCTTGTGTAACGGTGAATGAAAGATCGTGAGGAAACCTGCACACCTTAAAGCAGTTACCTAAGTCCGCGTGTTTATGTGCCCTGTGAGAAGGAGGTCTAAGAATCCCAGCTTTATATCCTGCACTTCGTAAGAGGCGATTAAAAGAGCCTCTTGAGCTGCCGAAAAGTACAGCCAAAATCAGCTTTTCCTCGAGAAAAAATTATTTGCGTGTTGGTCATACGGAAAATCGTAGGTGAAAATCAAATTTATCTTAACACCACCAACACTTATCACATCAGGTGTTGATGTCAATGCTGCAAATTTGTTGTGCCCGTATTAGAGATGGTATCCAATTAAGTGTCTTATTATTCTATAATTGATCTTTTAAAATTTAGAAGAATGCTGATTATAATATTAAGTAACGAAAGATTCTCATTAACCAAACTGGTGACTCTTAAATTATACAAAATTAAAAAAAATAAAACTTAGTGCAATGTTATGTTGAGAATAATTTTCAAAACAAGTCAATTGTTTTGAAAAACCCCTTATATTCGATCCAATATTATATTTCCGTACATTTTCGAATTAAGAATCAATAACTTTCAAACAATTATCTCTTTCAGATTGTTGTCATTTACGACGTTCATAAATTTTGTATGAGTTTGTTATAACAATGCAGTATTTTGAGTTGCTCCGCTCTACCAGATTTGACATAAGGAAAACTAGACAAAAAGTATATAGTTATAAATTTACATATACTATTTTTTGACACAGGCCTCAATATCTTTAGAAAAAACTACATTATAGAACACTACATATTTTTGCAGACATATTTCAAATACGGTGGTTAGACCATAAATTTCATTCCAATTACAAAGTTGTATCTCACGTACCCGATACGTTCGGAACGGAAAAACACCGCTGCAGATGTCAGATTTGTATATAGTTCTCACTCTTTCTAAAACCGTATGCTAGAGGGAGAACATAATAGCTATCCACCTCGCTTTAAAGTGAGTAGATTGACAGCGCGGCGTTGTGAAACAGAATTTGTAAGTACAGTTTCTCGTTTTGTTGCGAAGAATTTAAATGAATGGAAATGGCGTAATTCTTATTTTAAAAAATTGCCAGTAAATTCTTTAAAAATGACAATAACAGTTCATTATGATAGAAGAAGAATTTTCACAAATATGTTTAAAATTTGAGCAACGCATCATTATTTATAATTTAATGTACTTAACAAGAGCGAAGAGAACTTAAAAATACAATAATGAATAACAATGCGAACCTTTCCTTTTATGGATGTTTTTAGTATCTTTAAAAAGTATTGTAAAGTTTAGTTATCTCATTAAATACATTTTGACCAAAGACAGAATTGTAATCCTCTTTGCTCTTAACTCCACCTTTAATTTTGCGACGCTCTTGCGATTTTCTGAGTAGATATAGCTGGTACCTATACCATGTTTTGAATTCAGCTTTTTAATTTTATTTATCAAATCATAGACAATATTAGTAAAACACGAAACTACAAGTTTATTAAAATAATGAGGTAATGTAAATCAATGAGGTTGGTATTTTTGACTTAGCAAACATTTTAAATCTTATTACCCGAGATTAAATTTGGTTTTTAAAATCTACTCGGAATGAACTGGAGAAAATTATTGATTCAAAACAATTATTTAAAATTCTTGGTATGATTACCAGATGAAGATTAAATATACTTCTTTTCCTAGCGATTTTCTTACCGATGGAGTTTTACCGTCGTGCTGTACTTCTTTATTTTCATTTTAATTTGAAACAACTATAACTACATCATATTTTACTAAATCCCATAACGTTTTAGATATCTTGATCCAGACTATATTTGGAACAACAGGAGAAAAAAATATTTATACGCCATAATCCATAATTTAATAATCCAGCGGTAAGAACGCTTAAATTCAAAAGAAAAGAAACACCTCTACACTAATCCTGTAAAAGACTTTTTTAATTTGGTAGAGTAATATAATGCTAAAATGCGCTTCGTCGAGAATCTGGTAACTACTAGATTGCTGATAATACAACACAAAGTGGCCTGCCTTGTGCCTCAATGTATTCAAATTATTAAAATCACTTGTTCATAAATCATTCGTGGCGAACTAAATAATGTTGAAACCATCCTTCGGTGTTTTTAAAGTTCTTTATTTACTTATTGTTTTCCTCACGAATGGGACAACAGTGTGCGCGTGTGTGTAGTGTGTGCGGATTGCGGCAGGTCAAGTAGTATGTGTGGTATTACTGGCGAGGGAAGAGGGCCGAGGGGCTGTTGTCAGGGGTCCCTCCCACGGGCCACGTGACCGGCCGCGACGGCAACAGCGGCTGCTGCCACGTCCGCGGCGCGGTCGCAACCTGCCGCTTTGTACGCAGCATACCAGGAACACAGAGCGCGCGAGGAGGTATACCGTACAACCAATACATTGACCTTCCGCGCGCCCCACTTCTTACCCATTCCGCTACACAAAAACGGTTGTTTCAAGTGCTCGCGCGGCTCTTCTCAATTTGGATGGTTATCCAAAGCAAAACTGTATACGATCGACAAATTTTCCAAGCGTAACATTGAACTCGTGCAACTGTAGCGCGACAATGTATTCTTCGACTTTTTGTTTATGTTTGACAAGCTTTTAATGGTCTCTGTTTCGAGAGGAGATAATTGATTGCATATGCACGGTGTAGTGAATGCTAATAGTATGTGCCTAATCGATTAGAAGTACAGATTTGTTCGTTTAACGCCTCAACAGTTTCATCGTATTGTTTTAAAATTAATGATCAAATAAATTGTTTTCGTCACGATGTGTGTTGAAACTTAATACAAATATTGGTTTATTTTGTTTAAAGGATTTCTACTTACTCATTTTTTACTTTTGTATTAACTTATTATTTTTCTTAAAAATAAATCCTCTAAAAACTTTTTATCGTGTTATTGCCAAAGGTGACAAGATAATCGGTATTTTATTTTAATGTCTCCTTTTTAAGGTAATACGGTCATAAAGTAGAGGAATCGAATTTTATATTAAACATAAAATTGTTTCGTCGTAAAATTTGTTCATGATCCTATATAATTCTTATCAAAGACATAATAATTATTTTTGAGTAATAACATTATGTACAGTGCAAAACATAACAATATTTACTACAGCTAATTTATGGATTTAAATTCAATTTATATTTATTTTAAATGCATCATTATTGAGAATAAATAACCCATTTGAAATTGATAATAAGTTTTCTACAGTCGGTTTAATATTCATCAGACACATTGCCGCTTTAATAAGTTCCGCGTCTAGTATATTTGTCGTGTTGGAGCGAGGTCCAATAGGTATTGTTTGCATAATGCCTCGCTCAACAAGCTAGCCTTGTGTAGTGTGTGCAAAGAGCGTGCGTGACGTCCTGTGTCTGGGGAGTTGCGCAGTGCGCGCTGAACACCAGGACCGCATAACTAACTAGCAGCACCATTCAACATTCCCCACGAGACACTCACGTATTACTAATTTTATTATCAAACGAATAAAAACCTTATGACTAACACATAAGAATCACTTTCGCATAACCTTGAAATTAATTTACGTCACAAACCAAGCGCAAACACGCCGGTTGATATCTCCTCGCGCTCATGTTTCCCTAGTACTTGTGCCCGCTATGTCGCGGCACGCGCCTTCTACACATATGACACCCACCCATTCATGCATGGCAGCAGATAAGCGATCGAATTTCAATGTCTATTGGCACTTTCAATACGCGATATCTCGCTTGGCAGAGTAAAATTTATTGCTTCTGATCACGGATTCTGATGCATATTTTACATACATATTTTATTACTTCTCTCTTCTAAATATTTATAACTAACATATTCGTTCGACTTCAACATATTTCGCCTTAATGCAATGTATGTCTCAATATGCAAAAAATTAAAGTAGTTAGTGCTACATTTATCATTTTTGTAGATCTAAAATAAAATAAAAATAGTCAACCAGTATGAACAACTGCCATCAACGGAGCGGTTCGAGGTTAATCCATTTGTGTCGGTCGTGTTGCGTCATTCATTGCTTATTTTGAATGGAGCCAAAAAGGGTAAATAGTCCCACATTGCAGCGAGTAGTTAACAACAACAACACATCATAGGCGAGAGCAAACGAGAGATACGATAAAAACCGACACAATACCGCCAAACTAAACATTCCGCTTCATTATTTCCACCTTTTAATTTTTTATCAGCTCGACACGAATGCGTCGATAGTAAGCATTATGGTATAGTTCTCGACTCTCCAAGTATTTAACGACGGAATAACAAAAAAAGGAATGCCAACCACGCCAAAATGATCCTTAAGCATCGAAGTTATTAGGACAGCATAAATGTACAAAATGTGTTTGAAATTCTTCACGTGCTTCAGAAACCGCTTCCATTTCCATGACGCTATAGAAGTTGTTTGGACGAGGATCATTAAAAGTCAACAGGCTTACGCATAGCACGGCACAAGGAACCTTATCTCGGTAGTAGCTGATTCCATTTTATTATGGAGTATAGTAAAGAAGGCCGTTTGCCTCATTCGAACGATGCGGTGCGTCGATAGCGCGAGCGAGATAGGAATAGTGAGCGAGTGAGGTATGAGCTCTGCGTGTTTCTGCGAGCCTGGTAGCGGAGATCACTTGCGTGTCGGTCGAGGTGGCGCGGTGCTCAGCTACGTACGCTCCAAACCCGCACCACACCGCCATACCGCCCGCCGGCCGCCCCGAGTCTCGACTCACGTTCCCATAGCAACAAGCTGTTTCTTAGCACAGTAACGCCAGGCGGTCCCGACTTGAGAATAAATGTTAATCGAATGCGTCGTCTCTGCACTTTATTTTGAATTGCAAAACACCTAAATTTTATATTTTCTATGAATAAAACATTCTTTCCTGCTACCGCTATCTACACCTAACAGAACAGCAAAACTGGAAACAAAAACATGCCAGTCCTATTTAAAAAAAAAGTAAGGAAAGAACGAGGTAATTTTTTAAAATTTGTAATACAGACGATTAAATAAACAATTAATGGGCGCATGGCGTGCGTAAATGAATGAAAAATGGCAATAGATAAGCTAAAAAATATAATAAATTCCTCATTCAAATTCAAATGTATTTAAATTGTTTGGTAACGTGATAATAATTGTTTAATGCAACACATTAACCGGCCAGCATTAAGCCACCGTGAAGTGCAGGTATAAAGCGAATAAAAATACAAATAACTTCATTTGTACAAAGAATGACATTTAAATGTCGACGGTCAGTTGAGGGGTAATAACTTTTGTTGAATATTTGAATAAATACATTCAATTTGTAAATGTTCATATTTGGAGTCGTTTTTAAGTTTGTCTGTCTCATAAAAATAACCAATCTTTTTTTTCATGGCAATTGTTCACCAATAGCAATGTTTTATAAAATTTTATATTTAACTTAGATAAATATTTTTACGTTTTCATATAGAAAATTAAAGTCCTTGTTGCGGTAAGTGAAAAATAAACAATAGTTTTGTATATTTATCATAACTTTTCTCGTTTCAGTTCTTTATTGAAGCATAGTTATACATATTTTATCCATTCTACTGAGGCCGGCATTTACCTATATTTTAAAGTAATTAAGCTGTAAATTTTACGGCCTGCTGTCTACATGACGTCAATACTTTAGATAAGCATGAACACAGCCGATAAGACATGATAATTAAATAGGTATTAATTAATAAAATAAGATAAAAGTGTCAATTTCTTTGATTAACAAAACACATTTTATCTTAATGTCTGATCAGAATGCAGAATGCTTTTAAATAATATTTAATATAGTGATTATAAATAAACATAATATGTGTTATTTACATACGAAAATGACACGACAAACAGGCGGTCATTACTAGGTAAATCGTCATCATTAGCCCATATAAGTTCCACTGCTGGACAAGAGCCTCCTTTACAAGTATGAGCCTAATGCGTTGGTGAACTGCGCACTTAAGAAATTTCTAGAATCCGTTTTTATTATTTGAATTCTGTTTTTTCTTCACTGTTAAAAAATACACACATAACTCCGAAAACTCAGAGATTTAGACGCGCGGTCGAAATTCTCGGCGTTCGTGTGTTCGATAGCTAAGTAGTTCAACAAAATTAATATTTTATTAACAGAAAGGCCCTCTACATATGCTACATATTTTAATGCTTGAAGCCATACGAACAGCGAAACATGCTGAAATATACAAATCATATATGATTATATATCATTATACAAACATAATTATGACTAGTCTTTTTTATTTGATAATTCTATAAAATTTTACGAGATTTTTTTTAAAGATTTGGCACTTTATGACACTTATGTAGGAATTTAGACTTTCTTCAAAATTAGTCAATAATAACCCGGGTGATTTTAATCCGAATATAAACTAGGCACTGCATAAGATTTATAAATACCGGCAATGAGCAGACCGGCAAAATTTTGTATACTGACGTCTGTTTATATTTATAATTTTCCAGCCAGTTTACACTGAATTTAGAACGCATTCCAGAGTCGTGGTAAAGTCCAAAGAGCTCACCTTGATTCATTAATAATTAGATTATATTAGATTTTTTTTATTCCTCATGTGTTTATTTTATTTTTTACATATTTAAACATACAGTTTTATAAAAAAAATACATTTAAAAATATAAAAATTAAACCCGCAGATGGCGGGGTCTACGAACCAAGCCACCGGTGGTTAGGGTCCAAGAGTTAGAAACCGTCTCACGATACGTGCCGTGTCTAATAACACTGCTTTTTGTATCTGGGTTTTGACCCAACAACCGATTGAGAGCCGCCGAAGATGTTGGTCGAGGCTCTTTGGTATCAGCCCATTGGCAGTAACGAATATCGGAACAATGACGGTTGAGTCAACATCCCACATATCAGTAACCTCGTGCGCCAAATCTATATGTATTAGATTTATTGTTATTATCATTATTTAGGCACACGAGTCACGACGTCTACTTCTGCATATTTATAAATTTCCCTTTTAAAGAAGGGTTTTATCATTATAACGAGAGGTCTTTTAACTCCCCGTTTAGGACTTCAAATGGGCCTAAGGAGCTATGGCGGTTCTTAACTTGTTTAACATACAACATTCCAAATTAAGCTTTAAATCTTTATTTAACAAAGGTAATATTTATAAGGCAAATATAACATTAAAAATGCAAACATTACAAAATCAACGCTTTTAAGCTTTCCTTGAAGCACCGCGAATGATAAACAGCTATAATTGGGGTCTCTTACCGGACAGCACTGTCCGCTGGCAAATACCAGAAAATTAGCTGGGTTGAGCGTCCGCCAAAATCACGAGTCAACGAGGGTATACATATTAATCACCATCAGTCCATATAAATATAGTATGTATGTCCCAGTGTGGCGTGCCTAGGGTGTCAAACTAAGGCAAGCCCAAATGTTTATTTAGTAGCAGCATATTTTTTTTGGTACGTAGGACTAATAAATACCTACCGGTTAGTACTCACATTCACGTTTATAGCGTTATTTTATAAATAAACAATCATTAAGTTCGTTATTCGGAACTATGTAAGGCAAGTCGGGCTTTCGGGCTTCTATGGAAGTACCGCCACTGATACATATTAATCACCATCAGTCCATATAAATGTAGTATGTATGTCCCACATACATACTATCTTAGTAGGGATTAGGCCTTAGTCCGTCAAGCTGTCTTAGAGGTGGTCGGCGGAAGTTATATCTACATAATAACATCAATGTTAATTTATGTATAACAACATGGGAATGAAGAAGCAACTTTTCTTTCATGCATCGACGGTTTTATTCAGCCGTAAGTTTTTCTTTTATGTATTCCCTCACACGTTTAATCCATGTCTTCTTTGTGCTCAACCATCCATCAGCTCATCATGTTTTGAACATGTTGTACATAAACAATTCATTAATAAAAAATAAGAAATCTACGATACAATTTTAACCGTCGTTTTTCTCGGCTCATATCTGTGCTGTGTTGGAAATTACATAATTTTGGAAACAGGACGCTAGAGTTTAATAATAATTTAAAAAATAATTCATCCATAACAACGATTGGGCATTTTGTGGTTTAAATAAAATGTCTTAAGTTCCTACAATTATAAAATTATTAGTTTTTTATTATAACAATTCAATCGGGACACGCCACAGTAAGATGTTATTTCGGACGATGGTTTACCTATATGTTTTCTTATTTGTAGTGTAATAGCTACATCATTATTGTATTATTTGTATTCTAATTATGTTTAAGAAATAAAACAACCTTTTTAATAACTGAACTGCACACTAACCAATTTATGTCATATTTTCGATGGGGAATTCTTTCATTGGGCATTTTATTCTTGGTTCGGTTCGTTTGCTTTTGCAAAAAAAGAACATTAATTTAGAAAAATATCCTGCAGTGATAACATACCACAATATAAGAACGTATTTAATAACGCACTCAAAAGGAGTAAACAAAAATAAATACGTCTTCACATTCTAAATCTAGTAAAATAATCATAATGAAAATATAAATCACATCGCTCAAGTTTTCAACGTTCCAATCTTACTTTCATCACTTTCAACAAATTCAACATCAATCTTCACGATACAAATTTATATTCGCCGTTCGACAACTCATTAAATGCAGGAAAAACTGCGGCACAACTTCATTCCCAACAGCAAAAACATCTTTGTCGATGATGACGTGAATTCTATTTTCAAAATTGGCAGCGCGGCGAAGCCTCGAGGCGACGCTCGAGTGTTGTCGTCTTTCCAATCGTGAATATGATAAGGATAGGTATATGGTTTATCTATTCGTAAGAGTGAGATGGATGATAGTGAAAGAAGAGGGCCGCAATTGATTGCGAAGGGTGACGCGCCCTACCGTGCGTGTCTATTCATTACGCTCACCCCTGGGGCGGGTGGGGCGCTTTGAAGCGTGGCGCGCGATTTTTTTGTTTCTCTCCATATTTAATTTCGCAATGGTGGAATATTTAAATATGCAATTTACATGGCGGACATATTTGCATATGCAGCCATCACAATGCGGATTAAGATCGTAGAAATGGGAGGGCATAAATAAATGATAGAATAATAGCTATTAATAAATAATTAATGTTTACTAATGTACTCACAGTTCTATTAACTAATAGTAGGAAAATCGTTAGTATTTAATGAATCAGTCTAAACAGGAAAACCATTAAATAGTTGCTGCTTCAACTATCTGTAATTGTTACCTAATACTATGGAAATAGTACTTAAAAGATATAACTAACCTCATTCGCTGTCTGTAATAATAGTCCAACTCACAAAAAACGTGAAAAATATCTTAAAAGACGAGCAATCAGGAAAATTGATTATAAACGATCAGCAAGAAATTTCTCAGCCGATCTAATCCAAGATACCTAGGTACATAGCACAGTACAAGCCCTTAAGCTTATACCATTATTAAATATCTATCTTTGCAGTCAAAGCTAGCTATCACTATCGAAGCCGTGACACGGAGACGAAAATCCCATCGTCTCACCGAAGTATTTGTAGCTCGAAATAGCTTATTCCGAAGCATACAAACTAAGCCGGCTGTCACACCATCGCCAACAAATTAATCATTTTGTATGGCACTAAAAATAGTATTTAGACACACTCATGCCAATATCGGCCAGAACCAACTCAGCCCAACAGCGTGGTGGACTGAGGCCTAAACCCTCTCAATGGTAGAGGAGGCCCGTGCCCAGCAGTGGGATAAATGGGCTGATGATAATGTTTTAAGCCTCGTATTATTGGTTTTACCGTTGGAGCAGACAAGTGTTGGAGTGGAGACCGCGCTGAGGCAGACGTAGTTTGGGACGACCTGCAGTACGATGCACCGATGACTTGACGTGGCGGGTAGCGGATGGTCGAGGGCTGCTGAAGTAGAGTAGTCCTATTTGGCGCCTACTTAGAGAGGCCATCGTTCAACAGTGGACTGCGATGGTCTGAGAATAATTTTATTGGTGTCGGTCTTATCACCGATTTTTCGGCTACATTTCCAGATTCCGTGCGCTACTGAGAAATTATTATGAAACAACTGAATAACAATATTTTCCGGCCTAGAATAATGTCCCAAGACTTTTAAAACGCAGAATACACATCTGTGTCGCGAGATCTCTTAGCTTTCTGGATTTAATACCCGAAGTAATCCTCCATCTTTTTTAACAAATTGATATCACTGGCATCTAAACATCAGAGCCGTGTTGTGAAAATTAACTTGCGAATACGAATTGCATTTTATTCGAGTTCGATATAGGCTTTACAAAGACAGATCGTGATTTTTAAACCTAAACATTAGCTTACACGGAGATTAATTTCGTTTTTATATAAGTATACACCGATTAAGAAACTTATCCATGAAACATTCTTATTTTATATCTCAGTTTATGCAGAAACATCACTTATACGCAAATAACTAGCAGTACTTATTAAACATCGGCGAATATGGAAGGCGCGAAAGTCAGTTATTTTTATTAATTTTTTTTCTCATATTATCTGTGTGCATAATTATACAGGAACGTTAAATTCCGTCAAATTTATGTTAAAACATCAGCTTCCTTTTCTGTCGTCGCGACGCATCGTGGCGATGTCAAATTGATTATCTTCATTTTTACCAATTTATATAAATCTATTGGTGGGTTTAAGCTGCAGCGGTCAATTAAGAGCTTGATTCGGAAATATTCGTACACTGTATTTCCTATATCACAAGGAAAAAACGAATTATCTTTAGTTACGAAACGTATTATGACATAAAGTAGAAAAGATCCTATGGGATATAATGCAAATAGTCTTTGTAGCTTTCCGACAAAATAGGAACCTACGATTGTTCGTCTTTTTTAGAACAACAAATGTGGATAACGCAAACATTCGTATCGGGGATCGAAACCGCGGCCTCTCGTTTTGAAAGCTGGTAACTAGCTAACTGCGCTACGGGGTTGTATAAAACTAAAGTTAAATCTAAACTATTTTTTGAATGACCTACACAGTTATTAATGTCAATGGTTACTTAACATAAATAACCGCGTGCCATTTGCGAGACATAATAAAATAAATACAACAGTACCAGTTGTTCTTTCAAATAGGTTACAGACTACGTTTTGATCTCAATGTATTGACCATGGACAACTAGCCAGCGATGCGTGAAGGCAACCGTTCGGCTAATGAAATCATTTTCCTCAAGACCACTCTGTCTCGCTCTAACCTTTATATACATATATACCTGTCCTTGTTGCACTGATCCGAAAACTGCCGAAGAATTCCGAGGATGACTGTAAAACTTTTGGACAAAGGATCTATTTTAAAATTGGAAGTTCATAGACATTGTTAGTTTGAAATTAGAGATTATAGATTATTTATTACTTTAAATAGATCTTTTATTTATTTATATTTCAGTTAAAACCATGGCAAAAAATACTTGTCAACCATTTACATACCTATAACTTGGAAAAATTCACGCAAAGTAACCATGGCATATTTTTACAGTATTTATTTTATTGCATGTTGCCTTATAAAACCCATACCTAATTCGACATTTAAATCATATAACAATAATAACAAAATCTTTTTTTTACATATATAAATCTGTGTAGAGGACAGTTTTAAGGACTTGAAATTCTGGAGATAATAATAAGATTTGAAATATTACTTTCACATACTAAAATAACTTATTTATTGAGGAATGTTTAAGGCTATTCAACATCGTGCTTTGACCATTACTTGCATGGTGAGCATTCCAGCGAAGCCGGAAAGACTAGTAGTGGGTAAATAGATACACAAATAACTATCGTATTAAACTTACCTCACATAACGCACTTGCATATTGCAGTTTTGTTCGTATTTTTTTTACCTTTATTTTTTGTATAGAACGTTAGCATGATTATATTGCGCTTGCATGTGTCTCTCAGAATACTTCTAAGGCTGCTTCTTCTCGGCTTTATATACTGCTTCAGTGCTAAGTTGATCCGCGGCGTAAAACAATGCTAATGACCAAGATATCTCAAATTTATTTACCGAGTCGAGCAGTGATTTTCTATAAGAAAACTTTTATTAGCAGTATAGTCGGTAAAAATATGCCTAAAAATTGCAATAGTTTTCCTATACCGTGAGACTCAACACAGAGTTATATTTGAGTCCTACCAGAATGGTAAATTTCATTAATTTGATTTGACTACTGCTTTATCATGACAATGATTATATACAAAATTTATATGTAACATCGCCTACCTGAAGATGGCTTTAACCATTTTCATAAATAAGGATACTATTTTCACGGAAGCCCGAAAGCCTAGTTTGCCTAACAAAATGCCAAATAATAATTAATCATTAAGTCTTAATTCTGTTATTTACCAACAACAATTTTCCATACAAATAAGAATATCCTGACCCCACAATAAACAGTTATAAACTAGACATAACACAATTAATATTGATTTCTATAAAAGTGCTGCCACTGTATGGTACTAGGGTACTATAGCTTGTAAGGTGTATGATACCTATTCATCACTACTGTAGGTGTACGAAATGGACGATGGGCGGCGCCCAGCGAGCCCTCTATTCAATTTCGTGCTCCTGAAACCTTTGTTCGTTAGTTTTCTTTTACCTTTTATACCTGGGGAATATACGCATAGGTTAGTAACTAGATTTTCGATAAACGATTACGGTAAAAAAGTAACATGTAAGTAGAAAATTAAGAGATTTTGTTAAAAGATGTAATAAAATATATTAAGTTCAATTAAGTAAATATTTATTAGTTTTTGGACATAATAACGAATATATAATGAAAACTAAAAAATCATGGAATTTAATAAAAAAAGGATTTTTGTGCAACTGGTATTCAGCCAGTAGTGCACCAGATCTGTGTCCGTAAAACGGTAAACCTTCCTCAAGAAACAGAGTTTTTCTAATTTGATTGAAGTCAGGCGCACATTGATAAGATCTGTACCTTTTTTTATAAACAGAAAATGTAAAATCGTCACATACATAGGTACTCGTAAAATATAAATATAGCGATCTATTATATAAAATGTTATACAAACAAAGACGCAAAAAAAGTTTCGAGCCCACATTCTACTATCTATATTTTAGTCCCATGTATAATGAACGAGGCAAGAACCTGTATTACTATAACTGATACAATAAAATTCATGATGGAAACCAAAAATCAACAAAAAACACCAATAACATTTTTCTGTTACGGATATCGAAACTTGGACCTCTAAATGTATCGCGGTCGTCCGTTGTGTCACGGGACTAGGCAGATTTAAAATATCGGGACGTTTAAAATACCTAACAAAATACTCCAAAGAGTACCAACATAGAATCTGTTATCGCATGGAGCGCGGAGAATTTTTTTCGTATTAATCTCGGCGCATTATCTTCGTTAATGACATTGTTATCGGCCGTAGGTAGGTTAATGATAATGACCACGGACTCGCGCGACGGAGCGTCTACCTACATGCATTATTTAGTTTAAGGTTTAATTTTTTTTTATGATATTAAACCTCTTTTTAAGGAACTTAACAGATTCCCCATTTTTTAAGGGAAGGTGAGAAAGGTAGGTACTGAAGTCACTAGCTCCCGAGACTAGTCGGTAGGCTTAGTAGTTTTAAAATTATTCCGACGTTGGCCTAGGGTTAAAATGTCATTACCCATTTTCTCATCCAGCATCATCTTTACCATCGGTAAAAAAAGTGTCTCTTTCAAGAACTTTCCAGAGCGCCTTTTTAGAAGCCTATAAACTCTATTCAGCGCCTTACCACAGCCTTTATATGACAATTGGTCAGTTTAAAAACTTTTTGAAGTGTCAGCAATCTAAGATGTCTCGGTAAACGAATAATAGGAAAACCAAGTTCAATTACCTTCTGGAAGAAGGCGCATTCTAGTGTACATACGATTACTTAAATAAGATAAACAACATATATTGGCCGTTTTTACCTACACCAGATGTTTGAGACTCAAAATACGAATTGCGATTTCTATAAAAATATCGCTTAAAGAGGTACTATTTCTCAAAAAATCTCTTCTTGCTTTAACACCTCTTTTCGAAACTCGTGCGGATTAAGCCCGTTTCGATGATATTTTTATAGTGTCTAGAAACAAGCCAAAAAAACAGAAATAGGCTCGCCCAGTTTTAGATGGGGGAAGCATTATATGAACAGACGTCTGCATGTCCTATGTACGTGACATACAAATCTTGTTCCAAAACACCAGTTTTTATTTTATTACCACTGCCGTAGCGTCAACATCGCAGAAAATCGTATTCTTTTATGGTGTCATGACCTTGTTATGTTCTTCTTTCCTGTAACCTGGTGGATGAAAAAACAATTAAGAAAATTTCAGGTGATGTATATAAAAGTGTCTACGATCCACAATTTTCCGATAAATCAACTCCTAAAACATTTTTTGTCATGTCTGAGCCTGAAAACTGTTTATTTATTAAAAACAATATATTATTTTTGCAATATTTTCATTGATAGAGCGATAAAAACACTGGAAAGTGCTCGCCGATGTTTTATGTTACCAAGTGTTTAAGAAGTATGTTATGTACATAAGCGAAAACAATAGCTTTAATCCAACAGTCTGTTTTATTCAATTATATTGTTATGTAAAAATATTTTCGTATATGAAATTATATCAATCGCAATATTTCTTACACATGAGAGTATATAAACGAGTAGTCCTATTTAAAAACAACAATCACAGTTCTCGGATCAAAATACACGGAAAAATCTTTGAGATTTTTTAAAGTCGACACATAATATGTAATAATATCTAAGTTAAAGCAAAGTTTCACTCAATAATATTTAGAGTTTACTCAAACTCACGTCCTCTTCGGGTCATAGAATAGATGCATACGAGTTAATTAATCGAAACCAAGTTATGAATAAATTCTAGATATCGCGTCTGCTTAGTTTTGACATATAACTGTAATTACTAATCACATTACGATACACGTCGTTCATACAGTTCTGAGTATTTTAAAAAAATATCACCACTGGAATTATAGTTGAAATTGCGGAAATCTGCGGAATTCAATCTTCCACACATTTACTGTGTAAAACGGCGTTCTTGCGCGTTTTTTTTTCTGTTGAATAAGAACTTTCGCTTTGTGAGATATTACAAAATAACCACAGCACAAAAAGTACGATATACTTAGTATTATGTATCTTCAAATTTTAGTCCGCCAACCCTTTCGATCAATCTTATGGATCTGTTGAAATCGAGTCTCCCCTTAAATCGAGATCATTATTTTAGAGGAGACCCGATCTAATAAGCGAGTTGTAAATACCTACATATATTGATGATTATGATGATGTACATATCTTATCAGAGACGGAATGAAACGTGAAAGAATATCAAAAGCAAGTGGGCGGAGACTCAGATTTCCGGGCACTCGCAACCGCTAACTCGAAATAATTTTAGAACTATAGCACTATATTTATAGCTTATATACTAATTTTATTTCAGTTTGTTTTGTCATTATCAAGACGTGCGGATGATTTTACTTTATATTACCTACTTTCGCTTTACTTTAGCTCTGTTAGTTATTACCCTTCTGTTTTACGCGAGAATCTTCGTATTCTTGCCTAAGTTATTCGTTTTGTTAATTACATAATTTTGAGTTATGTCTGCCAAAAAGGATTACCGGCCGCAAAAAGTCGTTGGATGCATTAATTTGGCGAAAGCTCAAGAACAAACATACTTTCACACTTACATTCCTTAATTAGGTTGGTAGAGGCGCCTTTCATTTATAAATAGAACCTTTCACCGTCAGACTCTTTAGGGGAAAGTTATTGAAACTTTTTATGACATACCTATTGTTCTTTAATTACCTAAACAGTCCTGTAAAGACATAGCATAACAAATTAATTCTTGTACATCAATACTAAATTTTTTATAGTTTTCACACGTTTTCTTGTACCCTGGCTCCCGCATAAGTCCAAGCAGAAGCCAGTTTAAAAATAAAGGAGTGGATGTGTGAGCCACATGGCATGGCTGACGATAACCGACGCTGCGGTCGCCCTCTCGCGCGCTCACGGGATCTGCGGTTTCAGAAAATTGTTACCGTTTTATTATTATTGCATCCTGCGGGCCTAAAAATACTTGATGAGTTAAATATATAATAACGTGTTTTGCTAAGTTCAAAAGAGGGACACTAGTCGTTTTTGAGTTAGTAAGTTGTGTTCTTAAACCTTGCTCGCGAGTCTCATTGTCCGTTGAAGTAAGTGCTATGAAAATATGTCTAGTTTTTTTATTTAATAATAATTATTTAAACACTAAATTCAATCAATATTTAAAGCCAAACTCCATCGTAGAAAAACAGAAAATGGATGAACAATTAAGTCTAAACTTGAAGAACGATGTTTCGATCTTCAATCTCCCCCGAATCTAACAATAAATACATGCTTCGTGATCTAAAGGTTCCGCGTCGGAGGAGCAGACAACATAGACATCCACTCAGTATGTACATATAAATACGATGATTCCTTATCAATGAGTATAAAACCGAGGACATGGCGACTCGTTGATGCTAATTATAAAAATGGCCTGACACCCGGCGTCGCTATCAGCCCCGGGTCAGAAGCTATCGTCTCCTTCGCTTACTACACTATAGTCCTAGCAACAGCGGCTACATGACAGTAAAATATAGATTTATATGTGATTCATCAATAGAAACCATTGAGAATTAAATTTAGAGCGTACATAGAAGTTAGGTTTGGAAATTCATAACAAATGAAAAATGTGAAGTTGATGTATAAGAATATATAAAGAAAATCAAATGACTGCCGCATATTTTTTTTACCTGATCGCTAGTTATATATTCATTCTGCAATATAAATAGCAGAGAGCGTTCAAAAGATCTCTTGATACGATCATTTTTCTATAAGAAAATAATTTTTACATAAATTCTATACATGTAAATGTAGGGGAACATAATTTGCTACAGTATGTATTGTACAAACACATTGAAAAAAAAAACTAATATTTTAAAGCTTTTCATTATAGGCCCTTTACGTCAAAGCAGCATAAAATTCTTGCTCATCCTTGTACAAATTATTATCAAATTTTGAATCCACCTATAAATATCAAGATTTGTGTTATTGGTATAAGAAACCCTCAAGCGATTTCAAATGTTAAAGTCCGAAAGAAATATGTTGATTATATTAAAATTGGTACAGTAACGCGGGGATCACATCCAATCCCTTTGTCAAATAATTATTGGTGACACAGAAATTACCAATTTATGTTGGAATCTTCAGTTGCGAAATATGATGACGAAATAATAATAAGATGTCCAAAAATATGTTTATTATAAGTTCAAATTAAATCAACGAACGGGTAATGCCTTATTCTTTATTAAAAGACTTTCGAAATTTCATGTTCTAGCGCTTAAAGTTGTAGTTAAAGTTTTAGATTTGTGGACTAAATACATCGTTAATCCTTATTATAGGTATCTTAGTATCTTAAAGCCAGAATATTAAACCAGAACATAAATTGTCGACTAAATAGTGTCGTGTGCCAACCAATTGGCAATATTTTGACATTTATATCAGACATATGTGCTAAAGACCAATATTACCTATTTATGCAACGACTGCCTTATGCTGTTATAAAAAATGATATATACCTAATACTGGTATTTCTTTCTCGCAACTCCTCTAACTAAACTTCAGCCTTCAAAAGGTGTTGCGACATTTTAAAAGCTGTTCATCTCCTATTGGTAATAGCGTGACGATACACAACCTTTACTCTGCAATCTTCCTCTGTAAATAGACTATTTACAAAAAAATGGCTAGATTTTTAATAATATTAATGTATTCAACCAAACAAACTAGGCAACAAAACCTTCAGCTTCATATGTTAGTATTAATACCTTACTATATACAAATTATAATATGACACGGCAGGTAATAAATGTTGACCTCATATTTCATCGGAAATCATAGTATTAATTACTTCTAATACAGTAACTCGGAGAGGTAATTAAAATGTTCCGTAGTTAAATCATTGGTTATAATTTTGCAGTATTTAGTATCTACCTACTGCCAAGTCAGTTTCGAATAAGCTTTAACCACTCATTAGGATTGAAATAATAGATCTATTTTCTTCGTGTAATGTTGATTTTGAAAGAAAGAAATGAGAATTGACAGAAATATTAGTTACAATATTGATTGACACTTTATTTAGTCGTAAGATATAAGCGAAAACGATTCTGCTGCGTTTGTATTAGCACCCAATGCGTGAATAAAAGACCGACTCTATGATTAAGAGATGTTTTTCCTTAATATACCTTGTTTATAACTGTTCACTTGCCTTAATTATTACTTATTATTGTTTATTATTCAAGAACTTTTCCCTTTTTAGGGCCGCGTAGTTCACTTTTTTTCTTAATCTACCCGATAGTGCTGAGTGACATTAGATGGGTCTTTTAAAACTACTGAGGGCTTGCCTGGGACATTATCAACTTAAACGCAGATTTTATTTATCAAAATTAGGTTATCCGCTTCCCTCTAACACCTAAACGATGAGGTGAAAAATTAAAAAAATATTATTATGGCAGTAGATAATTTTGATGAACTTTGTAGGAAAACTCACACGTTTTTTATATTTCCCGTTTCATCAAAGCAGCCTATAACTTTTCTACTTACTCTCTATGATCTTTATGCGTAGAGTGCTGGATTATCTGTATAAGCGGCTTGACTGTGGCGATTGACGAACAATGAACACCTTCCTCTTTTTAACTTTATTTAGAATGATTCGTACTCTCATCAGTTGAATAGGTAATAGAAATCTTCTTTTGTAAACTGGGCACTCCTTGAACAGTTTCTGTTTGATTACCAAACTATAACAACTATACTAGCTTTTGTTTAATCAAAATTGTAATATTTACACTACTTACCTACAGCGAAGTCACTCCGATTGTGTACACTACAACCGCTACCGAAACCCGAAAAACAATACCGAACGGAATGAGCGTTTTGTCGGAACGCCACACAATTAGAGACGCAATTGAATCGTATTGTTCTCGTAATGAGTTGAATGCGAGTTGGTATCGTGAATGCGCGGTAGTGCCGACGCAGGGTCGCCATAAAGCATTTTTACGACCCATTGTAAGCAGTTTACGACGGCCGCACCACGATTGACTTCTGACCATAAAATGTGTTTTCTATGTCCCCTTTAGCTGCATTCGTTTTTTCCGCTCGCGCTTCATGTACTTGTTCTATGTTATGTACATTGTGTAATTGAATTTACTTGTCATTTTATTCAACGGTAAGACCTTGGTGTGGGTTTTATCTATCATTGAAGTAATATTACCAATTAGTATGTTTGTATACTTGTGTACACGGAAGGAGGGTTAGCGTGAGACAGAAGGCTGGTCGTAAAATATTTGCCTAAGCCTTCATACAATATGAACACTGACCAGTATCTATTATATAGTTATTATACTGCGCCGACACATAGGAACAGGAACAGGGCAAGAAGGTGATGATGTAGCCATTATCATCATCAGCTGAAAGACGTTCACTGTTGAATAGAGGCCGCCCCCAGACTTCCAAAGCTGTTGAAAGTGGCCTGCAACCAGCATCACGATGTCCCCGTGTAAGACAAAGCCAACCTTGCATTCGCTTCGCGCCAAGGTCTGAAATGCAGAATGCCGTAATTTAAACTGGACTTAGTCTACTTTCTCGATATGTTGAATACTTAGGTAATTGATTTTAACAAATGATTTAACATTAGAAACAACAAGAAAAGTAAATAATAATACATATAATACCACACACGAATAATACTGCAACACCGTATTTGATGGATAGCACGATGTTGTCCAAATTGAGCACCAACTGGCGAGACTAGCAACTCTTGTCTGAATACCCTTATACCGTCTTGTTCTATTGCTTCTTTACGCTAAGATTAAAAGAGTAGTCGAGAGAACGCCAACACTAGGCGAGCCTGATGGACTAAGGCTTAAACTGTATCAGTTGTAGAGGAGGCCTGTGTCCAGCAATAAGACGTATGTAGGCTGAGGATGATGTAGAAAGAACAGCTTTACCATCGTCATCATATACGTCCAGCTGTTGGATACAGGCCTCTTTTACAACTATGAGGGTTGAGCCTTAGTCCTCCATGCTGGTCTAGTGCGGGTCGGCGGGTTATAATCAAAAATCGGGGCTTAATCTGTATGATACTACCTTTTGTTTTGAGTTTATACAATGGTTCTGACGTCTTTGTGTCCGCAATGACATAAGGACTTAAGCCGTTTTTCTCACACAAAGTGTAAATAATGTAGTCTTTTGTACTTTCGGGTATTTTATGTTCAATACAACACTCCCAGAGAAGTATAATGATGCAGATTTTCGATGAAAAGGTCGGTCCAGTGTAGAGGTAGAGTCTTATTACTGCGAAATTGGCGAGTATTTCAAGCCGTTGTAACATACTTTCTACTTCTAGAAGGAAATACAGTTCGGGCTCAGATTTTCCGAGGGTTTAAAGTTATTGACTGATTTTTTTTACCTAAACTCCGTATACAAGACTCTAGAAATCAAAATGGAATTTTCGCGCTTTTGGAATAGTTTTCAAAAATACTCCGCTCCTATTGGTGGTAGCGTGATGATATTTAGCTTTAAACCTTCATCAATTAATGGACTATTCAATGTAAAAAGATTTTTTCAATTCAAACCAATAGTTACCGAGATTAGCGCGTTTGAACAAACAAACACCTCCGTTTTTTTATATTTCGCTCTGATAAATAATGTCGTTTGCTAAAGACATAAGTAACTCAATAGTCTTGGCTACCTTTAGGAATTCTTATATTAAAGCCTATGTTGTAACGAACAAGTCCAAAAAATGTTTGTAAGAGAAATAATTTGATATTTTCAAAAATACTTGTTACGGCGTCGGCTCGCAGTTATTTCGAAACCATCTAGCCAAAGAAACAACGATAAAGTAATCAAGGATATTATGTATAATCTTGAAACTATACACGATTACACTCGTCTGTAAGAGTGTTGACATGTGAGACTGATTAATTTAAACAACTAAAGATATTTCTTCATAGTCACACGGACAGAGATTCGTCGATAATCATAGAGCACTTATAGTAATGGTAATGTATTTTCGTTATAAACATTACTGGCCAAAAGAAATAGGACTCTCCCGAAAACAAACATTTTCCAAGTGATCCTTTGTGGCTGATGTTTGAAATCAAATGTACAAAAATGAGTATTTAGTATTGTAGGATGTAAAAAGGTTTTTACCGGTCATAATGACATTGTTTTACGTTCGTTATTCAATAACAACTAGTATTTCAGTAGGTAAATGTATACTAATTGAGGATAATCCCGTATTATCCTTTACAATGGTGTTCAGATATAAAACATGAATACGTAGTTTGAGCACCATGTTTATAAAGTCGAACTCAGTTTCGACACAAACAAGGCCAAAAAACGGTAAAATAAAAAATCTGCCAACTGTCATCGATTCTATCGCGGCGTGTTAAAAAACACACAATGCGTCCGCACAACGTCCCGCTACCCTCCGACCGAACACTCCACAGTAATTTGACAAAGTACTATTTATAACTACTATATTATTATGAACTTTATGTGTATTAGATTATGGTTGAGAATAATCAAAATTTTAAATATAGAACTTTATCTTTCCAATCCTATAAAATTGAAGCAAGCACGGAATCCACGTCGAAGTGTTGCGACGTTGCCGGACTGAACGCGCCACGGCGTTGCCTTCCTATGTATATGTGTGAACTTGTGGCACAACTGGCGCCGAATATTTATTGTATACTAACAGAATACTGACGGTGGCTTAGGGCGATAGGGTTCCATTCTATTGGTCGGGATGATTATGTACTCTAATTCTAATGTAGTAGGGTTTACATTAGCGCTGTATGAAAAGTTGGCGCTTTGTGTAAGCAAGTAATTTTTCTATGTGACCGTCCAGATGGCTATGTATAGGTTGGTGGCGTTCGATACGGGCTCTGAATAGCGCAGCGGCGGCCTTACACTGGACATAATGGTCGTTTAGCAAGAAATAATTAATTTATGCGTGAAGGTTTTATGAAGGCAATAATACATTATCATGCTAAACACGTCGAGATTACATAGGCGGGTGCTTGTTTGTGATTGTAACTTTGTAAACACTACACAAAGATATTAAACAGACACAGACTAATAAAACTTTTATCTAGTATTTATAGGAACTCTGTCTTGAACGTAATACATTATATAAAACAATATGTACTTGAAGACATATGAATTGTAACACAATTTTACACCATTATACTAGCATTTTGAAATATCCAATTAGATTTTAACACCAATTATGCGAATAACAGAACCCATAACTAAAATAAAGCAGTTAGTGTAAGCCGTGTAGTTTTAAACTGTGCTCACTTTTTACTGCAACAATATTACAACATATTTTTCTGATATGTATTAATTGGAATTAGATAGATGAACATTTAACTAAACAAAGTCGCAAAGCGCTAGCTGAAAACGCTGTTTGCGGAGCATTTCATAGACAATTTAGACCTTTTTGGCAGTGTATCTTACAAAAACATCAAACAAATTAAAAGACCGCCTAAACTACTTTTTGAATGCTTAAGTAATCGTAATAAATACAAGTATAACGTAAGCTATAATCAGCGAAGCGGTTTCACGCAGCTCCTCAAAAAGCGGTTATAGGATTGTTTTAGTTGAGTTTGATCGAAAATCACGATATTGGAAAAGGTAGAATTATATGAATATTCCGTCTTAAACTTGTTGTCACTAATGTGTCATTAAAAACTCATCACGGAGAGATTTTTTTTACGTCCTTCGATATGTAAGCCCAGCAAAAATTGACAACAGTCTGTGAAATACAGAAGAGAGTTCCTTTTCCATATAATTATTAGACAATTGCTTTTTTATGGAAAAAGGAGGCAAACGAGCAAGTGAGCCACCTGATGTTAGGTAATCACCACCGCTCATGAACACCCAAAATACCAAAGGAATCATCGACGTGATGCTGGCCTTTCAGGATAATATAGGCTCTCTTCTTGAAGGTCCCTAACTTGTATTTGTTTGGAAATACCGCCGAAGCAAGCTGATTCCACAAAGATGTTGTGCGAGGAATGGAACAGCGTTTGAACTTTACTGTTGAGAAACGCCATTCATCCAGATGATAGGGATTAAACCTCCTTGACACATTGTGTTAATGTAGTAAGCCTTGAGGTTTAGGCGGGCGGTCTTGTTAAATCTCGACTATCGCGACTAGAAACCCTAGGAAAGCCTCTGGCTTTCCGAAGTTAGGCGCATATTTATAATAAATAATAACGTACTTTGAGAGTGAAGGAAAATATCGTCAGGAAAACTGCACATCTAAAAATTCTAAAAATTTCCAAGGTGTGTGGTCCGCAAACCCGCTCTAGGCCAACGTGGTGGGGTCTAAACCCATTAGTTTTAGTGGAAGTGATAGGACGTATATGGACTAATAAAGATGATGATACATTAAATGGTGTGCCTTAAATAATATAGTATGAAAATACGCTAAAATCTGAAACTTACTTTAAAACTTTACCCAGGACAGTTTCCGTCAACTTTTATTTGTTACGATTAAACTGTGTATTCCGGAAATTATGCTCAATTTTGTTATTCGTTTTACATAACCTTGAAATCTAGACTATATTTAATCGTACTCCTATAATTGCATACTATAAATAGCTGTATTTTTCATCATATGGCTAAATTAAGAACGAAAAAACCTTTGCGTCAACTAGCGGCTTATGTGTATTTCAATATAGCTTCTTATATTATTTGAGAATTGTCTAGTAGGCTTATAAATCTATGTCTGATTGGTCGGCAAGCGTGTAATGATTGAACAAATTGAAATAATAATGATACTTTAATGCTATAAAGTAATCGTCATGACGTGATATCTAACTAAATGCAGCAATCCGCGCCGTTTTCTTTGTCTAAATCCTCTTTTATATGCCTTAATATCAAAATATGGTTATATTTAACAGTTTCTTTATGTGCTAGGTACGGATTAAGAGCTTTTTAGCTATATCTTTGAGGTATTTAGGATCAATTTGTAACTATATTAAGAAACTTTGGATAAATAGATAGGAAATATCGTCTTTTTTTCGGTAAATCTATCTAAATAACTCGAAATAGTTTCACAAGATAGCTCTATATGTATCTGTGAATACTTTTCTAATTTACCATTGAACCATATTACATATTCCTTCAATTTTAATGGATTTTAAGATAACGCAAAAGTTTCAATCGGATTTTTATCCACTTGCAGTAATCGCAGCGACTTCGCAAATATACCGTTCGAATCGTTACATTTCAAATTTCGAACATTTGATATCGGTAAAATTTGAATTCAGAACGAAAGGCAGAAACGTTGTTTTCTTCAGCGGCGTGCATACGAATGACACGTAGGGTACAGTATGGCAACGTCGCGTCGGGCCGTGGCGCGCTCCAGTGTAATACCGCCGTTGAGTCGAGTAGAAAGCGGCGTTTCTAATCTGGACTGCGCGCCAGTCATTGACTCCGTACGTTTGCGTCGAAAATGGATGGTGAGCTGGGCGAATGGAATACACTGATTAAGGACCAATTCGACTCATACAGAAGGACACTGAATAGTTTTTCTAATAGATATAGTAGTAGAAAATGGAAGTTTACTTACAAGTGGCTTAATGTTAATTACATTTCCTTAATGAATATTATTTTTTAAATGGGGTAAGAGAATTGGATAGTTCGGATGTTTGTCTACAGTAATAAAATAAATGTATTATATCAATTAAATTAGAATTGATTCATTAAAAAGATCTTTTTTCAATCGCACAATCGCCCGCCTTAGAGAGATAGACAAGCATACAGTCTTTCTAATTTTATAGAAAGCTATTAAATAATGAAATTAATAAAGCCAACAATAATAGTAACCAGTAAATATATAACTTCAGGAAGATAGGAGTTCGGAAGCTGTTTAATGACGGCGTAGAAGAGGTAGAGTCCTTGGATAAATGTCGAATGTCGGTCTGATCGAAAGAATTTACAGGGTTCTGTCTAACAGAAAAGAGACGGTAATCAATTCTGTACACGGTAGTTAGATTGTCTTACATATAACTTGATGGTGGTAGAATACTGGTTGATTGTTGCGTTGATCACGAGGCGGATAACGTGATATCGGGCAAAGAACCCGAAAAAGACATTGAATTTCGCCGGGCTTTAAAACACAATTGGCAAAATGTGAATGCAGAAATGCACTTCTACTTGTCCGGGATGTAGGCGCGGGTATGCGAGTACGGAGCACACTAATATGTTCTTACGAAGCCATTAAAATGATTTAGCCGTAAATTTTGTCTTATTCCCGGTCCAACTTTTACGTTTCCAATGGGACATATATATTTTAGTTTTGGGCAACCGACATATGTATGTACGTAAATACGCAAACTTAACGAATTCTTAGGATTTTTACTGATTAATCTATCAACGAAATATTACTATGACTGAAAAATTAACTGCGTGTCTATTTTAAGCGCACCAAACATGACAATAAATGACAAAAGATATGATAAATGCACTTAAATAATTGAATAATTCGTGAGTATACTAGGTATTTTTACTCGTACAGTCATTCGAAATCTGTTGTCGGAACTTCCAAATGATGTCAGCGCGCCAAAATAAAAATGGCCGCGTATAAAATACCGGATTTACAATCTTGAACCTACCAATCTCAAATTCAGTCGCCAAATCGTATTCACAAAGGAACCTTAATATTTTTTTCTTGTGATATCAATAATAATATAAAGGGTGTATTCCGACTTATTCGGATTTTCGGACAAAATTTTGTACGTAATAAAATTAATTCAATGGTTGCATCTCGTTCGAGGGGCTTAATCCCTTGTTTCTTCAGGAAGATTAATCTTCAAAAGTTTTTTTTTAACTGTCACATGCACTAATATTTGTATCGGGGTTTAATGAAACGGTTTTGTTTCATGTATCCATTAGTTGTAGATACTATAGAAAAAGCATTTATAGGAAACCAGAAAAACTATGAAGTTTACCAGACATTAGTCGGCTCAGATTTCAGCAATCAGAATGAAATCTTCTGTGAAAATCCGCTACCTCATCATACAGACTAACCCTCTTTCGCCACACAAATGATATAAGATACGATAAGCTCTCTTAAATTAAAGTTATCACGCTAAGTTTGTAAATAATAGGTAAGTAAACTAAATAATGCTAATGGCGCTTGGCCTATGTCCAGCAGTGGACGAATTAAGGGCTGTTGATGATGATGAATGACACTTGAAAAAGGTCTGCAACTAAATAATATAATAAAGTTAAAAAATTGTTTTCAAACTTCACGAGGTTTCGAGCTTGTTAATTTTTTGATCGATTTCGTTTTAAAAAATATAACTTACAGCATGTCAATTAAACTAACTGAATTGATTAGTACATTTGTCCTCAGCTGCCTTGGTACTAAAAATATATTTTTGTTATTTTTCAAAACGGGATCGGAATTATCTACGTAGCGTCTTTCGTTTATCTTTTTTTCACGGACAATTTCCTCCGAATCTTCTAGGTCTTCTAGATATTATAACAATGTTAAGGATTGAATGGATACCAAAGCTCCCGAGAGTGGCAGGTGGTGAGGCGCGGGCGGCGTCGCAGCGCTTATCACCTCCTGATAACGGTTGTTATCGCTATTATCAGCTTCCGCTGCAGCTGCTCGGTGATACCACGCATTTAAATTTAACATGCATGAGTGACGCACGCACATCTCCTCTGTATCTTGTATCTACAGATCATTGTAATATTGCAATTTGTAACTGTTTGATTGGGAAAATATTTACATTAACAAAACAACTTTTGCCGCATATTTGGTGACGGCCTATATAGGTCCCGATGCACGAGCGTCCTCAGCAACGGATAGTGTTTAGGAGTTTAGTCCACCACGCTGACCCATTGCGGTTAAGTTTCTGCACGTTGTTTCCTTCACCGTTAAAGTTCGTGATACTATATTGCAAAACTCACACATTACTTAGAAGTACCAGAGGTGTAAATGCCTGGGATTTAAATCCACAACCGCCGAGAATCTTTATCGCGCGCCTAAATCTTTAGGCCATCACTACCGCAACATAGATCACTAATGATGTTAATAGACTCTCAAGTTATTACACTCTTATCTAATAATCTCTTTAAAGTCTCTATACCGCTTCATCAACCCTTTAGAAGACGAATTTTCTGAAACCTGTTCTTAGAGAATACATATGCGTTAAAAACTATGCTCATCAAGTTTCAGCGCAAACTGTTCAGCGTTTTGATGTGAGTGTTGATAGATCACTCTGTTATTTACAATTACCTACCTTTTACTTTTACATATATTGTTAATGAGATGTAAACTCCACGGGGAGTGGCGCTTGGCGAAGTCAACACTGCAATACTTCTTGATTGTTCTTAACTATTATGAGGACCGCGCTAGTCTAATAACATCTTTACATTTTTATCTTTATATTTCCACCACCTTAATGTATGAGACATAATTTTTTCTTCTAAATAAATACAGCACATTGCCTCCACTCTGTAACTGTACATACGCACTTGCTCGGTAACGATCGCATCCTTTAAAAAGAAAATAAGCGTGTATTTCTACAGACTGTACCTTTATTTAACCTTAATCTCATTGGCTAAGTCCCACAAATTATTCGGCGAGCCTATTCGGGATCCGTTTTCGGGATAAGCAGTCTTTGTAGAAGCGCCTATCAGAGACTCGAGCACGTACCTATAGCCGAACAAATATATACAAATTCAGGATGAATTTTTTGACCCTTTGTTCCTTTCACAAAAAATCAAACAAAACTTACCTTATTATTACAAATTTTATTATTTAGATTAGCTTATAAAAACTTTAGTAACTACACAACGTCAATAACCACACTCTTTAACCTTCTTAATAGAATGTGAACCATTCAATCAACGAACATAATCGATAATAAGTAATCGATAGACGGGCGTCCCGAGAGGCGCTACTGCATTCACGACTGCTTCATCATACCCTGTACCTCCATCCCGTATCTTATCGATGTATTAATTAAGGGACATTTCTTTCGATAATCGATTATTGTTTATCGATTTGATTGATTAATGCCCTCAAGATACTCGGAGAACGAAAGGATGTCTCAAAATAGTAGGTACGGATATTTTTTTATGTAGGAGTGATACTTAATAGTCTTTTGTCTAAAATTTAAATGACGTCATCACCTTTTTAGTGAACTAAAAATTTATAATTTTACTATGAAGCCAACCAAGCAATGAAATATAAATATTTACCTAAATTAAAAAGCATATGACTCTGTCTGAATAAAAAATAAACTTTCAAGCGTAAAATCTATGTAGGCTTTAATAATCTTTTTTTATTTATGTTTTTCGCTAATTACTTATTATTTCTCATCCTGACATCAAGGGTTACGTCACTCGTGTTATGACCTCACTGTTTTCGTATACGTAGCTTCGCTTGATGATTAATCGTAGGGGAAAAAATTAAACATACTTTATATTTTTGTTGCCCGACAGTCGACTTTTTGTTATGATTGCTTTATTACCGAAACTATCTGATTGATGAAAAAAAAACCAAGCTGTCATTGCCTGATACGCGTCATAATATCATCACCCTTAGATGCCAAATATGCCGTTGCGGAATAATATTCAGCTCACAGCCTTTCTCGATAAAAGGACTTTTTAATCAAAAAATCAATTTGAATCAGGCGCTCCTGTAATTACCGATAGTAACCAAACAAACAAACTCTTCAGCTGTTTGTCTGTATAGATACCTCTTCGTAGAATGACATTGTTTCCAATTCGTTCTCGTTCCAAAAATTAAGTTATTTACTTTCATTAAATATTTTGGCATGTATTCGCATTTTTTTGTACGATGACTTTGGAAGCTAATGGCACATGTGACATGACTACTGGCTTTGGAAGATAATGACATAGTCAGTGTGGTCCCAATAAAATGGTAGATTATGCCAAAATAAGTACTGATTATTGTTATCTTACATCTATACTGACATTTGAAAACTGACACACGCGTTGAATCCTAAATGCGAAACACCTAATGGGTCATTGTAGGCAGTTTTTTTAGTGTAATTTACTTTGGCAATTGTAGAAAAACACTGAAGTTTCTTGTCATTTCTTCACAAGTGACACCTGCCTCACGATCAGGGTGGTAAAGTAAATTTTGAAATTATGAAATCTAAGTTTTTTATTTGACAAGCTACGGGTTTTAACGTGCGTCTGTTAACTGGAGGATTTGATTCGTTTTCTACAGCACAGATGGTTTAGGCATCTAGTTCACTACGCTGAATCAGGATGGTTTAGTGATCTACATACTTAAGTTATTTCTAGTGAAGATCTGTGTCTGCTTGCATTTTTTTTTTAATATATTCCTTTACTCTTGCAGTGCTTGATAGTACTTAAAAAACTATTATTTTAAAATTGCTAGGTTGGTTTGTTAGGTTGAACGCGCTAATCTTAAGAACTTTTTATTCGAATAAAAAAAAACTCCAGGTTTATTAAGTCCAGTTGTAGGAGAAGGCTATAGGCCATATACATTCCTGTTACGACCAATAGAAGCAGAGCAAGAATGAAAAACCTCGCAAAAACCGGGTAAAACAATCCTATTAATGTCAAGAATTTAACATACGAAATAAGGAGCAACATTTTTAATACCACAAATAAATTAAATTACATTACCACAAACATTGAATTACCCTTTCAAAATCCTAAAAATTATCACACATATCATACAAGAACATCTAAGTATCTCCAAACCCGATACCAGTAGCAAAGTTGCCGCGTCACCGTCAAGCCCGGTAGTGCGTTCGGTAGCGGTCGGACCACCGCGCTACCACCTCGCGGAATGTACTCGTCATCGCTAGGTCCATTCAACACAAGTGACGAAACATTTACCAAGATACACTTAACCGATATCTTACAGAGGCAAATTCATTGTACTTTGATATAAATTAAATGCTTCCATGGAAGCTCGAAAACGTTACACGGTAATTACTAATTACGACATTTCAGTTCGGTTAGTTGTCTGTATGAGATCACAGCGAGCGATAAGATCGGCTGTTGTAGCTATTTCTTGATCTCATTTTAGTTGCATATGTTGATTGGTGCCGTTTACAATAAAGTACCTGTGTTAGAATGAATAAACACAATTTGATAGTAAGATTCTGAAGGTGGTTCCCAATATTTAATTAGCAAAAATTATCCCCCTATTCATTGAAATTAAATGAAAATCGCAAAATTGTCGGAATACAGGCGTGAATATTATATTATAGTTTATATTGTAGTATAATATTTATGTGTTTTTGTTAGTATTTATATATAAGCATTTTATTCGAAAAATAATATTTATGCACCTATCGAGTATCTCTGCACCACCCTAAGGTTGACTGGTAGAAAATGCCTTCGGCATTAAGTCCGCCTGTGTACAATGTTTTGTATAAAAAGCATAAATAAATAAATAAATAAAATATGTAGGTATGTAGTTTTCGCAATATTTACATTCTACCTTACACTTATTCAGTAAAGTTAAGACATAAAGCCCATCCTATAACTTCAAAAAGTCTAATCTCTACAACATAATATTTTAAAGTGCATCGGTAGAGCAACTGCCTGACCTCTTTATACTAAAGTACCTACTGACATTTCGCGGAATAAAAACATATCCGATTGTTTATGGCGTTTGCGCCATTAAAATATTTTGCGATAAGATAAATAATACGATAAGATTGTAATCTATCCGTTATTGCTAGATAAAATGAGTATTGCAATGTATTCTATCCCATAAATTCGAATTGAAATAGTTGGCACATGCAACCTCATTGGAGTTTTTTAATATTAAATTATGTTATATCGTGTTCCGCACAATGCTCTCTATTGGTCTAGTAACATTTATTAAACCCATATATGTTTTGCTGACATATATTGTATTGTATTTTTGTAATCATATTCCCATGTCTAGCCATGTGTAAAAGGTACCTATTTTTCAAATAGAAAGCAAAAGATAAAAATCTATAATAATAATTTAAGAATAGCCTAATATAAACCTGGTATAAAAAACATTTATATACCTATAGCATTGAACTGCTTAATAATGGCAATTACTTTTTATGCTTCTGATATCCAAGAAATGTTTTCATATTTATCAGCATCATACTTTTCGTCCATTGCTTAACAACGAATAAAACCGTTTTGCTAGCTGGAAAAAAGTAAAATCCTTTATTGTCCGACTTGTGAATCAGCAAAAGAAGTTCCTACTGGACTCAATGGGTTTGCGGTGGAGTTTAGGTATGAAAGCGTTCCAGACAGACCAGTGGTTATTTTCGCATTTATATAAGTAATTCATCAATAATTAAGATGCCTACTTAATGTCTTTTTCGACATAACCAAAGGGACTTTAGTTAATGCTAGCGTACTGAGAATTAAATCAATACATTTGGGGCTTATCAAGAATTCTTAGGGAAGAAATGGGATATCGCGTCGTGATTTCATCAAATTATTGTTTGGAAAAAATAGTTCCACTACATACAGTATACGAAATTTAAATATGAGAGCCCCGTGGCACGGGTTCTACCCCGTACCGACACAAATGTTTGTATGATCCAAAAAAAAATCGGATCTGAATGTTTGTGAGACCAAAAAGTCTCTCGTAATTTCCTATACCCACAAAGCAAGATTTATATCTTAGTGATCAGAACTATTTATGTGACTGTTGGATGTATTTATATTTATTATAATATGTGATGGTCATTTCTGTCTACCCCTACCACTCCCCCATTTAAAATGTCTTTAACAAACAACGCACTAACAATCCCCAACGGTCGGTTATCACTCACTATCAGTTCCAATAATCATTCCTCACTCAGTTTAAAAATTACCTCCCATAAAGATAATTTGAGCCGGTAAAACGCCCTAGATTACAAATTACGAATATTTAGTTAGAAGTATGCCACTGGTTTAATAATAGCTGTTAAATAAAAAAATAATTACTAGCGCGCCGCCGCGAGCCGTCATTACTCGGTACTTAGGTGTTACAAAGCGACGCAGGGTTGGCAGAGATCGTAAACATCTCATTAAGGAACACACGTAGAGTTTATTTTTCTACTTTTTTTTATAATTAATCCCTTTGTTCGAGTAAATTGATTAACATAATACGGACATTCCAAAGCGTTTAATATTATTGACATTTGCATGTCTGTAAATGAAATTGTTTTTTCGTATAAATAGGGTATTCGCGCTCCTGGTAATTTTGTGTTAATTAAGTTTTGGCAGGTTTAATTGCAGTGGGTATATAATTGATTTTAGTTTTCTTGTAACATCAGTTATTTTTTCTTTGATACTTCTAAAAAATCACGATTTCTTCATGATTCTTATGTACTAAATGATTGCAAAAAAAACGTTTTAGTTAAATAATAAACACTAGAGAAAATTACTTTTCCAATTCAAAAATTACTATAGTAAAAAAAGACAACAATTAATTAATAAGTTATATCAATATCACATAACCGAAGTAGTACAAGACGGAGTAAGAAGTAAATTTATTAACTACTTACATTTTACCGAAATGGGGTAAATTGCTGGGCCAAGAACCACGGCTGTTTTTATCAGTAACAGATAATAATAAATTAGTAATGTATTCTTAAAAATAAGCAGTGATGGCCTCGAGGTTTGGGCGCGCGGTCGAGAATCTGCGGTCGCGGGTTCGAACCCCAGGCACACACCTCTGACTTTTCGAAGTTATGTGTGTATTCACATTGAATTATCACTTGCTTTAACGGTGAAGGAAAACATCGTGATGAAACCTGCACACCTAAGAGTTCTTAGGAATTTCTTAGGTGTGTAGTCCGCCAACCCGCACTAGGCCAGCGTGGTGGACTATGGCCTAAACCCTCTCAATGGTAGAGGAGACCCGTGCTCAGCAGTGGGCGTATATATGGGTTGATGAAGAAGAAGAAGAATGTATTCTTACCAACTGAGAAAAAAGTTGATATATCTGCTCTACAATGTAAAGAATTAATGAATGACATCAGATGCAATAAGGATATCTGAATACATATTAAAGTCGATTACAAACAGTAGGTGGGGCCGCAAAGTGTGTAGGTGTACGATCGACATTGATTGATGTTAATGATTGGCACGACAGAATACACAAATCACCATGTATTTATAGCTTTATATATTACGTCACCAGCCGCATAAAATTATTGCCAACATGCTTTATGGCTCAATAGAGACGAATAGGTTGAGTAGCCAGCATTGTGTCATTACGATATTTAATTAATGAAGCATTAGAAATAATAGGATAAATATATATAAAGAATCTTTAGAAAAGTAAATAAGGAATTAATTTGGAAGATTACGAAGAAAAACATCCTAACTTTTAACTATGGTAAAATTTTTACTCATTAAAAGCATAAAAAAGTTCAACGTCACGGAGCTAATTTAAAAAAGAAATATCAATTTGGCATGAAATCATAACAATTCTGTCGCTTTACATTGCATTACCCATTCATTTCATCAACATCATCATATTTTTCATACTTGACAAAGGACTGCACTACATCAAAAAACATCCTAATTATTAATCTACTTATGTAGCTGGCCATAAATTACTAACCAAAGAGTCCAATAAAAAAAAACTCAATACACCGCGTACCAAGAGTAGTGACGAAATCCCAGTGCGACCACACAGGCGGTAGGTTGGCAGCCCTCGCCACTGGTTGCGTAACGCCCGCACACCGAGTGCCGCAACACACTGACTCATGCACCAATGTACAACAATGACTCTTTGTCTCCACTGCTGATTGCCGCTTGGCGCTTACTTTCCATGCCGGTGTTATTTGGCTTCATTTTATACATTATTTACTGTGGCTGTATGGGTTTTGTTCCTTTGCCTGATCTGTTTTAAAATAGTAAGCAATGTATTTCGTATTTAGACATGAAGCAATGGTTGTTTGATATAATTTTTCCGTTTCCTTCTACTTTCAATATAAAACATTTGAATAATTATTATCCGCTTATTTCTTTTTAACAGTGAAAACTTTACAGTCATCCTTAATTTGTTATTAAACAATAAAAATCAGAACAATAAAACAGAAACGGATTAAATGGCAAACAAATTTAATTAAGCGTCATTCACGCGCACCAAATATATAAGCCGAAAATAGAATGAAAGACATACCCCCCTTATTTTGGAAATCTACAAGAAGAAATCAACTTTTTAGTAAACCAATAAGTATTATGCCATCATTTCTGCTGCTCTTGTCATACAATAATATTTTCATAAGGCCGTCAAGTTTGGCGATATCATATTTTCGATAACGTTTATAGCTGCGATCGTTAAAATTAATTCGATGTTTACCCGAAAAATTATGCAATTTGACTTTTGTGACCTTATACGATTATTAAACTGTACATTACGTGTTCTTTGATTTGGAAATTGGTTTAATAAAACAAACGTGGCATAAAAAAATAAATTTAAAAATACGCGTGACGCAGTACCAAGTCAAATTGGCTCAAGTAACAAGTAATTTCCTTTTTATTTGTGTTATTACAAATGTTTAGAAACAATCGTGATATTTTTGACCAGTCGTACCTAATTTAAAATTCCTATCTTTCGCACATTTTGGTATCATTCAAGGCCTTGGTATATCAGAACCCGCACAGTAGATTCTTAATTACATACATAAAACCGCTATATTACCTGTATTACAAAAAATAGTCTATTTCTAGGTAGTTATTAATTTTTGTTTGTTCAATATCTACAGACACGGCGATAACGTATTGGCAGCTTAGGAAATATTGATTTTATTAGAACGAAAAGGAACGACAATATATTGTTAAGTAGATACTGAAAGGTATCGTCGACTCGAGGATCAAGCTTCACTTTGACCACCCTTCAATGAGTATTTTTTAATTATATAGGTACTGCACATCATAAAGAATGAATCAAAGATAATGTATTTAAATAACAATATACTGACTGTTAACAATTTAATCACATTTGTTATACATTTGACAGTAGCGGTGGCGCAGTTGTTAAAACAACTTGTGAACTGAACAGACAAATGTTTGTATTATCCCTAAATGTTTTGCTCCGACTGAGAAATCATTTGTTTTCTAAATTCCTTTACACAATACTTTCGTCTTTGTATGTGGTTTTAACTAAGTTATTGACTATTGAGGTTTATTTATTTAATTAGACTTTTTAATATGAAAATGACTCAACAGAAGCATATGCTCTTCTCTAATATTGTTGAGAATAAATAAGAATAATTACAATTTTTCTTACATTTATTCGAAGTACGTCCTCTACGTCAATCAAATTAGTGTGAATAAACCTTATTAAGATTTAAATACTTCAGTAAAGGCATGTCTTTTATGCACCCTAATCAAATTTATGTTGCGCTTTGAAGTACGAAGAGCGCAGTACGGCTATGAAGTACTTACAAGATCAAAGGAATACCATAAAATTTTCATAAACACTTAAAGATTTATATTGACATGCTTTATGTGACGATCGATTTATTATAAATAATCGATATCAATCGTTACTAAAAGCAGTTATAAAAGGTGTTGATTCTATTAACTAAACTTAATGGAATAATAATTTAAGCGTGAAAAGGGATTTTCAAGGTATTCACTATATTAAACTATACTTTGTATTTGAATATCATCAAAGATATTGAATGTTACTTTTAGAAAAACATTATCATTATTAACCCTTAGTCCCAAAGAATTTTTCAATTAAAAGTTCATAAAATGAGTTTCCCGGTGTTTAAAAATCATTCCCTACTTATTTTATTTTAATGCCTCTATGTAATCCACATAGCTAAGGTTGATTTAACGAGTTAGATATTTTAACAGTTCCGTATCAACATGTTTTTGTGAAATATCTTTATATTTTAAAGTTATTTCAATAATAAAATTACCTATCGTTTCTAGTGTATCGTTACCGCCGTAGATACCGTTCCCCGCTCTCATTTCTCTCGTACACGATACATTGAACAGACGAAGTTTTAGCCAACTATTAGTTATTATAAGCTCCACAATGCCCCACTGAACTACAAACTAGCCAAATAATTGATTTGTGATGCACGCATCTATTCATTACGTTTAGTTGCATCAGTGGAGTACGGAGAAAAATATCGTAGATTTTACGATAGAGCTGTACGTAGAATTTAAATTATTTTTTATATAACTAGAGACCGCTTGTTTCATCCATTGCATTTGAAAATTTGTTAAAATGTTTATGGAATCTGTCTTCTTTACTCTTGGTAGAAAAAGTCATTATTTTAGATACAAAGGAATTCATAAAACATGTGTGACTGTATGTTGGTTTAAAAATCAGAAATTAACATTCTATGACAAAATCCGCCCGTAATCCTTCGAAAACCTGCGTTAGCCAGGGTGATCCAGGCGTAACTCCACTTGATCGATCATTGGAGGATGGACGAGACAGCAATCGTATAATTAATATGCGTTACCGTAGTGCTTTTTAGAACATACGCTTGAGAGTAAACACACACACAACTAAATGTCAAAGTGACCAACAGCACCTACACTTCACCAACATACTTCAATATTAATTTAATGACAAGCTGTGCCCCGCAACTCCGCTTATGAAACTTTGGACTTCAAATTGAATAAGAATATTATCACCGTCATTACCCTATATATTGCAGCCTCACTCTTATTGTTAATACCGTAATGGTATAGCCTATAGCCTTCTTTGATAAATAGAGTAGTTGTACAAAGCTTTTTCTGAGATAAACACTTTCAAGTAAGCAAAGTCTTTAGCGTTGTGTATATGTAGACAATAAATAGGGCCGTGCGAGCACTGCACTTACCTTTAAACAACAGTGCGATCACTTGCGCCATGAACAATAGATGTACAAAGATATATAGTACGATACCTTAATTGTTTTACGTAAGAAGTCCTCCTGAAGCTAACCGAAGACCGAAACAGCATACGTCGGGTTTTTAGCCTTCCCCATCAGCGCGCGGAACAACTATCAACTGATGTCTCAGAAATTTACACAAGATAATAAATAACCCACTTATATCATTTTATTACGCATTATCTTTACTTATATTGCTTCTAAGAAAAGTTCGCTCGTTTAAAAGAAGCCGCATTCGGATGAAAATAATTAGCATTTCTTCGAATGTGCCTATCAAATCTTGTTCTGTAATGTATTCTGCGTAATTCCTTTGCATCATAAAGAAAAATGCCGCTAGCAGAACTACAACTTAATTTTCCAATTAACTTTGAATTATTTTAATAAAATGGTAAAAAATCTATTGAAATCTCGTTAATTAACTTGTCGTCGAGCGTACGTGGCATATGTACGCATAATTATCGCCGCTAGAGCAGACACATGTCTAGAGTCTAGAGCACCTTGAGAGACTCGCATATTTATAGATTCAGCTAGTAAACAAAATTGAAAAGTTGAACGCCTTGACGACATTCTCTCGCGTCCCGCAACTCGGCCCACCGGGCAATTTGCTTTTTTTCTCGCCAACTAGTGGATTCTGCGAAGAACGAAACAGGTCCGACTGGCCGCCGAGCGGGAGTTTTTTCGGCGAGCAACTCCGAACACGTTGCGCGCCGCGGAGTTGCCAGCTCCACCAATGCCACTGTTTCACTTTATATTCGCGCCCTAGCTTAATAAAACTCTTTTTTATATTACAAAATTATTTTGGGTAAAATCCACTCAATTGTTATTAATAATTAGAAGTATATTCAGTTATGACGGCGTAGTCTATGTTCTAAGGTACCGTTCATTTGTCAAAGTTTTTACTGTAATAAGCCACGATACTCCATAACTTAATGCGCCGGCGCAGCTCAAGCACCGTAATTACGACCATAATTGAATTCTACGTTTATTTTTTTATAATTACCATCCATTTATGGAAACGTCGCGTTGAAAGTGGCAACATTCGCCATACTCCTAATTGACGACCGCCCGCAGCATACTAATGGACATATTAAAATAGTTTTATGGACTATAAACGTTACCCAATATGTTTCGTGTGATCAAAGCGTGTGTGTGCTTTATCAAGAATGAATGACAAAGAGCGATCTCTCGTTAAATATTTCGTGAACCTATCATGTTACGGCTTTTAAGTAAATATTTTTACAACTTGTTTTCTGACCGAACGTTTTAATAATTACACGAGAGATACGTTAATAACATCAAAGGTATGAGCTTTTTTTTATACCGAATTTAATATATTATTTCCAATCTTATGGACAAAGGACCAAAACCATACTTCACTATCATTCACTATTTATTTAAAAAATCTTACATCAGACACATTCCAGCATGCTAGTTATCATGCCACACTTATACTTTATTGATATATACAATGAATTAGCTCCATCCACTGACAGTTTCATGAAATAGATCAAACCTTAATTTCTTTACTACTGCTCAAAGCATACCTCATTATCGATAAAAGTACGGATGAGCTTATCGAGGTGTTAGTGGCCACATAACGGCCACATAACGAGAGCTCTCTGGGGCGGGCTCTCGAATGGGGAGAAAAGAACCTAGTTCAATTCAACCCTACGAAGACACAAGTTTGCGCGTTCACTGCGAAGAAGGATCCATTCGTCATAGCGCCACAGTTCCAAGGAGTATCTCTCCAGATCTCCGAGAGTATTGGGATCCTCGGCGTCGAAATTTCGAGCTTAGTCCAGTTTAGGAGTCATTTGGAGGACAAAGCCAAATTGGCGAGTAAAAAGTTGGGTATCCTGAACAGAGCCAAGCGGTACTTCACGTCGGGTCACAGATTGTTGCTCTACAAGGCGCAAATCCGGCCCCACGTGGAGTACTGCTCGCATCTCTGGGCAGGTGCCCCAAAATACCAGCTCGACCCACTTGACTCCTTACAGCGACGGGCCGTTCGCATCGTCGATGATCCCAATCTCACGGAGAAACTACAGCCGTTAGGACTGCGGAGAGACTTTGGGTCTCTTTGTGTGTTCTACCGGCTGTTCCATGGGGAATGCTCCGAGGAACTGTTCGGGTTGGTACCGGCATCGCCGTTCTACCATCGCACCACCCGTCACCGCAGTGGAGTTCATCCATATCACCTGGAGACGTACCGTACGCGTACGGTGCGTTTCCAGAGGTCATTTTTACCACGTACGTGCAAGCTCTGGAATGAACTCCCTGCCTCGGTGTTCCCCGAGCGCTATGACATGGCCTTCTTCAAACGAGGCTTAAAAAGAGTATTCTCCTCACGGTAGGCAGCGGCGTGGCTGTGCCCCTGGCATTGCCAAGTCCATGAGCGGCGGTGACCGCTTTCCATCAGGCGGGCCGTCTGCTCGTCTGCCTGCTAAGGCGTTTTAAAAAAAAAAAAAAAAAAAACATAACACTGACCTGACGTGAAACTAGCGCTTACCTAATAAATACCGGCCAGAAGTAACCAATCAATTAATCAAAGGTATTGTAGGACGCCCTCTGGCTAGTTGGGATGAGGCTATACGCAAGATAGCAGGCAACGGTGGGATGAGGAGGCCCGAAGATCGAGCCCAGTAGCGTGTCATAGGAGAAGTCTGTAGTCTAGCAAAGAACGTAAGGAAGGCTACAGTTGAATATGATTATGAATCAATAATTTAAAGTCAGCTAACAAAATCTTCATCCCCGATACGTCTTTATTCAGAAACAAAGAGACAGCGAATATTCCAAAAGCATGATTTTATACACCACTTCAAAAAACACTGTGTAAATATGCCGAAAATTGTGATCCCACAGCACGACACTTAAGTGGATACACTCAATCGCGTCAGAAATCGAATACCCGCTCCGTTATCTATTCTCACACGGCTACGTCACCGCACGTATCAGATTTCACGTGTTTCGTCACACTCGGGGAGCTAACGTTATTACACCATTATTACTGTAATTATTAACAGTTGAGGAAATACGGATTTTACCTGATGAGCGTGACAAAATTTAATATCAATGCTTTAACTACTTGTAATCGATAAGTTCCTGTTTTTGTATTTACTCAAATTCTGTTGGTGTATGAAATACCATCACCCCGAATTAGACTACTATGAAACACTAACGCTTACAAACTCCCAGTAGCCTCGTTAGCGTGGTCTTTGAGACAATAGCAACATCAAAAACTCTGCAGTACGCTTACGGGACAAAATTATTTCGGCTCGCAGATATTTACATCTCCTATAATTAAGTTTATGCGCACGTTATGTCTTGATTATGCCTAGACCAGTCTAAACTAGAACTCATGTTTACTGGTCATTACTACCTTCCTGTTCAGCTTCCAATCCTATTTGGCGACGGAACTGTACCTATGTAGGTACACACATACATATGTAACTCTGCTAAATTGTTATGAATCATCATCGCTTGAATTATTTCTTTCGAATTCTTTTTGTAAAAACTTGAAAATGGAAGTCAATGACAAAAATTAAAACATATCGCTCACAAGTACCTATGTATAAATTCAAGTCTTATTACTTATTTGCATTGGTATAATTATCCTTTTGTGGTACCTAAATAGGTAAATAAATTAAAACAACATTCACATACTTAGTTCGTACACAACACAAAGATACGAGTCTTTTGTCGTCGGTATATGAAATTACAAGAAACTTATCCGTTTCACAAACACCCCAATCCGAAATAATATGAAAAGAAACAAAATCATAAAAAGATGCATGAAAAGATGTTTATAATTATAATCCAAATGTAATGAATAATTTTTTGATTCGCTTAAACATACAAATAATATTTGTTTTCTTACCTTTACATACCATCACAAAAACGTAACACGCGTCGCCCGTCAACCTGCTAAAATTGTTTGGTAGAACTAACTGATGCTATCTCGACGATTAAAGGCACAATGACCTGCCAACAAGTACCTTTATTAAAGGCTTAATGTACGATGAAGGTTGATTGGCAAGTTTTACATCTGTAGTCCCTTGGGAACAAAATATTAGTGTAATGACAATTAATCTAAATTAATAGTTTTTTAGTACACATATATATTATGTAGATTTAATTGGTGTGAAAGACTATTGTGATGAGGTCGTGATAAAAATCTATCCCAGTTCATTTCTTCGACTTATTAGTAGACATAAACAAGGTGATATGATCTAGCAGCGTCAAGCAAAAGCTCCTTAAAAAGTTTGAAGTTTTGTATAAATTATTAAATGGCAGCACTAACAGTAAAATTTTGTGTGTATATTATTATGAAACTTTAATCCTAGACTTTAATTAATTTAATCAATAACCTAATTAAGCCGCTCTATCATCTGAGATAAACAAGGCAACGTACTAATCTCTTCATGAATTATCTAAATCTCGATGAATTATCACGAATCATCATCTATTCAATCTGTTTTCATCAAGGAGAACCATACTTATTCGACTTAAACATCCATAATTTGATATAAAAAAAATTACATGCCAACATGATAAAAATTCTAAACCATTTCGAATGAATTGATACAATTATACCAAAGAATTTATCAGGCATCCCCGTGGTTTCCTTAAAGCGATCGAGCGGCATTCCTGTCCTCATACAATCTAGTGTCAATATAAAAACATCTTAACGAGTTCCATAAACATAATCTGAAGATTACCTACGTAACCTGCAATTTAACGTTTTTGTGTCCATTACTTGTGATCGTATGCACAGCGTTGTATGGACCTACATTATACACGTCAAGTACCCGTAGTGGACAGTATGTAATGTTAATGCGGATAAATTACACATGTAACTACGAGTACAGTTAGGCCTAGGGAAAAGTTAACTAAGCTCTGGAAAGCAGGCTACACTAATATAAGCGCGAAAGTAACTGATATGTGATGAGATTTCATATATAATTCTATGGATAAAATTTGTTGATTTTTGGTATAAATATGGATGGGTTCTAAGGAAAAACGTTGGTCACTTTCGATATAACATTGCATAATGGCGAAGCTGGACCACACGGCAGACGCATTTTTTTTACTTACGCATACATTGCAAGGACTGATGAAGATAAATCCAATACCATTAATATTTGTTTAATACGCAAATGAACATTATTAAGTTCCCATACATACCTAGTTTATTACAAAGTTGGCATCTAGTATCTATATACGTATCTGCAGGGTGAGGAGGCGAGAGGAGTACCTAAATAAGTGAAAAATATAAAAGAATGATTACAAATGGTCGATGATATCGGTTATAGAAAGGTACCTACGGGTGACATAATGTTATTAAGAGTTCGTAAGATATATGGCGAAAATAATAAACACATTTTATATTGTGTTAGGATAAATAAAATAAAGATATTTCATCCCATCAAACAAAATTAATCAGTGGTATTGTTCAATGAACTCTTACAAAAAGCTTCCTTAGAGACATAATACAAAGCCTCAAGATTAGCGCTTCCCATTATATTAGTGTTAGTAATAATTACTTGGCGTCATTAAATTGTGTGCAGTACACGAGTGCCGTAATAACGTTAAACACTGTGTGAACTCGCGGTAATGCTTTGTCGTTTGTACTAGACGTGTCGCGGGACGGTGGCGGGAAGTGCCGTTCTTTCATCATTATTTCTCACTATAGCATAATATACTTTCTATACTATTTATAATGAATTGTCACTCGCATTGGTTAACTCGAATTAAAAGATTGAAGTATGTTTGTCTATGGTATACTTAAAATATAGTTTGTTCTATGTCTACATTAAGTCATACCTGTTTGGCAATACTTTGTTAAAGCAAGACTAAGGGCAACCATGGTGAGACGATAGGATATTATAGTCAATATCACCCCATATAGATGCTACTGCTGGGCAAGGATGTTCTCTACAACTGAGACACATCTAAGAAATCGTCAACAATTTTAAGTGCGCAGATTTCCGTACGATGTTTTCCTTCCAGTTACAGTAAGTGAAAATTGAATGTTAATACCCACATTACTTCGATAAGTACTAAGAACTCGCAAACGTCGAGATCCTTCAGTCACTGCTAATTAACACAGGCTATGCAAACATATAGGATTGTTACTCATTAATTAACGATGTATTCATAACTGAATAAACACAGGTGTGCGTCACTATGGCGGATTTAACACCTCATGTTCTGCCAATTAGGACTCTGGCGAATACATTTATCCTACTCCTTCCATATTAGGCGTTCCTTAACCTACCTTACCCTCAAAGCCAAATATTAACTCCTATAGTGTCTTCTCACCTAGTTACCGAAGTTATAGTTATGAATGTAATCTTCTCTTCTTCATCAACCCATATACGCCCACTGCTGAGCACGGGTCTCATCTACCATTGAGAGGGTTTAGGCCATAGTCCGCCACGCTGGCCTAGTGCGGGTTGGCGGACTACACACCTAAGAAATTCCTAAGAACTTTTAGGTGTGCAGGTTTCATCACGATGTTTTCCTTCACCGTTTAAGCAAGTGATAATTCAATTTGAATACACACATAACTTCGAAAAGTCAGAGGTGTGTGCCTGGGGTTCGAACCTGCGACCGCCGAGATTCTCGACCGCGCGCCTAAACCTCGAGGCCATCACTGCTTTTTTTTTATGAATGTAATAGTTTAGGTTAATAGAGGATGACAAATTTGGCCTTCATAGAGACTAGTTCAGCTTCACCACTCAGTTTTGGTGTCCGTACGACCATAGACGCATAGTTTCTAATACTCGAGGCACAACACTGATATTATATTAGTGTGAGATCAGAACTATGTATGTGACTATTGGATGCTTTTATTGTTTATTATTATCTGGTTCGAACTAAACCTTTTGCATTAACATTTCCTCTGAGTAAATGTTAGTTAAAATTAGTGATGGATACCACTAATAACTAGTCTCATCAACCTTCATACTCATTGCCACCCCTATGTTATTCTTAATATTTTTTTATACGCCAGTCACAGAGCTCTTGGTTCCCAGCATCCAACGCCCGTATAATTTGTCACGTCAACTGCTTAGGGATGAGCTATTTTTAGCATAACAGACCCTTTATACTTATCAAGGAAACCATATGTGGTGTTATCATGCTTCATAACTTTTATTTGTGATACTCTTAGAATTATTGTTTATATAATCGTTGTGAAGAGATTTCAGCTGCATGGCTTATAGAGCTCATTGCTTTGAAGTTCGAACCTAAAGCGCGTTTCAACGAGTTGAATTTTCCTTTGTTTTCGTGATGAATTGTTTTTGTTCTATAAGTAGATCGGTCTCTGAAAACGGTAATACTGCTAATAAAAAAGTTATTAAAATTATATCAAAAGTTACAAATTTAATAATAAATTTTAATATTATTTTTGTCAGCCTGTGTAAGTCTCACTGCAGGGCAGAGATCTCTTCTGCAAACGGATTTAGGGCTTAGTCCACCACGCTGGCTTGGTGCGAATTGGCGGACTACACCTAAGAAATAAAATTTCATAACCTAAATTATATGTAAAAACATTCTATGTAGTGGGAAATGGCTATGTTATCATTACCATAGTTGTTATTTTCCATGAATTCTATCATAATACGAGCAAAGATATCTGACGGGGTTTATTTAGGAAACGGCGTGGTAAAGTGACCCATCTGTGTCTGACAAGCAGCACCGTAGGCGAGAGAAAACGATCGATTAATGAGAAACGTGAGCATCTCTCGAGATAGCTAATTGATTTCCGTGGCAGGAGGGAATGTTGCACAAAGAAACAATGTCGGGCTGGAGGAAATTGGATTTCCTTTTTATGTACGTGCATTGCCTTGTATTGCCTGTTCTTAATACAGTAGTACAATCGATAAATAAGCATTTGATACATCTTTTTCTCGATACAGTAGCACAGTCGATAAACAACCATTCGATGCGTCTTTAGGATTGTTCTTTAAACTGTCTTTTATAGTCTGTGACATCACTGTATTTGTTTGCGAAAAATAAAAATATGCGGGAGAGATTTCCCTTCATACTCTAAAAAGCTACTTGCCTTTAGTGACTGAAGTGCCAAGATAAGTATAAAAACGGCAGATATTTACTCTGACAATTAATGTACTGATTAAACCGTCTGAAATTTTTCAAGTTATGTTTTGAGTGCGGTGAATGCAGTTGGTGTAGTAGATGGTAGATATTGCATTGCAAATGGTGGATAAAAGCTCGTTATAATTAGAGAAGCATTTTCGTACTTCATACCAAATTACGACAAAACTTAACGTTCTTGTTAAGTGTTTGTCAGGCAAGCAAGGTATCTTTGCAACGTTGCACGGCGGCATAATTATCTTAGCCTCATCTTTCAGACGTTCAGTCTTTGTCGGACAAGTTATAAACAAAATTTACATTAAAATTCGCTAATTTATTTAAATATGCTTACTTTTTTATGACGAAAGTCTACTTAGTGAATAGAATTAAATATTTGACTTCATTCGGCTGATTTAAACCCGTAAAGTAGATTAAGATCGTTTTATGAACTTTACATAGTGGTTAGACTCGGATTTTAGTAGGTTGCGGTATTGTCCGTTTGTCTCATATATTACTTCTGACATTCAGTTTTTTGCAATAGACTCGGCTCTGTTGATGAGCAAAATACAATAAGAATTAAAGCATTTTTACTCTGTCTTTATGGTTATTATATAAAACAATGTTAATATTTATTTCTAGACTTCCATCTTGATGAATGCAAGTCTTAGTTCTAGTGAAATAATGGACAATAAACCAGGTGGATTAAGGAGGGAGCAGTAGTAGGACTCACGTATGTACGTCTACGATATGAGAAATCATCGGCATTAATAAATCATTACCCAAAAATAGCCTAATAACAACAGCCTACTAAGTGGCCCAAGCAGAGGCGATCGCTTCAATCAGCTAAAAGCCAAATCATTTTCCAATTCCATTTCCGTCGTCGGGGAAGTCTGGAAATTGTACAGAACAATAGGGGTTCACAAAGGCGTCGTTATCCCTTCGGCGGTGCGGCCACCCGCGGCCACCCCTCGCCTCCTCCCTCCTCCCCTGTCTCCCCACGTGGGGTGATCCCCCACCTCCCCAGGGATTGCGTTTACTAATTGCGCGACTAAATTGGGGTAATGCATGGAACGGTATCGTTCGGATTTTAATAAACCATGAGGTTGGATCACAGCGGCCATTTATTATAGTTAGCGCAGATTTCGCTGTCAGAACTGCTTTTGCGTAGTTTTATTTAAATTGGCTTCGTTTTATTCAAGGTTTTTGATTGAACGTACAATATACGCCGCATTTTAAAGTCTTAAATTGATGGTCGTAGTATAAAGTATTATTAAAGCACAATAAACTTAATGAAAAATATTTATAGAAATTTAATACCGTGTATTTTTTTTAAATGATTGCATTTTTATAACCAATATTGTATATGGTAGAGTCAAACAACTGTGTAAGAAGGAGAAAATAATGCTCAGAACTATGATGTTTTCATGTTAGGAAAGTTGACACCCAAAAAGGGATTAAATTGGCTGTTGACACTAATATTTAGATTAATCAATATACCCTAGTATGTCATTTCTTCATTCACAACTTCTTCCGTACAAAGATTGCTGGATAATATTAATAAATCTAGTTAAATACTACAAAACATAACTTTATTATGCGATTTACTTGTCTATATAGCAATCTTTTGTGAACGTTTACGTGGAAATACAATTTCATCCCTAGTAATTAAAATTTCCTTGAAAAATGCCGACGAAATGGTAAATTTTATCATTTTGTTGTTTAATTTCTTAGTAGATATAGCGTTTTCACATAATGTCTAGAGACGACGAGTCACTTTATGTCTCTATATTTCTGTAGTTTATCAAATGTGATTTACAAGTTACACAAATAAAATATTTATTGGCGTACAGACACAGTACAGTTTTTATGTTTAGTCGCGTTAAACAATGTGTAAATTTTGCGTCTTCATTGAACATAATCGTGAGTTTTTATTTATTTCTAATAAAAACCTGATAGCTATAGATATTTGTTATAGATACTTGTGATAGCTCTTATCAATTTCTAGCTAGTTTCAAGTTTTAGCAAGAAACTGGAAACTTTAAGGTAAACGTACTTCGTAGTAAAGTCAGTGTTTTGATGTCACAGTGAATTTTACAGTAAATTTGAATTACATTCTCTATCGTGGTTTCAGAAATAAGGATGCTGTGTAATTTCTAATGGTTCTTGACATTCTCTGATTAGCCTTTTTTAAGAATTTATCTATATTTGTAACTACCCAAGAAAAAAGAAAGGAAATTACAAGGTATACTTTCTTAGGTACGTAAATATTTTTTTTATACAGACTGTCTATATATAAAAAATAAAAGATATTTTCAGTAAAAAAAAAAAACATTTTAACCATCTCCTTCATAATTCTTGCAATAAGGGGTTAACAAATAATTTATGGTTAAATCAAAGTCTATTGAACTAAAAATAATAGTAATAAAGTGCTACAAAAATTAATGTTATCCAAATAATATTATTTTGTTACCTTTACTTTAATCAGGTTTATGACTAAATAAAGACTTCAATAATATACTATCAAATGTATTATATAAAAAAATTCAAGTCATCCTCAAAAATCCCTACAACATTTTATTAAAGCCGTTGGATAAAGCGCGAGTGTCCGCATTTAATATCGCCGGCAGTCGATTTTCCGCGGCGACAATATTACTCCATACGACATCGGCTGTCACGCACACGCTGCGCGCTGACTCACGTCAGCTCCGCGGAAAACCGTCAGCATTCGATTGAATCGCCGTAAATAAAACATGCCGCACGAAGCACTCCCTTCGAAGCGTTCGCTTATTGTGTTACCAAGTCCCCGAAGCGTTTTGCCGCCAAAACAACGTACATTTTGCCCCCCGGCGCGCTTAAAAACATCCACAGAAATTGTACTCGCGAGCGACAGAGAACAACCTCGTAGGACGGAAAGGGACGGCCGCCTTAATATTTTATCAGGCATCTTCTCATCAGGAAGTCGATTGACATGCTATATTCAAACTTATCACGTTCAAATAAGGTTGAATATCAGTTGAGCGGATTAGGGATTGCGTGTGTGCCCTTACGTCGGTGAAAGGAAATTACAACCACACCCACGTATAATGTTGCGGCAATAAAAAACGTGTGAGAAGAAATAATGAGCGGTTACTGGCGAGCTCGGGCCCGGCCGGCAATTTCATCTTTTTACCTTCGGCCGCTAATTGATTAGAGAGCGCCGTCACTGGAATTCCGAACTGGATATTAATAAAGGAGTGATTAATGCAGCGAATGTGATTAGGAATTTGAGATGCAGATGAGGTGCGAGACTCGGTATCGCGCCGGGCTATCGGCCCACAGGCGATTGTTCGACGAATTGACATTCAAATGTGTGACGGCAACGTGCCGTGGATGGCACTTATCACATTTATTGGCATCTTTAGCAAGCGTCCTTTTGTTCGCGACACAATGGCTCGTTTACATTGCCGCCACGTATGTCTTCTCAATTACTTGCATTGCATTAACAATCGCACGCATTTAAATATCTGATAGTATTTTAAAACGCATAAGAATCTCATTTCCTTGCTTATGTGCGTTGCGTTCCCTAAGACCGTTTGGAAGAGGATATGGTCGCAACACATTGGTTTTCATCGATCCGACTTTAAACATTCCTATTCTGTAAGACACAAAACCATAAAATATATAATTCCACCAATATGCAAGCTACACGAATCACAAAGTTTCCAAATGAACATCTCTACAGCATCCTCAAGCTATTGAAAAGACTGCTAATCGAATACTAGGCGGGTTCTTTTAGCTAACAGGAAAGTGATTCAAATCGAATAGTATGGCTCAAAGTATTTTTCTATTTAAAATGTCTATAAATTGCCAATAAGTACGGATCGGACAAAACAGCAACTCGAAGCTTCAACACGTAGATAAACATGTGTAAATACGAAAACGAAACAGAAATAATTACAATAACTTTGAATAAATCTAGTCGAAATACACCTATTTACCATAGTTTAACGTCTAAGCAGCAAATTATTCGTATTGACGGCAAAAAGTCAATTCTTTTCATTTACCGATCGTTGTTCCATTATCAAACAGGGACCGTTTTTGCACTAAGTTTCTTCCACTTCACCCGATCTTTAACAGTAGTAAGTAACTCCATAACCAAAGACAGCACTTTTTCGACTGACAATAACTGTAGCAACTCATGGTGAGTTGCTCCATTCGGTAAATAACCTGGATAGAAAATATTTATTTTCAGATCCTTGTTTATTCTACAATTCTCTTATTAATATGTACAACGCATCGAAAAGTTACAAGTGTTTGAGAGAGATCTATGATCATAGTCGGAATAGACCGAAATATTACTTATTTGTCGCTTGTATTAAATAATTAGCTAGCTTAGGCCAACAAATGTATCTGTACTCTCCACATAATTAAGTGCAGACATCAATTAACATAGAAATAACACAGCAGCGTCATACTCGGCAAATATCTCACGGCGCTAAATATAGCTTCTACAATACTCTTACAAACTTATATTACTCATGTACCTACTAGTTTGGGAACTCACAAAACTTTCTATAAAAAATCAAAATTCAATATCCCATGTATAAGGTATAACAAAAGAGTCTTTCAAATTATTGCTGAAAGTAGGATTACGAGTACCTATATCTAGATAGCAAGTTCCGAAATGTGTGTGAGAATATCACACTACGATCATAACTCATCGATATCATACTAATCGATTTACCATCAGTCAGCACTCTATTTAGGGTGGACCCACTCTGACAGCGATCATGTATATATATGTACCAGCATTAATATAAGCTTTTAATTTACTGAAAAAATTATCGTCACCAGGCAAGATTTGCAGATATGCAACTTAAGCGGATTCAGGCTTCATGAAAATCTTACGAAGAAATATTAATATAAACTATTTTAATAACATTCACAGCAGATTTCTACGGCGAAAAATCGCTGAAGACAATTCCGATTACGGTGGAACACATTTAAATCTGAGAGGATAGGGCAAAAATGTCTCACAAGAAATCATGCGAACTGAAAATTCGTGGCATTATGCAGTGCGGAACAATAAAAAAGTTCCTTGCGTCGTCGCCTCTATTTCTGATCATAATCGACCTGATCTCTTAAATAAAAAAATAAAATAATAGCAATAGAGCGAAAAATACTACTTTAATTCTCGGCTTGATCAGAACAGATAAGGGACCGGGATAAAATAGCAAAATTGGTGAATCGAAGGCACATAGACTTCGTTGGCTCGGCCATGTGTGATGGGTGATGATGGAGCTAACAAACGGCTCTACTTGGGACTGCGGAAGTGCCGCTGAGGTACCGCTGAAGAAATCGAGACGAGAAGGATCTGCGCGAACTTAACGCCTTTCCATGGCAAGAAACAGCACAGGATAGGCCTAAATGGTGCCTCTTGGTATCAACACCCAAGACTCTCTTTGGGCCGTTGCGCCGCGAAAAGTAAGTAGGTAATCATTACGAAGTCTAACGGTAAAGGAAAACATACTGAGTGAACCTGCACACTTAAAAGTTCCTAGGAATTTCTTTTGTGTGTCGTCTGCAAACCCGTACTAGGCCAGCGTGGTGGGCTAAGGCCCAAACTCTCTCAGTTGTACATATATTATAGATTAAGGCTTAAATCGAAAATTTACATGAAAGTACCTTGATATTCCAAACACTCAGTTACATAAATGACCAGTATTCAATTCTTTTTTTTTTAGTCATTCGTTTACTTTGTAAGCGGAATTCCAAAACTCTAGTCAACGATTCGAGTTATTTTTGTATTTATTTAATTGACACGGCAAGTGGGTAACATTGCACCTTGCACTTACTCATTCCAAATAGTAATAAATATCAAGTAGTCAAAGTTTTTAGTGCTAAAAATCATCTTAGAATGCGCTCAAATGACAAAGTTTAATAATCATGCATTATTCTTTTTAGGTGGATAGGCACTAAAGATTTTTAACGTTTTATGTATTCGCGAATACAGACATCAAGAAAATCTTCAGTAAAAGCGGACTTTATTTATTTATTTATTTACTCTTTATACATAACATGTACAGGTGGATATAATGCCTGAGGCATTCTCTGACTGTCGAACCTTGGGTGGTGCAGAGATTAAAGGCGTAGGTGCGTAAATAAATTTATGAAAAATAAAATATACTATTATGTAGGACTATAATATACAAAACATAAATATCTTAACTTTACTATTATGGCGCTGAATAAATAAAAATGTCTGACCCTGTACAGTCTTCCGTCATCACCATCGTCATCATCATCATCGACAGTCCTCAGTAAGACTAAGACTCACCAAGTTCTAGGTGAGAACTGAAAAGTATTAATTATCTCGGTGCGAGAATCAAAACAGCGGCTTATCGTTCCATGAGCTGATGCTTCATCAACTGCACCCCGGGGCTGTTAAATTAAACTACAAGAATTATATTTAGATTTTGTAATAAGTACATTCCGCCGAACTACTTGTTGACAAGTCTTACGAATGAAATAACAGCGTCATAGCCTTAAATAACCACACAACTTCGAAATAGCTGCACTGACATGACGAGGAAGAAGAAAGAAAATGATACCTATATTATTTTACTACTTTTATTGATATTAAATCTCCACCGAACCTACATTAATACTTATAAAAGGCTGAAAAGTTTGCTTACTCCTTTGTTAGGATGAACGCGCTAATCTCAGGAACTGTTGATCCAATTTGAATTTTATTTTTTGTGTTTAATAGACCATTTATCGAGGAAGGCTATAAACTATATTTCATCGCCCTACAACCGATAGCAGCGCTGCAGAAATGAAAAACTGTATTGAAAACTGAGGGATAATTCCTTTGAAGTCTAAAGTAAAACAAGAGCTAATACAGTAATATATGCAATAGTAGGCCTGTCTGTCAATAAGTGATTGAGCCATAGTCAGTTTTATTTGTATTACACCCGTGCATTGACCGGACAATACCGCTGTGTTTTATTCGTAGAAGAAATCTTTATTTTTTAGAATACTTAGTACCTGTTGTCAACCTCCGCGTAGCGATCACGGTACTACTAGTATAAGTACCTACCTTTTGTAGGCACATAAGGAGTACCTAATATTTGTCAAGCGCCAACGCGCAAATTGATATTCTGTTAAATTGCAGTGCATTTATCATTACTTGTCATCGACATTTTTATGTTGACATAGGTTCTATCTTAATGAAGAACTTTATCGACATATTTTTTTTTAATGAAGGCTGTGTGAAGCTCTTCTGGACTAAATATCAATAGTATGTAATGTTAAAAAGTATTACCTATTACCTTAAAATGCTTTTTAACCGATCATTCAAACAGAAGGGTAAACTTAGGTACCCTTATTATTATACATATTAACATTCTCAAAAATACGATCAGAAGGCGGTATAATAACCTCCATTAAATTTATTAAATTTCGTAGAAGCTCAAAATTGCAATCGTTTATCGTACATTTCTGTAGAGAATAGTAATTTCAGTTTCGCAAATTTTACCCAGATGTATTTTTAATGCTTCTGAATTTATAATTTATGTTATTTATATATAATAAATAAGGGAAGCATGACCAATTATTACATAACCTTTTCATTATAATAATGGTATTTTTAGGATGTAACTGTAGTTATTTTAGCTATCACCTAATTGAATCCATATCAGCATTTTAACGCGAATACAGAAAGATTGTTCATTTTTCAAATTCAAAAATATATATCTTTGAAAATAGAACTAAATGCGGTCTAATTGCTCGATAAAGGTCTTCTATTAGCGCAAAAAGTGACATTACCATATGCGAAGTGCACCATCGGTCTCATTAGCCGCACGAATACCGGCCTCCGACGCAGACTACATTTTTACTTACGCGCTACCCGCAAATACCGTGCCAGCAAAAACAACGCATCAGCTCTAAAAATACTACTCAATGCGCAAGTGTGAAAAGCGGCTCCAAGCTAACGCCGCCTCTGGCCGACCGCTCCTAGAGACACAGACTGTGTGTGTGTGTGTGTGTGTGAGTGTGTGTGCCAGGGGCTAATTCGTGTTTTGGGATAAGTTGTACCGCGCGAGTAGGGTTGCCAGGTCGCTAAGTAATAGCCGGACGGATCTGACAGTTTGATCAGTGTTGGATAGAAAGGCCGGAAATTAATGAGGTTTTTCTGACTCAGTAGTAATAGGCACGAAAAAAATACAAATTTTTTTATCTTTTTAAATTTTAATAAAAAAATCAAATACCAAATAAGTGTTAAATAGGTACTTTATTATTAACCACCGCCACGCTTGCCACTTGTTTGCAAGTTATAAAAAGCCCAACAAAAGCCGGACAAGCCGGACTGTGTTTATTTTTTTCGGGCGCGCTTTTAAAAAGCTCCTGTCCGGCTTTACCCGATCGGCTGGCAACCCTACGAGCGATAAAGCCCGTGTCGGAACGAGGTTATCAACCGCGCGCGGGTGCGTCGGGAGGGTTAACTTTTATTCCTTTTGATAGCATTCGTACGGGTCAAGTATTGTTCACTATAAAGACGTCTCGGTGACGTGGGAACATATCGTTGGTTATGAATTAATCGAATGAATGGAGAATGAAAGGTTGTGTGTTTGTTGTGAAAGGATTGGATTTGGTGTGATAATATGTGTAAAAAAATAAATGATGTATTCAGTAGATGTTATAAGTGTATTAGAAAGTTGTTGTTGAATATGGTAGGTATATTGAACTATGCCAAATTTTTATTTAATACTCGTACAGGGATTTAAAATATACAATGTACATATTTCAAATTTTTTGCCAATAATGTTTTTGGATCAACCTCTCCGTTCAGAAAATTCACAATAGCAATGAAGCATGCTATTTTATACAAATATATAAAATTTAAATAATTAATTATTATTATTACGTCGCGCAAAGTTAGTTAAATGAGTTACAAGACAATTCTGTCCATATAAACACTCGAAAACCATCAAAATAAACACCTTCGACCTATTGTCTCTTAGCTTAGAGAACTATTTGATAACGATGAAACTAAAGAGGAGAGAGTAAGACATAGAAGATAAATATTAAGATGGGATGAAATAGTCCATGAAAAACGTCAGAATCATGGAGTACCTATTCAAATATCATGGAAATAAAAGAACACGGCCTAATTTCTTTCCACAATTCAGCTTACAAATATTTTTGTTAAAAGCATTATATAAATTACTCGAAGTCTTCAGCAACTAAATAAAAAACAAAGTTGGGCATTTAAAGTCAAAGTTTTAACATGTTAAAACTTTAGTTTCCCAGAGTTTTTCTGTGTCTGTAAAATTGCAAGACAAGAAGAGTACAAAACATTTCTCTTATTGATTTAAGTATCATTTAACATAATATATTTTATTTTTAAACATTAAATAGTAACTAAAGTACTGCCAATATCAAAAAGTATCCCTCCACGGAACATTTTGTTCAACAGAACGAGCTAACGAACATTTTTCTTAGAAAAAGATTAAGCCAATTTTTACACATAAGTTCGTAATATCTGTTTAAAATGAGGCCTTAGGATATTCCAAATTAACCTGCATCCACCCTTCTTCTATACTCCTCCAGAGAATATCTAAACATCATTTCAACAGGATTGACGGACTACACTAACCTAAGTTTTAACTGCACGGTAGGAACTCTTAGAAGTGCAGTTTAGGAAATAGCGTCATTCAAATAAGACCTATTATCGAAGGAACCAGTATATCTGGTTACAACAAAAAAATATTTAGGGACATCCGCAGCGCCCGTCACGCGCACAAACGGGGCCCAAATACCGGATCCTGTATCGGATGTGGACAAACATATATCGCGCTTTTTGTCATACTATCTAATCTAAACGGGATTTTTATGCTCTTGTGAGGATTTGTGCTAGATAAAAGTATTTAATAAGGGGGTAATTGGTTTAAAGAGAGAATTTATTGCCTTTTTATGTTTTATTTATATCTATGCTAGTTGTCCAAATCGTATACTTTATAGACAGAGGCGGCGGGGATAACTTTAGTTATAAGTTTGCCAGTTAATTCTAGCATTGATGTGGAATAAAAACCCTTTGCAAAAACTATATCCTTTATGAGTTACAATAATTAAAATATATCTCACAAATTAATTCCCGATATACAACTACAAAGCTAATTAAGATCCTAAAGCAATTTCGTCGTCATTACTAGACATAAATTACCCTAAAATCTATCGTTCTTTCTCTCTCCCTCAGTATATCTATCTCGCTCTATGCTTCACAACCATTGGACGGGTGTCACGTCCGCAAATTTCTGTCTCACAAAACAATAAAGTCATTCCTAGAAGCTCGGAACTACCGCGAAACGATATTTACCCACAGTATGACATTACAAATTGGTTAAACTATAATATATATGTACGTTTAAATGATTCATCAATGTATTAGGAAACTGAATGACTGTTTTAACTAAACTTAGCTTTTTTACTTATTTTACAGATTAGTCATTGGGAATGTCTTAATATTTAAACTTCTCAATTCATCAATCCAAATTGTGTACAAGACATATTTTTGTACATCTATCGTTCTTAATGATTAACGCATTTTTTTTCTCTAAAATGAACGCTGTAGGACCGAAATTACAAAAATAATCATCGCAGATGCCTAGGCCCATGTGACTCGCAATACTACAAATTCTTTATTTCATTAAAAGTCACTAAACGTTATCCAACAATTTCTTTAGAAATATGTCATGAAATATTGTTGCGAGCCACGCAAAACGAAAAAAAGAAATGACAGCTATAATACTTCCAATTCCAATTACTTTAATTTAAAAATATCATCAAAACAATTAGTGTCCCTTATCGCGACAGTTCCTCAGAGACAAGGCAAGAACCTGTGAAATACAGACGATATTACATACATTATTGACCTATTAGCAACAATGTACGGTAAATGGCAACCAATTCACTGAACCATTATAATTACATAAGTATATTTTGAAATGCGGACAAGTCTATTGCGAATAATCCCGTTTTATCCACATATACTTTCTAAGAAGTCCTAGGTCCTAGACTAGCTATGGATATAAGAATCTGTTTATATATCCAGTTATTTTAAATATTAAAAAGGCATAAAATATATATATATTAGAATTGACGACTTATAAAAATACGACCTATTTCCTACAACTCCGTATGTAAAACGTTATACTTTGAGCGCAATATTTTTCCCCGTATTTTCCACATTTTTCAATGCTGCTCCACTCCTATTAGACGTAGCGCGTTGATATATAGCTAACAGCCTTTGTAGGTAAATGTACTATGTAATCCGAAAAGATTTTTTTATTTAGAACCAGTATTTCCTAAGATTACCGCTTTTAACCACAAAAGAAAACAAACTTCAGCTTGACAACATCTGTTTACATTAGGTTTATTTCTAGGTACATTTACAGATTATGATTCTGATCCTTCTCTAAGATACAAGTGTGATGTTGCAGACTTCGAAAACTAGGAGAGACTTTATGGTCCTACAAACAATCACCCTAAAACAAATATTTTTGGGCCACACATCATTATCTCGTTGCGGCGATCGCACCGGGCAACGGAAGCAGTCATCTCTGTCATATAATACTTATCTGTCGTTACTCAATAAAATTGCATTTGATAACGTACGTATTGTAAGAAAGTAAGCAAGTCTTACAACATTCATAACTTTAAAATGTAAAACCATTATCCATTTTACATTCCTATTCATGTATCTCTGCATCACGCTAAAATTAATTGATAGATAATAATGCCTTAGGCATTACGGACGTCCTATGTCCCATTCAGTACTGTACCCACAAAGGCAGAGTAAAAGCTACCGTTTGAAACCACAAAAGCGTAGTTTCACCACAAACTAGTCCCGGTACTAGCGGCTATAAATTGACAAGTATTTGTAAATTGTGCTGCACTATACTACACATCGATCTGCGGCTGAGTGCGACACTCGCCTCCACGCAACCACGGAGACAGAACGACACAACTCTAATACTAACACATTTAGTTTTACTGTAGTCACGAGCATGGTTTTTACAGAAAAGCTGTTTGGAGCTGATATAAAACATCAACCAAATCTTAGCTCTTTTGGCTTCTTATGAAACTTATCAGGATTCATTTATAAACGCGAGTTTTCACGCGTTTACTGATTGATCAGAAATCGATCTACCATTAGGTAGATCCATTTGACTTTACTAACAATTTCCACTAGTTGAAGTTGCTGTCTGAATATATCTGTCTGGTGTAATTAGAAATATTTTCACAACTGTGGTATATACCACAAGCTAATTACAAGCTGTTAGGTATGATCCTTGTTTTCTTTTCATTTTGCGTCCATTCTTAATATTCAAAAGCTATCTAGCAAAACACGTTACTTGCGCTCCAGCATCATCATGGGCATACGTCCATTGCCGGACATAGGCCTACTGCGAAGAATTTCAAAGTTCTGTGTCGTAAGTTGCCTGCATCCAGCGATGTCCCGAGATCACCTTGTGCTCTATAGGGAGGACGTTACCATTTCATTTGCATTTATTGGTAAGCTGGTGCATCCCATGGCACTATTTCAATTTTGTCTATTTGTGATAATAGATAGCAACCATTAGAAAAGCGTAGAAATAAATCCTCAATCTGCACTAGGTATCTGCGCGACAAATGATGAAATGACTTAATATCATGACTATAGATTTTATATTTTATTTTTTTATGCCTTAAGAATTTTAGACCATTCCTCATTCATCTTCATAATTAGCTCATATAGGTCCCACTGAGCACGGTCCTCGTCTACCATTGGGAGAGTTTATGTCTTATCCTACCACGCTGTCCTAGTGGGGATTAGCTGACTACACACAAAAGAAATTCCTAAGATGTTTAAATCGCGCAGGTTACCCTATACTCAGCCGATTGCCTTCCACTGAACGTAGGCCTCCCCTAGAAAGCGCCAACTATCCAAAATTTTCCTTCACGTACAAAGCAAAACTTCTTAATCTTCTTCTTCTTCTTCATCAACCCATATACGCCCACTACTGAGCACGGGTCTCCTCTACCATTGAGATGGTTTAGGCCATAGTCCGCCACGCTGGCCTAGTGCGGGTTGGCGGACAACACACCTAAGAAATTCCTAAGAACTCTTAGGTGTGCAGGTTTTATCACGATGTTTTCCTTCACCGTTAAAGCAAGTGATAATTCAATGTGAATACACACATAACTTCGAAAAGACAGAGGTGTGTGCCTGGGGTTCGAACCCGCGACCGTCGAGATAAACTTCTTAATATCATGTACAAAATATGAAAACCGTGTATAAATAAGTTGCGTGGTTTGTCACTAGGCCGGTGGTCAGCGGACCGGTTGTTTGTGGAGCGGAGCAGGATTCCGTCGGGTCGTTAACGAGGTGCGCACACGCTCCCAGCCCGGCCTTCGGAGAAATTAGACAATCGGCCCCCGCAACCTCTCTATGCACTTATTTAGAAGCATTTCAACCGCAGTACAGTTGCGTCCGATAATGGACTTCAATGTACAAGCGCCACACTTGGACTTGCCTTGGCGAAAAAGGAATTAGCCATCGATACCTGGTTGGAATGATGGGAATGTAAAGTTAGTATTGGCTGGATTAAGTTATTTGACGAAATGGGAGTCTCTAGCTAATGCTAGGTTTAGATAACGTCATGGGTCCCAAGTACGGCGGCGTTACTTTACCCTTAATTTGTATAAACTTCGTTTCGTTCCTTAAAATTTATTCCCATTCGATAAAAATACCTATGTATATAAAAATCCTTTAGTCTGCATCTGTAAAAACCTATACAAAGTTCTGAGGCCGCACTGGGATATATGAGGCCTATAAAATCAAAGGCAGCTAAATCCAAGTGAGTCAAATATTCAGTAATCTACAAAAATCGATAACTTTGTTTAGGTGGCTATGATATTTTATATTTTAAAAGAGATTTATAAAGAATGTGAATACCACTAAAAATCAGAATTTTAAATTATAAAAATACCACAATATTTGATATCAGAAACTACGAGAGACACACTTATAACAACCTAGACACGAAAAAATATCAGCAGATCACCCAAACATTAGTCTGGGTACGATGATCTAACCTGCGCCCTTCCTTTTGAAAGGTGGTAGCTTAACAGCTCCACGGGGCTGTCAACATTGCAACGTATTGAACTGTGCCTCAGTTGTAATTTTATTAATATAACTTATTAAAACATGAAATATTTAGTTTACTCAAGCATCACATGACCATCAATAGAACAGGCCAAAGCATGATTCAGTACTAGATAAAATCACTAACGTTAATAAGTGAAGCAGTATATAGTTTAGAGAAAACTTGCGCGTCACCATCGAAGACATCGTACACAATAGCTGATGACAAATAGCTGATGTATGATCAACGAAGTTTTGAATTGTGTTGATATAGTTATTTCCACGGAAATTTTTATTTTTCTGGTATCTATCTTTACGCCCAATATCAAAAAAAATATCCTGCTTTTTGTGTTGTTACAAACAAACATGTAAGCCTCGAAACGTAAAAACCAACTAAATTATAAGTACCTACCATTACCCCAAGGTCCGTCTATTTGTCTAGTTGTTTTTATAATACCACTATTTTCCCAGCCACGGTTGCTTTAACTAAGCTGACAGATACAAATGGTAAATAAATTCACTGACGTAGTTTAAAGTAGAAAAATAATATCTTTTCCTGAAATCACATTGCGTATTAAGTCGTAGATAATATCAAAAAACATTAAACCATTACGTTGCCATTTAAAGTATTAAACAAACATATGGCTTTGTTACGTATATAAATCTTCGTGTTACATCATCAGCCCATATACGTCCCACTGCTAGGCACGGGTCTCCTCTACCACTGTGAAGATTTACGCCTTAGTCCACCATGCTGGCCTAGTACAATTCGGCGGTTGGCGGACTACAGACTTAAGAAATTCCTAAAAACTTTTTAGATATGCAGGTTACATCACGATGTTTTCCTTCCACGTAAAGCAAGTGATAATATTAATTGTGAATACACATATAACTTCGAAAAGCCAGAGATTTTAACCCTCAAACTCCGAGATTCTCCGTGCGCCTAAACCTCGAGGCCATCGGTGCTTTATAAATCATCATATTAACAATACGGCTTTGCAATTTCATACTCCACATTATGCTAAGTATGAAGCTCCATATTATGATATTATTGCTTTGAAATTTCCTACTCCATATTATGCTAAGTATGATTTCTCGTACAATCGTCACATTGAAGGCGGTATAGACCCACGTGTCCAACATATGGCGTGCGACGTGCTCAATTTTGCCTTCTAAAGCTGAATAATGGACAATTGTTGGCACAATAGCAAATTGTTAGACATTCGCAACTGCGGCGTCGCCTTGTATTGTCTTTATTCTATTCAAACGTTTTCTTACGATTATCGCGTTTGTTCTATCGTGTTCCCATACTGTAACATTTATTATATATAACGGCCTTTGAAATTATCCCACACTCAACCTATTGCGGGTTGTTTAGTAATTAAATTTTTGCTTTACACTAACATCGACATACAGAAATATCAAATCAAATTCAAGAAAGTCACCATTTACGATCAAGGTTTCCTATCCCTTTTGTTTTTAAAGTTAAAAAATAAATGAATAGCTCAAATGTAAAAACTCTTAAATCATTTATAAATAATAAAGCTAAAACATACAAAAGTGTTTAAAACAAAGTAACCGTAAATACAAAACAAGATTAAAATATACTTTTGAAAACATACGTTAAAATAATAAATACTACAAAAATATTCGTATTATAAATCAAGGCTACTTAATTCAGTCACGACCAAATATATAGTTAATATGATTATTATCATAGCCACCATATTATTACATCATTTTTTACACTCGTTGCACACTAAAGGATTACAATAAGAACAATAGTAACCCCGACTCAAAATCAGTAGAGCATGGATTTACTATTAGTGATATTATAACAGCATATAAATAGAATAATAGATTGTTAGTAGTTAGTATGTATAACAGAATGATATACGTTCGTTGACAATGATTCTTGGGTCGCGCAACGGAAGCCACATGTATAATTTGGATAATTACCCGACAGTTATCAGCGAACAAAAGTCTATTGCTTGACAGAACTCATGCCTCAACTAATAGGTCAGTTATGCTTTTGCAATTGGATGTTCTGAAGCAGAAAAATTAACGAAGCAGCGTTAGAATCTGTATCCTATGAGGTAAGGCAGGATCTGTTGAACAGACTACGATCCTGACAAAATAAAGCCGTAATACGATTTTGACAAAATTCTGTCTTTTTTCTAAATCTAGTGAGCAAGTTACAACAATCTTCTACTCTTTCGATGACTATAGATGCTCATGACGTAGTTTCTAGTATGACAATTGTAGTGCTGTCCACAGTGTACGCAATAGGGTCTACTCCATTCACAATTACGACTGGGGTAGAGTAATACAGTTACTTTGCCGTACTTTATTCAACCTGAATCAAATCCGAGAACATAACAGATGATAGATAATAATTCAATTCATAGATAGTATTTAACATAAATTCATTAGTGTTCGCATAAAAAAGTACTTTAAATTTTAATATACAGAAAAACTCGACCTTATCAATATGCTAATGCATTCAGACATTAAAACTCCAATAATAATAAAGCAAACATTTTATAAAAGATAAAACAAGTTATAAATAAATGAATATGTTTTAAATATTCCTCTACAAATAGTGTATCGTGAACAATTTGGGAGCGCGCCGATCCAACCGATGAATTAGAGAAAGTCACATAATGACGCTCGTTTATAATTTGCCACACGATTTCTCGTGCGCAGAGAAACTTAATGACGGTACCGTTCTTTATACTGTTTTCTGAGTATGCTTTCTACGTTCATATTTCTATCATGAAGGGACTGTTAGTTGGTGCTATGGAGGACAGTGCAAACGTCTTCATGCTATTGCCTTGTCCTAAATTTCTTTAGGGCGTGATCTGATCGTACTTCGTTTCCTTTCGAGTAGCAACTACCTCATCGTTCATATCATATCTTAGTGAGCCTAGTCCACTTATTTTCTAATCCTTTATTATGTTACGAATCTTCTTCTCACATGCTCATGAGACAGACGAAAGTAGTCTTATAAACGCAACGAACCATCTAGTTACTAGTAAAGTATATTCTACTTCCATTTTCTTCGTAGTTGTCGTACAGAGACTACCTATTGTCTGGATTACCTATATTCATGATTCTAATTACGCACATTGGTTGTTCGCAGATAATTTTCCGCGTGCACAATTTAATATAGGTGTAACTAAGGGGTTATTCCATACAATCTTACAGAGAGACAAGGAAATTGTCAATAGTTGCAATCAACGGCCGATGCTACTGCACTTTCTTACTTCAAACCATTTACTATAATAGATTAAACGAATTACACAACAATAGCGTCACTTACTCGTTACTCACTAGGGAAAGAATTTGAAAGATTATTTACTTCTTATTTTTTCTCTATATAATCATGATCTCCTAGTATGTACTTCTAGAGATATAAAATCCATACTTACATCACATATTATGATGCTCAGGTCAGGTTTTATAACATGTCCAACCTTTAATCTACCTGTACCAACTAAGGTAGATAGTGTAAGTAATTTTCTCAAGGCTTAAAAAAGTAAATAACCGTCTGTTAGCCTGCATCCGACGTAGCTGACGTTTCAATGGAGCGCCATGATGGATGAGCCTTGCGTCTTTCAACTGCATCGCTCCATTGTTTTGTCTTACTACGAAAATCTTTATGGTGCAACCTAAGAACGAGTGACATTTCTCCTATTGTTCTTATGAAGTTCCATGTCTTTGAGGTTTTTTCATGATTTCATATTGTAATGATGTTTTACCTAATTAACCATTTTAGATAGAACTGATGTTATCCTTATCAGACCTGTTACATTTAATTAGGTATTAATTAGTAAAATACTCCATTTTGTTTTTATTCCGGTTGCATGGTCGCTTAGTAGCGTCCACAAGGTATCCTAACTCTCAATATGTTTCTGAACATATTGAGAGTTAATGTCTTTATTTCTTTGTCTTCATTGAGATAGTCAATGTCTTTATTTTTCCAAACGCTTGTATCCTCTTTATGACTTGTTACCTTTGATTTCTCAAATCCCTGAAATATTTGATTATGACACGCTACCAACCACTTTGGAATACACAATAGACCATCGGTGTCTCCAACTATGTCAGTATAATCTCATGAATGTCAGACGACGTTATAGTGGACTATGTTCCGTTTTAAATAGTAACCAGTATACTTATCTAAGCATAAAGGAACGAATTCTCAGTATACTGCACTGGCGTCTTAACTTCCAATGGTCGCAGGGTGTTACGGAAATCACGTAAAATGGTATTTCATCTGACTATAAGTAGAGGGTGGGGAAAATCTTCTTTTTCTGGCTAAATCATGGACAATTTCATATCAGTTGAAACCATTTTAACGGCTCTACGCTCGCTGCGTCTTGCTCTTTGTGCCATAAAGTGACATCACAAATAAATGGCAACAATGTCGCATGTCTGTTTGTTGCGTTGATTGCTCACGGAGTCACAGCGCACTACGTAACTATTACTTCTATGGAGGAAATTAACTTGTTTGCAATTTGTTATTGTTATTGCTGTAGACACGACAACGCTGTGACGCTTCATTCGTCATCATCAGCCTATATACGTCCCACTGGGCTCGGGCCTCCTCTTTAACTGAATGTGTTAGGCCTAAGTCCACCATAGTGGCCTCGGCGGGTTAGTAGACTTCACATTTGAAAATATTTAAGGTGTGCTGTTTTCCTTACAATGTTTTCTTTAATTGTGAAAACACACATGACTTCTATCTACTTCATCAGCCCGTTTACATCTCACTTTTGTGCAGCGACCTCCTCTGGAACTGAGAGGGGAGGGAAGCTCTTAGTCCACTTGTTTGCCTAGTCCAGGATACAAACCAAAGAAATTCTGTTATGGCGAACCCTTAAGGGTGGCGTAAAGGTAACTAAAGTCCGACGGTTTACATCTCTGCTACTCGCTAACATCAATAACAGGATAAAAATCGTATCCTCATTAATTTGATCGCATCCCACATGAAAAACTCCATGAATCACGAAACACTCCACTGAACCCATAAGAGTGCGCCGAGTGTTCCGCAGATAACCGAGGGTGGATTTATGAAGCCGCGGCGTTTTCAATTTCCGCTCCCTACGCCCCCTCGGGCCCGTGCCCCTTGCCCGCCGGAGCCCCCCGACGCCCCCCATCCGTCGCCTCCGGTAATTTTATTAAAAACACGACGGCTCGACATCGGACCTTGAATATTTATCTCTTCATGCATTCCGAACTAGTTGGGTATTCGGAAGGGTTGTGTTTGCACCGTGTAGGGAATTTTGAAATGTTCTTTGCTGCTGAATAAATTAAAAGTATAAAGAAATATTCAACTGTTGAGATAATATGGGTGAATATTACGATTGATATTATTTGACTAAGTTCTAGGTTAAACGTCAAATAGTGGTAAAAAATTGCCCTCAAATTTTTCATTGCAATTCTATTTCTTCTTCTACGTATTTGTAACATACTTATGATATTTTTAAAGTAGTTGCTAAATCTGATTTCGTCTACATCAAAAATGCAAATAAGGAGATCGTTTAAACAAAAAATATTTTCAAAATGAGTTTGCATGAATACTTAAACTATGACTAACATTAAACTGGCCAAAATAATATATGACACTTCAGACAAGTTGATTTGTATAATTCATATTTCACAGTTCACCTTTAGCATTATTGTAGAGTGAATTAAAGGAAGATTCTAGAGGATTCCACACAAAAAAAATCAATGTAAGTACTTTAATATTTTTGTATCAAAATGTCGAATAAAAACCTCCCCTAAACCACATTAAACACAGAGTGAGAGCAACAAAAAGCAAAAATAAAGGAAGCCAGGGATGAAAATTCCTTTGAAGCGATCCCTGATGCTTTTATTTCAACTCAGTACAGTATTTTCCTCAAAGAACTTCCGTTTAACTAGTCATTTTGTTAAAATTTCTTAGTGCAATCTAATAAAATATATTCAAGCCTAATTAACGCTGTAGTAATAGATATGACTAAATTTGATAAATAAATCATGTAGTACATTCATTAGCAGAGGCAAAAAAATAATGTTCTATCGGTGATGAAGACTTTCTCATTATTATCGTTGATTTTTTAAATAATCTGCATTAAACAACCATATTTTTTACGAATTTAGAATCCCGTAATTCCCGCACCTCTATTTAGTCATTTTTTTACACAACCAATATTCGAAGCAACTTTCTTTTAGTATATTGCAATGCAATTTCGATATTGTTCCAAAAATCCACCACAATTATCAGCACAATAGGTTCGTGAGAATCCTCGGCGGCTAAACGCGAGTCCAGACGTTGGCAAATTTGCAAACGATTGCAAAAAGCGGGCTCCGGTGTTCCCAGAACGCCTATTGTCGGGCCATCATTACAACGCGCAATTTTGTCAGATCTCACATCCCCTTTATGTAAGCCAGGGTTATTACGACCTCAACAATAGTACATTCAATTATCATCTTTAATTTGAAGAACATAGGGCGTATTTTAGAATGAGAAGAAAAAGGTTACAGGGATCAATGGGATACCCCAGTTATTTCGCTCCGGGTGTCTCGTTTCGAATTTCAATAGTGACAGCGCTTTGCAGCTTTAATAGATGAGTTCGCTAGACGCGTGTCTAGTTCAAGCGCTTTCGGCTTGAAGGTTTGGTGTGTGAGGAAAGGTGTTTGCGAGCGACGCGGGTATCCGTCCTCATTGTTATGCCGCCGGTCGTCTTTTGCCTCCGAAATTGAAATCCAAGTATTAGGTATTTACAATGAGACGCCACGGTATTGTTGTTTTTTTTTCCTCTTCGCCTCAAAGCACATACTTTTTTGTGAAACCTGTTTGGTGAAGGCTCTTATTTATGGCCTTAAAGGCGGTCCCATTATGTTATGATTAGTTGGTTCTGCCAGATAATTATAGATTATGAGATTATTTTTTTCAATCTTTTGTTCTTTTCAAGTGTCTTTTTTGTTAAGTTGTGCAAATAGAATCGTAAAAAGAGTGAAGGATTGATAGTAAAGTATGACGAATTTCTTTATAAGTTTTTTGGAAATATGTCTCATTGCACAATAATTGTTGCCAAATAAATCACGTAAAATATGTACATTATAAAATATCGAAACATTATTAATTATTATCTATTTATCAATTGGATAACACAAAACTCTAAACAAGGTACACACTTGGCACTAATAGAGAAATGAGACAAACATTCATACAACCGAGTGTGGAACACATCCGATGTATAATATCTTCATACTAAATTAGACACAAATTTCGTCAGCAAAAGAACACAAGATACTCTTGAATACTGTATTTGACACCGAACAGAACTTGTAAAAATACGTCTTTAGATTTTCAAATAAAAATGAAGATGATTTTTTTTCGCAACTTTTTGGTCAAAACGATGCATTGTTAGCTACTGTTAGCTTTAGCCTATAGTCTTTCTCGAGCGCTTCAGCTTGCCAATATAAGCATAAATTGAACATCGTAACGCTATCCCAAAAGTATTTCAGCTTATTTCATTGATACTCATGTAGTAATTCTCTCTGAAATGTTTACGTTTACTTGTTGTCTCATCATTACTTTCCAAGATATTGCGATTTAATATATGGTGAACTATGGCCTAAACCCTCTCAATGGTAGAGGAGACCCGTGCTCAGCAGTGGGCGTATATGGGTTGATGATGGAATGATGATGGAATATATCGAAAAGTCTATAAATTCAACAAACCAAAGCATCATTGTCATTAACAATAACAAGACAGACAAGAATGCTCGACATAGACCTCTGCTATGGCACGCCTCTGGGCTCGATCTTCGGCCCTTTTTCATCCAACCGCAGCCAGCTATTTAGCATATAGCCTGATCCCACCTAGCCAGAGAGCGTCACAACCTGTGTTTCCTGAGCCGTGGTCACAACTCCAGAACATGTTTCCCCCAGTAGTCATCAGTTCTTCGATCTGACCTACCCACTGCCATTTCAGCTCACTAATCATCTAGGGCCTTATTTTTGTTCTCGGGGGGAAAGCTGTTTATGGCTCTACTTCCCGCCAGCCCGGGGGAGGGGGGCGGGAAGTGTATGTCGGGGTCACCGGTCTTCCAGCCCGGCGCGAGGCGACGTCATATCCGCACGGATGTTAGTGCTGGGTCCCTAACAAAATCCCTAAACCGGCATACCGACCAAAACCCTCCGGTAGCCATCTCCGCGCCGAGTGCGGCGACCATGGTACGAGGCGAGAAGCGCCCACCGTCAACCGCAGCCGCCCGGTGCGCCTCCGAGACGTAAATGTCTCGGCCGTAATCAATCATCTAGGGCCTAGGCTATGTCGATAACATTACTACTCTCTCGGATAACATCATTAGCGAAGCTCGTATTCCTCAATCCACATTAAGTTATACTACAACCCATCGAATAAGTAAATAGCGAACTCTAATTATATCGAGCAAAACAAAAATAACTATATTAATATCGCATATAAACGAAACGTTAGACCACACGCAGTTCGCGTAGATGTATTAATACATCGGCAGTGATTTACTCGTGTGTTTATATTACAAAACTCTTTGCTAGCATCGAAGTTTACGTGTTGATCCGGACGGATTTGAGCGCATCTTAATATTTTATATCAGTGTAAAGCATTCCAATATATCGGGTTTATGTTCTACATATTTTTTTACGACAACGATTTAACAAGTATTTTTTACAAAAAAAACAGTTTCGTCTATAAAATCTCCAAAATTCCTTTTAAAGGAACAAATGGCTTTTGTTCGTTAAAAAAAATCTCTTTTTTTTAGTTATAAGTCATAAATTGTCGAAATATTTCTTTACAGTACAGACCTGCCGTAAAAGAGCATTGGTCTTTTCGACAAGATCGACCACCGAAGTTGAAGGTTGAATCATTCCGCTTACGATAAATGATCGAGGAAAAAATCATTATGAAATCATCACCGCGTTATGTATACTCAGGGCAGTGTGTATGGATGTGAAGGTATTCAAAATGATTTTTGTTTTTTACCATTTTTCTATTATAACCTTTCTCGGCGCTTGCGTAGTAACGGAAATTTTAACTCTGAGTCCGTTTACTGAGTTAGTTTACTCACTCCATATCATTCACATATGCCAATATAATAAGATACAATAGTTTGTTAGTGATTCAACACGTTAATCTCACGTAATTTTGGAGATAATTGAAAATTTCTTTGTGTTTATAAAGGAAGGGTATAGGCTATATGACGTTTTGACCCGACCAATAAGAGCGAAGCAACAAGAGATTTTCGACCGCGTGCCTAAACCGCGAGGTCATCACTGCTTATAAACTTGTGGACTATTAATGAGTAAATAGCCATGTTGATCCTGAGATAAAAGACTTACCATGTTACTATACCATACTACCAAATTCCTACTACGGTCGGTACTAGACTACCTATAGCGCAAAGATATAGCTTTGCGCAATTGTATTGCAATTCAAACGCTTGTAGGTACATTCAAAGTTTTTTTCAAGAAAACTCTATCATTACTCGTAATTCAACAAAAGTGAGACTAGACTTAACCCGATAATTGTCTTATCCCATTCGAATACTTTCGTTGTTTTACCAGTCAATACTCGTTTGCAAAGCGAAACCCAAGTGTCTGGACTGGTCGGCGTGTCAAATGAAATTCCACCTCCGCTTTGCGCTTCAATAACTTATCCCAGTAACGGCTCGCGTCGGGACCGGGTGCCGACGTGTTGAATCTTATTACCCATTTCACTCACTCTTCATTCGTTCAATCTGACTCAAATAATGACGGTGACATTAGATTTGCCAAAATCCTCAATAGCTGTTTGTGAAACAGTGTTTATCTAAAAATGACTAAGGAACTTGATTCTAGTTTTTTGCGAAAAATGAAATATTCATTTCGATAAAACACTAAAGTTTATTTTGATGTCACATCTTAGTATCAATTCATTTACTTTTATTGTTTAGAAAGAAGTATATTAAAATAGCTGACCGCACGATTGAAACTCCGCTTACTCCAGTGAGTACGTATATAATGTGAACCTATGCTTTTTTTAAATAGTAATCACAAAATAAATAAATAGATAACTAATTCAGGCTAAAATCATACAGCCTTAAACCTTAATAAAAAGGACTGTGTTATATAAAGAGCATAGGATCAAAGTATTTGAACGCAAAGCAAGGACGGCTGTTTTAGTTGAGAATTTTCGAACGCGCGCCACCCGGCGTCTAAATTTAAAACAGCTATTTTAAGTTAATTACCTATAAAAATGTTCAGCCCGTTACGTTTGGTCCGTGTTTTCCAACAGGTGTATTAATCCTGACAACGTTATTCCTTAATTTATGCACCTTTGTGAGCCCATCAGAAGATTATATGAATGATCTAACACACCAATGTGTTTCGAGATCGTTAGGAGTAAGATGTTCGGGTAGACAGATATAATCCGCATTATGTTCTAAATTTAAAATCCTTTAATAATAATAAAAAGAAAAAAAATCACAGGTTTGTTTGAAACTTCTTGGATGGAAAGACAAAATTTTTCTTTTACGGTCTGAGGATTATTCTTTCCTAATAAATATTATTTTCGATATTAATATACACTAGGTACATATTGAATATAAATACAAAATCAATTTTTATTAATTTCCATTGAAACCAAACAGCAAGAATATTAATTAATAATTAAAAATTCTTATCCACATGTCCTTCGCTTCAAAACATAAATATGTAAATCCAATACATTTGTCCGTAATGTTTTAAAATGTTGGCGGTGTGGTATCGATATAAGACCGGGACGGTGCAAGATAAGGATCGGGAGTGGGTGCTTCGGTCAGCGGGCGTTCGGTGTACCCTAAGCGGCAAATAATGCCCCTTTTTTAAAAAGATCCAAACTTTTTAATCACAAACCGTTTCGGGACGTGCCAGTCCGTTGGTTTTATGAAAAAAAAGGCTTCCGTTTTTGGCGCCAGTTTTAATGTAACCGTTGTTCTAATGCTTTTGTTCCTGGTATTTCAGGCTGTATGTTTCTTGTTCCTTTATATCATCATCATCATCACCCCATATACCTTCCACTGCTGGGTACCAGCCTCTGAGAGGGTTTAGGCCTTAGTCCACACACTGGTCTACTGCGAGTTGGTGGACTACCCACCTAAGAAATTTCTAAGAACTTTAAGGTGTATCGGTTTCATCACCGTTAAATCAAGTGATAATCCATTGTGAAAACCCACAACTTCGAAATGTCAGGTGTGGTGCGCTTGGGGTTTGATACCGCGACCGCCGAGATTGTCGACCATGTGTCTAAACCTCGCGACCATCACTTCTGGACCTACCTAATACATATATTTATTACGATACAGATTTATAAGCATCCGAGAAAATATGATTTCTTTAGCGACTGATAGAGCGCTATAAAACTTTTGTGCGATTGTCTTTTTCGCGGTGGACGTGATTATCCCATAAACAGAAAATTATATGATTCAACTTAATTTAATAACAAACACTGTTTCTGATAGACGTTGGTATCCAATTACAGTGCGTCTCTACAATAAAATTTCTATCTATGCACGTATTTACATAAATATATAAAGGAAGGTGTAAGCAGTATATAACCAGTCCTATTTAATAAGGGAGTCTTTTACCACTTTTCCGACTCCGAGCTGCTTTTCAGAATTTCTTAACGAAAAATTTAATAACACTTTGCTGCCCTCGAAACATTTGTGTGTGAAGTTATTTGTTTGCAATGTTCGTGAGTTTTTATTTCCGAGGCGGTCTAGAAAGATGAAGAGTATACAGGACGCGTCTCATTTATACACTACATGATTTTCATCACACAATGAGAGCCATCAAGAGAATTTTAATAGATATGCCAGGGTATAGAGTTGAAGAACGCCAGGTTAAAAGGCCATTTGATACTTTGATACGCTCTGCCTAGCAATGATGTCATAATGTTGATGATAATAGGCCTTATTGTAAAGAAGCAAGTGAGTTTTTGCTAACTAGAACAAATTAAATTAGCTGGCGTAGGGATTACTTTAGCTAAAGCCCAGCACGAATGTAAAACCGACAAGGAAATACCAGTGGCGTGCCTAAGGTGTCAAACTAAGGCAAGCCCAAATGTTTATTTAGTAGCAGCATATTTTTTTTGGTACGTAGGACTAATAAATACCTACCGGTTAGTACTCAGATTCACGTTTATAGCGTTATTTTATAAATAAACAATCGTTAAGTTCGTTATTCGGAACTATGTAAGGCAAGTCGGGCTTTCGGGCTTCTATGGAAGTACCGCCACTGGGAAATACGTGACCACCCATCGGGCTTAAAGAGCCGAAGAAACTCTATATTGTTCCAACTCCAACTATCATCAGGCCATTGCTATTACTGCCCCAAATATTGGCCATTTATTTGCTACCACAAAGAACTTAAAACTTCTGCCGCCTTTATATTTACTTAAAAATGCTAATAACTTAGTTAACATACCTTAAAAGTTACAACTAGTAATTCTCTCAAAGAAGTTTCGGATTTCGGGTTGGTATAGCTCACCTCTCGTGGATTTTTCACGGTATGCACCATTCCTGGCAACCATTTAAGTGTGACGGCTTTGTATTTTTTCCTTTCTAGTGTCATGGCCGCATTCAAACGAACCGGAATCTTTCACGGTTACGCTCTTACTACAGTCTTGTTAACCATTCTCCATACATACCTATTTTGAACCCCTATTTCATTTATCATCATCCGCCGATGTACATTCCACTGGGCACAGGCCGCCTCTACAACCGAGTTTAGGCCCTAGTTCACCACGCCGTCTCAGTGCGGTTTAGCAAGCGTTTCTTTATCTTAAGAAAAGTCTGTTCTTAGCGGATATCTACGTCATAACAATCGGCATCTATATATGATACATTTGTTTTATACTCTCGTGAATTGTTTATGTACAATTGCGTAGAGACATTCATAATTATGAATTTAATTAATTAATTACGACTAAACAACTACTAACAACTAAACAACGGCTTTTCAAACTTCAATAGGTACCTATGTATCTCTGTACACCGATAATGTGTACTAATCTATCGTATCTTAATAAGATGTTATTCTACTTAGCCTATAGCCGTCCAATGCTGAACGTAGGCCTTTCCAAGATAGCGCCAATATCCCGGTCTTCAGCAGCCTTCATCCATTGATGTTATTGTCAAATTGAAATCAAGGCAGAGTCAACTTGGTAGAGTCAATGTGACGATTATCTGCTTCTTTAGTAACGTTATTTATTGATTTGGTTTTTCCTTTTTTCTAGCAATAACGTCAATGCCGGTAAATAATTTTGAATTTAATATACATTAAGTTACTCATTTGCGAGTGCTGCGCTTGAGTTTCATTTTTCAATTACGTTCGAATTAGAATTCACGAGGGTAATCAATACGAGCTTAAAGCTAGTTTAATAGTGAGTCGTGCACACGCAATCGAAATGTTCATTTTAAAATATGTGCATTGATTAAACCCTTCAATAGAAACAAACCTTTAAACTCTGAAAAGTTATCGTATAAATTTTAAATCAATAAAACAATCGCGCGCTTATGCCAAGCCGCGCCGTGCGCGCTCCTAAATGTATTTGCCGCGCTCCGAGATGCACACGACGCCATTTTGTTGTGCATATTACCGCGCGCTTACATGTCGGGTACCACGTAGACAAAATAGGGCATGATTACAATGCGGGTGCCGAGATCCAAGTAATTTTCCATAGTTTTTTTTAAAGAAAAAAAGTAAATTAAACTAATTGTCAATGTAAGTAGATACATATATAAGATTTAAAAAACAATTTTGATTTAAATAAAACAATGGGTCGTTGCGGTGATCACACTTCGTCGGAGTTGGTGAATTTAAAATCCAGAGCACGTTGAAAATTTTAACGTTAAGAATAAATTGAAAAAAGATCGTGTAGTTCTTCGGAAGATTAGAATGGTCTTCCGATCCATGTTTTGTTTATGGCGCGATCTTAGCTCACGCATCAAATTCATCAAATAATTTTAAATGTTTGCTATAATTTGCTACTCAATCTCTGTTTATATGAGGTCATGGCGAGCGATGCTCTTCTTCTGCGCGCAAGTAATGTGGTAGAAGAAGAGGGCGGAGCGTGAGCGCGAAAGGAGTGATCCCGCCAGCCAAACATGTCAAAAGAGGAGGCGGCGGGTCAAAAGATAATTAGACGGCGTCTTGCCCTGTGCTAATAGGTCGTAAGAATCCCACCACCGTCCTCACTGAAAGTGACCCCGAGAGGCGCGGCGGCACTGTGACACGTGTGTGCAGTGGGGTGCAACTGCGCCCCCCAGAACTCCGAGACGGCCGAGACATTTTCGTCTTGGAGTCGCATTGAGTGGTTGTGGCATCATCGTGGGTGCCTCTCGCCCACATATCGTGGTCGCACTGCCCGACGAGATCATAACCATCAGGGGGTTTTGGTCGGTATGCCGGTTTAGGGATTTTTGATAGGTACCCCGACCGGCATTAACATCTTGGTAGACATGACGTCGCCGCGCGCTGGGTTGGAAGACTGGTAACAGAGACATACGCTGCTCGCATCCTTCTCTAGGGCTGGCGGAAAATAGAGCCATAACCAGCTTTTCCCTCTAAACCTCAGGGAAGGCCAAAAAGGGTACATCGGGGTCTCCGGCCTTCCAACTCAGCGCCCGAACCGGTTCACTTGGCTAAGTTGGGCCCTTAACCAAAAATCCTATGCCAGCATACCTACTAGAACCTCTCGTTCGCCGTATTGCGTATAGTGAGGTCAACCTATATCTGAGCGATTAGCGCTCTACATAATTATCTCTCGCTTTCGTCCGGCGCTCAGTCCAAATGTGGATTCCTCTTAGTTGAAAGACTTAAGACCGCTAGGCTACACTTTGGATGCTCAATTAATACATACGTTCTCTCTAGTATTGATACGTCATACGCTCTGCCGTACATCTCGGAACCGTAAATCTTCTATATGAGACATATGTACAAACGGTGTAAAATCTTCTGCAGCGACCTACGCTAGTATATCACAGCCTGCGAACCTCTTTGTGTTATAGGTACGATCCCATATATAGACCAGAGACGGCACTTCCGTGGAGGCCTAAAAGCGTTATACGTTAACCGTGTAATTTCTACTTTACAATTCTTTTTTGTGGAGTAGAACATTTAAATATGTCCAATTGCTTTTGCTAAATAAAGATATTAAACATAAAGATAAATTTTCGGAGTTTTGAAAAGCAAACGGGGCTTTTGGGCTTGTATTGAACCACTACTGATATCGACCAGTCAAAGATAGTGCTATTTTCTGATCAGATAACTTCGTATCTGGCTTATAATGCACGGGATTAAAAAGAAGGGCATGTATGTAGAGCTAAATCAGCATTCCACTATCCGTGCGCGTAATATCATCTATACTAATATTATAAAGAGGTAAGGTTTGTGAGTTTGTATGTTTGTAAGTTTGTATGTTTGTGACGTTGTAGAAAGTAAACTCGCGATCTACTGAACCGATTTTGAAAATTCTTTTACCAATAGAAAGCTACGTTCTTTGTGAGTGTCAAGGGCTATATATTAGTCCGAAAAATGATAAGAATTTTTCTTGTAGCAGGATTTACGAAGTAAGTCGGAGAAAAAACGGGCGAACGAAACCATTTTTGCAAACGCTGCCTTACCCATGGAAGACATATAGTTGAGTCGTAGAGAAAAGTTGTAGAGCTTGATAATATCTACAAAAAAGTCAGCGGTAGCATATGTCTAACTTTTAGGGTAGCTTCACTATAACCTCTTTTATGCTAACTAAATTTTTTTATAAAATAAAGCATTGTTTGTGAAGGTATTTTTACAAAGATTATATTAATCCTTATCCAAATAAATGCGTTATTCAGTATAAGTATTTAATTTAAAAGAAATTTGCCCTTTACATAATTTGATTTCGATGAGTATCTTAGAAGATATCGCAGTTTCAAAATAATCATCAAGCGCGCAATAATTATGTACAAGGCGCCGACCGGCGCGTTACGGTTTCACGTTTAAATAATTTTACCGATTTGTAGGATTTTTGGTATGGGCATAAATAGGACTTTAAGGAGTAAAATAAACTATAACTTATTTTCTTTCTGAACTCAACCCTGTAGTCTACGCGGACGAAGTCGCGGGCAACAGCTAGTCAGATATAAAAAGCAATATCACGCTATTCAACGCGCGAAATGAAGGTATTTACATTGCCGATTCGTTTGTACCAGCGGTGTATTTTCACCGAAATTTTCGATTGTACCTGTTTGTTCTATAAAAAATATTAGATTCCAGACCCCGTGCTTTAAGCCAGCGCATTGAGCCTATTTACGGTTTTCCTGACTGCTTCTACGAAGAGCGCTAGCTATTATCTAAAGACCCATTTCCTTAGAAGTCAAGGAAAACATAGTGGCTTTTTAAAGGAAATGCCTGCTTTTGCCCGTTCCAATACCTTTACAGATGTGCGATTTTATTTCCATAAGATTAAATTACAGACGTAGAGTAAGGGCCTGTCAGGCTTAAAACTAGTGTTGTATTGATTAGAAACGAGTTTAAATAAACAAACATGCCAGTTGTGAAGTTATCGCCGACAGACAAACAGAGCCACAGTTCATCCATCATACGTGACGCGTTCCAAAGCGGCGTGCTTATATCGGCGCGGCGACGTGTCGGCAGCACGCGAGCTGTCTATTTATCGCGCCATATCTCCCTGCGACTCCACGCGGGTAATAAATAGCCCCGCCGCGCCCGGACCCGGCGACCCTTCGCCGCACGCCTCGCGTCTCGGCCAAAATGTCCGTTGTTTTTTTCCCAAGTAGAGTCGCGGCGGGCAAAAAGCGAGGCCCAGATCGCTCGCGCTCGCCGCCGACAGAGCCGGCTGGCGGCGGCAGCGGGCGGGGCGGGGCGGCGCGCGCACTCATTGGCCGCCGGCACGCAGTGCTCGCCGCCCGCGCTCCAGCGCCAATCGCGGCCCGACTCGCGCCACCCGTCCCGAGCCCCGCAACACACAAAATACCGACCTTTCACGAATGCCAACCCGATTCGATACGACCGAAAATGCCTTAGTTACTTCACGCGCGTACTGTTGGGAGGACGCTTTCGCCGTTCGTTCCGTGAAAATTATTGTGAATGTCAAATATCGTGCCAAACGCTCGGCTACCGTTGTGAATACGATTTGGATTGCCATTTGGATATTGGATTGACATTTGATGTATACAGGTATGTGTGGTATTCTATGTATATAAGTACCGGCATGTGTGATAGTAATCGTAGTATCAATAAAAAATACCCCGAGCGCTCATATACGCATAACTCTCATTCGCGTGTCGTGTGATCGAACGTAAAAGCGGTGTCCTCGTAATCAACGTAGGCCGGTCGGCGCGGCAACGTCGCGCGTAAATAATAGGGTAGACGCTCGGTCTTTGTCTCGCAGCCGGCACAGAGTGGCAACGTCGCACGCGGTGTGTGCCTCCGGCGCGCGGGGATCGCGCCCGCCGCGCGCCCCGCGCCGCACCCCCCCGCACCGCCGGCACGCCGCTCACACACGCTAGCTCGGATCGCTCCTTTGCCGCGCTACCGAATCAACATACCTACTAGCCGCAGTGCCGCTGCACTCACTCATTGCGTTACATTTTATATTAACGGCTTATCATTACTCTCGTCGACTCTTTATTAATAACAAACCTATTTATAGGATGCTTTCTTTAAAATTTACTTAATTTAGGAATGCATTGCCCTATTATTCTACACATACACAATACAAAACACTTATAAAGTAACCTTTTAAAAGTCTTATTAACATGTAACATAACAATATGCCAGAAGCTGAAAATGCGAGACGAATGATGAAAATAAAACTTGTTTACAGAACATCGAGCGGGTGTAATTTAACTCGTGGCGCTCTCTGTCGGAATTTACGCGCAACAGCGTGCGCGGGACGCGGGGCGGGGCGGCTATCTCCCCCTACTTCAGTTTCGACTGTGTTGTTGAGGAGAGAGGACGCGCTGCTGTGCGTAGCAAAAAGGATCGTACGCGCGGCAAGTTTGAACAGTAACAGTGCTGAAAGTGTTCTGACGAAGGATGTGCCCCGGATTGCAGTGCGCTACTAAACGGATGCAGTGTTAGGATCACACATACTTTGGATTGCAGTGTTTTGGATTTGGATTGGAACTTGTCACCACCGACCAAACTGGGGATGCACAAGATGGAATTGGGCGACAGCGTTTACGCCGCCGAGCGTATTATGAAGAAGAGAATTAGAAAGGTGAGCTTTGTTTCTTTTACGAAAGCGGCACACGGCAATACGTCCGTGGCGTTGCAAAACGTGCACGCGAGATCACATATCAAACGCTGATTTTATTGGTGCGCTTTATTTGTAAACTGCATGTGTCGCAACGCACTAACGTTTTGTTTTTGCTCGCGGCTCATTTCAAAACAAGCTTGAACGAATAATTATTGTAGTGCGCATCGCTTTGCATGAAAGTAAATTAGATTTTTGTGTATTAATCCTGGCATTGTGATGTGCGGCAGCTGTTCACAAATTATCCGTAAGGGTTTTGTGTTGCTCGGTGTTTTCGTCGCTTATTATTATCGCGGCTCCCCTTACGAGTACGTTCAGAACTGAGGGCTGAGAAACTGAATGCTTCTTTTTGAATGGTGCCCTTCTTGAGATTACATTTTGGTTTCTGACACTAAACAAGTTTCGCACATAGATGACTTGCGCGAGGACCAAAGGGCAATCTTGTCTTCTTTGATATTTTTTTTTAACGTTTATATTTTTTTATATACGTGCTCCCGTTACTAACCTGGCCCGGATTGCATTGTCAATAAAACGCATTGTCTGTGAATTTTATTTTTAAATTTAATCTTGATGTTTGCATGCGATAATTGCTTCAATAGGGGTTCTTTCTTAATGTTTGTGATTAGAATATCTTAAAAACGAATTTATTTTTTGCTGTTTCGTAAGTATTAAAGTAAATATTTGACATATGAATGAATGATATTGAAACAATGCAATTGAGAAAGAACTTCTAAGTATTTTTTGATATGAAATTGGACACCTGACGAAGGTAAGTCGGAACGAGTGTCGCAGCTGTCAAGGTAAGTAATATACAGTATGAAAAGTTGTAAATGTCATTGAAGCAACCTCACAAAAAACATTCTTATTGTAATAAGGATCGAAGGAAACTTCGTGAATCGTGATTTATATTATTTACATCAGCTATTGATCACTATCTGTGTCGACTGGTTTTAAAGCATACTGATAGCCTCTGTGACGTGTTGTGCTAGTAGCCGGCTGCAAACCGCAAGGACGCGGGTTCAATTCCCGCATCGAGACAAATGTTTATGTTTTACAGTTATTTTTTGTGGTCTATGTTGTGTGAAACGAGTTCTGTTCCGATACCAATATGAGAAACATGTATATTAATGGCGTGTGACATTGTAACGTCTATATTATGTTTGACCGTTGGGTGTGCTCTTTATGTTCAAAAAAAAAACAAATGACGTAACTTAAGCCGCCCGTATCATATCGGAAAATATTAACGTCAAAAAATTGGGGTTTCGCGTTTTTTATGTTGCAACTGTACTAGGAGAGCATAAATGTTGAAGACACTTTTATAAGGTCATTCAAGTGTTCTGAAACATCTCCGCGCTACATTTCTGCATTCCAAGTACACGCGTATTTCTCACGGCGGCTTATTGAGGGAGAACAAAGGGTGTGTCTGCTTTCTTTATATTGTGTCTCATTCATGCTGACCTTTTTCGATGCTCATTTATTTTAAGAGGTTTTACCTAGACTTTATTGTTGATATAAAAACTTTTACAGCATATTGAAGAGTTTTATAACTAAACAGATGCAATCGTTTGGTTGATGAGTTTTAATAAATTTAAATTAGTAATGTTTCTAACTGTAAAGAGAGATGTCGTGGTTTTATAGTTAGAATAAAGGTCATTATTTTATCTAAGTAATTTGTTTCTATTAGCATAATTAGCAAATTCTCTCTTAAAAAGTTAATGACGTCGAAATAAAAAGTGTCTGAGAGTTCCATATGAAAATTCCCAGACATAGAGAAACCTCTAAAATAGCAATAGGGCAATATAACTTAGACCCAGGGTTTTTAAGTTCTCAGATAGGTCTGTCCCGTAAAAACTGGCAAACTGGTCCGTAATTCTCGGAGGCGTGAAACTGCGACAATAAATTCAAAAGTTATTATTGCGGGCCAAAGTCTTATGCATATTGACAATGTGAAGGAGGGTGCGAGGATTCTACACACTATAGACCGCGGATTCAATATTTCTTTAAAGCCAAATGTTTATTTTTTATCATAATTTTAGAAGCAAAGATTAGACTGACAGGCTCCATTCTAAGATTGAGTTATTAGGAATACAGGAAAACAATAAAAATAAAAACAAATCAATTGTTAATTCGACTAATGTAATTAACTATGTAATAATACCATTTTATTTATAACAAAGTTAATACCTTGCTCACATAATAATGTATCCCATACATATCACTGACCCTAGAACACAGTAAAGTGTTTTTGGAAATAAGAAACTACATTGTTTTAAACACCCATATCTAATTAAAGTGTTTTCTGAACACATAAAATTTACATCTTCCTCTTGTTGGAGATCGAACCTACCGGCTTTTCAGTCCTGTGAACTTCAGCCTTACACCCAGGAATGTGTCAATAAAAACCTCCCACATAAAATTGTTCATATATTTCTTTTTAAATGTTAATCATTTCGTTCAATATACATAATCAATAGCTGTGTAATAGCGAGCACTCGTACTGGTATCATTTAATTAGGCCCTCCACTTGCAAGGGAGATAAGGCTCGCCTTGAAGTGACGCCGAGTGCCTATCGCGGTTTTTTTCGTCCTATTTCTTGCGTAGAAATAGTTTAATTACTGATATAGCGAATGCGAATTGCGTTGGTCACTAGGGGGATCTAGCACTTTGGGTTTGACGGTCTCCTTTAAGGGAGATACTGCTATTAACAACATTATGAACCTGGCATTCTATTAGAGCAGCCACGTCAATTTTAAACGAACTATTTTCTTACCCCACTCGAACCAAAAAATTATTTGTACCAGAGTGCGAGTCACTAACATTGGATACTGTATTAAAGTGTAATCTAATAGCAATCGAATAGTATAGGCTCTAACAAAAGTTTACATTAGTCACTAGTAAAATTGTCTCACAAACTTGCAGATGTGTTTCTATCCTCGTAAAAGTAGTATGAAATGTTTCTACTACTAAGTTTTACAATTTGTGGCTTTAAGGCCCCCGTAATAGGAGACAAACAAAGTTGTTAACGTTTCCTCAAGAAAAAAAATCAAAAACTTTGATTATGGTATGCAACAGGAATTAATCTAATGTTTGGCGTAATGAAGTGATGAATACAATGTCTCTATCAGTATCGATAAGAAATGAAAATTGAAACTGGTTCTATATGTACTATTAGTATTTGTAAACATACCAAAGCAGTCTGCTAACATTCAATTCAATGCTAAAATTCATTGCTAACAATCTCTTTTATTGAGTTAAAATAAATTTTGGCATCAACTAGCAACAAGCATGTTAGAATATTTGAACTGAAGACATTTGATGTTATTCTCCATGATCATGTGGCGATACGTACAACTCCGTATAGACAGGAAGTCTAAATCAGATGTCACTCATTTGAATACAAATCCTTGGAATTATAGGGGAAGGCCATTTTGTTACATGTGTGGCGATTTCAAATATAACTCCTTATTTTTAGCAAGTTACTTAATATTAAAGATGTCATGTAAAAATTGCTCAGCAATTGGAGAAAATTGAAAGAAGTTGTGTTGTTATATTTTCAGCCCCATGGCAAAGTTTGCTAGAAACCAGATGCGAAACGAGTGACCAGGGTTGAGATTCCCGAACCGAGGCAATTATTTTTGGTAATCTGCAAATATTTGTTTCTGGTATGGGTGTTGGAACCCATTCTCTCGTAGTTTTGATAATCACGACACAAGTGTATCATTTGTATCTTGCAGGACTTGTGTAGCATCAGAACTATGTATGAGACTGTTGGGTGTGGGTGTATTTTATTACTGTTTAAGGAGTGAGCAAAAACTTGCAAATTGAAACTTATAAAGATATTTCACTTCGTTCATTTTCGATCTGCGAGAGCGTTTGTCCACAGCACGATGCGATCATTTATGAGGGATGGTTGTTCCACGTAGGTACTACTATTTTTTCTAAGAAATTGGATTTTTTATTATTAACGCACACTGAGTTCACTACGAGTGACGCTAACGCCTAATATTGTAAAACTGAAAAAAAATGTCCATAAATTTTGACTAAAAAAAAATATTAAATAATTATAATATATGGAAAACTCGACACGATGTTTTCCATGTATCATGGAAACGTTTAAATATAAATTAGACACTAAAACGAGAAAACTATGTCGATCTCGGGCTAATTGGAGAGTAACTACAACACTAGTTACTTCTAAAACAAACATTTCATCAATTTCCATGATGATTGAAGTTTTCTATGGGTAAAAAACAATATTTTTCTAAAATATCATCAATACTAGTCCGTCTTACACAACTGCTCGGCCCCACTGGCATTTAAACTTTTAAACATAATTATATCTCGTAGCTCACCGCTTTTGTACTATAAAAAACACATTTATTGTGGGTTACCACCCACTCGTACGTGGGTGTATCTTAAATGCCATCTAAAATATTTGCGTAAGAAAAATAACAGATATTCTAAGCTACATGTAAGCGAACGAAATTCGACGAAAATATTTTACGATAACTAAACTCACTAAAATCAAATACGAAACGAGAAATATATTTTCTTAACCTTGTTCATTCAATGCTTAAGGCCTGTTGTTAGGTAAATGCAAAACATAGTATGTATTACTAAGCAAATTGAGGCAATGAAATCCTTACATTTGAAGACGTCGACAACTGAATTCACGTCATTTATCGTGCCTCGTCGTCAAAACTAAAGACTAAAGTTCTCTCAAGATTTTTTGTATGAAATATACAATCAAAGGAAGCCAGACAACAATTGTTTTCATTAGAACATATTAAAACTACGTATCAGTCATATAAACATAGTAAGTTTCTGAACGAACTTAAAAATTTGCATTCGTATATATTTTGTCCATAAAACTTAGAAAATCCGCTGCTTGTGCTACAATTAATCATTCAGACGAACTAGAATCGAGTTCGCAGCCTATTACAGTACATTGCGAATAGCATTCTAGCAATCCCTTTGAAGTGTTCGTGGTTTGTATTATGGCTCTCTCGGAAACGTGAAACTAACAAATCTTAGAAACACGTGAATTACTAGATGTACTCAACGAATTTTCATTAGCTATTGTTAGGAAGATTTCATTACGTTGAATTTGAATAGAAAATTCTTTGTTTCAATGTATTTTTCATATCATTCCTAATGTTATGTTTGAATTGCGTATAAATCCAAATATTGTTACGAATATCATCAATAATATTATCAATTTCCCATATTGACTAAAATATCCAAGTTAACATTCATAATCTGCTTAAAATCTACAATTAGTACGAAACAAACACGCTTTACAAACACTAAACAGTCAAAAGTCTGAAGTAAGTTTAACCTACTTGTGTGCATTATGCGTTGCTAATATCATAACACACTCAATTAACTTATCGCGAGTAATATTTCGCTCTGTTCCATTACTGTGATAGATCGTAACCGGTCAAAAGTTTCAGAAGCCTGCCTTTGCCATCCGTGTCAAATTTAGGAAACTACTTAATGGAAAACAAAACTGAGTGAACGTAAACTGAATCGTACTACATGGGATTTAAAGTCCATTATTGTGCGCCGTCGGTTCACCTAGTTATCAGCCGTCGCGGTTCAACATTAACAACCTTGAATTAGTCATTCCAAAATCAACTTTACTGCAACGGTATAGAGTTGGTTTTCGCTGAACTGGATGTCCGCCAAGTAGTAACTCCTACAAAGCTCTGTGGCCCTGGTATCTCGCTGTAAACGCGCCAGTATTCGGCTTTAACCGAACAGTCATCGAGCGCGCATGCTCCCCGCCGTTTTCAACAGCCAATCAGCGGCGAGGAGCGTTCTCGTCCGTCGAAAGTATCTCCGTGTAGTTTATTTTCCAACGTTTCAATTTAAAACTCAGTTATTTTCGATGAGATTTGACTTTTTTATGATTTTATTGTAATACCTTTTAACCCTGATATGTGGTTTATTAATGTTTTTGCATTTCTCAAAATCTATAACATCTGTAGACTTTTTGTTTGACAGTCGAATACCGTAGTACATAGTTCGGCGGCTATTGGTTAGATGGCGCTATTTTAAATTAGCAAAAAAATAAAGCATATTTTATTGCGAGTAATAAATTATTAATTTTGAAGGGAAAATGGTAGGATTTATGATGAACGCGATAATTTGAGACTTATAACTTGTTGCATGCTAGATGCTACATTTTTGTGACTATGTTAATATAGACAAAAACTAATTCTGAAAGAGTAAAAATAACGATATTTGGAGCAATATTACGAATCAGTCACGGATGTATTAAGTTATGCATAAAATCTTATAACAAAATAGCATACTAATTACATGTTTAGTAACATAGCATTAAGACTTCCAGAAACGGCCTAATGCTATGTAACTAAATGTGTACAAAACACGGCTAGGCTAAAACTGTCAATCTTTTTTACATCTATAACGGTTGCCAATAAACTAAAAAAAATAAACCGTTATATCAGGATCACCGTGTTTCCGACAACAATTCGAAGAAGAAATTCTCGTCGCTACACAAAGCGACCAAATTTTCTATAAATAATCGCTTGATAATACCCCGGCCGTAATTTTATCCATCCCTGTATAGGAATGAAATAAAAAAGTGCGAAGGGGACACGGAAATCGATAGAGCTGTCTCGCATCTTTTTTTTTTTTTCTTTTTTTATTAGACCGAGGGACGTCCAACGTTCCGCATTGGGTAAAAGGGTAATTTCTTTGATTGCAATTAAATTGCCATTTGAATTGTAATTAGCTTCGTATTGGATAGATGTAATCGCATTTTAAGTATTTTGAATGTGTAAATTGTTTCTTTAAATAGTTACACTAATGTGTGTGTTTATTTTGTATTAATATTTAAATCCGACATTATATATGCAAACATATGTCATTGGTTCTTTTAAGAGTAGCCTGAAAAAGCTGTTCACAAGCTGCCATAGTTAAGTGTTTCAAGATGAACGTCTTCCGAAGTACTTTCTGAGCTTAATATTAACTTATAATCTATAAAGTAGACTGCCTCGTGGTCTTACGGTCAAGTATCAGCTGTGTGGTCATGGATTCGATATACGGCTAGCGCAAAGTGTAATTGGGTTTTCTGTAAGAAAGTTCTGAACAGCAGCTCGGAGTACGGGAATGTGCCTGAAAAACAGCTATGAGCTGGCCCTTATTTCGTGGATGCAAAAATTCGCCTCTACCTAACGCTACGGGTAATACAAGCATGAGGTTACCTATCTATGAAAGCTAAAAAATAAGAACAGCATATGTTAGAATACCAAAAAACATTTGCTTTGGGTTAACCAATGTTACAGAGAAGATTATTTTATTACAAATAAACAGTTTTTACGAAATAAATATTTATTCTCAAAATTTTCTTAAGTTGTATATACATTATGCTCTTTTCCTTGTATTACGAAATGCTCGGAAAAATCTAAAAATTTATAATGCGTCCTTACCCTTTGTTACAATAGCAAAATATTTTTTTTTTTATAAATTGAAGAATATTCCACGGGTTTCTCTATCCCCAACTGTTCATTATAACTAGGGTCTTATGTACATGTGCCGTAGGTACCGCGCCACCCTTCGTAACATAAAAACTACTCCTATGTGACTGCTCCCCTATATTTAGAAAGCATACTTAATCGCATACGCGTACGCTCGGAATATTAAAGTGGTGAATGGGGAAACGTCATATGGGAGCCCCGCACAATTAAAACGGAGACTGCATTGTCTCATGCACGCTCGCTCGTAGCCGACGCATTCCGTTACACCGCAGACATAGCACGGCGCGTTGATAAAATAACAGCTTACGTAAATTGGAACGTATATTTGTAGTTTTTGAGGCGCGCCTGTATCGATTCGATCCGGGTCCGTATGAAACAGAACACTATCGCGGCGGCGATCTGCGTCAGGTTTTTAACGTGATCACCATTTTTGAAAAGTGTTCGGTTGATTGCGGCATCCGGCTGGCTGTACATGGCGGTGCAGCGGCGCGGTTGCACCAACAAAAACTTAGACAGGCTGGCGCTCGCGGGTCATTATAATAATGCGCCTGTTGGCTCGCCGGCGGTCGTTATGCTCCACGCATTATTATGTAAATGTGAAACGAAAAGGAAAGGACGCCGCTTTTTTTCTATCTGATCGAGATAAGGATGGTAATTAGCGGCGCAGGAGGGCGCGTGGGGCCGGCGCCGCAGGTGAGATGTTCCCACACGATGCCATCTCCCGGCCCATTGTCTAATTGAAACATTAATGACCACAATTAACACTATCGCACTGCACCAATTGCGATACTATCGAAATTATATGTATGAAAAAAGGTCTTGCATTTCATTCTAAATTACTTGATATTTTATGCCACTACAAATGCAGCATTCAGCCAAAAGATTTCGCCAATATTTGATATAACTTGACAAAAATAATATTTTTACCATAACGTTTGTTTTAAAACAACTCTAAATTTGTTTCTCGATACGAGTATTTCATTTTCTTTATGACCGACGTACCTACTCGTAAGTCGTAACACCTTATTGTTCCATTTGCCAATGTAGAAACTTTAAAACATTCGAATTGGTATTTTCTGCATTCTCCATAAGTGTTAATTTCATAGAGAATTTCTAGAGCTCAGCCTCGTAGAGTAGTATGTTTAGAAATGAAGTCTGTAGAAACTGTTTGAGAATAATCATAAAAACAGCTTAGAATTTACTAGCGTCACATAAAAGACATTTAGAGTTTGTTATCTCTCTTTACTCCTATAGAGATACATCACTATTGTTTTACTACTAGCATCCTAAATAACACTCGCATCTAAAAGTCCGTACAACTTGATACAAATAGACTCAGTTAGTGTAAAACAAGCACGACTATCACCACGTCATACAATTATTCCGGCCTATTCGTTAACGGGATTTGCACGGGCGAAACCTGGAATTCGATTTGATTGGGCCACTATTGCGGGTTTTGCCTATTACGTGCAATAGTCGGATACGAATATCCCAGTAAAGCAAAACAAAATCGCATCGCGCAGTTTTGATATAAGTGAGTGCAACGCGAGTGTCGTATGACCGCTGTGTTTGCACATTGTTTAATACATTCAATAACAATGGAATGTAATCAGTCGCTGCGTTGTTATGAGGGGCGGCCGAGGGTCGCGATGGAAATATTTTATTTTGCCCTGGACGGATTTGGCGGGTCAACCGGGGAGATTAATTTAGCGAGCACACCGAAAATCGTGAATTTAGTTTGGTTGTTTTGTCCGTTTTGATCCTAAAACTATACAACGTTTCGATGCCATAATATTGTATTGGTTTATTAACGCTTGTTGACATATTTATGTATAAACAATTTTTCTATACACGCCTAAAATTATATTTAACTAGTCACTATAAAATAAATCTGCACTAGTCTTAACTTTAGAACAGCTTAATATTATTTCCGTTTTCCTTGACCGGTAACAATGCACTAGCAAAATAAAATAGGCTTATAAACAGGAAAATTGACAATATTTAAATGGCAATTACTTTAACTCAGTCCCCCAGGGGGTTTGGGCCCCCGCAATACGTCTAAGGCCATACTCGTCCGTGTCTGGCCACGCGCCCCTCCATCCCCTATCTGCATTGTGTTTTTTCTTATCGTCCCCCGGCGTCTGCCGCGGGGTGTGATCTCCCTTAATTGAGTTATTACGAACGCACTTATTTCGGGATTATTATAAGTATTTAATATATTGTTTATGCGTCAACATCTCTCTTGTGTGGACGCATGGTTGATAGGATTTTGAACCGGAACGCTAATCTTAATGTTACATATGGTTTTTTACAGTTTTTTTGCATCGGAAAATAACATTTTACTCGTATCGGACGTAATCGTATCTATTAGACATTTAGACTACAGTAACATAAAGAAAGACGGTAGCAAACAATATTTTACGAACTGATATTACTAACTGAAACTATTAATAACAAGATTCAAGTTATGTGGTAGCACATGTCTTATCGAATATATATTCTAAACAAAAGCCAGCAAAATGTAAAAAGGCTTTTATCTTGCTTAAACATGCAAATTAGAGGCGACAGCTGTCCCGGGAGCCACAACTTTCAGAATAAAATCGGTAAGACCTTCGCCCGATGCGTGCATAAACAAAATCTTAAGCTGACGTGACGGTTTTTATCAGCGGCAACAATCTTATACAGTATCGTCTTTATATCATCTCACTGTTTAACACTAGATGGCGTTGTATTGAAATAATACGCGAATTTACAACCAAAACATTTTCTAAATTGTGTCTTCATTCATAATTCTAACCTCTCATCAAGATACGAGTCTTTTGTTATGGATATAAAAAAACTACGAGAGACTTTTTCCTTCCCAAAGTCGAAACACCCAGGCCCTAAACAAATGTATTGTTTACAAAAACATACATAGATTATGTATTATGTATATTTACAAGAAACAGCGAATGTCATTAATCATCACGCAAATCGGTTGCCTGTGTCGGCACACTAAAGAGATTTTATATCATTTCATTGACATCCAATTGTACAAAAAGAACTTTATTTTTTCTGTTATCATCGCAATTAAATATTCGTTTAAATGAATTCCTACCCTTAATTATTGTAAAAGACAACACATTTCTGCTGTCAATTATTTTATAATCTGTATAAGGAGGCAGGTGCATTTTAGTCAAAAAATTTCCAAATTAAAGAACTTAGGAAATCCACGCGTCACATCCCCTATCGGCCGAGTGTTTGTACAAGAGTCGGCCGCAAATAAGAGGGTCGGTGGTTCGTTCCCCAACGAAATCTGTGCTTACCTTGCGCGATTTGTTCACGATACATTTATTTGTTCGGACCACGGTCGGTATTTTACTTTCCCACCAAATTCTAGGGAAGACTAAGAAAACTATTGTCTTGTCATTTGTCGTGTACATTCCTAATAAGTTTCAGAAATATGTTAAGATGAATAGGAATGTGAAAGAATCCGTAAAACTTAATCCGCTTCCGTAACTCATAAGATACCTATATATCGTGTATATGAATTTGAGTAAATCCTTAGGACTTGATAATTGAGGCTTAATCGTTTTCTTATATTGTAAAACTTTATTATCAGTGAAGAGTCTATCATGAAATAACGACCGATAAAATTACACGGAAATTAAGTAAACCCAAGATTTATCTTATAATAAACCTAACTCCTCCTATATCGAATTTCATATCTGGTTTACTAAATTTATTAAAAAAAAAACTGTTGTTTAATTATTTCAAACCGTTTTAGATTTCAAATGTACCTTCCGTTTCGTTGATTGGAATTCGGTAGAAATGTGTATATGTAGTTATATGAAATTCTTAGAACTTTGTTTCACGGAAATTAAACGCAATGAATTAAATGCTCCAACATCATTATTTTTGTATAGATCACAAATATTTTATTTTCATAGCTTTATTGTGTTGTAGGAATGATTTCAAACCTCAGTATTTAAACTTATTTTATTATCATATACTTAAACCACACGAAAAACCGAAATTATTATCTGCTTATATCATATCTATCTGTTTATTCGAGCGCTTCATTAGACATCTACTATTACCTAAAGCGTCATCATAGTATTTATTTCTTAGCCAAACCAACAACAATACAATTCATCAATGTTAGGCAATATTAGGAACCCTGTTATTGTACCCAATTGTTTATAAATATGTACGTATTTAATTAATACAATTTTAAACCCTCTCAATGGTAGAGGAGACCCGTGCTCAGCAGTGGGCGTATATGGGTTGATGAAGAAGAAGATTGAATTAAAAATTAAAGTAATTATTGACGAGGTATCGATATTTGATAGTCAAAGGTTGTTATAAGGCTTCTGTCAATTCAAACGTGCCAAAAAAATCTATAACCGTACTAAAATAGATATTAAAATCGAAGCAAATTCCAACACATTAATTTTAAATATCCCTACTGAAGCTTCAGCGTTTCCAAAAATAATTCTATGTAGGCGCTAATAGGCGTTGAATAGTTAACACTGGATTGAAATCAATTAATCATTGTTTTCTCGGAGAGGGCGTTGACGTGATATCGATATTTCGAATACCGATTTAATTGTACAAGAGTCGTTGACCGTGCGACCGCTAAGTGCATCGATGTCGCCTTACGTTACGGTCCCATCCCACTGCACACGTGACATTCAATTATCTCAAATAGTCCTACCAACATATTAGTCGGTAATTACTGTACTGTATTGGAATTTTAATTTCCTGGTCTTTACATGCGAATGAGTTATTTATACGTATCTGATATGATTTAATTGTTATGTGTATATTAGTAGAATATTGCGAAGTTATAGACAATTAATATGTGACTCGGAATGTTTCATATAAAGAACGCCGACACACCCTTCTCTCAACACGGCTGCTCGCCTACTGAAGGACTGACGCGATCCGCCGCCCGGGTGCTGACTGCCGTTTGATCTGCTACCGTTCGCCGATTCGCTTACCTTGTCCCACGTCGATACTCTTCACACGCGCGGATCCAGCACAAACCGCTTGTACTCCTCACTGCTTCTGCGCTCCTGGTAATTGTGTTACCGAATAATACGCGCGATATTTCACGACACAAAGCGATTTTTTTTTATAAAAAATTGATGTCTTGCGTTTTTTTTATTTTTTGCGTTGGTGTTTTCCATACTACAGTTAATTGTACAAGATACAGATATAAATATATGGATTCCTTTATATGTGCTGTATTGCTATCAAAGGTAGTTTGCATAGGTATTAAATATTCATAACGCAATATAAATACAAAATCACACTCATAGACAAAACAATGGCAATTTATTTGTCTATTCGAAGACTTTATAATTTGTCTATGCGTTCGTGTGTGTGTACTGGGCGAGACGATAGACGATGGACGCTGATGGCGGCGTCACGTCCGCCGCCGCGGAGGTCTGTACGTGAACGGAATACACACAGCCGTGGCAGGGTGTGAACTTGTACAATTTAACCCGCTGGTGAAACGTCGGTACGAATCGGTTATGTTGCGTGACCAAACGCATTGTTTTATCGGAATAGATAACATGCCTCTAACGTTTGCATTCATTCGACACGAATCGCAAAATAACTGGGAATTTGCTTTTGATTCTTGTGCTAATTTTATATGCGCAAAAATTTATTAACTTTACAATAACAATTAATTAACAACTTTAGAAAATATTAAAGATTTATGTTTGAGAAAAAGCAGTGATGGCCTCGAAGTTTAGGCGCGCGGTCGGGAATCTCGGCGGTCGCGGGTTCAAACCCCAGGCACACACCTCTGACTTTTCGAAAGTTATGTGTGTATTCAAATTAAATTATCACTTGCTTTAACGGTGAAGGAAAACATCGTGATAAAACCTGCACACCTAAAAGTTCTTAGGATTTTCTTAGGTGTGTAGTCCGCCAACCCGCACTAGGCCAGCGTGGTGGACTATGGCCTAAACCCTCTCAATGGTAGAGGAGACCCATGCTCAGCAGTGGGCGTAAATGGGTTGATGAAGAAGAAAGATTTATGTTTAAATCTACAACAATCTTTCTTATATTTAATCCTAAATATTAAACGAAAAACCTCTTGACCCGCCAACAAACTCCACACAAATATTTGTTGACCTCGCAAACTTTTCATTCTGTGTGTGGCTTATCGCTCATTGCTCTATGAAAGCCACGCGAACTTTAAAATACTTTTTTCGTTTTTGTACATTTATTCGGCTGAAATAAATACACGGGCTGCGAGTTTGCGGTAAGCTAAAAACTCAATTAACGTGGAGTACCATGCACGACGAATTTCGACGCTGCTCCGTTTTTTATTTTTCGGCACACTATAGTCCTTAAAAAAAGAGATAAATTAATACGAGCCGTGCGTCGTATTTTGGTTTTTTAATTATAAAAGTTAAAAAAAATCCAAGCTTTGGGATAAGAGTTAGTGTCGAAATGTTTTTAGTTTTTATCGAAATATTGTCAGCACGAAATATCGCAAAAAGGATTATGATACATGGTACCACAGCACGTATACTTTATCATCGCAAAACAAATGGAGCAGAATAGACGCGCGCGGCTCCGCGTCCATTAAACTTCCTCCTCCATTAGGCAACTTTTGTCACGAGTGAATTCCTTCCTTTTTCCTCTTGCCTTTCCATTTGCCAAATGTGATATTTAAATACTTGAATAGACGTGAAATGTATTCTCCTTTTTTGAAATTGTATTTATTCTCTTTGAGGTCTCAAAGTTTCAAGGAAAATGATTTACAATAAAACTATTATGTAGGAATAAAAACTCTAATGGAGTTAGACTCAAGGCGTTTTAAACCTTATTTGTATAATATAAATTTAACGCTAAAACAACAAATTAAATGTTATATCCCATAGCAAAATTTGCAACCACAACATAATCGGGAATAGTAATTGATTAATTGCCGTTCACATTTTCATCACGCCGAAATCGTATTTTCTAATTAAAACCGACGTCCAATCGGCGCTACAGCAACGCCGTGATAATGAGTTAATCAAAGCAAACAAGTTTCACGCCGATCGCCCAGAGCGCTGTTTTTAGATCCATTTTTTCCTCACCTCCCGACCACCCCCGACTACCCCTTCGTCACCCCCAGTGCCCTTTTAACGCCTCGCAGGGTCCCGGCAACGAAATTAAACGGCACAATTGAATTATATAGGATTTTGTGAGCGGAGTCAAGACTGAACGCCTTGCCGCTTGATGCTGTTTTATGAGACAGATATTGAATTTGAATAATTGCGAGTACGGTAATTGTGTTTCGGGGATGGGGTAATAAATGAAAATTGTGTTAGATGAATATATTTTTAAAAAGTAATTTATAAAAGTAAATAGAATAACGACCGTTTTGCCCAGTGGCGGTACTTCCATAGAAGCCCAAAAGCCTGGCTTGCCTTACATGATTCCGAATTTAAAAATGTAAACTAGATTAAACATTAATAAAACACAAACAAAAAAAAAAACATCCAAAAACACAAATTTACGTAAATTTAATAATTTACGTAATTTTTCCCGCGACGCCATGCCGCCGCGCGCCAAATCCCGGCCCATATAATTTCAAACAAACACAACGCGGGCGCACAAACGTCAATACTCACCATAATAATCATTAGAGAGAGATAGGGCGGGCTTTACCGCATGTGTTCCCTCTCGCTCGCACAATGTCAAAATTTCTATTGGATTTTGAAAACTCGACGTAAACAAGATACCGTTATTTTAGCAATTAGTATGGAGACAAAAATCCTGCTTTGCCTCTGAACATCGTCCCATTGGGAGCGCGGTGTTGCACGCTTAGTAAAAAGTAATGTATTATAATAATAAAATTTATTTAGAATAATACATTTTATTTTATATGTTTATTATTTTATAATATTGCGTGTGATAATTAATTTATTTTAGATGATATTATGGTGAACTTGTACAATTTTTTTTACGTTGGCAATATTAAACGTCGGTAATAAGTAACTTCACAATTTGTCAATTGTCATTGAGCGAATATTATACAATAATTATACAACTTTGAATTATATTGGTTTTGTTGTTTACATTTTGAATACTTTAATTATAAATGAGCGTAATGAGTTATGTTGTTCCTTGCGATGCACAGTGTCGCGACTTCATACAACGTTTTATCATAATTCTCACTTTGGGCAAATTTATTTTTTAAAGCTAATGTTCTATACGTGTGACTAAAACAAAGAAGTATAATTGATTTTTTTTAAATTTTCAAACTAAAAATTGTCTTAAATTAGCGTCTAAATCTTTTTTTTAATGTTCATTTCATCTAACTGTTGATATTAATAGTATGTAATTGCTTTTTAAATCATTTATTAATTATTTTCTCTTGTTTATTCTTACTTTACAAGATCAGCAATTTTTTTAGGAAATGATAAACTAATAGATCATCAAAAACACATCATAGACCTCCGTCGCTATCTTTTATTTTGCAATTTTTACGTGCTGTATTTCATCGAATGTGTGTGAATCGAATCGAAACTAATTGTCATTGATAAATTTTTGTCTATACATACTATGATTAGATGATTAATCGAATCCCACTTGCAGGTCAATTTCAATAAAAAACCTTCCGTAAAGCTTCTTTCTCCTTTCTGCAGTTTTCACAATAGAGTCGGCAAATTTGTGTAATAAGTCTTAAAAAAATTCCCTCTGCAACTTCTTGTACTACGAACTAGATTAAATAGTAACTCTTCTCTAAATTTTATTATCTTGTAAAAACTCGAAAACGTAGTAGGACGTGATAAACTGATTACCTCTTTCAGTCTTATAGATTTCCTTTACCATAGATCTAAGTCTATCCAAGGCAAAGGCATCAAAAGGTAATAATGTTGACAAACTATCCTTATCAGATGACTTAAGTGATGACCATTCAGCCGCAAAGTCTGGTAGGTACATGACTGTCTCAGATTTAAATGAAGTCCAAAATTCGTAGTTGTTTTAAAGCTTAATTAATGTTCTTGACGTTGCTCCTAGGTCTATCGCGTTTCGACGTAATGTTTGCTGATGATATGTCCATTGATTCATTACCCAGACAGTAATGTATCACTACCGTATCTATCGGTAAATAATTATTTAGCCAAGTTATATATTTTATGCTTATTATATCTGATTTTCTACGCCTTGGTCTCTAAAACGCACCAGCTCTTAAGCAATGTAGTAGTCTTGACAAAACTATTCTTTATTAAATTAAGAGACTATTCAAGACAATAAGAGTCTAAAATATGATGATAAACAGCATTGTTTTTTTCGTGGGAGTCTGCTGGACGTCAAAATTTGAAATATTTGAATTTTTTCTTGAGGTTTTCCCAAACCTAAAACGCTATAACTTAAGAAGGGCACGTCTGAGCACGCTGAAACTTTTCCAGCGTTAAGTATACTAAATAAGCTAGCACATATAAAAAAATTAGCGATGTGATATGATGTGATTTTTTTAAAACTCGAATCAAAGTTTTAAAATTATGTTTCTTTTTTGTGTTATGGAAAATGCTCAAAACTTGGTATTTTCACACATCTTGAATCATTATAAACAACAATTCAGACAGCTAACTAACTATTTCAATGTACCATAAAAATAAAACATCGATAAAAGCTGAATATCACTTTTAAATGTCGCAACAAAGTTGGTCGTGCGCACCAATAATATTTCAATACATCAACAATGTCTAAGTTTACTTACCCACATTTACTAAAGTATTATTTTTTTTTAAATATTACTATTTACATTTGATGAAATAAGTATTCTAGAAAACGTTTCCATACTAATAAGTTGCTTTCAACAATGTTCGATAAATGCATTTATGATAGAGGCTCGCGACACTGTGCGATGGTTTAAAGTGTGTGCAAGTTTTACTCTTCGAGGATAAGGTAAGTTTATTAAATTATACCGAGAAAAAACAGCTTGTTAGTAGTTCAAAACCTACACCGGACTTGAGTATTTTGCAAATTAATAAAAGTCAAAAAAAACCTTTAATAGATCCGTGTATCAAACTAATTGGATTGTCGGATGTTCCCATACAAATAGGCTACATTGCTGGTGTTGTATATATTTTTTTAATGATAAAAATGTTCGGAATTCTAGCGGATACAACGATTTAAATAATATTTATGATGCTTGTAAAAGGCATTCAAATTCACAAAAGCACTTGAACGCGTTAATTTCTTTTCATAATTTTGGTAAACAGTGCATTGAAACATCGATTTCTTGTCAATTATCTAACGAAATTACAAAACATAACACTCGCGTTGATCATAATCGTAATGTTTTTCAAAGATTAATAGATATTATTTGTCATTTAGCTCAACAAGAACTGCCTTTCAAAGGACATAATGAATCTCAATTGTCATTAAATAAAGGAAATTTCCTAGAACTTGTGTTTTTACTTTCTAAATACGATAGCGTATTAGAAAAACATATGCAACAACAGCATGGCGTCAAAGGAGGGCCGAGTTATTTGTCCAATAAAATACAAAATGATATAATTTATTCCGTGGCTGATGTTTTAAGATCGCGTATAGAATTTGAAATTAACACGACACAATTTATATCAATAATTATTATTGATGAAACTCCCGATATTAGTAATAAGTATAGAACCGTTGTGCATAATATTAAGATATTATTTTGGCAATAATATTCGAGATTATTTCTAGGATTTTTCCTAGGAATAGTAATGTCCCGGGCGAAGTTGCGTTCCGCACATTAATCTGCACCCCCTACCCCGCCCCGCGCTACCCCTCACCCCCTCCGTCGCCCATCTCCCCCGGGATCATCCGGGGCTCGCATACAAGCCAATTTGTAACACAAGCGCCCTGCACTACTCCTGAACGTCGAAACAAGATAATTCCCTCGTCAGCATTTAGCTTTCAGGAAATGTTAGTTTCACACTAAGTTCGCGGTATTTGACGTAGATTTATATTCGTACTCATAGAAAAAGTATTGCAGACAATGTGAAATGGAAAGTGTAAAAAGTAAATAAGTCAAATTACTAACACCATCGGTAAACCGTAATATATCTTTACCGAATTGTGATGGATTTCACAATCCTTATTTCGCAAACAACTAAGCAAAGTCATGAGACTAACGGTGCATTCGCAATTTCATTCATACTAGGAATAAACTACCGCGGACACCTGTAAGGCTATAACTAGTAAATATTCTTGGAAACTTGGGTAAAGTGCAACTTTAATAAATATAATTAAACTTTAACTAGTGTTCCTGGAGTGCTAATATTAAATTTTATACGGTGTACCTAGTTAATAAACTAAATACGTAAGTCTAAGCAAAGTATATATCCGCAATTTCATTCCATAATACCCATAATGTTACTACTACAGACATTCGTGAACTCAAATTTTTAGTTTCGTAGCATTTATTTTTGAAACGCCACAATTTAAAACTAACCGGCATCGTTTATTTCACTTTAAAGCTCAATTAGTCTAGCATAAAACTATCCTTCAGCATTATCGCTTATGTCAAAATAAAACATCAACAAGTTCATTGATATACAGTTAATATCTAACTAATAAAACATAAAAATGGGTAGACAACGCAGAAATAAAACGAATTTAAAAAGCAAGGGTTTCATTATTTTTCACATCTGGCCACATTGCCTGGCAGCGGTTTTTATCGTCAATTCGATCTTTTTTTTCTTTTATATAGACATCGAAATGCTGCCAGTAATGAGTGGTTAGGAGTGCCCATTTTGACATCTTCATATCTCGATTTAACGTGGCGGTTGACATTGATCCTCCAGTATCTTAATTTGATGTGACATCGGTTTGTTTATATAGAAATTGTATTAATGGAATTGTAGAGTTTTTATTTTATTGAAATATTAGTAATAATATACCTACAATGAAGGGAATTCTGATTGCTGCCAAACCTAATCGCGTTATGACCTTGTTTTGAACATGAAGATATTCGCTATGTTTTTACTTAAACGATGAAATGACTTCGGAAGTAGGTTTCAAATAATAAATTGAGTCTTTTGATACTTTGCCATTTGTCTCCGCGAAAAGCGTATAAAGTATTTTTTACGAACATCATGAAACTAAAATCCATATTAATGATTCGCGCGAGTTTTGCGCAAATTAAGCTACCGATTAGGTCGTAAAATTCAAAATTCGCATTAATCTATCAGTCTTACGTAATTTCATCCCCTTTCCCCACAAAACACAAAATTGGCGCTCATAATAACACAAACATGTAATAAAAAATCTCCCACCACCACTGTCGCACTTTTTTTCTTTTCAATGTAATCGCGATGGTTCTGTAACAATTAGCTTTCCATCAACGCAACTTTTAAAACATCGAAGCGACGACTTTATTCTATTGACAAGGAGCTTTCAAAGATGTGCTGATATAAAGTGGCAGGTGGACGTCGTACAAGGATAATGTACCTATAGTCCATTTTTATTGAATTAGAGGCGATAATTTTCGCGAGGAATGAATTAATTTTAAATGTCGATTGTTAAATGTGGAGTTTACTTTTTATATTCTTCGCAATATAGTAAAGTTTGACGTTTTAAGGGTCTTTTTATGAACTGATTGCAAACTTCGTTTGCGAAACAGAGGAACTTCAAAAGGAATGTTCTTAACCAGTTTTGACACATTTTTCGTTGCTTCCCCGCTCCTATTAGTCCTAACGTGGTGATATATATGTTATAGCATTCCCCTTTTAATGAGTTATTATATCATGTAAAAAAAATATTCAAATCGGACCAATAGTTCCCGAGGTTAGCCCGTTCAAGTCAACAAACAAACTCTTCAGTTTTATAGTGATCTAACAGATTAATGTCACTTCATATTCAGTTTAATAACAATAACGTATAAAATTTAAAACATTTATTGTACTCCGAGGAAAGCAGCTAAAAGTTATTTAGGTCTATTATATTTATTACTGTTACGCTTAAGCTAAGTTTCCTAGAATTTTTACTCCGTATTGCCTCGCAGGTATTCGCAGTAGTAGGGGAGAGTCCTACAGTACCGTCACCTTAAGGTTTATCAACAATATAATCGAAATTTTTAAGGTTACAAGCTCAATGCCTCTTGTTATATAAAAAAGAACTAATAAACTATCAATGAAATGAAAAAAATATAGGTATTTTTAAAAATAATCAGCTTTAATATTACAATTAGAAAATTAGGAATAATCAGACTTAAGAAAATTGGCCTCCAGTACCGGCCACTAACGTTCTGGTTTAATATATCTCCATTTATATTGATCAATAATCACAAATATATTGAGTTGATAGCTCTGATATATTTGCACAAGCCTCATGGATCCAAGTCTTACAATTTCCATTTTTACAATTGTATCCAATCCTCATCATGAGATTCAAGGCATAAAGAACAAATAGTCTCTTCATTCGGGTTGTCATGAGCAATCAGGTTTTCATTTTTATCTTTCTTCGATTTCTTGCTTACGTCTCGTCCTGACAGCAAACTCTGACCTTTTCTATTAGCTTTTTTTCCTGGAAACAAACTCTTACTTTTCTTGTTAACATCTTTTCCGGGTAGAAAATTCTTCTAATTCTAATTCTACTAATATGTCTTCGCGCTCAGGTGAGAAAGTCTTGTAAAAACGACCCATAACTGGCTCAATAGACATTTCTTGATTATTATGAATAGCCTTGACTCGATCATTTAATGTAGTTCGTGGTACCTGACAGCGATCAGCGACTTAACGTGCACTCATTGCATTAGGTACTGGTTCCGTGGCTTATCCCAGGTACCTTTCTTTTTCTTTGTGGTACCCTCACTTTGATCTTTTTCCATTTTTGTGTATCTGCAAGCAAGATAAATCCATTAAAAATCTAATTAAAGAGTGGCCGGTACTGTAGGACAATGTTGTGGCCGGTACTGTAGGAAACGAAATAAACAATATGTCCGATTACTGGCAAATAAATAATGCACAACGGTTAATTTAAAATACAGTTTTGGTAACTACATAAATGTGTTAAACATACCTGGATTGAGTGGTTTTAAAATAGTTCTCCAAACTCCGCACATCAGCCACTGAATTTTAGTTTCGCAGCGTACGTCCATTACACGCAACACAATTCTTTGCAATGACGGTAAACCTGTCGCTAAAAATCGACGCCGTTTGGGTCTTTGCCTTCGATTAGCGTCCTGCCAAAATGGCGATAACAGTTTCAGTGCTATCTATTATAAAATCAGAGAACTTGCAACTGGCCAGTACTGGATGCCGGCCGGTACTGTAGGACTCTCCCTTATAACAAGGAACCAATTATGAAAACTATTTCTAAGTAGGTAAGGTTACATCAAAAGTTTAATAAATATGTCTGACTGACAGTAAAAATAACGTATCAAAGAAGAATTCGTAACTTCTTCATTAGAATCACTAACATAGCAATAATGACACGACTGATTTTGTAGACTGGTTTTCAAATAGAAAATCAACGAGCGAATAAATATTTGCTTCAAGAACAATATCTTCTAATTCTTATATAGAAACTAGATCATATTTGTATGTTACTGGTTTTAAAAGGAGCAAATAAATAGACTCATTTCAAAATAATTTCCGAGGTTCGTTCGCTATCCGAGAATTATTTACAGGAAATCCTTTTTATTATGAAAAATACTCATTGAAAAGCGCTCGTCGACTGCACGGTTGGCGCCTGTCCAGGGTTTTATTTCATCTTTCCCGTCCTCCCGGCTGTCTCGATTCCTTTAGATATTACTTTTGTTTGCAAGAGTCGTGTTTCAATATCGGATTTTACGTTTTCCGCCGATAACTCAATGCATTCTCCGTTTATTTTATCCTTTTTACGCTGTCCTAGGATAAAATCTATACCGTTTCACTTAGTGATTCATCTGTTTTAAGTTGCCAATGTACACTTAGTATTGTAGTAAGGTTACTAAAATGCAGTGTCACTTCAGAGACATAACATACTGCGAAAAGGCGTTGTTTTCGCAGTCGCATTGGTAAATTTAAATACTTAACGACATGCTACTATAACGTGGTAGCTGAATAATTTCAACAAAAAAGATTTACACTGGTCAGTACCATTTCTACGCGAGTCATGAAATTATATCTAAGGAAAACAAGCAACGTAAGGCGCTGGGATTCACTACTTACTATTGTCTAAAATTTAATAAACATTGTAGTGTTTATGCGATTTGTATGCTGCAATAATGTATTGTTGAAAGCTTTAGACTTTTTCACAATCAGTAACTCTGAAAGACCTTTTGATCTTACAAACACGCATACCCGAAATAAGTATTAATTGTTCACACCATTTCTCTTGCTCCATTGACAAACCCGAATTTACTCTATCTAAGTTTAAAAGAACATATAACAACTTTGCTATATTTTCCTCCATAATCACAAGAAATCTATCACTTCTACATATACATAGAAATCTAGAGTCATTTATAAAAACAGGGATGCCTTGTTATTGCCACTGACGCACCACTTAACCCGAGGCGCAGTGGTGTCAACTGATTTATGTTCAGTGTTTCAATCACGCCGCATGCGGGTACTTATATCTGTTTATTCATTCCGTTAATGTTATAATCGATTGGGAATTCATCGATATCGTAAATTCATTCGATTCTCACGACTCGAAATAGTTTCGCATGATTCATAAGTGTGATGAGAACTTTGGAAGATGAGTAGTTGGAAATTATGTGAGTGGGTAACTAACCTAATCTTCTTAACTAAGAAGATTTGAGGACGACAGCCATGGGTCGCTTTATTGACATAAAGATACGGGGTGTGAAAAGAAACACTACAAGTTAAACCAATAATTGTCTTTTGGAAAATTACTTTAAATTACTATATATTTTCGTGTTTTTAAATCTTACCGTTTGGGATAGACAAGATTTTAGTGTGTAAACTTACGAAGAAGTATTTACAGTAGGAAACTTAAGAAACTCTCTTAAAATTTGATAGTTACGTAGTTCAAAATACCAAAGTAGGTACTAGATTATAGAACTTCACAAGGAACCGACTAAGGTAATACATGCAGTAAGTAAATACACCGGCCATCTTTCTAATAGCTCTCTTTTATTTCAGCTATCATTCAAGATTTCGAAGTATCAAGTAAATTTTAAAAGGGTTTATAAACTTTCCGATGCTTGTTGCTTATGATATTCGGTTGATTCAACGAAGTTCGTTCAGATTGTATTTGAACTTATTTCGACACGTAGCCGCGAAGTTATTCGGGTTATAAAGAAAGACAGGGGGAAATCGTTCATTCGTTTAGGACATGTAAATCTTTCGTTTATGTACGTTGAAAAGAGTCTAAATTAGTACTATTTAGCAGTAGCCATGCTTCTATAGAAGCCTAAAAGCGTGACAGGTTACTTGTGTAATGTCTAGGTTATGATTGCTTGTTGTTGAATCAGGATATTCCCATTTATATCCACACTAGCTTTTGCCCGCAACTCCGTCTGCGTGGACTACAGGGTTGGGTTCAGAAAGAAAATAAGTTGTAGTATTTTACTCCGCAGAGCTCCATTTACTTAAATATACAAAAATCATACAAATCGGTCAAATTGTTTCAACGTGAAACCGTAACGCGCCGGTCGACGCCTTGAGTATCATTATTGCGCGCTTGATCATTATTTTGAAACTGCGATATCTTCTAAGATACTCATTGAAATCAAATTATGTAAAGTACAAATTTATTTTGTAATTAATACTTGTAATGAATAACGTATTTATTTGGATAAGGATTAATATCATGTTTCCTTCATGATTAATATCACCTTCACAAATAATGCTTTATTTAAAATAAATTTGGTTAGAATAAAAAACGTTATAGTGAGCCAACCTTAAAAGATAGACATATGCTGTCGCGGACTTTTTTTTAGAATTTTTAAAGGGGAACAATTCTGTCATACATTATTTTAGCGAAACTTTAACCGTTTCTGCAGCGTACGCAGCGGAAGCTCACAAAAAGGAAAAAAGTCCCCGATTTTGAAACATTCTTTATTGCAGCTCCGTTCCTATTGGTCGTAGCGTGATGATATATAGCCTATAACCTTCCTCGATAAATGTGCTATCTAACAGTGAAAAAATTTTTCAAATCGGACCAGTAGTTCCTGAGATCCTAGCGTTCAAACAAACAAACAAACAAACAAACTCTTTAGCTTTATAATATTAGTATAGATATATCAAATTGCTTTTGTTAAATAAATATTTTATTGGTAATGATATTTGCAGCATGTCTTACAACAAACTGAACTTTTAAGCAGTTGTGGAAGTATTGCCACTGGTATTTAGTAGATGTTTCACAAAAATACACCAAAAAGCGATTAAAACCCACGTTATTTTTTAATTTGTTTGGAAATAACCTGCAATTGAGGTATGAATGTAGTTTTAAAGCCGTATTCGTTTACGGAATTAAAAGCTTTAGCCAAATGCACATCGTGTTTTCAATGTAACCAAACCCGCTGCGCTTTATACACTGCGTATCTAGAATGTTCGATACGGATTACATACAATTTAAACGGAAAACCTAATGGAATTACGCAAGTAGTGCAGTTTTAAACTCAATACTCATTTCTTATGTTAGAAATGAATCTCTTCAAACATATGACTGGCGATATAAGTTTTCCAAGAGCATTTTAAAAGCAGTTTGTGCATCGGATATTATGTTATGACGTCAATATTTCTATCTTCATTTAGCGTGTAACCCGTCTAATTGCGCTGCGGTTGAGGCAGTTCAATTGTCGCGTTTGCATCAATCATTCCGCTGTATTAGTGTAATATCGGTAATTATTACCGGCGGCTCCGATCACGGCTAATTGGCCTCTATACTGCAAGTCGTCCGAGCTTGTCCGCTGCTTCCGACGCGGTCCGCCCATGGCGCGATTAAAACCATACAGTCTGCCATCTTGTTTTTACACCCAGTACACGGGATATTCAACCTTATCGCATCGGTATAGAGACGATGTTGCCGATATGGGTTAGTTGGTAGGTCGGTACAGGTTGGCGGGGGTGGAGTGCGGCGCGGTGCGGGGTGGGGTGCCCTCTCCCTTCGCCCCGCCCGCCCCGCGCCTCGTCCAATCGCCGTCCGTCAGCCGAACGACCTCACCTTGCCCACACGTCCCAGAGTATCCTTTTTACTTTTTTTTTGTTATTGAATTATATCTTTTCTTTGTGAGTCTGCGGTTTGGTCGGGGTTTGTTTTTATGTTAGTTAAAGGACAATGGTTTTGTTGCAGATGTTTATTACTTGTTTGTATACATATGTTTGAGCTGTTATGAAATTATGTTTTACCTTGTTTTGGAGATAATTTAGTAGTGATTTGACTGGTGTTAATTATTATGCCATTTTTCTTTTTGCTTTACATTTCTTTACTATTTTAATGCACCGTGACGTAAACTGAAGTAGAAAAGTGTATCTTTTGTTCTATAAAAAACTAAATTAATCACAAAATAAACAATACACCACGTTACGACGTCGCAAAGTTATCGCGTACGGAAAAATTTCCACCTCACCCTTCGTCACTAAAACCAATAAGACGCGAGGGTCTGAAATATGCTCGTGTATTTGGAAACGCCCTATATCCAAACGGTGGCAAAGCAGAATGAGCTTTAAGTGAAGTGCTTAAGTGCTAAATACGTGCGAACGGCGTGCTCAAAATAAAGGGCCCTGGAGAAAGGCGCGCAGTAAAATGCGAAACGGCGTACAATTATTGTGAAGACGCAGATGTTCCGAGTGCTTAATATCGCCACGGGATGCGTTTCGACTCGTAAAATACAATATTACAATACTTTTATACTAAATATTTTGTACGGATAAGTGACTGTTTATTTGCAAATGTGACCTTTTTTTATTTTTGGAGTTTTTTATTTATTATGGAGTGTGATTTTTGGAATTTACTTTTTAACCATTTCATTAGAACTTGTGGTGCATTTTCTTTTAATTTAACATTTGTATCATTTTATTGGCAAAGAGGTCAGATTCTTCTGTTCCCTTATGTTCAATAATAACATTTAAAATCTTTCTTTTAATTGCGTACAATTGTTAAAATAAAAATTAAAGTCCAACCATATTCATTATCATTATCAAAACGCCTTTCAAATTCGATTGAAAAAGTTCGCTAAACTTGTTTTAATTGAAAAGAAAAACGCATGAACCGTATTCGAATATCGATTTTATTACCTACGCTGTAAAATAAAATTCAGTTTGGCACGTATGCTATATTACAATTTTTAATATTAGCTTGCATACAAGCAATTTTTGGATTGGGGATTCTTGATCATTTGAAATGAATTAAACTTGATGAGCCTAGCGTAATAGGTCGTATAAGGCCAATACCCGCCTATCTCGATTCTTGGTTTGCGGTGTTTCCATCACCATAAGTCATAAATTAACTTACAAGTAACTTGAAAATGTTAAATTTCGCCCTTAGGCTAGTCTTGCGATAGTTGTGACAAGTTCAACCCCCAACTGATTTAAAGCGTTTACTTAAAAAACAAAACAATACGAGTTCGTTAGAACAATGATACAACAATATCTCACAATATAGAACAATTTCAAACGGTGCAACTTTCGCAGAATTTTCTTCTTTGTACGTTCGTTCTTATTGTTCGGAGTCAGCTTCGTTCGTTTTTTAGAAATTATTTATGACAAAAACCTTGCTGGAAACTTTAACTTGAAGTTAAGATGAACTAGGGACGCAATTTAAATCATATGTGTGACTTTTTTAGTTGTAGAAGATATAGTTGACCTTTAGATATCGAGAACAGAAGACACGAGCAATAACACGTATGCTTGGTTTAAAGTTTGGAAATTATTTTAGAATTATTAAAACACAAATGGAAAAGGATTATATAACACTTTTTAATAGCTAATAATTTTACCAATCTCGCAATTTGCCTGCAGGAAAAACAATGTTACTTCTTTATAATTTTGGCTTCATTGACATTTACAACGTATTTTTTATATCTATGCGAATGTTATCAGCATTATAATTAAGATGTGCAGGCTTACTGTATGTAGTAACGTTGCTAATACTTGTCGCTTTGTGTTGGCTGCTGCGTGTGTTATTATTGCATGCAACGGACTCGTAATGCATGGCGGCGTCGGCGAGCGCACTTATGTGTGCGCAATAAGGGTGGGTTCGGTCGCGATCCGCGGGGAGATAGCCGCGACAGCTGGCCCAGCAGGTGCGCCCCAAATGTACCGCGCCGACACACTGCCCGCCACGGGAACTTCTTATACTTTATACATTCCACAATTTGTCATTCAGCTTCAAATGCAACAACTCACTCGCCGCGCCGACCCGTCTGCGCCCACATAAACACCCGCTAGTTTTATATACAAAGCGATAAGCTTCCTTTCATGTACAAAATATAAAGCGTGATTAACATCGCGCAAAGTCGGCAAGCCTGTGTGCGACCCTTCCGTTTTGTGTACACCGTACACGCCACTGGCAGTCGCGCCGCGACGGCTCCAAAGCTCGCTCGCTTATAATATTTTTTAATGCGAAAAATGTACTAACGGTACCGTTCTCTCGTTCCAGAACAAGGTGGAATACTACGTGAAATGGAAAGGGTGGAAGCCGAAGCACAACACGTGGGAGCCGGAGGAGAACATCCTGGACCCGCGGCTCATCCAGAGCTTCGAGCGCGGCGAGGAGCTGCGGCGGCAGGGCAGGAAGCGCGAGCGCGAACACTCTCCCGCCGAGCGCGCACGCAGCGGCTCCGAGGAGAGGCAGCCGCCGCCCGGCAAACGCAAGGCTGAGGTGCTGTCCAAGGAGTCCGGCAAGATCGGCGTCACCATCACCATGAGCCCGCCGGCCAAGCGCCACGACTCCACCAAGGTGAACGGCGGCAGGACGCCGCAGGTGACGCTGCCGCCCCCTCCCGCCGCGCCACCCGGCGGTGCGCCCGCGCCCGCCTCCCCCGCGGCTGAGGCGGCCGCGCCACGCACCGGCCCCCGGCGCGCGCCCCATTCACCTGAAGAAGCGGACACTCACATTCCTCCGGAGCGGGAGCGGCGCACGGACTCCCAGCCCACCGCGACCGCTCCAGCCGAGCCGAAGGGCGCCCGCCCCCCGCCGCAGGCGCCGCAGCCGGACGACGAGGACTCGTGGGGCGAGGCGCCCGTCACGGTCGCGCCGCCGCCTCCTCCCGCTCCTGCGACGCGAAAGAACGCCGCGTACTGGATGGCGCGCTCGCCAGTCGCAGACCAAATCTTTATCACCGACGTGACAGTGAACCTCCAAACCGTGACGATCAGGGAGTGCCGCACCGAGAAAGGTTTCTTCAGGTCTCGAGACGCGCGACCGTTGGACGTGACGTAAAAGCCAGCCTGTGGCGTGAACTGTGTACCTCGGATATTGTACAGTTAGTTAGCTAGTATTTATTTAGTTACGACAAAGTGTTGAGACCCCTGGGCGCTCCCGAGGCCCCGAGTCTTCGAGTAGGCCTAACTTAGTGTTACGTCTAAAGTATGTTAACATTGTTACGATATAGTTATAGTTTGTTGAAAATGTTACGAAGACTTACAAATTATATACACAAACAAATATATTGATATCAGATCGAATTTAAAAGTCCGTAACGTTTGTGACGCGCTATAATTAAGCAGGACCACGAAGTCAACACACCGACAAAATTATTGTCAATTGTTAAAATTTAGATACTATATTTTATATGTTGAATTTATGGCTCATACGTCATGTAATTATGTACCTCCGCGTGATTTACTCTACACTTGTATTTCGCATGTAAGAATTTGTCAATGGTTCCGTTTGTATTGATCGGATATCGCCATAGCTTCCATACATTCATGACTCTGTCGAGTTTGTCTACACATTGAAGGTAACTTGTATTTTACCATTGAGCATATTTCCGTAGCTATTTTACGAATCTCTTATTTATGTTATTATATTTTGTAATGTGATAAATATTCCTGCATAATTTTCTGTACACTTTTTTTCAAAATCTTTTGTCTATTATAATCTATTTTAATATATTGACGCTTATTATCCATTTAAAGACTCATGTAATACAATTTATATTTGCAAAACTTTTGCCAATAGGATTTTTATATGAATTTGCTAGACTATTGTATCAGGCAACACTATGTACTTATAATTAGTGAAAAACAATGGTGTTACGTCATAATTTTATAATTAAACCTGAAACCAGTCTGTATTGTGAAATAAATTATATTTAGCAATAAAATTTATTTCTACATTAAAATAAGTATTGTATGTATTTAAATAATTGCAATCCTTTAATTTTTACTGTTGGTTTATAAAATGAACTGATTGTTTTTTTTTTTATTATTATTATTGTACATAAATGCATTGTGCTATTAAATTATTATTGATATAATTTAATTTTAGGATTGAACAGGATTCAGAACGCTGTTTTGTGTTCCTCTTTGTTGTTATTTTGTTCCTCAATTATTTTTATTTGGATGTGTGTCCTATTTCATTTGTATGTTTATTATAAATGCATTTTGTATTTAGGAAGTGATTATAATGTAAATATTGTAAATAATTATAGCTATAGAACACTTGTTTTATAATGTGATAAACCTCTCACATTGTAGTCTGTAAATAAATGAGAATGAATTAGAAGATATTTTTTTATTTACCAAAAAAGACTTCTTAAAGGTGTAGTTTCAGAAGACACTATATTATATTGAATAATAATACCCAGGATTAAATTTTTTATGTACTTAAATCCAAATTAAATATTCATAGTCAACAACAGAGTAGTATTCCTTTGAACATGTATTACTTTTGTAAATGATTTAACCAAAAATAGATGCGTAGACTAGACTATGTCATAAAGGAAAAACGTTATTCATTAGGTATTTAATTAAAACTCAGTGGTAGAGGAGGCCCATGCCCAGCAGTGGGACGTATATGGGCTGATGATGATGAAATTAAATTAACCCCAAAAAGTCAATTTCGAAAATAAAATTTTATTAGAATTGGTTTTCTCTCATACAAGATAACCTAGGATACGTTAATACCAAAATATTGTAAACTCTCAAGACAAATCATTATCATAATAACGAAAACACCCAGAATTTATTACGGGGCAATGTTTTCAATTAATGTTCCGTATTCTCCTTTAAACAATTATGGATATTAGCTTTGTTACTATATATTTATTTTTTTAATAAGGTTTGATTAAGTTGCAGTCAGTGATAAGTTTTTATTCAATGCTAAAGGTAGTCTTGACGGTCATGCTTAGGAAGTGTAATGGACCTTTTTACGCAAGGGAACCGGAGATAAAATGAAAGATTTCCTCGAGTCTATTAATGACCATCCATCTAAGCCCTTCACACTAGTATGTGAACGGTCCGTCTAGTTACAACTAAAAATTCGTAGTGTTTTTAAAGTCACAACCGCCCCTTAACCGAATATTCCATTATGCATCGCAAAATTCGCGGCCTTCCACTTGGCGCCTACTCCGGTCGCACACATATTATTGCACGCTTAAAAACAGATTTCCACTATGGAACTCCCATTGTAGGCTCATCATTTAATTGCTTTTTTTTGAATTCATAACCATATAATATCATAATTTTTTGTTTTTATAACAAAATTATTAAGTTTGCATTTATTTTGTAAACCAACGTTTGTTTACTAGTCTTGCTCTGTTAAGTGGCATTAGACGTTTGCTGGAGTGAGATAAGATATATTTCACTTGAGTAAGGTATTAACAACGTTCTTATGTAGATTCCCGGAAGTAGTAACACAAAAGCAGATTATAATAATATTATCATTAACTATTGAAAAAGTTATATGATTTGAATAATCCAAAAATCCTATATTTTTGTTTACGAAAAAGCTCATGCTTAATATGTATTCACAATTCAAGTACCGATACACGGAACGTGACAGTATAGTGCATTTGACAGATAGATTTGCGATCGAAGTTTGACGAGAAATCTACGGATTTGTTGACGAATATTTCTATGAAATCTATGTTGTGATTGCATTTCGACGGCGATTTACGAATCAAGCGATGGAGTGGTCGAAAGACAAAACTTTGAAGTTGATCGAGTTGTTGCAAATGAATGCAAGTTTATGGAACCCGTCTTTATGTGATACCAGGCGAGACAAACAAAAGCGTAGGGAGGAAATGCGCGCAATAGCCGATATATTAGGAATATCTATACCGGACGCCGCGAAGAAAATTCAACATTTGCGGACGCAGTATAATAGGGAATCGGCGCGGGAAGCGCGAGCCAACGCCGATGATCCCCACGATAGATATGTCAGTAATTGGTACGCTTTCGAATATTTGCACTTCTTAAAAGACTCCAGCAAACCCTACAGAGTACTGCAAGCTGTAAGTATTCTATAATCTTCGTAAATAAAAGTAAAAAGGTTTACATTAATCAAATTAATGTGTTTAGTAACATTATATGTCTATTATTGTTGTCAAAATTTTTCTTAAATTTCAAGTTTGAGAATCCCTATTTCGGCATCCCTATTAGCTTAAACACATTAAATTTAGTAAATTGATCCTAGTAATATTCCCGCCCTGTTTCTGCATTAGGTGTCTTAAATAAATATTATTAATAACTATAATGTATGAATTCCAGGAAGAGCCGCAGGAAGTTAATGGGCCATCATCACATTCAGACAACAATATAAATGATTGCAAGCTAGTGAGCCTGTCACCACCACTGAAAATAGCCAGAACAGATAACCTACACTCAGTAAAATCAGAAATAATTTATCCAACTCAACCTAGGATCAGAGATGAATTTACTGTTTTTGGAGAATATATAGCGAATGAATTACGGTCACTGAAAGGAGAGAAGAACTTACTAGTTGCTAAGAAAAAGATACAAGATGTCATATTCGAAGTAAAGATGGGAATGATTTGTGAGCCTAGGACCGATCAAGGCACTGTGTGTACCGTTTTTGCTCATACATCCCAGGCACACAATGCAACTTCTATTCACAGTGGTAAACTGTACACTCCTGTGATAAGCTCACCGCCACACTTAGAGCCGTTACCATCATCACACACACCGCCAACAACAGGCATTAGTGAGATAATCATTAATGGTGCATGCCATTATTCAAATTTTAAAGTTGACACACAATAGCATTGTCATCCACTTCCTAATGAGGAGGTGGATAAAAATGAAGGATACTCAATAAGAAATTAAGATAATTAATGTTTTAAAATATAGTGATAAGCAAACAATCTGTATATAGTAAAGGTATTATAAGACCCTAAGTTACTGAAATTAGACTTGTCAAAATTAGGATAGCATTACAACTTCATATTATTTCTATTTAAAGTAAGGAAAATGAGATTTTATAATAGCTTTTTCAGAATACAACTCTTTTATTAATGATAAATGTATTGATCTTGCATGTCATTGTTACAATTTTCCATCTTAAATGTTATATTTACTTCATACTGTTGTGAGCTCAGAAAAAATACTCTAATTTAATTAATATTTTTGTTATAACTTTAAATACTCATTAATAATAATCAGCAAGTGAAAATATCTTTTATTGATCAACAGAAGTAAAACAAACTTCAGAATATATTTACTAGTTGAAATCTAGTGTAGATGATTTTCCTACCCGGTGTGTGCAATTATTAGTTGCTGCATACATAAACCAATTACTGCAAAGTGTAATATCATTAGTAAATTCTTAATACCAGCATAGAGACTGAAAATATGTTCTAAAAACGGCTTTTTACAACCACATGATGTGGAATATCAATGTCCCTTTCAATTCAAATCCCTTTAAAAACACAGGCAGAATAGAAAATGGGGGTTGGCAGACTATGTGCTATGAATATCTTGCCAACCTGAATTTTGTATAAATTGATCTCAATATGATTATGACCTTATTTTTAAGTTAATATACACTGGCAAGTCACTTTATTTTTTCTTTAGTGCCATTTGTGTTTATTTTATTATTATATTTTATATTAATATTTTTTTTCTCCACAGGCTAAAATTTTGTATAGCCAAATTGGTTTTGTGTTCATAATAATTAATTCCTAAAATATCATAACTATTTTCCTTTTTTGACACATCATAAAAAACGTAAGTCGCTATACTTAAAGTCATTATATTATTGATTGGAAAAAGCAACTTTACTTTCTTTCAAATTCTGCTCTAGTTATGCTTGCTAAATTTGTTTGTTAACTAAGTTTTTGAATGACTGAATGTAAGTGATAAGTTTGAAATTTTATATATTTAATAAATATCATTAATTCATTTCATTATATTTTACATTGAAAAAGAAGCTTAACATTCAAGTAATCCATCCATAATTAAACCATGTAGTTGAATGCCAATTTTACATGATTGTAAATTTTTAAATTGTAAATTTATGAACAATAAATTGTTGTTTATTTTTTCTAGATTTTTTGTTATCTTAACATTATCCTGTAAACAAAGTCCTACTTAAAATTTTTACTACTCAAAACAAAAAAATATCTCCGATCGTTCCAAAGTTGCATTTCTTTTTATATGAATACTAGCTTTTGCCCGCGACTCCGTCTGCGTAGACTTTAGGGCTGAGTGCAGAAAGATAATAAGTGAATCTTTAATTCGTCTCATAAGTGTCCAAAAAAGTTTTACTTTGAAAGTTATTTCCGCATTTATAACATGTTTATTCCACGGGAACGTTTAATTGTTACTTCACAGGGTCCTATTTATGTTCATACCTAAAATATATAACTTAGTCGAATAGTTTAGGCGTGAAAGCGTAACATACTCTTGCAATTATAACATGTACCCATACCCACGGGAACACATTTTCCAGGATAAAAGTATATCATGTTAATGCGGTGGGTCGTCCTACCTATCTCTATACCAAAACTCATTTAGATTAATTCAGTAGATCTTGAATATAGCTATTCCCACGGAAATATTACATTTTCCGGGATAAAAGTATCCTATGTTACTTCGGTGGGCCCTACCTATTTCCATACCAAAAATCATTCAAATCGGTCAAATAGTTTAGGCGTGAAAGCATTACATAGACAGTGTCATTTTCGCGTTAGAATATATGCTCATCCCACAGAAACCCTTCATATTCTCGGGATAAAATGTTGTTCATGTTACTTCATAGGATTTCATTTATGATCATACCAAGAATCATAAAAGTCGGTCGAATGGTTTGAGCGTGAAAGCGTAAGAAAAATATAGGGTTTTATACCCAACCCCACGGGAATACTACATTTTTCGGGATAAAAAGTATGTTACTTCGGTGGGTCCCATCTATCTCCATACCAAAAATCATCCAAATCGGTGCAGTACTTTTTGAGTTTATTCGTAAGAAACATCCAAAAATACAAATCTTTCCTCTTTATATAATAGTATAGATATAGATAAACGACAATTTGATATTATGAATACATGACGACGAGAATAAAATAAATACGTCACATAAGTTATTAAAAATTGTTTGTAATTTCATTACAATACTTGTTTATATAAACACTTTTATGCAGTAGATAAACGATAAATATTTAGAATACCTTATTGTTTATGACGATGATTTTGTTTATTAAATAATCGCGTCTAATGTCCTTTGTTAGGTGAACTAAATTCATCTGATCAAAGCCTTTGATAATCTCAGTATGGAAAATCATCCATGAATGAATTGATGAATGTTCATACAGACTTAAAACTATATGATATAAATTTTTAAAGTGTTTGAATATAAATGAAGTCTATATTTGTTAGATAATTACTCTAGTGACATGCGCGTGGAACATACCAATCGCGGAGCAGTGATAAAATTCTTACAGATTCAACAGTTTCCCGCTAAAACGAGCAGTGTTCCAACGGACTGGTGTCGCACCAGTCCTGTATTCGTGGTAAGAATCTTTTATAAAATTCTAATTATATTCGTTTACTCTGTAAAATGTGTGAATCTTCTAAAATTTCTCAAATTAATTTAGATTAGTGTATGTTTCCAGAGTATACACTTTTTCCCCAATGAAATACTTTTATGTCAAAATTATAAGCATAGCGCATAATTGAAGCTTAAATTTTCTATAAATTTATTATATTTGTGTGAATTTTTATAATCTATATTCTATAGCATAAATCCCACAATATTGACACGGTCAATTCTGACGTTGAACTTGTCAGTGTCAGTGCCCTTTAACCTTTGACAATCAGCTGTTTATTTTATATTTGTTTACGCTATGTGTACATTTCTCTTACAGCATGATGAGTTTATTCGTATTTGTAATATTATGTTTCGTGGGTAATGCGTTCAGCTACGGTCATTGGGAGAACCCTATAAAAGCTCTGGATTTTTCTAGAAGATATTTACCTAATTGGCCATACCTAGACACTCGCCCACTCCCGGAATGGTACGATAGAGCTAAAATAGGAATTTTTCTACACTGGGGTGTATTCTCTGTGCCTAGTTTTGGGTCCGAATGGTTTTGGAGTAACTGGAAAGGTACGTTTTGATGTAATTTAAATAGAAATTATATTTTTCTACTATTCAATACTTTTATCATCACTCCTTATATTCACAGGCGAAAATGAGAAATACAGGAGGTTCATGAAAAAAAATTACCCGCCGGGCTTCACATACCAGGAATTCGCACCAATGTTTAAAGCCGAATTATTTCAACCAGAGAAATGGGCTAAACTTTTTGCGAAATCTGGAGCAAAGTATTTTTTATTTATCTAATTTTCTGTTACATTTATTTGACACAGCAATAATTTAATTGTTATTTCAGATACGTTGTCTTGACTACTAAACATCACGATGGGTTTACATTATTCCCATCTAAAAGATCTTTTAGCTGGAATTCTGTGGACGTGGGGCCGAAACGCGACCTCGTGGGAGATTTAGCTAAGGCTGTTCGTGAGGAGAACCTGAAGTTCGGCGCATACCACTCCTTATACGAATGGTTCAACCCCATATACCTTGAAGATAAGCACAATAATTTCACGACTACTGAGTATGTGGACAATAAACTGTGGCCGGATATAAAACAGCTTGTTAAAGAGTATAAGCCCTCAGTGTTATGGGTTGACGGGGACTGGGAAGCTCGCGATATATATTGGAAGTCCACTAATCTCGTTGCATGGCTGTACAACGACAGCCCAGTGAGAAACGAAATTGTCGTAAATGACAGATGGGGCATCGGGACTTACGGGAAGCATGGAGATTTCTATAATTACCAGGATAGGTACAACCCAGGTTAGTTTTAAATACTCATAATATGTTTATATGTTTATTTTATGATGGTTGGCGCTTACTTGGGGAGGCCTACGTTCAGCAGTGGACGGCGATAGGCTGAGTATATATGTAAGATTGGTCTTCAGCCTGTCTGAACTCTCCCGTTAAATTCGAGGATTCTCCATACAAAAATTTATTCTCCATTTCATTATCTTTAGAGTTTAGAGGTTAATTTTGAAAGTACGCCTTTGCTACCATAACAGTGTGTATTTTTTTTCTATAATTTAAGCTATTTGTAATTGAGTTTTTGTCATTTTATGTGAACATTTTTAGGGAAACTGTTGAAGCATAAGTGGGAGAATGCGTTTACACTAGACGGAAAGTCGTGGGGCTATCGCAGAGATATGGAAATAAGCGAAGTACTAACCATTGATGAGTTGCTTGAGCAAATCATAACTACTGTCAGCTGCGGTGGTAAGTTATCTTTTATTACTCGTAAATTTTCTTCTCGTATATCTTCAATACTAAGAGAGAATATAGATAAACTAGATCACTTACTAAGTAATTTTTTCGTAGTATAAATTCTCGTAAAAAATATCAAGCTGAAGTGGCAATGGGCAGGGTACATAGCTCGTAGAACTGACGGCTGCTGGGGTAGAAAGGTTCTCGAGAGGAGGCCATGAACCGGTAAGCGCAGCGTTGGACGTGCACCTATAAGATGAATCGACGATTTGGTGAAAATCGTGGGAAGCCGCTGGGTATAGGGCGCTTCCGATAGAGCGCTTTGAAAGTATTTCGGGAGGCCGGGGGGTCTCGGGGGGTGGACGTGTTTTAGCTGACAATGATGATGATTAATTTTCTTTTCTGAATTTCAATGCATCTTCTCGTTCAGGTTTTCAGTGATAAAACCTCACTTTACAGCGGCTAAAAATTAAGATTTCTGTTACAATTGATCACTTCTATGAACCAATCTCCATCCAAACTTTACTAGCACCTTTTTTCCAGGCAACGCGTTGATCAACATAGGCCCCACTAGTGAAGGGACGATCGTGCCAATATTCCAAGAGAGATTGACTTCCCTCGGCGATTGGTTAGCCATAAACGGCGAAGCTATCTTCGACACGTCCCCCTGGGTGTATCAGAACGATTCTGTGAACGGCGACGTTTGGTACACGTGTACTAAGGCTAAGTACAACGCAGCGAACCCTACAGCGATTCCCAGCAGGTTGGACAACGTGTTGGCAGTTTACGCCATGTTCCTCGAGTGGCCGGTCGACGGAATTCTCACTTTGAGGGACATTACGTTTTTCCTACGCGGACGGGATCTTACAATCGAGATGTTGGGCAGCGATGGATACTTAAAAGTAAGTAAATATAGTTTGAAAGAGAGTGTGGTGTGGGAATACGCCGTTGTCAAATGGATCATCCGGGATCGTAATGTTATTGAATTCCTTGGCAACAAACAATACGAAATAAGTGTGATCACAGCTTGTGGCACTCTGCAGTCTTCCTACCCTTTGTTATACAGGTGCGAGTTTAAAAGTATAAATATAAAAGGAAGCATATTAGACTAAGTATTTTGGTCATTCTTCTCAGACTATTGTATGGAGCGTAGTATAATCAACAGTCAAATTTATAGTTATATCCTACAGTAAGATTAGAAACGAAACGAATATTTGTAACCCACACAAACTTTTCATAATGCGGGGATTCAAAACCGTGTCCTTTCGTTTCATAATGTAATTTCTAGTCAAATGGGTAACAGGGCTGTCATGACCTCATGCTTGTATTCCCCAAGGGGTAGGCAGAGGTGCACATCTGCATCCACATTTCGCAAGGTATGTGTCAGCCTCATGTAATAGCGGGCGAGTGTTGTATATATGCACATAATATGTATATGTATCAACTTGTATAAGCGGCTAAGGTTCTTATGTAAATATTAGAATAGCAGCCTTCGAGAGATTAATCTTGTTTAAAGATTAAAGTCATCGATCGAAAGCAAATTCAATTATCTGATGCTTAACCCTCGATGTAGAATAAACACTCACGCTGGTATATTTTTATATGACGTCCGTGATACTTGTATCTGCCGTAATCCCTCACTTTACTAAGGCCATGAACATCGTACCTACAATAGAAAAAAATACAGTTTTAAGGCCATACATAACGAGAATTTTTGGTCTCAACGATAGACAGACTCTTAATAATTTTATCCCAGTACCGTTTGCTAACCCATGGCATGTTTCATGTTGACTTTTACTTCAAAACTATGATAATAGAATTAAAATATATTACACTAGCTTTTGCCCGCGACTCCGTCTGCGTAGACTTTAGGGCTGAGTGCAGAAAGATAATACGTGAATCTTTATTTCTTCTCTTAAGTGTCCAAAAAAAGTTTTACTTTGAAAAAGCTATTTCCGTATTTATAACATGTTTATTCCACGGGAACATTTAATTGTTACTTCACAGGGTCCTATTTATGTTCTTACCTAAAATTATATAACTTAGTCGAATGGTTTAGGCGTGAAAACGTAACAGACTTACAGAGTTACTCTTGCAATTATAACATGTACCCATATCCACGGGAACACATTTTCTAGGATAAAAGTATATCTTGTTAATTCGGTGGGTCTTACCTATCTCTATACCAAAACTCATTTAAATTGATTCAGTAGATCTTGCATGTAGCTATTCCCACGGAAATACTACATTTTCCGGGATAAAAGTATCCTATGTTACTTTGGTGGGTCCTACATATCTCCATACAAAAAAACATTCAAATCGGTTCAGTACATCCAGATAATAATAATTCCCACGGGAATACTACATTTTCCGGGATAAAATGTATTCTATGTTACTTCGGCGGACCCTGCCTATCTCCATACCAAAAATCATTAAAATCTGTCAAGTAGATCCAGAAATACCGGTTCCCACGGGAATACTACATTTTTCGGGATAAAATGTATCCTATGTTACTTCAGTTGGCCCTACCTATCTCCATACCAAAAATCATTCAAATTGGTTCAGTAGGTCCAGAAATACTCGTTCCCACGGGAATACTACATTTTCCTGGATAAAATGTATCCTTTGTTGCTTCGGTGGGCCCTACCTATCTCCATACCAAAAATCATTAAAATCTGTTCAGTAGATCCAGAAATACCCGTTCTCACGGGAATACTACATTTTCCGGGATAAAATGTATCCTTTGTTGCTTCGGTGGGCCCTACCTATCTCCATACCAAAAATCATTCAAATGGGTTCAGTAGGTCCAGAAATACCCGTTCCCACGGGAATACTACATTTTCCGGGATAAAATGCATCCTATGTTACTTCGGTGGGCCCTACCTATCTCCATACCAAAAATCATTAAAATCTGTTCAGTAGATCCAGAAATACCCATTCCCACGGGAATACTATATTTTCCGGGATAAAATGTATCCTATGTTACTTCATTTGGCTCTACTTATCTCCATACCAAAAATCATTCAAATCTGTTCAGTAGATCCAGAAATACCCATTCCCACGGGAATACTACATTTTCCGGGATAAAATGTATCCTATGTTACTTCATTTGACTCTACTTATCTCCATACCAAAAATCATTCAAATCGGTACAGTAGATCCAGAAATACCCGTTCCCACGGGAATACTACATTTTCCGGGATAAAATGCATCCTATGTTACTTCGTTTGGCCCTACCTATCTCCATACCAAAAATCATTCAAATCAGTCAAATGGTTTAGGCGTGAAAGCATTACATAGACAGTGTCATTTTTGCGTTAGATTATATGCTCATCCCACAGGAACCCTACATATTCCCGGGATAAAATGTTGTTCATGTTACTTCATAGGATTTCATTTATGATCATACAAAGAATCATAAAAATCGGTCGAATGGTTTGAGCGTGAAAGCGTAAGAAAAAGTATAGGGTTTTATACCAAATCCCACGGGAATACTACATTTTCCGGGATAAAAAGTATCCTATGTTACTTTGGTGGGTCTCATCTATCTCCATACCAAAAATCATTCAAATCGGTCAAATGGTTTAGGCGTGAAAGCATTACACAGCTGGTGTTAATTTCGAGTTACAATACATGCTTATCCCACAGGAACCCTACATATTCCCGGGATAAAATGTTGTTCATGTTACTTCATAGGATTTCATCAATGATCATACCGAGGATGATAAAAGTCGGTCGAATGGTTTGAGCGTGAAAGCGTAAGAAAAATATAGGGTTTTATACCCAATCCCACGGGAATACTACATTTTCCGGGATAAAAAGTATCCTATGTTACTTCGGTGGGTCCCATCTATCTTCATACCAAAAATCATTCAAATCGGTTCAGTACTTTTTGAGTTTATTCGTAACAAACATCCAAAAATCCAAAAATCCAAAAATCCAAAAATCCAAAAATACAAATCTTTCCTCTTTATTATAATAGTATAGATATTAGATTAGATAGAATTATTAGAAATAAAGCTACAAAATAGCAAATTATTAAGTAGTGATGCGACTCGTGTCACACGACTGCGCGCACACACCAGTGACTTTTCGAAGTTATGTGTGTATTCATTAATGAATTATTACTTCCTTTAATGGGTAAGGAAATCATCCTGATGAATCCTGCATACCTAGTCTTTGAAATGTCATAGGTGTGTAGTCCGCCCACCCGCACTAGCCCAGTGTGATTAAGGCCTAAAACCCTCTTAATGCCCAGCAGTGGGACGTACATGGGCTGATGACGATGACGATGATGATGATGACTTTATCCCTATCAATAATCAACGGAATAGGCCAGCGTGATGGACTAAGGCCTCTCAGGTGAACGGGAAGCCCGTGCCTAGCAGTGAGACGTACATACTTCCATATAGGCTGATGATGACGATAAAACCAAAAGCTAATTTAAATATTGCAAGGCAATTGACGATGGGAAATACTTTTGCAAGTAAAAGAAAATCAATGTAATTTTGTCACTTCCTTAGACTAATATTAATATTTTTTTACAGTGGCAGTTTAGCAATGGAGATGCCAGCATACAGTTGCCGGAGAAATCTGATGTCAAGTCGGAACACGCGTGGGCTTTAAAAATAAGTTCCAAATAAAATGTTAAGCTTTCTAAAACCTTTCTTTGTTTTAATTATTATTAATTAAATTATGACTACCTCGTGACCTTAAGGTACTAGTACGTGCAGTGCAATCTAGAGATCCTGAGTTCGGCATAGTGTAATTGAGTTTTTAAATTTTTAGTAGCAGCATGGAGTCAGTATCCAGCTACCTGTGAAGGCTGCCGTGAAATCGCAATACGCGTGGTCATTGAAAATTATTTTAAAATAATATCATTTTATTTTTATATCTCTCTTTTATTTATGACTTAAAATTTATAGTCATAATAGGCATAAAAGTAGTTATGAGAATGCGCTTCGAAATATTTCCCTCTAAACAATTTATATTTCGACATGAATTTCCTTATCTACCGGCAAGCCTATATAAATAATTAAACAAAAATTCAACGTCAAATAAGTATATTTAGTTTTACATAGATAAAGGTACAAAATGGACTATAGCTACAAGAGCGAAAATACGTTACGTTTAAATTAATCACACTTGATATCACGAGTCAATATAAACAACTGTTGAATTGATAAACAAATAAACTCGAACCGCAGCTTCGTAGGTCTGATAAAATGTGTTCCAACTGCCAGTAATTTTTCCTTGACCAGTACGCGCTCGGGTATTTAGTTGGTTAATTGTGTTGATACCACTTGACGTAAGTAATATTTTTTATATTAAATCGTAGAATTTTTTAATAAAATTATTGCCCATGTATATAAGGGGGGGTGAATGTCGCTAAAGTTAAGAAAGGTCGTTACCCATTTCTAATATAGCTGATATTGATGCGTATCAAATTATATTTACTGTAACTGTTTTTTTATTTATTCGCCAAGTGTTAACGGTACACTATTTACAATGATACTGAGATTACAACATTGTTTTAACACCCAATTAAAAAGCAAATACGGTCCATTTGCTTTAATTATATCCGTTATCCGCTTTTACCATGTCGCGGGCTGTATTCGTCAAAAATTGCAAAAATTCTTGGCGTAAACAACACATTACAAGAGATAGATATAACATAAACAGTGTCATTGCATGATAAATCTTTAAATAAATTAAGACAGAACAGAACAGAAGACTGACGATATGCACCAGCAGTACGTGCATCGGTCGTTATAACATACATTATTATTGGATTTTATGAATCGACCATACCCACGTTTCGTTACCTTTTTTTATAATCTTTACACATACCTTTCTTATTTACCGCGTCAATGAACTGAGCAGTGCGTAACTCAAAATAAATTCATAATTTTAGTTTCCTACATGGTCCCGCTTAAGGGGCATTCATGAATCAGCGATGTTGGGGTGAAAAGATAACTTTGTCAACATCACAGAGTGCGTGGAGTGAAAATTACTTATTGTACCTTATAAACACCTTATAAATTCTTCTAAAACTTATAAAAATAGGATAAGAAAGTGTTTAGTTTACCTACTGCAATAATAATTAATTTACGTAAAATATTAGTCATATTGCAAGAAGTCATTTATTATATAAATAATTGTTTGATATTTCGTGAAAAATTTAGTATGTACGCATAATTTTCACACTTGTTTGAGTTCTTAGAAAATCATCCAGTCATCGCTAACTGCGGCAAAAAGCGTCCCAATTTACAAATGTCATTGCACTTTGACCTTTCCAACTGTCAACTTGAAACGTCACAACACGTCAGTGTCAACCTTTGTTTATCAACATATTTTCTTACAGAATAATGCGGATATTCTTGTTCCTAGTATTTTTGTCTGTTAGTAACGCTAGTCAAAGAAATTTACATAAATCTGTGCTGGTGTCGAAGAAATACTCTCCTACTTGGGAAGACCTCGACACTCGTCCGCTGCCAGAATGGTACGACCGGGCAAAAGTAGGAATATTCTTACACTGGGGCGTATTCTCCGTGCCCAGTTTTGTATCTGAATGGTTCTGGAATTATTGGAAAGGTAACGTAACCTTGATGAAATTGTATGGTGTATGTGTATTGTATGAAATATGTAAGTGTGTGATAATTATTCCAACTTCAAGCAATGGCTAACTCTTTTCAGATGGTAGTGCGAAGTGCGTCGATTTTATGGAAAAGAACTATCCCCCTGGATTCACATACCAGGATTTCGCACCTATGTTTACGGCGGAATTTTTCGACCCCGACAAATGGGCTAAGCTTTTCGCGAAGTCTGGAGCCAAGTAAAAAATTTGTAGTTTCCGCCTTTTTGATAAACGCTACGGTTCTTCTTAACAAAAACATTTTCAATTAAACCTTGAAGGTTACTCAAATAATCAAGAAGAATTTTTAGTTTATTAGTGAAATAGAACCTAAGCAAGTTTTGAGCGAGTTTGTAGGACTTTCATATTTTATTTTAAAGACTTATCCTATTTGAAAGTAACTCATACTTTTACAGATACATCGTACTTACCAGTAAACATCATGAAGGTTTCACTCTATTTCCTTCCAAGAAATCATTCAGTTGGAATGCAGTCGAGGTAGGGCCAAAGCGGGACCTCGTGGGCGAATTAGCAACAGCGGTTCGTAATGAGGGCTTGAAATTCGGCGTTTATCATTCCTTGTACGAGTGGTATAACCCAATTTACCAAGAAGATAAGAGAGTTAACTTCACAACGCAGACGTACGTTGACACAAAATTATGGCCAGATATTAAACAGTTGATAAATGATTACAAACCGTCAGTATTATGGTCCGATGGAGATTGGGAGGCTAACGATACGTATTGGAGGTCGACCGAGCTCCTTGCGTGGATGTATAACGAGAGTCCCGTGAAGGACGAAATTGTTGTAAACGATAGATGGGGAATCGACATCCCTGGAAAACATGGAGACTTTTATAATTATCAAGACAGATTTAATCCAGGTGAGTACAATGCTTTTAACTTTATTTATTTTTAAAAATATGTTTTATAAAGTAAATTGTTTTTAGGTAAACTTTTGAAACACAAATGGGAAAACGCATTCACCGTAGATTCAAAATCTTGGGGCTACAGAAGGAATATTGACATTAACGAAGTATTTACGATGGAACAATTACTTGAACAAATAGTGCCAACGGTTAGTTGTGGAGGTAATAAATTCATTTTATTACAAAATTAACGACTTGCAGAAGCCGCATAAATATAGTCTACTACTATAGGATTGCACTGCAATATTTTGCAGTCTACTCGTAAGACTAGCAATTGCTTTTAAGACTAATGTTATTGTATTTCCAGTATATTTTTGTTTGCCTATTTTACATGTTTTAGCTGATCAATAATCTATTATAAACGACCTTTTACTGCGTTTTTTATGTTGTAAAACCTCTCGTTTCTGGTATCATCAAGACATTTGTGGATAAGTCAATCGCTCGAACAATTTTATGGAAAATTCATTTTGAGTGTATGCACGAATTTCCTTATTAAAAATGCGGTTGTGATTAAGAAATTTTAATCTAGTAACCTCATATGTTTCAGGCAATGCCCTTCTAAACATAGGGCCGACTAAAGAGGGCACAATAACACCGATATTTCAGGAAAGACTGCTTTCTCTCGGCGAGTGGCTCTCTATAAACGGGGAGGCTATTTACAGCACGTCCCCATGGCTGTCTCAGAACGACACTGCAAATGGAGATGTCTGGTACACTTGCACCAAAAGTAATTATGACGCGATGGATCCCATTAAGAAACCTAGCAAGTTGGATAATGTCACAGCTATATACGCTACAGTTCTCAAGTGGCCTGCACATGGTATTGTGACTGTAAGAGACTTGACTCATATTCTGCACAGCGGCAACTATCAAGTGGAGCTGCTAGGAAACCCTGGACAATTGAATGTGAGTTGAAACTTGATCTAATGTATGTATGTCAGCCAATCGATGGAGTAAAAAATCCTGTATCGAACCTTCTTGAAGGTTGCCCTTGATTTCAGTAAATAAACGTTTATATCAAATGTATTTGAGTACCCACGCCTCTCTTTTGAGGGATAAGGGAATGAAAGGGAATTTATGTATGTTCAACGAATTAGCGTTTTTAGTAACAAGCACATTTGGGTTGAACAGATAGCCCAAAAAAATTTAGCTACTCTATTTCAAAATATAGACTAATTTAATTATCCATGAAAATTGCAATATTTATTTTTAGCATATACCTTTAATTGAGAGAATTCCCATTGTAATATTATATGATTTTTTAACTTCGTAACTCATTGGTATTGTTTGTCTTATTAACAATGCTCGTTTGATTCCAGTGGCAAATTAAGAATGGTGACGTTAGCATCCAGCTACCTGTGAAGGCTGCCGTGAAATCGCAATACGCGTGGTCATTGAAAATTACTTTAAAATAATATCATTTTATTTTTATATCCTTCTTTTATTTACGATTGTTAAAATTTTTAGTCAGGCATAAAAGTAGGTATGAGAATGCGCTTCAAAATATTTTTCTGAACAATTTAGGGCTGACGATATTTCGACATGAATTTCCTTATCTACCCGCATGCCTCAATACATAATAAAACAAAAATTCAACGTCAAACAAGTATATTTAGTTTTACATAGATAAAGGTACATAATGGACTATAGCTACATGAACGAAAATTGTGCTTAGTGACACCAAGATCGTTGGAAACATAGAATAAGCTATGTAAAATATACTTCACGTAGTACAGTCGGCAAAAAATGATAGGGTTAGTTTTATTGAAATGTTTGCAAAAAATATTACTGTAATTTTTATTGCCTGCTTTATTGAAGGCAGAAGTTGTAAAAAGCTATGGGCGCTATAAAAAGTTCATATATCCACACAAACAAGAAAATCAAATTGTAATTATATCCATACGAAACTTCATAAATACCTACTGATAACTGAAATTTATTGACAGAAAACATTTTTTTATACTATTCGTACTCTTATTATTTTTAGGCTATTCGAACGTTATTATATTATTTTGAACTAAAACTATTGACTTAATTTGCCGACGGTACATGCGACTAAACGAGACTGTAAGCTGCCAACGTCATGTTTTCTACACAAAATTACGTATACAAGCAACAATTACATACTACGGGGTCCTATCTAAATCGTGCTATGGACGTTGGTACTTATTGGTCCGTGACGTTCACAATAATCACTAAAACGGTGCTTACACACTAAGTATACACTAACACTTCGATGTAAGAATAAAAAAATATCCTGAAGACACTTTAAAAACAATTATTAATACGTATTCATTCAAATTCAATTCTTATCCTACTTGACTGTAAATTATAAAATCAATATCCGCTTAAAAAAAACTTCATATTATTATCGTTGAGTTCATTTAAGCTTGAATGCTAAATCATTTAATAATAATTATTGTCTCGGTCACAAGATTAATCCATGAAATTTAGTCTCAAACAGTGCCTCCAGAATATTTCATTGAATATAGGGATAGTAAAAAGCAATTAATATATAGTACATTTAATGTTCCAAAATTTATACAAGGTTACACACAAATGGAAGCTTAATTATATGTATTAATTACAGGCTTTAAAGTATTGCTTTAATTTATAAAAATATTTTATCTCCCCCAGTTGGAAATGGCCTCTACCATTCATACAACTCGAATATACAGATATATTTAATTACATATTTTTGTATACATACATAGGTTCTGCAAGCTAATATGGACTCTGTATATATTTAGAATTAGTGGTTTTATTACAAAAGCATACTAACGAGATTGCCAAGCACCCTTCATTTACACTTACAAAGCACTAAAATGTGGTACAATGTGACAAAAATGGAAAGTATTCAGTGATTTTATACACATTTCTATTTAAGTTGGGGATTTCAGACTTTAAGCCTTGACTACGTCCAAGCGCTTAAAACGCTTACGTCAGGACAACTAGTATACTATTATAAGCGCTGCCAAAATAAGTTTGCTTTGTCCGATCATTTCGATAACGCCATGAAATATTTTTATCACTGAATATTTCTGAAGCAAGTATCAAAGTAACTTGTTTGATCACAATACAAGATACATGTAATAGTTTACATACATTTAAAACTACACTAACCTTTAAATACATGACACTTTAGGCAATTATAGTTGTCAATATATTAACCGACACACATTAAGCAACTCTATTAATAACAAAGCTCTGATTAACATTTAGAATTTGTCTTGGCAGTTGTTAAATTGACAAAATTAATTCCAAATTCTCGAATGGCATTAGAAAACAGCAGTTACTGAGAAAAGCGTAAAAGACATAAATATTTGTGTTATTGTCGATTTAATCAAAGTATAGTAAAGCGTGAAAACTATGGACGTAAAAACGTACAAGTGCTCAAAACGCTTAAACCAGTATCAAGTGACATTAACACTGACGCTTTTGGTAGTGGTCGTTGTGACCGATCTTCAAGAAACCATAAAAAAGGTACTTTTTCGATAAAATGCCATATTTGTACTATTCTAAATACTTATTGTATCAATATTTTTATTTTCCCAAAAACTTTTACACAAATTCGGGTCTTAAAAGTATAACCATAAAGAATTGTAAACATACTTAATACGTTCATTAATATTATAAGCTTCTAATATTTACGTCTACTACAAATAGCTACAATTTGGAATGTTATTATTGTTTCAATAGGAATTTCTTAGGGCTTAATTGTCAGCATTTCCCTATCGAAAATCTTTTTTAATTAATTGAAAACCACCGAAAAGATATAAGTTGAAACAACCCTGTTTTATTTGAAATTAGTAAAGATTATTATTTTCACTAATACGAATCAAATATCATAAGTCCGCATTGTTAATATTCATTTATGACATACATATATAAATAAATCTTAGAAAGAAAAATAGGATGATACAGTATATTTAAATAAAGTACCATAGATAAAATTCGAATGTTACAGACCAAACTGATCTTGATTATTAAAATGAATTTCGATAGAAAAGTATCACGAGCTCTTACATTGAAAATAGTTTTCGAATTCAATTTACTCTTTTATATTTGGGTCGTATTACATATAAGTAAAATATAAAAAAATACGTAATCTTATTTAATTAAGCGAAGCTTTACTTTAGTTACATATAGTGCTATCTATATACACATACAGGGTGTATACAGACCGTGATCGGACACTAAGGCAAGGCAATAGGCAAGGTCATTACAAACCTCCTGGCACTAAAGAAAATCCCAACAAAAAATAAAAAGATTGACGTTTTCCATACAACCATCGGTATTACATGTATTTGGTTTGTATTCAAAAATAAAAAATATCTTTTGTCGGGATTTTATTTAGCGCCAATGGGTTTGTGATCCAGCCCCAGCTATTAATTGTCTCAGTTTCCGATCACGGTGTGAATACATCCTGTATAACACACTGAACAAATAACCAAGCTCTACAACCAAGCCGACTTACATTTATATTAACTTCTGTATCACAATGGTAATTAAATATAACGCACTAAATATATTATATGACGGCTGATAGTAAATTACTGATACAAATTGAATATTAAAAGAATGACAACAAACGAAAATATTATTTAGACTTAAAACCGATTGATAACTAAGTGTCAGTTTTAATTTAAAAAAAAATGGCGAAAAAATTTACATTTTACCATCTTCACCTTTCACTACACTCTCCACAACTTTTTGAGATCGGCAGAAAAAAAATCTTATCCATGTCGCAATTTATCGATAAAACACAACACCCTAGTAACTCACATTTATCGACTATCTATGGCAACAAATATTTTGTAATATACTTTGTTAAGGTACATAAACAAATAGAATATTATGGTATTAAAAAAGGTATATTATTTATATTTATACACGTGCATTATATCGATAAGCGAAATGTAGGAAACATACCTTTCAAGTATTAAACAATTGGGTTTGCTTATATTGTCGGCCAATATTGTCTGTCAGCTATGAGACGGATTGCAGTCTATCTCTTTGTCTCAGAGCTTCTAGTTGTGGAAGTATCGATATTTGCTCGTTGAAGAACTCCTCTAATGGTGGCTGGGCCAATATGGTGGCCAGGAATTGTTCTAGAGTTATGGACCAGTCGCCTTCCGAGTTGTCTTTGGATGGAGATGGCTTCTGGCTTTCTTGGTCGGGTTCCGTAGAATTGCCGTTGGGGTCCAGCTTGAAAAAGAATAAGTATTAATAGCATACTACTGATCGGTCTTAGCTAAAATTATTTTTTTTACTACAAATATCTACATCGGGTCAGCAAATATCGATAACTGTTTAAAGAATGTTTGTATCGATAACTTATTAACTTTATATCACATACCTCTACAGCACTGGTTTGTTTCGCAGCGGCCGCTAAGTACAAACTGTCTTGTGACACTTCGCGATCCAATTCCGGCCGTCGATGATTTAATTCACCTAATTGCAGTAGTAGAGTGCCTGTAAATTAAAAAAAAAATCTCTCGATCTCTTATTGTTTCTTGGCCCAAGTGTGCGGCGTATAATCGTGTGGGAGGTACCGGTGAGTCCCGAAGACCTCCAAAGGGCAGAGGGAGATTTTTTTGGGGTTTTTAGCCGGTAAGAGTCCGGTATATCCTGTTTGCTTCCTGCAAGCGGGGACGCAAGAATATTTTCTCCATGTCAAAAAAAAGGACCGACGAGTACGTTGGCCTCGTAGCGTTTAAGGTTGTGGTGCGTGTAGATATTACTGCAATCACCATTTCCATCAGCCTATGTCCACGGCTAGGCACGGGCCTCCACTTAAACTAAGAGGATTCAGGCCTTAGGTCACCACGCTGGGTATTCCGAGTTGGAGTTCCTGAGAAATTGCTAAGAATCTATAGTCGTGCAGGTTACTTCGTAAAAGTGTTGCAAGGTAAAAGTGTAGGGCTGCACAAGACCGGGATGGTTGGCGCTATTTTGGGGAGGCCTACGTTCAGCAGTGGACGGCGATAGGCTGAGGATAAAGGTAAAAGTGATGTGTGTAGTTACCGGCGAGTACAACAGCCTCATACAGCTTGAGGTTGTGTTGCGTGAGGTCGTGCAGCACGGCCAGCAGCTGCAGGAAGTGCGCGCGCGGCAGGCGGGGCGCGGGCGGCGCGGCGGGCGGGGGGCACGCGCCGGGCGAGCTCGCCGCCGACCGCGAGCCCCACGTGGCGCACGCGCGCACGCTGCCCGCCGACTGCGCGCCGGTGCCGGACTCACACCCGCTGCCGACTGCAACACATACGGCTTGTGTACATTCTTACAAGAGTTACTTATTATTAAACTTTTTTACGCTTGATGTATTTTGTTTTGAAGCCATGTCTTATAATAACACCAGTATGTACTTTGCTTGCTTATAATAAACTGATCGATTTTCTTGATCTAATTTATCATCACCCTTGACTATTATGACAGATATCCAAGGTCGAAAACAATCAGCCCTTTAGTAATAATTTTACTGCCCAAAAAGTATATGTATTTGACGTATTCAATTGAGATAACTGACCGCTTTGCGTGTTGGTACTGTCGCTGGATTTCTCCATGTTGCCGTCTTCACCGACTTCGCTTATAGAGCGCGCCATAGACGAGCATGCGTCTTGCTCAGGAGTGCTGGGATTCTCTATGCTGTTGGTTAAACAAAAATATGTAAACGACACTAAAATGCGAGATTGCTTCATTTTAATAAGGTAGGTGGCGATGAAAGTGATTGTATCATTATATTTAAAAAATGTAATAGACATATTATGTTATCAAAACTCCGAGTGAATGTTAGTACAGAGGAAAAAATTTAATAAACGGAAATATCCGCTCTCGATAATAACACTGGACAACAAAATTGACACTTTTCTATGATGATTGACTTTTATCACTTGATGTTTACTAATTTGACATCGCTGATTCTAGATATGACCTCAGTTTTTTGTATCAGCTCTAGTTTACGAATTATAGCTATCACAAAACAATTAAAGTACTACCGTGTTAAATTGCTCATAAATTCAAAATTATTATTTTTTAAATATAATTTTACATGGTATAGTAAAGACGAGTTTGTGTGAATGATTCCAGTATTTTTTTTTTTATTTGCGGAGAATATTTGTACAAATAATGGACTTTGAATGTGACAAAGCTCATAATTGAGGCTTACAAAAGTTACTTTCGACACTCCCTGGACATAAACAACAAGTCTTAGATACGGCAAAAGTATTGCAAAACGTGTGTTGAGTCTCTAACTTTGAGGACAAATAGAAAAAGGAATATATTGAACCGCTATCATGTAGAAAGAAGCCGTGAACCATCACGAAAACAGTAATTTTTGCTACGTAAACATAACTAGTATTAGCTGTAAAAATCGAGTTAAATGGGAATATCCATCCTTACGGTTCGTTAATAGACGTGTTTTGAGTCCTACTATATAACCTGAACCTCAGTCCGGTCCTTCTCTGGAGATATCTATGGATTTTGTGGCGAAAACTGACACTTTTAATTTAAAAAAGTTTCAAAAACTGAGTGCAGGGAAGATAAAAGTTGGTATTTATTTATTTAGCGGGTATTTTTGACGGGTCACTGATGAAATCGTTAATACACTAAGCTAATTTGATGAAGACTGTGACAGATAGTGAGAAAAACGCATGGAATGCGTTAGTTTTGTTAGTACAAATTTTTTTTGAAATAAGAATAGTTTAGACGTATCTTATGACGTCCAAAAAGTATTATGTCACTATTAAAGGCTCGGAAGTAATATGAGCATCGAGGTACACTATTTTCATAACCATCTAAGCTTATTTTTCTGCCAATTTTGGGAATCTAAGTGAAAAACAGAGCGAGCGACTTCACCAGGACATTCGTACGATTGAGGAACGCTATCAAGGCTCCTGGAACACATATATGATGGCTGGCTATTGTTGGAGCATTCAGAATAGCTCTCTGCCTTTAGTTTAAAAAAAAAAGTAAAAAAACACAAGGTATTTTCGACTTCACCTGGAAAAAGAAGGATTATCCCCAAAATTTATAACGTTTCAATATGAAAACAAGCCATGTGTCATATTTTTTTAACTAGAGCTCATACAAAAATTTCAATTACAGATTTGAAATTGTCGTTGAAAATTGGACCAATTTCATATATCATAACCCAATCATCAGAAATGCTGTTGTCCAGTGTTATAATAAAATCATCGGCAATATTGTTTTTCTTATTTGAAAATTCAACATCGGTCACATATGGTTTAAGATTTTTGTATATATCAAAAAATAACATTTTAAATAGTGGTACATACATAAACTCACCCCTGTCTCCTGTTAGGGTAGGCAGAGACTATAGAGTGCCATATGCCACGGCGTAAACACACCTCTTACGCTTCCTCCACAGACATCCTCTTAATGCATGCCCTCGGATTCGAGGACTCTTTGTGTTACTTTTTTTTTAATATTCGAACCTATATATAGTAAAACAGCCAGTATACCTATCGAAGAAGTCAATAGCATCAGCGGCGAGCTCCTCCCCGGTGTCGGTGTAGTGGTCGGGGCGCAGCTCGTGCGGGGGCAGCAGCGGCGGCGCGTGCGCGCAGTACAGCAGGCGCAGGCGGCGCTGGGCGTCGGCGCGCGCGCACAGCCCCAGCGCCACGCTCAGCCCGCGCGCACTCACCGCGCCGTCCTCGTCGCCGTCCATCACCTGCGGGACAGCGACGTCGTCAGCATCGGTGGCGGAGTCGTCGTTGTCGACATCGTCAACAACGTCTTCATCATTATTGGAGTCATCGTCGTTGTCTTAATCATTATCTAAATCATCATCATCATGGTTGTCCTCGTCATCATTATCGTCGTCGTCATATATCATCATCATCATCGTCATCATCATTATCATCGTCTATGTCTTTATCATCATCATCATCGTTGTTATTATTATTGTCATGAATATAGCTACTTTCAACACTGTCGTCACAACTATTGCTACTATAATAACCTGATTAAATTACTGCTTATATGTACAATACGAGTAGAAGGACTCTAGTCAGCACAAAAATTATAAAAGTATATTTAAATTATTTTCCTTAAAGTAATAAAGAGTTCCAAATACCTTGAATATCCTAGCAGTGATAGCTTCCGCAAAATCTCCTTTAGCCCAGGGCGACAAAGCCGTAAACAAAGTTTTGAACTGCGAGTAGTCCAGTCTGTAGGCTTCGTAGGGCGCTTCCAAACGCTCGCACGGGACTCTCTTGGCCCAAAGCAGTTCCTCGCGAATTGCGCTTAGTAATTCCTGAAACACATACATACATCAACGCTTTAAAAAATATCTGTATACAATAATAGTTTTCCTACTATAATCTGTGACGGGTTCCATTGTATGAACTAACAAGGATCTTGTTCTGATTTGTGAATCAAGCTATAGTCGATGAAATTTTTACAAAAAACTTCATTTTCATCACACCTTTTACCTCTAACCAGTCATTTTTATTAACATTGCAAACATACACTTCATTTTTTTCATAATTATAGAGTACAAATGAAAACTTACATCTCATACATCGGAAAAATTAAAAACTAATAATTTACTTATTAATTACTTGATTTCAAGTTACCAAATCAAATTTTAAGTTAAGTATCGTCAGCATGACGTCGTCCCGCGGTGGGCTATAGGCAGGTGACCGCGAAACACGTTCCCCCCTCCCTCAGGGCCATCAAAAAAAAGTTCCATAACCCAATTTCCCCCCCTCCCCCGCCGTACCTGCAGTTCATTCGGCTGCAGCAGCTTGTCGTGCTGCAGCGCCCGCAGCGTGTTCCGCTCGAGGCTGTCCTCCAGCTGCCTCACGACGCGCAGCCGGTGCTTCAGCCGCAGGTGCTCGATGTGCTCGCTCGTCACGCTGCCGCCGTACGTGCGGTACGTGCGGTACACCAGCTCTTGGATCTTTATCGTCTACCGAATTAACATGGCCAGTTGGGATTGATGTAGAAGCTGGTTCTGATTTGGGTTTTTAAGTGAAAATTTGTTTGGCAATATTGAAATGGGGGGGAATGTGGAACTCACGTCATAGTGAACATGATCGATAATGCGTAAAATGCGTTAATTTCGTCACGTATGGTGAGATCGTGAGAGTAAGACCGTGTCAAATTCAGAGCAGTTGTTTTATTAAGATAAACTTAAGGGGATTCTTGAGTAAATCGGTTCTGGAAAATTCTGACTCTTCCATACGAATACTAAATGCAAAACTTGAATTGCTTAACAAAAATATCTTCATAATAATCGATGTAAAATATCATTAAAAATATTACCTTTTCTGCAGTTCTTGGCTCGGTGGACAACGCCATGGCTTCTTCGTTGTATATGCCCTCTAGATAACTGTTTAGAATTTGCATTGCCTGTCCGTCTTCAGTGCACTTCAGAAGTTTCTCGCGATTGATGTCCAGGATTGTCAACGTCACCTAAGAAAACATAGGAAATTTTGAATTGATACAATTGCTTAAACACGAGGGATTAAACGAGTTACTGTCTATTTAAATTTCGTTCATTTTTTTAGAAAGTATGGTCTCCAGCAGTTAAGTATGATGAAAACATTAAAAGAATGTAAGTAAAAGAATTATTAGTTCACACATTAAAAGAATGTAAGAAAAGAATTATTAAGTTTAATAGGCCATTTATTTAAACTATTTGCCTCATTTCATCATCAGCCCTTCTAGCTCATAGGACTTAGATTACCTGGAATATAACTTTAGCCCCGTCATAGAAGAAGCAGTCCATGACGTTGACGGCGCACTCGTACGGCATCACGCTGATGAAGAGCGTGAGGAACCAAGACAGGGAGATCATCTTCATCATCCCCAGCTCGTCTAACTTTGCGTGCAATTCTGGTAGGTGGACTTCTGTTAGCTCTTCTAGCACTCCTTGGTCGACCTGAAGTCAGGGCATATTACTGTTCTTTATGACATCCTGGTTAGTTTGGATAGGAAATTAGCATAAGTTTATGTATCATTAGAATATTGCATACAGAATCTAGGTATCTAACAGAAATACCTATTCCCACTTCTCATTAAAATAAATTCTCGTCGCGTCTGTTCGTCTTTTGCCATAATCTCAAAAAAAGTTCTTAATCAATTCATGCGATCTTCACTAATAGACAGAGAAGTCGATAAAAGTCTAGCCTGCATGTATCTTGTATGTTATCTTGACTTACGACTATAAAAAATTGTTAACTATTCAAAAAATATTGCCTAAATAGCTGAATGAAGTGAAAAAATACACTGAAACCAAGGCGAACTGGGATGAGTCGCCAGCTATTCATCAAAAACTATACTAGTTAGATTTATGAAGCATATCTTACCAAAGCGCCGACGACCCTCGTGTTGTAGTAATCTGGCAGTAAAGTCTCGCAAATGGTCGCTAGCAGCCAGAACGCTTGTTCCTCAGGACAATATATGAGGAGTACGGACGCCACTATGTTCATAGCTTGACAGTAGCCAATCGTTGGGTTCTTGAGGGCATACGCGCATAGTATACGACGAAGCGCCGAAATGCCTTGAACATTATAGGTATTTTTTAAATCGTGGGCAGTTTTTTAGGGCAAGACTTGTGAGTAAAAATGGCTTAATGCTTTATAAGAGAATGGCTTGTATGAGGGAAGCAAGGCAATAAGTTTGGAAGTTGATAGAAAAGGAAGAGTGAAAAGATGGATCAAGTGAGTGAGAACGAAATTTAAAATACAATGTAAACTCCATATAACGTCACTCGATTTAACGTCAGATTCCCTAAAACGTCGAAGTCACTTGGCTTTGATTGGTTTAGCTTGCCTTCCATACAATGATTATCTTCTCTCTATTTAACGACAACTCTCTATAACACAATATAATGCACAGTCTCTTCAGTGCCGTTATATGGAGTTTACACTGTATTTCACAAAGGCATAAATTGTAACAAAGATAAAAGGATAACTATTAAATTATACTCAAATGATCACATAAAGAATTTTCTTTGAATACACACAACTTTTTTTGCTCAAGTTAATCAATAAACAACTTACCAACATCGTTCTGGAATGCTCTATGCTCAGGCAGCGATCTATGGAGATCCCTTTCGATTTCATCGTTCGCTTGGTTCTTAGAAGAGAGTGCTTCGTTGACGAGTCTCTCATACAATCCTTTGTTCTGGGCCTTCTGCAGTGTAGACCCTGAGAATACGCTCCATAGTTCCCCACGTAAAGCCTCCGGTATGCCGTTGACAACGAGTTCGCTTCCCTCCGTAGTCTGGTACATGCTGACACCACGACCGACTTCCGACATATGGTCTTCCCATTGTTTTTCCTTCGGGAAGATTATAAGTAAGGTGAGAAGGCATTTTTTACGTACTGTTAAGTGTTAAGTGTGCCGAACATCGTAAATGGTAAGTTCAATAGACTTATACAGACCAATTAGAAACTATTAGGTAGGTATAACTTTAAAAACAGTTATATATAATAATACTTTACTATTTGATGTTAAATGATAAATATACAATAGGCTTGAGCAAATTTTGCGCCATGGTAATCGATAAATAGGCGGTAAAAATTAAAATAAAAAGTGTTTTAAATTAACGTCAACGAAGCAAATAAATCAATTTATGTATATGAAGAGAAATAAAATAAGCATATCGGTTCCAATCGTTTCGTAAAAACCATAAAATTATATCACAACATTACTCAAACTTGTGACTTCATTTGTTAAGAAGCAGTATTTATCGATTATTTCCAGTATTTTTTGGCTTGTATCCAACGAGTTCTACCTTTAAACTCTTATATAACTGACCTTTTTCTCCTGTATCTGTTTGATGGGCGATGTCTGGTGGGTTTTGAAGAGCGTCATCAAGGGGGGCTGGGCTGTCCAGTCTCCCCTGGTCTCCGGTCTCGGCAGCGCCCGGGTCGCTTTCTCCCTGTACACATCACTGTTGTCACAAAGTTGGATTAGTTATAAATCGACAGAGCAAATATATTCCCCACAGTAGACGTTAGTAGCGGCGCCGACAGGACCATGCTGTGTTAGATGAACGAACACCCTGTTAAATGCGAAAATGTATTAATAGTAGGTATATGTAGAAAAGGAAGTCGAGTTAATTTCATGCTGTCGTAGTAGATAAGAAAAGTATTAAAGTAGAAATATGTGAAACAATATAAGGCAATTTTTGCAGTCAATTATAACCAGTAAAGATAGTATATCAGTCTATATAAGGAGTAAATAATCAAGATTTTCCACAATATTTTAAAAAAGGTTCTGAATAGAAAATCTGAAGCCCAGAAGATGAAATCTGCTGAAGATAACACAGAGCTTAAAACAGACTAGCTATTGAAAAATGTTCAATGCAGTTAACCATCGTAATAATAGAAAATAGATGAACCATACCAAATAGCAACCATTATTAGGCAAGAATAATAAAAAGGTGAAGAAGAGCTTTTTACAGTCTAAGTTACATACAAAACATCATTCCCTTCTAAACAGAAAATAAAAAAGTCTTTATTTGATGAAAAATAAAACAGAAAGAAATAATGTTACGAAAACTGTCACGAGGATTAAGATAGACGTTACTATAATATACACCAAAGAATACATCACTACAATAACAGTTACAAAAACCAACAGCACTACTGAAAAACAACCCAATGCGTCAAATTTCAAAACAGCTCATCCATAATGAGTTATAATCATGCTAAATCATACACGGCCACTCACCTAGGTAATTTGGCGAGCAACTCGGATATTTTGTGGACGAGAAAATCTCTATCGGATATGTTGCCGAATAGGAAACTCGTGTGGTGTTCTGTAGTGATGAGAATGCTACCGGAATCCCCGGAACTACCGGTGCCCCCGGAATCAGCGCGCTCCACTTGCTGCACGTTCCGGAGTGGTATCGTGAGACGCACTAAATTTGGGACCTAAAACAAGAGTTTTTAAATAAAAAGTACTAAATTACTTGAATGTATGGTAACAACATGTGATCAAATAAAATGTATTTATTACGTATTCTCATGATCAAATAAAATATATTTAGTAAAACACTGATTCCAAAGTCTTCAAAATTCATTTTACAAGGAGCTGAGTCATGACTCACAGTGCCCATGGGCACGACATACCTACGGTAAGAATGTGCATATTTTATTTTGTTACATGCAAATATGCACTGCATTTTACATTCAAATTATGTTTTTTTTACAAACAGTCCACTACGATTGGACGCCATCTATTGCTAGTGAAATAATAATAATTTTAGTAATTTTATTACGTTAGTTGGTATACCCAGTTGAGACGATCCTAGATGAGCAAATTCTCATTCCCAACGTAACAAATGCGGTTAACACAAAAAGGCTTAAAGAGTATTCCTTCCTTATTCCAATGTTTCTCGTTTATATTGTGGATTATCAAGAAAAATTCCTTTGATTCTTGGTCTTTGTTCGCTCGGTTTTAACCGGTCCTTAGCCTAGGTTTCAACTAGAGATGTTCCGGATATGATATTTCGGATCCGGTTACGGATACGGATATGGGAATAAAATTATATCGGTTTCGGATTCGGTTACGGATATGAAATTATTTCGGATTATCCGTTAGTTTCGGATAGTTTCGGTTACGGATATTAGATTGAAGTAAATTATAAACACAAATAGTATGTAATAATTTGATTTTATTTATAGGTTTTATCTATTCACTGTGTTTTGTTTTGAGATGAAGTTTCAATGAAGTAGTGCCACCTCCTCTTTTCCGAGAAAAGTTTCTATCGCATTGTTTACATTTTGTGTATTCTGCATTTATTTGATTAAAAAATGTCCAAATGAAACTTGACTTTGGTCGCATAATATCACAAGACTTGAGGATAAATTTAAGCTAAGTATAAACTTTAAAATAAAACACTAACTAGATATGTTGTTATCATCATCATTCCCCTGCCCTGGTCCCAATTTATTCCTTGGGGTCGGCGCAGTATGTTTTCTCCTTCCACACATCCCTATCAGCCGTCATGACTTCATTCACCCCTTTCTTTTTCATATCTTCAGTCACGCAATCCATCCATCTCTTTTTTGGCCTTCCTCGGCCCGCCCATCCATCCACTTTCATAACCATCACCTTTTTTCCTACATATGATTCATCCCTTCTCTTAATGTGCCCATACCACGACAGACGGTTTCCTTTCATCTTTTCTATCACAGGAGCTACTTTCAGACTTCCCCTAACGTATTCATTCCTCACTCTGTCACTCCGTGTTATACCACATATCCATCGCAACATTCGCATTTCTGCTGCATGCAGTCGTCTTTCATCCGTCTTTTTCGTTGCCCAACACTCTGATCCATACAGTACGACAGGTCTTATAATGGACTTGTATATTCTGCCCTTCAATTTGAGGGGCATTCTGGGGTCGGGTCACATATTGTGGATGAGACCTGTCGTCATTTCATCCACCCTGAGTTGATTCTCTGCCTTACGTCCCCGTTTATGTCTCCGTCGCTTTGCAAAAGTGACCTAAGGTAGCGGAATTCGGAACAGACTGGTACCGGTATTCCACCTAGTGTGACGGACACAGAACTTGAAAGACCGCCGTAGTCACAAAACTATATGTTTTGGTTTTGCTGACTTTAAGGCCAACATTTTCAAGTCTATGCCGCCACACCTCCAGTCTGTTCTGCACCTCGTGGCCACTTTCTGACACCAGCAAGATGTCGTCAGCAAATAGCATGCACCAGGGTGCCTCTTCCTGTATACCTGCCGTAACGGCAACCATAATCAACAGGAAGAGGTAAGGGCTAAGAGCCGACTCTAGATGCACACCAACAACGACATCGAAACTGGCCGTAAAACCGACCGCAGTTCGGACTTGATTACCGATTGAGTACCGCAGATGCAGTACATGGCCCGAATCAACTGCAGGTACTTCTAAGGCACACGTTTCTTCTTAAGGGCCCACCATACAACTTCACGTGGAACCCGATCATAAGCCTTTTCGAGGTCAATGAATGCCATATGCAAGTTTTTGTGTGCTCTTCTGTATTTTTCGCACAGTTGGCGAATTGCAAAAATGGCATCCATTGTCCTACGGCCAGGCATAAAACCGAACTGGTTCCGTGAGACCTCACACAGCACACTTCTCTCTCAGTCGTCGCTCAATTATTTTCTCCCATACTTTCATAGTGTGTGACATTAACTTTATCCCCCGACTAGCTTTTGCTCGCGACTCCGTCCGCGTAGACTACAGAGTTGAGTTCAGAAGGAAAATAAGTTGTAGTTTATTTTACTTCTCAGAGTCCTTTTTATGTTCATACCAAAAATCATACAATTCAGTCTAATTGTTCAACCGTAACGCGTCGATCTGCGCCTTGTGCATCATTATTGCGCGCTTGATCAATATTTTAAAACTGCAATATCTTCTAAGATACTCGGTGAAATCAAAAGATGTAAAGGGCAATTTTAATTAAAATTAACTACTTGTAATGAATAACGTATTTATTTGGATAAGGATTAATATCATATTTATAAAAACACCTTCACAAATAAAACTTTATTTAAAAATAAATTTGGTTAGGATAAAAAACGTTATAGTGAGCCAACCTTAAAAAATAAACATATGCCGTCGCGGACTTTTTTTTAGAACTTTTAAAGAGAAACATTTCTCTCAAACATTATTTTAGCGAAACTTTAACCGTTTTCGCAGCGCACGCAGTGGAAGCTCACAAAAAGGAAAAAATGTCCCCGATTTTGAAACATTCTTTATTGCTGCTTCGCTCCTATTCGTCGTAGCGTGATGTTATATAGCCTATAGCCTTCCGCAATAAATGTGCTATCTAACAGTGAAATAATTTTTCAAATCGGACCAGTAGTTCCTGAGATCCTAGCGTTCAAACAAACAAACAAACAAACTCTTCAGCTTTATAATATTAGTATAGATAATAATTGTTGCAATCTTGCACGTCCCCCTTATTTTTAAAAATGGGCACCCCATAGCTATTGCATCATTCATCGGGTATCGTGCCGTCCTGCAACAACTTATTGAAGAACAAAGTCAGCCACTTCCACCCAACTACTTGTAAGACCTTCCATACCTCTACTAGTATTCCATCTGGCCCAACCGCCTTTCCATTCTTCATTCCATTCAGAGCATTCTTAACTTCATCCATCTTAATTTCTCTCACTAATCCCATGTTTACCGGTATGTGTTGTTAATGACAAGAAATAACAAACAAACTGCAAGATTGACGTGGCGCGCGAGCGGTGAAACAAAAGCCTGTCGAAACGTGTCGTTTTATTTAGACTCCGCCCCTATCCGGAACTATCCGAAATTTTAAATCGGATACGGATACTGTTACGGATATTTTTTTATTTCGGATATCCGATTGTTTCGGTTACGGTTACGGAGCTCCATAACATCCCTGGTTTCAACACCATTTCGTAATATAATCCACTTATGACTAAGTACCTTATTTTATCAAAGAGATAGGAAATGTATTTCCCTTAACCTGTATTAATCATTTCAGTTATAAATTCAATTTACAACTCCGTTAGGTGCTTACGAAATATTATACCATAGTTCATTGTATTAACAGTGAGAACGTAAGTAAGTAAGATAAGTATTCCCAAAATACGATAACGTCATGCATATTATAAGACCACACCTACATACAGTACCATGGCAACGTTGTAAACCTACTTCCACAATAAATACACCCTAATCACTAATTAAATTAATTATTGCATACCTACATAATAATTAATTGTGAACGAAATATACTAGTCTTGAAATATCCTGCCAGTATAAATTTCAATGTTTCTTTTATTATTTCAACACGCTAAAGTAGTTTAGCTGATATTACCTAGATTCGGCACACAGGGAAATAAGAATGTTATCTAGATTGTTTTTTACTAGATGTTGCCTGCGATTCCGCACGTGATATTGAAACCTTTTTAAAATTTAAATCCATTTATTAATTTTTCATTAATAATAATCATCTGTACATGACATGATGTACACAGTACAAACATGAAATAACTGATAGAGAATAAGCCTTGACTTCTTTACAAATATATTTCACGCAAAATCTGTTTATTTTTTTAATAAGAGATATAGATGGAGTATTTTAGTCAGCTATAAGCTATTTTCAGCTCCGAAAAATATCAGGTTCTTACCCAAAATCTATACTAACACGATCGAATCAGCAGGCAGAAGCTAATACTTAACAATTGCTATCAGAATTATTTACACATGGCACCGTTCGAGTTCGTAACTATTATAATAGAACGATAATGCGTTCGTAACAAAGCATCGTAAACAATACCTATTTCGTGAGTCACGTGTTTATTGTCGATAAAAACAATATTTTTGCAAATGATCGCAGCCATATTGTTAAATGAGTATTTGATTGTTCAATAACCATGGTGTAATGTGACATGTCCCTTTAATATTATTATAAAATTGAATGCCTTCCGTAATGTAAGATCGGTCATTGTTACCGGGTTTTATAATTAAAATAAACCCAGTAGCAGTATGGAGTCTAAAAATGGATTCTAAAACGACACTAGGCTAGCCTCAATTACGCGGAATACAGAAACTTGAGTCTTAGAAACCAGAGCAGTTTTTAGTCTTCAAACACTTAGGCTATGTTTGGTTGGGCCTATTAAATTCTTACTCCGCTACCTCTATAAGATGGTTTAAGTACCTATTAGGGCGCCAGTAAAGGTTTGCATTATTAAAACCAGTTCAACTTTATCAAAAACATAGTGAAATGAACCCATCTTCAAATACCTAAGCTGTTATCAATAGAGTGATTCGTCCTTGTATTAGTTTAATTGAGATACGTCTCAATATTTAAAAATGTCAGGGGGCATCCCCCAATCAAAAAATGAACTTGAAACAATCATTATTCAACCATTAGATCGTCTCCTACCGAATTTTAATTACTCCTAATGATATTGATAGTCAAACGACAGAAAACGTAATAGGCAAGTTTGTAACTTGTGATCTACAAATGTTTTTAATATCGAAATTGCTTATAAAATTGGACACAGGATTTGTAGCTTTATGAAAGAAATGCATTTCGTTAATAATGATCCTTACTTTTCTTTCATCACACTTTCAAAATATATTTCGTTGGATCAATAAATTATTAAACTACATATGTTACAGAAATAGACAGACAGATGGGCAATGAAAACCGTTACCGATTATGATAATTTCTGCGGTATTCTTTAAAACACATAAATACAAAGTCTATATAAAAAGCGAGTATACATAGACAAACTCACCCTGCTATCGAAGCATATGAAGTTCTGCGACAGATACAATCTTCCCCAGTTGTGGCGTTTGTTGTACGGAGTCCATAAAGTGCATTCTTCAGTCCCATCTAATTTCTCAGTTTGCGGGAGCCGAAACCTCAAGGTATAGAGGTTAGACTGTTTCCTAGCGTCGAGGTCACGTTTCAAGAACGAAGGTTTCTTTGGTACATTCTTACTCAGCTTGGTTAGAAGATCCTTGTCGATGTTGAAGCTGCCTGATTTGTCGTCGATCAACCTATGAAATGAGTAAATTATGTACTATATAGTATATACCTATTTGGTTAAGACTTTTGACCTCAAAGGTCAAAAAAATTGAATCGACACTAATTATAAGTGTGGGCAGTTTTAGATTGAGAAGCATTCTTGGGAAGAATTACTTATTGTTTTTGGTCTTATTTATCATTTATAATATTTATCATAAATTAACTTTTACTGAAATTGTAGAATACAAGTTCACGGATAACCTCTGGTGGCACGGTTCGCGAGTTAGGATTTGATCATTTTCGTATGTGAAATATTTGTCTTGGAATTTTATATCTTGTACATTGAACTACTCACGACACCCCTTGTATCCGACTCGGAGTTATGAATAATATAATATAATTCAAACCGCTTCGAAACCAAAAAAAGAAATTAGAGACTTAATTAGCTAACGATAAATATTTATCCATAAACTTTGAATTAACGGTTCAATCGAATCATGTTATATTATGCTTCAAATAAGACGTAGAAATTCTAATATAAAGATATTAAAAACAAATCAATAAACTATAGGATAAACTATTATCTCCTGACCTTGACACACAACTATGTTTGAATATAATATTTGCTGCCGTAATAATACGGAACGAGCTAACCGGACTGTACATTGTACTAGTAAACACACATCTATTAGTATTATCAATTGCTTTTGTGCAAACCACACGCTATGTAAACTGTATTAGGTAAATAGTATAGCAATAGTTTACTGTAACGCATGTGCGAAGTTATAGCAAGGGCCAATTAAACGTGATCATTCTGACATAACATGATAGCCTGGTAGGTCAAGTTGCGGTTAGCAGGCACGCCATCCGAACAGTCGCGGTCTAATATTCGAATCACTTTGTTTCTTATTTGTTTATAATGCAAATTAATTATAAAATACCGGGCAAGCATCGGAATGTTTTTATATTTCCAGTTTTAAACGGTTAACAATAATACCGCAAAAAACCGTTATAACTGACGTTTCTCGATAATTGGTTCGTTGTTCTCAAAAAAAGCTTTGAAAACTTTGAAACTTCTTACTAAATTATTCCGTTTTTCCGATTTATGAGATCAAATAATTTTTATAAATAATGAAAAATACTACCACTAAATTATACATTATGACATCCATTATTGGGTTAAGCTATATTCACTTTTTATTACAAACCAAATGAACCATATATACTATAATCCCCTGTTATGAAAAAAAATCACATAACATGTGGTTACACAACATTCAGACACAACTCCAGTTAAGTACTATGCAAAATAAGAACAAACCAATTAAGAAAACATGATTATTTCACCATTCAATGTTTCTATACCTTTAGTTCTAATAAGAATTAAAAAATATATATATCAAACATAGGTGTTTAAATTTGTAGTAAACAATGAAATTATTTAAATACTGTGCTTATAAAAATAAATTTCACTTACTGTTTCATAGCAATGTTAGCTAGTTGCTGCATCAATGCAAAAGTCTCATTCTTCTTCAAAAACATTGTGAAATAATGCTCATCATCTCTTGTCACCACTTTGATAGAGTCAGGGAACAAAAGGCTGTTAGTCTTAGCTAGCTCGGTAACATCGGCCCAGCGGATCTTGATTGAAGTCTTGCGCCCAAATATATATGAATAGAAACACATGTAATGCACAGACAGATACATCCAACCCTGTCTTGGCATTTTTCCCTTCCAGTAACTAAAAATTGGATTCAAATGAATTGCCTTAAGTAATTGAGATACACTTAGAAAATATTGAAAATCATTTCATAATAAAATGATACATTGACTTACCTACATGAATAATAACACACCAATTTCTCATCTTTTGGCATGTTAAATCTTTGGTGAAATTCATAATCCACATTCTTGTATGTAAGAGTATCTTCATCTATGAAATAATATAGATAAAATAGACACAAACTACCTACATATCATATTAAAAAGATAAGATCATTGAACAAGTTTTTATCAAATACTATTTAAAGTGAAGACATAACTATAAATTACCTTTATTTCTGTCTCTAATTATGTTTTACAACCTAAATTATTTCATATTTCTTATAAAACATGTATCTAGGTATATGAAAATATTCTAATTAAACAGACTTATTTCCAAAACAAGACACATACAAATTAAAAGTAATAGATTTATCCACTTGTCAAACTATTGGCATTATATAGTTCTTCCTTTTGCAATTAAATCATTTATCGTCTTAACCCTTTTAAAAAAAAATACAAATCAAATACCTTCAGTAAGGGTTTCCTGTTCTGTTGCAATTATAGAATTAATTTTACAGCAAACAAACTCTGTGACTTCTTCCTCTGTGTCAAAAGAGTGCAATGTTGGACACACATTCTCAAACAACCATTGCCAATCCTGCCTAATCTCTTGTTCTGTAAGAGCTGTTGCTATAACTAGAATAAAATAATATCAATAAGGTTTCAATATTTGTATTGGTATATATAGAGATTGTTCTTAAAATTAATAAAAGGTGTGAAAATATTACTAGGTTTCTCGCTGGATAATATCTACAAATGTATACATTACATTCCAATATAAAAATTAGTCATCCCTGATAATAAAAAAGTTCTATTTATTTTATCACTGAACTGCAGTTATAAAACATATTTATCATTAAGTCAAATATATTCTTTATAATTGTACCCTTATAAATTATTTGGAATGATTTAATGTAATGCATCAGTTGATGAAACTTGGTTTTTGTTTAAAAAACTGGATTTAAAAAAATCTAACAAGAAACCAAATAACTTAGGTATAACAAAGTATAAATAAAATATAATCTATTTTTCGGTCTTGGTAAATTCTTTATTAAACAACTTAAATTTAGCAAAAAGGAGACCTTTAAAAAGATCTTAGTGACACTTTAAATTAGATATTTTTAAGAAAATAACTCACCATAATATATTTCGCTGTTAGGTGTTTGATGCAATATCCTATATGGCGGTGGTTTGGTATCTCTAACACTGTCTAGAGTCCCAACCAGTAATGAAGACAGTCCTTTAGATTTACCGTGTCCTTTCCTCCTTTGCAGGACGAAATACAATGTCGTTTCGTCGCAATCCCTACATTAAACATTTAGTAATTAGCATACCGCAAAAGCGAATATGAGAGTCGCACTTAGAGATAAGCAAAGCATTCGTAAATATCAATTACCATAGCGCAGTTTTGATGAACACTTCTTGCGGTTTCACCCACATTATGTCGCCTCTCAAGCACTTTTCATACGAGACACTTAACTTACGAAAGTGTGAATGAACATGTTTAAACGGAAAACAATATACAAAAATATTATAATCTCAACATATGAACAAACGAGATATTGTAACTTTTGACAATTTTTTTCCAAACAAATGTCATTGTTGACAAATCTTGTTCCAGATACATTTGTAACTTGAGCTACCTACCGGTAATATTTCGAACATTCAGAAATGGACGACGAAACATGCCAACGACGTAAAGAAACCTACTCACTGCTGAGTTTTTTATTCCTTGTTTCAAAGGCCTATTTAAACAATAGATAACATAACATATTCTGCAAACAATTATTTCATTAAAAATAGTATGAAAAAGCAGCACATGACGAATCTAATATTGTTGTCTGATAAAATAAATAAACTCAGCAGCTTCCGCAGTCGGTTTACAAGTAATCCCAATTTAAGAAGGAGTAGTTAGTAGTAAAAAGGCGGTCAATTGAAGCTCACATCAAGTTATAACGCTTTCCATTTTTGTTAACATTAATTTATTCACAATATTAGCGAAATATTAATGAAATACGCACAAGGTTTGTTTCAGTAAGAGACTAAAAGCATAGCTTATCTTTAGCCACAAAAGCAATCATATTCGAAAATACGGAATACTTAAAAATTTCGCAATAATTGACACCATACATTAAGTTTAGTATAAGCCATTGGTTATTGATATTAGTATTGCGTTACACAAACTTAGTTTCTTCATGTAAAATTTTGAAACCAATATGAAGTGTTTTTTTTTTTAAATAAAACAAATCCGGCTTAATGATGTTGATCTTTTTCAGCAAACCTTCTTTGAGTCTCTGCCCAAGATCGCTCATTTTCTTCCGAATTTGCCATTCCATGAATTTTACCGAATACGTATAGGGAGATCAGGCAACCTAAAGGATAATACATCCATATGTAATTCTTTTTCATGTATAAAAAATAAGGAAACTGCGCTATCTTCGCTGATAGTGTGTATGGAAATTTCATGTGCCGTCCAGTTTTTCTGAAATAATAAAATTATAAAAAAGATATATAGCTGGTTGGAGAAATCCTGCTTTACTTAAGTGCAATATTCAAGGAGCGCCAAAAATATGCTCTGTTCTAATACTATTGTTATTTCCTTTGGTAACATAGCTATTAGGTAATTACCCGGCAATTATATCAGCATTCTTTAGATATTTCTCCAAGTTATGATACACCGTTTCAAGTACTTTAGGTGAAACCATGCTGAATAATATTATTGAATGAAATTCCTACTTCAAATGCTTTTCATTAAATTTATAACGTGTACATCACAAAGCCAAATTTTTAAAAGACATATGTCATTTTTACATCTAATTTAATTAAATCATTTGGATTGACATAATCAAACAGGATCCTTTTACCTTCAAGATTTCACCTATTTGGGTTGCGATTTCAATAACCTATATTTTTCCCCCTGGTCCATATTCCTCTTTAATAAATACCGCAGAATAATAATATATTTAAAGAGTTAATAAAAAAAATTAAAAAACGTTTTTTTGTAAAGGTCCCTTGCGTATTGTTTGCAAGTTTTTGGACGTTTAATTTCTGACATGTGTCAATTTCCTAAATTTTGCGATCCCGTCACCCGTCTCCCCTGCTGCCTGCATTCCCCTCTTCAATCAATTGTGAAATCTCGTGGATGCATGACGTTCAGTACTTTTCGAAAATAGTGAATAATTAATCATTAAGTAGACAAAATTCTGCTGAAATGAGCGACAACGAAAAAGAAGAAGCGGCTAATTTGGTACTGCGTTAGACGAATTGATTTTAACGGATGTGCACATTGGAATGTAAATTTGAGTTATGGCTTGTAATGTCCATTCATTACGTGTAATTGTTTTCAGAAAGAAGAGTTTGAATGGGTGCTGCGCGAAGAAGTTCACGCTATACTACATCAGCTTCATTCAGTGTTAGTTGTAAGTGTGATCGTTCAATCACCTTGACTCGAGTTGTGTCCGACAAAGATACTTAGTAAACGAGTGTTCCGGTTTCACAGGAATGCGCACACAGGTTCCCCGTGCCGTTGTACGGCAACGAAGGACAGAAGCAGGACAAGTTTATGCTAACGTCACAGCCAGAGCAGTTAAAATGTATAGTTACACTTACTGGAGATAGCATAACACATGCTGTAAGTACCAACACAATACATATATAGTCATTACATACAGTTTGTTATGCTGCCTACACCATGTGACTGGGTTACATTTGTTTCTATATATACTGTTTTAGCATACTCTTTATAAATATTGTCCACATTGTTATAAATTGCTATTTTGTCAAAGTAGAGAATAAATAATGGTGTTAATAATATAAATAACAGCTCTCTTATCCATATATACTGTTTTAATAAGTAAAAGTTATTGACATTTCAAGTAAACATTAGTAGTAATATGCTCTATTTTTTGCAAATGCATTCTTCTTCTTCTTCATCAACCCATATACGCCCACTGCTGAGCACGGGTCTCCTCTACCATTGTAAATGCATTCATCACTTGTTATTATATTATTTTGTTATTATCTAATACCCAGAATTCATTGATAAGATACCTTTAAAGTGGTTTTAAGTCTTAAATCTTTTACCACATGTACAATATTATTGTACAAGAATAGTTTATTCTTAAGAATGTAGTAGTAAAAAGTTAATTTTCTTGAACATTTTATAGACCTAGTACTCAGTAAACTCAATCTAATCTTGCATATCTTTAATCTAGAACATGTTTTATTTGTATTGTTTATGAAAACATAAAAATTGTTCCAATTCAAGACAATTGTGACTTTTTTTGTCTAGTTAAAAAATTATCACTTAATATACATATGTCATAGGAAAAATTCTATATTACAGACAGCTTTTAGTACTTACCATATAAGGCAATATTTAAGATAAGTGTGATCATAAACTGGTATATATGAATGAGAATTGGTTTTGGATTTGACAGGACATCAGTTTCAAGGTGTTGAGGCAAATGCACACAATATGTCGCACATCTATCAATCATGATGGACCATGGAAGCTTCAGCAGATTCAAGATGCAGCTAATCATTTGCAGCAAGCTATTGGCTACATTGACAATGTGGATAAACATTATGTATTCCGGTAAATATTTTTTACATGTTACTTACAATCCATTTTAAGATTTGCTCAAAATTCCACAACAGAATTTGCTACTATTTTCATTTTTATGTAAAACAAAATATATAATTATATAACACAATGATACTTATCATTCTGCAGTTTAAACATTTCAAAATATTTTTTTTATGTAGTCTAGGCCAACTTCATCACATTGACAACTAAATAAATTAACAGATTTACTAATATAGTCCTTTAGTGAAGATAAATTCGTCATCATTCATTCTATACAATTTAAACATTGTTGTTCCATTAAAAAATAAGTATAGAGTTTCTACACTATTTTTGCATTTTCTTTATTTTAAAGTTATTACAGGAACCTATTAAGATAAATAATACAAAACATTATTATAATTTACATTCTTGTTATGCATATGAGTATATCTTGTTTTGCACATGATAAAATTACATGTTAAGGTCACCTTGTTTTAAACCAATTTCTAAACACTTGGTAATTTTCAAATAAACAATCATACAAATTTACTTTGTCTCAGAGGAAGTTACGCCTGAACATTGTGAAAGCATCTTCTGTAGGTACATTTTAGCGTAAAACTAACTACTTTTGTTAAATGGTTTAACAATACTTTTAATGTATTGCATTCAAAACAGAAGAGTGGTAAAATAAACTCCAACTTTTTGACTGGGAAAAAAATTTAATTTTCATTGGCGCCTATAAGTTTATGATTCTGAGTCCAAATATGTAAAAGAAGAGAGTTTTTTATATTCAATATTTACTGTTTTTGTGCCGAGGCTGCAAACAATGTGCATATGCCATATTACCTGATTAATTTTTATTGCCTATTAAGATGATATCCTACAACTCTTTCCTGCAATCATCTTTCTTTTTCATGGAAGCCTTCTTTTAAATTCTTTTCAACTACTATCTTGACTTTTCAATATTTTTAATGGTGGTTTTAAGCATCTTTTTTCCCTGCTTTTATAACTTTAGCAATCTTAAAATCGATTTTCCCTTAATAGATAATGTAGATACTACCAGATTCATTCTATTGTTTCACTATGACCATATTTGTAAAAATTCTTAAACTAACAGTATTTCCTTGTTTGCTTCTTACAGATCATCGGAAGAAGTGTTGCATATTATTCAGTGCCTAATAGGTTCCTTACAGCGTGCGCGCACTGCCTTAGTATTACCAAAAAAGAGAGCCATTGATGAACTTATGAATAGTAGAAATATGGTATGTACACCTCAAATTGATTTATAATAATCATTAACACATTATACTAATGACCATGCATATAATACGCAATTAGTATCAGGTACAAATTAAGCATCTACATTTATAAATCATGATTTATTTGAAATGTTTATATCAATTTATACTTGTAGATGGAATTGATTGGATATTATTCAATTACCTATACAACCAAAACAAAAATAAATTAATAATGTTAATAATTGCTTACAATTTAGACATTGACTGATGTTGCTAATGTTTCGCACTAAATATTAACAAAAACTGCGATAAAATTCGAAAGTATAATTTTAAAATTTTTGAGTTAATAAAAATTCATGCTAAATGTTTATTTTATTATTTTTTTAAGCAATATCCATAGAACCTACATTGCGAGGGTATAACCAAAATATACACCTGACATCTTCAATAATTTTAATCATAAACCTTAAATTAATTTTCAGAAAGCCTTATCGCCAAACCTACCTGAAGACTTAGCAATATCATTCTACATCCAGTCACACAAGTTGATATTTGTGGCGTACCAGTTGAGTTCAGTGCATGGGACTATGAGGATCGACTCCTGTCAGGCGGACTGTGCAGTGCCGTGGTTGAGTGATGTGCTGTTCATGTTGACCGCTGCACTACATATGTGCCAACAACTCAAAGATAAGGTGACTATATATATTTTTTATATGGTTGGATTTTGTTCTACACCAGATAGTCATGATGAAAGAGTTTGAATGTAAAGGCAAAGAAAATACTAGCTTTAAATTGCTTTTGTTGCTGGATTGATACAAATATCAATCCGCGTTAGATCAATGTATAGATTGAGACTTGTACTCTGTAAATAGGGTGCATAATGTATGTGATGCACATGGTGAATCACTAGGAATATTGTAGAAGATGTGCATATAGTCGTACCCATTACATCAGTATATCTACGCGTTGCTTATACAAATACAGAACTTACCAAGTTAACCCAGTAATTAACTTTTAAGTATAAACAAATGTCTCACCAGTCACCCGTAACCGTAAATTCCTTATTTGCAAAGCTGTCGTTAAAAATATCTATAACATCTCTGCGAGAAAAAGTGTATATTTTTTTGGTTGTATAATTAACAATATCAAGGAATATTTTAAAGGATACTTAATAGAGACTAGAGGCCGCGGGCTATCTACTTAACTTAAAAAAAATATAAACCATGTAGAGTCATTTAAGTTAGTAGTGGTTATTTATCCTTGTTATAAAATAACGCATCGTTTTAAAATACACTTAATATTTGTTAGTTAGCACTAGATAAACTAGTACTTTATAAAACCCATATTAGTATCTAATCATACAGGGAATTTCTTTACGTAAGTAGTTATCAAAGAAAAGGCATATGAGCCTTAAGCGGAAACATTTTTTTATGTTATCTGTATTTGCACAGTGTTATCACACTTCTCGTCGTTGTCTTGGTTACGAATCAATCATTTATCAGATAATGTTTTGATTATGCCTAAAGTTACCATTTATCTCGACGTGCACCGAAGCAGATAGTGCTTTAGAAGCCCAGATAACTTGTTATTTAATCCTGATTTATTTACCCAATTAAGATTGTGAATTGGGTAAATGTAATCTCTTATGACTAATGTATTGACGATAATTTCTGTCGCGCTTTTCTTTAGGAAGTTAATGTCACTCCCTCGAACACAGAATTCTTTTAGCTTAATAATTGTTATACAAACAAACAAACATACCTCACGCCTATATTTCCCGAAGGGGTAGGCAGAGATGCATTTCTGCACCTACATTTCGCCAGGTATGTTTCAGTCCCACGTAATAGGGGGCGAGCCTATTGCCGATTTTCGGGCACATTTCCAGACCCCGTGCTGCTACTGAGATTTTCCCAATGGAAAAATCCAATAACACTTTGCCCGATCTGGGAATCGAACCCAGGACCTCTAGATCGCACGGCACATACTTGTACCGCAAGACCACGAGGCAGTCATACTTGGTTAACAATCGTTATAGTGACAATTTATGTACTAAAACATGAAATATTGTTGCACTTATTTTGGACCAATACTTATGACATTAATTCTGCCTGTATACGTAATTGTACAAAAAACATAAACAAAATAAGATAACTAACTACAGCCATTGAATATGCAGTTATAAATCAGACTAGCATTATTGACCAGTGTGAGACGATCGACGAGTATTTGTTTCTTGATTTAATCGATACTCTTATTTGGATCGCACTAATCGATATGCATAGATATTAGACACATTGCAATTAATTCCTTCAGAGATAAAAAAAACTTTGTAGTTAATGTATATCCAGGTTACTATCTTCGTTCGTTTTCCTCATAAGAATATGAATAGTATATAATTGTCAGTCACGTCTTTGACTTGAAGTAAACCTAGTTTGGTTCGTGAACAAACAGATGAGATTAAACAAGGAAAATAAACATCTGTTCTTAAATTTGTTAAATATTGGTCTTAATTTGATAAAGTTTGGCACAAAACTTAAACTTATTGAGGTTTATTTGTAAAAGTAACAAGGGTTACTATTTTCCACCCTGTGGATTGGGGGTGTAAGAATTCCGCCACGGTATCCCCTACCTGTCGTAAGAGGCGACTAACAGGGGAAACTGGGGTTGCTGGGCGTACTGCGGGGGCGGTACCCTATGATAGCAACCCCGAGATTGGCGGCAGAGGGCGTGGCCTCTTAACTGTCGCGGACGTTCACAAAAGGTGAACGTCCAAATCGAGTAAGTGGAGGGCAAAACAGCCCTCCCAATTTGGAGGGGTCCATAACTGGACGGTGCGCTGGGCGGCAGCGGATCATTTAGGGCACCTCTGCCCTGAGATGCCGTAAAACCGCCCTAAATGCGCGTGATGGTCACCGAGAGGTTTTAGTCGGTATGCTGGCGTAGCCAGAGACCCCGACATACCCCTCAGGGCCTCCCCCGAGGTACCGAACAGGGGAGCTTAAGGTGCTTTCCTCTCGTAAAAAAAAAAAAAAAAAAAAAAAAGGGTTACTATTTTTACACACAATATTTTTTTCTTTTATTTCGGAGATAGGAAAACCACCTATATGTTACAAATATACATATGGTGTAAGACAGTAACATTTTCGATTAAATTATCTGCATTCTAATCTGTTAAAATATTTCCCTGATTACATCATAATCGGCTTGTTTGATGTGTTTTTGATATCGATAAAATATATTACGTAATAGAGATATCACATTTTATCTACTTACAACCATTCAATTTGTAACGTCTGGTGTGATAATTCAGGGGTGGTTCATTAATCACGTGATGTTCATCATCGCACATCGTGATATTTATTGAGAACTTTTACTTAAAAATCTTACCCTATGTAAAATCTATATATTTTGAAAAGTCAAGCATCGTAGTATGTATTTTGCACCGAGACAAATATCGCTTATTGTTCTGTTTAACGTAAATAAATACTATTACAATGCTAATACTTTGATAATAAAAAATAAGTGATATCACTCATGGTCCTACATACAGTTTCCCCAACTCCCTCATGATATTTGTAGATGTTTACCAAATCCTGTATTTTGAACTCTATGTGGTCAATTGACTAAGATATTTTTTGTTTTGCTTTGCAGTTGTGCGTGTTTTCGCAGTACAAGGATTTCACAGTGGGATCAAGATCTGCCTCTATGATGTTGAACTGAAAACTCCATGTTAACCAATCCTCACTTATGTACCACTAGGTATGACATTATACAAAAAAAATGTATTTATGTACGTACATGTATTTATTTAGTTATAGTTGTCGAGTCCATTGTTGATATTCTTGTTGAATATGTTGTAATATAATGTATAGTTACTAACAATAACGTATTTATAGGATAATTTTATCTGAGGTGAAGCACTTGTGTACAGAAATGTGATATTTGATGATCAGTTCTTAAATGGTTTTATTGGCTTCCTGTTTTATTTATTTTGTTATTTTACCTGCCGGATTTGCCTGTTGACCCTGTTACACCGGCTGTATGCTTTTCCAGTAGCATACTTATGCGCAGTATTCCATATTCGATCATCAAAACGAGGCTACTTTTATATTAAATTTTCTTTCATTTTCTATATAATTTATTGTACGTAATAGTTAAGTGCACAATTGTAATAGATCTGAATGTAAATTAAAAAAGAATTTCAATGTAACGTGGAAGCAATAACGCTTCGAATTTTATTTCTATATCGCCATAAAGTGTAAGGAAAAATAGATATTTTGTAAACTATTGAAGTTTAGGTACAGTGTTAATGCAGTTGCTATTTTGTAATTGTCGATTGTCGACGATGTGCCAGGTGTTTGCTAAACTGTTCGAAGATATTTATTGTCCTTAGTCAATTATATTCAAGAATATATATTTGCAAAAATCTTGAAAGCACTACATATATCTCTGCTTACATGTACCATTTAAAACATATAATCGAAAAGCTGTTACTGAAATATGCGCCGACAAATTATCGATACTAAAATATAACGTAAAGGAAACGCCCGCCCTGATATTGCTATAATATTGCCAACTTTGTAAATGTATGCTTTACATTTTTATAGTCACAACTGTATTGCATTGCGTTGTTGAAATAAGATAAGTAATGTACCAAAACGAACAAAATGAAGTGTAGAATTGTTTGTATTTTTACATAAATACGCTATCGGTTTCAAGGAAGTGATTATATCGATATCGATAATTAGACAATAGAGCTGTGCATTGTCATCGGATTTACATTAATTGACATCGTTATCGATATATCACCTAGACCTAATCAAGTCTCGATAGAGCAATTCGAAAGTATGATTAGTAAAATTTGCCTTTAATGCACAATATAAATCTAAAACATATTTATAATGCACTTCTATATTGGGTTTTATCTTGTGAATTTACACTTATTGTAGATGTTTGAAAATTCTATTCTTATATGCTTATACTATTTTTTAGCGTATTACAGGTTTTCTTCATCTTCAAAGAGGTTTGTTAAGGGGTTACATGGGTTTCGTAGGGGAAAAAAAGGCCTATTTTCAATATTTTTTTTTCTGTATAAAAAATTATTTATTTAATTCAAACTTTTTTCTGCCTTAAAGATACACATTTAAAGAATAATTTCCGAGATTTTCAAAAAAAAATAATGAAAACTCCGCCATTGTGACGTCATTTCCGGTGACCCCTCGAAAAAAAGGTGCGTCCGCGTTGTCAGCATAACTCCTGACAGGATCATCTAAAATGAAAAAAAAAAAATACGTGTTTTAGTTAAGACTATAAACTCCTATTTAAATGGAGAGAAAAAAAATAAAAGTAAAAATTGGAATTTTGGCAGACCTTTTTCCAAAAAAATGATAATTTCGGTCAAATTTGCTCGACTTTTTTTTTTTTTTAAATAGTTGTACTTGAAAAAAACAAAAATCCTCCATACAACTACGAGTAAATTGTATCTCGAACACCCGTGTAAAATTTCATCAAGATCGGTTGAGTAGTTTCTGAGAACTTTTGACAACCGACTTTGAAAACACAGTTCCGAGAAAAACGCGTTTAAAGTTTTGAGTAACAATAAAAGTGGAAAAAAAATTGTTTTTTGTAACTTACAGTGAATCGTTGATTCCTGGGCCATAAAGTAAAGATCCTGCAGCAGTTGCAATGTTCAGGGCATCCTTTTGCTCCTGTTGATGACGGATTCTAGCTTCGCGAGTCTCGCTCGCAAATTTTTTTTCGGCTGCGCACACACGGTTTTCATCCGAAATTCGGGCATATTCGTGGGAGTTTCGGCCTAATTTTAAATCCATACCGTGCATAATCAATAATAAAGCTGATGTTCCTTCATTGAAGATACAAGCAGCGACTAATGCCGCAATATTTATAATCTTCGAAGGAAGTATTTTTGGAGTAATTTTCCAGATCAACTGGTTGAAGCTCTCGTTGTTATTTTGGGTGAAACCACCAACACACCGTTCCAGAAGCTCATCCTTACTGAGATTTTCATATACTGGTTTCATAGCAATCAAAACTTCATCCGGTAATGGAGTATACAGCTGCTCACTATACCTGAGGCACGCTGACCCTTTTATACCTGGCTTGGAGCGCACACCTTCCAAAGGCTGTATTTTCGAAACTATTATTCGGATCGACTTGAAAATTTAGGATAATATTCTTGAGATGTTGTAGAAATTATTAAACCAAAAAAAAAAAATAGATTTTTTGAATACACGAAACCCATGTAACCCCTTAAAGCGATTGATGACGGTGTGTAAATTCGTGGCCATTCGATAACCTATGCATTTAATGTTATTCCAATACTGATTTATGAGGGGTAAAATTTAGGTGCCCTCAATTGTGAAACTACGTACCACCATGTTCAAATAATTTGTTTGACATGTTTGACAATAAAATTATTATACTAGTATTATTAGATAGTCTCAAGACTATGGTAACTATACCTACTGTGTAAATCAGTTCATTGTGATTGTGTTGTATTTCAAATAAATCAAAATGCTGTTACGCAATGTATGTTTTATTGACTTGACCTATATCCTGATTATGTTTTCCCTAGATTATTGTTACCATCGTTGCCTATGCTCAAATTGGATAACTAATCCTGACAGAATTATAGTTGGCATAATAAAGAAATCTTTTATCTTTGCTCGTTTAAAAATTAACAGTGGAAGCATTTTTCTTCGTTGGTTTTAATTAAATTTGTTTAGATTTATTTTAAATACGTACAGGCCCTTGTGTTCGTGTGAAAACTATACTTTAGATATTTATTTAAATATCAAATCTATCTAAATAGCTTTGTGTTGCCTTTGCTGCCTACTTAAAAATATAAAAAACAATGATAGGGATGTCAGTGACAGTTAATCGATGTCGAAGTTTGCATATTAAATTCAAAATTTAATTTATGTACTATTTATTATTCATAAATAAATATTCTAAGCATATTTTTGTGTGTGATTGTGATTTATGCAAAAGTGTTATAGCCACACAATTGTCCGTTTGCGCTTCGGTATAAAGACCAAGACAATAGGCTTGCTATTACTAGAAATGGGCGTATTAATAATTTTACGTTTCATTTAGTATGTAAGATTGCTGATGACCCAATTTGCTAATCCTAGGTTATTCGTATCTATCTAGATAGCGTCCACCATAGTGATGCGCGAATAACTTAAGTTTGAGCAAAAACGGTGCAATCTCATTCGTAGTGACGAATTCCTCGATCGATTACGAAGCTAAGCATCGATAAAAGTTGTAAAACGATGCTCCCATCACTAACTGAGAAACGTCAACCATCAAAGTTTGTTTTCACTTTTTATTTTTTGTGTTTTTAAATTATATGTTTGTGATCAAACAAACAAAATAATCATGTTTATGAGAATCGTCAGCTGGTTTGGTTTAGTTTCTATAATCATAACAGGATTGTTTGGCTTTGGAATTTACCTCACACTGCTCATATTTATTGTGTCTTTTCTAACTGGGTAAGTATCAAATGAAGTACTTGATTTACTGTGCAATATTATCTATCATTTGTACAATAAACAAAATAATACGAGACTGAGTAGAAAAACAAATAATGTATTAACGTTTTTTAAACAACATTTTCAAAGACGTGTTTTTTGCTAAAGCTATGTTCTAAAAATCATTCAGTAAGTTATTCTCATGTATATCATGAATATTTACACTGTGAAAATATTTTCACGTGATTTATCATTATAGGATATTGAACTTTTTTCATTTTGTCTCAATATAAGAAGGTCAATGTCTATTCCATATCTACAATGTTAAAATTTTAAAAACATTAAGATCGAGCCTTACTTTCATAAAACCAATGTAAATATATACTGAATGCTACTGAATTAATGCACATAATTTTATTTGCAGAGTGATAACAATTTTATATTTCTCTTATGATAAGAAAAAAATATTTCCTCTTGACTTGGACTCTCTCGATGATCCTTTGCAACGCACAAACTACTCCATTCAGATTCCAAAGGTAAACCACAAATATTACAATATGGTTATTTGTCAGCTATAAATCAAAATGTTTTGAGTGGCTAACATTACCCTCTTATATCTTTATCAGAATAAATACACAAAAACAGAGATAATGTTTGTATATTGATTTGTATGACGCAATTTATCCATTGCAGGTATTGGAATTATTCAAAAAGGAAACATCTTTACCTAAATTTGACAGTAGAATAACAGGTAGCGAAACTGTTGATTCATTCCTCAATGAGATTATTATGATTATTATCAATGATTATGTGACGCCATGGTATGAAATACTAACAAGTGATGAAGAGTTTACCACACACTCAATTAAACGCTTGGTGCTGGCCACTGGTGCTAATGTAGCTAATAGGTGAGTAGTAGTTCAAGTTAAAATTAAATCATATTTAATTAAGATGCTAAATATTCCCTTGACTTTTATAGGTATGGCTTTTTCGTTACCATAACATAATAATGGCAGAGCTATAATTCTGGTAGTTATGATTAGTTACACTGTTATAAGCAGGGTTGGGCAGTATTTTAATTACTTGTAATTAAAATACGTAATTGAAATACAAATACGTATTTTGTATTTGTATTTCAATTACTTCCTTAAAATGTAATTTGTAATTCGTATTTTAAATACCTGACGCCAAAGTATTTTGTAATTAGTATTTTAAATACTTGAGGCTTTAAAATACATTAATATTAAAATACAATTAACCACCATGAGTGCAATAGTGGTAAGTGGCGAGAAACGGCATAATCCTCTCAATGAGTGAAACTAGGACCAGGCCTCCAGTCCCCGGCAGCCCCACAATTCCTGGTTACGGTAGCGGCCATGGTAACGGCGGGGCAGGGGGTGCTAAGAATCCGCGGGTTGGCCCCGGCTACCACACCCAACGACGACTGGCCATGGTTACACACAACATACGCACTTTGAGGACAAACGAGAAGATTGTTGATTGAATTGAGTGGATAACACTGGGACATACTGGGGTTGTCGGAAGTCCGAAAAATCGGGGAGGACATGACAACCCTGAAGTCCGGTGTTCCGAGGAGGAGTCGGATTTCTCATCCACAGGTCTCTCATTAACAACATCGTATCCAATGAAAGTGTGTCGAACAAGGCAGTGTACCTCATGCTCAGAATATTCAAAAGATATTCGTTGAAGGTCATACAGGTATACGCGCCGACCTCGACACACCCAGATGAAGAAGTAGAAGAGATCTATGAGAACATACGTCGAGCCATACATACTTCCAAAACCTACTTCAATGTTGTTATGGGAGACTTTAACGCAAAGTTGGGCATGAGAAGCGATGCGCAGTTGAAAGTGGGGCAATTTGGACATGGGCAACGCAACCGATCCCGGTGGAAGTCATTGGGAGAGACCTATGTCCAGCAGTGAACTTCGATAAGCTGATGATGATGATGATGAAACTTTTTTTCCTCATCTTTCCAGACCATGCAGATTACTTATTAAGTATTTTGTAATTTGTATTTGGTATTTTAATTACAAATAGCTTAAATACTGTATTTTGTATTTTATATTTCAAATACCTTACGTAAAAGTATTTTTTATTTCGTATTTTAATTACTTGTGATAAAGTATTTTGTATTTTGTATTTCAATTAAAGTAAAGCATGTATTTTGCCCAGCCCTGGTTATAAGTATAATTGAAAAAAATTATTAAAATATTTGATAATGTTATTCATAATTTATGTTACTTTAAATAATGTTGTTATTACAGGATAAAAAGTGTGGACTGGATTCATTTACTATCAACAAGATTTCCAGAGGAGCTTACTATGCATTTAAAATTGTTCAAACAGTCTAGAGTGCGGTTGAAACACATAGATCTGTTGAGTAGCAAAGAATTAGGCAATGATAGCTCAAGACCAAGCCCTAAAAAGCAAGAAGACAAGAAAACCCATAGAAGGAATAAGAGTGAGACGGACTTATCTTGGCCACCTGGTAAGGTCAAAACTGATCTAATTCTTAAACGGTTAATATTTATTATTTCAAGTGGCAATAATGTCACTATTCATAAGCATGGTACTGGTCAATCAGAAAGTCAACTGACAAGCGTTTCTGAAGCATAATTTAATTATATTATTTAAAATTACCCTAATATTTTATATTGTGTGCCAATGTTAATTTTCCAATATTTCAGATTCTCAAACGTTTGGGAAGTCAAAATTCTACGACAGTTCAGAAAATATAACGGGAAAAACGCTAAAAGATATATTCTTCGAACTGGAATGCTCCATTGAGAACAAACAGATATGTCGTGATATATTCTGCATGGACGCCGAGAAAGAATATGGTGAGAAATTTAATACTGTTCATTATTGATATAAAATAAGCGAAGTTCTGTTTTTTGCAATACGGTAATTCTGAAAATAGTTGGATGTAGAAGTCGAAGTTGAAGAGATTGAATAAATTTTTATCACATTCAGTATTTTGTGTTATTTGCACTTGGTAACAGAATTTTCATCCAATTATAGCCGTTTATTTCACTTTCCAACAGCAGTTTTATATTCCATATAATAGGCGGCGAGTAGGGTTTGCAATCCCGCACCATTTTTTTTCCCGCGGGAAATTTGCGGGAAACTTGCCTTTCCCGCGGGATCCCGCGGGAATTCCCGCAAAAATTCAAAAATGTAAAAATATGCATAATGTAATTCTATATTACCTGTACATTAGTTATACTATATTTAAAAAAAAATTATAGAGACATTCATAAATTTATCTAATAGAAAAATTACTTTTTCATAGTTCTTATGAGGTAAGGTAGGAGGTTTGCAATCCCGTATTTCCCGTTCCTACATTTCTAAATAGTAGATAGTAACCTAAACAGCAAATAACCCTCGAGGTATAGGCGCGGTCGAGTATCTGGACGATTGCAGGTCCAAACCCCAAGCACACACGACTGACTTTTCCAAGTTACCTATGTGTGTATTCACAATTTAACGGTAAAAGAAAACATCGTACGGAAACCTGCACAAAATCAAACTAAAACTAAACCAAACTATTTCGCAAACCATCGTGGTGGTTAAGACCTACACTCTCGATGGTAAAGGCTACCTGTGCCTAGGCGTGGAATGTTTATGGTCTGATGATGATGATGAACCTTACCTAAATAATTATTACTACCATTCAGTTATTTATATACTCACCCTATCGCCGTTGTTTTTTTGTCTGGGGAAAACTACTACTAATAAGCAGGATATGTCGGATTTTTACGAACTAAAAACCTCATGGTTCTTGGTTACCACGTGCAAAGGACACCGGGATCTCAAGAAAGACACATATCGGTAATCCTTCTTGCGGTTTGCTTATATGGTCTTCACATACACATTTTTAAAAAACCATTCTCTTAAGTCTTAACTTGCTCGAAACCGATTAGAGGTTACAGCGCTAATTTGTCGGCCTCTTCGTCTTCGAGTGGGATCGGCTTTTTCACGATCTCTCTCTGCAGCCTCTTTCTTTGCCATGGCAACCTCGCAAAACCTATCGCCGTCTACTGCTGAACATGGGCCTTTTAAAAAAAAAGCATCAACCATACTGGTCTTGAGGGACTCTTATCCATCCGTTACCCGGTTAATTGTTACCTATTGTTGAGTTATTTACTTTATCGATAATTTACTGCATCGATTTCTGCTAATTACATTGTGCAATCAATAAACGAATATACAAGAAGACAAAACTTTTAGTAGTCTTTTGTAAAGTGTCACTTTAATTGGAAACTCTTACTTTTTTTCTAACAGAATAAACAAACCGCCGCACATTTCAATCTTTTATTTCGTTCGATCGATTGATCGATACTGTCCGATGCGCCCGCACTGTTGGGATGGAGCTAATAGGCCGTCAGTGGTAGCTGAATTACCTTACCGAGTCATAAAATTTCCGCGCGGAATTCCCGCACAATTGCGGGAATTCCGCAGGACTTAAAAATATGCGGGATCCCGCGGGAATGCGGGAATGCGGAATGCGGGATTGCAAACCCTAGCGGCGAGCCTATTGATGTCATCAGGAACTTTGCTACTGAAAAATTTTGCATTTAATACCCCATAAAATCATAGCAAACTGGCAATCGACCGCGGGACCTTTCGCTCGCACACCGCTCATTCATGTATCTTTCTTTTATGAAATGAAATGAAATAATATTTGTTGATTGAATACTATGTCGAATACTTACATCACTTAGATTCAGTCATTTTAAAATTTACCACCTTGTTCGGAAGGTAATCATCACTAAAGAACAACGGGCAAGAAACTTTAGTGTTGCTCTTTTCCAATCAAGAGATAGTTTACAATATTGATACAAAGACTTAATTTCCCGAATTATCTTCTAGAACTGCTCTGCGAAGTATCCGAAGCGGTGCTATATCTAGTGGCTCCCGAAGAAGCTTGGAAATGTCACGCGTTGAAAGTTATTTTGATAGAACTGATCTCGTCCGTCGTATTGCGTCCTATCATAAATCTGCTAAGTGACCCTGATAATATCAACAGGACTATTATAAGAACGGTAAGTGAAGGTAAACCGTGAATTTCTTTCTTAACATGAAAATAGTGTGAATTTAGAAAAAAATCTTCTCAAATAATGACAAAGTTAAAAGCCTCTTGGTAAAGATGTAAATTACTATTTGCTTTTCAAATTGCTGAAGTTAGGTCAGGAATTTCAATAGATATGGGCTCATTTCCAGACTACCGCGAACCCTTCAACGGAAAAATTTAATAAAAATTCTCGACGGAAATAGAACCCAAAACCTCTAGATCGCACGGCACATGCTTGTGCCGCAAGACCACAAGACAGTAAACATAAGTACATTACACTTGTGAATAAATATTTCAGTGTTGTCGCGACTCGTCCCTGCCTTCGGAGTTGTTCCTCATAGTGATCCGGTGCTGCGGAGACGCCGAAGAACTCGACTCCACGTTGGAGCTGGTGCAAAAAGACATACAGAAACTGGTAGGTGCACATACAGATATAATAAATAGAAAAATAGTGAATACAGAACGGTCTCTGCCATCTTTGCTTTGACATGCCAGAACAATTATGAAAAAAGAGGAAACACAGGGGAGGTGAATTATTGCTGGATTGTAAAGATTTATTATATTATTTATACAAGTGTATGCAATGTTTAATCTAATTGTATTATTCCCACATCTTATTTACATTTTATAATTTTTTCTTTTGCTTATATATTCTATATTTTTTTATTATTGAATAAATGTGTTATCAGGCATTTTAATGGCCTGGGAAATCTTCTCGAAGAACTTATACAACCTAAAATTTTCGACGGTGAATCCCTTGGTAATGTCCGTCAACCTTATGGTACCCATCAGAGGTACATGTACTGTCAGATGAAGGTTAATGCATTAATAAAACTATATTTTTAGCATTCAAAAGACAGTGCCGGTGAATGGGAATTGCAAGATCGTCAAAAGTTATCGTCGTTGCAATACTTGACCAGGATATTGCAAGCGAGACGAGCTACATTAGGGCCGCAAGAAGGTAAACCATTTCTCATCTCTACAACAATAAGTGTGCGAAATGCAGGAGGTCCGGTTTCGAAACTCGGGTCTGGCACTTTTCGTAGAATTTTCATTAGAAATCTCCTAACAAAAGGATTAGGGTGCTTTTATTGTCTGATGGATATGATAAATACAATACTTTAACTCATATATTTTTAAATGTAATATGCGTATATTACTTAGGAGCGGCGAGCAACGCGGCAGCAGAGAAAATTTCCGAAGAAGTTTCCAGATCTTTGAAGTTCTTGAGAGCCACCGCGGCGTGGAGATCCAACGCGCAGTACTTATTGGAGATAGAATTGAATGAAGCTGGTAACAAATATTTGTACTTTTATTTTATATGTGTCCACTTAATTTTATAGAACTTTATAATTAAAAATGTCACTTTAAGCGAAGAACGTTATTGCCAAAAGAGTAAATTTTCAGGCGCAGATTAATATCTTTTGATTCAAAAACTATAGCAGTAACACAGTTCTAGAATCTAGCACTTCTGCTGAAGATTACTTTTTTAATTAAGTGTTTTGTGTTTGTGTGTTCCATCCATTACCAAATATGGATAGACTCCACATAACATTCTTGAATCACTTTTTCACTATGTGTAATAGAAAAAATATTAAAATTTACACAATTTATCGATAGACGCCCCGCACACATCGAAGGCAGTTATCGATAATCTCCGTTCATCGGCGCTGGAGCTCTGCGATTTGTACCTGGCGCCGAACAAACCGGCCATAATGGGAGTGCCGGAGAACTGTCACGCGGAACTGGTGAGGAAGATCACCACCGAGGGTGATGAGTTCACCAACAACCCGGTGATGTGTTTCGATGAAGTGCAGAAGTGTGTGTGCGATGCTTTGGAGGTGAGCAAATAAAGCATGTCGCTGGCTCACTGTTACAAGGTTCTATGAGTTATATAGAACCTTAAAGTATTCATAACAAAATGAGTGATAAAATTGATACACGGAACCTTGTAATAGTGAGCCAGCGATATGTTACCGTAATTTTGTAAATACTGTTAGATCAATTTCGTGAGTTTGTAAACTGTCAAGAGAAAGTGAACTGTAAGAAACTGCTTACAATTTAACACTTTATTTCTATCGACTTGAAATTGTATTGAATATGTACAGGAAAGTATCGATGTTAGTTTTATGTTCTTTTTCATGGGCGTGAATTGTCTTTGTTTTGATATTAAGTTTTATAAGAATAATTGTAAACAAGTCTATAAAGTTTGCTAATATCTTTAAAATCAGTTCAATTGAACTAAAAAATCTTTTGATACTATAATACACTTTCCATTGATATCACAGCATGAAAAATTGAAATATTGTTACAAGTGTATAAATATATATATAAATGTTGTGTCGGGAACGATTTCTATAGAGGTTTTATTCTCTCATAACTTGCAGGATGATCCGACTTGGCAATCTGATTTTATGATGGACAACGAAGATAGCTCAGATAAAAACGTAAGGTGAGCGTTCAAAAATATAAAATAAATATTTACTGTACCCATTCCACTTGTCAAAGATAAAATACTATTGAAGTATTTTCTTTTCAGCGAATTCAAGAAGGAAGACAAATCGGATAGAAAATACAGCGGTATGTATTCTCGTATGTGCTCGCGATTGTCTTGTATGTTTCTAACAACTAACATGTAAAATTATTCCTCACGCGCTCAATACCATAGAGAAATGCAAGAAAATCGTCAAATCTTGCTTGAATCAGTTGCCGAAGCTGTGGTCCAAGTCGAAATATAAGTACGACCTCCCAAACAAGTCGTTTACATTCCCAAGGTCGATGACGAGGAAAACGCCAAGTAACAGGAGCCATACATTACCTAAGTGCAGTGTGTTTGGTACATGCCTGCCAATTTAATGTAGACCTTAGCACCTAGACAATAGTGTCGACGTTCTCATCCAACGTAATTGGCGGGAGTGTGGTTATAGTTTATTTGTCGATGATTTTATTTTGACGTATTTAGTGGCCTTTATTTTTGAGTGTACATCGAGATCTACACTTTGATTTTTGCGTAGTTCTCACATGTTTTCTCGTAGTTTTGTTCCAATTATGCTAAATGTGTACTGAGTAATACCCGGGTACTTAGTTCGCTGTAACTAGGTCCTGAATTTAGTATAAAACCATTTATTAAAACGCCTATAAATACTAAAACATCGAAGTAATTTGAAAAATAATACGTTTAGCAATATCTATATTTTAAAGTACAACACTATTTGTATCGTGGATTTAATTTATTAACATAATTAAAGTATTTAGTATCAACATATTAATTTATTGAGATTATTAAATCCTCAGGTGATTTCTTAACAGTGCCAGGAGCGAGACATAATCGTTCCCGTTCCGACATAGTCGGCAATTTGGCACAAAAGATGATCAATGAAAGCGCAGGTAACTACATTTTGAAACGTAAAGTGTGGCACTCACTTGTATTTAATATCGAACATCTCACCAAGTATCTTTTGGGATAGAGTAGAGATAGAGTGGGTTGTATTTTTGCTGCTTTTGATGCTTCGTTACGGGTTTTGGGTTTTAAGATTAATACTAGTAGAAGTAATTTGGAAAGTTTTTAAATTTTTGAACTTTTGTACCACGCAATAACTTGTGACACGGTTTTGTCTCTTCTCCCCCATGTTTTTTTAAATAGAGTTAGAGAATAAACACTCTCGTTATAAGCTGTTTACAAAATAAAAAAGTATAAAATTTAGTCTATAAAATTATTTTTGGTCCAGCTGGTTTGTGGTCAAGTTAGCTTGCACAATAATAAAGGTTCTACAGAAGAAGAAAGATTTGACAGAAACAAAAACTCCAATTATAAAACAGTTACTATAGCTTCACCGAATTCGAATCGCCAGAAATTTCAATTTTTACTGACTAATTTATAATTAATATATATTTAATTTTTTAAAAAATTAATAATAACTAATAAGGTATTAATGATTAATTATAGTTTTGGCAATATGATGCCTAGAAAATATTGTTATAAGTTCTGCTGTATATGAAATCTTTAGGCAAGGATTAACATTTTGCTTTTATTTTATTTTATTAAAGTAATATATTAAATCTGTGTACGTGCTGTTAAGGGCGGATATAGACATTCTGTATATAATATGTTGTTTATATTAGAATTTTTTTCTGACATATAGTCAACGACTAATGGATTTTTTTTCACTTTATTTAAAAATAGAAACGTATCTGTATTGAAAATCCTTTTGTCTGTGTAGAAATCCTTCCCCTACCCAATTTTATTAACATTACTCACTTTTTACATTATCTAACCTCTGTCTAGTTACTAATCGCATGCTGTCCGTGAATTTCGCTTCTAAAGATTTTCTTCCATTCTTTTGTATGAATTTGGCTGATCTATGATTGTGAATAATGGTTTTTTATGCTTTTTACAATTTTTAAATATGTATTGTAAGATGTTATTGGTATTTTTGTTATTTAAGGACCATCGAATTTGACCTCGGCAAACACGAGCAGTCTATCGTTTTCTCATTCGGAGATCAGTCGAAATGCAAAGAATTTTTTGTCGCCATTGTCTGCGTGTATTATTGAGACAGGTATAGTTTCTCACCAATTTTTTTTATTCTTTTTGACTGACTAGAAGGATTTGAATTTTCCCCGTTCAATATAGGCATACAAATATTTGTTTCGTGCCATCGATAGTCGCTGGTCTTATAGCAACTAGCTCTCACTATAACTTGGAGACAAAAAAAATAAAAATAAGATTTTTTTAATGGAGTTTATTTGTTTGACTTTCAGTAAAACATTAGAGCTCTTCCTGTGTGTTTGTTATTCATTCATATAGGACTAAAAAAGAAAGTTTAATTGCAATAAAGACTATGATTCATATTGTGTGCGTTATTTTAGCCTTAGTTCAAGACAAGGGACGAACGTTTGGTATCTACGCCATAGCTGTGACGAGACTATCGGACAATGAAGTGTGGCATATATACAGAAGATATAGCGATTTTTATGACTTACATTGTTCTATCAAAGAAAAGGTAAATTATATTGGTTTTGTTATTGCTTTGTATTTACTCTTTTTTATTGTGATAGTATACAGATATTAGATCGATTTAATTCGTTGATTACATTAAGCAAAGTTTCTTCTAGTGTAATATTTTTAGAGCGTCTTATAGGTTTCGCTTTTTAAATCAGTTCAGTTGGACTGAGAGGTTCTAAGTTGGATTAGGAGTTTTCTAATCCCAATACGAAGTTTGCACATGTATACAGTTAAAACTGAATATAACATCGTCGTATATAGTGACAGATCGGTTATAATATCTGAGTAGCAAAGTCCTGGTGGAATCTCAATAGTAAAATCTATATAGCTTGAAAATATTATCGGACATAATGTTCAAAATGTAGTCACTTTGATGTCTTTATATCTGATTTCGATTGTATTTTCAAGAATTGTTTTTAAGTGGGACTTAAAATATAGAAATTAATACTTTACAATATATTTTCCAGTGGCCAGAACTAGGTCATCTACCGTTTCCAGCGAAGAAAACATTTCAGAACACGTCTCGCAGCGTGCTGGAGAGTCGCAAGAGTATGCTCAACAACTATCTGCAGACGTTGGCAGGACTCGCTAGAGAGACCAAGTACATGGCGCTGTTGTCAGCTGACTATTTAGGAGGGTTCCTCAGCCCTGAGAACCAGACTGAGAAACATAGTAACTCGGTGGGTACTGTTGAATATGTTGATTAAATTTGTTCGGAAGTAGTGATGGCTTTGAGATGTCGCGATTGTGAATCTCGACGAATGCAGGTTCAAACCTCGGGCTTTCAGTTTTCATCGAAAACATCGTGACGAATCCTGCAAATCTAAAACGCCTTTGCTTAGTTATTATAGTAACTTGTAATTGCTAGCTAGCTAGGAGTATTAATAACCAGAATCCAGATATCTATCCAGAAGCGACAAAAAATTAACAGATCATACAAAAATGTCTGACGAAGTTCGATTCGGTGCCTTTAGTTTCACGATTAAATATCTAGGCAATTACGCATAAAAGCATCAATATTTTAATAGTCAATATTTGAGTAATACAAATACCTAATTTATTATAATTTTTGTTATATAATAAACTACGTCATTGCAGTTCGATGCCTTGTTCGTGAACTCAATAAGAGCTGGTATGAGGACTTTGAAGAACATGCCGGATCAATTCGCAAATACAGTCGATGGTGTTATGGACGGTAGGCGATTACTGTTATATCGATTAATGCAACATACATTGTTGCGTTAATACTAAAATGATAATTAAGAAATAAACACACATTTCAAGGGACTTTGCCATTTAATAAACACGTAAATGAAAATCTCACTACATACTATTATGAAGTAGTTGGTACCAGGAATGTCTAAAATGTTTTGTTGTATAAGAGCAAAAAAAATATTCTTAACAAAGTTATATATTTTTTAATATATATATTTTTTAAAACATCTATTTGTACTTAAATTTTTAGGTATATCGAAAGTGTTTCAAGGCAAAAGTGGCGAAAACAGTTACGATGATTTCAAATCTGGCACGGTTGCTGATGGTCAAGATGTGAGTACTAGTTATTTAATAATTACTGGATCTCTTTAAGTCTGTGTGTTTCTCTTGGGCTTATGTGTTATAATGAAGAAAGCAGAAAAAAGACATTGTCAAAGGTGCAGTGATTTTTCCGGCACCATAAAATTTAATTTAAAATTTTAAGTCCATTCGTGGCTTCTATTCGTGGCTCATTGACATTTTAATTTATAGGTGATAATTATTATAATTTAATATGGAATACTAGCTAATTATTATCGATCACTGTACAGGATGGCGATGAAAGCGTGGCACTAAAGTTATTGGAGGAAGTTTTAGGAATAAGAGGCCTTTGGCTGCGACGCCGACTACTCGCACCTTTAAGAACTTTGATAGCTGATAGAGTTAATAAGTAAGTGTTGTTTTTATTTAAAAAAAAATATAAAAACGAGTGTTTCAATCATTTAGTAAAATGCACAAAAAAGAGAAAAAATGTCCATTAGTCAAAGACAGTTTAGCTTAATAATTTTAATTAGGCGAATGAAAATCAATGAATGAAATATATATCATTGTTTTTGAATTTAAACAGAGCCGACTAGGGAAAATCACAGAATTTAATGAATCTACGATTATCGACTCAAATGACAAGAAATTTATAAAAAGATGGCATTTGATCTTAGTTTAAATAGGCCATAATTTCATATTTAAAATCAGACACATTTTTGGTCTATTGTTAAATAATAAAATACAATTCAACAATTATTATCAGTCTTCTTGATACATTAATATATTATATTTATTTGTAGGAAAGTCCTAGAGTTAGTATCTTCGTTAACTTCGCCGAGGAATGTTGTGCAGTACTTGAAAACATTTAAGTAAGTATTTTAGTCATATTTTTCAACTTATGCCATATTTTATTCTTACCAAACCCCTGGGAAAATGATTTCACCCGTCAAATTTGGTTTTTCTTTACTATAGAGTGTTTTTTGGAAAATTGCATGATCACAATCTTAAAATGACTATTATTGGTGATTACAAATCTATTGATATTAAAGAACCATTTTTGGTATTAAATGTATCTCTTTGTTAGGAGTGTTTTTTTTTCTCGTTTTTTTTGACACTCCTGTTTATTCGTAATCACCTTATTACCTGCCTTAGTTGTCGATCACGGTCTAAATACACCCCGTAAAGGCTACTAGAAGTAGTAGCCTTATACTGGGGTGAAGACCCCAATATATTTGTAACACTATTTAAATCCCCCAGACAATGGTTGACGAGTCGTCACAACGCGAGCTACAGTACGAGAGATCCCGCCACTAAAGCCAGGACCAGAGTTGCCGCCAAAGTCGCCTTGTTATCTGCATGCTCAGGTGATTACGTTTTCATCATCACCATCATCAGCCTAAAATGGCCTTGGTATTTAGGTATTGGCCTAAAATGGCTTTGGTATTGCCTACCGTGGAGGAATTTGATAGTTAAGGAGGGCAATTTTAAAAATAGGCTCGACATGACTTGAGGGCGGCAATTTTAAATATTAAAAATTAGGTATGGGGGGCATAAACAATTTAGAAATGTTACGGTGGGGCATGGCCTAAAGACGGTTGGGAAATTCTGGTTTTTATTTAATTTCTGAAACCATGATATCAGTCCCACGTTATAGTGGACGAGTCTATTGTTGTTTCTCGAGCACATTTCCAGACTCCTTTTTTACTAATAGAAGAAATTTACTAATAGAAGAGCCCAATAATGAGTCGCCCGATCTGGAAATCGAACCCGAAACTTCTAGATCACACGGCACATACCATAGGCATAACCATTGGCAGTCTATATTTTTTTTTATAATAAATATTGTTTCAGACGATCTGCGACACATCGTTGGTTCGGACACGGCTCGCAGAGGATTGTTAACAGTTTTCGATCTCTTCCAAACGCAAGAAATCAACAGGAGATTGATTTTCGTTTTACTTGAAGGTAACTAAAATAAAATAGTATTTTTTTATTCCTTTTTTAGCTGAAGGGCAGCTAGGGGTGATTCATAATACACTTATGCTTTATCAGCTATCTTTGAATATGTATCTAATATATTCTGAATTTCCTTTCGGAAAATTTACTATTTTTTATGACTGTAAAGAAACCTGGAGATTCTTTTGTCGGCTCCAAATTATGCTAATAGTCCAAGGAGACAGAGGATTAATTTTTATTAAAAAAATATCTTTTCTGCAATCAAGGTCCCTATTTTTTCTCACAGCAACGCTGACAAACCTTTTCCCCGAGAACAATATACAAGAACTGTTCAAGAAGTTATATTCTAACTCGCCGAGGGTGCCTGTTGCTAAGAAAACTGCGAACGTATGAAATTATTCGAGACATTTCAATCATAGCTTCGATAAAAACAGCATTAAATCTAATATCCAGAGAACGAAAATGGATACTATAGGTATTTATTATAAAGTCTTTTTTTGTATCAATAATTGATGTGCCTACCTTATGAGAAGTGTTTTAGGACCAACAATTTCAAAAGCAAGTTTTGATATTATAAACGGTGGAAAGTAGGAAATCACTGTGTTATTATTGACATCGACTTTTTTAGTAATTCTACGTTATTAAAAACGATATGAAAAAAATGGTATCCAAAGGTCACATTGTGAAGAAAATTGTAGTCTTTTTGGGAATTGCACGGTTATTTGTACTCGCTTTATATTGAATTTCTTGACAAAATAAATTTTCCAGGAAATTAAGTATGTACCAATAAACTATAGGAATGCTTTAGGTAGAAAAATTTGTGACCAAATTGAGACCTTTTTACAGTCATTGTTGTCTATGATATTGACTTATTAAAAAGTAAATTTCCTATAGACGATATAGCTTGATGATTCCACAACTTAATATAAACGGCTTTTATGTGCCAAAAGTCAGTGGTATTAGCTAAATATGGTGAAAATTTAGTGCAATTTTTACTTGTTACTCATCATTGTTAGAAATTAATAGCATGAATGGATATATAAAGTTTTGTAATTGAGTTAGACCTTTTTTTTCTGTGCTACCGACTAATTAATGTTTTTTATACTTATAATCCACAATGACATCAGGAACCCCTAAGGGCCTGAAGATGTTTTTTTTTCTTAGTTTTGCTCTTATTTGGATATAAAAAAAATAATACAATCCTTGTATAATCAGTAAACATTCGTTTTACAAGGTGGTAGATATTTATTTTAAACTATTTATGTCGCTGGCATGTTGATTTGGACTCATAACTTACAGCCTTACTTATAAAAATATTTAATTTACATACTGTTTAAGCGTCCTTTGGCCTGCTCTATGGTTGATGACTATGATGATATGAAGTGAGACAAAGCATGTTTATTAGTAAGGCTGTTGATATTCGCATGATATTAGTGTAATTGAAATATATATTCTGAAGGTTTGATGTGATTAAATTGAAACAAATCCTAAAATAAAAGTTGTGTTGGTGATAATTATTAGACTTAAAATTCAGTATTAGAAGTTTTTCTCCAACTAGTTTCGATGTATAAATGTATATAGCAATAATTGTCAAATGGAATTTTTGACATTTATTAATAATTTTATTGAAATTCATTTGTTATGGGCATTATGGTAATGGTACAAAATAATTCGTTCTGAAATTTGTAAGAAAGTATTTGTTATGAATTACGATGATAGATATAAATGTATAATTGCATCCTTTCTGTTAAGAACTCGATATAGAAGCTTAGAATGCTTTTGGACCGCAGCAGATAGGTTTATATTATGTGAGTTTTTTTTTAACCTGGGTTTTTGTAAGATTGAATAGTTGAACCATGTTTCTAAAGTACGAGACAAGAGTCTTCAGAATTAATCATCATCTTATACATTTACGTCTTAAAAGTGTAGACACTGCAAATGTTATGTAAGAGTGTATGTGGAAAATGTTCATTTTGTGCCTTGATTTTAAATTTAAAAAAAGCAATATTAATGTTAGATGGCGATGAATTTGCTCCGTTGTTTCATGACAAATTGTTTTTATTATGTTCCTATAGTGAATATTTACTAAGATTTATACTTCCATTTAATTTAAAGCATAAATATTAGAACCATTGTAAAATAATATTCGTTAATAAAATATTATAACAAAATATCAGGACCAAAGTGAATAATCATAATTTATTCAATCATTCATTCATTAAGTCTCATTTTCAAATTTTACTTTGCTATTGATTATGATATTAATTTTTATATTGATTATAATGTGATATGTTCTGATATTCCGTTTAAACGTAGATAGTAAATTCAATATCATTAAATTTCTAGCTGTCTTCATAAAAAATATGAGATTCATAATGCAATATTTATATTAAATAGTTATAATTATATGTAAAAATAAGTTCTTAATGGGACGAAGTTTTGAAGTATAAAACCATAAGTGAAATTCTCAAAATAGCATAATATTGTAGATCAAGAACTCGTATCTTTAATTTTCAGATTTAGTTTTTTTTAGCGTCGTCCCATTTATTCATAAACCTGCTATTATTAAATTATTTTGTCACAATTTGATAGTACATATTTATACAGTGATATAAAAATTCTGTAATTGATATTATTGGATGTTCAAATATAGCAATAATGTAGCAACGATAGCTAATATTCACATATCATCACGACAGACGTCGTCATACTAAAGTAATATAGACATTCCACTTGTTCAAATTAATTGTTTAATTGTGAAGTATATTTAATTATTAATAAAAAATATTTAAGGTTATACTGTTTTTTATTACTCATGCTCATTCCATTGAAAGGTTTATATCTTCCTAGAGCAGAATATAACCTTCTGCGCCTTGTCAAAATACGTCCAAATTCTTTGGTTAAGATGAAAGAATGAAGAAATTATTCGATGCTATAAGAACAATGCAACTTAAGCTAAATCCTTACATATAGTACCTACAGGCTGAAATAATGTTAAATAGATAAACTGCTCCAAACACATACACAAACTCACATTTATCCTCGAAGGGGTAGGGATACAGGTATATTTCTCCACCCACGCTCTGAGAGTCTAAAAGTTGTGTTAAGTGACAAGTATGTATTCCTAGGTCGTCGTCTTCTAAGGAAAGCATATTGACGTTTTCCAAAGACAAGGAAATCATTTAAGACTGGTTAATCCTGGCATCATACTCATGACTTTATAGCTTAGCAATTAATAGAATAAAAAAATATCCTCTAGAAGTACATATTAACCGAACATAAGCAAAATTAAGAGCTCATTTTTTCGCTCTCCGCTTCACGCCAAATGCCCCAAAAGGGAAAGATTTTTGCATTCAATATCTATTTTAAAACGAAAGAGTGCTGTTCTGACAACTCTTAAAAAATAGCTCAAAAATGTACATTTTTATTGTGGTAAAAATATATAAATACACCCAGTCATTATTTCAGCGCTCTTGTGGCACTCCTCGCACCGCCCTAGTTACGGCACTGTTGGGTTTTTATTAAAACAAAGAAGTAGGTACATTTATCAGCAACATACCTACCTCGTGCATTTAAGTGGGTTAGATGTGGAAACAGATGTCTATGTAATTGTAATAGGTACTTCTAGATAGGATTGCTAACTACATAATCTATCGGCTCTTATAAATATATTTGATTAATGGGTTCGGACCTCAATTACTGTTATTTTTATAGAGTTATTTTATGCATGTTGAAATACATAAATATGTGAATGTAATGAGAATTACCATATTTGATATTCGATGATTAGAAGGATTCAATATTCCAGTTATTAGTAAATCTAATGGCCATTTGATTCTTACCTTTTTATACAAAAGAAGATAAATTAGTGGAAGAGAGTAAATAATTTGGCAACGTTGTTGTATTATTTAACTACTAGGTATATAAATTTTAATAAAAGTTACATAGGTGTATCAGAAACTACGAAACTTCCAAGTTGCAAACCTGGACCAATATTTTACTTCATACTTACTTATTAATTATGTCGCTTCTAAAAGAATTGGCTATGTAATAGTAATTTACTTAAGGAGTGTTGAGATTAACGGTCTTCTGATTCTGATACCCAATTTTAGGAATTAGAATTTCCTTGCATCAGCAGAAAAATAAGTCATGGAATTTTTTTTCCGCACTTGATGCTACATATGACTAGAAGTTACTATGCTTAGCATAAGGTCTGGTGATAAAAAATAAAAATACTAAAATCGACTACCTAAAGAGATTCTTGGCTGTTTTGGATTTTCGCATAAGGTACAATCTGATTGAAATATTGAAACCCATGGTTTATATTTTTATCAATTACTATTGATCAGACATTTTGATTGAATTTTTAGAAGAAAATACATAAACACAATTAACCAACTAGAATAAATGAAGACACCAGTCCATCACACAATAAGACATTAACAATGATAGAACAAATTTATGCATACATCCCTTGCTGCATGTACAATAATTTGTAGCTTGTTAGTTAGGTAATTACGCAAATAGTCAAACAAGCTGAGAAATTATCCAATGTTAATTGCAACTAACACAAATACATTTGTGACGTAAATATCACGTCACATTCGCTTTGTGATAGCAAAATAATAATTGGCAAGCATCAAACGGAGCGTAATATTATCGAATGCGGCCAAATAACGTACAGATGATTATGACACGTCTGAACACGTAAAATATTCAAAGGGTACAATAATGTAACATGAATTGAATGCACATTACTATGCAGTGAAAGATTGCCAAATGAAGGCGGTAAACGGTGCGACCACTTTATGTCGATCTCTTCTGGAAGGGTTGGGCCGTAGCCAGCAGTGTTCATCTCTGCCAAGTCGCTCGCTTTGATGTTGCCGTATTAGAACCTTAATTAATTTATGATGAAACCACAGACACCAGTAATTTATAATTTATGAAACGATACTAGTCGGCGTTTCCGCATGGATACCGTTTAATTTTCATTGAATTACAATTTGGGTGTTATTGCAATAATAAATTTGGAAAGTAAATTTTATTAGAGGCTTAATAAAAAATTGCATTCATTTTGAAATTCATTCAATTTTAATTGTAACGGATTTTTTCTAAGTTCAATATTATTATCTCACTACGCGAAAAGTTCAAATTACGTAGAAGTATGTTAAAAAAACCTCCTAAGGCTAGGTAATAGTTCATTTTTATTTCAGAAACATTCAATTTCATAGCAATGTGTGGACAACATACATATATCATTTCAAGTAATTTGTTCATGTATAAAAAAAGGATTTGTTAAAATATAATGCACATTAAAACATTCCCTAATCGATAGTATCAAATGAATTGAATAAACTGCGAGTGCTGGCGCAATTTGAACACGTTTGCTGACACGGTGGATTTCTCCCGCGGAACCTCACTGCCATTGTCGTGTGACTGAGTCCGGAATCTACGGGACACATGTCTGTCACTTGATGTATTGATGGAGATAATAAAAAAAAAACAACCTCAAGGATATTGGATTTTCTAAAGCGAGTCTAGATTCAATATAGATAGTTTACGTGTCTCATATAAATTTATCACTTGGTTCTAGAATGTTCGACGTCTTGAGCGCACGTGGGCACAGCTTTTATGTTATGCCCAGGTAAGTTTTTATGATTTGTCGAGATTTAGTGCTTTGTGTTTTGCGTACACAGCTTAGCGAGATTGTCTTGCTATCTTCGTTTAGGGCAAGTGACATTTCGTTTGGAAATGTCAAAGGTCTTACCCTTATCGAGTTCATTATAGTAAAGCTATTGTAACGAAGTCAATGGGCTTTAATATATAAGGTGTACTGAAGTATATTATGAGGACAAAACGTTAATTGGATAAGCGATATAAAATTGTCTAAAATGAATAATCTTAATAAATATATTTTTCGTACTGTGTGAAGAGATAAACCAGAAAATAACTATTTAAGAAATAAGTCTAACAAACGATTTAATCAGTTTGAGTATTTTAAAAATTTGTGTTCCTAACTAAGGAGACACAGATTTGTGGTTTTGTGACTTGAGACTGTCATTTTGGAACAGATCTGCTAATTCATTTAATTATCTTCAAAGCACCATTTGGGGAAAGAGATTGTTACTTTAACGCCAGTGATCGCTTTAGAAGCCAAAGAAACACTACAATATACCTGGAAATAATACTACGAGAATACTTAAAGAAATATTTTTTAAATAACAATTTTTACTAATGACATACCAATACCTAATTAAAGCAAGCATATAACGTGTAGACATAAAATTACAAACCTCTCTTGACTGACACCGACTCAAAAAATACATATCAATAATTTTCACTACATGAGATTATTGTCAGTGCATGGTAAAAACAAAGATCGCACCTACATATTAATAAGCAAAAAAAGTAAGTTGATCATAAAGTTATAGAAGAATACGCAATTATATTTTTTACTGTTTAGGGCATGTTACTTTGTTTTGGAATAGGGTCTTTTGAAGATGGTTATTGTTTTGATATTTTGTTTACAATTCGAAATGTTTTTTTAATAACTCAATATCAGGAATATGAGAAATCAATCATTTTTTGCTCATCATTAAATACTCAACAAATTGGAACCAAAAAAAAATAGTTTTATACAAAATACATTGCCAATTAAGTCTGCGCCGTACACATTGATGATCTTTTCTTTTATCATAAATTTTGCGCTTACATTCCTGTCCTTAGCGTACGTACATTCATTTTCCACGACCCATAAAATTGCGCTCACATTTTTTACTCAACGCTCCTGTATATTCCATAGGTAATTTGAAAAATCTTTACCTCAAACGGTAAACAATTTCACGGGCAGTGGTTCAATTTAATTGGGGGATTATCTTTTTTACGGTTTACTTGTTCTTCTCCACCTTCGTCAAGTGGCACAGTGACAGCCGACAAATGATGCATTCGGAATGGTTAAACACTGTAAGAAATCCTAGGCCACCGATAAGTGTACCACTGGATCTGCTGAAGATAGATGGAGTCTGTGAGAAACTGCGGCTGTTTCGTGTAAATTATCAGCGAGAAATGTTTCTATGCGTTGAGTATCTTTACTTGATTTATGATATTTAGTCTTTGTGACGTAGTTGGCTGTGAAACGGAACCGCGGGTTCGATCGGCCATCAAGATAGTTGTTTGTGTTATACAAATATTTGTTCTTGTCTGCGTTGTGACACTGAAAAGTTGCTTGGAGTTTTAGACATCCACGATAAAATGTAATTAGGGTAGCGTTGAAACCTTGAGGGGACCATGCATAAATAGTTAGCTTAAACGAAAGGTAAAAATTTCTCATCAAAATTAATTGATGAAACAAAATTGCTTGCATTTAATTAGATTTCGTTCACCGTTAAAGTAAGTGATAATTAATTGTGAATACACACATATAGAGTTGTATATTTGATAAAAAAAATCTTTTCCAAAAATTCACATATCTGTTTTTTTTGGTAATTTTAAACACGTTACTTATTTTCGATGGAAAAATTAACAACTTTCCCAGAACAAACAAATATTTATTCAAATTTTCACAGGACACCCGATTAAAATATAAGTCGAGAGTGGACGTACTTCCTAGTATTTGCCGAGTAGTGATTACGTGTATGTATTCATTGTATGTAACACTTGGTTTTGGTTGTAGGAACCGGCCAAATTTTGCCTTTAAATGTACATTAATCTATATGAATACTGGACATACTAGCAGAGGCAGTATGATAACAATTTTTCAAACTGTGTAATCGATCCTTATCTGTTTGAGTAGTCAAAGGTTCCTAAATAATGAACCATTTCATTTATTTAGTTAGTAGAGGTGTGGTCGTTATCAAAAATTGCAAGGAAATTTTTAGGCTTAATATCATGACGTCAACTATAGACTAAAGAAAATATTACCCATAGATTTTATCAATAAAGTTTCTTTCATTACGCCTCCACATTTTCTCGCGAAGACATCGATTTTTTAAAACTCTTATAAATTAAATTAATCCCTCAAGAAAATAAAATTTTCCACGCCAGTCCTTAATTTCATAAAAATGAGCTCAGTAGTTTAAGCGTGATAACTTTATACTCGTAAATATCCATTCTCTGTTTTTCTTTATTTTTATTAAACAAATGTGAATTTAAATCCAATGAAATAGAAGTTTATCAGTCAAGGCAAATAAAAAAACGAATATATTTAACAAATAAATAAAACTCGACCAGTCAAAAAATATTAATTTCATGTCACATGAATTCCAATCACCGTTCAGACACGCACTTCTAATTTACACCAAACTGTCCCATTCGGAAGCATTTATAAACAAAAGCTCCGTACAGCTGTTTTAAAAGCCAAAATTGTTTCCGCCATTACGTCAGCCTTCCCAAAGTCCCCGCGCCAATAAATGTAGGTGGGTATTTAGCAGACTATTTACTGCGCGACACTGCGCCCGCCGACTCCACTAATACTCTTAATTATTTTTGCTAGTGTAAGCTGTTTTTCTGACGGGGAAATGCAATTGCAACATTTTGCATTTCGCTCTCCCCCCGCGCCCCGCCGCCGCGCCAGCCTCGCCTCTCTCATTACGTACCCTGCGCGCGTCCGCCACGGCTGAGATCGCAGAATAATTAGACTCTAAATCAAGAGTAGTAAAGCGGTCAACCGTTCGAATGTGGTATGAATAGTCAATCGTCATTAAATTGTTCAGCTTTGGTAGTCTAATGCATTCTAGCGATGGCCCTCTCGCCCTCACTGCATTTGGCCGCTTATCTGTATTCTCCGCCTGTCTGATACGATATACGAAACAAAGGAGCCATGGATTTGATTCTTTTGTGTTGCTGACAATATTGTTGTTTGTGGAATCGATTATTGTTTAGTAATTTGGAGGGCCTTTTCAGATTTGTTGGGAAATGGGTTTCGAGTCGATGATTCATTGCTAATTTGAAGACTGTATTCTAAAATCGCGATGTAAATACATAGGTATTTGTGGTTTACGGCCTTCTGATAGCAGGAATGTCCGATTAAATATTTTCGCTATGTCTAAAAAGTAATTATTTAAATAACATGCTTTACATAATTTATAGTTTTATTTTACCTACGATGATAATATAGTGAAAAGAAATGTCAACATTCCAAGAACATGAATAGCCTAATCACATTAAAGTTTTTATTCCGAAAGAAAATGCTGCACAGTTAAGTAGTTTCATTAGATGATTGCTGATGTGCACCATAGAAGGAAAAACAGTACCAAAAGTTACTTGCAAAAAAAAAACAGTTGAATAAAGTTGAGCGCCGTTTATACTGGACAATTTTCGCACATTTTATGTGCGCAAAATTGCTGAAAACATTTTTATTAATTAAAATTACGCTTTATATACTTCGGGCGAGAATTTACTATAAACGTTTTTTTAATCGTGCTCCTAATCACTGTAAAATGCAGCGTGGGAGCGTCACCGCGGCACAAAAACAATAGACTCCCCCCTGCCGCGCGGCGAACAAAATTAAATTAATAACACAGCCTTACTGAAGTTCGCTCCAAATTTAAGCAGTGCAAGATTTAAACGACAGCTCACATTTCGTAGGTACGTAATTATGCCGCGAGCCGCCCCGCCCGCTACCCGGAGCAATGTGCCAAATCGCTTACTCGCGGCATTGCTCTGCTACCATTGTTTCACGTAAACTTTGTTGGACGAGTTTCGCCGTTGGACCATTGCCGTCAACTGCGATAGTTTCCGTGTGCCACGCTGATAATGACTTCGGGTGAGAATTATTGAATACACTTCAAATGTAGTTATCATGACAATTGTTAGTTAATATAATTGGCATTATATGTGGTCATATACAGAGTGTTTTACACCGTGATGGAAAGCTAAGGCAGGTAATATCTACAGTGAATACGAACTCATTGGCGTTAAAAAAACACCTTTTTCTAACAACCACATACAATTAATACCTATGGTAGACGAAGTCCGATTGATTCCTGAAAGCAATGCTAGATTGACTCCAGTGCTAATTTCCCAAAAGACCCGAAACTCACGCGAGTACAATTGCAGAGTACAATGGTAGCGCCCCTGTGTCCTGAGTCAGCGCTGCTCGCCGCGCTTCGCTGCACTCCACTTCCCGTCACCTTTGCTACAGTCTCTCAGTTGATTTCATCGTTGTACGCAAATGTCATAGGAAATGATAATCATACTAGGCAAGGATCGCGCAATTGTTATGCTAGGAATAATAAGTACGTTTCGGTCTGTATATGATCATAGTTGTACCCTTTCTTTGACTCTGACGCCCAAAAGACTTTTACTTGTAGTGACGAAACCATAGGGTTTTTCTATTTAAGGTCGTCCTCAATAGCTGCTTGTTGTCTCTGAGTTCTTTTTTTAATACGCAACACTCACATACATACATTAAGAACAAGTCTTGTGTCGTAGGTATATGAAACTACGAGAGACATTTCGGACTCACAAACACCCAGATCCGATACAAAAAGAAGAGTAGAAATACAAGACGAATGACAATAGATGATTGCCAATATTACGGCGTCGGCATGAATTACTAAAGTCCTGACCAATATTGATTTTACTACTTAGGTCATCTAAGAATACAATATGTCAGCGTTTGTAGGGATACTAGGCGTAAAATAATTGTTGTGTTTATAAATTTTTCTTAGGCAATAGTTTATAACAACGCACATCCCATAATGAGGTCTTTTATAAAACTGCTACGGCAAATTGCACTTGCAAATGCAGTGCCGTTTAAACAGAGTACCCACTAGCGAGAAAGAATTACGATGACCAGCTGAAAGTCGACTTAATTATTCCAGTCTTTTTGAAGACGAGATAAGTAACAGGAGACCTTGTCTGCATTCCCTATCAGTATCTGCATCATTTTTTATAAATTTCTGTGATATTGGAGTAGGGGGAGGAAGGGGCATATCCGACCCACTTTTGGTAACAAATGTTATAGTTTATTAGGAATAGTATGTTATCTTTTGCCTTCTTTTAAAAGTCTTTCCGAAATATGTACCTTCGATTTATCTATCATTGAATATTTTTTTCGGCAATTTGCTTTAAAATATATAGGTACAAGTTCTTTGTAATTTAGGCGAATTAGTAATTATATTAACAAAATCAGTATACTTCATCTGATATGTAGCACAGTTATTATAGCAGGTGAATGTTGTTTCATGAAAGACGTACACTCTGACTTTTACGTTTAATTAGAGCTTTAAAAATGTATTTAATGGCCATATTACCACACCAACTCTTGGTGATACCTCCTATCTTTTAATCCCGCCACGCGTTATCGCCGCCATAATCCATCAGCAGATATATATAGATGTATAAATAAAAGCACACATCGATAGGCAAACAGCAATGCTAATGCATTTACTTAGAAGCCGCCACAGAGGCGAACACAATCACATCGGTACTGATGCAGTTTAATAAGCGTACCAGCTTAAACTAATAAATCAACTGATTTGATTATTTACTGCCGATTGTGCTACGTGTTTGATGTAGGATTGCATTCAAATGCACATACAATAACCTATTATATTCATGTCAAAGTATATTGTTTAATCACGAAAGAAAAAACTCCGCCCAACTTTTTGTCCCGGAAAATTGTCACGTTTAGAATCAAAAACTTACTTATAGGGGAGACAGTATAGTTATTGGCCCCTGTACAGTTATTAGCCATTTCAACTTTCCTACCAAAAAACTAGCAATATTCTATACTAATAGTAGATTTAAAAATTATATAATGACGACACTTTTATTCTCTGTCATAAAGTCTTATCGAAATTCCGCTAGGTATGTGGTTTGTTTGTTTTCCGATGTGTTATGTTTTGCCGGAGGGAGAAATTCAGTTAAGCGATTAAAAATAATGTTAAGACTGCATATTTTTTTTGGCGCTATATTTTGAAATGAATATGTAGTTTGTCAATGATTTATACTTCACAATAAATGGTTTTTTATGCGTTATAACCATATTAAAGGTGCAATATAACTTACTTTCTTTATAACTACTATGTTATGGCCAATTACTGTGATTTTGAGTTTCATATTTTTGAGTTCACACTATTCTTAACATGTATAGTGAAAGTTTATATAAAGTGCCTTCTTTTGTAGTACATTAACAAAGCAACATAATGTCGTGAGTTTTATTTATTTTCAGTAAGGATATAATTTTTTGTTTATGTTTTTTTTACCAACTGGTCGCTTAACTGGCCAATAACTATACTGTTTCCCCTAGTTACTTCTTGCTTTTGATAAGTGATTTAATTTTGCCCATAAATTGTTTGTCTAATCTAAATAAGATTACAGTAAAAAATTTCTACTTAATGAATGTGAAAATCTTAGATCTTTTTCTTTCGGTCTCTTGATGCAATTCCAAATTCTTATGTTGAAGTAGAAAACGTCTTGGGCAGAAACTGATAATAGCTACTTATTATCTTTATTTATATCAGAAAAGCATTACGTAGTTCTTATTATATTTGCAATAGTCTCTTAAGATATTAGTATAATGATAAAAAGTAATAAAAACACAAGGAGCAAAATCATCTTCGAGATTCTAAATTAAGACACCAGGTGCTTTAAAAAATAGCAAATATTTTTTCACATTAAACCCACATCTCCTTTGTATAAAAGCAATTTCACATCCCACTCATTCTCTACAGTCTCAGAAATGGCTTTAATAATTTAATACTTGAGATTATAGGTATGCGCACAATTTAATCCTAGGATTTTCTCGCAATAAGTAATAATACGATTTTCTCACTATTTGTAGAGGAAGCTCGCGTCTAGCTGTGGGACGTATGTAGGCTTTAAGGATCTGGACTATGGGAAATTAATATTTCCAAACATACATTCTCGATCCTCAATTCTAAGAAAAACTTGTTCTAAGAATTCAGTCAAATGCGATTCCATATTAATATGTAATGTAACATAAATAATCAGCAAATATAGGAATTTCTTCGAAGGTTTACGATTATCGTTTTACTGTTTCAATAACTGAAACGCCAAAAGCATACATAAGAAAACTTCGCTTGTATTCCAAGGAGTAGTAGATAGAAGCAAATTTCTGTAACTTAATTTTTTGACAAAATCAAATTCTGGGGAAACGAATTCAGGACCTCTAGATTCCACGACACTCACTTGTACTGTAAAACAACGTGGCAGTCAAAACCTGTCTGAAACAATTACTATAAATTTATTGAGATCGCAGACAATAAAAGCTTTTCAATAAAATACATAATAAACAGATAAGACAAACTGTTTCAAGTGCTCATCCATTCCACGTCCAAATACCTCATTTCAGCGTTTAATAACAAAGTTGAGTTAAGAATGCTCGCCGTGAACCTACTCATTCAGATCCGCAGTTTTACCATTTATTGAAACTTTGCCAAAACAAATGTCTTCTACGTGTGATTCGATTGGCCTGTCCCACTTGAGCACGTTTCCAGTCCATAAGATCTTGAATCTTTATGAAAAAAATATAAAGTTGTAAGTGTTCTATGAAACTAAGCAACTGCTTCGTTTATTCCGACTATTTTATTTCGTTTAGATGCTGAAAATATTGTTCCGCCATAATATCGATGCAGTTGCTATTGGATTTGACTTTACGACCTCTTCGTCTTTTTGAAGTTTCTGAACGCCATTCAATAAAATGAACGTAGGATTTCTATTTGAAGATATTACATTGTTTCTTGTTAACATTGTTCTGAAAAATATTTTAACAATTTTTAATAGCTTTTTTAAAATTAACGGTAAAGGCGACTCTACTGATGCCTATAAGGCTTGGAAGCAAACAGTGACATACACATTTCTTAATGGGTTTAATTCTCGCATGGATACATTTTTAACGAACTTAAGTTAGTGTTATCTACTTAAGTGTAAATGTGCTACCATACGAAGAAAGTTACAGTAGAATTTTTAAGAAAAACCACCATAACCTTTTCATGATGACGTATCATTCACATGTCTTAAACCTCCAATAAGTGACCTAAACATCCATAAACAAAATCCAAGTTATACCCAAGTGAAACACAGCCACACCCATAGCTAAGATGTATACGTCCCAAATTCGCATGATGTTCGGAGCGGAGATAGCGCCGTCGGCTATAACTTGCCAGTTAATTGTAATCAAGCGGTGGCGGCCAATTTGACTGCTGCATAGCGGAGACTGATGCGCTGTTACTGGCTGCCTACATCTGTACCAGTATTTAGTAACGGGAAACTATTAATCCATTAAGTTACAGCCACTTATTACATGTGTATTGAATATCATTTCTTGGGTTTAGATAATGCGGTTTGTGAATGTAGGGTACTTTGTAGGGCAGATTTTCGTTCTTCAAGCCGGGTTTGAGCAGTCATATAGTCTTTTATTTATGTTTATTGATAAGTCGCACAAATAAAACCATTAAACAATACATTTTAAAAGAGCAACATTTATTATGATTTCAAGAATGTAAATAAAAGTCCTTGTAGAAAATAACCTTACGAAGAAACTACAGTTACAATCTTTCTATCTTACTTGTGTGTCTAAGAATAAAACCGATTTAACATGCCGACACAATGCCATGTCCAATTTAGACTTATGTAAATTTTAAATCACAATATCAAATCCATAGCGACTTATTAGTCATGTCGTTTTACGCAGCAAGTTAATTAAGGCACGTTAGTTTATGCAGCTTGGAGTCCGGTTCTGGTCTGATCTGAAGATTATGCATTAAATGCGGATTATTATGGCATGGTAAAGCTGACATCGGCTAGGCATCGGTGGCATTAATTAAATGGGCTATACGCGACCCGTAATGAAGTGCAGTTAGGTCCTTTACCGACTAATGATCAGATTTCAGCTATTTAAGTAGCAAATTACGTGTTTAATTAAATGGTTGGAGTAATTACGTAACGATAATTTTTGGGCGAAATATTTTAAAGTACTCTCGGTGATGTTTACGTTAATTGAATTTGTAATGCGAAATTGTGGAATGACGATTGTGCAAAAATATTTTTGTTCTTTAGCGACTTAATTCATTTTAAACCTGTTTTTTCTGGCGATTTTTGAACACAAATATTTTTACTAACTACATTAAAGATAAAGGGAAATTATGTCCTCACCACTACAAAACACGGAACAAATATTCGTCTTTCACTAGACTTCTAGTTAACTGTTCTGTATATGCATTTATATTTGTAAATCAAGTGGATACCTCCATAAATACATTTGAAGAGCGATAATCGTAATTTTCAGTACCTATGGTTAAAGATTTAGTATAGTATATTTAAAGAAATAGATATTTAGCGTCATCGTGATATGCTGTGAAATTTCCAAACCGAAAAAGTGTTTTCTTGAAAAAAAAGTCGTCTTACATGATTTTGCATTAGATCACCAGAGTTATGTAAATCACAAGACTATGCGTTATCTAAAGTATGAATGACATTGGACGACAATTCAATTCCAAAAGTTCGCAACCCGTAGTGGCGCTTCGCAAGTTCCGAGAAAGTTGTGAGGAATTTTGAAAAATATGATATAACGGAACCAGAGGGCGGAGGGTCGGCTACAAGTTTGAAGAGGAATCGGCCCCACGGGGGCTGTGATGAATCTTTTACGCGTTTTATCGCTTTGCATCGGGAATCGAATCTGGGAAGACCTTCGAGTTTTTGCCGGACAGCTCTAGTTTCGATATTTATGTACTTAGAGTTTACAAAGATCATTAGTTTTACAGTACTTTATTCATGTTTACCCCTTATATTATATAACGCACTTTGTATTCCTAAGGATAAAAAATAAAACTATCTAATAAGTACTTTATGTATCAACATCCGTAATTTCTCGTAAAATTTAGAGTCGATATCACTAAGCCAACCAAAAAGTATGAAATACTTAACAACGATTTAACTATTTTTATTATTTTTACAGAAAATCTTACCTGATTTAATTTAAAATTAGTAAAAATAATACGTTACATTTATACAAAACAAATTTTGAAAACTGTCTAAAGCCTCGTGAACAAAATAATCTTCAAACAACGGATGAAGAGTAATATCTTATTGAATTTCATTTTATTTGGTAAGCCGCACCTAATACAACTTCTTAGCTAAGCGGTTTATCGTGGAGAGGTGGGTTGGACATAGTTGGAACGGTGCAGGTAAGCCGCGACCGCAGCTTGCCTGCCGAGTTGAAGAGTCACTAGTTCCAACACATAGGTTCGTACTATCCGGTGTTTCCAACTTGGCATGTTTAACTCGCCTGGTTACGTGACTTAATGAACTGAATTAGACTCCATTTGTACAAGTTGTTTTTGGTACAAAAATCCAGCTTGTTTCTGCAACGTGCGGTTCTTTTGATGAATACTTATTTACTAAATGCTCGACATCAAATGTATCTGCTGGATTTACATCAGTTAGTTTATGCAGTGTAGTTCTGATTTTCAACTCATTAATTTGTCTCTCGGGAGCTCTACCTAGTTTGAGAGTCTCAGGCAGTTTAAGTAAGTTAGACATTTAAAAACATAATTTCTAACTTGGCTATCTTTGAGTATTATTGTATTATATGCCGGCATATATTATATGCATACAGATTACTGGGGAGGGATCTGGTTTGGCTATCAAAATATTTTACAATTTTCAAGTGTAGGTACTTGATATTTAAATGCGCACAAGTTATTTAGAAGAGCAAGAATTTGGATAAGAATTTTATACCCCGCTTGTAAGCCTTAACACTGGTCTATAATTTTAAATCTAACATTTATACACTCAATTTACAAACTAATCCTGTTATACAATCTGCAAATAACATTGTCTTCTTCTATCCAATAAATTTGTACTCGAGGAAAAGAGAAGGATGTATCCGCTACTATGAATGAAATGCAGTGTACAAAATTAGATATAAGAGATCGATAATCCATACAACCGTGGCTAGGGCACATAAAATACTAATGCATCGGTAGGAAACTGTTCAATCATTGTCTTGTTTGGTTTTATATTTTTGTTTGATCGAATTTGATGTTATGAATTTTTCAGTCTCTATAAGGGTTTTGATTTGAAGTTGATGTTCAGCTTTATTGATTCTCCATTCGTATTGCTCGATTTAAATTCAAAGGAAAAGGTGAAGGGAAAAGTAGCACTTTGATATTATTATTTAAGCCTTTAATAATTTCTATAATTACTTAAATATGGTTGTTTTTTGGCAAAACAATAAATGATATATTCTATGTAGTATTCGTTTGTATGAACAGAATCATAGTTATTACCATCCACGTCAAAGAAATCATAGAATTGCGAGATATTGTAGGAATGATATTAAAGTAGGTACGAGTACGCTAGTCTCTTGACTGTCGTGAACAGGCCTCACTTGTGTCAAGAACAAGAACGATTGAACAAATCTGCACCTCTCGAGGAAGTAGGACTGACGTTGATACGTTAAAAATAGTGCTGGGTAATCTATAATGCTTGTTGTGTGTTTCTTATTATAATCTCAAAATTTTAAAGCTCGATAATGATTTTGTACCATTTCAGTATCGGTTGAGATTAAACAAAACAATTTATAAAAACCTAACGGCATATCCTTGCTCGCTTCTTGATTATTTCAATTTGTAAAACTTATTTTCGTTATTCGTTTAACAAAACTCACCGTTTCTCGAAGTGTTTTTTTTTTATTTGAACAAGTATTAATAATTATGCAAAAGTTGATGTACTTGGAAGTTTTAAATAGGCAAGAAATTAAATTCAATTCCACTTGCTTTATAATGTAATTTGAACTTGCATTAGTATTTTATACTATTTTTATACTTGACAGCCCCCGTGGCGCAGTTGGCTAGACACCAGCTTGCGAAACGAGAGGCTGCGGGTTCGATCCCCGCACCGAGACAAATGTTTGTGTGAACCACAAATATTTGTTTCGGGTCTGGGTGTTTGTGAGACCGAAAAAGTCTCTCGTAGTGTCTGATACCCACGACACAGGTCTTGTAGCCTAGTGTGGGGTCAGAGCTATGTATGTGACTGTTGGGTGTATTTATTTATTTATTTATTTATTTTATGTTTAATCATTATAGTTAATGTTATAGTAAAGAAACTAATATATAACTAGATTAGTTTCGTATGTAATTTGTATGTAATTACATATTATGTACGTACATTTATGCCACTACCCTACACAGGTGGTTAGGGGAAGATAGTCAGAGGTATATTTCAACATCCACTATACCCTATCTTGCCAAACTTATTAGTGTTAATGAGAATTGAATAAAAAACAATAACGCTTTGCCTAACTTAAGAAATGAACTCCAGAAACTCTAGATCGTGCCCTGCTTATGTTAACCGTCAGGCGCTCGAGACTACTAAAACCAATACTACATATATATATTTATCTACAGTCTACATACATTATTATGTACCATTGGAGCTTTATATAATATAAAAGCTAATTACGTCACAGACGAAGACAGTAAATATTCTTTTGCCATCGCAATTAGGCGTCTTAGAGTTCGTTTTTGTAAATTAAACAGAGTTCCCTTTGAACAGAGTGAAGTATTAAATTCTGGCGCACTGCATTCCGGTAGGAAGTTTGTGAATGAGACCTCATTAGTACGGCATGTCTTAAGACGGTTTATGTGGTCACCGTTCGAAATAATGTGTACAATAGTTTTTGTATATTTGAAAATAATTTTCGGATTATCTCAGTAATTAAGAGTGAATTTTCGGCATCATAAAATGCAAGTCTATGAATAAAATATAAGATTTTAAACTTAGTACGACGAACGGAAATAGAAATTGTCATTGGTTTTGTAACTAATTTTAGGGAAACTATATATACTTATTTTTTAATGTGAAACAGCGAGAACTAGATATCACAACTATTTTTTTTTAAACGATAGCTAAATATTAGATATGAATAAAATTACGTGTGTCGAATAATGAGCATCATATTTAGTATAAGATGATTTATTGACACCTTGCAGCGACAGGGAAAAATGCATAAAATAATTATCCTAATACAGTTATGGCTCAGACATATATTTTTAAAAAGCAACAACTTTAAAATGATGTAGACATTTTCTCTAAGTTTGTTACTTTCAAGCGAACTTTACGTAATTAGTTAGTTTCTACATAAACAAATGTGAAGTTCAAGTTTCAAAATTATCCGAGACTTTTCATATAACATATTATGTTTGTTATTTTTCACTTTAACTTTATATATTCTACGTTAGTAAAAATAAGCGTGCCTGCGAACATGCACTACTACAAAGTGTTATAGAATAATTTTAGGGAAACCCTCTTCTAACCGACAAAATAGGTTAATTTTTTTGGGTGTTAAAAGTTACACTCTTTTACGCCTACATAGGAGAAGAGGCAGAGATTCAAATTTTGTTCCCATTTTTGCTAAAATTTAGACTTACCTAGTAAAGGGCGTTTTTCAGGCACATTTCCAGACTCTGCTCTGTTACTGAGAATATCTTTATGTAAAAACTCAATGACATCGCCCTACTTGACCTAGGAGCCTCAAGAACACACATAATAACATTTCTGCAATTATATTTATATGCATCAACACTCGATATATTAATATTTAATTCGCTAATATTAAAAGTAAACATAAAACAGACAATTTATAAAATCACGCTAGCAAGAAGCAAAAACAAAGTAATAATTGCGCGAGTGATATCTACAATTACCCTTTGGATCGGGCGTATAGTTAAGCATTCTGTGCAAGTTTCCGAAGCAGGAGAAATAGGAAGACGTGCTGACAACAGGCCGGAATAACTCAAGTTCGAAGGCGGGCACTTAAAAAAAAGAATGGGTCTTTAAAAGACGAGCGCAATTGTAACGGTTCTCTTGAAATGTGCAGACGTCGTTGAAATCTGTGAAATAATACCCCGGCACTAGTTAAGCTGTCTAGCTGACGATATAATAAAATGAGCTGTACACAAACTAAACTGATTCGGCTTAAAATAATTAAGATTCTTTGTCTCGCTCGGCGCGATTTTGCAATTGCTCTTTAGGAGTATATTATTGCATTAATTAATTAACTATGCTTTGCTAATCTAATTGGCGTCAATATCATTTTACATTTACAATAAAGTTAGCTATATCAAAAATTAGTGATTATTTATGTAAATTATAAAGACTTTTAAATATGACAAGGGCACCCAAAAATTACCATCTTAGCTAGCAGGAAGGCAGCATATAATCCATAAAAATATTACTATGATGTCCATGAGCTTTTAACATTGCGCGTTTACAAATAGTCGAATTGCTAAAACGAAGAGTTTCTACGTTTATATTTGTAATGGGGACAACTCAACTACATTATTATCAAAACACTTGAAGTTTGTTCCATATGACGATATTACGTAGTTGAAACTTATTTATATGAAACAAATAAAATCCCGGTGAATATTTCATAAGTAAATAAAACGTGCAAGTATAATTATCTAAAAGGTCCGTGGAAATGTTTATCTCTCACATCTCCGTATGAAACTCGCGCATTTGTTTACAATTTACAAGTTTAAAGTGAACGTAAATAACGAGTAGTTGCATGGAGTTTGTTGTGTTGCGCTAGGAATATTCTCAGGTCGAATGTGCCAAAAAGTCTAACTGGAATTTCGCACTAGGCGAGTTTGAGAGGCGCTGGGTACGTCGCCTCAAGTGATGGTGGCGTGCAAACTATGTCTTTGTTTCCGAGTGTCTGTTTACTGCGGTGACGTGTTTATTTGACGACGCGTGTAAGAATTTCACATAACTGAAACGTTTGTGTTTCTACAATTGGCTAAACGTTTGGTACATTGTATCGACAACTATCGTGGCATTGATGGGTATTTTAGCTTTGATTTTTTTATACGTAGTATGTAGGAAAGTTTTGCTTTTTTTCACAAATATTAACGTAAATATTTTCATTTGGAAAAGCAAATGGTAATGGTAGATCTGTTTTACTCATAGACCTTGAAATATAACATTCACGACTAAAATTTGCTGAAAAAGTTCACGGTAATCTAACACACATATCTTTATAGCAGATTATATTGTTAAGTGTATGGCAAAACCGAAAAAATCTCTTTTCAAACTGTCACAGGGGAAAAAAAATGCCATTACCGGAAGACATTTAAATCAAAGAGCGAGTGTCCCTCACTAATTACGCAGTGGAGGGCAACTGAGGGGTTCACTGATACCTACATAGAACAATACTATTAAAGGGGACACTTGTTATCAACACAGGCAATTCATAACGTGCCAGTGTCGGCCTAAAAACGTGATATCACAAAGAGTATCGCGCGAGGGCGAGAGGGCGGCGAGGTCACGCCGGCCGCGGAGGGCCCTTCGCTTTGTTCCACTGGCAACAATGCCTCAGCAAGGGCACTTGAGCGCACTTGTATCGGATGCAAGCGATGTTTCGTCGCTCTGGATTAGGATTTGACGACAGGGATGGAATATATTTTTCAAATATGCATATTTAAATGGATAAATCTTTGGGTGTATTCACTATAATATTAGTTTCACACTTTACGGTGGTGTCGAAAAAAAAACAAGTAAAAAAAAACGTTCGTAGGTAACTTAAAATTGAGATAAAAATGTCGTGGAAATCTATTCCTCAATGTTTCGTCAATTTATTGCGGTTCTTTCGATAAACAGAATCTACTTTTAAAAAATATTAAAACCTCTATACTAAAGTGGACTGCGACAGATTTGGTTTGGGGTCGATCGATCGTGGTGATACGGAAATCAATCATGAAGAAACCATGCTGCATTTTGTTCGGTTTGTAAGATTGATAGATTGCGGAAGCTTAATTAGCTGCAAGATAGCCTCTTCGATAGCGGCCAGCGTGCATGCTAAATTCCGCCATAGTGGCTTACGTAACAATATCCAAGGCTGGGATAATTGTGGCGACTTGAGAGAGGTAGCTACTCAATTTGTACGGCACTACACTTCTTGTACCGTTCTTGAGTATGCAAGTACATAAAGTTCTATATATATTTCTGATCGAATGCTAAAATAGAAGTCTTCTATTGTGGATTTAGATTAACGTTACTTTCTAATGTATCAAGAAAATCCAAAAACGAACGAAATATTTGCGTTCACAAAAATATTTGTCTCAAAGCTGCGACATTCAATAACAAAAACAGGTGTCTTACCACAGTTCCACACGTGCTTCTTGATATACTTTATCTGTTTTTTGGTTCATTAGAGTGTGACTTAATAATAAATCTAAATTTTCCATTGAACTCCCACTCCAGGCGTACACAAGGCCTAACCACGAATGTACAATCACTTTGTGCAGCCATACAATGAATATTAGCATCCTTTCAATTGCATACAATAGAAATTGCCAGCCAGCTCGGCATTTGTCCCTTGTTCTCAGCACGATATGAACTTCTTCCTAAGTCAGTCATTAGGACATTGTTTCTAATTACGTTACAGAGTAGCTATTGCCCGTTGATGCGTTTTTTTCTAGGACAAAAGAACTCTAGGAAATGGAATTTCTAGCCTATGGAGCATCTCTGTGAATTGGAGATAAAACTCCCGATAAAAAATGGACGTAAAAGAATGAGTTGCGAAAAAAATAAGAATTTCATTATTTAAGAAGTCGAGCTTTTAAAGAAGAAAACTTTTTAAAATTAATGAGCCGACTTTAGTTCGCACAAAATATCAGAAATCTGTTACTAGTTGATATTGAATTAAAAATGGATTTAGGCATGCCATCGACAATGTCGGCGGTCGCAGGTCCAAAGTCCAAACCCAGTGGCAGTACTACCAAAGAAGTCCAAAATCGCAGAGTGGCTTAAAAGTTCCGAATAATAATATTCTTTGAACTGTACATTTTTAAGTAATCCATAATTTAAGAAAAGCAATTTATTATACATATATATTGAGTATCCTGATCCCACCATTAACAATTATAATATCAACCAGACATTTCCTCATTTAATAGAGGTATTTCAACGCTATAGAGACATGACATGTTGCCGGCATCTACAGTCTGATATTATGTTTTTTAACCAATTAAAACGATTTCAAGGGTTTATACGCGATAGCGTAACAAGCACCAAACTCCATTCCGCATTTTTAATATACCCACATAAAATGATAGACAAGTTGCATCCATTTTTATCTCATCAATTTATTTAATCCAATCCATTTCGTGTCAATATCCTCTGGAATCCTATAATAGGCTTTTTGTGAAGTTTCATTGAACTCTTAAACTTCTCCTTCAGCTCAATAGTGAAGTTACAACGCGCTGGGAGAGCCATTTCAATTCATTTTAGAGCAGCATGGTGCGCTGTGATTTGAGCTGATATTTATTATATGGGGGATATTTCCACCCTGCTGGGTAATGTGATGTGCCTAATGCTGCTATTCAGACTTTATTATCTTGTTTGCTGCTTTCAATAGCCTATGTAGCATTTTGAATACTTCGAAAATATTTTGATAGGGGTTTAATATGGAAGATTAGGTGGTAAGATGGAAGTATTTGCATTCCTCCACATAAAACCTAAACACAGCTTAAGCTAATATTCTTACAGTTCAAAGTATTTATTAACAAATAGTATTGAAGATATAATACTGTTAATATAAGGCAATGTTCTTTATAATGAACAACAATTGTCTATCCAACGTTAGACTTGGTATCTGAAATTGTATTTCAAATGATGCAATACTTTGTATTGATAATGGAATTGACGATGCCATATACAACCGACGAAGTCTCCTTTTCACTTATCATGTTAGTTTTTTTTCTTTTTGATAAATCGTTTCTTAAAAACGGCAATATACCCCTACTCATTTTAAAGACGGTTGTAGAAGTGTCGATATTTAATTAGATCCCTGCTTATCCCTACAAGGATTCATATTTGTATGAAAATGCTAGCACTATACGCACACACATAAAGCTCAACTTTTCATATTGAAATAAATTCAATATTAGTTTCTAGAATTTTTATCGCTATAGTAACCGCATATTTAATCGCAAAGTACGAATGAAGTGAAGGTACCAGCTGCGCAATTGTTATCAGAAATATTCTATAAAATGTATAGAGGAAATAGGAATGAATAAAGCGTTTAATTACGGGAAATGGCTATCGCCAGTGTTCATTGTTGGTGAAATCTTTGAATACGATTCTATCTTTTCCATAATTGCTTTTGTGTATTAGAGGTAATTACACACTACTAGCTTCTGTAATTAATCGTGTGTCGGCGACGATATTGTACTTCCTTTGTACTTTACAGAAATAATTATGCGCAAATTGCGAGAAGTAATTAGAAAAATTGAAATTAAAGTGCCATTCATTGGTATTTATTTGATGGCATATTATGCGTTTTTATTCTAATTTGATCTTTGTGGAATTAGATACTCCTGTGGCGCATTAGGGTTGACATCCGCTTGCAAAACAAGGGGCCGCGGGTTTGAGTTCCGTGCGGAGACGAATATTTGTGTTTTCCATAATATTTATTGCAAGGTCTGGGTGTTTTTGAGATCGAAAATTCTTTCGCAGTTTCTGACACTCACGATGCAGGATTTATTGTGGGGTCAGAACTATGTATGCGGCTTTTGGTTGTATTTAGTATTATTGTTTGTTTTGGTTTTAAAAGATTTCCTTCTTTAGAAAGACTGACATTACAGACCAGTCATTTAATATTTTAAAATATTAAGAAAATAATTTATATCTTTTCAACATTTAAAATCATTTATAGAGAGTCGCAACCGCGATTGTCGACCTTAATACGGCCCTCTGTGGGGAGAGTAGTAATTATACGATATTTATGAGTGCCGCCCCTCCCCGGTCCTTGTCTTGACGGCGCGCTAAGAAGAAAAGCGATGTGAGTGTCGAAAGCCATTCCTCTTTTCATGTATTGTCAATCCGCAATTGAAATTAATCTTTTGAACAAAAAACGTGCTTCCACAAAGGGAGTGCCTGCTTCTAATAAATCGCCTACAGCAATGACATAAAAATATCTTAACACAAATACTAGCCCACCATGAAGCCCGATAAGGTTTTTGTATTGAAAAATTAAGCCATTACGTAGTTGCAGGTTATTAATTTTAAAATACATTAATATGATTACAGTGTTATAAATCACAAAGATTATTCCGGCAAAAACGTAGGGGAAATGTTGAAACTTACATTCTCAAGCTGCAAGCTTGTGTAAAAACTTTCATAAAATTTAATTAATTTCGCTGTAGGTGTTCCTAGGTATTTTTATGCGCCGCTCTTGACTATATATTCGTAACTACACGCACGCACACATACACACATCCATTTATACACCCACACAGTTCCACCGAGACCATAATAAAATGTGACGCACACGTCGAGCGCTGCGTAAGTACAAAGTCCACCTAAATGCCGGAACTCGTGAGGGTCCTTTGCTTTGTTAAAGCAACAATAGTAGGGAAATGTCTTTTCCACTTTAGCAACTTTTATTCGACGAATAAGTAGCAGTATCTGAATTAAAAAAGATATGAAACAAAAAGTGCTGGCATAATGTGTTTTTTTTTTTCTGGATGGTTTTAGGGTGTAGCGCTGCTCTCGAGATGGTCTTTCGAGAAAATTGGAACAAGTTCAGTATTTAGGAAGTCATTATTTCGAGTTAAAACCGGTCTCTTAATGGTGACATTTTAAAGCGGAATTTCGTGAAAAGAAATGTAAGTTTTGAAAAACCACGTGTTCAGATACCGCGGCGGCGGTCGTGTGCAATTGTGCAAGACGGAGCACCTTTATTGCAGTGCCCACACTATTTTCTGTGCAACGGGTGCGCGGCAAGAAATAAAGGAGCCAGAACAAAAAGGACATTCTTTTAAAGTTCTTTATTTCAAGGGATTGTAGCAGTAAAGTGCGGTTTAATTGCATGGTGGAACTTTAACAGTTTCGCACTTTTATTTGTACCCGATGAATAAAGATTCGATTCCTTTGAGCTGAGAGAGATCCCACAAAGTCTGTTGGAAATAGATACGTCACATAAAACATACCTACATAACAATAATGACGTCGGATCCCCGTTTAGCGTTTCGCTTTTTAACAAATAATGGATTTAAGTTTGGACCGATCGGAAGGAGCGTTTCTTAAAAACTTTTCGCATTGTGCAACGCTGTCCAGTACGACGTTTGTCGCAAAAATTACACAACTTTTCTGTGTCCAGTGAAGAGCGACGGTAAGTTTGAAATTCGCTTCGACATGCGCCACGGTGGGCCGAGTGCCGACCGGGGCGCTTCCGCCGCCCGCGCGCCCCGCCGCCCCCGCGCCGCCCCCGCGTGCATCCTCGCACACACGCGTCACACACAGTACATGGTGCCTCGTGACGCAGCTTGGCGAACGGATAACCCCATGGAAAATATATGTTAAGTATTGCCAACAAGATGAGGCAAGTACTGTCAAAAAGCTAAAATCTTTTGAAGACCCAAGCTTCTAAATTTTCACCCATAATTTACAAATACTTACTTCATCAACCCTATACTTAAGCCTAAATTCTAAAGCCTAAAATTAATTTAAGGACAAAAAAGAGTGTCATATATTTCTTGGAATTACAAGTATTGTATTCCATTGTATAGTACAACGTTTGTAAGATAAATAAAAGACTTAAATATTTGAAGATGTAACTTGAAAGTATGAATTAAGTTGCGTGTAAAGATAAAATATTTATTCCTAAAATAATCATGGATAGATTACTATCATTAAGAAGTTAGTATTGGTAAAATACATGCAAATATTTGTTCGAGAATCGAATCCGTGGCCTCTCGATGCGACGGCACATATTTACACCACGGGATCAATTGGAATGAAATAAATTTGCCATCATAAATCGGTTTTTTTAAGTTTTCGATGGCAAAAGTTTGGATACTCGTTGTTCTTGCACTGTGCCTCCGCGACGCCCCTCCCCGCGATACAATACCGAGCCAATAAAACTTTTATTGTGCGCTATGATTTTGGAAACATTTTGTGAGATGAGTTCTATAAAATTCGTAATTTATTCAAGTCACTTTGGATGGATTCACGCAGTTTATTGACGTTTACAATCGGACGCGGAAGAATTTTTTTCATCCGCGCTTATCGGTCACTGTTCTACGCCCATCCTAATAGCCATTGTTGCAAAAGTTAAATTAATTTAATGTATTACGGTATTTGTTAAAGCACGAAAACTTTGTTTAATTTATTAAAGTGATATTAACTTGTATTTCAACTGTTGTATTTTATATGTACAACTTGATAATGGGTTGTGTTGGTTAATTAATGTTTCAAGGAAAGGTTCAGCTAGAATTACGTTTTAAATGGTTTGTTTCTGTGCCAGCGTTGCCGATACGTTTTAAAAATTAAGTGAAAGTTATGGAATTAAGTGGATATACTCATGAATTCATAGATTTAAGTCGTTTTGAGTTTGTTAATGAATTCTTCTACAAGTGAAAGCGTTAAGGCCTAAGGCAATCGTGGTAGCCTAGTACGGGTAGGTGTATTGTGCGAATAAATTTAGACCCGTTACCGCCATTTTTCTCACGACCTTCTATCCTTAAGACAAGTAAATAAGAGCTATTCATTTATTTCTAATAAAAAGCGCTGAAAGATTTTTAACATTTAAAGTATCGTCTTTGAAACGTGCCTATGACTTTCTCTTAACGAGAGTTTCTCCAAATAAATGAAATTTCCGTTCCACGAAATCTTTTAACTACTCCGTAATGTTTGAAAAAAGATAGACGATCTTGTCACTGGAATGGACTTTTTCGTCACAAAGAAAACATTTTACCTGTTTATATTTTGGACGTCCGCGGCGAGGGAGGTCGCGGTCGGGGAGTGGGAGATGAGATAAGAATCAAATAGATGTTGTTTCGCTGCATGGAGTTCTGTCGCGCAGGACATATGCACGTGGCGACATCTCACTTACTAGTCTTGATACTTGAGCTATTTCCTAATATTTTTTAAAATAATATTTACATATATTCAATGAAATTTTTATACATAACTTCGAAAAGATAGGGATGGGATTTTCAACCGCCAAGTTCCTCGATCACGCGCCTAAACCTAGACCTTAACTTTTACTATAGTAGTACGTATAAGTAATATGTAAATTACATTTTACTCCTCTATGAGTATGAAACTTAAACAAAGCACAGTAAAAACAAAAACACAAAAACTATTTTTTACACCGGAAAAAAACTATCAGTAAACTGACAAGGGGTTTATCATATTTGTCTCAAAGTTTTTACAAATTATGTTACCTAGCTTTAGATGGGTTTTATAACAACGCCAGCCGGGGCGATAGTTGAAAGTTCAATTTAGTGACGTTACCTTGTAACAAAATTAAAGGACGACGCTTAAACTCTGACGTGTTTCTCATTAATAGGTTATCTTGATATTATACTTCACTAACATTGTGAATCTCGGTGTTGCGGATTGATGTTCAAACTGATTGTATTTTAAATTATTTTCTTGATACTTTACATTTATTAAAAGAAGTTAAATCATTGATTACATTTGTTTCCTTTGTAAGTCCCGACAAGCGGGTCTGATGAATAATTGAACCGTTTGAAAAGTGAAATAGAAATAATATTGCAAAGAAGGTAAGGGCTGTTGAGCGATCGGCATTGACATAGTCTAGACTAAGCGTCATTGCAAGTCAATTATTTCTGTTTTGATCTAATGTACAAGTGTGTTTGTCCGTCAATTCCTGGTGAGTTTCTACAACTGATATTCTTAACAACGAAGTATAAATACGTAATATAAAAATACTATACTTATATGCAGTGCTTTAGGAAATGTACAACGTTTTGAATAATTATTGTACAAATGCAGCATAATTTATTAATATTTCAAGTTATACGAATTAAAACGAAAGGAATTATGAATGTTTTAATTAAATGTATTCCATTTATGAAAAACATTTTCAAGTAAAAGCTGAAAAGTGACGTCATTTGTTTTATTTCAAAAATAATATTTAAAACGTTGTAAATTGGTATAATGTAAAATGCGCGGGGAGTGCAATGGTTTCGCTACAACATAAAATATTTCTGGTAATACTGCGGTTAGCTGCGACAAGCACTTGTGCGGTGTGTTTAAAGAGATATTTACTGTAAATAATTGCCCTATAATCTGTAAACGCGATACAACGCCGGAACATGGATTATACGCCGAGCTGACTACCCAAATTTGATAATGATACCGCTGTTAGAGTTAGATGCTTACGTTAATATGATCTGCTATTAACGTGATTAAACCCAAAGTAAGTACTTTCGCGCCTAATAGTCAAAACATATTGTCTGATTAAATGAAGCTGTTACATTCTAGTCTTAAAAGGAGGATAAAAATCATTGAAGTAATATTTTTTTTCTCGTGTTTTGTTTTCTTTACCTCTCGTTACAACCTGGTGTCTATCCCAATGCACCAAAATGAGGCTGTCAAACTTGTGCATTAAATACGTACAGGTACCTAGAAATAATGGATTAGTTTAACGGTTCTACATTAAAGACGAGCCATTCAATAGAATCGACGATATAAAAACTTAAAAAAGAAAACACATTTAAAGTTTATGCACACAATATGGCCAAGATTGTTACATCGAACTATATTTTTCACCTGAAGTATGTTCCGGCTGACGTAACAGTCATGAAACGTATTTTGGCAGACCGATAAGGAAATGACACAAAGAAAACAAACTACAGTCCGCTTCGGCCGAAAATTTGTGAGTTTAGAAACAGGCGGGTGCGACGGCGGGCGCGGACTTATGAGCGGACGCGGAGGCGGAAGCGGGCTCGAGCACTTCACTCAGCGCCAATGTCAAACTTTTTGAACCAATGTTCAACTTACTGGGCCAATATCCAGCTTATTGGACCAAAGTCAAAGATCGCTCAAAGCGGATACCTACCTAGCTTCCCATTCTTTTGCCGCTCTCTTGTTGTCGATATTTCCTATAAGAGAACGCTTTAATTAACTTGGAGTTTTTAATATCGGTAGGTATTTGTATTCCGTCTAAATACGACTCAATTAGCGCGGTGGGAGTGTAAATAGTTCGAAAGCTTTTTAATTAAAAGTCGAGTGGTATTGTGCTGCCCTAACCGATTAATATTACAAAATTAATTCCGTTAGTATTTATTCTGAGAACTATTATTCTATAAAATCAACATTACTTTGTGTTCGAAAAACATTTTAGTTTCGGCGTATGTGAATGGAATAACATGTATTGTATTTTTTAATAAATTCTATTTTTTTTATTATATCAACAGTGCAGATGTTTAAGAGCTGGCTGTGATATTAGAGGAAAACGGGTTTAATCATTGCACTGACGCAAATGAGTTGAAAATGGCAATAGGTCTCTATTGCCGAGACGAAAACATAATTGGTGGAAGGAAGGCGTGAAAAGATTTTTTTTTTCTAAAGATGATTTAACATAATAATATTTTTCTAATTTCAAACTTAACAATAACTCCTTGAAACTATTTCCAATAAATAACCAAAGATTACGTCTCCAGTCTAAGTTTAAAGCTAAACTAAAATCAATAAACAAGCTTCTACGAAAACCATTAAAATCCCGCTCAGCACGGAACCATTGTCCAACGTAAGACTGTTAAAGAAAGAGCTATAATAGGACAGACATTTGTAAGATTGCCTTTACTCGTAACCCAGATCGATATATCGCAGGCATTGTATATTCAAAGGCCTATTTCAGGTTGGAAATGTTAGGCCGATGTTGCATGGAAACTTTTGTACTGCCGAAACTGGTTGGATATTATAGAAGTTAAAAATAAAAATCCTTTTTTTATATTGCTACTGACATTGGGCTAAGAATGCGGCGTGTGTTCGGAGTAGGGTTCAGAATCGAATATCATTTTTTATTAATCAATTTTTACTAGCAGCAGGGAGTCTTAAAAATTAGATGTTGAGATAGGCGTGCTTCTTACTATGTGGGATCAGTAACATCATACCTACAACTATAATAATCTGTAACACTTAAAGCTTCTAATAAATTAACGATCACATTGCTAAGGTCCTTATAAATAATCCACATGTCGCAATTGACAAAGTTGAAGCATAAAGTACTCTAGACTGTTAGCAAATAAAGCACTCATGGGTCAACGAAATGTAAGTGACATGTGTGAGTACTCCAAGCCCTTTGTAGCCAAGCGATATCGATTACACAAAATAAATTAGTCGTCACACGAGTGAAACGTCGGGGGCGAGACACTACCCGAGCACAGTGTACCCGCGCCTTTACAACAGAATGGACACGCCACGCGAAAGCGATTGACGTATTATCATTTTGTCTCGGAATAGCCTTCCTAGAAACGATTTCAATAGCCGTCGACCCATTTAATTTAACAGACAATGTATACAGAGTGCAGACCAGCGATTTGTCAACGGCATGAGGCCCAACAAAGGCCTTATTCATTTGAATGGCAACTTGTTGTACAAGACCGTTTTAATTTCATAAGTCGTTTATCATAATCAAGGAGGAGGTTGGATTTCAACCCATGTCAGTGTCTGTAGGAAATGTCACATACCTGTTCGGACAATGCGGACTTTCCGTGGACACGAACTCGATTTGGGGAAGTCTGGATTTGGAATTAATGATTTGTATGTAACGCTCTTGGCGATGAGTTATGGAACCGGAACATTTCTTTAGTCTATTGTCATCTATTAGATTTATTTTGGACCCATAACAGCGTATTGTAAGATCGTAAAGAAAATAGAGGGGACGTTAATTTAAAAGTATGTAATTGCTTATATTTATGCGGGTTTAATTCATATTATTTCTGCCGTTTCAAGGAAGCACAGGAATAGAAAAACTTTAAAAGTTTGTCGAAGCCCTGGATAGGGAGTTGAGGTTTCTCTCGACGTCCTACGGGGGATTGAATTTCAGGCTGCCGCAAAAACCTAAAAATTACTCACAAATATGCTATCAAAATTAAATATTTCTCTTGAACATGTAACATTTTCGCTAAGTGCCATAAATTACACTTTGAAGCGGGCAAATTATTCGCATAAATTATTAAGTGAACACAATGGTTCGCCGAAAGCCTGTTCCACAATATTTAACCATTGAAACATTACCTCCGATTCAAGTAAATCGCTAAATAGTTCATGCTAGTCGACGTCCCTAATCTAATATGTCCGAATCCGAGCCCGATGCCCGACCCGGAGTGCAATCTTCGACAACAAAATATCACTTATTCTACAGAAGGCTCGGGATTTTCAGAAATCTAGGTGAATTTTGAAATAAAAACCATATACAATCTCCAAATACGTTCCACTGATGGGCACTGACCTCCTTTATGACTATGAGGTTTTAGGTCCACTCTGGTCTAGTGCAGGTTGCTTTACAATGTTTTCCTTTACCGTTAAAATACGTGATTCAAATACAATTGAGGTATATTCTTTGGTTTTGCTAATAAGCCTGTCGTTGAGGGAAGAATATAGTAAACTTTTCTATTACAAAATCTCTTCTTATAAAAAATTTAATTTCCTTACTTATAAATAACAAAAGTAGATTATTAGTATCAAATTACGAATACATAGTGCTATGTAATTAAATTTTTGTTCCAAGTTTAAGTTTCGCCGAAACCTGAGTACCTAACTACACATCATTTATCTTGAAGAGATTCAAACCTATCTGAGGTTTTACAAAAGAAGGTAGTATATCTGTATTGTTTAACAATAATGAGTGATGATTCGCTAGTAATGTTGTGTTGTGTATTCCGGCCGGTGCGGCGGCCACTCCGTCGTTCCACTCTCTATTACCCCTGTAATCGTACATTCGGACCTTTGCTGACACATACTAACTATCCATATAAAGTTCGACCTGTTTGAGATGCACGAAATCGGCTTGTGAGGAGGAATCGTTTAAGCACATATTTCTGAGGGGGTGATTTCGTTTAGTGATACTGTGTATCATCGATAAGGTCATTTGGCGTTTTCATGTAGTCATTAAGCTTGCAATATAGGATGATCGGGCTGTAGTTGTTAACTTAGTTTGAACCCTGAATAAATATTTCTGATACCAACAAATACCCATTTAATTAACGCAACAAAGGACGTTATACGTCTTATTGCTGAGCAGGGGCCTTCTCTATAACTAAGACGGTTAAAGTCTTAGTCCATTAAGCTGGCCTAGTGCGGGTAGGGAGACTAGAAACCTAAGAAATTATTAATAAGAATTTGATTTTCTCGCAATGTTTTCTTCCAGCTTTAAAGCTATTTCATTTTCAACTGGTCACTTTATACAAAAAAGTTTATTAAATATTAGAAGCAAACCTATAAATAAGATTGAAATTCGTTTTCGATTTCGAAATAAAAATTAAATTAATATAAAAACACGCTATTTATTTTGTATCAAACTTCAAAATTTTATTCTTGTTGATATTAATATTAAATACAATTGGCCAAAAGTATAACTACTACACAATACAACAGAACACAAACTAACTAATGTTCACAATATTTCATTATTCGCCAAGGTTGAAGTTAATTACAACGTAAATAAATATAACAAAGAACACGGACACGAATCACTTGTTCATGCTAGATGTGCAGATAGGCTTAGCTGTACAAAATTGAAGTAATAAAAGAGGAATGCTCGCAAAAGTTTCGCAATAAAGGCAACGAGTATCGACTGTTAAGGAGTAAAGAGTTCTTCGATATCATACTGTATGTATAGTTGTTTTGTGTTATCTGCCCATTGATATTATCTATAAAACTTCACGGATATCTGATTACTGAAGTTTACCTTTAGATATAATAATATGTATAATATATCAATTACAATTTTTTTTAATTATATCTACACTACCTTCTGTGTATGATTAGTTACATCTCAAACACTTAAGTAACATTCTATTAATATAAATTTATACTTATTAATCTTCTTAACTCGAACTTTCGATCTGTTTCTAAATAATCTATAAGTAATTCAGTACACATACGTTTCTGACTTCACCAGATCCATTTTCTAGAATATCGGTTTGGTATTTATGTGAGCGATTTAGCTGTGACTGATAGGCTATACTCGTACGGTTGTAGGTGTTTTTCGAGTGTTACACCTGGAAAATAATTACTCGGAGGCTGTGACGTATGAGCGCTATTTAAGCCCGGCCCTAAGAGTAATAGCCACGATAAACACTAGCAATTAAAGCATTGCCACGCGACGCACGCCTTTCTTTGCGCCTCTCTTAATAGAGATTTGTTGTTTGCCCCGTTTACAAGTTCGTTCAAACGCTCAGTTACGACCAGTTCTTAAATTTGCAGTTTTATAAAAATGACATTTATTTGTCAAACTGATTAAATGGCAGCGAAGAAATGTCTTCAAATTAAATTCGTATTACATTGGAATTGAAAGTATATGTGGCTTAACGTAAAATATACTTGCGGTTGTTTCTATGTATTTAAAAGACGACACTATTTTTTGCCATGTCATGATTCTAGCCTTCATACGTAAGGTATAAGGCGGGAATAAATCTTTAAAGAACAATGCATATAATCTAGATCAGCTTATGTATGCCTCACAGCTGCTTACGGAGATCCTCTACAGTTGAGAGGGGTTGAGCCTTTGTCTACCATGGTGGCCTGATTCGGTTCAGATACTTCACATTCTTAGAAATTCTTTATGAAGAAATTTCAATTACGTAGGTATTGTGACTACATGTTTCTTGGTAATTGTTTTTTAGTTCATTTTTACTAATGTTACAGAGAGGAAAGTTAAGTGTATTTGTCTAGGACGAACAAATTTACAAATTACTAGATTGATTTGTATTAAGTTTGACGTGGACATGAATAAGATCTTTGGAAATGTCATATGTTTTCGTTTTAATCATAAAATGTGCTCTCAGAGAGCCTCAAACACTAGTTGGATAAACAACAAAATAAGTATTTTTGAATTTTTAATTTGAGTAGGTACAAGTTATCGTGTCGTTTACGTTTCGTCGCGTGCGAATCTACCCCGATTCGTTGTTTAGCTCTCGAAATTCGTACTGCAGTTATTGTTACTTATATTACACAGAAGACTAATACATTAAGAAAGCTGGGTTCACACACGTCTGCGACGTACAGACGGTAGCTACAACGGAACTTCTATCTGCAATGCGTGTATGATTCATCGATGAGCGAAACTTGTGTGGCACGGCCAAAATGTGCTTCGTAAACATATACGTCGAGTGTTTTGTATTTATTAGTTCAAGTTAAAATTATTAGTCTGCTTTGTTTATTTAGACTGTATGCTTCAATCATTTGTTCATGTTTCGCATGATATATGTTTTTGAAATTCATTCTTTTTACTTTGTCTAATTTATGAGTTCGATTCCGGCGTGGCGTCAATACTTTCGTTAAGAAACGGTGTCCGAAAGACGTTACTAACTCGCTAGAGACGACGTATTGATATACATAGTTGAAATAGGCCATACTTGATACAGAGTTTAAGTACCTATTTTACTTGTACAAATAATAAATATACCTGGAGTAACGTTCAATACCCTGATCACTAGGGTAAAAGCCGTTTCTCGTAGATTTCGACACTTACAGGATATTGTTCCGCCTACGAAATCTTTAATTAGAAAAACTTAATAAACTCAATTACCATTCAGTTTTACGGAAGGCTTGTGCGCCGCAGTGGGACATATTACGTATATGAGCTCTTGATGATGATGATGAATAATCACAGAAAGACCCTCCATGATCTGAGCATCAATTCATCATATCACAACAGTTAGACCATCCACGTTTTATAAACCTCGATTACTATCAGCTCAATCTGTTAGCAGTAATACTATCGAGTGCATCGGTTCATTTTTATTCAATACTCGAAGATACCTCTATAACGGCGGAGGATTTAATAAAATTATATAGCACCTACATATGCAGGTAATGTATTTCTCGAGTGGAAAGTCTGTGAAACTTACGTAACTCTGTTATTGGTGGCTTACAATTTCGCTGCAAACTTGAGACGGTAACTGGAATCAGGTAGTTCCTTCTTGTACATTTAGTTCACTCGGAATATCTACGGCGAATTGGAAAGAAATCTCGATGACTTTACATACGTAATTTGAGTGCGTGGTGTGGTTTTTGTTACTTGTTTTATGACTTCTTTAAAGGATTTTGTGTTGTTTTTGTATCAATTATCAACTAACAGTCCTAATAAAAGAGTGCTATACAATCTATACGGTGCTACAACTGTATTACATGACTTTCAATACTCAAGATGTTAGACTGACTGGGAGATAATTAAAAAAGGTAATTTTTCTCTACCTGGTTTCGGGGGCGATACATCCAAGCCCAAAAGCTCAGTTTTCCTTGCAAAATTGCAAAACCTTTAAGCTGAAAGTCATTTTTTAATAAAATGAATTTAACAAACAAATGAAAATAGTCTGACCCCACAATAAACATAAACTAACATTATAAATTAACGTCTAACGCTTATGGGCTTCTATAAAAGTAGAAGTACCTACCGCTACTGCCTGATATCTCAATTAGAAATTCAAACTACATTCTCGTAAAAATACGCAAGAAACATCATGAATTTGTATAATTATGTGCTTATCGTCTTTCGATTTTTCTCCCTTAAAAAAGATCGCCACGGCTTTTGTATAAAATTTGACGTAAGTCCTTAGATTTTCGTGTAGTGGCGAAACCGAGGCCGATCGGTACACTCGACATTTTTAGGGAGAGCTCTTGAGTATGAGTGGCAACTCCTATTACACGATTCTGAGGTATTTCGTATCTGTTTTGTTATATTTGTGGCTTACACGAGTATATAATTAAGGAGTATTATTTGTGGCTCGGAAATACGAGAATAATATGAAATATTCAGATTTAAACCAAGACAGAGTTTTTGAGATATCGAGTTGAATTTTACCGTGAGTAAATACGAGTGCCTAGTGCGGGTTAGCTGACTACATACTTAAGAAACTCCTAAGAATTTCCAGGTTTCTTTACGATGTTTCTTTCACCATTAACGAAAGTGATAATTTATTGTAAATACACACATAACTTCGTAAAGTCAGACTTGTGTGCCTTTGTACCCGCGACCGCCGACATTCTCGACCCCGCGCCTAAATCTTGGGGCCAATGTACGTACACATAATATGTGTGAACGTACAAATATTTTTTTCCGGAAAAGAATACACATGTAAGTGTTACACTATAGCTGCATTTCTTTCGTACGTAGATCGCTTCTGTCTTAAAATAATTTAAATAAGATTCCTGTGTTGATCGTAAACAACTATATCACATCCAAACAGATTTACGTTTTCGTCGATTGCATTTGTTCAAAGAACAGTTTGCAGACCTATTAAAATTTCTCACGAAGCAAGTCTTTATAGGTAAATTACATGGAAATCCATGGAACAAAAACATTCACAAGCGTTCGTCCAGCACTATTAATTAAATGTGCCCCGTTTTAAAACTTAAAACTTCGTCACACATTACTCTGCGAAGTACGAAACAGGATTTTTCATGTCATTTCATAATGTGGACAATTATGTCGGAGCTTCATTCGCTTTTGTGTTTGTTGCTGAACTAACTGGTCCGTATTTTGCTGGAAAGTTTACACAGTGAATGCATATTTTGCAAATTACAACATGGTTAATTTAATTACCAACGTAGCAGAATGCAACTTGCCTTCAAACGATAAATACGAGGGGCAGTAAATTATTTGAACTATTTATTGCCGTTTTCATTAGATAAAAACTTTTTGGTACAAATTTAGGGTAGCAAGTGCTATACCGACTGTTGTACTCAAATCTTTCCGTACCTTATAATTATAAGAATGGATGTAATTGTCACTAATTGTAAAAATAAACGCTCTGTATATACCAAAATCATTATTGACATGCGCAAAACGATATTTACATATTTATATTTTATGTTTCTTTTTGTTAACAAAAAAATACTTTCGATGATACCTTTTGCTATGTCTCAAAATCACAATGATAGCGTGTGGCGATGATATCAAAAGTCATGTGCTTACAATCTATGCCCGAAGTACCTGACTTTGTGTGTTGTGGAAGTGACTTTTATAGGGACGTATTTTATTGCTTTCAACTCGTGCAAACTGAATTCAAGTTTATAGTAACACAAATTTAATGTAGTTTATTATGTAGGGACAGCAACATGTTGTTAGATTTTTAAAGCCGTAGTTTAAATAACCATATAAAGGCATGACTTATGTTAAATCTCTTGACATTATAATTAGAATTAGAGGAAAAGTCTCATAATTAGTGTATTTTACATATTAACAAAACAATGTCAATACACGCCTTTCTAATTTTCAAACCAGCCAATTTATCGCGAAATCTAGGTTTATAACATTATTGAATCCTATAGCCACATAGTTCTGACCCAGGCTAAGATTTAGTATTTTGTGTCTAGGTATTGCAGCTTTATCGTAATTAATGAGACAAAAAATTAAAGACCCGAATTGAACAACCCGACAGCCGCTCTAATATGCAGTTGTGTGTAGTCGTGAAATATTTCCATTTCAGCATTTTATTGACGTTGTTGTTACTGATTTACGTTCTGTCCGTTCCGGCCGTTTTTAACCTTTCCGAAAACCGCATCATAAACGGTTTAGTGCCGGTTATGAAGCTCAAATTACGAAGAATGGAAGTGCGGCCCTCCCCCATTGTCTGCCCTTTATGAAGGGTTCGGGTGTATAAAGAAGTACAGCGAAATGGGCCGTAATTCGAATAACATTTCTGTGACCTATAAAAAGTTGGTGAGTGGCAAAATTGTTTTTGCACTACATACATAAACGTAATGCTTAACACAAAATATATGTGCGGTGTAAGTAACTTTGATATCTTTTGTTGCGCGAAGGGTAAAGGCCTTTCGTTCTGATTTACTAGAACTTTCTCTGGGTTAAAGGAGTTCTCTATAGATCTGTATCTTAAAGGCGTGGTTTTTGTTCTATATTGATTAGCTTGTCGTTACTAGTGTATATCATGCATAAAATTTTGTTTAGGTACTAATATGCATGCTAGTATGTCGCATCATTATTATAACACGCATACATTTTTTATTGTGAGGATCTATTACTCACTGCACTCGTCAACGGTCATTTATTACTATCGATATAGAAACACTAAATACCATTGTCGTTGTCTTCATTACGCAGTCCTCAATACAGGGGAGCGCATAAATCACGTCTCCCAAGAGAACCAACAAAAGAGACATTCCGAATTGCTAGCTACTTGAATGCGTTAATAAAAATCGCGGGGCGTCGAAATTAAGGCTCTCGTACGGAGCGTCGTCATTAGGGTCGAAATAGGGTTGTATCCTGAAGGTTGTAATAAGTCATGTCGGCCGCAGAAGCCGCCTGCTCCCTACTCCCTGACGTTCTCGCGCCATTTCTCGGCCATCCCTAAAGATTATCGCGCACTAAGTATGATCAATAGACAATTTAACGGGCAAGTGGCTAAAACTGATCAAATTAATCAGTGACAAGACGAGTTTTTGCCAATTGTCATTAATTAGTTACGAGTTAATCTTGTTTGTAGCTAGTGGGTTCCTTTGTGTCTCTATTTTTGTGTTCGAGGAGGTTGTTACCGACGTTCTTGGAAGACAATTTGCTTCAAGGTGAATTGGCCGATTGCTTCGATTTGTTTGAAGTGGAATTAGAATAAAATTGTTCGACTGTTTGAATCAGTCTGTGTATATATCGTGTCAAATTGTGTAGTATATTGTTTCAATATCTAAGTTATAATCAGTATTGTTTTGAGATTTTTGTGAGCTGCCATGCTATTTTGATCATTTCACATTCTCCAACAAAAATAAAAATAATTGTAATTAGCTGAAATTTAGAAGAAAGTAGATTTCAATTATAGGCAAACGTAGTGTAGGACGTCCTGCAGCACGATGGTCCGACGACGACTTGAGAAAGGTGGCGGGTAGCGGATGGATGAGGGCCGCTCAGGACCGGGATGGTTGGCGCTTACTTGGGGAGGCCTACGTTCAGCAGTGGACGGCGATAGGCAGAGTGAGAGAGATTTCAATTATAGGACAGGCAATCATATTCCTGGTTTGCCCTACATTGCTACTGACTATTTCCTAGTTTAAAAACCGAATAACATTATCACTCGACCAACGAGACAGTTCCCAGTTAGTGTAATTGTCAGATTTGAACACTACAAACACAATTGTGAGCTAGTAACACTTTCCTGAGGTCGGTATCAGTTCGGTGCATAAACTGCCTCCCCGCCCGCCCCACCGCCTCATACCCCGGCCTCCCCTTCCGTTTTCTCGCTCGGGAACATAAGCTGTGCCATTTTTTAAAATGCGTACCACGGTTCCAGCAGTTCTATGTTACATCGACGGTGCCAACTTACTTTTATTTTCTTCTTAGGCGGCGGTTTGATAGTGAATGTCCCCTGTTACTCAGTGTCTATTCTGATACAACACTCCACTTGCTTTTGTTTCGAGTTAGCTCGGTGTATGGTCGGAAATGCTGAAGATAATTGTGTAAAAGCAAACTTCACATAATAATCGTATGTGTGAAGTAATCTTTATGTTTGTATGTAGCTTATGTTTTTTTTAAACATCTAAATAAATTATGGCCTTTTCGTTTATTTGAGTTCTATAGTTTTAGTTATAAAGTTTAGGCTTATTTAATCATCATCAGCCCATACATTATAACGCTGGGCACGGGTCTTATCTATAACGTAGACTGTAGAGGGTTTAGGTCTTAGTTTGCCACCCTGGCGTAGTGCGGATTGGCGGACTACACACCTAAGAAATTCCAAAGAACTTTTAGATGTGCAGGTTCCTCACGATGTTATTCTTCACCATTGAAGTAAATCAACATTAAAGTAATCTTAAAAAAAGTCAGAGGTGTGTGCGTTGGGTTTGTTTGTGCGATATACACAACAGGAATTACATAATTTTGATTAACTAATTAGTTACTTTGTATCTTTTTAAATGCAATGGATTTAAGTCTTTCATTAAAAACTGCTTAAATTAGCTTATTTTCCCGCATTTCTTATTACTCTTGACCCAATTATAAAGTCTATGCAGACAAAATCACAAGCAGAAGCTACTTTAATGTTACTATATAAAGAGTTTTACTTCATTATGCTAGACATATTTAAAGAAGTGGAGCTATTTTCTCATAAACTCAAAACCTTTGAGCTTCAAATCTTTCTTTAACAAAAGTAATTGGCATATAACTGATAATATCTTGACGCCACAATTAATAATTATAAACTAGACATTGCACCATTAACCGACTGACTTAAAGAATAAAAATACAAATGCCGTCCAGTCGCTTCCCCACAGAGCAAAAGTTAATGTTATACAATTATAAAACGGTTGGAGATGAGCGATATACCTCAGACGTGGAACACGATAATCATGCATTCAAAACGTAACGTGATATGCACCGCAGCCCTCCCGGGTACTGCATTAATGAACGCATCAAATCACTCGCAGCTAAAATATTCAAGGGAAAATTCGCCGAGCGCCCGCATTCATCTGCGAATCTGAGAAGTTGTATCAAGTTGGTAGCTGGCAAACAACAATTACGTACAGTACGACATATTTGCGGCGGTGTAGCTATGTGTTTAGTGGTGGTAAATGTGTTCTGTAGTTTTTGTGTAAGGTTAGTTGTCGCCGTGACGGGTTGTGCCCACTCCGACCGCACGAGAGCCGCGGAGTGTGGCAATTAAAACTTGCGAATGTCAAGTGGCGGTGTCGAGACCCGGCCTTTATTATTATTTTTTATTTTTATACAAATAAACTTGTAACTATGTACGCTCGGAACATCTTGAGACTTCGCCTGCCAGTACTCTTTTTTATTGTTCCTTTGATTTGAAAATTGTACGCGTTTGTTTGTGGAATAAAAAAATTCATGGGATGTTTTTTTTTGTTTTCACATAAAGTGAATTGTGTAAATTTAGATTTTTAAAGTTATTTATGCGAGGTATGACATTGTTTTCTATTATAAAAAGGAAAACGTTAAAAAAGTCAGGTGTCGATTTATGATAAATATGTGTGCATTGGACCCGGATTCGATAACACATAAAGTGTTATTAGATTTTCCATTGGGAAAATCTCAGTAGAGCACTGGGTGTATGTGTACCCAATAGATAATTGTGTCACACGTTCCTGCTAACACAAAATATATACATACGATGGAAACAGAAGGTACGTACAGAGATAAACGGTTGCTATCACCGAACGAAGGTGTAAACAAAGAGACACAAATACATGCAATAACATATTTCTACGTTTACGTTTTCGCGAAACACCGAAATGCTCGTTGCGGTCCATCAACGAGGTCATTAACGATTTCATAAAAGGCTTACAAGGTTCGTTTCCTTTTCCTCGTATCATATTTTCCGTGGGCTCGACCGTTTTCGAAGCACTTATGGGGTATATAACGTGACAGGTTTAAGAAGACCTCCAGGTGTACTAGCCACAGTGAAATTCGCGGTCCCACTTACACTGGCTGTTTTAAGGTAATGGCGACCACTTGTTAAAAATCGTTCCATACACGCCAATCAGAAGTATTACACGTGAATAAGGAAGAAAATGTGTCGTTATTTATATATTTATGTTGGTTGGATTGAAGAAATTTGTGACAAATCGAAACATTTTATAAAAGAAGCAAATACTTCAAAACCAACATCATCAGACCATACGTTCCTTTACTAGGCAGTGGCCTCCTCTACAACTGAGAAGGTTTGGGCCAGAGTCCAACACGCTTGCCTAATGCGGATCGGCGGAGTACATACCTAAGAAATTCTTAATAACTTTTAGATTGCACGTTTCCTTACAAGATTCTCCTTCACTGTTTAAGTACGTAATATTTTTTTATAAAATCTATTCTTAACTTTGAGCTGACGTCTTCGAATATTATTATTTTTCATATCCGGGAATTAAAACCGCTAGTCAATTGTCACCGCATACTTATATTACAAGCAGTGATAAAGTTATTATTTTTCTTGGAATCACTACTGAGTTATATAGCAAACTATTATTATCTTTTAATAAAATAGAATTTCCCAGAAGAGACGGAGAGTAGTTGAAAATATTTCTCTTATTAATGTCTTACTGTTCCCAGGAATTGGTGAATACGCAAACATCTCTTATTTATAGTAGAATATTTCTTATTATCGTACGCCGTTTGTTCATATTCGACTAACTACAAAACCTTAAGTTAATAAAAATATATGATGAGATTATAAGTATTTTTGTCATTGCAATTTCATATGAATAGTACATTTTTTTTATATAATTGAAATACAAATTAAAGCGCGCGCTATAAAATTTCGGCGGCCGTAGGTTTAAAACCCAGCCACACGCCTCTGACGTTTCGAAGTTATGTGTGTATCCAAAATTACAAATAAAGTTGAAAGTTCTTACGAATTCCTAAGGTAGACCGCGACGCCGTACTAGGCAAGCGTGGTGGACTAAAACCCTCATAGTTTTTGAGGAGGCCCATGCCACGCAATGAGACGTGGGCTGATAATGAATATAATTTACAGTTGGGACCTGCCAACTGGTAGACTTTTCAGTCTCAGTGGTGCAATAAAACCATGGATCATACTTAAGAAATTCTTTTTTTTGAGGTCTCGTAGGGATGCACTTTCCTACTTCCTGAAACCATTCGACATGATAAGCACGAAAGCCTGTTTGTTTACTAGTATTAATAGGGTAATCTTAGTCTGCGATACTTATGTAGGTCACAATGGCAAGATTTAACTTTCGATTATTAGTGACGACACACGAGGCATCTCTTTAAATCGTAACATAATTGTCCCACATTTTAAATATGCACTAAGCAGTATTTAAGCACACATCGTAAATAAAGCAAGCTAAAGCTGTAATTGACGTGGTAAAATATGATAATATGCTGAAGGCGGATTTCATACATATAACCGGTGGAGTTGGAACGTTGGAATAGTAGAATCAATTGCTTGCTTGTGGCTAACGGGCCACGAAAGGCGATAAGCTAAACTTACGACGCCTTTTGTACTCGCAATACTTTATTGTGATCTCTGAATATCCAACTACGTATATTTTGCACCGCAAATGTATTCACGGCGGTGATTTAAATTCATGAATGAGTAGACGTTCTTATTTCTTCTCTTTGTAGATAAAAATAAAATTGTAACATGTTTTATGTTCCGCTCGCACGTTTTTCTTCACTTACATCTCGGGTACGATTTCTTACAATGATAATGTTGAAATCTGTTTTCATTTGATTTATAAAACCGTTTAGATTACTATTGTAAATGTTTGCTTAGTCAATATACTTAAGTGGAGAAACTAATTTGCTTTAAGTTTATTTTTTGAGATAGAATATATCGCACACCTAGATCTAAACTAAGACAACTCAAAAATTGACAAATTTGAGTTATGCTTATATTCGAACGTTGGATGAACATACGCAACTACCCACGATGACACGTTTAATAATACCTTGTAAAATCAATCGCTAGATGGCTTTAACTTTGTTTTGTTGAACCAACGTTTGTCAACGCTTGCCACCTAAACAAGGGTATTGTCAGTTAAACTTCATTAGCCATAAGAAATACACGTACTAACAATACCGAAAGCACGGACATTTCGACTTGTTACAGTTTTGATGAAACGTAACTTTGAGATAACCAGAGATGTTACAGTTTTGGAGAATTTTTTTGGAATATTTCTTAGGTCATTTTGACTTGTTCCAGTTTTGTTTGATAAGGAACGTAAAAGTTCAGTTACTATTTTGATTTGACTCTGTTTAGTTGGATCAAAATGCAAATTTCAAGTTATCCTACTTTTATTGAATCAAATTATTTCAATGATTTTTCTATGCAATAAAATGTAATTATGTATATGCGTTGCATAAAAATAATTAACGGTTGTATAAATTGACTGTTTCGAAAATAGTTTTTAATCTAAAGTAAATTTGTGCTTTGATTTTTATGATTTTTTAAGTTGACTTACTATTGCTGGTCAATTATAACTTACAATAGTAGTTCTTTTTTTATTTCAGAATAAAATACAGCGAGGCTGCTTTCTCGTCAATATTATCAATGAAAGATATAAAGGGTCCCCTTTAACAGCTATTCATAATTGGAATATTTAACTATCTATAAACAGAGAAGCACAAAAAACTAAAGAAAATATCCCATTAAACACTCGTGTGATTACAACACCGGGCCATAGCAGACAAATTGGAAGTAATTTATTTCTTTCATCTAGAGAAGAAAGTTTTATAGATGATTCTGACACTGATCCAAGTTATATCTGTCAAAAGAAGAAGGCTCTTCCTAAATTTATTACTTCTTCATCATGATGAAGATTCGCCATCAAACTCTTCAAAGTCTATTGATAGTTCTACTAACAGTAGTTCTGATTCCGAAACTGAAACCAGGGCTTTTATTGATATTTCTAAACAGCTTCAAAGCCAAAACTTTAATGATATTAAATCCAGGAATATTAGCGTATTATTGTCATTGAAGTTAGTAAATATGCCAGCCAAATGAGGAAGAAAAGAAAAGATTGACATTATCAACGGTGAAGTTCAAAGACTGACAAAGAAACAAGACAAAATATCTTCGAATGTTATTGGGGCCAAGCAGATCCTTAGAGGCAGAGGGAGTATTTAATGAGGTATAAAGAAGAAATCAAACCAAAGTACACAAGACTATAAAAATCTTAATAGAGCATTTTATTTTGAAGAAGCTTGCAATAAAACCAGAGTATGTAAGGCATTTTTAAAGGCCACACTTGAATTAAGTAGGTAATACAAGTCTTACGCATTACGTAAAAAAATGATGCGGGAATTAAAAAAGTATAGTAGACTTCATTAACAGCATTCCTAGGATAAAATCTCATTACTTGAGGACACAAACATCGAGGGAATTTATTTTTAGTGACAAATCTCCTGCCGACCTATATCGCAATAAAGAAGCTCGTAAACTCTAACAATTACCTTTCACCACGAAGTTAACTTTTAATGAAATTTTCAATACAGAATTCAATATTGCTTTTTAAATACCTAAAAAAGATATTTGCATCCTCTGTAAGGGATTTATAAATACCCATGAAGAAGATGAAAATAAATTACAGGAGAATTATGAACAACATTAAAAAAAAAAGAATTTAGCAAGGGAACACAAAGAAGAAGACAAGAACAGTAATGACGGTGTGATTGCATCTGTATATGACTTAGATGCCTTATAAAAGTAAAAAAAATATGTGCCAAAGTATGCGTTTCAGTATTATAAAAAGTTTATAAGAGAACATAATTGTTATTACCATTTCATAATTTATCAGGTGTTCCTACATTTATGATAGATGAATATTTTAAGACAATTTTTATGATTAAGTTATTATAATCGGCATCATATTAGATTGCAAATATTTTGTTTGTTTATCTGTTTATAATAATTATAGGTTTTTTTATTAAGAGTTTAATATTTTTTTTATTCAATTTTGGAGATACCTATTATTTATTTGTAGAAAATATACATTAATGGATACCTTTTAAATTTGTGTTTTTTTTTTAACATTTAACGGTTAATTAGTATTATACTTCCCAACTAGAATTGTTTTCTTTGAACAGTCGTTTATATATCTGTATAAAAAATACAGGTATAACTCAAAATGGTCAAAGAAAACTATATCAAGTCAAAATATTTTTCATTTTCTATACATAATAATCAACCATAAGTGTAACAACTCAAAAAACTGGAGTTTTCGATAAAAGGCATTGAATCTAAATCCCGGTTTTTATACAATATCAAATATCATACCAATTACTCCCTAAAATAATGTTAATTTGTATGTCTCCCCTAACAAAAAATGCGGCTATACGTTTTTTTCGTCTCCTGAAAAATGACGTTTTTTGAGTTGTCTTAGTTTAGATCTAGGTGTGCGATATAAAGTTTGTAAGATTTCTTTTCAATATTCCACATTATGGGTATTTCGAAGGTTTGTCACAATGAAAACTCCAACATACAATTTATTTTAAAATTTACTCAAAGAAACTAGACCGATTGTTGTTTTATGCGCAAACATTGCTTTTAAATTCGCAGTGCTGGTAAATAAATCGATATTGTAATGGTCATTAGTCGATAGTTCATTAACAAAGACTAACCACATTATATCACTGAACTTTATTTCACGTTAAATCACAGTTTTCAATTCAATCAATCAATTCTTTACGAGATCGAACACAACATCAATATGGGCCTTTTCTCCACTCAGAGAGTTTAGACCTTACTCCACCGTGTTAGTTTGGCTGTCGGACTACATTATAAATTTTTAAGGAGTTTTGTGTGTCACTTTTCATCTTTATGTTTGCCTTTACAGTAAATGAAAGTGATGATTCACTCCAATTACTCATATAACTTTGAAATGACAGAATTGTGAGCCTGGGATTTGAACCTCCGCTGGCGAGATTCTCGACCATTTACCTTAACCTCAAAGCCATAACTACGTTCATAAGAAATTAATCCGATAAAATTAAGAAGCAACCCATTCAGCCATTTAACACATTAACGCAATATTCCGTACAGAAATAGACATCATTATACGTCGATTAAGATCAATTACGCTCATTCGTGATTTGAGAGCGTATACGCGGCAGGTGTCAGATTTATAGCTGTGTGCGAAGCGAATTACCATCTCATTAGGCATCATTATTGCAATTACGTGCGAATTACGCAGCCGCTTTTATTGACGTGTGTTGTGTAAACATAATTAGTACATTTGGGTTTTAGGAACTTCTTAGGTATGGCACGCACTTCAGTTAGTCAGATTAAGTCGGTCGTGTTTATAAATATGCTGAGAAATGTGATGTCACTTGACATTTAAGTATGTTAAGCCGAGACGTACTGACAGTTCTCTGTTTAATTTGTAAAGCGGAGAACATGCGGTGTATGAATAGTTATCGCACATTACAATAGCGTGTAATATTTCATTTTGCAGCTTTGTAACTATTCTCCCTAATGCGAGCTCCGAAAAAGCTAACCTTTCCGCGGGCACCCGCGGGGTATCTCGCCGGAAGACCCCGCCCGCGCCCCCGCACCCCCGCGCCCACCCCGCAACACCCGCACACCCCCAGACGAGAGGGTCATTAGGCAAAAAATAAACGATTACACTTGAGAAATGGAAAAAAAATTTGCTTATTTTATATACGTGTTCCGCCGAGCCCCACCCGACGCCAGATAGGTAAAGGTGACGTTCTACAATAGCAAAAAAGTTTCAATTGTTATTACTTTAGTTCTTGGCATCGCATAAGGTTATACATGATTGGATACGTTGCTTTTTGCCGCGCTTGCTTTGTTTAAGTTTACTGAATTACAGATGCCAAGTGTGTGTGTACTTTATTATTAGTAGCACAGTTTTCTTTAAAGTTTCGAAACAATTTCAATAACTTCGAAACACGGGACGAAACTTTCCAATAAATAAGTAAGGGGATGTAAGATTTTGTACAAAAAGTATAAAGGGTAATATTTTAGGTATTAATGTAATACAAATAAACAATTTAATTTTAAGTTGTGTTTCAATTTTTAAAATAAGCAAAGTTATTTTTTTATTAATACATTTATTACTTATTTTCTTATTCGCTTCTCAGTATTGTTTTGTTCTTCTTTAAAACGATAATAAGAACATTAGTTTTAAATAAGTTTATATGAATTAGTTGTGGGAGTTAAACACTCCGCATATTCTTGACAATTTCATTACAATCATTGTTACTGACAAATTTTCGTGTATTAGAATTGTAGTTATTTTGCTTCAGAACATATATATTTCAAACTGTTCTATACCAAATATATCGACGTGCATTTTGGAGGCCCCGGGAAAAGTGTTATAGTATTTTTTTCATTAGGAAATTTACAATTACAGCACGACTTGAAACCTGCCGAAGTGTGGGAATTGTGGCGAATGTACCTCTGCCTTTCTCTTCGGGACTACAAGCGTGAGGGCAGACGGACAGACGGACGGATAGACGTAAGGACGGACGGACAGACAGACGGACAGCAAACTCTTAACAATAGGACCCGTTTTACCCTTTAAGTACGGAATCTTAAAAATTGTTATGTGATAAACAAATCAATCATCAGTAAGCCCTGCCGACGAACGCGTCACTAACACGGCCATTTGAAATCGTTCCGTAGCTTGGTTGGCTAAATATTGTTTTAAAATTGTCCAACAATTGGTAGGTGGAGCTCAAGTAACAAATAAAGTAGTTGTACGGTGTCCACATCGGAGCACATATATCATTTTTATCGCTCGCACTCGGCCCGGTCGTTTATTCATTGCTTACCTATTGCACACGCGGTTGTGTGACGGCCGGAGCGTTAACTTTTGTTCTCGAAACTCATTTTAATATCAGATTCAACTTCTTGAGGTATTATTTTATGTTTAAAGTAAACGTGTAACAACAAAATTATACCTACAATTTATTATGTAGGTGCGTAAAGCTGGAAATGTTCCCGAAATACTGCGATCGACTTACCCTTTATTAGGTGGGACGAAAAAACAGTTGGGTGTAAATATGGGTCTGATTGTATGTATGTATAATATAAAGGTATAATCTTAACAAAACGTTAAAATGTCCAATGTACTATAGAAATATAATCATACACAGTATATAATTATGAAGGAGTCCACGCAGATATGGTAGGTATAGGCAATAGGCATGTCTTTTACGCCTCAACCTTACCTTACATCGATTATTGTTGGTATTGGATTAACAGGTTTTAAATGGTTTAATGCCGAGGGCTTTTATGGTAGGAAATAAGTCTAAAGACCCTCTTATTTCCAGTTTCATATATTAGATATTTTAATTTGAGCTGCTGAATTACAAATATGGTAGCACTAATCATGTTTTTAATTTAAACGCTAATAATCGTGTAAACAAAACATATATATATAGATGTAGATTGTCAATATATTGTAATCTAGAAAATAGCATTTCGTTATAAAATCTTATCCGCAGGGAGTTTAAAAACTCACCCTATTCTCGTTTACATTTTAAATCAGTTTAAAACTCAATTAAAAATGTGTAATAGAACCGTTGGTATTGGCCCGCGTTGGTATGTAGCAATCGCACGCTCAAGTGAGACCGTATTTCTTTTTTTAGAAACGCCGCCATTTAGTCAACTATGTATTGGAGATGAATGTTTATCGGTTTGCCATTTGTTGGGGAAAAGGTATAGCCGTGATTTATACATTAGCAGTACCTGAGCAGTGAGCACTTAGGGAAGAAAAGTGAACGGGAAAGCCTACGTATGTTTGCCAAATAGTTTATTCTTATCAGCACGTGACCGTACCATTTGAATTTTGTCGATTTGTTGAGTCTTAACATTTTTATGGGCTTCGCTGTAGTCGATTGGAATTGTGGTTAGAATAGACTGGATTGAGAGCGCTGACTCCGTAGTTTTATAGGAAGTTGACGTGAAATAATATTGTATTTCATTTGTTTCAGAGAAATAGTCGGAGGCTTTTTATTGTTGGTATTACCGGGATATTTGTTTCAACTAGTGATAGATATCGTTTTCTTTCGTATTCGTGATGCTTAGAGGTGCCGGGTTCGATTCTCGGGTCGGGCATTGTTAGAAAATACTCAGTAGCAGCGTGAGGTCTTGAAATCTGTTAGAATTACGACAGTAAGCTCGCTTCCTGTAACAACACTACCTGGTAAAAATGAGTTGACTTTCTACTTGTCGAAACACAAATTTACAATGAAGTGTCTTTGTATCATTTTGTTGAAGTAATTAAAAGCAAATGATAGTTTGTAGAAATTTGTTAATACTTCTACAATTTATTGCTCACGGCGGCGTCTTTCACGAAATTTAACTAATACAGAAGCATTCAAAGTGTCCTCTTAAAGTTCTTTTATGTCTACTTTTTAATGGCATAAGGCCAAAGTGTTGTTTGGAACATAAAAAACACACAGTTTAATGAATGTCACTGAAAACATTTCTTTGTGACTTAATTGTTTACACCTAAGTTTTGTAATTAACGAATCACAATTAATTACAATGTAACGGTTTTATTACTACTTTCATTACAAGTGTTTTATTTATTAGAGTTCAGTTTTTTCTTTTTGTTTTTGACTAGCTTGTGCGACGTTCAACTTGTCACTGAAAATTGATGTTAGATGTATGTAAAGTAGAAACTATATTTTTTTAATATCCACAAATGATTGGAAAGACGTTATCATTATTTTGCTGCAATGAAATTATTTTCTTAAAGAATGTCATAAATCTGTTTGATTCATATTATGAGCAATAGACGCTGTAAATCCCCTAAATATCCAAGAAGAAGTCCTCGACATGCGCGTCCAAAAACATTAACAATCATTTGCATACAACAAACATTACATGAAAGTTTCGCCGAGAACAAATGTTTTAAAAAGCCGGTCTATTTATTTCCCCACAAACACAAGAAGTATAGTGCAGGATAAGACGAAAACTAAATACGTCGGGTATTCGCGACGTAATGCGGCCCCGCACCGCCCCGCACCGCCCCGTACATATGTATCACCGTCTCCATATGTATGTGCGGCCAAATTCAAAGCGTGAACTATTTAATCAACTCATGAAATATGCATTCGCCGAAATTCAGCCTCGGCCAGTCCATCAACGCGCAGCCTTATCGACGACGGCGCTTATCATCAACAGGTCCTACTACCGGCTCGTGTGCTGTTATCTCTTGCTACAAATAGTCACCACTTTTCTACATACGAAATATCTTAAGTGCCGCCAATGTTTCCTTGAAATGAGTCTTGTACCTTGGAAATTAAGGTTGAAAATTAAAGGGATGTGTGGTGGTGGTGTGTGGCGTAATCACGGATAAACGCATTGTCACAGTGTATTACGGGACCGGTCGCCTAATGCGCCTAATTCACGACAATGTAGACAACTCGTCTGCAACGGTAACTATGCTTGTTATCATTTCAATTTAGAAAGTTTTTGCTTCGAGTACAATGCGCTGTTGTTGCTTTTCGGACTTGTTTCTTACAAATCTGAAAATGTTTGTACGCAATCCCTGTAAGTTGTGTTATCCCATTATGACGGAATTGGGACGACGTAAGAAATCGCAGGTATGTATACATTTTATTTTATGCAGATTGCAGGTTTTGGATGGATTTATGTACCCTGGTGCATCTTTTGCTAGTCGCTTAGGTAAGAAATACCGCAAGGTGCGCTCCGTTCTCCGGTTATCAGTTGAATCTTACTGATTGTGAAACCACAGGAAGCATACGCCACGTAGAGCCATTTATCGACCGTCTTGTGGCTAAAGCGGGAAGAAATATTTGTAAGCAAAACACTACCGCAATACATTAATGAATAATTTAATCTATGGAATATTATGAATATCATATATTTCCCTGATTCACAGTATTAGGTTATCGTAGTATTGTTGCTACAACGCTACGACTCGTAGAAAATGCTACGTGCGTAGCAGTGTGAGATATGGTTTAGGCAATAAAATGTATATGACTATTGAATGAATTTCAGAATACGTTGTTATATGTCATTAAAACATTGAAAGATATAGTCTTCATTTGATTAATGTAACACAGGGTACATATTATGATCGATTTTTTCGTTCACCAATTATATACATATTCAAAAATATTGCTTACAATATAATTGTTCCTCACAAAATAGTCAACAAAGTCAGCATGCTTAATGTAGACCTGTATAAGGATTAAGTTTAGGTCATTAAAGTTTCCAGACTATGTGCTGTCACAGGGGTAAGGCGATATGCAATATACATTTTCGAATCACTGTCTGCCGTCACATTAATTTAATAACTGCGCTGTATATCTGATATTAATGCATACGTGAACCAGCCCTGACAAACGGCAAACGTACTATGTCTTGGAGTGCTAATAAATTCTCTCTTGTAATTGTGTTCAATAATGTACGACGCAATAAATTATGAATGGCAAGAAAGCTTAATTAAATGTGTAATTATTTTTGTGATAAATTGGCAGCTGGTATTGATTTGCCCGTCTGGGGGCTAAGACCTTTGTTCTAAGTATGGCGAGATCAAATCTAGCGTATGAGGCTATTATTAAAGATTATTCTATCTTCCGAATAATCCCATAGGGACGATGTTGTCTCAATTATGAATTTGTGTCACACTGCGATTTCTAAAAGTGGTGCAATAAATCGTTAGTTTGTACAGTTTTCAATGGACTTGGTCAACGGGATTAATACTATTTTATCTATCATGGAATGAAACTTGCTAAAATTCACTAAAATGAAGTCTTGTATATTATTGTATTGCTTAATTATTGGTGGTTAGTCATTTGTATCAATTTCCGATTATATTACGATTCGAGATACGTCTCCGTTGCACTATCGCCGGCATAAATTTTGCCTGGTTCGATTTGGCCGTAATCAGTTCTTCCTATAATGCAATCTGGTACCTACCCGGTGCGGTCACTTTTACGTGCCAGTAAAAAATATTTTCTCAATACAAGTTCCAGTATTTTTCGCTAGATGTCGCCGTATTAAATTTTTAAACATAAACTAAGCGACTGAACAGATTTCACGAAAAACGGGCGCAACAATGAAAAAGCGTTGGTTACATTGTAATCGACATTAAGGCGTGTATACAAGTCAATATTTAACGAAGCCCTTTTGTTTCGCGAAGGCGTAGCAAAAATGACGCCCTTACAATGTTAGTAGTGAGGAGTTGCAGCAGTTTGCCGTCGCGTTTAATTACGCAGCTCGCTGCTATGTCACGTAGTTACAGCCGGCGTAAAACTGCAACGGGTAATGCCCGCTTTATGATTATTTGCTCAACAGGTAGATGCTTGATAGACAAGCCTTCATAAACGATTATTACTTTGATGCTATCTTGAGAATAGTTTTTCTAAGAGACTCAGGTACAGAATTACAGTTGATAACCTAAACCTAATTTATTGTTTATAAATATTACGCATGAGGTCGATGAAGTTATTCATTGATAAAGGGTACCCTTTAAAGGACAGACCCGGTAAGGATTCGTACGATTCAGTCTGCTCCTAACAATGCGCTCTAAAAGTTATTGAAGCCAATCTCTAACAGGCGACGTCTTGTGCTCCAAGTGTATTATAATACCTAAGTCCTATACGCTTATAATAATTGATGAGGTTGCCTGAACTTCGTTGCCACCCATCAATGCAAATGTTGAATTTTAAGTTGCTCGCTCCTTCGGAGAACATTAAGTGTACCTCTAAGTTATCGTCAGTCTTTGAACCCACGTCCTGTACGCTAATTGACCTACTGTCAGACGCACATGTCCCTTCCGAACGATCACCGGGGCCGCGGAACAAACATAAAACTACGGTTGCTTTGCGCAAAAATCAATCTTACTACTACGTGTTAAAGGTTGATTCTAATGGAGAAAAGTTTGCCGCTGTAAAGAGAGTAAGTGTGTGCTTTATGGTAAAGGCATAAGTGTAAAGTGGAAGCAAAGATATATTGGCAAAGTCCATAATGAATGTAGTGTCCATTTAGGTATCGATTTCCGTCTCACATGTAAACGGGGAGTGAAATTTTGTTATGGGATGTCTGTTATGACTGCATTTTAGGTGAATTTTGCACGGATTTATACCGAAGTGAATCATACATTACTCGGTTTAGTGCGTTATTTTAGTATGAGGGTTTGGGCTAGGACTTTTTTAGAGCTATTTTTGTATTAGACGAATATCACATGAATCTTGATATTGACAAATCATATCTATGTATGTTTCGATGTTTTATAATAACTTTGCGCGTAAGTTAAGCTCGTAGGGGTCTAGTCCCTTGATTTATTATCAATTTTAATTTTATTAAATTTTTATTGTATTTCTAAGGAGAAGAAAATGGAAGAAGATGAAATTTTAATATTCTTTGATTAAAATAAATTAGCCATAAGAAGTCCACCAAATCATTTAATTCATAAATTCCTTCCCATAATGGTCTAAAACCATATATAGATACACCGAAAAACACAAACAAGAAATAAGCGCATAATATTTTTTTTCAATGTCAGATGTTGTTTGCTAATAACGGTAAATATAAATATTATATAAAAAACACTTAAATATCTCAAAATAAATACACAACAAAAATTAAATACAATAAATGGAAAAATGATTCAACATCTCGTAATTATTATGAGAGGCCAGATGTTATCCCGCGATAATTTCACGGAATCCACTTTATTTGCGTTATTTATGTGGGCAATAATTGGTGTGAAAAAACATATTATGTGCACCTTGTTACGTTATATTTTATAGAGGTGTAGTATCCACATTACGAAGGTGAGTAATAAATACACCAAAGAGCGTGTAAGATACAATAAAAGTGAATTATTAGCGCAAAACGTATTCCTACGCTGTCGTATTTATTTATAAGGTAGATATTTCCCCTGTTATCGTTACTGATACAAAGAGGTAAAGGTTGTTTTTTTAGGCGCCCTCAGAAATGGTAAGGCGATTTGTGGAGTTCTTACTTTTTCACGGCAATATAGGATGTTATTACTTTGAGATAAAATCGGAATAAGTAAGTGAAAAGTTTGTATTTGTCAAAATTTGTTCGACGCGAGCGCGGGAGATTTGCGCGCTCGCCGGGAATTTATTATCTTATCTACTTTGACGTTTCAAATTATCATCTTTTGCTTTACTTGTGTATAATATAGAACTGGGAGAACTTTATTGGAATAACCTTTTCATTTGTCATAATACTAAGTGGTGTTCCGTCTGATACATTGTTGAACTTGTCTCGCTTTCAACTAATTAATTCTTCGACTTAATTTGTAATTCATACAAATAGTATATTCATGCTAAAAGTACTATTCCTGATACTACTTCATAGAGCAATCAGACCTATTATGTAGGTGGGTGATCTGCTTGATTCGTCAAATACTTTGTTGTAACTTTTAGCTCGGGTTTGATTTTTTTTAATTCTTGTATTTGCGAATAATGATCACAGAGATTTGCTTTATTTTAGGCCAGTCAAACATTTAAACAGTAATAGTAGGTAGTCAGTGAATAAAATTTATTAAAATTTGCATAGGATTTTACAGATCACAATATGTACTTATTTCAAAATCTTAAAATGTTTAGTTTAGAATGACCTCTAGATATACAAGTTTTTCTAAAAATTGCATTGTGTATTATTTTTTCATTTCGTGGGGACAAATTGATCAATAAACGTAAAATACGATCCACATGTATTTGAAAAAATGCAGGTATAGTATAAAATAGACATTTAATTGCACAAGAAAATACGTCGAGTACCTACGTTGGGGTACGTAAAACAAATTAAGAAAAGCTAATAAGAAAGAAACACAATGAAGACGTGTCTGGAAAGCGGAAGGCGCCTCTCAGATCATGTTCAAATAATATTTTTATACGTGTAAACGGATTTATGTTTAAAGGAGAGAGAAATATATATAATTTAATACTTATCATTTATTTCTAGGTTCTTCTTTGTTCGGCCCGTGACTTCGAATGGATTCGAGTTTAATAATTAGTTATTTTCATTTTCCGTAGTAAAACTATTATGTTGAATATGTGTTATTATACTCAAAATATATGTATTCATTTGAAATAACATAACTTTAAGAAACATGTTGTACCTGAAGCCTATATTTTCAAAGTTATATGTCTATGCCCGCTTTTTGCGAATTATGTTTATAGGCCCATGTAATTTTGATTTTCGGTGCAAAAATCGTGTTGCTACGGATTATTACAGGTAGGTTTGTACCTACCTTACATTTTCTGCTATATGAGACCTCTATTTCACTCGCTAGTTACTCTTGAGCCACTAAACCACTAGGCATTCATAAGGTAAAAAATTGTTTCAATTTTACGCATTGTAATATAACATGAAGTTGTAATTTCGGTTCATCACGCAACGCGAGCTACGCTGTTTATTTCATATGTAGTTTGATGTAATGACACTCGTATAAACTATTCCAATTTTAAATGTTTAGGAAGGATACGAGGTGTGTCAGCATAGAGTTTATAGAGTAAGGTTTTATTCCAGTGCAAGTAAATGGGCAAGCGAATCACACAGTTTTTAATGATCATCTTCTTGAAGCATAAGTATTATTTTTTAAGATTATTGTCTGGGAATTGATCACGCGACATTTTAATCACACTTCGTCTACATACTCGTATATAAGTACCGAGGCAGAATGGACGTGAAGGCTTTTCTGTTCCCCTCTCAGTGCTACAAATAGAATACAATCATAAAAAATAAACATTTATTCAGATGGTTAGGTAAAGTCTATTTGTTTGCAACTGATTTCATTTGAAATTTTGTCAATACAAACTATAAATATTTTAGACATCTTCACACTGCTATCAGCCACTAATAAAATGATTGAGTCACTAAATAAATCTTCCGAAAGGCAGATTGATAACTACTGTATTTTAAACATTTTTTTGTTTATATACGATTACATTTCACTTCGTATTGCAAGTGTCCAATTTAAAATTGATTAAATGCTGTATGTATTGTATGTACTTCGTAAATACACTAGCAATAAATATTTGCTTTTAATATAATCTGTAGCATATTATAAATTTTATTTACAAGCCTATGCTTTTCATATCTGCACTACCCAAAGATCAACTAGGAGAGAATGACCCAGATACTAACTCCACCTTCTTATTGTTTATATTTAAATATAATATTTTAAGCGTAAATAAATAAATACTTTATATTTTTTTGCAAGTTCTAAAAAGATCAGTTTTTTCGGATCATCGCTGATTCTGTCATATGTTAAGACAACTCTCCTACCACAGTTGACGTGTAGTATTTGCGCTTCGCACGTTCTCATCACGGCGTGTTTAGCCAGCGTTCTCCATCAACGTACGCGGAGAACAATAAGGTCATTAGCATGTTGGCGGAGTGAAATCTCGGAACAAAGAGTGCTCGAACAAAACACGTGTGCAGTATCGGCGGAAGATTCTCGAGGCATCTCCGCCACTCCTTAACCGCACGCTATTAAGATGTAAATGAACACTGCTTGTCTGAGTTTCAGAATATGTTCAGCACATAATCGATGTTGGGCTTGCGTTAATTCCGCTTGAATCGGGGTTCGCACTTGAGAATGTGTGCCATGGCTTTCTTTGAGAAATTAATCTAAAAACGCATGTGCATTAGAAGAAGAATATATTCATCTCAACTAGTTGGATTGAGGAAATCCAGTGAAGATGGGTGGGCACAGGCCTCCTCTATCATTAAATGTTTAGTCCTTAGTCCACCATGCTGGCTTAGTGCGGTTTGGCGGACTATACACCGAAGAAATCGCTAAGAACTTTTAGGTGTGCAGGTCTCATCCCGATGTTTTCCGTTACCGATAAAGTAAGTGATGATTCATTATGAATTCAAAAATAATTTAAAAAGTCAGTGATGTATGAAAGGATTTGAACCTGTGACTGCTGAGATTCTAGGACGCGCGCCTAAACCTCGAGTCCTATTTTTGAAATTATATAAAGATGTTATGTTAGAGTATTTATTTTTTTAATTATGTAACCTCTCTCAAGTATTGAATTCAACCATTTACTTACCATTATTGAAAATAGCTATATTGACGCGTAATAAATGGAGCAAGTTCTGGAAGTTTGCACATTTATTTATAATAATTATAGCAAGGTATTCGCCCACAATGCCCCCATGTTTGGAGGAGTACTTACGATTTATACCGCAAACTGATTTTACTACGCCAAGGGGTATCAAGCAGTATTCGCTTTTATTACAACAGCGTTCAGGGCTATATTCGCGTACAAGAATTTTAGTCTCCTATCATTAATTGTGTCGCTGTGTACTTATTCATTAATTATTTGGGTGATATTTAGAAGTAGGCATAGCGGATTACCAAATTGAAACCGAAATTTATGATATTGAAATGTATTCTGAGTGAAAAAATACGGATTTGTAAGCTTAGGAGCGCTATTTGCCTTTAAATATTTTATTACTCGGGGCAAAGTACGTCTCGTCATGACATTAATAGCGTTTAATTTTATTTCAAGAGAATTTTAAAGAAATAGTTTTAGTCGGGTAATTTTTACGAAAATGCTTTTGGCAAGGTTGAGATTGGGGTTTAGCGGTGACGGAAGACCTCGTTTTAAAATCTGCATACCTGAGTGTTTTCGTCAAATATTTATGAGGTGTGTAAACATGATATAAAGTAAAGTATGTTCGTATGTAGCAGCTAGCTTTCTTTGCAATATATGTTCTTACCAAGTTTTTTTGGAATCATATATAAATATATGATTGCTCTCTTGGTCTCTCGGTAAGAGTATGTGGTGTGTTATCTAGAGATCCTGGGGTTCGATTTCCGGGTCAAGGTAAATGTTTATAGTTTTTTCATTAGGACCACGGTATTTATCAATCATTTAAGTATATAATAGAAATAGAATAGAATACATTGTCCGACTGTTAATATTTTTAACTTAAGTTCCATCCGTGATATATTAGCCAATAATACCCTTGAATATTAAGAGGAGCACAGGTTTAAGTATGACTGCTACTATGTCAATAAAGTGAACCCAGCTTTTAACTAACCAGGCCATCACGCACTTTTTGTTCAATACTCGTTTATTTGAAGCCCTGCGCAGACCCCGACACTTGTATAAAACTAAAAAGTGCACGTATCCATCCCCACTGACACATGACGGAGTAACTCGCTGTCAACAAACTGAAACTGCGCGCCCACAGCAAGCTTAGCAGTTTATTTAATAAGTCACCTTTTAAAACTTCCATTTGTGCAGGGAATCGCACATAATCCTTTCGGGGATTTGTTGCCATTTGAAAAATAACAATATACCTTTGTAGTTGATATTTAGAGCAATGGTGGGTGCATGGTAATCCGATTAGTGCGAGTATGGCTATCGAACGGTCTGGAATCTGTGGTGCGGCCATAACTAGCGATAGCTAGCCCGCTGCCAGGAATATTTCGATGAATCCACACGAATGTAACGTTATTACTTTGACAATTCCCTAGTTTAGAAGCTTCTAGTGGCATTCTGTGTACTATCGGTTGACTTGTTCTCATTGTACCACGTTGTTAGCCGTTTTAAACTTACTAATGTACTTTTATTTTTGGTTTAAGGGCCTGACTTACATATTCAGGTATTTAAACTGCTACTTAAACATACTTAGTCTTGCTTCGTTGTTTGACATGTTATGAGTGTCAAACCGAGACAAACTATATCTAAGTAATAATACTTACAATATTAACTAATGTTTATAACAAAGGTTTTTAGTATATTTGAACTTTTCAGTTTTGTCTTCATCGAATTACTCGATAATGTCGTAGGTTTTGGTTGTGTTTCTCGTAGCGTGATAATCTAATATTTACTATGAAATTAAAAAAAATAGTTATTTATTTTATATCAAGATGGCTACTCGTGTACGAGTATAGTGACTTGACACCACTGGTCTTACAATAAGCAGATAGATTAAAGTTATATTCCTATTACTTCTAATAAAAAATAACATTCGGTAACATTCAATACAATCAACTACAAGGATTAGATTCGAAATTCAATTAAACCCAGGCCAGGAAATATTTTTCTCAAGACATCATTAAGCCGCGCGCACCAAGGCGCGTAATATAAAACCCGGGCAGCCAGCATACGTGTGGGAATAACAAATGACGATCGTTACAATACGTTATGTATCGTGGCAGTTTTATTTTTATTGACCGCAACTATTAAACCTCTGTCCACCCTCTTAGTGGGGAACGAAAATAGATCCAGTGATATACGATATTGACGCCATTCTCGTGACAAAGCTCTTGGCAACTCTAATATTTTGCGGGCAAAACTAAAACACACGTGTTAAACGTTACAGATGTAATTGTAACAGACTACTCATTAATAACTAAGTATTTCGAGTTAATGGCCACATAAACAACAGGCTGCAGGGCGGGCGTACAACATTTATCAACAAAAAGTGGTAATTTCGTCGAACGTATTTCTCTCCACGTCAGTTATGACGACCGTAATGCGAGAGTTGTTAAAACTTTTACATTGTCGAGAACGAGCGTGATGTTTAGTGGTTTGCGTACTCGATCATTTTGCGTCGTATCGTAAACATGTCTCGATTATTGAATCGATTATATTCCGTCGTTACGATGATATTACTGATATCGAATGAACAGCACACGCTGGCGTCAAATGATTTTCGAGGCGGAATATGCGCCAATCTGCTGCGCGACAGTTTGCCGATATATCCGACCTTCCAGGAAAGTATCATAACATGCAGTTATTGTTGGTGCAAGCACGGTGTTTCTGAATATCACAGGCTTTATTTTTTTTACTAGTGTTTGCCTGTAAGTGATTATTGTATTGTTTCTTTTGCTATTTATTGTTGTTATTCATGAGTGTAATCAAGTAGCGGCAAACTATTATAAATAAAATTTACCTACTCGTTTTGAGTCAGGGAATCTATAATGATATATATACGGTTAAGTCCATCGTTAGGATATTTAGTTCTTCTTCTTCTTCTTCCTTCTTTATCAACCCATATACGCCCACTGCTGAGCACGGGTCTCCTCTACCATTGAGAGGGTTTAGGCCATAGTCCACCACGCTGGCTTAGTGCGGGTTGGCGGACTACACACCTAAGAAATTCCTAAGAACTTTTAGGTGTGCAGGTTTCATCACGATGTTTTCCTTCACCGTTAAAGCAAGTGATAATTCAATTTGAATACACACATAACTTTCGAAAAGTCAGAGGTGGGTGTCTGGGGTTTGAACCCGCGACCGCCGAGATTCTCGACCGCGCGCCTAAACCTCGAGGCCATCACTAGATATTTAGTTAAAAAATGACAATAAATACACGCTAATCAACATACACATATTATGTATGTAAAAAAATATTGAACGATCATCTATGTATCATATCACCTAAGCAGTATAATATCTGAGTTAAAAACTTAAGTTAAATCCCAGTTTGAATATCAAAGTGTAAATACTCTAAAATCTCTGGAGTGTAAGTTTACTTTGTCATGCGACAAAGAAGTAAAATATTGCAAAAAAAAGAACGCGGTTCATGAATACTGTTTTTCGTCTTGGAATCATTTCGCACTTAGTACATAGCATAGATTATAATTGAATACATAGGATTATCGACGTGTTGCAGCGATGTAAACAACTGGACATGGCACCAGAGACGCGCCTCAATTTACATATCGAGATGATATTTGTACCGCATTTGTAATACATGTACGTAATGCGAATAATGCATGGTAATTAGGTGCAGCACGTCGCCGTGGCTCCGAGTAATGTGGAGATGTACTCCTAAGATATACAAGGATAAGGATTTTAAAGCCATAGAAAGATGAAAAGAATAATTTGAGCCATATGAAGACAATTGCTTCTAAAGTGTGGAACCCGCTGTAGTAACCAACTAAATTCAGTTCCAAGATGTGCGTGCGCAGAATAGTGACAAAAAAATATTAGATAAAGTTTGTATCGACTGATGACAGATAGCTTACCTCGTTTTTTTAGTTTATGTTCTATTATTATATAAATACATATACAGAAAAAGTTCTATACATAATTCAGACCCCAGACAAGGATTCAAGTTCCTGTTTCGTGCGTATCTGAAACTACGATAGATCTTTCGATCTTAGAAATGGACCCGAAACATTTATTTATACCGAAACCATTGCAAATCTAAACCAATTTATCAAACAAATAAAAAGCCGCAGGGTCACATGCACTTAAAAACACGTTTTGTGTTATGCATATCAGAAAAAGGCGTGACTTTTCAGTCCCACAAACACTCAGACTGAGTATTACGAATCGTAATAAACAATGTAAATTGATATTTTGCCGTGGGACGATGTGCAGGTAAATACGAAGGAAGCATAGCGCAGTAATAACAGACATTTGTGCCGACAATTAGAGTTCTATAATAAGTCAGCGATCGATGGCGCTAAGTCGGTTAGCGGAGACAGTAAGGCTTAAAGGCACAAAGTCTGTTTTCCTTTATGACGAACATTGTTCGATCCAAATATATTTTTCTTTCAGAGATTGCTTTCTGTGTAGGCGTCCCAATCGGTTTATTATGTGGAATTGAGTGGCGTTTTAGGAATTATTATTTATTTATACTTGGTATTTAGCAGTTAGTGGAGCTTAGTCAAGGCAATTAAAATACTATCTTATTTAATAAATTAGTCTTGTTCGAAAATCTACATGGACAGCTTAATAGATCTATAAAAAACAATTAAAGTCTTTTGTGCCAAAAGATTACTTCTATAGCTTTGATAAGTTTCTTTTCTGGGATTTTAAATAATATAATTAAAAATGTGTAAATATTCATAGGTCCCACTGATAAGCAAGGGCCTCCTCTACAACAGAGGGTTTAGGCATTAGTCCATCTAATATACGTTTGTTGATTATAAATCCGTAACATACCTATTTTATATATCCTGTAATTAGGGTCATTGGTTAGAATGTTTTGTGGGCTAAACATTATGATTCCCTATTTCTATTACTTTTCTATATGACCAGTCTAAAGCTTAGCAATGTAAAGAAATATGTACCATTTTTGGAGATTCACCGTGCCGTACTCTAGAAACTAGCTCTGCCATTAAAAACCGCTATGCTGAAAACGGTAAAGACCTACAAACGCTAACAGCACATGAAGAACAGCAGAACGTTGCTGGATAAAAAGTCGATAATTTACTTGGAGTACAGAATCGCAGTGCGTTATGGAAGGAAACAATGCGCATAATAATCAGACAATCTGAATGGCGGTGCTAATTACGTCTGACGGTGACAGAGCGGAGCGGGGGAGAGCAGTGTTTGCGAGGTGCAGCCAGCTTTCATTGTTTCACAGTCATTGTAGCTCACGCTTTGTTGTCGCCAGATATACGTTTGTTGCTATCGACTGTTTAGTTCTATGTTTCAGATCGCGGCTCTGGGAGGTTTTTCAAGTTTCGAAGGTGGTGGCAGCTTGCGATGTTACGTCATCAACGTTGATTGTCTTTTTAAACACGTGTGTAACAAAGAATTGTTTTGTTTTTGTAAATACAAAAAATGATTTTCAGTTTTTGTTTGTACAACTGCGTTATGATCATCGTAAATAAATGATTGTATTGCTAGCAGTTGATTGTTTGATAGGCTTTTTTATGTAGACATTTTGAAATTAATAAATTGAAAATTTTATTTCTATCTAAAACAAACTTTATAATCTCATACTATTTTGTCGAATGATTTACCATTTCTCTGTCTGTATTGATATTTTTAGTTTATAGCCCTACATTCTTGTGTGATTGTTTTGAATGCTCCAAACACTAGATCGCCTTTTTGTAACGTGTACTTTTGAAAATAGAAGACCTAGTTTCCTACGTAAAACAGTTTCCTATGTAAAATATGTATAATTTTATCTAGGAAGCTATTGTACCAATACCATAGAAAACAAATTTGTGATTACCGCATTTTGCCCACTAAAACCGGTACCAACAAACTCAAATTCCGTTTGCAAAATAACACTGAGGTGTGTCTGAGCCCTCGGCACCCAAATAGCCCGATTATAGTCGTGGATTTCGGATAAATACCAAATTAATTTTGTTAAGTTTGGACCAATACGAATGCCGATGCGAAATAATGATCATGGACTAATATTATCGTGGGCGTTACCATCGCAATTGGCAAATTTACGTGTACATGCTCACATCGGAGGGAGATCTCTAAATTCAATTTCATAGAGGCGACATCGCAGTATGGCATACAGGGTGCGCCGCACTATAAAACTGGGACAGCAGTAATGTTCGCCGCTTAGTGTAACTCTGTCACTGTCAGCTGTAATTAGAGCCATTGAAATTGGTTGATTAATATGCGTTATGCCGCTGTGGTGTATGCACTGAAGCTCCATTGTGGATCCGGCCCGCTGAATTATGTATATGAAGTGAAATGATGTGATTATTGTGATATTATCAGATTATTGCCGTTTAAAAAACCTGTTGACGATATTACGGCTGCGGCTGCGCTTAATTTGGGATGGTGAAGATCTAAATGTAAAGGATATTTGGTAAAGGATAATTTGTATGTAACTTTATGTTTATATGCTTAATGATATTTATACATAAGTATATAATAATAATAGGCCAGTATAAAGACGGTCAAAACACAACATATTGTCAGCTTTTCGTACGTTAAAAAGCAGATGATTAAAATAATGTATTTAATATAGTTTAGCCTATACGCTTTCACACCGTAATGGCATATTACATACACGTTATTACAGATATAAAAAAATCGATCGATTCGATTTATTTCATTAATAAAAATACACCAATACTGTAGAACATACAACACCTTTTAAAAAATATGGATTAACCCAAGTGAGGTCATGAGCAAAGTCTTGTGAGAAAATAATACAAGCTCGCTCACACCTAGATCTTTGTGACATTCTATTGTATCTTTCTAGATCGCTCTTCAATATATCTTCACAAGGGAACGACTTAAGTTTAAGCATGGATGAAAAGAACGCAATACAAGATCAGTTGAAACTGACAGTTTTATCTCGGAAATATTTGAGATTTGGAGTCTTTTTTATACATTGTGTTCATAAATATTACGTACATACGTAGGTAAAAAAATCGAATAATTAATATATTTCGACAATAAAACACTGATAAATACAAAACTTGAATAATAACTAGGCAAAATTTCATGCAACCAAACTTGAATTATTATTACAAGTTGCATTCGAGTCTATAGATTGAGACGATATGGTCTACTTGAGAGCATCTTATCATGTTGGAGTAGTTTGTTATACACATATTAATAAATTACTTGTAGCAACATGGAGTCTGGAAAAATGTCCGAAAACGGCATAAGTCTCGCCGCCTCTAACGTGGGTCTTAAAATTTCTTCTATAACTTGTAATGCGAGTGCAGAAATCCGGCCCTTTTCAGCACAAGGACTAAAGTTGGCAAAAATCTGTCATTTCTAACAAATCACGTACTGTAACACGTTTACAGTCATCGCTACTCCGAAAGGATTGTTTATAAAACGCTAGTTTCCACCTCCATTGGATCTGAACTTGTGACGAATACAATGGGATAACCATCTGTCATCCGGGCGTAACGAACTTAAACTCTGGTCGGAACGTCGCGTGATACACACACGCGTCTGTCGCAAACAGAACTCGCTAAATATACGGATTGATTTGTCAACCATGTTGTTCGGCTTTGCTTGGACGGATTTGCCAGACGTTTTCCTATGTACACTGATTCATGGGACGTTTTGATACTGTTTTATGCTGTTGCGGGCTGCATCTCTGTCATCGTGGTAATTGTATTTGGATGTGAGGCTGTTGGGACCTTTATGCGGTAGTGGAGTTTCTGTTTTTGTATTTGTTTGAGTAAATATTCAGTGTCATTAAAAGAATAATAATGAGCAATCTGATTGATTCTCAGAATAGTTTCAGGAAATGGGAAAACTATTCCAATTATTTTTTTTGCAATTTCATAGAAGGAAATGGATTCGAATTTAATTTGAATATGTTCTGCTTATTGTGAATAATAATTGTGGTATTCAATATAATACAAATTAGTAAAACTCAAATGGGTATAATTCTTATTGCGAAGAACGCATTCAGCGATTTCATTGTAGATTAGTCGTCTAGACGAATACACCGGAGAGAGTTGCCATTGCGGTCGGCACCTTCATCTTTAACAACTTGATTACAGTTTTAATTAACAACGAAACTTTGAAACATGGTCATTAAAAATTGAAGAGCTCTTTTCAACTAATTAAAAATGGGCGCGTCTCTGACACAATTTGGACTATTTAAGTGCTTACGCGGCCCGCTTCTGTCCAAGTCGAAGTTGTTTCGAATGAAGAATTAATTATGAAGAGAATAAGGCCAAGTTAGGGGCGACGGGACGGGCGACTTGTGAGTTGGAACCGGTTACAATTTGTGGGAAAGTAGCAGGTGTGACACAGGCTCGGAAAACTTGGGGACTCGTTGCCGTACATACGGTTTGTTGCCTTCTCGGATGATAAAGTTGATTTGAATCGCAGATTGTAGGTGCTTTAAATATGGCTTATGTCAACTTTAGGGCGGCGGAGATAGTTTTGTATCTTTATATTTTATTTAATATTAAGTCTAGCTTAAGGAAGTAAAGGAGAACTTATACGAGCATTCACGATTTTAATGACGTGGTTCATTATGAGGCAATATCATTGGACGAGGTGAGTTTTATCCTGGATAGAAATAAAAAAAAATTATCAAATTTATTATTTATTATTGAACTATATTTTTCCATATTTTTACAGAACTCATTGTTCCTTTTTGTCCAACTCTGCCGCGTAAAAATATTTAAATCAAATAAAGCAAACAGTTATCCTTTCGAAGGCCGCGAGTAGCCGGCTTTACCTCAGTATTTCCTTGAGTTCAATAGTTCGACTAAAAATAAATTCTCCCTTATCGATCGCCACGTTTGTTGCACGTACGTTGAACAACAATGAATATAAGTTGGTTGCGAGGAAGATGTATGCGGTTCCTTTCGTTGCCCACCACAATAACTTCATGTTTATTTCCAACTAAACAATGGAGGAAATCGGCAGATTAGGAGGATATAAATCTTTGTTCCGAATTCGTGAATACTTGAAGTACCTACATTTGTTTTTCTTACAATACAAGGAATAGGCTATTCATATAATCATTGATGGCGCGTATTTTAACTTGTTTATTATGTCTCATCTAAGGAGAGATTTAGAGGGTATTCGAGACTAAACTCAAGTAGATAGTTCCTAAAGAATAAAGCTGAGGTTCTTGATCAACTGGTTTTCCAACTTTACCGCCTAAACGCAATTAAAAACACCAAAAATAGTAGATTTGTATTTTTTTTAATATATATACGATGGGACAATTTTTATCGAAATAAAATTTATCTATGACACGATACAGTATCCATGGCGTTAAACAATATGATATGCTTATTATGTCCCACACAATTTCATGACATGCACACGATAATAAGTACGTACAGTTGTGTCGCAATAATGGTGATTGCAGTTGACAAGTCGGTTCATATAATTCCAGCATGACATGTATCTAAACAATGCTTATTGGAAGCGACACGATTGCCTTCTGTTAACGATAATAATAACCTGAAGTTTGTTATGAATGGTACGTCATTTCGTCATATTAATTTTTTAATTGATTGAGTCACAGATGGTGAATGAAATGAGGGTAGAATTAGATATGTTAAATGAATTTAAACGGTAAAGAGTGTTGCTATTTCAATCCATTTCAAATGTATTAAACGACTAAAATCTAGTTACTTGCTGCTTAACCACGAAGTGTTAAAGGCTTATAAGTGTTATTGTTATTTATGCCCAAAAAGTATAAGCATATCATCTGAACAACAGCATCAAAGTAGAAGAATATTAGAAATAGTATCATATTTGAAGAAGTGACTTAACATTGTCTAACAACAAGTCTTGTAAAAGTGGGAAGATAGACATAAGGGAGGTCATATTTTTGAACTTAACCTTAAAATTTACTAAAAGCAGTTGGACTTGTGGTACAAGTTAAAGCAGGCCTAACCACAGCTTTGTATAAAGGCTACATACATACATACCAAGTTATAGATTAGACCTAAGTAAAGGGGCTACTAAAACGACTGGATGGTGTACTCGCAGAGGCACTGTGTTTGAAGCCACTTTCTGTGCGTGTCACTGTCGCTTCTGCATCTGATGTTAGTGTATATGTGTGGGCGGGGCTATCTCTATTAACGGTAATAGCATCTAGTTCCTTCAATGACAGTGCAGTTGCTATGCTGTCCTTTTATTAAATTGACTAATTCGAGTCATTGTTATGCAAGGTGGACTAATGATCACTTGACAGTCTTCGATAGATGCAAATCGCTTTAAACAGGTCATTTCAGATATATTTTTGTTGTTACTTTGTATTTAAAATCTATTCGATTAATATTTCTGTAGGTTTGATATAATCTTCGTATATACATACATTCCTGTTCTCAATACAATTTCAATATCAAATTGAGTGCCAATGGATATCCTTTTGAATCATTTAAGTCACTTTATGGTTTGTGGATGAAAGAATCATAATTGGTGGTCTTGCTAACAGATAAGATATAAATAGTCTATTAAAAAAAAATACACCCAACAGTAACACACAGAGTCCTGACCCCACATTAAGATACAAGTCTTGTGTCGTGGGTATCAGAAACTACGAGAGACTTTTCGGTCTCACAAACACCCAGACCCGAAACAAATATTTGTGGATCGCACAAACATTTGTCTCGGTGCGGGGATAGAACCCGCGGCCGCTCGTTTCGCAAGTTCGTGTCTAGCCAACTGCGCCACGGTGCTGTCATGTTGACAATAGCAAATTGCAAGTAGGCAGTCTATTATTTAATGAAGATATTAAAAGGAGGCGTATTATCAACCATTCTAAGTATAGAAAAAACGGCTACAGTACATAATATATGGATATAAAAACTTCCTAGTATACAATAAACTCTAGTTTTTATTTTCCCAAAAGATATCGTTTAATACATATTTCAAGATAAGTGAAGACCTCATTTGAATGATCTAAATAGCGATTTATATTAGCTTCTCAATTTTTTTCCCGTGCCCAATATAAAATTCAATTTCATCATAAGTTAAACAGTTTTGGCAGAATATTCGCAAATCTTTTACCGACCTGAATACCCAAAGAGATCAGAAGCTTTTAATGGCGGGTATAAGCGCCTACCAATATAATTGATTTTAACTGTAAGTCCACAGAGTGAATACATTGTCACGAATGAAGGGGACTGAAATGGGCTTGTAAAATTTATTGCTCCTGTATTAACGCTTGTTTCAATAGTTTTAGACTTGTTTGTTTTGTTATGAAATATATATTGGGAGAATGCTTACGTTTTATTGTGTGTGTTTGAAATATAATTTGTAATTAGTGAAGTGAGGTTTAAATGCTTTGAACTATGTATAATATAAAATGACGTACAGAAAATAATACTTTTAGAAATTATTTTTGGAAGGATTAAAGTTGCTTTAGGGTGATAATCTAAACTAAGCATTATGTATTTTTTATTCATGAAAACAACTTCATTATTTCTTAATCAAAATATTAAAACGTCAAGTTCCACACAACTCAATGTTCGAAGGCCATGTAAAAAATCTTAGTTATGCCGCGATAGTTCATACAGCAAAAAAAGGACTAAGGGCTACGTTACAGAAAATATCCCAGCCAAAGTTTAATAGCGTGAGTAGTAAAAGGGTGGTCGACTTCCTCTACAGCAGCGTGGCTTCGGTAGCTGTCGTCACGGCGTCCGTGCGATTTTCCTAAAACCTTTGTGAGAATGACAAAGCAAATTAAATTTTGACTTTGAACGCTAGTGGCGCACGTTAAAATCATCACGTACGATACCGTAAGGGGTTTAGTAGATTAAGCAGACACGTGGCACGAGTGTCGTTTCCACGTGTGAAATGACAAGATTATGGTTTGCAGGCGGACAAAGGGAGGACGCATAGAGCGCGTTTGTGATATTAAGTGAAGTTTAAGGACCTAGCTGAAGGATTCTCCGTTGGCCACCCGCCTCAGTTGGACGGCCGCAATTAATTCAATTAATTGCTTGTCATCTGTTGATTGTGCTTCCTCGCACGAGTCATTACTCAAAACGAACACACACAAGCCGGTGCGATATAATTAGGTACTAATAAGTCAAACGTGATTTTAGAGATTAATAGCCTGCCGGTATTAACGTACCATTAATTAATCAATGTGTACTTTCTTGTTTTAATTATAGGCAAATTTAGAAATATCAGAGTTCATGCGATGCGTCGGTGTAATTAGAAGTGGATTTTTGGGTGTTATTACAATTTGTGGGATGTTTAATTAATGTTTAAATTATAAATGATTTGCCTATATTTGTTGTTTGCTTCGTGTATAAAATATTTTTTTTAGAACCAGAATTTGAATAACGTATGTTATTTGTGTTAAAGACTGTAATAACAAAGCAATAATTTAAAGTTTTAAATCTTCAAAAAGTAATTGAATTATTAAACTCTATCAACAGCTGCGTTGTGTAGTTGGTTAGATACCAGCTTGATATCCACTAATATTTATTTCAGGCTTTGGGTGTTTGTGAAACTGAAAGTCTCTTGTAGTTTCTGATACCTACGACACAGGACTTATGTCCTAGTGTGGAGTTAGATCTATGGATATGGCTGATGGGTGCATTGATTTATTTATCAGTGATATCAAAAATCTATTTTAAACTCCCAAAACACGTTCTCAATTACGCCTTTAACCTTAAAGGGGTAAGCAAGGTCCATTGAGTGCTGAAAATTATGACCAAAAGCCGCATCCTTAGCCTCTCCTACTATACATCTTCTCATACAATTCCGTCGGTTACCTAACCATACTCCTGACGTCCCCTTTCGTAGATCGTTTATATCATTTGCATATGTCTTCCTCGAGCCATTTCTTATCCTCTTCTATTCATTGGTTGATAACTTCTATTCGAATCAATGACGAAAGTTTTTTATCCAAAGTAGCCCTGCTAATTCCTTATTTTACCGTAAAAAGGAAGCCACGGGTCCCATATCCAAATCAAGACAAATATTTGTATGATTTACGAATATTTGTTTTAGGTTTGATTGGTTGTTCTTGTTCTTATAGTTCAATAACAAAATAAATGTACATGGATCGTGTATGAAAACTATGCACATACTCGAATATGTGACAGACATATGGACACAACACTCATCAGTGTATTCCCTAACTTGCATTAGACTACATGTTGAATTAACGCCTAACTCTCAGTAGTAGTCAAGGGAAATAAGCTAATATACACGTAGATAGACAAAACATTACCACATTCTAACAACCAGCCAATATAAATAATAAGATAAATCGCGTCGCGTACCTCGCACAACATCCACCGGTTATTATTTATCCCACGGCTCAATAAGCTTATAGAAAACAATATAATCAGGTTGCGTAAGTGTACATACGTCCTCGAGCCGTGGGACACTAAAGCGAAGGACATACGGTTACGGCTGACAAGGCAATTAATAAGGGCAGATGGCGATTGAGCACGAGTCACCCGGCCGACCGGAATTAATCATAGGCAAGCGATATCATTACGTGTTCTCATTACAATGGAGATTGGACGCTTTTTGCCCCGTTCGAGTGTAGTTTCCATGCTGCAATGGTGCGAAAAGCTTTTCAATGCGTCGTGATAAATGTTTTTTGGACGTGTTTTTGAATAGTGATCGTTGTTATTGATTAATGCCGTTGTGAATGTTAAAAATGTATTGGTCGTTTAATACATCACCATTTCTTTAAATATATCTGTCTTTACTTTTGTTACGTGGATACGCGAAAAATCTCTTGGTTTTACTTTTTGGAATAAAAATTAAGGCATTTTTCATGAACTTTATAGTAATCTGCCCTACATTTTTTCTCTCGTTTCTATCTCAGACTGTATTCTGCTCTATGTCCTTAATATAATCCATTTCTGTTTAGCTGTCTTGGTGGGTTAGATAAATAAAAAAACATACAAACTTTTCCTTCCTATTTTTATTTAATTAAAAGCGACTACTCTATTCTATGTGCCATATATTAATGCATATCTGTTCAGCTGTCTTGGTGGGTTTACTTAACAAAAAAACATACAAACATTTCCCATTAATAATTACATACTATTTTTATGTAATTAAATAAGTCCGATAGTCTTTTTATAAAACTTCATATCAGGCCAGGACAACGTCAAATCATCCACAAATATCATATCCGCGAATAGTAGCATACAGGCTGAATTTATCGAACGATCCAGCTCCAACTTAATGCAATACTAGTTCTATATCTAGCTTCCATTACTTAGTAGACGACCTAGTTATTTCTAGAATAGGATTTAGACAGGATAGAGAATGGAACAAGAATAGCTCACTGGTTTAGTCGGAGTCTAGTTTTTGGGGTCAATTTCTGGGCGGAATTTGGATTATTATTGTGATGACATATGACTTGTAGGCTTAATTAATGAAATCTAAAATAATTCTTGCCATGATTATAGATGGGAGAGCTCATAGAGGACATGATGTAAGCAAGACTTTGTTAATAGAAGATTGTAAGCCGTCACGAAGGTATCGATTGGAAAGGGGTAAGTGTCGCTCGCCACTTGATAATAAATTAAAAAAAAACATCCTGGTTATATAGTGTTGTTACTTTGTAGTAAAAAAAAACTCAAATATATCTCGTTTTGAGATTAGCAAACATTCATATATCTTTGCCAGTCTACACTATTTCAATACATTTACCATCAAGTACACATGAGTAACAGAGCTGGTATAAAATGCTTTTTTATTTCCAATGCAACTGATGCCAATAGGAAGCGTTGACGTAATAGTGTCCGGAGTATTAGTCCTCGTAATGACGTTTTACTTGCGTGATTGTTGCTGTCACTGAATCGTGGAGGGACGGTTTATTGAAACTTATCGTAAGGACTGCCGGATCAACCGCGACCCATCCGTATAAATATTTACTTTTGCATGTAAAATTTTAGGACTAAAAACCTAATTTGACTAAAATTTCGACGTTGGATATTTTGAAATGTGTTAGGTTATGTCAAATATTTATCCTAAGTAGGAACTGTCGCATTCTAAAAGGGCTTTGGAAGGTCGAAAATATTTTTACCTAGATTCAATGTAAACCTTTGGGTCAGAGCGTATAGATTTTTATAGGGATATAGCGGCACTTGATGATATTTTTACGAGTAAATTTTATTGCAACACAATATTGATTATTATTTATTTACGAGTTTGTAAAAGTGATATAATTTCGTTATTCATTTCAATGTTCGATCGATTATAATGGGCCGCAATACCAACATATAAAATGCTATACAAACTCTTTAGTACCAGCAAAATAAATGCCTGCTAGCATTATTATAAATACTAAACGAACGATAAAGTGCTATAACTGTTATATTTACATTATTTGTGGTTTTAGGCACCGATCCAGCATACTGGACTATCGTTAACGCTATCATATTGTATAATAGTTATATATTCTGAATACTAAACAGGCTTATATACGTTCAATGGGAGGGTTCGAATCTCTTCATTACTAAAGAGGATTTACGATACAGTCTACAATGCGAGCTTAGTAAATTGGTGGTCTGATGGATTTCTTAGATTAGTGGCTTCCCCAGTGCCCGAGTTTCGAAGTCTCAAGGTTTCGGGGATTTAAGGCGGTTGCTATTTGATAATAACTTAGATAAAGTTTAATGTAATTGTTAGGTTGGGTAATTATTAGTGATTTTGTTTCTAAGTAGTGACGGCCACGAGGTTTAGGAGCGAGATTTTGTCTGACGGTCGCAGGTTCGAAATTGAAAGTATTGAAAAGGGATTGATATAATTATTCGTTTTCAAAAATTTATTATTGCGTTCAGAAATGTATGTTTTGAAAACTAAGAAATATGTATGTGACTGTTGGGCGTATTTAAAAGTTTTATTTATTTATTTATTTATTTATTTATTTATTTATTTACTCTTTATACATAACATGTACAGGTGGACATAATGCCTGAGGCATTCTCTTACTGTCGAACCTTGGGTGGTGCAGAGATTAAAGGCGTAGGTGCGTAAATAAATTTAAGAAAAATAAAATATACTATTATGTAGGACTATAATATGCATACAATATACAAAACATAAATATCTTTATAATACTAGTAGATTAATACATACATACATAAATATATATACATACATATATTATATATATATATATATATATATATATATATATATATATATATATATATATATATATATATATATATATATATATATATATATATATATATATATATATATATATATATATATATATATATATATATATATATATACATATCAATGTGAGGAATCTGCTATTCTGGTTGACAGCAACTTTCGAACTCTCAACTTGAACGAGTAACGACTCGTGCACGTCCTGATCTCTGAGGGAAGCGCATTCCAAAGGAGTATCGACTGCACTGGAAAAGAGGAATGGATAAAGTCCGAGGTGTGGGGTGGGCATAGAAGAAGTAGGTTGTTTGATGACCGAAGATTTTTCTCGTGGCTGGAGTGTGTGAAGTTTTACTACCGTCGTATTGTTTAAAGCACACTCGTTTTCTTAATGTTTATGTCATTGGCATATAACTTTAAAAAATAGGTATTATATTTTCAACACATAATACCAAACCGTATAAATAACAGTACAGAACATCGCAAAACATCCGCAAATAACTATTTGCCACTGCAAAGTAATCAAAATGAAACCTTGGTAAAAGTCGGGTTTTTGGTCGCCATTATGCAACGCGTTAGATGGTAATTCCATCAAGTCTGCGCTACGCTTATCGGGCACCTGTGGACGTGGAATAAAGCCATCCATTTGACGAATGGAAATCTTTCACACAACAAAACCTAGCCTAGTGGATGGGGAGACAAAATGTGTTTCAATGGTTGAGTGGGTGATTTCGTGATGAATTTTCGCTTTTTATCGTACTAAGGCTTTGTATAGGATTACATAGATTTTGTTGGTTTGAGATTTTTTTTAACATGGATAGCGATGTTTTTTTTGTGTTTTATCTTGTGCATGTTTGACAGCTCCGTGACGTAGTTGGCTAGATACTAGTCTGGGAAATAAGAGGGCACTGGTTTAATCCCCGCACCGAGACAAATATTTATTCGATTCACAAATCTTTGTTTCGGTAACGCTTTCAGGTAAAAAAATCTTTGTATTAATGTGATTGATCGCAAGGCGGAGTCTGAAACACGTTGTGCAATTCATTCCTTTTGTACGAGAAAGGGCAAAGATGACGCGTTCGGTCTGTAGTTTCGACGCATCTTACAATCCTCGGTAGTATAGTGGTTAGTATCCCCGCCTGTCACGCGGGAGACCGGGGTTCGATTCCCCGCCGGGGAGATTTTTTTTTTCGTATGTATGTATTTTACTGTAAGTGTAAGACATTATATTTCTTTTTAATTTTATTTCACATACTTATATAGATAAACACATCAGTTTTTAAAAAAAAACTAGGTTGTTTAAAAGTAAAAGACAGACAAGTAAAAACTATACACAAAAAAAACATTAGATTTTTTTTAGATATCAAGCATTTAAAGTTTTTGAAAGTCTAGTAAAGATTAAGTATAGATTTAAAGACAAACAAGTATAGATTTAAAATAAATGATAAGTTAAAATTCCAGTTAAATATAGAATGTTTACGTCCATTTTCAATCCGGATAACTTGTTAAAATATGCATACGGGATTGCCGTACTTTTCTTGAGTTATTGACTACATAGGTATACTTTTTTTTGTTCCTTAGTCGGGCTAGAGGCTCTACTTGCATTTGTTTATAAGACTTATGTAATCTACTACGCTTTATGCACTAAAATCTTGAAGATAACACGCAGACAATGCGTTTTTGCTCATAAATTTTCACTCTCACACACCCACGTCTGCATTCCCGACTAGGGTAGGTGGATGTGCATGCCAGAACTCTTGTTTTGCTGATTCAAGTCTCAAGGGCTTTGTTTTTCTAGACTGTTTTATATTTTTTTAAAATAAGGCAATAACTTAAGCCATAATTCCTCTACAACTCAGAGGGTTAAGCTTAGTTTACCATACTGGTCCAGTGTGGGTTGGTGGACTACACACCTAACAAAATTCTAGAGAAATCCTAAGAACTTGTTTAGGTGTGCACTGTGCAGGTTCCCTCAAGATATTTTCCTTTTTCCCTAAAGTAAGCGGTAATTATAAATACAATTACAAAAGTCATTTCGATGAAGAGGGTTGTATTATGAGCTCGCACAAGACCACAATCAAAAGCTCAATTAAAACATTCAACCAAATAAACAATTTCGATTGCATAAAAATAAAATTTTCAAGTTGGAAATAGCGAAATCCAGGTGTTCACAGCTCCATCTCAATTTCCAGCCTTACAATACCACGAAATCTGTCGACGTCGCACGCGGCCGGCGCCCGTTCTACTGCACTGCAAATTAATACACGTTACGACCCCGGTTTTAATTTCGGTTGGCGTCTCTGATTTACGATGTCCATATGAAAGAGCGGACTATGCGTGCGGCCTGTCAATTTAGACCCTCAAATTAATATAAAGTCCCCCTCGGTGGCCCTCTGCGGCAAGGTGGGCGGGCGGCAGGGTAGCTTACAAGTAGGTGGAGTTATAACTACGCCTTTTCACGTTGCTAACGTAGAATTAGTTGGAGGCTATTCATTGCGCGTTGGAACGCGGTGTGATGTTGATTGCTTATTGAAGTTATTAATAGTTCCGCGGAATCGTGCTGTAGGCGTGTTTGGATTTCAATGTTACCCCGCACACAATTTTGATGTTGAATAAATATGAATTTTGTGTTATTTACTATATATTTACAGCTCGGCATAATTATTGGTAACGGGGCACTCGTGTTCGCTTTTACCCGTTTAAAACATAGACTGCTTAGAGTGGTTTTCAATATGGATCATGGTACTCAATAATTGGATGTTATGCGTTTGATATTTATTTAAACATTTTTAAAGTATTCAATTACATTATTAAAACATTCAAAAAATCTCGTTCCCTCTTATTCAAATATGCCCATGACCAGCCGTGGGATATTTTTTAGTTACCTTTATCAGTTTGGATTGAGGTGAAGTTATAATGATTTTTAAATAGTCGATACAATAATGGCTTTCAGTAGCAAAAACATAGACTCAACATATTATAGGGCCATTAAGCCGTATGTTTTTGAATGGCAAGATCAAATTTGTATCCTCTGTAGTGTACCACTATAATAAATAAAAACTCCTTAGTGATAGCACCTAGAACTTAGAACCTACACAAATGGAAGTGACAGTAGAGAAGAAGAAAAAGTTGTCACGAAATTTGGTTTATAAATTTGATGTATTGTAATAAATTTTGTTTTCTAATAAAAGGAAGGCTATGTTCGTCGAACAATAAAATATATACATTATAATATTTAAAATCAACCTGATTCATCTCACTCACACTCCTACACCTCTATTCTTGCACTTAGTTGCGTAACCACTACGCCATTCGGTCGTCAATTTAACATATATGTATAAATATACATCACATCATGTGCGTATATTTCAATTTCAAACAGTATGTAATGCAAGGTTGGCACATTTGCTGCACAGTCGGCATATTTCGATATTGGACGAGCAAGTTTAATGCAATCTTATTCTGAGAGTTTCTGCAATCTGCTTAACATACGTAGGTGAATGTGTATTGAACGTTCGAGAGATAACGTTCGGAATTAAATAAATTTAAAACTTTATTGCTCAATGGAACAATTTAGGAATGTTTTAGAGTAATAATTATTTCCGTGAATGGAAATCCTGATTGTACGTGTACTGTCGTTCGCTCCTTTGCTGTGTGTGTTTAGTTTATTCATTTGATTTACTTATTTATTTGTAAGTGTTATGCAATAGCTTTGAAACAGTATGGCATTAAGACTTTGACTCCTTCCGTGGAATACTTGATTAGGTACTAGTCTATAAAACGATAATATAAACATATATTTATAGGTGGTTATAAGATAGTATTTACACTACGAAATATAAATACAGCCACACATGAATCATCAAAAGACTAGACGAAGGTGAATTAGACGTTTACTTCGTTAGCAGTTGTAAGTGATTATTCCAGACTTCAGATTACTGGCCCAACAACACTGCCTAACTCGGGAATCAAATCCAGAATCTCTTCATCACACCGTTATACCGCGAGACCATTCATGTAAATACAACCTGTGGAAGACTATTTTTATATCGCATATAATACAAAAAGCAAATCACGATGATCACACGATTATTTAGGACAAGACAGGAGAAGTTTAATTGATTTTATAATTTTATTAGTTAAAGATGGGACTAAAGCTTTGTGACACGGGAAAAAGGGGGAAAACTTTCAAGCGGGTCTTTACCTCGATAATCAGATAAGGTGGCTTCGGCGACAGGGAATCGGCGGCTAAAAAAATAAAGGTACGCCGTCTGCCTCGCAGAAAAGGGAACGTTAATGCAGTAAAACTCGGAGTACATTCGAATCTTCTAGTAAATTCGAGAATTCGCTGTAAATTTCCACTGCTTCTATTGTATTTAAGTCCCTAATAAATTCGTTTTGTTTAGTTTTGCTACTGAATGGCGCTGGTTCTCGGTTAAGAATGGAACTGTTATGTACTTTGGGTGTCGATTTATTTTACTAAAACTGGGGATAAAAGGTAACGTTTACTGAGTAAATAGTAGGTATATATGTGTGATGATATTAGGTACACAGGTAAAAATGGTAAATAAGTCAAAATGAATGCAATAGCCGAAAGTCCGTGAGGTTAAATCCAGGCTCCACATCTCTAAATTCTCTGCGATATGTATGTAAAGTTAGTGAATGATCGATCATATTTATATCCTAGAGTATTGCAAAGAAAAAGTAATTTAATTCTTTATTTATCTTACAACATCATCATAATAATCATCAGCCCAACGTCCACTACTGGACATAGGCCTCCCCGCGGTATCCAGCGGCTTTCCGATATTTTCACCGAATCGTAGGTGCACCTTGTAGCTGGACATCCAATGCTACAAACCATCTTGCAACACTTTAAAAAATGTAACAATATTATCTTTAATGATAAAATATTAATCCATAAATGCGAGGTTCTCCGGTATATTCATATTTGTTGGTTGGAATTGTATCTGTACTAGCAAACAGAAGATTTAAATTAGCAGGTGTTACTGTGTATTGTGTAAAATATTAATACGGTCGCACGTTCGCGAGAACGTTACAAATTAGAGTTCCAGGTGACCTCCCCGTTTGTCGTGCCGCGCCGCCCGTTCGTTTTCAATTTCACCTTCCAAGTGCTCAAATTAAAATTTTATGAAGGCTCAATTTAACAATTATACGGATAAATTCGCTTCAAACGTCCGATGTAATCAAACAAACGATTTGGCCTTTCTTAAAAGACCTTCTAAGATTTCTTTATGTATTTTTGAAGTCGATTTTTAAGTGTTTTAACATTCTTCTTAAAGTTAATTATTTTTTATATTTTTTTATTAGTCTACTTATTTTCATTGCAAATAAAATGCCCCAAACATATTTCACAGCAAAAATAGCTTCAAAATAAGCTCTAACACTGCACTATCTATAGTTTTGTAAATTTCGTACGGCACTATTAAAATGAACGTTTAAGCTAGCAAGCTGTGTTACTAAGAAATTCCGGCGTCTAGCAGATTTGTTACAAGACAAAGTTCCGTTGATGAAGCGTCGAAGCACGGATAGTAAATTACGAAGGCCCGCGTGCTAGGCCGGTATGTAAATTGTTCCAAATATGAACCTCCGTTCCGTTCCACGCATCTTACATTTTAGCCGGGCGTGGACGATAAAATACGTGAACAGGTGCTTTATCATAGCGCAAAGCCGTGTGTCACAGGGCGCAGCGCCGGTATGATGTACAAGCACCTTATGGGCTTACGCTCAACCCCAGTTTGCGCGACATCTCTCGGGGAAATTAGTGGTTTGTGTACCTAATAGATTTTGGCACGTTTTTCATTTTTTTGAATGAAACACTGCTGTGACAAGGTTGTGAAGAACGGGTTTTATATTTTTTAAGTTGTGCTTCTATTTGCGTGTGCCAGTAGTTTTATCTAGATTTTTATCGTATTTAAACTGTACAGTTTTAATGTCAGCTAGAATGTAAGCGGTTGTAGCATAATACATCTTCTACGATTACATTGCAACGTTTTCTGTGTTATTTTCTTCTTGTATTAGAATATTCACGTCGGTATCTGTCTTAGGTACTTTATTTCTAAAAAAATGATAATTACTGTTACTTTCATTAAATAAGCATAACAAATAATAATATAATTTATCTTTAATTTTTTTATCTATATCGTATAGTCATGGTATCCATAATTTCTTCACTTTTATTTTTATATGCCTTCTAAACTAGAACCATTTACATAAGAATTCGAAATTTGTCTTGCTCGTTCAACGCTACCGCATCACGACAATAAATCATTATTCTCTTGATGGAATATTTGAGAATGCTGTCAACTTTGTGAAGAAATTGAATATTTTAATGCAATTTGCTATTCCACAATAATTAGCCAATTATGCGGCGCTCCCGCGGATCCGCTTTAATCAAAGAGAAGCTACGAAAGAGAATAACTTATTCGATTTATCCGCTAATAGAGCTACGAATAAACAAACAAGATTAAGTTCAAGTAAGCGGGCTTTATAAATTTATGGAGTGAATCCCTTAATTCCCTAAACTGATGTCAGAATTTTAAGTTTGTCTTGCAAGAAGATTGCAGGGAAGTTGTTTAATCCACCGGAATGCAGCGTCCGCCACTGTGGACTTGTTCTACCTACTAGTTGAGTTCTCTTCAGACAATAATAATTAATGCGCACTGCTATACACACTAACTGACTTAAACTGTAGTGAATAGAATTATATATGCATACATCACGTGTTCTCCCAAAGGGGTATGCAGAGGTGAATTTCTACAACCTCATTTCACCATTTGCGCTTCAAGTTTGACGTATCTTGAGGAGAGCTATGTTTCGTTTATCATGTACATTAGTTACCTGATGGAGGAACTTAAATATGTCTTGCTGACCGGGGAATCGAACGTAGGTCCTCCTGATGGCACACCGTGCAGTACCTATACGAGTACTAAGGCTTTTCATAATTCATTTACAATAATAACTTTTGAAATCAATTTGGTTGTTGTTGTTACATGTGGTTGAGAAAAAATATCAGATAATTTTTTATCACTGATCGATGAGAAAATTAAGGAAGCTGATTTAATATTTTGTTCCCGGCCATCTCAAAAATTAAATGCTTAGGATTGTTTAATACTAGACAACCCTTATCACAAACAGGTCTAGTCTCTATCTATTGTTAGATATTTGCTTGATTTCGTACAAGACTTAACTTCGGATAACGTATTCTCGACCCATAATGAATAGTCAAACTAATATAACTTATTCAGCAGAAGTCGGATGGCAGTTATGGCACCAACTAACGCAGATCTCTCGCGCTCCACTCAGCTCCATATAATATACGGTAAACAATAGACAGTTTGTAGTTCCATTTAAACTGGCTATATGCGCAGCTCTTTCATATGGATGCCGTAAATCAAAAACACCTACTTAAATTAAAATATCTCCATAGATTTGAGAACACTCCTTTGTGTAATAACTTCAATGGTCCTCGCAATCTCGGTAATTTAATATAATTTAAATTGTAATTAATTGTAATTTCTTGTTTCGGGTCAGGTTGTAGGAATTTACTGCGGCGTATTAAAGAATATACTAATTGAAGGTATTGAAATGGTAATTACAAATAGTATAGATAATTGTCAACAATATGGATTTTCACGTTGGGTTTGTCCTTGAGTTATTGACCTGATATGTTTGTGTTTAGTTGGTTTGGAAACATTTTTGGGCCACAGGTCAATGATCAGTTTTTACCTTATATCGGACCATGGTTGAATGACTTATTATTTCAATACAGTTTTGTTACCCCGGTTTATGATTGACCGATGTCGAATGCGACTTTTCGACAATAATGTTTACTTTGTTGTAACTAGTTAAAAGTTGTTTTTGTTAGAATATTTTTATGAGTTGAGACAAATAACTGAGTTTAACTACATTTCGGTTCATTACTGGTTAATGAATTACATTATAAAATGTTTGGACTTACGACTACGACTAGTATTTTGAAAAGTTTTAATTTTGCATTGCATACACGGTCAAAAGTTTGTTTCTATTCACTTGAATTTCTAATCGACAACAACAAGATAATATAAGAAATATAGTCATCAAAAGCATGAAGTAAAATTAGTACCAAAAAAGATAAAGCAGTAAAAGATTGTATATTTGATTAGAACGAACCAATTTTCTATGGGGCTCCAAAAACTTGTCCCTGATGTGGAGGAAACCTTTAATGTGACAAAAAAATTGTTGGCATTTTTATTTGGCTCCAATAATGTCATTTAATTTTTTACAATGCTCAAAATAGTGTACAATAAAGAGGAATAAAAAAGTCAGGGCACATTATAGGCTAATCTATTTATTAACCACTGCAAAGGTAGCTCGTGGTATACCCAAATATACTATATTTAACTGAAATTCCTGCACGAGCACATTAAAATCAGCTCGTAAAATTACCGGGTAATTATGCAGAAAAGATGGGCAACTCGGTAAGTGAGGCAAACTCTTTGTAATGTGTTTGACATGGTGCAAAGTTGCGGGGGTGTCAGCGCCAGCCGCGGTGTGATGTAGGCCCAACTTCCGATTCGAGTTACTCTCACCAACTTTCAGTGTAAGTCATACGTGCTGACGAACAGTTTATTCGGACGCAGCTCATTAACAAAAAGGTTTTTTTTTATTTATGAGCCAGTTGTAAGCGGGGTTAATTGAGTTACAAGTTTACTTTTTTCTGATAAAGTAAATATTACTTAAGAGCGTTTCAACAAAGGTGATTCTTTTATTCAGTATAGCGAAGTGAGAATTCTGCCTACACTATCAAGGGAGTAAAGATCCTATTTCTCATCAGTAGATACGCTGATACCTGTGAGCTGAAATACTTCTTATTTATTGCGTCATTACACTAAAAAGCACAAGCACAATTAATTCATTCCTTACCAGTATCAGGAACTCATATCGTAAGTATAGTTAAATATTTATGAATGAAATATGTTTAAGAAAAAAATAAATGTAAAACAACAAAAAAGATGAGTAAAACACAATACACTGCATAGGAATTTATTTTTCAAGCGTTTTAGCTTCGGAAAATGATAGGAAGTGGCCATATAATTTGTAAGGCAACATAATAACATGATTAGAGAGTTATTTATTTAAGTTCCTTGATACACATGATGAATAAAAATTGTATATGACACATACATTCATACTTAATAATGTCGCGGGGAAAACAAAATACTAAAGAGTTCATAATATGCCCGTGCCTAGTAGTTACAAATATATAGACTGATGAAGGCATTAACTACTTTATAAAATTTTCTTACTAAATTGATTGTAATGCAGGGTGTATTCAGACCGTAATCGGAAACTAAGGCAGGTAAGTGGTCACAAATCCTTTGGGTTTAAAAAAAATCCCGACAACAAAATAAACATTTTGATGTTTTCCATACGAAGCACATACATTGAATGCCAAAGGTTGTAGGGAAAACGTCAAAAAATATTTTTGGGGGGACTTTCTTTAAGTTTCTTTTAGTTTCCGAACACGGTGTGAATACACTACCATTACCCACGAAAAGTCTCCGTACTTTAATTCCCATTTAGATTAATTTATAGAAAAAAAATCGTCTGTCACGTGTTTTCTCCGCTTCTTTATAAGGGCTCTGTCGACGTCACGCTGTTTTCGTCCGCACAAGGATTCAGTCCGCGTCCTCATGATCAAATCAATTGTCCGCGCGACGCGTACACGTGATACATCCGATACTGTGAACGAGTAATATTTGTATTTTTTCCTCCGGAGTGAAGATGCCGATTTTGACGCATTTTAGATAAGAATTCAATTTTGTGATGTTCGAAGTGTAAATGCTGTTTTATTTTTACGGAAACCCATAAGGGAGGAAAGGGTCAGTAATTGAACTAAACTATAATAATTAAAAGTAAACCTACCCGCTTGTAACAAGCAAATTTATAACAACTGAGAAAAAAATATTGCTTTAAAGCAATAATTAACACAATGTATTGAATAAAATTGCAATGCAAAATACAATAATTCTTACTAACCATCCGGATCTTGGGAGCCCATATAAAAGAGCCATAATCCATTATACCATATTATTCAGCGATACAAATAACGTAGTGTATTCAAGGGATTATCCGCGACCATTTAATACAATATAATACACGTAATGCAACTTCAGTTATTAGTGCAATAACGTTCCGTTTTAAACGGATAATACTACGACGATACATTATGGAAAGGAGATTATCTTGGTTTTAACGATACCGGCCCGCCGAACGATAGATAAAAGAACAATGCTTTTAATTTTCACTGGCACTACGGTTTTAGAAGTGGTTTTAGGAGCTTATGTATATTACAAGTAGACGTAAATGGAATGCTATAGGTAGCACTGGGATTAAAATGCTATTTTTATATAGTATACGGTTTAGATTATACCCAGGAAAGGATTAAATGTTTGTATACAATACATACAATACTTTAACAAGTACGAGTAATTACATATGTATACCGGTCGAACACTCAGTTGCATTATATTATATCTGTATTCGTTTTGTATGGCTGAAAGAATTTTAAAATTAAAACGACACATATTTTAATGACGGCGAAACTTTTTAACTCTAAATAAACAAAGAAGTGCAAAAATGCACAAGATTTCGGCGTTTTTTCACGTGGAACAGTGTAACTTGGTGTGAAAAAAAATTGAGAGCGCTTAGCCTAGTTTTTGAGGTCTGTTACCGTTGACATTTGTCGAGAATCTGGGCCCTCGTGATGTAAAATTGGGCTGAGATCAGCAATCTTTTGTTTATAGGTCGTAGATTTGTACGGATTTATTTTTTCGCTTCCTTTTTCGACGATGGAACGGCTATAAGGCTCCTGGTTTGCTCTTTTGTTTTATATTTCCTTTAAAAACTAATAATGAGTCGGCAACGTATTTTTCTGGCAGAAAAAGTTCGAATATTGCACCCAGCCTGTGTGAGTTTCGTACAGGCTGTATCTGGTACGAATGTTTGTGTTATCTGCAAATATTTGTTCAAGTCGGCCAGACCAAAATATCCTTCAGTTTCGGGTACGTAAAGGCGTTTCGTGTATGCATATGTACGACGAGATGTACGACTGTTATTTTATTTGGTGTAATTTGATGTTTAGGGCTTCAAATGTATTGTAAGTGTATCTTATGAGGCGCTAGAGTTTAATGAAATAAATTCTAAATACTCGGTTTTAGGATAGTAATTTAATATATGTACATAAGAGACATTTGAAAATAGCCAGATTTGTAAGGCGCGCCTAAATAATGAGGTAGGATGTGTTGTGTAATCCTCCAAATGCAATAGACCATCATGGCAGACAAGGCATAATTGAACCCTATCAGTTATGGTAATCGAGACCAGCAGTTGCAAGCATATAAGCTGTTGAGTAATCTTCAGAAATTCACACAAATCGCTACCTACTATGAAATTGAAACGCCTATTCAAAAACAAGCGTGCAATTTGTTTATACACGAGGTACTTATAAGCAGTAATACTGTACAACTTCAAATAGCCTGTCAACAGCAGTAAGTGTCTTACGTAAACCAATAGTTACTTGTTCAATAGCGCGACCGCGAACGTACTTACCCGGTTATTGCGTGGACTGCAACTGTTGTTTAAATTACGCAATTGTCTATAACGGCAGTGTGGATTCACGGCTGTGTTTCCTCAGGGATAGGCAGATATGTATTTGGAGCAGATTTTAGGCCAGCAGTGCTCTCAGTTTTACGAAAAATTCAACTAATATTTGCTAGAGAAACACACAAAAACATTCACACTTTCGCCTCTTACCCTAAAGGGATTTGTAAGGTACATTTCTACACCCAGGTTTTGCCGCTACGAAACTTATTCTGTCTGACATCATATAGACTAAAACATAAACATAATTTCGATTGCAGTATTTCAAAAAACTCATTTGCATTATAGAACAATACTGCCTCGTGGTCTCGCGGTACAAATATGTGCCGTGCGATCTACAGGTCCTGGGTTCAATTCCCGGGTCGGGCAAAGTGTTTTTGGGTTTTTCCATTAGGAAATTCTCAGTAACAGCACGGAGTCTGGAAATGTGCCCGAGAAACGGCAATAGGCTCGCCCCCTATTACGTGGGACTGATACATACCTGGCGAAATGTGGGTGTAGAAATGCATCTCTGCCTACCCCTTCGGGAAAAATAGGCGTGAGGTATGTTTGTTTTTATGTTTAACAAGACATAAAAAAACCGATGACAATTGAACGCTTAAAAAATATCTAGGTGATATCTGAGCTGTGACCATAATGTAATAAGCATGTTCCAATTAAATTCGATGAAAAAGGTTTAACTAAAGTTGACAATCGAAAAACAATAGGGTGATTTCCATCGCCCCGAATGTACAGTACATTTAAAGCGTAAAATCGCATTAAAATGTAACTTAATATATGTATAGTGTACACCTTAAGCCCGCTACAGCGTTGCAGGGTAATTGCCAACTTATGTCGACGAACCAATCGCTTTAATTATCCGGTCTGCCCATTCGGGTGTGAAGATTATTTCGGCTGCCAAATGCAGAGTATATTCGTATAATACAGACGGGCACACGCCGATAATGCGATACCCTCAGACATGTAACAGCGGATAGCACGGGGGTTTTAAGCCCCCCGTATTTTGCCATTGTTTTTATATCCACTCCTGTTATTCATTGAATTTAGTACCATTAGAGACGTTAATTTATCCGAGGTGTGGACCGATGTAGTTTGTAAATTTGTTACGGATATGCAGAGTATATTTTCGTGGGTCACAGCGGAAAATCACCGATGAGTCCGTCCCAGCGGCCGCGAAATCAGATTACTTTATTGAACGAGAACAGATCATGAACGAAATTAATAAAATCGTCTGCGGCGCGAATCGTCCGATCGAGTTTTGAATGGAAACGACATAGATGAATGCTAGATGGATTTAGTGGATGGATTTGGAAACTGAACAGATTCAGTGTAAAAAGTAGATCAAAGATTTTTATTCTGAGTTTCGTGATTGCAAATGGCAACAAAATATTTTTTGTAAAAGATTGCTTTGTTTTGTTTGTAGGACAAAGTCCAAAAAAGCTTAACTGTATTAGTTGAGTGATCGAGTGATAGTTTGTGTTATCATAGATATGTATTTATAAAATATGAAAAAAAGCTTTTAGTAAAAAAATACTAATTCCAAATCATTATAAATGTATGGATGGTGCTAGTACATACATACGAGAGTGCTATAATAATATACAACCTTTTATCCAATTGTTACAAATCTAGTTAGTAGCCAATTGTGTCGCCTTTATATTACAAGCCCTATTTCAGCCTTTATTTGTTTCGCTTTAAACGATTTAAAACGCAGGCCCTAGTAATTGGTCATACAGTATTCCCGGCGTAGATTTCGACAAACCACTTAAGTTAAAATTGAACAAATTGTGTATGGCATTACAATGGCTCGACAGATTGGACCATTTTAGTCCGGAGGAGGTAAATTGCTGGAAAGAGGACCGTTGCTCTCAAATAAAGTCACGTATCACAAGAAGGTTCTATGTTAAAGTAACTTTCGCTAACTGTCGGGTTGGCCCGGATAAAGGCCACTGGGCTACTGAACGCAATCGCCTGTGGATACGGACCATGTCCCAAACTGAATTTCAATTTCGACTCATGAGTTTTTTTACGTGCCCCGTTGTTCATTAGCTTTGGAAAATGAACATGAGTTTGTGAGCTTTAAAGGGAGCTCGTGTGTCGCGTTTATGTTCAACGTGTTCGTGTCTGGGTAAGTTGTGTTTTGTTTTTGTAAATTTTAGGTTAGCTGACAATACTAGAGTGACATACAGTAAATTTTAGGGTAAATTTTATTAACATACATATGACAGACTAGTCAGTGACATAGATTCTTTTTATTGTTTATCACCTTTGCATATAAACACACACACGCTTAATGTCCATAATAATAAATGAGGGTGCGCTCGTTTTGCCACTTTTGTAATGAATCGCATGTGGTAGAGAGTTATTCCATTGCCATTTAAGGGTTTTACTCATCAACTGCGCAACCTTTTAGCCTCAGAAGACAAAATTTTAAATATGAATTACTGTAGTTTTTATTCATTAAAAATACGAGTATATTTATCTTCTACAATTTTAATATATTAAACTAGCACTTAACGTGGTTCCAGTAATCAACAGTCAATTAATTATATCCAAACTCCTAGGGTTCGAACTAGTCACATCGCTTTCACGGCCACGTAATTTCATATTTAAGACAGTTCTTCGAAACTAAATAGCGTTATGACGCGACGACTGCCTCGTTAACTCATTCAGCTGGTTCTTAAATAAATATTTTTAAGGTGCCAAGTACTATTGACGTTGGACGCGACACCGTGTCATTAAGTCCTAGAAAGACGTGAAATTGCGTCTGGCATCAAGAGGGTTAAAAAAACTTTCAGTCGCGTCGTCATTACATGTCATTACTGAGCGCGCTATGCGGAAGTTAAGCATAGACGGTTTATTATATCCTGGTTATACTTAGACTGAAAACTAGTAACATGTTTTATTGAGAAGTAGTCATAGTAGTAACATAGTATGCGCTTAGAGGATATACTTAGAACACTCCACACAGATTGTGTTTTTAATAATGTTATAATTCATATCTCGACATATTTTATTTATTAAGCTTGATGTATTTAATTTAAAATAAGGAGACTTGCTGATCTCAAAAAGAGTTTTCTGAAATAGACAATACATTATACAAAAGATAAAATTATAGTGCTATGTGCCTTTTGAACTCACGAATAAAATTGATTAAGCATTTACAATATCATAAAGGCGTACTAGGTATTATAAAAACGCCAGGAAGCACGTAAATTCCTGCTAGATTCCACAAGCTCCGCATTATATGCATCTCCAGATGTTACGCGCATATTATTCAACATAGCGATCATCCGGCTGAAGATTACACTCCCAATGGATGTGGTGCAGATTGTACAAACTGGCAGAGCATTGGCTCGTAAGCATATCTGATTATGTAAAACCCCTTAAAAATGAAAAGTGGGTCCGAAATTCTATGCAGAAAAATTCATAAGATCTATGAAGACACAAATGAAGGTGTAGAAAAAATCTGGTCAACTTATAGGAGTATATAAATAATAAATAAATAAAATAAATACATCCACGAGTCTTGTGTCATGGGTATCAGAAACTACGAGAGACTTTTCGGTCTCACAAACACCCAGACCCGAAACAAATATTTGTGGATCACACAAACATTTGTCTCGGTGCGGGGATCGAACCCGCGGCCGCTCGTTTCGCAAGCTAGTGTCTAGCCAACTGCGTCACGGGGCCTGTCATATAGCTATGGTATATGATAAGCCAGGAGTTACTGACAAGTATGGCATTGAGTAAGGCAAGTTAATATTGGCAATGACAAACCTAATTGCTACTGAGTGCTGATTCGTATTTTTTTCCACCACACCATTTGTTTATTATCCTTAAAAATACCTCAATAAGATTTCTGTTTGAACAATCTGATAATTTTCAAATGGCAAAAATTTAGGAAATGCTTATCAGGAATATGCCTAATTTTATGCAGTACGATCCTGTCTATCGAGGTAGTTTGAAAAAGTAAGATATTTGCGCGGCAGCCTCGAACTCAAGGCCATTTATTTATCAATAGTTTAAAATTACCTTTGCTTGTTCAACATGCAGACTTCAACAAATATTTTTAAATGGCTGCTTATGATGTCTCCTTATACCTTTTACCTTTTTTACCTATAATTAGAGTTTTGAAAACAGCGGTGGGTGTTTTAGCGTAAGCTAGTTTTTTTTATTACGTCGAAAGCATTTTTGTCCTGGGAATCTAAAAGATTCATGTAATAGGTGGTTTGAAATTTGTTATGGGTACTGCTTATTAATATTATTATTGCTATAGCTAGTTAAGTGAATATTCAACTATTAAGCCAAGATGGCGTAAGTACAGTGCTTATATCTGCTAGTGTTATTTTATGAATTTTTTCTACCTATCCCAATGCACATTCGCTACTGTAAATCTTTTGCTTTTGCGAGGTTTAACAGGAGGTTTAAGGACTCACGACAATAATATTTTAACGCTTACAGAATTATTGTTTAAACAGTGACATCACAAGTTAAGTAAGTATAGCGCGAACCAAATTACGGTCAACACAATAATCATTATCAGCATAATCATCAACTCATATTCGTCCCTTCGTTGGGCACGGACCTCCTTCACAACAGAAAGGGTTTAAGCCTTAGTCTGTCACGCTGGCTGAGTGCGAGTTTGCGGACTGCACGTATAAGAAATTTCTGAAAGCTTTTGCACGTGCCGGTTTCCTCACGAATTTGTGGAGGCCTCATACAACCGTATACTGAGAGTTTTACTAGTTCATATGCATATAATACCATATTCTGGTATCGAGGCAACCTCATTAATGAGATTTTTAGAGTTTTTTTTGTTAATTTATATATTTTTAATGCTTATCTTCATTTGTTTTGTTCCTTTCTCAGTAAGTATAATGTTTAAGTCTATCTTCTGATGTGATCCATCTATTTAGAGTTCATTTTTCAAGATTCTGAGAACTTTGACCTGATAACTACTGATATGCACAAGGCCAGATGAGAATTATCACAACGTACTTAATACCAGGAAAGAAGAGACTTAGATAAGTCAATATAATTATATGTACTACTAGCTTCTGCCCGCGACTCCGTCCGCGTAGACTCTAAGGTTAAGTGCAGAAAGATTTTTGCATTTATAACATGTTTATCCCACGGGAATACTAAATTTTCCGGGATAAAAAGTATCCTATGTTTTATCCTGATGTATAAGCTATATTATTGTAAAGTTTTGTTAAAATCCATTCAGTAGTTTTTACGCGAAAGCGTAACAGACAGACAGAGTTACTTTCGCATTTATAATATTAGTATGGATAGTTGCTTCCATGATAAGCATATTCACTTAGATCCCTTCTACAATTTATTTGATTTTCACTGCACGATCCATCGATGGATTTTGTTTTGTTGCTTGACATCTCTGAATAGTAAAAAACTACCCTCATTTTTTTAGCTTAGCTTTTCTTAGCTTTTAATATAAGAATATTTCGACACAAAAATGTTATCTGCATTTTTTAAGGGCTACGTGCCATGACTGAGAATAACATCGTTGAAAATCCCAATGACAGCGTCCGGTCTGGGGTTTGAACCCAAGTCCCCTTGATTGAACGTGAGTCACTTACTATCGGTTTTAGTAAATTACCACTCTCATAGGAACCAGTACTACATTAAGGCCACAATATCAAAATGACACCCACAATTGTCCATGCATTTTTGAATTTCAAAATTGTTAGTGTCATTAAAGATTGACTTTGCACAAAGTTTAAGTCTTCATTTTTCATTTTCATATATTTCATTCATTCATGTTAAGGTATTTAAAGTCTTTAGCTTTTTTTTAGCATTTAAATCAAGGACTTTTAGGTTAATCACTATCCTCCCTTTTTCACTTATTAATTTTTTTCTCCTTCGATCTCTACACCTACGCTTCCACAGGCTGTGTGGGTGTTCATGAGCGGCGGTAATCAGTTTCCATTAGGTGAATCGCTTATACTATAGGAACAAATTGAGTAGGAAATTAGCGAGTTATTGACATAGTCGTCATTAAGTTTTAAAAACCTGATGATTAGTTAAGCATAGTGTTAGTGAAGACATTCTTATTTGAATACTTATGTATACTTACTCACTTATACATTAGTATACTTACGCTGATAAGTTTCTGGTATTGCTCCACCGCACTGCATCGTTCCGATCTTCTTCAGTTTGTAATTATATTGTGTATTATGTTGTGTATTAGTTGTTGTGTATTTGTATTTTCATGTCTTTGAGATTTTTCATAGGGGTAGGAAAGTGAAACATTAACATACTTCTTGACACTTCTTGTGCCATTACTGATTAAAGGGAGGAAAAGGAAGTGTGCTAAGAGTATGTAGATGTTCCACCTGGGCGTACAGTTAGAAATAAAACAACTGGTTATTGTTTGAACAATGTCCATATTATATTTATTACCACATACACACGGCACGATGTGAACCTTGTCTTAAATCATTGTATTATAATAGGTATATGTACATTGCACAATGTGTATACATACATCGCCATACACACGCGCCTCAAGAGGCTGTATGATTATATATCTCATAGTATTATGTACGTTATATAATGTAATATTCCAATAAGAAAGTGCATTGGTGCACGAAATCGGGGCGGCAGAGGTACCCGCCGCTTTTTACAAAATTTGATATTATCGTTATTTTAATAAAGAGATGCCGTAAAAACTAATTTATTCATCATTACGATTTATATCCATATTGTATACAGATTCATGTAACATATTATACACGAAGAAATGACGAAAATAATGCGCCGACGCCGCGACGTACTCGTCACGGATCGTTCGCCTATCGTTACTCCTTTCTCTAATATTTTAAATGTACATGACACCAAATTCGAACGTATATAAATCCAAATTTATTTTAATGTAAAATCTTAGGTAATTGATTTTTATTGCTATAGAAAATCAGTCAGCACGCGAAGCACGCAATCGAGAAGTAACCGCGAGAACGAAACCAAGCGGGCGGCGTTGCGCGGGGCGGGAGGGGGTGCCGGGTTGCCGGGTGCCGGGTGCCGGGGGCCGGTGCGGGGCCGGGGGCCGGGCGGCAGGGCGGCCGCGGGCCGGGGGAGGGGGCGGACAGGGAGTGCGCGAGCGCCGGCGCCGGCGCCGACCTCAGCCCGCCGTCGTGATTCTCATAGCTTACTCTTAGACACGCTCTGATGCTGCAGTGATACAACCGATCGGTTGGAGTCGGTTCGTGTGGAGCCAATGCGCGTCCGGTTCTACGCGAATAACTATACCTTTGGTCCTTGAAACGTTAACGTTGGCCATCGCCGATTATGCAAAGCTACTTGGACTATGGCCGCCTGCGCGACTCTACGAACTTTACCAGTCTGTCACGTTATTAGATTAAAATTAATTATTATCTTTAATAATATAAAGTAGATCGAGTGTAAATTAATGTAGAATGTCGTTATACAAAATATAATATGATAAATTATCTTTTTATTTAATTTTATTACACATACGATAAGTCGCAATATTAGGATCACATAACGAATTTTAAAAATAAATTTGAGATCTCGCTTATCATTACGTAGTCTTTATTCTGATATAGAACACATCTAAATGATGACTGAAACGAACTATCGCGTACACGAACAAGCGAGAGAGCCGGCGCGGCGAGGGCGGTCGCGCGGACAGTCGGCAGCGCGCTCGCCGCCGCCCCGGGTGGCAGTCACCGGCAGGCCATACGGAGATGCACTCGCCACAAATAAACGGTAATATTTGGCGAATCTTATTCCACACATTGCGTGCCCCGGAGTTACGAAGCAGGTCGCGCCTAGCGGTAGCGTACGAGCTCGCCATATGGCCTGCAGATGGGGGCCCTAAGGGTGAAACTAACGAAACAACTCATGAACTGTATAAACAAATGATAACAACAACAAACTAATCATCCGTCAAGCTAATCCTGATTGCAGCTCGAATGAATCTAATACCGACCAGATGGTATCGACTAAGCGTTGCGCCAAACTATTATCGTTGTACAATATATTAACGGCCTTTTGGTGTGTTAACCATTCATATTGATTGTTCAATTCGGGATATAGAACCGTGCGTGCGGTGATCGGTTAGTTAGCGTTGTGGTACTGAATTCATTGGTAAGTTGCGCGATGCATTGAAGTAATGTGGAGGCTCGTTAAGTGTAGTGTACATAGGCCGATAAAGGTCTGTTGGTGTCGGCGTGTCACGTATGTCAAATGGCCGTCAGACAATGCGCGACGTGACGTCGGTCGCAAACTATGCGCCGTGGTGTGGCGCCTACCTAAACGTGTTTGCACACATGCGGATAACTATTTACTCGTATATACAATTGTCATTATGTATCGTCTCGGTGCAATCGCGGCGAACCGATGGCTTCTCACGAACGCGGCGATACGAACTCACTATATGTTTTTACGTTTTGTTTGTTTGTACTCGTACTCGCACGGGGACAAGCGGCCGTGTGCGCTTCTCCTACATTAAAAAGGTTGGTAAGAAAATATAATTATAGTGAGGATGTGAAAGTGAATGAGACGGCCGACGAGGGTGGGGCGCGCGCCCCCCCGCCGCCGGCCCGGGCCTAACAATTATAACATCTCATCGTAATAATTAAATATTCTAAGAAAAAATGTCTTAAATACCTATAACACCGTAAATATAAAACAAATAATTACGTTAATTTGTTAGGTATGATATCGATATTCCGACCGTCCTATAGACTCACACCTTTCGATTTCATTATCAATTTCCTAGCTAACGTTTATAACAACATAATCGCGGTCGCGTCTCCTGTGGTGTGTGCGGCATGGCGACTGTGCTTGTCTGGTGCTGGCTCGGTGTGGGCCTGGTGTCGGACCGGTGTCGGACCGGAGTCGGACCGGTGTCGGACCGGTGTCGGACCGGAGTCGGACCGGGTCGGACCGGTGTAGTACGCGCCCAAAGCCGCACTTCACCTCGTCACTGCGAACGAACTCGGCACGAACGAACATAAAACGCGAAGCGAGCGCGCCGCCCGGCGACGGCCGCACTCCATCTAACACTCCATTATTCAATTAACTACGTACTCATAAGTAATAAATTACCTTTAAAAAGAATATTGATTTATTTCGTATCATTTTCAATATTTTTTTTTGTAACAGGAAACATTTATATTTATAACGTATTTATATAATAATAGCATTTAAAAGATTGTTTATTATTATTACCTAAAATTTAATACCTAGGTAGATTTATAATATTAATGTTTAATTGATGTAAGTAATGAGTAATAATAATAGTAAATAACGAATGAATGCAACCGAGTGCATGTTTGTAGCGAGCGGCGAGCGCTTGCGCGGTTTGAGCGTCGAGCGTCCGACAGTACCTACAGCAGCCTGCTGTCGCCTACATCACTGCTACGGCGTAGGCGACGTAGCGCGCGTAGCGGGCTACAAGTAGCTTGCTACGCTGGGTGCTACGCGCACATGCCGCACAGTTCCCTGACTGCTGCAAACTAGACATAAGTGGTCGATTAAAAATGTCTCCAGTACCTAACGAATATGATTAATGAATTGACGTCATATTTTATTCTATTACCTCAAACCTGCGCCTTTGGCTGTTATTTTCTTTGTTAATTATCCCTGTCTTTATTTTATTGAAATGTCTGTGTCGTGTGACTATAACGTCTGTACGAAATATCAAGGTTCATTATTTTGGTTAAAATTTTAAATACAACTAAGTACTGTGCGACCCCGCGTATTAGGTGGAGTCTCGATATTCGTTTAAACAGTGGTCTTAAATTACGGTAAATACAATCGTAAGAAACAATGAAATATTACGTAATGCACAAAATTGTTATTAATTATAATTACAATACCTACGTCAAAGGTACAAGATAGAAACGAATTATTATCTTAACGCGATGAGAGATATTCTGAAATGTTCCGACTTAGCATTCCGAACGTCCTTATATGAATCGTAAATATGATCATATTATCCTTAGGATAAAAATTTATATCATAATACATATTATTAGAAAGTATGTATACGCGTAACTAACATAGTCTTATACGGAAGTAATCAAGAAACTCGTTCGCTACTGAAACAGAACAGCCGTTCAAAGAGGTGATATTATACATTTCGAATTAGGCGAAAATAATTACATTCATAGGTAAAATATGCATAATACATAGTAGTACAATAATTACGTTAATATTTGACATTAATATTAAAAATAGATAGAATAAAATATGTGTTGGTGGACGAGCGAGGAGGCGCGCGGCGGACGCACGCGAGTCGCGCGCACCGCGTTATTGTCTCCGGCCTCCAGCCGAGGCGAGTGCGGCGCCGGCGCGCTCCGGCGCAATCCGCCGCAATCCAGCGCAATCCGGCGCAATCCGGTGCACGCTGGCGCGAACCGGCGCGATCCGGCGCGACATCGGCCGTGCAGTGTCTGATCGAACCCTAGCGCGCTCGCCGATGGACACGAGTACGGTGGCGGAAACAGATCGAGAGTCTACTACGGAAATGAATGGCCCGCGCGTCCAGAACCGGGATACACCTTAAACTGTTAATTAACTATGAATAATAAAATATTTTAAGATATACCTCCCTGCAATAAAATAGTCTAGATGCACTTTATATAATTATGAAATGTATTTTTTTTTTGTAGTTTAAATTGTTTATTACTCTGACAACACATCTACGGTACAGTCGAAAGCGAGAAAAATTTGAAAAAATACCTGTTCAATCGATAGACTATCTCTCGTTCACACGACAAAAAGTTATTTACAATAGATGGTGGTCTGATGACCGGGTCTGCGGGGTATGGATGGGGTCGAGATGGATACAGGGGTCTGGGGAGAGGGGTAGGGTGTGGGAGTGGTGTGTGTAACGCCGCGGTGGAGGGATGCGCCCGTGCGGTGCCGATGTCGAGATGCAACTGGCGCGCGTCGGGCTGTTTGTGCGCTGGTGGTGGCGCGGGGCGCTGGCGACTGGAGGACGCGGCGCGGGAGCGGCTGGCGCGGCTGCGGCGACGGCGGCGCTGGGAGAGCAGAGCGCTCGGGATCGCTACGCGCCGCCACACCGCTCGCCACCTGCACGACAACAACTTATATTATACTCACTTGTTATCACTAGGTATAACATCTCACGTGGGATCACCAATATTTCCCGCGTCGGTTTGTTTTGAAAGAGATTGCTTTTTAGCTTTTTAAGATAAGCCTGATGGCATTAAGTTTTGTTTAATTTTCAATGAATAAATTGCCAATTAGTATTCATATAATACAAATTAGCTATAAGTGCACTGTTGGACTTATACTAACGGAATGCAAAAACTTTTAAAACTCTGGTATTAATTGCAAAGTGAGTGTTCAATTTAAAAGTGCCAACGAATACACGCTGACATTGTATTCTCTCTAACGACATTTTAATAGGGAGCCGCGAACAAAAGCGCCAAAAAATAAATACTCACGTAAAATATTTGTGCTATAACACTTTCAATGATAACCGTTGGTGAAAGCCGCAGGAATCAAGGGGCCCTGAAATTAAAAAGCATATTTCACAAACACGCACACGCAGCGACGCGACTTCAACTTACAAAGTTGAAGAGAAACGGCGGCTCCAGTAGATTGAGTCAGCTTCATAATTGATAGGAAGTATAAAACGTTCAGAAGAGCATTAACCTCTCAGGGGGCAGATTTAAAGGTAGTAAGTTTGGTGTTCGCAGTCGATAGAGCGGCAGCGGCTCGGCGGCCGGCAAAATAAAAACACCGAGTGGATGAGTTAGAGCAACGCGCGCGACCGCTCGCCAGCGGTAATTACACCGCTTGTTCTCCTTGATTTACGGTTATTGCCCGTGGGGGCATTCCCGTTACCTAATAAGACCGTTTTACACCCGGGAACCACATGCGCCGGTCGGGCCCTAGGTCGGACCGTTCATTCTCTCATTAGCGACGTATTTGTTTTGCCCCGGCGATCACGCACGATTGAGTTAATATCCCGTTTGATATATGACGCGTCTGGAACGGAAGGGTAGCTTAATGCACTCCCATGCCTGGGTAATTTGGATCAACGTTATTTACTAACAGTAACTACGGTACAACTGAAGTCATGTACACGTGGCATTTATACGAAATATAAACTGTTGACATCGTTATAAATTGTTAAAATACTAAGATAATTTATACATATCTAAAGGGGTACAGTAAAAATTAAAAGCGCTAGATGTCGGAAAAGAAAAATGTCTACTACAGTCTGTTTGACAAGAGCGTGTACGGCAAAACTCGGGAATGAATTGGGATAAAAAATAAAAAAAAAAATACACTCATTATACATGATATAGACAATGATGCTTTATTATTAATAACTTGTCCAGTCGCCTCCATTATCAATAATTGACTGGAGTCTTCGAGGCATACTTTCTACTAATTTTATTGCATAATCCAGGGACAAAGACCTCCAAATAAGTCTAATTTCACGAACTAATCGTTTTAAAGTCCAGATTTTCTTTCCTCGAAGCTTCAACTTCATGAGTGCCCAAACATTTTCTATTGGATTTGCATCCGGCGACTGTGATGGCCAATCTAGTACTTCAACGTCATTCTCTTGTTTCCACGCTGTACAAAGACGACTCCGATGTTTCGGGTCATTGTCTTCTTGCAATAGCCAATATATGTTTTTCCTTTTAAACCACTTTTGAGCAGATGGTAATAAAGCCATTTGATATATTTTGACCATTTTAGCTGCATTTAAATTACCTGTAAATATGTGCAAGGTACCAAATCCCTGTTTTGAAAAACAACCCCAAACGTGCACCTTCACCGGATGTTTAACGGTCCGCTGGATGAATTTATTGGCGTGGGTACACCAGGTATGAGTGATAGAAGAACGTGCCCAAAAAGAAGCTTCGTCCGAAAAAATTACATTGTCCCAATCCCGGTCCAAATGTTCCTGCGCCCAAGTGAGTCTCTTTTTAACATGATTTTCCGACAGTAGCGGTTTCTTTATTATGCTACGAAATTTTACATCATGAGCCAGTAAACGTCTTCTTATAGTATCACATGACACATTAAGGCCTTTTTTAAGCAAAACCGCTTGACCACCACGTAACGATAGGCGAGAATTCTTCTCGAATACCCGTAAAATCATTTTGTCCTCCTTTTTCGTTGTTTCTGCGTAGAGCCACGATTAGGCAGATCGTCGACATTTTTTACTTCAGAATAGCGTTTCACCCACTTACTAACAAATGTCTTTGACTTTTTCATGTATTTTGCAGCGGCTGCGTATGACATTTTGGGTTCTTTTGGATGCAAACACAAGAACACTGCTTCATAACGTGATGCGTACGTAGCACTCATGACGAAATGCGTCCTCCTCTGACAAAGATCGAACGACAACTGAAACTCTATACACAAAGCATCTGAGGGGAAGGGGCTAGCTACCTGCCAAATTTACAACCAAGCTTCTAGCGGTACCTAAAAAAAAGTTTTGCCGTACACGCTCTTGTCAAACAGACTGTAGATAGTGGGACGTGAGGAGTTAAGATGTGTGCGTCGGTGGCGGAGGCGGCGGCGCTGCCGGGCGTCGACAAGCAATGAAGACTGATGGCGTCTCAGGAAAGCAGTTATGGAGCGCGGTCGCAGTTTTAAAAAGCCATTACCCGCGGCAATGCACCACGTAGATTGCTGCCACCGCCCGCCGTCCTCCGCGCCCTCATATTTCGGAACACTTTATAATCGCATCTCTCACGCTTCACTCGCTCGCTAACTTATGGTGATTACGCTTTAAGAGCGACAAGGAAGATCGGTCCCATAATGAGATTGGACCGTCTAGCTAAAATTTTAGAGTGTCGTCGGCTGCTAATTGCGTCTGAGACTACGCGGTTGGCGGCGCTCGGCGCGCTCGGCAGCCGACACACCCGCCCGGTTCGCGCCGCCACTCGCCGCACATTTCTCACTTACGTCCTTATCCTGCTTGGACTTATTGCTAATGAAATTTTTAGTCCGGCTAGACCTTTAAATTTGCTACTTCTTTAAAGAAACAACAACATGTTTATTATGCGCATGTGTAAACTCCTTGTCGCCAAAAAGGAAATACATTTGGAGATGATAAAACGCAAATCGAAGCCACCGAAGTAAAACGAAATAGAACAAACATTAATTTGAATGCCGTGACAGTTAAACTTTTCGAACAAGGACAATTTTAGGAATTGCCTTCATTTGGGCCTCACTGAAACAGGCATTTTGAACATGACGTAATAAATGAAAAAAGTTAGAATCAAAGTTAATAACTTTATCCCATTCATCACGAAATAAAATAAGTATGAAACTTTTCTTATATTCATTGTGCGAAATACGTTTTTTTTTCTCTCTAGCATTGGTATGATTTTTCTAATATCGTTAAAAGTAAAATTATATGTTACTTTGTGACATAACTTGAACTCATTTTATTCAAACAAAATTGTCTTTCATCTGATTTGAAAGTGAGCTGTGAATATGAGTAATGTTTAGTTACCGGGGTGTAGTTGAGGGGCGCACGGCTGACTGCGATCGCGGGAAAGCCGGATGGCTGGGGGCTTGCGGCCTGGACGTATCCAACGCTATCGGCCGCAGAGCCGTACACGTCCAGCGCCGGGCCCGGCGAGCTCGCCGCAGGAAACCCAGCTCGGCCGCTAGCCGCGTGCGGGGACGCCGGCGGGCCGAACCCAGCCGCAGCCGCCTGGTAGTTGTTCATCACTGCGGACACCAAACGGAACCACTGAGCGACACTATCAACACAACACAACATCAACACAACACCAACAACAAACATACTTGCGTTGTATTTCGTCTGTAAATAGTAACGTGTTTGGTATTTACTGGCCGTGACTTTACTTGACAGTAGCAGTAGTAACATCCAAGTTTGCTGTTACAAATGAAATTTGTTTCTTGTTACTACGCTCGAGTTATGGAAATCGCTTCACGCAATACAAGGAATGTGGCAATATTAAAACTCAATCGGCAAATGTCGGATTAGAAAAGTTATAATCAAGGCATCGAAGGCAAGTTTTTAAATTGTAGCTTCGCAGTTGAATAGGATAATTTCGTGGCATTATAAAACAGCACCTACAGACAGGTCGAATGACTGATAGCGGGGAAAGTCTTTAAAAGTTTTTAAACAGTTGCAAAGTTTCACGCCATTCGTGCGAGCATGCAAAAATGTTAACACATTTAACTATTTAAGTTTGGAAGGATTGAGGTCCGAGTGGGAAAAGTCTAAGGGTATACCTACTTGCACCATGTTTAACCTTTCTGTCGTTTATACGAATAGCTAGGTAACTATATCATGCAACACTCATGCTGTACCAAGTTTTGGCGAGCCCTCATGTGTTTACAGATTCACGAGAAACGTATCTAGTCTAAAGCTACACACATTGCTGTGATTTACACATAGTTATATTATTATTATTGGTTATTAGACACAAATATAGTTGGGGTGAACACCGAATCACAGAGAACCCAAACCCAGAGAATGAATACTGAACACGACCCGACAGAGAGCACAAAAGCGATGCTGCCACACACATATTAGCCACGTATTATCATCAACGCTGTGGGAGGTTATGGCGGAATGCGCAAAATGATGATTACTCGTTAAGTGAGACAAGAGTGCCGAGTGACGAGGTATAATAACTAAGAGTGTCATAGTTAAATATGTACAAGTGGGAGTGTGTAACATGTGTGTGGACGTGCATAAGTAATGAGGCTTAGGGCGTCCTCACCTGAGAGCGCTTGCGCTAGCAGCGGTGTGTTGTTGTTCGGTGTGAGTTGTCCGTTGGTCAGGTCAACTGCAAACATACACACGGTTCGCATTCGCCCCACGTACACGAGTGACGCGCACACTCGTTAGTGATAGCACACACACATTCATTGACTGAACCATCGACTTTAAATTTGAGCGTGTCCCCGCGGCCGCGACACCTCATCTTTTCTGCATTTAGCATACTGATCGGTAAAGTGACTATCGATGTAATCCCAACTCAATATTAAAGTTCTCGAGCGTGGATAAAGTTGGACCGCGTAAATGCATGAATAATTTAGGTGGTGGAGGCACATGCCGAGTTGACGAATGAGGACAGCGAAGACTCCCTGGACTCAGATTATGTCGGAACAAAAAATATCACGTATGTCACGTGCATTCAAATGAAAAAGAGAGCTGGAAGTTTCGCGGGTATAAATCACAGAAGGCGAAAAAACTTTTACAAAATATCCAGTAAATTATCCGACGTGAGTTCTCGGTGGCACGCGGCGGTCTGCTTATTGAATAGGGAAAAGCATTAGCATACGGCGCACGTTGTGGCGTCTTGCGACTTGCGATACCGACGGCCGTCGCCCGCCCGCGCCTGCCGCCGGCGCGCCCCACTCCTCGGGTTGGCGGCGACGCGTGCGACGCCGAGTCGCCATATACAACGCTAGATACGAAAAACTATTTCAATCCACTCGTCATGACCGACCTAAAACTAATTGGATTATAACAGCGTTACACTTGCATTTTATATTGCTGTACAATCTTAAAGTCTTTCGACCTGCGTGGGCTAGTGTTTTGATATATAGGGTAATTCCTATAACTTACTTTTAGCCTCCCTAAAATGAAAGAAAAACATTGTCCTACCTTTAAAGTTACCTAGATATCCTACAAAATTTATTCATTAAACAAACCTACCTACGTCTTGAACAAGCTTGGATATTTACTGTTTACATTTCGCTCACTCACAACGTTGCCATTACCCTTATTGGCTTGTACGACAAATTTCATTTTTGTCAGATGCGCGGGTTATGATTTAGTGTGAAAAATGGAGGGCCGCGGTCGCACCAGGTGATTACCGGCCTGCGAGTGACTTTGCGAAAAAAGTACAATATAAGTAATGGAGGATGAATGATAGATGGCGCGGACGGCCCATCCCGTTTGCGCGTCCGCTGGCAGGAGGACGCGCCGCGCACGCGCCCGCCGACACCCGCTGCCGGCCGCGCTAAAATGCTGACACATTTTGATAACATTACTTTGCGATGTGAGAGCCTATTCATTTGGGCCCGCTTCGTAATAAATAAGAATTTGAGTGGTGCCGCAGACACGTCCTCGGATAGTTTATACGCCAAACGGTCATTCTTTTTTTTCATTATATTAAAAAAAAACAACATTATTAAATAGCGTACACTTTGTACGGCAAAGTAATTTACAATATTAAATACTGATTTAAAAGAGTCGAGAGTTACAAAATGAGATTTTAATCAATGTAATGGCTGCCGGACAATATCTCGCGTTTCATTTGTAAAGTACAGCGCGACTCTCACAAAATTATCATTCAAATGCGAAATTGTTTGGCAAGATGAAAAAATACAATGGTTTTAATGATATTTCACGAGTGGATTCACAAAGTCACAAGCAGGCGCAAGTTAGTGGGGCGCAAAGCGTGTTTCTGACCTCAAATAATTTACGACTTAAACAATCTAGTTTACGGTCGAACAACGTGAGGCGCAACCGACGAGTTATCTACACACTACAAACTCATATCTGTGTCAGACGTTAACTTCACCTCGATTACTTTGTACACTCGTGTTAACACATGCTCGCAATGTAATTCGTGCGTAATACTACAAGTTTTTGACGCTTCCATTCAAATTATACGGCCACATGGAGCGAGCGCTTGCGTGTACCTCAAACTAAATCAATGTAACGGTTTATAGTATTTTTGGAACTTGTGATCGTTCAAGTACGTAATCGAAATAATAAATATTTAAAATGTAAATGCGTGATTAACTTTATGTTCGGTAATCGGATTAAAAGGTATTATATAAATATTCACGTTTTATGCCGTACAAATCTCGTTAAATTAAGCTGTTTTAAATCTACAGCTGATCTCGTAGTGTTTATAATTTTAAAGTATTGCACTGATGCAAAATATCTATTTAATAAAATTTTGTTACAGTGTTATCCGAAACAAAATATGTTCAAATATCGTGATGTGAATAAAAATATAACAGTCCCGTGTGTCGCGTCGGCGAATGATTTGCGATTCAAGAACCTATGTCTCACCTCGCTGTGCACACATTCATCTATAAATTCAGGGGCCGTCTCGCGAGAGCTATTCGAACTTTCATAATTGTGGAGTTCGGGGAAACTTAATAATTCTTCTTCAGAAGTGGGATGACGGCCGAACGAAATATTCACGGAGCGTACTGCCGCCGTAATACCGCCCTTCAATCCACTATATTACGTCGGGCTTTTTATGTGTTACAATGTTCGGGCCCGCTTCGAAAATCACGTTCCCAAATTTTAAGGTGCGCAGGTAAGTATTTTATTACACTTACTTTTCCAAGTCATAACGTAATGCCAAAAGTTTTGATCACTACTTAGTCTATTAGGCTGGCCATTAAAAAAATGTGACACAGTTTAGTAGCACAATTAATTGGCGCTACGTTTTTAATGAAACTTGTAAGCGGATTTGTTTCCATATTTCACTTGTGGCACGTTTATTTGGCAATTGGCTCGGTATATCTTGTCTGAGAGCCCACCGGAGATTTTGGTCCCGCATAAGTATTACAAGGAAAACGTACATTTAATAGGTGCCATCAATAACTCACGGCGGAGATGATACGCTTTTGCGGGTTTTCGATCGCATAGCCCCTGGGACTTATCTCAATTGCAAATTAATCGAATTTCTACCCTGCTTGTTGGCCGTCGCCACGCACGCGCCTCGCTCCAAAGGTCTCACGATTTGCGAACGTCCATTTGTAATTCAAAGAAGAAAGCGCGTGTCCTTTCTTTAAATCTGAGAAGTTCCCGAGAGTGTACCTTTCATTGCGCCAGGTTGTGTCGACCAGAAAGCATGTTTACACATAAATGTTTATTATTAAACGTACCGACTCTGTTCGTGGTTCAGCCATAGAATGAAATATTAATTAGAGGGAAAAACATGTAAAGCGACATTTAAGAAGCGAAACGAAATCTCGGAATGACAAATTATGTTCAAACACACAATTTTCAATGTTTAAATTATTCTTCTACTTTTCACTAATGATTTTAATTACAAAATCGTCACTACCCACGAAAAAACAATTTGCTTGCGGATTAAATCCGGTTACATCTACAGAGTTAACTACGGCTTTAATTGCATATATTCTATTCTATGTTAAAGGTAGAAATCCTTCTATTCTAGTCAAAGTTAGTTTGTTACAAAATCATATTTCACTGCACAATGAACACTTGAATTCGATTAAACACGCTGATTACTTTTTGCCTAAAGCACAATATTTTGTATACATTACTTCTATTATATCTATGGAGGAAACCTTAAGCTAAACAAAATTAAATACATCTAATTATATTATAAAAAAGTTTGCACCACCAATCACATTGTTTTCACTTTTACCACCAATAAACATATTTCTATTCGCTCACGTCTCTACCTATTATAAAACATTAGGAAAGAAGCAATTTAATTGTCCTACTACAATTTGACGCTTTACGAGAAATCTGAAGCTGACTAAATTACAATAGTACCTAAAATCGCCCGTAACTTATAAAGTAACTAGCTATTCTAGTCTATTAAGAAATTTCGCTATTCCAAATTTCATCAGATAGTCAAATAAAATCTACAAACTCAATTTTGATTTCCTCTCCCTACTTAATCTTATTCTATACTAATATCTATTCACATGTTTTCTACGTTTGGCTATTGTATAATTTAGAAAATACTAGAAGCTACCACACTTTTCTCTTGATACTTTACAATGTTCAAAATCACTTGGTATCCTACACTATTCTAATTCACCACTGTAGTACGATAATGATTAAAGTTCATAACGTTAAAATCAAAATTACTCGCCCTATTGGTGCAGCGGCCTGCGTCTTCTCCCACGTAACCGCTGTTCACTTGGTTATCACACACTTCATACTTTCGATAACCGTTCAACATACTTAGGGTATTTACACATTGACATAAGTAAATCCTTTATCCTCGGATCGATTGAGCTCAGTATCGGTGAGATAGCGGATGCGTTATGGGTTATATCAAATATGTACTATTGGAGCAGTGGAGTAATTAACGCGCAGGCATCGTCCATGCAGGGGAGAAAGGACTTACTATGCGAATTCGCACACATTGCGTACCATTTGTGCGCTCAATACGGCACTAACTAGAAGAGATTAGTATGCTAATAGTATCCATTACGGACTCACGGACACACTTCGATTCGGTGAAATTCTACAATAAAAATTTATGGACGATGGAGCTCGCTAGACTAGCGCAGTTATAGTCAAAATCTATGGGCATCCATAAAACAAAATACTATCTAAAATAAGGAAATAAAAAATTCTGACCCATCCAAACACAGCACTCGAAACGCTAAATCAGCCTTGGACCTCAGTTCTATATAAAGGTACACTATTTGCTAGGTTTCTAAGAAGTTTCGTTAGGATTAGTGCGGAACGAAGTCTCTCTGAGCTCCGACCTAAACAACAAGCACTATACGTAACTGTTACTAACACAATTAACGGTCAAATATCTTAAATTACAAATGGAGTTGGCACAGTTCGCGACACGCGGCCACTCGCCGCCTCACTAGTTAATTATTTGATTCAAACCGACGCCGACGCCCCTCGGATCATTAAGGAATCTTGTTTCGAGAGCCACTCATTTGTCTCTATGTTTTGTGATTTTTATTTATCAAGTGCGTGTTTTGAATTGATTCATTTGATGAGGTAATTGTGAGCTCAATCGGTTGCGTGTCGGTGTAAACGAGAGTGTCAGCGGAAACGTTGCGTCTACGACTTGATAGCGTTGAAGTCGCATGTGAGACTAGAACTATGCAAAATAGTTGTGTGTATGTATTTGGTTGGCGGGCTGCATTCTGAGGGCGAGCGTGTTGAATGTGAGGAATGTTGGTCATGCGGCGGTGTGGCGCGCGGAGGGCCGCGGTCGCGCGCCTCCCCCGCGACTAGCACGCGCTTACCGGCTCGGTGCGTCGGGGCGCGGCGCGGACACCACGCTGCGGGTGGCGCGTTGGATGAGTCAGAAAAAACGAAACACTCACGTTAAAACACGTTTGCAAAGCCACCGTGGCGGTACAACGGTTGCCATAACTACGTTTGCTGCCGCTAGCCAACTCCGTACACACTATCTCTTCCAGTTTATTTCCGTGGGTTAAGTGAGGCGCGCGAGCGGAGCCCGTGGCCTCAGTGTGTCAACGATCAATTGGATAATAAACGATAAAACGTTTTGCTTATACAACGGCAATTTCCTTTATTTTAAAATATAGCGGCTTCACAATATCATAAACTTACGATTAATGATATAAGACGATATGTCGAAACAGCGATAAGAACAATTACTATTAACTTATGATTATGGAATAGCCTTAACAATATATAAGTATAAAGAATTTCACATGGGTTACATTATAATAATTATAAAATGATTTGTGCAATGTGTAGGATACCTAAATTATATAAGCGATTTACGTATCTTAATGTAATTGGAATAACTTCCTGAGGGATACCGCAATGTATTTAGACAGAACATTGAAACAGATTCCATTAAGTCGATACGTAACGGGCTATATGGGCAAACCTAGTCGGGCGATTTAGAACACGCATCTGCGAATTCGGGCTCTCATTATACAATAGATTAGCTTTTTGCGACATTGCATTCCTTGTCCGAGATTCGAGAGGGATAAACGGGGGGCGTGAGACCAAAGAGTTATTCGCTTGAGAAAAGATTTATTATATTCGTAAGAAATTTCGGGAGCCGTTAACGGGTGTTCCGGGCAAAAGAGTGGTAAAGCGGCGGTGAGGGTGTTGTGGGCGCACCGGGCGGCGGGCGGCGCCTACGAGCTCTGGCCGAGCACGCCCGGGCTTACGTACTCCGCCCCGACCAACAGACGACTTTCCGCCGGTATTACTCCCACTACACCTGCGGCAACAAAATAAAAAAAACGCTACAAAGCCGGCTACGCTACCTGCGCGCTGACACAACCGCGCCTACAAATTAACAATCTCAGCCTACTTGCAACAAAATCATGAAGTACCGCCTGCCCTGATACAATCTTCAACACAAACATCAAACAGCATACAGTAATTACATTTAAATGAAGTGCGAATGCGGTTTTATGACTCGGAGCTAACGAGTCTTTAAGGGGACAGAAGTCATACAATTGAAATGAAACGTTGCAAATGATTGTGAAGTTCTAATCGAACTTTTATGGGCCCAGTTGTACTGATAGTTTCGACGTTTTGGGGTTGTTCAAAACGTTCGCACGCACGGAACTGTTGGGACCGTGTGTATCAGCGGTTCACATAATATAAAAGCCCGTCTAAATCACGCAGTGGCACGATGCAGGGATCCAAGGGGTCATTACGTGTTATATCTACGCATTGATACGATCATCAAAACTGTGTAAAGAACAAGGTGTTATTTACTGAATAATTTATACGATATTAGTACATTTAAGCACGCAATGGATACCGAGGTGAAGGGAAGAAGTTAATTTATCGCCCGATATGTAAATGAATTAAAACGTAATTATATACGTCATAGAGTTTCGAATACAACGAGATAAAGGGTTACATGTTACCTTTAAAAACGTGAAGCTTATTTAACGTACACGACTAGTTTAGAGGATGGCTATGAGGACGGTCGCATAACAGCGATTTAATGATCGAACTTAACTTATATTACTTGATAATTTTGATAAAATATCTTAAATTTTGAGAAATAAATTATTGCGAGGCGCAGCGGCGAAGCAAGGATCATTTACCGATAAATCAACGCTCACATCGAGTGCAGAACAAGCGACACGTGACAAACTCCTGCACTCCGAATACGCTGGTACTCTCCACAACAACGACACAAATGTAGCGTTCAATATTTGCATCCAAAAATATCATACAACAACAACAATAAATAGTCTCGTAACATTATCATTTAAGCAGTGTAAATATTTAAAATATAATAGAGAAATAACTTTTAAACTAAAATTAAATATACATTACATTATAGCGAATATTCAATAAAATATTAAAATAACACTTTCTCAAGCTCGATGTTTTTATCTTTCACATTACAATGAACGGGTAAACAATGGTACGGGGCTAAACTAAGCTAGAAACAATGTCAAGCTACACAAATGAAATATCTAAATGGCGTTTATTCATCCTCTAAACTTAGTAACTTTGAAATTAATAATTCTACGTCCTTAACTATCTATTCGTTACAAATATCCTTACGTTTAAGAAATATCTAAAAATGCTGACCGCACGCGGCGCTCGATCCCGTCAACACTTCAATTAAAGAGTTCTCAAAAATCTAAAATATGATTTGTTTCTATGAGAATTTATAAATACTTCTCACGTTCAGCATTCAATACAACGCGTAACGCGTTTGATGAATTATTTATAGGCGTTATAACTTCGCTACTTCAACTTTTTTAAATTAAAAAATGCAAAGACGTACACAAATTGCCTACTTGATATTAATTCTGTTGTTATTTACGAAACGGGTTTGGGGAGTCATTTGTATGCGCGCACTGGGATATTTGTACCTCCCGCCTCCAACCACTGACTTACTTTTGTTTATGATCTTTATTCAACCCAGTTTATGACGTACGTTAAACTGAACTAACAGATCCAGCGCCAAGTACGGTCTAGCCTATGCCCTATGAGAATCCAAACACTACTAGCTACAGGCATGCTATGTATATTGATTATATTATTGAAACTACAATTCGATTATCTATTTGCCGCTATTATAGTATAAGTCTAATATAAGAGAGGAAGAAGATAAAACATCTAATACTAACTTCATACGTCTATCGCCGAGAGTGCTAAAACATTACATTTAATCGGAGCTACGATTTTCAATAAATATGTAAATTAGATTATGAGCTCAGTTGTTTTAGCTTGCAAGGGTTTAATGCCTTGATTATCTTTGCCATCACGGTCTTGTAATTGTGTTATCGAGAGCCGATGATTTTTATTATGAAATATCTACGTTAGTTGGAACAGAGTTTGGTTGTTTGCCGAACGCGAGAGCTGTGAGTAAACTATGTCCTGGAGATATCAGAAGGAGGAACGGCGAAACTGCAAATTTATATAAAGTTTTTGCAGCGGCGCACAGCTACGTTTTTCATTCCATTCCATTAAAATCTTACAAAGTTGTTTATACGATCCAAACTCGTCTCGTTAAATGTATGAGTAAACGGTTTCTAAGTTCAAGGAAGAGACTATTTCATATTAAGGGCTCGGGACGAAGTTGTTGGATTGCTATGTGGCTCTTTGTCATGGCATCTAGTTGCATCAAAGAGCGTCGCCGCGTTTTACTTACAAATTAATTGACGGCGTATTACGCCCGCGCTCCGTCGGTTGTTGATATTCTTGCAGTGAAATTGGTTTGTTGGAATATCTAGTAATTGATGGCGAGATAAATAGTTGGTAGACGAGGTTAGGGTTAAACCGGTAGCTGCATCCACTGCGTTGGCTGAGGAATGCTAATGGTCGAAGGAGCGCATCAATTGCGGCCGGACGAACACGCTGGCGCGCTATGTTCTAATATCCTGAGCGTGCACTGTGCAGCCGCCCACTACCAATGAAACTGATTTTCGTGCGCCGCATATTTGACTACCTAACAATTGTACAACACCGAGAAACTGAGAGCTATTTACTGTGTTTACTCCGCCATTACATTTTGTAGCATAAACATGTTGCGTCTATTTATCAATATTAATTTTAACTTTTCTTTATTTCTAATCGTACTTTTTAAATAACTAGAGGTAGATATTAATTTTATAATGTGATAGAATGGAAATGTTATCAAGATAGCTTCACGTCACTGTACTATTAAGTAACACGGAGCGCGAATATCATAGTGCAGTAAAAATTTCAAGAGTTATAAGAAATCGATAACGTTTTCGCCCAAATATATTTCGCGTCGCGCACCTCACCTCGGAAAAATAGAAAGCCAAAGCTTAGCGGCGTAATTATGGCGAAGAAAAGGCTCAAACGCGAAGTGTGGACAAATAAGGAGAAGAGTATTTGTGCAGCTGCGCTCTCCCGCCGCCGCCGCCGTCGCTACATTAACCCGCACGAGCGCCGCCTCGCTCGATCGAACCGCGTGTCGATTCGCACAAACACAAATGACAAGACCTCAAAAATCGAAATTAAAAACGTGATCAGCCGATCGGCTAGACGCTTGTTGACTACTTTTAATTAGTGGAAATTCTTTTGTGTTCGCCGCCAGATTTACGTAGAAGTTACCACAAAGAGGGCCTCACTTTTCTGTACTTTTGTTTGAATCTGTTTAAATCTCTTTTAAAAGCTTTCGCTGTTAATGAGGAGCGAGCGGTGGAGCGATACCAGCCGCCGAGACGAGCGGGCGCGAGCGGGCGCGGGGCGGCGGCGGAGGTGGCGGTGGACGGAGCGAAGGCGAACGCGATATTTGCCCTGCTGTTTGTTTGCACGACGCGTAGCATTTGAGAATCGTTAGGGCGAATTGTGTGCAAACATAGCGAGCGAGGCGCTCGCAATTGGCCGAATTGCCTTGACAAAATTCTGGATATAAACAATAAATAGCATCTTCTCAAAACATGGACGTTTTGTAATTGACGGCGTGGCAGATTTATCTAGATGGTTCAGTCATTGTTAGGGGTGTTAACTTGTTAGTAAAGTTGTTAGTGCGAGTTCACACGAACTTTTGCTTCGGCGAGTTAGTAGAAATGGCAAGTTAGGACACAGTCACCACAGAGGATTACGTATTTGAGCGTATGCATTGTTAAGTATATAAATGGGCGACGTGTTAGTCGAAAAGCGAATCGGTGATAAACGTAGGAGAGCGGTTAGTGGAATGCATTGTCGCCGGCGCGAGTTCACAGATGCATGGCGTGTACATTGTAAACCCCGCTGAGCTCGAGCGGGTGGTACGGCAGGAGCGTCGCCAGGTGGTGGTAATGATTGCCGGTTAGTTGGTGGTGCAAGCTCGCCAGGGGATTACCTGCTGGGTATGGCAGCCCGAAGCTAGGATAGCCCGAATAGCTACGTCCTGCCGCGTAGGCGGCGTACGCTGCGGGAAAACCTGCGCAACAAACAAACACATGTCAGTTATATAGAAAACAACGCACAACACCAGGAAAGCGAAGGGGCAAGAGGCGTGCATTCACTCGGCATGCCTTTCATTTAAGCTTTATTCTTAAATACAGTGTCGATACTGATTCATTGGCCGGTGTAAACTTTGAGCATGTAACACATGTTCCGGTGGCCCAATTCTAAAATAGAGCTGTCGCATAAAAGGTAGGCAAGTATATCGTACATGCGCGGTACGACATCGCGTTGGACATTGTCCAGAGGATGATATTTTGTAAACATCGTATTATGTAGCACACGCTAAGTGGACAAGCGACGGCTTCATACAGTTAAGAAGTAACTAATGAATTTAATTAACAATCTTACAATACGGGCAAACAAAACTACATGATAATAACTAGACTAATGTTAATAGTTACAAAAGTTAAAGATGAGGTTGTTATACAAACTACCGTTAACGTTGACAAAATGGAGGTAGACACAAAATGTAAAATGAATGATCGGCGGAACGTGCGCGCCGTCCACGTCGGCTGATATGATTACTATACCGAGTCGTTTATCATATTATTGCCAATCAAAATAGTGTATCTGTCAGGCGACGCGATCCATCACACGACAGATGGACATTCTCTGTGACGCGACACCATCATGACTAAACCCATTGATTAAATGAACCCGCAACTGACGTCCAACATTTAAAGTGGATTAGTGAGTTAACTGGGAACTGCAATGATAACTTTCGGGCCGTACCAGAATGTGGGACAGGTGACAGATATGCACTATTATTTACGTTCATAAGCACGGTACGTAGCAGGGAATGATCTGACAGATGCAAGTATAGCAGATATGAAGAGTGACTTGATAATAAAACGTGAAACAACTTACCGTCAGGAAGAGCACCCAATGACCACATGAAATCTAGAAATGTAAAAACATTTACATAAATCGATCGATCCTTACACCTTACATTTACAAATTTCTTTAAAGTTAAAGATTATATTTGAGACATTAAAGTGACTGTGCCGCGAGACACTATTTTGCTTGGCGACAATCTTGTGTTGCAAGTTACGTTGTACATTGTGGAGTATGGGCGTGATTACTATTCGAATTATATCCATATAGAGGGCATTCAATATACATATCTAAATAGCAGTCTACTACCAAACAGTATCTAGTGAGTCTCAATAGAAGGGTATGTTAGTGTTTTGAGCACCGGGAGCGTTGTCGCCGCGGTGACGTGTCGTTCACTCAACATGTTAATCTATTCTACACATTGTTAGTCTAATACTAAACATGTTAAACAAACAGACATTTTTAAATATTTTAATAATGATATTTATTATTCTAAACACTACCGTCCTACTTAAAAAGTTAATAAGTACAATTAAGACTATTAGTGTATGAGAGCTACGTTTGATAATACAATAATTTGAGTGAATCAAGAAAACACTTTACTGTTAAACCAACAGTAAAAAGTTAATTACGAAATACCCAAAGATATACAACTAAGATAGAAACCAACAGTGAACACAATGTTAAGTCGTAATTTGGCATTGCACAATAAATAAATATGTAAAGAGTAAGGATTTAAATAAATAAATTACCTATTTATTATTCAACTAGGAACACACATAAATATAATATTTACGATTTTAATTAAACTCCTAAAGTAGTTTTTTACAATTGCAAATAAATTAATTGAAATAAAATTATCTAAAGTTCTCATCATACGGGTAATACACATCCACATACAATAGGTACCTCTTTTCTTCCACTGACAACATTCTTTGATAAGCCGACATCGAGCTGTGAAGCTAGTCATGGTAAAATCGCTAAAGAATGTAATATTACTTAAGAAAATATTTCCAAATAATTTCCATAAACATCCGCATAAGAATGTCGTATCTAGATTTTGCTCGCTAACAATTTAGTTAATTTCATGGATGGAAATGTGGCAAGACTGGCAAGAATCAGCAGAACCCTTCGGCTCTATATTAATAATCTGTATTAAAAACTACTCAGAAATAGGAGAAAAATATTATCAGGCCCAATACTATATCTTCTATCTATGAATGTATCGTAAATCAAATCGCATTAAGCACCTACTGCCGGATAGAAAAATATTGCTCTCTATCAGCCCTACGTAAAATTGATCCAGTTTCTTTTTCTACTGCTCATCAAAATGTTAATATAAATTATTATCATATAAAACTGATTCTAATTTATTTTTATACACATTTCGAAAATCTGCTAACTAACTGATTCACTAATGGCAAATACTAAAATAAGACACTTCGGATATTATCAGTTCCCTTAAAGTATTTTTACGTTTCGGTTCGGTCGACGTCAAAGGAATGTAAGAGAATTTAAGGAATGGACAGGAGAAATTTTGCTAATTCAGCGAAAGGGGAATGCAAATAAAGATATTTCGTCGAATTGGAGTTGCCAGATCGTTCAGAAAGGGTGATGCGGGTGCTGCTGGAAGAGGATCGCGGATCAGAGGGGCAACGGAGTGGGCAGTGTCGCGTGGCTCAGGGGCGAGTAGAGGGCGGGAATGTCGAGCGCGTGTGCGCCGAGCAGCTCGGACACCGAGTACGCGAGCGGAGGTATAGCGAGAGGCGCGAGCGCGGGGCGCGGCGCGCGCGGTGCGGGCCGCAGCGCAGCCAGTGCGCGCCGGTAGGCAGCGGCGTGCGCGGCGCCCGCACCCGCGCCCGCGCCCGCGCTCGTGCCCGCCACTAGCAGCTGCGCCGGCGCGTGGACGGGGTAGGGGGCGTACCGAACTCCGCCGGCGCCGGCGGCTACGGCGCTACCTAGCAACTCACCGTACGCGCCGCGACCGGCGGCTCTCGTCTTTGCCAGGTTTGCAGGGAGCATCACTTCTTTCGGTTGTGCTTTTTTGCATTCCACCTGGAACAAAATAAATCGAGTTTAGAATATGCTAATCGCATTACAACTGAGTTCCGGATAATGTTGTGGTCGCCGACGCAGTAAGGAGTCTCGCTAAAGATATAATTGAAATCCGCAAAACTAAGCAAATACCTTTTTGGAATCGAGTGACTTGCAAAATTATGGAAGAGACGGGGCGACAAAATCGGACGACAATCCGTTATGCTTCACGGTTCGTGTCACAAATTGAATTTTAATTTGCTTTACCGAGTCGAGGATATTATCGCTGAATAATTATTATACAGTACGGCAGATTTTACGATGCCTTAAGTAACTATTAATTATAAATTTGTCGTCAACCTCAGATTTGGGGTTTTTGTACATATATTCAAAGGAAATGTGTGGTTGCAGTTTGGGTGAGGAATAAAGTAAGTCGTATTCATGTAAAAATCCTAGAAAACTGTTCACTTAAATTGTTTTCACATTTAATGTAATATGATCAAATTTTGCATTTTATGAAAAGATAATGTGTTTAGTGATAATTACTATGATAGTGTGTAAATATTAGTACCCGAATGTTAAAGTGAAACTAGATTAACATAACATTATACAAATTTATGTTTTATTATTCTGATGTAATTAAGTTCAAATTTCCGCGTTCTAGATCGTGTTTATCAAACATGGCAAAGAAATTGGACGTAAAGATGTTAGTGCGCGATAAAGTAATTCTGTTGTCGTGCCGGCAACTACCGACGCTAATTAATGTACCTCATAATTAAACCCTACGTTTAATCGATCCATTAAGTAATTTTAATGAACAGCATGGCTTTCTCCAGTGCTTGTATCTTCCTCTGCCACCCCGATGTGGGGAGGCTAATATAAATTACCCAATCTTCGTTAACCCAAACCACTTGAAATAGAATTTCGCGTTTCCTACTACAGACTTTACATAAAAGAACATAGGCTTTAAATTAAATTTGGTCGGATATATCGCTTCGGATTTGTATTTAGCCGGCTCCAGACCACAACCTAACGCCGGTTAATTTTGAACTGCATTTGTTACACATTGGGAGTATCGTAACGTGTACGCTAATTAGGAATTGTAAGTTAGGAATGATAGCGAAGTTTCAACTTTATCGCATTAGTACTCGAGTTGGCGGCGCATTATTTAGACTTTATTCTTGGGCTGCACAAATGTGGAACCGAGATGTTCATTACGAATAGAGGAATGTTTGAAACCGTTTGCGCGACATGCATAAACTTTGCGGTTACATTTTTCACAGTGGTGCATAATCGCGGCATGTCCCCGTTCGCTGGGTGGGGTGTATGAAGTCGCGTCCACATTTGTCACGCGGCCGTCAGAAGCCGACAAATGAAGGCTTTGCCATGGCGTTCGCGCACTTTGTGCACTTTGCACAACTTTCTACGTCGACATACAACTACGTGCTTTCGCATTAACGTGACGAAGTGAGTGAGCGAGTCTTTACTGCGGTGAGTGTCTTTGCAACAACTTTTACCATGAACTAACACTGAATAATAAAGGAAATATTAATGCCACGAATCTATATAACGAGCTCGACGAAGTTCGCACTTTTGTACAATAAATTCTGAATTGTAGCCACGTAAATTCATGCGAAAATTAAACTGATGTTTACGTAGTAATACGCCTTAACAAAAATAAATGCATATTTATATAAAACAATTGATACTTAAACACAAGGTACAAAGAAACACGAAAACACAAATTTTATCCAAGCCCCATAGGGGCGTACGAAGTATGTTAAGACGATTGGATATAACAAAGTTTTATTCTGTCGCATGCTTGGACGCACGATTTGAGGGATTCCGTATTCTACAAAAGTTGTGCAAATAGGGGCTTGCACGACAAAAAGTTTTAAGAAAAGGTCGCTAGATAAACATGTGTATATATCTATAGCTTAGAGTACATCGGGTTACAATACTTTTTCTACGTAGTATGACACTTTTATTTTTACCGTAAATATTATTTCATTAAAAGTTATTGATTAAAATATAATACATACTATTTTGCACGTAAATAAGTTAAACGCAAATGAATCGATGTAAAATCCAGTCCGAATGATCAGTGCCGGAAAATGATTCCATTTTAAATCCACCTACAATATTATGGACGGCCACGAAGAAAATTCAGTCTGGGGATTCGACGTTAATTGATGTCGCGTTGTCGGCAACCGAAGTGGGAAACAAAAGCTCACAAACAATCCGCATCGAAGTTCGCAATCCCGATCAAGCGTTCGAGATCGCGACGCAGTTTAATGACACGAAAAATAACAAAGGTAAATTGTATTTAGCCCCCGCTAGGTAGGCGTGCCCTTCAGGCAATATATCGATCCGACTCGATTCCAACGCTATTCGGCATCGACAAGAAGATCTTGACTTAACCGTGCGGATATAAAATCTGCTTCACTGCATCCCGACTTAATATCGCGTACGATCGACGTGCAAAACCGCTTCTAATTCCATCGATGTATGAGATATTTAATTGTTTCGCAAGAAAACACATTACACGCGCCGCCACCTCCGCCCGACACTCGTACGCTGCGCGAATTAACACCAATCGCAAAGCAGTCATTAAATTTTCGCTCGATTGATTTTGAGCGAATACCTTTTAAGGTAAAACAATAATGTCAGTAAATTCGGCGCCGAACGACTCTTTATATTGATTTTGAGTTTTATTTCAACAAACTGGTATTTTGTGAGATTATAAATGACGCTGTTTATAAATTATACTTCAGTCACAAGTGAATGTTTTGTGCGTGAAGGAGTTTCCTGCAGAGGGCTATCGGTCGGTTGATGTTTTTTTAATTTAGCGTCACGAAACTTCCAGCTGACATAAATATGCAAAAAGATGAATAAAGTATGAGTTTGAAAGCCAAAAAACCAAAATATTTAGATAGAACCGGAATGAAGTTGAATTTTATTAATTCCCCTACCTCGTATAATACCGAGGGGATGCGGGTTCTTATGAGTTATTGCCGACCCGAAACCTATTGGGGACCTTTGGAACAAAGACACTTAGATTAAATGATGGCCCCGCAAAACGATACAATATAAAAGCTATATTTTAAGGGTTTCGTACCGACAACAGTTTTGTAAAAACAAAACACTGCATGTGTAATGACAACGGCGACTTTTCGAGACATGCATTTGATTTGTCGCCCCCGGACGTGTATATCATATAAAGTATTTTTTAAGAACCGGGGACGTGTTCACGGTACAGCGGATAGTTCGCATGTCTGTTGACGTTAACTGCATTTTATAAGATTTCACGTTTGTTTTCTTGTACTGTTATTTCGGTTACCCTCAGAATACTTGTGGCGGTCTACGGGCAAAACGCCAAATAGACAACTTTATAAAAGGATAAAATATATTTGCTATTCCAAAACGAATATAAATTGGCGAATGCAAACAAGTGACATTTTGATGTGTTTCATTCTAAAAAATCTTGAAAAGGAACGCTCCGTATCAGCGACAAAACGCACTGATATAAAAAGTCAAGAAAGTACAAGGCAAGCGACTTTGTACGAAAATAAATGCGGTGCGGCCGAAGTGTACGAACATACGTGAGAGATAAACGGAGACGACAGGGGTGTGTGCGCTGGAGGGGGCGCGGAGGGTGTCAGATAAGTTTATCAGGGAAACCTCTCCGCCTTCGTATTGACAGAGCGTCGCAAGCCTGGCCCTGATTGCCGCTAAACGGAAGCCCGGGCGTGAGAACCGGAGGCTAGGTGAGAGCGCTGAGTTATATATCTGTTGCGATAAAAAATATTTACCTAAGTACAGAACCAACCAACTTATACTTAAAGAGGAACATCGGTGGATAACAACATTCGCCACGTAGATAAAAGAATCAGTGTATACTTGACAGAATTAAGTTAGTATTGAGGAAAATTTGATAACACGAAAGAAAAAACCGTATAGAGCGTACGTACGAGGATGAGTCACAAATCTCGCGCTCAACAGGTCACGGATAATGAAATACTCCGCCGCTCCCCGGGAGCTCCTTCCATATTTACGTAACTGTTGTTCAAAGAAATAAGATAAGCGTGAGACGGTGTTTCTGCGAATTTCAACGCAGGTACTTAGAGCCAAAGTGTTTACCAGGGAGCGGGAAAGCCCACAGTTTGATGGGCCGTAATGCGCGAAATTCAAATCCGATATAAGAGATCGAATCGCGTCGTCTGTCGCACCCCGATATAATCGAGGCGCAACTTTACCTGCAACGTTTCACTGATAGCCCTCCAGCAGCTGTATTGAAGACATTTTATTTCGTGAATTTCGAAACACATTCATGCCTCGAAGCTTTCCGAAATATCCAATATGAGATAAAATGTAAAAAATATTGAAACGTTAAATTTTTAGACGCTTTTGAGTTTAATATTCGACGTTGGATAGGTAAGTTGAAATGTTTAAGTAATAAACAATGCTGCTTGAAGTACGATTGCCGCTATATTGGACGTAAATAAACATCGCCCGCCGTACGAACGTACGAGCCAACTAAAGACAGGATATAATACTCGTGTCACATAGACGTTGAATTTTAAATTTACCGGTACATTTTCCGTCATAGAAATGTTAGTTAGACATCAAATATTAAGGGGTGGCATACGCTGCGGCACCGCTTGCAACATTCATTGCGCCGCGGAAGCCTGTCAAACGCCCACGGCTATTTCTGGGAAATCGATCGCACTCGATGGCAACTGTGTGGTTTGTAACGAGAAAGTAACAAGACGTTCAACATCATAGGTTTTATCGGTCCGGACGTGTTTCATATAACGCAATATCAATTCAAACCGAGAATTGAACCGTCTGTCGAACACCCACAGCGTAACTACTTTTAGAAAGTTAACAATGTGAATACGTAGAATTTCAAACGTATCTACAGAACACGTACGTACATCACCGACTGAATAAAACAAAACCACTCTATATAAAAGCAAACATTTAGAGAATAAACTAATAAACATCTTCTATTCAATTATTTGATAGTGTGGAACAAACAAAAATAGCAATTAAACTGAAAGCAAAACGAGCAATGTGTGTATTGGCAGCTACTCAGCAGTATTAGCGACGGTTCGCAATTGTAAGCAAACACGATTACTGCGCAGCCGTTGCTTAACTAATTCGTATCACGCTTAAGAGGGCACTTTAGCGTGAGGGAAAAAGAATACAAGGAGCGCCAATGTCCAGCGGATATGGCGACCGCCCCGTTTAGCCAATCCAAAACTATAATGAAATTTGTATATTAGCCAGAAACGGGACGTAGAACGGTATAAAAGTGCTTCCACGTGCGAATTGAAGTGCTACCGGAAATTCCTTGGAGAAAATCAAATAAAATTGCAAACGATGTATTGGTTGTGTGTGCTGTGCGGTGTTAGAGCGGTATGAGATTGCAAGTGTGCTGATCGTCCACGCCGGCCATTTGTGGTCGCGCTATGTTCACGCAGCTTCAATTTGTAAATTAGATGTTTGCTTCAATACTGGCGCTTATCTCATTCATCGGCTTTTTTCCTTTTACCCCTTGATTTCTACAACCACAAACGCGTATCGCTCGTGATTGCAGGAATAATTTGCGGAAGTATTTAGGTACTAGACGTGTATCTGCAATCGACGATCGAATGCGAACAGGTGTAACAAAACACACAGGACAAATCCAGGTGATATTCAGAATTAATAACAAGCGGTGAGAAAGTTTATGACGCACGTACATGTATAAGCTGTAGCAATTAGTAGTAATTAAGTAGGTTGGAGCGTGGTGCGCGAGGGACACAGGAGGCGTGGGGAGGGGGCAGTGAGGGTCGGGCGCCGGCGGCGGCGCTGCCTTGTCACACTACGGACTAGATTAAGGTCTGCGGCACGTGGCCCCGCCGCTCGTAACTTGTTTTGCATGAATCTGTACGCGACTTTCATATGACTCTCAGGAGGAGACTCGCTTCAGCACCTCTAATGTAAATGAAATTGTGTGCAAGAGAAATAAAGCAGGGCTTCTCGGCCGCTATTTATCGCCGCGCGCGTCTCCTAACTCCCCCGTAATGGGAATGTGGAGACGCCGAGCCGAGCGCAGTAATGAACCGGCCTGCCCTAACGTATGGCCTTTATTGATGATGGCGGTGCCTTCAACACACTCACTACTTTATTGTCTCCCTACGCAGCGGCACAGTTTCAATTACGCGCAGCTTCTTACGATATTTTATGGCGGCTGAATCATTTTTCGGCACCGACGCTCGTGACAATCAACTCCTAGCGAAGTACCTCTTGTGATTTTATTAGGATTGCTACACAACAAAGTATTTGTATGCTGAAAATATTTTCTTGCCGAAGTAACAAAAAATACGCAAATAAAATAAGTTTAATGATATTATCATGTTTAGTTATCAGTTACATTTATGTTTCAATTTATTTCAATATTTAAGGACAGTTTTATTTCGCCGTAACCGAAACTAAATTGATAATTTTATGGCTTTTCTAGGTATAAAAATATTATGGAGTAGGATTTTATTGCAAATGTTTGTGTAGTATGTAGAACTACATTTTTACGCAGTCCGGCTTTATTATCTAGATAAAACATTTACTATGTACTATATTTACTAAAAAATATATCTCATTGATACGTACATTTTTAAATTATTACGACTTCCATAGATTTTTATATTGCTCGATTTTAGGTACGACTATATTTGTGACAGCCCTGAAGCTAAAGTGATTATCGGCACAAAACAGCCGAACACTGATTTTCTCTGCAAAGTTGAAACGATCGTAAAAAGTAATTTAAATACAATATCGAAGGTGTGATGATAGAACGAACTCACACGAACGCGCTCGGTTTAACGACGTGTGCCCGCCTGCACCGTGTGTGATTTATTAATTTTCTTTCACGCTTAAAATTTAACTTAGAGAAATCGTTAACAGCCGGAAAGGCCTGTTGAGCCATAATTTACGTCTTTTCGTTCGACTCAAGTTGGTTGCGTCATGTGAAAATTGCGTGCCGTGTACCCCGTATAGCCATTTAATTTATAGACGTACATAGGAAATTAGGTAGTTGTTGAAGTAGTGATTGCCGACAGATTGTGATCAAACTTTGTAATTTTTAGGCCCCACGTTGCCGTGAATTAGGTTTTATTTATTTTAATTAACGTGAAATAAGCCGTGTACTTACGCGGTAAGACACTTGTATAGATTACATCTTTCCGTGAACAGAATTTAATTTTGCTTTATTTTGTTTCCAATACCTTCATTAACAATTAATGCCGTTGAAGCACCCTGTTCAAATTTAATTGGATTAAATCTACGTATAATGAGTTGTTTTGTTGAAGCATATCGATTAACGGGATAGAGATGACCAGCATGTTAGTTTAGAAACATTTTTATAAATATGCTATAAGCATATTTAAGGAAGTTTATGGAATCTATTGAAACAGTTTTATTTAATTTCTAATAGCGACATGTTAATATTGAATCAGCAGCTTTTACAATCTTTTTACACATAGATATGTATGACACAAACGAACTTTCATTCTGCACGAGTCATTACGTTCTGAATAAAAATTTCCTCGGGGATCAGACAAACCCTTCCAAATCTTCCATCCCGCAACTTGCCAATTGCAAGTTTCAATGAAAAGGGACGGTCAGCGCGCTGATATATGGAAGGCGTAAAAATGGCAGCCGACGAATCGATAGAGCTTAGAAGAAGCCCGGTCCAGCTAAAACGGGAAGTTTATGGTAATCACGCCTGTGTACGAACATGTGATTGATTTTCCACGAGGGGGGTTTGGAGGGGTCCCACCCCCGAATATCCATACAAATGTTTCGTATATGCGCGGCGGTGCTTCGTGGTTACTTTGTACAATGTACTTCAGGCGGGGGGCCGTTGTTTGACACTTTTTGACTTCTGTTGATTGCGAATGGGGATCTTGGCGTGTAGTTGTTTGCGATTAGATTTAGGTAGTGCTTTTTCCGCTTTGGAGCGGTGTTTAGTAATCCAGTGCTGTTTGAACTAGATTCGAATATGAAACTAACTGTTAAGTATGGATTAATTCCGTCATGATGCTTAGAAAACCATTTATTATTTTGATGTTATTAAACTTCAGGCAAGATCCTTTTCTATCTATGTTCTATCTATTCAGAATTTATTTATCACGCCCTTAAATTATTAACTCAATTTAAGCATTGATACATTGTCTCTGTCGCCCCATTCAAAACATTGAATGTATCGTTAGCCCATCATCAAATCTATTAAGGGCAAAATTATTGCCAGCGCGTAGGCCCCTCTTAAACGTCTCAGTAACGACATGGATACATCCAGTACCCTTCCTCGAGCCTGTCAAGACGCTGAGAGAAATGGCGATCGAGGATCCCAAGATTTAAGTGGCAGTTTCAAATGTGCCTACTTTTAGTGTTATTTCCTAAACGGAAACCATTTGTTTGCCTCATGCACGATCGACGAGAAAAATGTACGTAACTCGTATCTTCTTTGGATGTTTACGGGACGAATGTTGGATGGATGTCGTAATTGCATTTCTGTTGGTGCCGAAGTTTACAGCTTTGCGATTGGTTTTTGGATTGTTGGAATGAATTCCTTGAAATGGGGTTAAGTTCGATTGTAATGAACTTTTATGTAATTTATTCTGTCATAATTTTATATTCAATACTTCTTCATTAGTACGTCATTTAAAAGGTATCCCTGCTATTGGCAAAATATTATTTTATTTGTATATTCTTGTAATAAAAATCTATTTTGGAAAAAACCTCACATCTTTAAATACTTGTTTCCAATACCACCTAAAACCTGCATCTGAAATTTTAGTGTCCACATAGCGTGGCCATCACTCTAAAATCGAAACAGTGCAAAAAGAACGCGCAATGAACGAAAACTGGAAACAGCTTTAGCGTTTTGGAAACATTGCCTAAGCAAAATACAGCTGTATTTTGTTTATACAGCGTGTTCAAAAACAAACCATGGGAAATAACGAAAGCGATACCGATGTGCGTGGCCAAAAAAAGGAGGCGAGTATGAATCATCGAGTGTGGTTGTCACGTTGTTCCGCGGGACCATTAGTTAAATGTTCAATAAAAAGTAACGCGTTACAGGCGAAATAAAATCCGACGCTGCGCTCGCAGTAAAAGTTGCTTATTCGGCAAACTTCGCCGATCTACGAACTTGTAACTTAGACTCCGTGATGGATACCGATGTGTGTTGCTCGGCAAGTTAAAAAATAAATTCCACTCTCCTATCTCTTGAGCGTGTTTGATAACACCCAGTTTGGCTTACATTTTTCTTGGTCCTGTCTCTTTGCATATATCTTATGGCGTAACACTGCAGTGCTAAGTAAATGATCAGGCGTTATATATAACTTATTTTGTGCTATAAAAGTATATTGAGTATTCGGCCTTTATATCCAAATCATGTCATCATAATCACATTTCTTGTTATTATTACTTTTTAATTGAAATCAGGACGTGAGCGACTAGCCTTGTCTTTGTTACAGGGAAGTGGCTATAAAATATTATAATCAAATTTTTTACCAAATAGCGATAGCTTAGTTGGACTAAGATGGGTTTCCATATATTGATTATGTCATTGACTGACGTTAAAAATCCTATGATCCTTGAATTTGAAAAGAAACTTTTTGTCAAATCTCGCAAACTTCACTAACACAACATATCTAATACCGTTTTTATCAGTTTCATTGTGAACACGGAACGTAGATATGCAGTTACCAATGCATTATAAATGGACACCTGTTTGCAATCTGTTCCATCGACGTTGCAAAGTTTATTTCCAACTGAAGATACCTCTCGCAAACGTCGGGGTATCTTGTAATTGTACATATCCTCGTATTTCGTATTTCCACCCAGATGACTTTAACAGGTGCGAGCTGAGAGCGCAGGTGCGCATCGCGTCTTAAACCTGAATCGAAATAGAAAATCCCAAGTACAATGTATTAATTTCGCCTATTTTGAGGCGCGTCGGTGCTTTGTTGTTAAAATTCATGGTAAGCGGAAGCAATTAAGGGAGTAATGTGTAAGGACGTAATGGAGTGACGAGAATTTGTTGCGAGCGTTTTAATGGAGGTCCCGTATTTATGTTTCAAAATGCAACACTGACAGCCTTCCTGTCTCTTTGAGTTAATAATTTTAAACACAATTAGCGCTGCGAAATTCTTATGAATGCTTTTATGAAATTATAAATCAGGTTCAAATGTTTGAATGTTTGAATCAGATTTTGGTATTAGCTACAAATTGCTAACGTAATATTTATCTCAGGACCGCACAAGGTAGAGTATATGAGTACTAAATACTAAAATTAGCTCTTGGGCTACCTAATTCTAAGCCAAAGATTTGTAATTTATTACTTCATACAATAACGTAGACGATTTTTTGCATTGAATGATTTAGTTGGATCCTGAGACCAACTTGTATGGGCTAGTATAATGTAATATCAGGTATAGAATCCATCCAGTAATAAAGTATATTACAAACGGTGTTAGTCTGGATATTTGATTACTTTGGAATTATTTATTTGGTTTAGATGAAACACGGTACGCAGACGGATTTTCTTTCCAAATCGTACGTTGCTTTTACCTTGTATTCTAGATCCAACAAAGGATTCGATTTGTACAACACGCTAGCATTGAATTATTAATATACCTTATTGGACATCGTGTCTTGTTACTATATGATACAATACTTTCAATTTTACAATTATTTTTGTGGAAAAAAATAAAGAAATTGGACGTTTATTATCGTGTTTACTGCGAAATTTGATTTATAGTTCAATTTATTAAGTTATAGGGTAAATATTTTTAGTTATGTGTAGGAAAATTCTTAAAGACAATGCAAGCATTTCATTGTTCAAAATAAGCCGTGGTGATACGGTATCAGTGTCGTGCGGGAAGGCGGAGCAGCTATTAGCTTAACGACCATTTTAATATAAGAGATGACATATTAAATTTACGAGGGCAGCTACCCAAAGCGTAAACGTGGAGCGTGACGCGACGCCTATGTCTTCTTTATTGCTTACGTAAATAAAACTATTGGACGTGTTTATGGTATGCTAAGGCGAATTTTCAACGGCCCGATTCGTTTCCACCGCACGTACACGTCGCGTTGTTAATTTCAAACGTCAAAAAAACATAAAAACTCCGCGCGAAAGTTCGTTGCGTTTATGAAACCGTGCAGAATGTGTTCGAAACATTGATCATTTCGTCGACACGCAACAAAAAAGGGGGCGTAATAATAAATGATTAGTTTCTTGATCCATCGCAGCACACGGCTACATTACGCGTGCAGGGAAGAGAGCTCGCTGAACACCTCTCGTTTCGCACGGAAGCGAACCGTAATTACTCTAAAACACTACCCATTTGTTTGATGTCTTTGTTCGTTGTTTGCTCCACTTAGGGCGAGCATCACCCCACCAATTCCGCCCGACGCATGCCGTGAGTTTCGTACAGCCATTAGGTGCGAAACAATGGAGAAAGACACAAAAAACAAGCATTAATAATCAGGAATATGCATCGGCGGCGCGAAAGGGTGTCTGCTCCCCGCTCTGACAGAAGATGGTAATGGCGGTGGAAACTTCACGCGACAAAGAAAATTTAATGGCTCGAATACAGGCGTGGAGGCGTTTAAAAAATCAATGCGTCACTCGTGATATGAAAAGTGCCTACATTAAAACACAAAGAGAGACTGCCTCGTTGATCTTGGGATAGACATTGCCAAGTGTGATGGAAATGTTCTCGGTTCGAATCATGGGTTGGGCAAAGATTTATTAGGCTTTTCTTGTTAAAAACTCGTAGTTACCGTCTTATGTGAATAAGACTTTCCGAAATTAATAATCATGTTATAAAACCATCGACAAAATTTAGTCCCTTAAATATGTTCCAACGTTAAGTAAGTGGTATTTAAATGAACGCGCGGTATTTAACAAAACAGAATTATAACAGAATATTTGTTTCGGGTCTGGGTGTTTGTGAGACCGAAAAGTCTCTCGTAGTTTCTGATACCCACGACACAAGATTCGTATCTTAGTGTGGGGTCAGGACTATGTATGTGACTGTTGGGTGTATTTATTTATTTATTTATAAGAATGAAACCCGTGAACCCACCTAGAACAATATCTCAAAATGAATACAATTTAAAATCAAAACCCCGACTTTCCATTACGCAGCGCGTCTAAACCACGGGCCACTATCAAAACAATAATTTCATAACAGGAAACATATGCCAGGGTTGTCCGAAATTAAATTGATAGCGTTCTCAAATGTTACCTAAAATAATAAATGTACATTAGAGCAGACAATGGGCATGTCGTGCGTAGCTACAAGTTAATCGGGACAACGTTTATAGCCTCACATGATAGTTATAGTCTTGTAAAGGGTGACTGGTAATGTATTGCGACTATGGTCAGCGTTCTTCAATAGCACACGAATAAAAAATGTGTTTTGTATGCTCTTTTTTGAATGCGGTTTTTGATTGGACATTTGTTATGGGTTATAGTTCATGTGTGTTTGTTTAAATTACATTAGAGGAGTTATTAAATTGCAAATTTGTTTAATAAAAATTTGTCCTCTTATCCATAGTTTACGATCAATAGTATGATGATGATTAATGTTATGATCAATCAGGACAAAGATAATGCGAAGACGAAACCTATCGAAAGGAATTAAAATGACATTTAGCGTCATTATTATGAGTATTATACACTGTAAATTTAATCCTAACTATAGCAGTTTTATTGCCAAGATTCAATCTTAATAAGTCAAAAATGACATGAATGCCATAATCCGTAATGGTGGTTCCATCGCGCATAATGTGATCCGACTGTCGCCCGCCGCGTGGCGAGGAAAAATCTAAACACAGTAAAGCCGGCTTTAGTAGCGTTTTATTGGCTCTATTTGGAGCCACGCCAGCTCTCTCTTTCCTTTCTAATTGATATCTGACGGACAATGTTCAGATTGAGTTGTGCACGCAGATTTCATATAATCTCGCCGGATTTGATACAATTTACTGGCGCTGTGGCTTCTGCATGCTTTTTTTGACTCGGAAAAAGTGTGTTTAAATTTGAATGTTTTGTGGTTTGAGTTCAAGCATTGTTCTTCGTTTTTAGGTACGAGTTTTGATATTTTTATATGATGCCTGTTATTTTATATGTATGACTGATAAGAGGTATACCGCATGAATAAAAGGATTTACGGAATATAAACTAAGTTACTTACCATTTTGTTGTTGATTTCATGAAAATGTATTTCGCACACTTTGTCAACTATATCTTCGCTCTGAAATGTGACGAATCCAAAACCTGTAACAAAATAAAAGTTGGAATTAGCAATTTATAGTAACATTTTTTTAAAGGCAAAAAGAAAAATCAGTTAAAGACAAGACTTTGTAGAAACATTTGATTTTTTTATTTCCAAGCACTTAATTACAAGCCGCACTCAAGTTTTATTGAAACAAAACCGAAAACTGACATTAAGTCCGAAAACTTTTTGAATTCAACCCATTCCAACTTATCGCGAGTTTAAATTTTCATCGCTTGATATCCTTTTAATTAAAGTCAATTCGTTGTGAAGTTATTATCAAAAGGCACGTCAATCAGCGTCGACAACACCTATCAGCGGCCTAGCCATTTTTGCACTCTACATTTAATAAAACTTTGTATCGCAGTTGGCCATACAATCATTGCGCTTTTCCCTTAACGTTTATTCGTCGATCGTACCGTCTAACTTCCACTTATATGTTTCGTACGACAAAAGATCGTTCAGCACCGAGCGATTCATTACAAATTGAAAATTTGAGTTTCGTCGGATATTTGCTCGATAGTGCAACTTTGGTACGTGCAGTGCGTCACGCGTGCCAACCCGTAACACGACACTCCGTTTCCCCGAATCACGTAATCACCTGACGTCGACAAAGTTCGCGCTTTAAGTGGCAAACAAAACAAGGCGATGAGCAGGCGTGTTTCTGTCTGTTAACGATTAAGACACACATGGTGACGTGTCCACCCACGACGACAAATAGCATTAGCGAGCCGATGTACAAACAGTTCGCGGCGCGGTGTCGCGATTATGCTGACACGCACGTACGGTGTCGGCAACGCCTCGCTGTCGCCTTGTGAAATTTTGAACCCGCGACTTCCGCGTGCCAGCGAGCACGTGTCGCCACAGATCTTCATAACACGAGATTAACTCTAACTATATTTCGAGCCATGTTTTGTTACGCTCCGTGTGTTGTTCTTTGTTTAAACGTTCCACGTGGCCGGCTACATGTAATCTGGCATTGGGGCTCTTTGTTAATTTGGTTCATCACCTTCCACGACTCCTTTGGCCTAAACAAACAGCATGATCCTTTCGCCAAAACTAGGGCACATGTATTTTACGTGTGGCCGGGTGGCTTTGCTTAAGAATCGAGGCGAAGATAGTAAACCCTCAGTTTAGTTGAGTTCTCTGGACGACCGTATTTTCTTTATGTATTATGAGGTCGGCAGGGAATATCAAGTAAATCGTTTCAATGTTATTTCCTATTTACTTATTTTGTAAGGAGAAATGTTTTACTCGCTCGTATTGGGAGAAAATAATCCATGTAGGTATTTTATTGATCTAAATTTATTTTTCTTGTAATGATTACATGTTGTTTTATAGCATAGTCTTATAATAATATGATATACTAGAAATTTTACGAGAAGTATTTCATTATGTACTAAGTTTCTAAAATTTGTTTATGAGCTTGGTAAACAGTACTTTTGATACTATTCTGACGGTGAACAGGCAACTTTTGAAGATTTTGGACTAACCACTCTGTCATACTGAATGACTACTATAGCGAGAGGTTTGAAAGCTGACGTAGATACCGAAGATAAACAAACATCATCAATTCATAACTAAAGAGTATTAGATCTTTTACGACTTTTGTACAACGATGTTTTGACGTTGTGATGCGTTTACACAGCGCCGCGTGGGTTGTAGCCGATCAGCCTTTTATGCGGGTTTCTAAACCGAATAAGTAAGAACAAGCAAAAGTAAGCAACATTGGTGGTCTCGTAAAGTTATCTGCGGGCGCGATGCCCAAGTAAATATGAAATCCGACCACTGAATTAAGATAAGTCGACTACATCGCAACGAATTAGCGGTTAAACAAATCGAGGCGCCGTATCTACGCGTGCGAGTGTGTAGCCGGACAAATAGGCACCGGCGAACGTAGAAAATGAAATGTTAAGAGAAAAGAGAGAAATAGCATTGTCACTGACCACGTAAAAACTTTTGGGTTTCGTGTTGCCTTTGTGTGCTCGCTCTAGATAAATGGGGTATTTTCGTGAAATTCGTCCGCGTCACTTCTCGTAACAATGGGGAAGATAAATAATCTCTGCGTAAGAAAAGGATTCCGTAAACATAATTATTTGAACTCGCAATTGTAGCTGTGAAACGCTAATGAAAGTTCTCCAGGGCCGCTGGAATTAACTTTATTTTCCCCGACTTCAATTACCTTTATTTTTTAAAAGAATACTTTAATTAAATCTGAAGGCTTACGGCCACTGCGTTCGGAAGCTCAGGTGCTTTGACAAATTAAACTTGCATCGCGACCAGTAATTTTGCGCTGCTGGCGAATAAAAAGCGGGCGTTTAACAATTATTTTAATGTACTAAATTGTTAAACATTACGTGACAATGCGCCCATTAAAATATATTTAAAAGCGTAATAAAATTTCGCTTCTCGGACTTCATTAAAGCACACGTACCGAGAGGCCGTTAGCTGAAAGTGGGTTTATTTTTACATCACCTACTGGAAGAGTAAACGCTTGCGAACCTTAAAAGCTTTCGCACCTGTGTAAATCTCGCCCAATTTTTATTAATTCCCTTCGAGTTCGCACCTGTGATACCGCCGCTCGTTATTTTAATATAAGAAGCGGGAGGTTGAAGCGAAGATTATGAATGTGTCTCCCGATATCGGATATCTCGACACATCTGTCGGGCGGCACGTGGAGCTGACAGTGGGCGGCCCTCGGCACCTCTCCCCTACACCCGCGCGTCCCTCACACCTCCCGAATTGGGGCCATAGGCAGTATAATCTGCCTCGGCACTGTATGAAACACCGGCCGGTGGCGTTTATGGCGCTATAATAACCGTATAAAACGCGACTTATTGTAGGCGTCGATAACTGACGTTATACGACCTTAGGCCTCCACTTTGCGTCGCGCCGACGTAGCGGGTTGTACGAATTTTTTTTATGTAACACCTTAGTATTTGTGGCTATAAAAGAATCTATTGCAAGTCGGGTTGGGGATCGTAGTCAAAAATTGGTCGCTGTCTTTCATCTTCACTGAACATGAGTTACGACACATGTAAAAACTGTGTAAATGTTATCATAGTATTAAGTTTTATATACTAACGTCCTAACATGATGCAAACAGTGGAGAACACTACCGAAACTTAGGCAATTACTTTCTCGTTTACGTTAAGTATATGTTATAAAAATGAAGTCGTGCAGTTATTATATCATTACAGACAAACTTTAGTATCAAAATTTGTATAATTCCATGTACACTGTACTCTCTTAAGACGTTTTCGTTTAATGAAAACAATATTTACCGTATCCAAATAAACGGCAATCCAGCGATGATCCGAACGGTGGCTCACGTGCGAACTCAATTCACTCGATCGCCATCATCGGAGGCTCTAATAATGTTAAGGGCGTGTCCAAATAAAATATATTTTATTACACCAACCGTAGATCCCATGAAAGATATATTCAGTACCATTAATCAAAGTCGGTGCAAAACACCGAGAACGCGGTAATAGAGTTAACGGGTTCCTTGGGCGTGTCAATTTTGTACGAAATAAAAGTAATTCTCCATGTTGTCGGTAACTAGCAAGTTTTCATTAGGACGGAGCTCAACAAGCACTCAAATGATCAGCGCCAGAGTTGCCGCTGGCCGCGCTCCGACGTCCAAACTTTTGTTATTGTTTCGCTTCATTATTGTAATACGAAATACGCGGCACAATAATTAAGAGATACTCGGGAATCGTCCCTTTTGACGTAATAGTTGGTCGAAAGTTTTATCAACGAGTTGTCGACGTGACAGAACATTCGCTACGTAAATAATCCCTACTAGCACTTAATAACAAGTTAATCGAGTTATTTATTATCGTGAAATACACGGTAATAATAAAAAGAAATTACCGTGGCCGGGCGGCCGTCGTTACGCGATCAATGCTTATTAGAAAGCTATTAGCTGAACATTTGTTTCTGTGAGGGAGGGCTACGTAAGTACCTCCTTATAAAAATTTCATTCCGATATTTGTGCCGGCGATATGAAAGCCAGGCCACCGCTGCGACCTCGGCTGGTAACCGCTCTCCATCTATCGCCAATAGGTTTTTTTAGGCTCATGTTCAATTAATCACACGAGGAAAATATCGTGACCTGGCTGTAGGCATGTGGTGGATTACTTATTGCGTAACTACACGAAGAGTGATTAAAGGCTCCGTGTGTAGATAGCCAATTACCTACGAGCTCGGAAAATATACTGGGGCATAGAAAATTCGGTTTAATAAAATTTATATTGTATTTTGTCTTTAGTGCCGCAAGCGGTGTTCTATCGATAAAATAATATTCCGCGTTTATTTATTCCCTCTGCACCAGTATGTAGGTAAAAGCAACAACAATAAATTTCACAAAGATACACTAATCTTTCCAGAATGCAAACACTGTATCGAAATAGCTGCGCGGAATATTGGCCATTTCATGCCAAGACAAATAAGTGTGCAGATTCTAATGCATTCGGAGTAAGGTACTGAATCTAAACGTAAACTTTCGGCGCACCAACAAAAAGGTGCATAAAGACTAAAAGGAATTGGTTCCTCTTCATTTTCTCTATTGTTAAATTGAATGGGGCACGAACTATCAACTTTCTCGTCGGGTTGATTGTGTGGAGACACCCTTATTGTCTACGTTCAGGTAAGTAAAAAAGAAACACAGCTCCCATGTTACTTTTTGCGTCAAGATGTTCCAACTTCGGAAATCCTGAAGTTTGTGCAACTTGTTTTATTGCTTCGAAAACGCTTTCAAGCGTTTGACACGAGTGGAATTTTGGAACTAGGTGCCTTACTGTGCAGTAATTTGTTATAAGTTTAATATACTTACGGTGGTGAACTAGTGAGAGATCGATCGATAGAAACCAGGAAGCTTATCAAGAGTCATGGAAGGAAATAATGCCATAAATCAAACACTTGGATTTTTTACAGCGATCCGTACACGAGAAATATTTGGGCGAGTGGCCGTTAGGACGAAACCGCCACGACAATTTATCAAGGGCGACGGTACCCTCATCCAATCGGTTGATAGCAATGCCATAAATATTTACTTTAATAAGATTCCGTCCTTTCTATTCGTGTGCGTGTTGTTTTACGACACTGTTTGGCCCGTGATGGTGACCTGGCCACGAGTTCGCGGGCGCATTGTTTTTTTACTATCAAAATTTGTAGCGCTGTATACGTCGGAATTCCGCAACGTAATAGCCAGTAAAAATGGAATGCTTTACAAAAGTTGATTGATTTGTTCATGGATGCTGTAAAATATTTAACTAACTCTATATAAATTTTGTTTTTTGTTGATATTGATCGATAAATTATCATCTATCATTTTTTCATCAACGAATATATTGCGAGGAATAATGTATCGTATAAAAATGCCTGAATATGTAGAAATAACAGTTCGCCCTACATTATACTAGGATTTAGTAGTCTATCTTAAAGAAAGAAATGTTTTTACCCCTAACTTATTAGATATTTTAGAAATAAAGTAATAATAAATACTTTTTTTCTAAGAATTATTGTACACAGCATTACTTAAATAATCAAGATGTACATTTCTAAGACGTAATTCATTTCTTTTTTACTCGTATTTGCAAAAATAAAAAAAAAACCTGTAAATTTATAAAAAAAATCCATCAAGCTCATAAATTCAATGTTGTTAGTGTGAAAAAAATGACGTGAAACATTCTAAAGTCCTCCGTTTGTCGCGCGTAATGAAGCAATAAGAATTTGATATGGCCACCACTAAACCCGAATTTGGGATTTATAGCTCATAATAATGTAATTGAACACTGTTAAAATGGCAGCCATTTTTTTCTAGGAACACCGGCAATATGTTTTTACGATGGCCAGGTATAAGGTGGAGACGTTGTAAAACGTTATCAATAGGTACACGACACGTAAATGTAATGGTTTATCAAAGTTTCATGCTTATGTCTTTAAAATGTGTTTTAAATTGCATTAGGAAGTCGTTTTAATAGCTTTATGTTTCTGATATTGCAGTGACTTGGAGGGTATTTAGAAATTTAGGAACAACTTAAGCAAATCCGTTGAATCTCTGCGTAATCTTAGTATGTTTGGTCTTGGTGTAGTTTGTTGCTATTTGACAATGGCTGTGGTTAAGCCGCGTCGGAAACTTAAGATTTGTGACGTTTAAATTTAGTAGTATATTCAAAACTAACATAAATACAAGATACGCGTTAAGCAAAAGTTAAAGTGGAGAAATATTACATACGTCTATAATTTCCTTCGCTCGTTAAGGAAATACAATTAAAGTTTCCTCTACACGTTACGTGATCTTAAATTCATGTAACAAGTTGCACTCAAACTCATTAGATTTTTTCCTTAAGACCCGACTTTGCTATTAGCCTCAGATGGCATTAACAGCTTCCACGGATGAGAAATGTTTCTAGATAATTACTTTAATCAGTTTCAAGTGCGGAGAGTACAGTAAAGTTTGGAGAGACAGATGGTCAGATTAATATTTCACTTTAATAATATAATCTTTCGGTTTGATTAGGACAGTCATACGATCGTGGCATGCCACTGGTATAATATAGAAATGGGGACGTGCCGGAGACGTGTCGGGCTGGATTTAAGGGATCAACAGACCGAAGACGCGTATAGTCGTGTCCTGGTTGCTACTGGACGATCGTGTAATGAACTTGTAAGCGTATTGGTACAATGCGCAGAATTTGAAAATGTATCTTTTTAGTTTATGCCATTTCTACCTAATTGACCTAATTTCTTCAGAAACTCAATTATAAAATGTTAATTTAATAGTATTTTTTGGGCTGAAATATGTCTTTATTCACTAGTACTAAGTCTCAGTGTAATTGCTGATCCCATGCAATAATTACAGCGTGCAGTATTTTGTCAATGTCTTTCTTGTTGCAATTAATTTGCGTGTAAGCGCTCTGCTCTCTAACAAGCTTTAATAACTGATACCGTAATTGGATTTCATAGCAGTTAATATTTCACATCGAGGTAAGCGGTCGAGAAAAAAATCCATTACGCGGCGACGTAGAGTGCATGATTCTGATAATATCCTTTTAATTGAGAATAGAAGTGGATTGGGTGGGCGGGTGTGGCGAGTGCGGGCGGTGAGGGGCGAAGAGAGGGGGGGGGGTCGGATGGTGTCAACATTGCGATGCTAGAAACGAACTGCGGACCTGCGCAGATTGAGAATGAGCAGGCAACTCGCACGTACGCCACGGCCCACTTGTTAAGAAGACCGCATCGTGTAAACCAAACATGTACTTGCATCAGTAATACAAAAGTTTGCACTCGAAAAAAGAGTCATCTTTCGCCTTGTAACTAGGGGTTGCCGAGCTGTCCTCGGCTGAGTTCTCGAGTGACCCGAACGGGCTTATTGCGGGACCAAGCTTGTTTGTTCAGCACTACGAGATTGTTTCCACTCTGATTTTGGCAATATAGTTGTACTCTCGTTTCAGTTGAAGTTATTTTTGCATGAGAGTTCCCAATGTTGAGGTCGCAATTAAGGTATTGGAGAGCCAAACTTTGCCTACCTAACATTAGCAATGATGAATACTTAAACTATCTACCGAATTGGAAGCAAACCAATTCACATTTCATCTGCTAAATGTTACACTAATTGTACATTTAAAACAAAAAGCTACAGAAGCAATGTAAGATGCAATACTAGTATTGGATTTTTGTCCGCAAACTTAAATAACGCACGAAAGAATACTCTAAAACAGAACCAGAAGAAAGAAACAAAACTGTGTTGTGGTCCGAGTTTGTAAATCTCGTAATAAAAGCGTCCGCTCAACATCGCAATTCACGGCATTTCTTCAAGAGCCCAGTGGAGAATAACACCCGAGCTAACAAACCAATGTTTGTCTCTTTCTTATCTAGCGGGTTTTCTATTTGCCGTCTCTTTTTAAACCGACACCGCGTTTGTCCATGTCAGCAAGGACTTAGTCTAAACGATGCAGTTTCTTGTTATCTCAAAGGCGGATTATTAAGGTTTTGCTTACTTCCAAATAAATGTTATGAACTTCTGCGTTTACGTATAATATAATACTTATATGCAGATTCAAAATGACCTAGATATACTAACAATATCTTTCTTCATCTATAAGCCTAACAGCGAAAATAAATTTGCCATTATTATTAACAATTACATCTATTCTAACTTCTAAACGTATCATATCAGAAACAACGCCATTGATCTCACCAATAGAAACTCTAGCGACTCACTATCCTAATGTTGCATGGCTGGACTTCATACAATCAATTTAAACAAGTCGAGCTAGTCCATTTCTCGAAGGACAAAGGCAAAATGCAGTTTAGAATTTTTCCTTAATTGAGTCGATACGCACGGGTAGGCACCAAAGGACCGGTGGCTTTTCAAGTCTATAGCAAAGCTTCATCTGTTTGATTGTTCGCACATAAGGGTTTGCGCACACAGAGCACCTGTTACGAGTGCCGAGCAATAAGTGCTGGACGTATTTGCGTTGTGCGATTACGCGCCGATAGTCGGCCGGCATCGACCATGGTGTGGATGCTGCTTTATGCTTCGTGGATAATGCGTTAATTAAAGTGGACGTTGCTAAAGTTTATAACATTAGCATTTACTTTTTAGGACTCAAAAGTAAAGTTGAGTTTTCAGAATTATATTTGTGGGCAGAAACAAAAAATAAAATACAAAACTGTTATTGCGTAATTAAATTTATAAAATGTATGTTCTAAATTAAAATAAATAGACGTCAATGCCCAAGTCGCATTCATAAAAAATCTGGAACACGAACATTCGTCATCGGCGAGCGACAACATGTAATCCACTTATGTCATATAAAATGTAACATTTAAAGTATTACATACCCTTACTGAAAGTGAAATAAAACAAATGTCCCATACCATAAATCTTTCTAACATCAAAACATAAAATGTTACACAAGCGGGCCGCTGCGCAGTTGTTTCATAAAATTCTAGTTGAACACGTTTCTAAGCCTTTAAAAGATAGATTTCAACGGAATAACAAGTAACAACACGGCACAATACCCCGGCGTCTCTTTCTGGGTTTATTGTTCGAACATCTGTGGGGATATGCAAACTCGGAATCGTAAAACAACGGTTTCGGTCTGCGATTACTCGACGCAGTTAACTCTCTCTTACACTCATCTTTATTGAACGATCTACCTGTAAATTTGTAATCTGATGGCCCCTTAACGACTTTGATTAGAACGACTTTATGGGCTTTTAGTAGACCATGAATTGATAACCAGCAAGTTTTTTTCACCATTACCAAAACAGTTTTGGTGAAATGTATCCGAAAACCTCATAAGAAAACTGTAGTAAAGCTAAAATCCTGTATTGATTTTAATAAGGCGATAAGGTTTGAAAATGGAACTTTAAAAAAGAAATGAAAAAACAGATTAGAATATAACAGGTGCTAATACATGCTTGTTAAACGAAAATTGGCGCTGTAACTGGCTGGTTAACACCGCTTTAATACATTTTAAAACGTTGCCCGTAGGTAAAAATATATTCTTTAATCAGTATGATGTTTTATGCAAATGTCCATAATAGAGTCGTACTGGCTGGCGAAAATAATAAAGCCAAAACTTCTATCGCATTTAAAACGGTATTTCATTTAAAAATGGAATCCTCTTTCACATTTAAATTTGAAAAGTTGTCCGGGAACGTCCGAGCGGAGTCGGTAAAAGGGTATTACTTATGAATCAATAGTTAATGAGTATCAATGGGAGGCTTTTGAAACTCGCCAGCCTCTGTGTGCATTCTCGGCGCATCATTAATATTGAAAGTTACTCGCCCGGCCATTGTCTCTCGAGTGGCCGCCTCTTTGTATATTACGCGTCGACTTCTGTACGGAAACGAACTACTCATTTCCTTTAGTCAAAAGTTTTCCTTGAGAAAAATATTAGTCTCAATACTTTGATAGCTGTCTTTATACTCAATGTTTTAATTTCTCATCTGTACGTACATATTATTATGTGAGAAAATTTATTCAGTCTTTTGCAATAACAGGAGTATCCTGTAGTAGCGTAGAAGTATTGATCTCTGAACCTTTCGTTAGATTTAAAAGTTTTTTGTTACGAATCACTTTTGCATAAAATTTTTTGAAACATTAAAGTTAAGTTAAATCTGGATGGTCTTGTTACAGAGTATAATCAAGTACGCCTAGGAAGATAAAATTAATATTCGTAACTTCTAATTACCCACCGGAGGAAATGAACACATCTCAATATCACAGTACGTCGCGTCGGAGCGTATGAAATTACGCATCACCACGCCATTTAGTTTCGGTTACATTTAAACTTTAGATCCAATATACACTAATGGATATGTCTGCGTGAGTGAAGATAATTCAATAATTACATAAATGCATTGCGGATTGATTCGCACGAACGTGTAAAGCTGATTGGAATTGAAATGTAGAGGGGACGTCTGGCCCTGATCAAATGCAGACATCCTGCGCGGCGTATTTCAACAAGATGTTATATGTTACTATATATAGCTAGCGTCCGATTGCTGGGCCTAGGCAACCTCAAAGTCAAGTCCCTAGCTAAACCTAGAGTATTCTTTGTGGAGTACATTATTTCCACAAGGTTATCTTAGCCGTGTTAATATGTGAAGTAATTCTATATAAATACACACTTAATTTTTTCCTAATCTTAGATTACCATACGACCTCATACGTACACAGAAACGGAAGGTTTTGTTTTATTAGTTTTTAACACCTGTGCAATCAATGTTTTAATATTTATCTTTAATTAAAAATGAAACAAAACGAGGCATAAAAATTGATATTCCATAAAAAACTATAAACATGGCCGGCTGAATAAGTTGGTCCTTTTCCATAAAACTATTTTAATTAAAGCCGTTCGATTGGAAGGAGATTATAGAGGGACAAATCGGCCGATAGATTGGGAATATTCAGGCCTCTCTGTAGCTGCAGGAGTAGTAAGCGCTTGGGTCATTAACGTTTACGATAATGACTCAGTTAGAAATGATGTGGTTATCATCGCATCGGATATGACGACAGCCCAGACTTGCCCTAATCTGCGCATGATGGAACGCTATTCTAGATTCAAAACGTAGTACATTCCGTCGGTTAATTAACTGAAAATGGCTTGAATCTGATTTTAGTTACGTCATTTAGCTAGAATTACATTTAACGCGATACAAAGTTGTGTGTGATTATTTTGAAATAAAACAGATACCGTATTGGATTGCCCGACGGTTGGTTAAAATTTAGATCAAAGCTCCGTAAATGACCTTTGAAACCACTAAATGTATCGAATATTTACGCTTTGATTAATTAATACAATATTTATTTGTGATTAAAGGGTATAAGAGTTTACATTATAGCTTCATAGTATACTGTACATGAATTTAAATTGAATATATTAGAATTATGAATGGCGAGTTTATAGATTTTAAGCTGTTATTTACAGTATTCTTACCTACCACAAATTTTGATAGGCAGGTGCGTATGCAAATTTAAATATTGTATGATGTAAAGAGGTATTTAAACAAAATACTTATCAAACAATAGTGTTCAATAATGTCAATTTTTATCCATACCCAACTCAAACCGAAAATCTTTAGCACAAAAAGTCCACAGGCACCTAAAAGCATGAGCATTTTGTCCAACTTGTCGATAAGATTGTCAACAATTTTACCGTCTCATAAAACAATATGGACACGAGAGAAACTACTTTCATAGAGCCCTAGCCAGACTATTTCTTCATAAGGACGCTACAAAGCGTGTCTATGTATAAAACCGCCCGAAACCAGTTTTCTAGGCAAAAAAGAGTACGATGTTCTCGAAAAAAATGTTTTTCAAAACCTTGATGGCGAGACGAGCCTTGTGTGCACTTCGGTAAAGAAAAACCCACTATGAGTAGGTACACTATGTCAACACACCTTTAAATGAGGTATTAGACTGCGGCGACAGTTAAAGCGATTAGCGGGCGAGAGATTGTCTCCAGTTTTACGTCAGATAACTCACTTAAGCGCAGACACAAAGAAAAGACAATGTTAATTACATAATCGAGCAACAAACAGCGCAAAACTGAAATTAATGTATCATAATTAAACGAAAACAAAATATTTAGGAATTTCTTAGGTGTGTAGTCCGCCAACCCGCACTAGGCCAGCGTGGTGGACTATGGCCTAAACCCTCTCAATGGTAGAGGAGACCCGTGCTCAGCAGTGGGCGTATATGGGTTGATGAAGAAGAAAGAAGAAGATTCCGCATAAAAATTTTATATATTTTGCGACAACTTCATCTAAAATGTACATTAAACCACCCAGCAACGTAAACGACTGTCAGTTTAAACGCAAAACATCGGCACGACACATGTCAATAACTCCAACAAGTCAATATCAGTCAAAGGAAAATGTAAGACAGGGGGAATGTTTTTTTCATATTTAATGTGATCGTAATTGCAGTGAAAATAATTGTTGTTAACGTTTTACTGTCAATTTTGCTGTAATGATGTTTATTTCATATATTAACCTTTTTATATTTTATGCAGAGTTTGAAATTTGTTACACTTACTTCAAATATTGAGAAAAACCATCCTCATATTTTTTTTATTTAAGGGTAGTTATAAGGGTAAGTTAGTATTCCACCAAAGAGGTTGTTAGACATTAAAGTCAGCCGCAAATTGGTACTATAAGAAAAAAACTTCGGAATTTTTTATCGCTAATTACTGTATAAATATGTATTCTGACGAGCAAAGAGTTTGGATTCCTCCTCAAAATTGTACCGTTATTGGCGTACAACAGGTATGCAGACTGGTTGCCAGACGGTTTAATAATACAAAATGGTCTGAAAGTCCAGTCTTCAGCGTTATTGGATGGGGTGTAAATTATGAACGGCTGAAGTGGAAGAAAATGTGTTTTCCTTCGATTTTATTATAGCGTTCTTGAAGAAATTCAAGAATCTAGCGCTTCACTGCATTTCAGATTAAAAATTGTAAAGATTGCAAATATTTTTGCTCTTGTACATTTGATATTCGATGAATATTCTACATGCAATTCAAATATCACGTACGTTTCTCCCGAAGAGTTATTCGAGGGCGATATTTTAAATTTTTATTTTTAAGAATGAAAAATATATCGAGATAAAACATGGCTGTTGTAACGGTACGCAGATGCGACGGATTCGCGATCCCTCGCCCGGGGGAGTGAGAAACAAACATCGTAAAAACTTGCGAATACACCAAACAATTCACGAAACTTGAGTGGGTAAATGGACATATTTCTCGTTTGGAGAATTCTGCGTACCACATGCGAGAGAATCTATTGAGAGAACTGGCGGCCGATCCCCAGCGTGAATAACTAACGAAGGAAAAATGAAGCACTCAGTGAACCCTAGTACCGAATTACACGATCTCTCAATAGCTTCTACGCCGATCAAGTGTTTTATTTTGCATATTATAGGGTGAATAAAATTTTATCGGTATATTTTGCGAAACCTCCCTTATCTTGGGAATGTATTTACGTATTGAAAAAGCTTATAAGTTTGCTGAGGCGTTTGTGGAATTATAAAACGTAATACGGATTCTTGTGAGTTTTCTCTTCATTTAATATGAGGTGGTGTTTGAGGATTTTATGAACACAAGCATAATGAGGACGTGAAAGCTTCAAAAACATTTAAAAAATTGATTATATCCGTATAATATTACCGCATTTAAAGTGCAGTAAAAAAATGATACAGAATTCTTTTACGTGTAGTTTCGCAACAATTCTTTAAGAAACTTCCACCTACGTAAAAACATTTATTTAATAATTTGAAATAAGTACCAGACACTTTTCAGTAAGGATAAATAAATACACCCAACAGTCACATACATAGCTCTGACCCCACACTAGGTTACAAGACCTGTATCGTGGGTATCAGACACTACGTGAGACTTTTTCGGTCTCACAAACACCCAGACCCGAAACAAATATTTGTGGATCACACAAACATTTGTGACGCAACAACCCGCGGCCTCACGTTTCGCAAGCTGGTGTCTAGCCAACTGCGCCACGGGGCTGTCGTATAATATGGATGGATAATGGATAATATGGATGTCTAATAATATAATATACCTACGGCGAGTAAATACATACTCTACGTGACTATTATTGTCTCTGAAATTCTGTAATTTACTTTAATTGTGGAAAATTTAACATCTGGACATGCTATTCTTGTATCGCGTGTTGAATGTTATTAGTTTTGAGGCATAATGAAACACTACAATAAAATTGTATATGCCTTCGGACTGAGTTATAGTGTCCTTTACATGTTATATTAACTTCGCTAGAAACGCTAACACTTGGAGTTTATGCGTAACGACTCCACTTTTATTACTCTAGTGCATACTTTGAATAGGAAAAGTAATAGTAAATTGTTTTTCAGTGTTGTATTACAGTTTTTAAGTACAATATGCAGATTGAAAATTTAAAAGTGAGAAAGTTGTAAATTATTTTTATTATTAGTATAGTGTTGTAACATTAGTCGGAGGCTTATAATTAAAATAAGTTTTTTTTAAATTTTACATTCATTTCAGTAACATCCAACTAAGTAGGTAAACATGGAAATATACATTGTAAAATCATGAAGGTAATTTAGTATCCATTTTACTTACAAATGTTTGCTTTGTGGCTTGCGGGCTGAGCTTCGGGAAACTTTTCAACATTCGGCTTTACCGTCATAAGGAAAGAATATTTATTTACAAGCGGAGAGCTCGTCAGCAAATCCTTAACTGCGAGGCGCGTCTTACAAATTGTCACCGTCACGTCGCCGAGTCGCGCCCGCGGCAACGCTCTGTTATGAAAACTCCGTGCCACAGGTAAAGAGCGGCGGAGCAAACAATTTGTTCGCCGCTTACACACTGAATAAACACCCTTATCTTGCGTGTACGTGTAACAGATACCTATAACGTGCTTTAGCGGGCTTTGCGCGTACCCGATCTCCAGTTAGGAAACTGAGCTCGTCATTTTTTAAGAGCGTTACCATAATGCCACTTTATGACGTCGATTTATATTGTGCGCGTTGTCCTGTGTCTGCGGGTGGCGTCGATGCAGCGCTGTGCCCACGCTAACATTTATTATGATATTTTGTTCAGAAATAAGCTCCTTTCAAAGAATTTCGCTGGAGTTTCAACAGTATTTTATTTGATTTATATTCCACGATAAATTGTCATTTGTTTACGTTTTTTTCAAGCACATATTTCTATTTTCATTATGATTATACAGGAAGTTTTTATATAATTTAGTTAAATCTAACCCTTAGTGTATTGTTAATCTATGAACTATACTAATGTCTGTTTAAAGTGGTAATATGTAATTAATTATCCCAAGTAAGTTATCGCGTGCAGCTGTTGAATTCAATCTATCACGACATTACGGAGAATTAGGCACAATATGTCTGCCTAGACAGATGTAGTACGTGTCGCCAGCCGCTATGCCATAAGTCCAGCGCACATTGCCCAAAGGACTTCCTAATGACGATCTCCACTCAATTATTACCATCCAGCTGTAAAGCAATTACATTAATTGTCCACTTAATACAAACGACGTCTCCAATAAATATTATGTGCGGTTATTGGTAAATCCCTGTATTTATGTAAACAATTATTTCACCCTAATTGCTAGCCTGGGATACCGGTTTACGTTACGCCACTAATGAACACAATAATGTAATAGATATTTTCTGACCTCCCATAATAATTATGTATAAATTGCTTACGTTGTTAGAAGGCAAAATGTATTCCTTTACTATTTGCGAATATTTTATAAATCTCACGGTTCTTACAATAAAGGTTGGATGTGTTTTGCAACGTTGTCTATTTTACTGAAATAATTTAATTTAATCAACATTACGATACAAAGATACGTTAATATAAAATATTTGTTAACTCATAAAGATATCTCTATAATTTATTATATTACCTAAGCTGTTTAAAGAATTTCTTAACTTCAAAATTATGTTTAAAACTTTTAATAACAAACAACCAGAAAGTGCATCAATCAAATATTAGAACAAAAATGTAAAAAACTACAGCCAGTTAACAAACCAATTTCAAAATCCCGACGCACAACTTTAACTCGCGATTCAACTGTTTTTTGTTCGACTGTTTGCGATTCAGCGCAATTGCCGATGAATTAGTTATTGCAGTTCAATTATGTAAACGATAAACTGCACCGTCTATTGTTTTGAGTGTTTACCAACACCGCATAATAAGCTGATATATTTACTCCTGTTGAAGCAATAACGATCCCTAATTAGAATAATTACAATAGATTAGTATGGGTAATTATGTTGATTTGAAAGAGCCGGAACGTCTAAATAATGATCTTCGGTGTCTTAGATTTGCATTAGGATTTATAGCTTATTAACGTATCGATTATTGACGCTTAATTAATATAGATATATTTGACGATCAGATCAAATACTGCATCATTAGTTAACCTACAATGTGTACTCATATGACGGCTCTACAAAAGTCAGACTTAGCTTTAATATTGTGACTGTACTTTTTTAATTTTTTTTTAGACGTTTACAGGAGTCCGGCAACCCGCACTTGGACAGCGTGGTAGACTAAGGCCTAAACCCTCGCAATGGTGAGGAGACTTGTGCCCAGCAGTGAGACGTATATGGGCTGATAATGATGAAAATACCACCTCCATTAGTTTTATATTTCATCTTCATCAACCCATATTCGCCCACTGCTGAGCACGGGTCTCCTCTACCATTGAGAGGGTTTAGGCCATAGTCCACCACGCTGGCCTAGTGCGGGTTGGCGGACTACACACCTAAGAAATTCCTAAGAACTCTTAGGTGTGCAGGTTTCATCACGATGTTTTCCTTCACCGTTAAAGCAAGTGATAATTCAATGTGAATACACACATAACTTCGAAAAGTCAGAGGTGTGTGCCTGGGGTTCGAACCCGCGACCGTCGAGATTCTCGACCGCGCGCCCAAATCTCGAGGCCATCACTCACTTTATTATACACACACACACACATTTATATTTCATACTTGTGAGATAAAATCAAATGCAACAATCTTTAATTTGAAATTTAACCCATATGACTTTAGTCTTCGCGATTGACTTATGAAAATAAATATAGAAAAAAGTTGAGTACAATTAGCATATCAGTAAAAAGCATAAACATAATAAATCGGTTGCGTGCTACACACAGATCGGCGCGGGTTTGATCTATTCACACGCCTCCTGTGTTACGCGATGGTATCTAGCGTTGCCGCACAGGTGATTTGTTGAAACGTTAATTACTGTTCGCTGTAAATTAATGATGTAAACCATTTTCATTTTATCTTTTTTATACTCAAATCAACCACGAAGTTCTTTTACGTCTTTTCGCCGAATTGAGCATTAGAATTGTTTCTAAGAACCATCAGCTTAAATCATACGATTTGAAATTTTCTCAGAACATTTTTTAATTCCGATTTCCTAGTAGAACTTATACAAGTTTATTATAAGCTTACTCTAAAATTTAAATTTGATTTGATGGAATGCTCGTTTTAATTCAGTTCAATCAACCGTTTATTCTAATTCAGCCTTTTCAATTCAATCATTTTGTCATCGCGATCAACAATGACTATGTTAATTACGGTGTAATTTTATTCCGAACGAATATTAGGTCAAATAATGTAATGAATTAGTTTGATGATAATCATATGAAATTTACTGAGCATGGATAATATGATTTTAATACCGAAATTAGAATTAAATTTCCATTAATTGCTATGGAGTTTGTCCATTAGCAGTATTGATAACATTTGATGACGATTCTACGAATATCTTTCGATTTAAAAAATTTAAAAAAATAAAATCTTTTAAGAATATCCTACACATTCTAATTTCAGATTACACGATAATCAGTTCATTCCTTTCAGTATTTGTGCGAGTCTACTAAACGGTGTGAAAGGGGAATGGTTAGGGTCATTTATGAGTGTAGAGCATGCGGCTGATAATTGCTAGCAGTCGAGTGGCGGATGTAGATAAAATATGTTCACGCACGCCTCGATACCAGGCACGGCACATCAGTTCCGGTCTTTTACGAGCTGGTCTTAAATACCGTCTATGCTTTTGTGGGTCATAACTCCTACCATATCACTGCTACGAAATTTGTGCTTCACATCGTATAATAAAGATTCGTAAATCAAATCTTATCAACGATGGTCATTTTTGTTATAGGATGCTTTTATTATAGGGCTGCTGTTAAAGCCATTTTATTACTCATATCAATGCCGATTTACATTTTGAAATAGAAAAGTACCGCTGAATTGAAATTAGCTTTGTATACGACCGTATCTGCAATTAAGTCAGTCATTTCAGTCATGCGCGAGTCTTTAAGTATTTTTAATGGGTAAATGGCATCTAAATATTGAAAAACTGGATGTAATTTAAAAATAAAGGCTCTTTGCAAAAATAATTGTTAGGTTTCCATAAGTAAGTTGTAAGTTGAAGTAAATTAAATAATATCACTTTCATAAATATAAATGCCGACAAGATCTTATGTTTTGCATTTAAGTGGCAAGTAAAGGAGTCGGCATAATGGTTATTTTAACGCACGGCTATTTAAGAGCGTCGTTAGAAGTAGTTATTTCTCGGCATTCGCGAGCGGATAAGACGTTCGTATGTGCGCTTATGAAGTTTGCAGCGGCTGATAACTATCCTTAAAGCGGCAACCACTAGATGGAATTGCTAAAAAGCACGTTCGCAGCACTCGCGACGGTTTACGTAAAAACTTCTAATCTCACACCCAAAGCTGAGAAGTTGCACGCAAGCTTTGTAAACATCGGTTTGTTGAATCCATTCCGCACTAACTTTGACATAGTCGGAACCGCGTTCGGTCTCTTCGCAGCGTTTATTCAACTTTTTCTTAACTTCTAATAGTGGTTACATTGTGGGAGTTCAAAAAAGCAATTTCGAGCTCCCAACCACCCACAGTTTATGGTAATGCGCTACTGTCTCGTCTATAGCTTTGTTTAAAACTGTGCAATACTTGTTCAGTAACTGAATACATCGTTTTCACGTGCCTCGCCTCGCCCCGTGCCGTACGTCGCCCAGAGTTTGTTTTGAAGTGTTTGTTTGTTCGGGATACAGCTTAGATTTGTGTATGTGCTCGCTGTTATATTCTTTCCTAACAAGAGGGCCGGAATAGAAATGTATAACATTTCAATGCGACAAATATGAAATAATGGATGTGATTTTTGAACGCTCGGAATATATGTACTGCGTGTTATAGCTACCGTGGGACCTATTTATATTGTGAATCAGCGAATGAGTACCATTGTGTTACCAAGTCGTATTAATGTTAAGCATATTATTTGTTGTCTATGTTGCGTTTGTTAAAAACTTTGAATTATGCAATGAATGCATGAGTGAGCTAAAAACAGTCTCAGGTAAAAAAAATATATCTAGATGTATCAGAAACTATCATTAAATTTTTTCACTGCCCAAAAAAACATTACAATTTTTTATTTAAAACCAAATTCATTATGTCGCAAAAATGGTAACATAACAAAGACATGTGTGATATTATCACACAACAAAAAACACCGACATTCCAAAAGGCGAGAACAAAACGAAAATGTTTTAAGGCGGTTCGCACGCGCGGCGTGAAATAATTTTCGTCCGTCCAAAATCAAACGCAAATATAAAGTGTGAAGCCGAAATGACGTCATATGTAGGATGGTAATGTAACAGATATAGCCCGCGGCGGCGGACGGCGTGCGGCGCGGCTTCCGGCCCGGCCGGCTTATCACGCCAGATAACGCTTGTGCCACTACCACTGCCAGTGCTCAGGTTTAACCCAGTTATGAGTACACATTTTATTGGCCGGTATTTAGGTTGATATTGTAATGGAGAGTGAATTTATCGGCATGGAAAGTTTCACTACGATACAATGCTGCGGATTAATAGTGATGTAAATTGCTTTTCATTTTATCTTTGCACGATGCAGTTTTAATTTTATGATTGTTGATAATGTTTCGATTGTATTTAACTGCATTATTGATTGGGCTTATATCAGATGGCTGGAGTGTAGCGTTTGTTGCTCAATTTATTAGTCATGGAAGTAAATTACTAGAAGTATTCATTAGTCATTATGAGTTCGTCCATTTACTTCATTTTCATGCAGTCTTCTTTTTATATGGGAGTAATGAAGAGCGTTATAATTCATCGTTTGTTAACATCAAAATATCTTCTGAGCTATTTCTTATATCTTACTGAGCTTTCTTCTTAAATTGGTTTTCTTAAAAGAACCATTAAACGTGACTTTAATTACTCATCTTATAATTTTAAATTATTATTTCTGCTGAATGGCTAAGTTCTTAAGACCAAAGATCGTTGACATTTCAAGTCAAATTACTGACAGTTGTTCATCCATGTCGATTTGTTTACCAACAGAGACGTATCATGTTTACTGTTTATTGTTTGAACAGATTGGTCGGAAAACATTCTCGGCTTCCGTTACCAGATGAAGTTAGTGTATCGTTTCCCTACGGTCACTAATAACATTTACATTCGAACAGAAAGAATAAAGGCTCCCCTTCGGCGCCGCGAACTGCCTTATCATCTAATCTCGTTAGAGAACATTGATCCCCTTTTTATAAGGCGTTCGAGCAGAAACCAAGATAACTCCGCTTATTTCCCAAATTAGTTTCCAACTACAACGTTATCGAAACTTGTACACGGCTCGATTGGGCCAATCTGCGTAATATTACACAAGTTCTTGATTAAATTTAATAAAACCAAGACGGTTACCTAATTGCGCGAGCAAACTTTCATTAACGACTGTTCGATTCGTACGGTTCCGCCAGGTCCGATCGATCTGTCGCTGCGCGCCGTTTGCAAATTCCATCGCACAAAAGATACTTGGCTGATTTCGCGTTGATTTCAGACTTGCAATTGCTTTTTGTCTCGCATTCGCTACTTTCCACATTGCTGCTATGTACCAGAAAGTATTAATTAACTTTGAAAGGATCTACATTAACAATGTTCGGGATTAAAATATTTATATTTGTTATAGATACTTTTCTGTAGTTACTTTGCTAAATCACTCTTAAAATTCTCTTTTAATATGACTTTTGTCGTGTTATTTCAACTCATGTATGTCACATCACAACTTTCGGTGCTATAAAAATCCATATTAAGGGTCGAATTAGCAAGATGCAGTTTATCTATCGCTATCATTCAAGAATGTAAAATCAAAATAATTTCAAACTGAGAAATCTGAATTTTAACAAACACGAACAAATGATCACTGTGATTATTTCTGTTCTTCCTCCTTGGAGACAACACGTCAGCCGTCTGTTGAAATATCAATTTATTTCGATCGTATCCTTAAGTAATAAGTCGTCTGAACAGAATTTTAATTCTAACCGAGTGACAGTGTGCGATTGAATCATTTCGTAACGTCGGTACGGTGGAAATGAAATTGAGGTGCCCGCTGAGGAATGAGGCGCTCGCTTAATGAGATTTATCAACGCGGTTGATTCCGTGCGCCGATTACCTACGAGATTTTAAAGCTTGATTTCCCTATGATATCTTTTTCTGATGATGCCATTAATCGGGATTTGTTCGGAATTTTCAATTTTGAGGAAAAATAACGCTTTTAATTTAGAAATGTTTTGATTGTTGTCAAATAACTTCAACGTATTGAAGGGTTTTTGCAATGTTTGAATTCACACAGTATATCGAAAGTTAAATTTGCAGAGATTTGAACCCCCCTAGATTTTGTTATCACTAGCTATTCCTCGGAACAGTACAGGTTTATATAGTTCTGAGTATCAATATTAATATGAAACAATGTTAGCTTAAGCGATTACGAAGCGTTCTCGATTGCTCGATCCCTGTAAGAGGTGCTAACGTGCCGTGTAGCACATAACCTCGTTAACTTTGAGTCAGAAACTTAACATGGGCGAGGCAACAGTGGTGCGGTTGTTGCTTATTAAACTTCATTTCACCTCGGAATTATAACGCCTTTTGGAACATGACCGCGCTCTTCCAAAGCAACCGCTGCGACGGCACCGCTTTGTATGTACCATTTTGTAAGTGATGTCGAGTTTTTAATGCTGATTTTTCCGTTTATAGTATATGTACTGCATTTATGAGCGGTTGTATATTATGGCTGTTTTTTGCTTTAAAACAGTCAATAGAACTCCTTGCATCCGTTGTAACAGTTATGAAAAATAGATTTTTACAACGCTTTTTGCAAATTGCAACGACCTAGATTCAAACTGAGAATGGAAATCGATCATGTTTAATGACATTCTATGGCCTTTGTGCTCCCGGGAATACGTCACAATGCGTTGATATACTTATCCCTGGCAGTAAAGCCTGTTCAATTTCTACGAAACGTAAAATCTATTGAGCTCTGGGCTTTTAGTAAAATGAATTCTAAAACCAGATTCGAATTAAAGACAACAGACGCTCTAAATTTTAATCCGTGCCAAATATTACAGAAAACGATACTGCCAATCAATTATATATTCCACAAATAACTATAACACTTGGAGAACGTTAAACGCTAAGTCATAAAACACAGAACATGAAACATCTAATGAAATCGAAACCGCTAATAAACTAATAATGCAACAGATGAGAACGTACGAAAAAAGAGCAGTTGAACAACAACAAATCGCGAACTAATGAAGCGTATTTTATCAATTATCGTTATGAAACATTGAGTGCGGGCTATCGTGCGATGAAAAAACCCTCTCACGTCTGGCGGTAACAGAAAAACGGAAATAAAACCGGTATTAATTTAATCGAAACTCCTCTTCATTAGTTTCAGTCGTGCGGTTGAGTGGGCAAACAAATAAAAATGTTTGATCTCACCGGTTATGCAATCGGAGCGATATTCGAATCATTACAATTGGACGAACGTTCCATCTGTTATGGTTGCGACCACATACTAATGCATTTTAGAACGAGCGCCGAGCGGGCGAGATACATTCCATATATAACACTTTCTTACTACGTCTGTGATTTATGGCCGAATAATACGATGCATGTGGCTTTCTTAAGACGTATCGATATCTATAATATATCAAATTGTAGAAGTTTGAACGCCTTTTGAGTGTATCACGGAAAAAGTATATATTCTCGATGCAAACTGTAAGATTCATTTCTTAAACGCCATCTTTATAGAATAAAAAATATTTAAAGTTAAAAATGATTCACCTCGCGACATATTTTAAATGCATATTTTATAAATTGCTTATTCAAATTACTACGCGGCTTCCACTCTAGTTATAGCACAAGAACACCTTACAAGTCACTTATAAATTTGCCAATCAACGTACAATGAAGACGCCTTAAAAATGCTAATCGCCTTCGTCTTAATTATTCCGAGATGTCAAGTATCGCCGTGCGCTTTCGAGATATCACGTGGTCAGCTTGTTTGTAGGGCACTTGCTCTCTAGGCATCCACCATTTTAATTATAGCAAGCACCGTCGATCCAAATTGTTCCAATCAGCTAATATTATCTAGCTGCTATTTCAGTATAATTGTGCATAGGATTAATGTGTGTTGTGGTGTTTTATATTTAACAGAACTTGGATCTGGTGGTGTGTGTTTGAAATATAGTACCGCTTGTTATATTAAGTTAAAGTAGCACAAATATTATTTATGGAGTTGTGGAAACAGGCTTTTAAAATCACAATAATTTTAGACGTGTCCTGAATGTGCATTAAAAATTTAACCGCCGTCAGTTCTATTCCAGTTGCATTTGTAGCTCTATCCGAACAAATTAATATTGAAACACCCGCCGCTGTTCCATTTTACACAAAGTTATTATTTCCATACAAACATTTTGACAAACTACAAAGGCACAGTGTTAGGTGTGTATGATATGCAAATAGATTCAACGATATTTGATAGAAATATTTAATCAAAACTTTTAACTGTTAAAACAATTCGATAGTTTTGAACAAATCTATATTCCAAATATATGACGTTGTTTTTCTAAAATTTAACCCTACAGGATAGATTGAGCCTCGGTATTATCCGCATCCATGTTCACGCAAAAATATTTATATAAATGTCAATATGTAAATAAAATCGTCAATATTAATTGTGAATACCGCATGTTCTTTTTTATTTCCCATAAACTCCAAGTAAAAAATGTTATTGTCATTCTGTTCTTAATTAACAAACTATTGGACCAAATAAGAAATGTCGTCGGAAGAATAAAAGTGTCTCTATTCAAGCGTGAAAAGATATTTGAGCAAACATTTGTCATAAGCAATCGTCCAACACTCGCTAATAAGCTGAGGAAGTCACGAGGCACGTCACACGTCAAGCGAATACTCGAGCGGAGTCGAGAGGCCCACAGCGTTCGTTAGCGACCGCGTGACAAACTCCACTCTTCCCACTCTGTCCCACTCCTCAGCTCTTTTCATTAGGAAGTAATTCAGAGTGCCGGGCACTCTTCCGCTTCATTCCTCCATGTTTGTGAGTGCGGAGAGTGCTCGTGGCTCGCTGAATCAGGTGACGCTTTTTGTGACTAGATTAAAGAGGACGCGTTTTCTTAGCAGCGCTGCGCCGCGGCCGGCCGCATTCTTCGTGTGCTAAATTTAGAATTAAGGTCTTGGTTAAGCGAGAATTGTAGTGGGAAATGGGGCGGAAGCGTTTTTGATATGTAATATGTTCGCGTCTTTGTTTAAGCAAAGGCCTGTCGCAATATTCGTCAAAAGTTTTGCGAAGACAAAGCCAAAGTTTTCATTTGGATTCCCGTTGCAGTATTACTTTTGTTCGCTGCATTAGATGAAGTATAAAGTCTTTGTACCAACATAACGATATTAATGTGTTGATAGTAGACAATAAACTCAGACGCAAAACTTAGAATCTTGCACAACAGAAATATTCTTAAAGTTTCCATTATCTAGAAGTTTAAAATTTTATTTCACAATAAAATAGAATAGTCAACAATAAAAGACATCGTTACATTTTGTACAGACTTTTATCGTTCATGCAGTTAGGGAGGACTGTTAAAAAACAACATTTTTTGGCAATAGCCATTAAAGACTTAAATCGAGTACGAATTTTTGAATCGCTCGCAGGCTCTGACGTGTTTTAAGGTAGACCACGTGTTCGAATTAAATTTTGCGGGCTTGTATGGCAAAAATATTTTGATTTAGAATATGCTGCGTGGGCGTTTATTTATTTTTATCATAAAAAATATTTTATATTTTGCCATGGAAAACACGGTCACAGGTTTTCTACAATTTATTGTATGGAAATAAAAGAAACTACAACACTCAACCACACCTTGTAAAAATTAATTGTACAAACCTGTACCTTGAATAATAATTTGGGAGTCATTTTGAGTCCTTTCTTCATATAGCTTGCTTTTTAAAAGGTTGGGAATGAAAAATAATGGTACTGACATTTGATGGTAATTGCTCATCAGTTGACACATTTTCAATAGCTTGGTTTTATTGATTGCAAAGAGACGATTTTGTCACACAAACCTACTGTTCTTTAAAGTGAACTACATCCCATCATTTTAATTTTTTTTTTAGACAACTCCCAAGTAGATAGACAGACGCAAAATTCAAATAACCCATTATAGACTGAGCTTGACGTTGCCTAACAGCGGTGTTCACACGACAACCTATGTTTAAAATCACTCGATTCCACTATAAAACCAAACATTACTTTTTGAACAACACTCAGTTGGAGCACTGTGTTGTCTGGCGTTAAAGTTATTTCGCAAAATGTCACTAGTATGTTTCTCGTCAGCTAAAACGATGTGTGAAAGCAATTTGGTAATGCACTTTTATATACATTACTTGCATGTCCGCTGACGCCTTTTAAAATTTCGCCGACACAATCTCTACCGCGCAATATTTGGAGTGGCGAAAAAATGAGATTTAACGAGTGTACAATGCAAAGTGATTTCACGGTTTTTAATATACTTTCGGTTCTTAATATACTTTTAAAAAAAGAACGGAATGTATACTATAATGAAAACAGTTTCTGTATAATTCCCGAAGAGAGAAAACGGACCTCGATATGAAGTACTGTGGAATTATTCTTGGTAAAGAAAAGTTTGTTATTATCAGCAAATATTTGATGCAGACCTGTTGGATTCAAAATTCGAAGAACTGGTCTCCTCAACACACGAAATGTTTTCATTTGTTATGACTACGTTAATTAGTGGGTGTATGGAATTGTATGTGCTTTGTACAATTTGGCAAGAATAGGCAAAAGCACTAAAAAGTTCTTGTAACGTGATTTAAAATTATAAATAAGTAAATAAAATACACAAATAAATACACAAATTTCAGATTAAAATAACACAAAACACTTAGAGGCTAAAAAATATTTGTTTGTGTTAGGATATATGTATTATGATTCAAAATATAAACGACAGAAACGCAAAAAATAAATTGATTTACAGAGATAAGGCTGGAGTCTAAACCGCCATGTTGACGTGCTCATTTTCGCTGCAAAAAATGAAATCCTCAGCATACCGTCGGAAATATTTACGCCGAAATTACTCAGACATAAAATATAGTATCTCTGTAACAAGAAAGTCCGTGGGTAATGTTCTGCTTAAGTTACAGTCTATTACGCACGTCCCAAATTGAAGGAACAACTTCATGGTAGTGTAGCCTGACTGAGAAAGCGTAATCGCAAAAGGCCTACACAGGGAGAACTTAATCCCGACATTTACACTAATGATTACATAACACTAGGGACACGAAAATATAAACAAAAGCATCTAGTCGCATGAGTTGACCCCTCCTAGAGAAGGACTATTAAGTAGGGTCGGCTCACTTAAAACGACCCTCGGGATTTCAAGCCCCGATTTACTGGACATAGAATGAGCAATAAAAATATAATTACATTGTTTTACTTCGAATTAACGAATAGCGAAGAAAAAGAAACTGGCTGAATTACGCGTCCGCGATAAAAAAAAAAAACGCTGTTAAATTATACGTTTGGGAGCATTAATACGAAATCGTGTGCTATTTAAAACACTTGGTCGACGCGATTCGATTTCACAGGCCCGAATTAAGGTACGATCATCACTTGTGTGAAACATCGAGCCGCGTCGATTTATCACTCGTGCGAACACAAAAATCGGTTAGATTTTTTTGTGACCGTATTGAATTTGCGTATAGGATGACCCAGTACGTAAACGAGAAGCTTTTACCTGCATGAAGCTAGCACGGATATATACGCAAAAAGCGTATCGGGCGGATCAATCGGCGTTTATCGCAGGTCGAAATCTGTTGCGCGTGTGTAAGGCACGTAGCGCGCGTATTATCGAGCCGGGCGATCGCGAAGCGAACGATATTAGTACCATTCGTCTTTGTCGTACCGTTTCCTAATTTGAATAATCGTTGGTGAGAATGCAGAGTGATTCGCCGTAGTGCGAGGGGTCCGACAGAAACGTAACCATATCTAATGGCCACATTGCGGATTCATACGTACGTGTTTGTATTCACCCAAAATAGAATTATTCATCGCTCAGACCGCATTAATCTCAAGTGTATTGTGAATAGAAACAAAAACGTAGCACAAAAGAAAAAGGAAAAAATTGCAAAGTGTGAATTTTCTCATTACGCCACAAATCAAGTGTTAAAACAAATATTTAAAAAGAGAAAGGAATTCGCAGACTACAAAATGCTCCTCATCCCTGGCTACTGGCAAATGCGAAATCCGATTTAATTTATTTTTATCGCGGGGTTTTATAATTTCATTTTCGCACTTTCCATTTGGAGAGAAGGCCCGCGTCGCCGCACCGCCGCGCCGCGCCGCGCCGCGGTCCGCCGCCGCTCTATCCGAATGAGATCTTCACGAAATCAGGTACAAAAGAACGATAATGAACGCTCACTGCTTGCTACGTAATCTAAATTATTATACAAGTCGAAATTCTTCCTTGGCACCGAAAGAAATCTACTTTATCTCGGGTACCGAGAGATGTTTAATAAAATTAAAATGTCTGGGTTGGGCCCTTTTCGATGTTTACGGTAGCTCTGTAACAGTATTTCGATTCTAATTTTCTCTCGTCTCTCTTTTAAAAAAGTCTGTAGTCGTCTACGTCAGTTAGTACATTTTAAATGAAAAACAGCGCTGCTTTTCTTGGATACTCCAAATTTAGCAGATAATAAACCGCGCTTGAGCCTTTTGAGGGAAAAAAATCCTAGGAAACTGAGGTACCTGAATATTTACCGCGACGAACGTAGGTTGAACTACATAGGAAGCTTTACTACCTGTACTTATGGATTTTTTTGTGTTAAATTATACAACCATCCCCAATTAACGAGACAACTCATTCTAATTGTAAATATGTAGGTATGTAATATGCGTATGTAATATAGATAGTACAGTCTGCTTCTACTACCTAAAGAAATCCATATTACGAAGACTTTGGCCATACAAATACACCTCTTTTTCTTATTTCAAATGCGTTTTGTTTGGCTCGTCTCCACACTACAGGTAGGGAGACTTTAAGTGAGGAATGCGAAACAAGAAGGACAAAGTTTCGATGTTATACAGGATGTTAAGAGTACGCGGGAGGGCCCACCGCCGTCGCGGCGCCAACCATCGATTCCTTTTGCCCCTCTGCACTAACTTTCATTCTCGATTTTCTTCCCTTTAATAAGTCTGACTCATAAGTCTACAACTTTAAGAAATATTTTTGAAACAGTTATATAAAATGTTTCGTAACCAGAGACCGCGTGTTCAATCCCGCACACAGACAAATGTTTGTGTGATCAACAAATATTTGTTTGGGTTTATGTGTTTGTGAAAAAAGTTTCTCGTATTTTCTGATATCAACGATACAGGACGTGTATCCTAGTGTGGGGTTAGAACTATTTTTATGACAGTTGGGTGTATTTATTTATTATTATTAATCCACCAATAATATATCAGTAACGTCACTATTTATTCTACTTTCAAAAATAATAACATAATATACACAACTGTCACCAAAACGTAACACGCTTGAGATAGCAACTTCCTAAGAATCGCTTTTAATTGATTTGAGTCACGTGGCAAACGTTTGTATGTTTTCAAGATGTTTTCATACTGAACTCGTTTTTTAAGTCAGGAGCAAAAGTTTCAGTGTGAATTTATTAAGTCGAGACTGGTTAGGCGTATTTAAGTTTATCTTGTTCTTCTATTAGAAAGATATAACACCTCGATGAAAGCGATTGAGTTGAGTTGTCCTACGCGAGTCTACAAGAAAAACATTGGCTTCGCACAGCATTGCTAGGGAAAATTCAGCATTTCATTAAAAAAGATAGGTCGCGGGCATAATGGCGGATGATGTCTGAGCCGTTCCGTGAAACATAATCCGAGTAAAATAGACGTCTCCTGAAATAACCGTTTGGGTAATCACGATTGTCACACCAGTGAACTGAGCTGTAATTAGGCAAATGCACCATGTAACGTTGAGTCGGCGGATCGCGGCCCCCGCCCCGCGCCCGCACCCCGCCGCGCCGTATTGTTCCACCTAATGATTATATAACCGTACTTTTACTACACAATTAAAATTTAACCGTTCCTAAAATTGTACAGAAGATTGCACGGTACTTTATTTCATCTCGGCGGAGCGTGGCGAGCTCCCTAAAAGGTCGTTACCAAAATCAGAGGTAAATGTTGAGATTGTACATAAATATTAAGAAAGTTAAGCAGGGAATACTCTCTGTATTTATACGCGAGTGTGAAATGTACAAAGCGATCGAGATGTTTGACGCTGGTGCAAGAATGATATAGTGGGAAATGAGTAAAAATGTGTTGATGACAGCCGCCACTCGGTCTATTTTTAAACTTGGATGCTTTGTGTTGCATATCTTGCTATTTTTATTCATAAAAAATTTAAAAGAGATATTTCAAACTATTTTAAACTGAACCAGAGATTGGTGGTTTTTGTAAAAATTGAGGAAGGATAAAGCAGAGATATTTCTTTGAGTATTTACACTTAATTTTTTCTAGTGATGACTGTCATCGGAACAGGGGCCAATTTTTGAATTACTGAATGTAAGTGATTTTATTAAGTCAGTAAATATTATTTTATTTAATTGCAATATACATGTGAGGGTGAAGGAACAATTCATCACATTGTATATTGTGTAGATTGGATCAACTTTTGCAACAACGTCTCAGTTTCAAGTCTTTGTAAAATAAAGCCTTGAACATGCGAAATACAAGATAGACAAGAAGTAGGAATGGAGTGTAATGCAAAGCCAGCGGCAAGGTTAAAATGTTGTAGGCGGCAAGTAAGTCGACGCACTCGGAGTTTATAAAGCACCTTATAAGAAATAACAACGCGAACCGCCGCGGATGTCTAACTTAAATAAGATTTAATATTCCTATCCGGCAGGAAACTTCTTGAAGGAGCGTGTGTAATCAAAATCTGCACTGGAAAACTTTCTACAGGAATCTCCGAGCAATTGCAGCACCGTTGGTCGGTAAAAAACTGAAATGAACTTGTCGCTTAAAACTAATTTCATTCCCAACTTTCGTGTTAGAATAGTTTTTTTGTGTTTCTCCCTTTTTTCCATCCCCGACTTGTTCACAGTTTAAAAATCAATTTCTCAGAGCTCGCCAAAAGGGCAACTTTAGGTGTTTACCCGGGTCGCCACGGCGCGGCTATGTGCACCGAAACTTAACCGTCCTCTTGTTCTTCAACGGCGAATTTTCTTTACGAAATTAGCCAACTTCAAGGAAATATTTGCAAACAACTTGTGTCCATACAAACGGGCAAAGTCCAACAAAATGCTCTCACAGGTGATACGAAACCTGTTAAAATTGTTACCGAACTTTTTTTAAAAAACAACAAATAATACTTCATTATTCAAATTTTATTCGTCTAGTTTCCCTTTGTCTTTGTTTTCGTGTTGATATTTTTGTTTTGGCGAGTCTCCCCTATTTGCTTGTTCAATAGCGTTTTCCTTATTATCATCTTAGCTTTATTTTATAAACAGTAGTTGCGCGGCGTGCCCGGCGACATTAAGGAGTAGCTACGTATGCATCAATTCGATTTTATTTTCAATTTAGCCGGAGCGACATTATCTTCAGACTATCTACTTGAAATATTCTGCCAAGGCGGATTCTCGGAAACAGAAAAACTATTAAACGTGACTAAGTACATTTGCGACAGAGCGAACGAAGCGGCCCTTGTCCTTCAAGAGCGCAATTAGTTCGCTTTTTGTTGCACTCGGATGCTTTGAGTAATGATTGGACGTTGAGTACCGACGAATTGCGGTTGTTTATGCTCGCGGCAAACGCTGATTTATCGTTGGCCTCGGTCAGACCGCTGCCCTTTCAATTTGGGAACACAAAATCATAATTACACTTCATTTAACACTAATTTCGGTCGATTTGACACGCGACTGGCGATAAGAAATCTCAACACAAATTGTGCGCGGAAATAAATTGAACGGCAGTTTCTATTATTGGAATGTATGGGAATAACACAGGTTAAAGTGCACCAGTGCGAGGATAATCTCTCCTATAGTATGCAAATATGTAGGCGTGGTCCAAGAAACTTGGCAGCGGTCGTACGTTCGCGCGATCCGGCAAATCTGTGCGCCGCTTATCAGCTGTGATTCATACTTGTGTCGTATACAGCGGCCGACACCAGCACCGAGCGCCCGCACTACGTACCGCCAGCCACACAAAACACAAACATTAGCACGACTCACGCCACGCTACTTACTAACTGCGCGCCATGAGACATCATTTTTATTTTGTGGATAACGCTTATACGTCCCAAGGATTCACCGACGCTTTGTCAACGGGGAATAGAATGGATCGCGATGAGAAATGTGCGCGAATAATTTATCATTGGGTAAGTTTGGGAGACGTAGCTCGTGTCAGCGCGAGCATGCGAGTAAATGCTTATTTCTAATTTAACGGGGAATTTTTCGAGGAACAGATAAAGCTATGAAGATGAATAACCGAGTAAGAACAATGAATGGCGCGGGGGCGAGTCGAAATGTCGACCGGCTGCGAACAATACCTGTGTCGAAGCGAAACAACGGGATACAGGAAGGGAGCGACGTTAACAACATTTTTTCACTTGCAGGTCGTTATAAAAATACAGATAAGAGCGCACGTGCCGTTTATGGCTGAAGATGTCGGGGGAGACGCGAGCACAAAGCGGCCGAGATTTATTGGCTCGCTGTAAACGCGCATAGGAGGAAGTTTGTACACTGGCTTTCGACGAAACGCAATATTTAACGTTCAACTATTCCCATCAAATTGTTGTGTAAAGAAAGGAAAAACTTAAATTGAAGCGATTAAGGCGTGCGCCGAATCGTGATTGATTTCTTGCGCTGGGCGCAGTGGTGGAGTGGCGGAGTGGTGGCGTGGCGCGCCCATCCGGCCTATCGTCCTGCGGCGAGCCGGTCGCGGTCCTGCGCACCATTGTACCCCACGATTTATTTCTGTTTCGCTGTTTTTATTGCGTACTCGGAACTTATAACGAAATAGTTACGGCTGTTAAAAGGTTTTATTGGTTAACCTTCGGCGTGTGCGGTCATAAAATAGATTCGTAACCAAAGAAGCGTACGCACAGCGCTAGATTTATAACTGTATCACGTGAAAAAGAAACAAATTTGCCCTACAGAAGGATATAAAACGGAAGATATAGCATAAATTTATCGATAAATTGTGGAAATCTCAGTATAATAAAATATTTTCTATTGAATATTGTATGAAAAGAGTTTTACGGGGGTGACTCATTTCGCTCCGTTTTATAACCTACCTTTTTATGCAAGACTTGGGGAAGGGAAATAGCGTTTACGATATATATGAATTGTGTCGTTAGCGCGCGTGTTCGGGCTTGAGCGGGAGAGCGCGGGAGGAGAGCGAGCGACGAACATCGACCGCGAGCTGAAGTGACAGACAGTGCAATTAAAATTATTAATATCCCGGTGATCAGATTGAGAGCGTGGTGGCGCGAGTCGGCGCGACCTCCCCTCGAGCCTACGAGCAAATTCACTTAATTTACCGCTCGCGTCGAGGCCCCGCTAAAACTTTACGCACTTAATAAACTCCGAGACGAATTAAAATTCCGTCGGTTTAGTAACAATCGTGTCGGAACGCCGTTAACTCTTTCGCCGGCCGTCGAGTTATTAATAAAGGACACGGCCGGCTCGCGTTGATTTATCTGCAAAAATAATGACAAGGGGCGCGGCTAATCACAATTAACAAGTTTATGAGTTGTTGGTGGATAAGCACAAGTTGTGGTGTCGCGCTCACTTATTTAAATATGCAAATGATTTTTGAGTGTGCGCCGTAAGTTCGGTTGCAGGTTGTTTAGCATAAACAAATCGCGACGGTTCGCAGTGCTCGCTCCGGGCTCGGCGGCCGAGTGTTAGACAAGCGGCGGGAATAAATAATCTCTCAGTTAGATGTTCCCTCCTCGGGGGCGATCGTAAATCAGCTCGAGACGAAATTTCCGTCTAATGCGAATGTAAAATTTAGGGAACAATGCCGCTGTAGTTTCGCAACGAGCGCTCTTTAAGGAACTTGCGCGTGATACTTCAAAGGCGGTTGAGCTCTGATTAACTCCGATTTATTTACTCAAGCACTGAAATAACAATGACGCGTAGATACTTGGTGGCACGCTTCAGATTTAGATTAATCCTGTTTGTCGGTCGGCTTAGCGTCGCATTCAGCAATCAATTCGCATCAGTCAACATCTTGCTGGTTTGAATCGTGTACAAATAACATAATCCAAAATATATAATCAGTTCGTACTCGCGGATACACTTGTATAAATTTTGGATATTTAATTAATTAAATATGTTGACCAAAGTAACAACAAACTTCTCAACTTATAGATGAGTTTTACGGTTTAAAGTAAAAAATGAGTTTTTCTTATTGTAGAGGAAGCCTAAATTCGACATCGGGATAACTCAGTAATTGTCAGTGACTCTCAAAATCTGAGAAAAATCTTTTAATTTTTGTAAAACATCCAAGAACCAAAAAGACCATATCTTATTTGCTTGACTCTAGAAATTAATATTTATTAAATAGTAAATTTTGTTAATAAATACACCCTCTATTTCGTTATATAACGCTTGGAATTCGGAGAAATTCACTAAGTTACGTTGATTCGCGGAGCCCTTTAATTCTGTGGTAACACAGTTGTTGAGAGTGAAATGGGGAGACAGGAACATAAATAACATGAAATTTGTATCTTCGGAATGTATCTTAGACTTGCTAAAAGGGTCCCCGGGAATTAGCAACATTTATGGCGAAATACTTGTATTGTTAACTGTTTAAATAGTTGGATTCAATTGTCAAGGAATTTTAATACTCTCTTGTCTAAACTAAGGTTATAGCACAGTCTATTTGAATTTGATTAATCGCCTCTTTCATACTGTGGTAAAAGACTATTGCAGGAAAAATGCACGTTGAATATTAAGAGTGAGTAGCAAAGTATTTCGCAAGTAACATTAAAATCAAATTATAATTATAAATTTAGTTAATCATTGTGCTGTAGATACAGTTTAATATAAAAGCAATAGCACAAAATTCTATTTATATTTTTTATCTCAATTTCCAGTCCCAGAAGGTAAAATGTTTACTCGATGATAAAAAACTGAATTCGCGAAGACACCCATACATTTTTTATGCGTAGATTAAGGAAATTCCAGATGTTTTTATTTCTCGAAGAAAACTAAGCGTTTATTTTTAATCTTGAATATTTTATCAGTGTGTTTAACATTTCCCAGCAACAAATATTATTTCAAGAGGGCTTGGGAAAATTTAGGCTTTCCTCATACTCAATATCTATTTTGAAGTTAAATAAGAAAGTAAATTCAGTATTTATATTTAATAACTGATTTGTAAAAGTAATTGTATTGTATACGTTGATTTTAACTAACGAATAGAACCAAGAAAAATATCTTGTATTTCATAGTAACAAACAAAAAATATATAATTTTGTGATGACGTTAGTGTCAAAAGTAAGCAAGTCGTATTGAAAATTCTCCGAAACACGCTAATATAGCATTTGTAGGATCAAAATGTGCAAAATATTTTTTGCCAATCAAAACAGCGCCTAATACAGAGTGGCGTCGAATTCATTAAACAATATATATGAAACGGATCGTATTTACTTGAAAATGCGCTCAAACATATTAATTATTTAAATGACAATTATTTTTAATTTACATATAATAAACAAGAAACTCAGTATTTTACAACTGCTATAAATTTCAAACGAATAAATAAAGTTGTCAGTTGCAATTGCGCCATCAAAAATGGAAGATCGGTGGCGACGGGCGGTCAGTAAGTGCGCTCATTAACCGAGTGCAGTCAGTTAAAGACGTTTCTGACAGTAACCGCGACTCCTTTAATGATGGAACGAAGTTGTAAAGAATAACTGAGTGGAGTTTAAATTTTAGAATGTTGCTTGACATGAAGTTGTTGTGTTATCAGCAAGTAGTTCCAACATGTACCGCTAGATGGTGCTGTTAATATTTTTTTGTGAACGTGTACGTGATTGTAAAAGTTAAATAAATAAGTCAGATATTTATTAATGAAACATTTTGAACGTTCATTCATTTTGCCTCAAGAAGGAACGAATGTTTTTAATATGTTGGGTGAAGATATGTAATTTAAAAAAAGTCAATGCACTAATCAGTAAGATGGATTATATTTTTGAGATACAGAATAAAAATAATTTTTAATTAAATAATAAAGTAAGTGCTTTATAATGGCCACTAACAGAATACGCCGGTTATAGATGTTTCTCATAGTAACAGAGTCCATTAAAGTTAAAGGAGCTGCAGACCTGTATAAATAATAACTGAGCGGCTTTGATATTGTTGTGCGGACGTTTTGCTGAGTTATAGTCGTGAAATATATACTACTTACTCTTTCTCGTCATTATGCAAAAGCGGATAATGTTTCTGAAAAATATCGAGGCTTAATGATTTTCATAAGCCACAGATATATTTTTGTCGTCATTTAGGAAAGAAAATCGGGAAAAATTGAAGTAAAGACAAATATAAATGGTTTGTCTATTAATATAAAAATAAATGCGTCAAATTCAAATAATGCGACAAATTTAGCCTTTGTCTATGGTGTAAATTGTGATATTCTAAAACGGACATTGAACAATCGATTTTTATGTATAAGAAAACTTTAAGAACATTTTTAATATACCCCATAACTCACGGTTAAATATAGCTTACGCGAGTGCTAAAGAGTATCAATAGTCGATAGACTTCCTGTCGAAACGCTCTCTGGAAGTTTTTGCAAAGTCAGCATTAATATGGGAGCAACCAAGAACTTGTAAGCGAATCCAAGTAATCCTCAGCGAGATTTATATGAGAGCGCGTAGGTAACGCAGTACGGCTACGTCGTAGTTAGTAGCTACATGCTACGAGAAACGCTACGTACCGTAGACGTGCAAGGTTAAAGTGATTTTATGTGAGATGTAATAACATGTTTATTTTGTAGTATATCGTTATTTATTCGTACGCGGTGAAATATTATTATATTGTTCGCATTGGTGGCATGTTTCTCGGATGTTGGAGGCGGTTGAGGAATTTCGTACCTAAATTTAATTTTACCCGACTTATTGTCGCTTGCGGCTTTGCATCTTTTATTAAAAATTACGCGGTGTGATGTCTGCTAATTGAGTCGAAAATTTAATGCGAGAAATTTACTAACATCGATTGTTTAAACATTATTAAGTCTAAAAAAGTCTGAATTGCTAATATACGTTTTTTCTACTTAGAAACCGGATCAAATACATATCTTAAATACCGTATACCGCGACTATAACGTCTGCAATAATATTCAAATTAAAATTTAATTTAACATTCAAAAGCCAACCGAAATTCCACCGAAGCGGCGCCACTAATAACGACGAAGCCAAGTTAATAAGATACAAAACAAAAAAGCAATTGAGCTCATCGTTTCCTCCCCTCCATCATACCAAACATTATTACACGAGGCATTCCGAGAACTCGACGTACTTGGTAATCGAAAAAAGGACTTAATATCTCGCGATACGCGGATAAAATAAAGGCTTATTCAGCGCTGCTCTCGCATGGACGCACCGCACATCGCTCGTACTATACACATGATAGTAGAAGAACGAGTAAGCAAATAAAGTAAGAAGCATGTCACCTGCCGCGACGGGGAGCCTTCCCACGCGCTTTAACGTTCACTCGATACACGTTTGTATAAACGCTAATTTGCCTTTGTTCTTACAGAATTTACCTTTCGGTTTCTAAGTCCCGTTCGCGTGTCATATTTGAACGTATAAAATGATCCACAAAGATTAGTGTACTCTCGTAAATGTTCAACATTTGTGAATACGTTTGTGGTAAAATTGTTAATTCTGCGTACTCTCGCTTTCTAGTACGTAGTTAGTTTAACATAATAGCTTTTTAGCTGTATTGTGTTACATTTCACGTAGAATTTTACAAAAGTATTATTTAATTAAATATGTGAGAAAATTGTTCTCCATTTGATTAAAGTTTCGTCTGTTTATTCTCATTGCCTTTTGATACTTTGTAATGTGTTTACTTCAAGAGAAAGTTTTAATTTAAATGTATTAAAAATAATTTTCATAGTATTTTAATGAATAATAAATAATAATAAATACACCCAACAGTCACACACATAGTCCTGACCCCACACTAAGATACGAGTCTTGTGTCGTGGGTATCAGAAACTACGAGAGACTTTTCGGTCTCACAAATACCCAGACCCGAAACAAATATTTGTGGATCACACAAACATTTGTCTCGGTGCGGGGATCGAACCCGCGGCCGCTCGTTTCGCAAACTGGTGTCTAGCCAACCGATATTTTATCAATGACCTGCTCTAATATAAAATTAACTGCTGTATTAATTTACTTAAATTCTAAAAGATATCAGACGATTGACTTAAGGCATGTTGCATTTATTTGACAGACTTCGTATAACCTTGTTATAGACGTTCGAATACATTATAAGTGTAGCTACTACATACCTATCCAATGCAGAGGTGTAAGTTTGCTTGTACGTTAAAATATCTGCAGTGGCTGGATACCCATGTTTCAGTTAACCACATTTACATTGCAACAGATACCAGTGCCCTATCAACCGCCGCATTGGCGTGTTACGATCAAAGTTTCTAATTTCATAGAAGAGTTACCACGTATCGATTAAACACATAACACTCGAACGAAACTTCTGCCCGGTTAATCAACAAGCGAAAGATAAAACCGAAAGTTTAATCGTAATTCACGATATGATTACACGAGCCCCACTTGGTCCCATCAAAGTTGTCGAAATGTTGGTAGCAAGCGTGAAATCATTAAGGCATAAGATAATACGGTTGGGCTAATGAACGGGCGTGTCGTCTGACGATACTACGGTTTCTCGATCGAGTTTAGACTTTATGATCGAGATTTTAATTGATTCCTAATTCAAATTTTAACACTATTCAAAAATTTGTCAAAATACCCAACACTCCTATAATTTTCTGTTTTGTAATGTATTTTTGGTGAGGATAATAGATTATGTGTTACGAAAGCTAACTACCTACTACTTCTTTGATTGAAAAATAATTGCTTTTATCAGTACCTTTATTTTTATCTTTGTATACTGTAAGAACGTCCATAATATACAGGTAATTAATATCGGTATTACACATTGTTTCGAAGAATATAAATTGTTGTACCATAGTTTGCAATCGACACTTATCGGCACAGGTCTTTGTGGAAGGGTATTAGTTACTCTACATTGGTAATAAACATTATAATCATGATATACGAATATTTTATTCAAATACATACTTGTATATGTTTCTTTCAAGAAAAAGAATACTTGTAGCACAAAGGTATCCATAGGACCTAGTACTAACGTCGCTGTTAAGGAAATTAATATTCAAACGCTATACATTTACGTATTACCAAGAGACATACATTTAAAATAGTTGTAACAAGCTCCCGAAATTGATACCGCAGATACGACACTAATGACCGTCCTTCAAACTCTGGCGAACTATAATCATGTAGAAGATTCGAGAACGCTTAGTAAGACGTATGTGCGGGTATGATTCCCATGGTGGCTTCCATCTCCCCGCTTAGTTGGATTACGCTCGCATCATTAATCGCTAAAATTGCGTTCACGTGGCCAACCCGCCCTCCGTCGTGATCCTATCCGAGAATCTTCAATTAAAACCAACTTTCCAATTTCAATTTGATAGATCGAATACAGTTTAAAGCCTACAGACACGAACGCTCCGAGTTGGGTGATTTAATGTGGGTCACAACTAAATCTCATCCGGGATTTGCCACGAATAGGTGAGAATATAACTTATATTTTGTACGTATGTAATATTTTTTACGTATTGGATTTTTCTGCGCATAGAATTGCAAATGTAATCCTGAATTCCAATAGCTTTAGATATATTTTTCGTTGTGAATCTCTTTACATTTTTTGATGGGATTTGTTGAATTTTGAAAGGGTAGTTAGAAAACGATGTTACAATAATATTGAATTACAATTTTAATTAACAATAAGCAAGTAAAATATCCGTGATCATTATTTAATTATTTACTTATTTAGGTACATGTAAAAACATTCAATTTAATACAAAAAAATATCAACAAAACCAACCGGATTTTATTTTGTAAAATTTCGCCGCCAATTAATCACATTATTACCGAACTTAACAGCAAAATATTATTTAGTGGATGCAAAAACATTTTCCTCATATTTATAACATCGACAGGGTATGACGGGTGGCCGCGCCGTCGAGATGTCAGCGATCAATCAGCCGTGCGAATGGTGCCATCTATCAATGTGTCAGGGAGTACGCGACGCGCCGCCAGATGGCAGCACCGGACCGGCCGAGATATTAGAAAACAATTTCCGAATACCAATTTAATGGGCTATACATTGGGTAATTTTGACGTGTATTTTATAAGCGTCTTTTAATATTTTTGGTTTGGGCGTTTGTGGATAATTTTGGGATGTATGTGATATTTTACCTAAGTATAGTAATTTTTTCCTGTTGACGAGGAAATTGAAGTTGAAATTGATTATTATTAATTACTAAAGATTTTAAATATTTTGAACAACATACATAGGTATTTTTGCAGAATTAAATTAAACTAGACAACCTAATCTTTTATGTTATTACTTAAAAACTACAATTATTGAAAGATCATACTATACTTATAAAATAAAGGCATCCATTACCGTCTAATAGAATAGCAATACGTTACAAGTAAAAAATAAAGCCGCAATGTAAACAGTAGTAATTAAAAACACTCGGCCGGATTTTAGGCGTAATGGCGCAATAAAGTTAACCTCATAACATGCGTAAATACACCGCCCGTGTTCATTCCAGGTGACAAAAACAAACACGTCTGCATATATTTATGCAAATGTACACTTAGTTTACAAAACAGGAAGAAGGGTTAAGTTTCGAACAATTTAATCGTAAAACTCACGTATTTATTCGCGGCACGTATCCAAATCGGACACTTTTATGACATCGGGGCACTTCGCGTTAAATGCGGAGGCTTAAAAAGGGTTGATGGCGTCGGCTGTCACCTGCGAAAAGCTGGGACTAAGGTACCTCCATCATGCCGGACGCTCATTGATAATTAATGGGTTGTGGCGCAAACGAAAACAAACGACTGTCACTAGTACACGATTAATATCTCGGCGACGAAGCAAAAACAGAGATACGCTCGTGGCCTTCGCGCGATAAATCATATCTCAAGACGCAAAAATAAATGAAGCCAATGATTAACGACACGGAATTAATTGAGTGACATCGGCGGGTTGAGTGAATCGCCGAATTAAAAGTGCACAGATGATGCCTGCGGACCCGTATATCAAAATCGTTCCTTTAGCCCGCCGCGCCGCGATACGTAGATATTAACAACCTATTGATAAATTTTGCATCGAAAATATTTATTAAGTTTCTTCAATACTCTTGGTCAAAAAATATTATTAAGTAAGTTTTTCTCTGAAAATAATGATAACTATTTTCGCGAACTCCGGATAAATGCATTTCTAACAACGTTAGAAAAAAGTTGTATTATACGTAGAATAATTCTTAGAATTATATCCTTTAAGTCATTATTCTTCGCGTATAAAGTTTACTATTATATCCCCATAAAAGTACACGAAACGTCATGTTATCGCAACCTTATCCTGACGTGTACAGATTCAATCACATGAGCGCACGTTATGAGGATTTAGATAAAAGTTATGAAAATACATACGTCCCCTTACAACTTTCCTTCGATATAAAATAACCACATTGGCGATTTACAGGCGAAACTCGGCAAAAAGCTCTGGGTATATTGTCAATCATTCCGCGCGGAAAATTTCCCTACTGCGAACTGTCAAATATTTATCTTTTTTTCTCTCATTCTTAGCAATGTCAATATCTGAGTCCCGGAATGTTGGAATGTAGGTATTGAGTCTTTTATCTTGAGAGTTATTTTACCATTTCGCTTTTAATATTATAAGTTGTTTTCTTTTATTATATTATGCTGAGTGGGCTGGTTTTAATACCGTAAATAGAAACTATTTCTTCGCAATTAATTTTTCGTTCTTTTTCAGTTTGTCTATAGAACGTCGTCCCACCAGAGGATTATAACTGTCTATGGATTGCTTTTACTCTATACCAATATAGAACATGTTCGTGGGTGAGATAATAAAAATTGTTAATTACGGAAATCAGCCTCTAACTTTCTTTATTAACTACGAATTCCTTTTAATACAAGTATTATAGATTTTTAAATATTTAAGTTCAAATAAAATGTTGGTCGTCATTTGTTTCCATTTTTAAATATCACTTTTTTAATTATAAAATGATCCGTTACTCAAAGAACACAAACGATATAAATTTAAAATGTAATTACACAAGAAACGCACAATAAATGCGTTTCTTTTCACCCCAGCGGTTTAATTTGTAAGTTTTTATTCGATATACAATGGTTGTGCAAGCGGACATCGGTCCCGCAACACCCACATATTATAGCTTCGGAAATTGCGTTAACCACACTGGAGTACCAGGAAATTAGAAATGTTCAGGTAAATAATCCAATATCTCTCTGTCTAGCATAGAAATAAACTTACTCTTTGTCGTATGAAGGGTGCCCGCCGCGTAATATGAAGGTTTTCTGGTTTCCGACGCACGGAAACATGATTTTATGGATTGATTTCTTCCATTCAACATATTTTGTTTGCGTTACGTATGGCGCAAAATATATTGCAAAAATTTAAATAGGTTTTAAAATCGATTATTGCGAAATCACTAGGATTTTACCTGAGCTTAGTGAATAATTCGGTATAGAAGTAATAGACAAATTCGAAATGTAACAGCGTACTCTTAATTCATGAAAAAAAACATGTGTATGTAAGTACAGTTACTCTGAAACTAACTACATAATGTAAATAAGAGTGAAAACAAAATTGAAGTTTCCGTTTTAATGAAATCTAAATTCTATTATTGTAAGTACCATTAAATATTACCACAACATAACATTTGATATTTCGTTCAATTAGTATTTACATGTTTATACTATGTCTCTGCGACTCTCGAAGCGGCAAATAAATACAGTGACGAAACTAAAACTCACAAACACAAATATCGATAAAACTGACATGAACTAGTACAAGGTAGGGCGTGTTATTACTAGTGTACTAAAAGGAAACTGCGGCTCATGTATATAAGAAGCGTTATAACTCCAAGTCCCGATTGCTCCAATACATTTTTCTTGGGATTAAGTCGCTTGACGGTACACGGCGTCCAACTGCGCTAATTACGTTAGTGATTCGCTCCCCCCGCACCCAAAGTAAACGACTCCGCTTTCAGTGTAAACAAGCGCTCAACTTTACCAGGAAAAATTCGCAAACCCACTTATTTATGTCTCCGAGGTGTACGGTGACAGCACAACCTTGTATAGAACAGATCACACAAGTGTTTCATCTTAATTCATTTATATAGAAAACTTTAATATTTTCAGTTTACGTTTAATGTTAGGTAGAAATGTAAACTAAAATTTCACGTGTGTATTCACAAAATAACCTTGGTATTACACTTAATGTCCATTTATAAATTGTTTTAAAATACCGCGCTACAAAATGTTTGCTTTTGAGAAATAAAAATGTTCCACATTTTTTCTAAAGCTCCAGGACACGAAATGAAAAATACCAGAGAGAGAATAAAAAATATTGTTGGCACCAAAATAAACACGGCAAAAAACATAAGAAAACTGAACTTAAGTCGAGGGCGAACTATCCAGATATTATATTTGTGAACGTATTGATCCCTCAGGATACTATGTTCGGTTTCGTTTCGGTAGAACTTTTCAATCCCTCTGCGTTTTGGGAGTTGCACTGGACAATCTTATCAGAGAGGAAGGAGGGGAAGATTTTCCACTGTCCGCCGGCCTCTCACCTCGGAGGATTTCCCCTGGCGCCTCCGAGGACCGCCGATTGGATTACGAATTATTATGCGTGCATGCGCCTTAGATTTACATTCTTAACGAAGATTAGTAAGCAAATCTCACCCATTTAAATGCTGAGATTATACTGCTCAAATGAACATTATAGCCTAATCTTTATAAGATTTACATCAACTTGCCAAAAATTAATAAATCTATTATCGGTACTAATGGTATTGAGTTAGTTATTTATTTGCGAGCTGGCAACTGGTAGTTGAAAAAGAATCGCTTGTTGACAAGCATGTTGACAAGTACGTTCTTCACGACAGAATTAATTATACACCTACTTATCGCGTTCCGTGCATTCAGTCGCGCGCGGCGTGTCACGTCATTCTTCTTCTTCTTCATCAACCCATATACGCCCACTGCTGAGCACGGGTCTCCTCTACCATTGAGAGGGTTTTAGGCCATAGTCCGCCACGCTGGCCTAGTGCGGGTTGGCGGACTACACACCTAAGAAATTCCTAAGAACTTTTAGGTGTGCAGGTTTCATCACGATGTTTTCCTTCACCGTTAAAGCAAGTGATAATTCAATTTGAATACACACATAACTTCGAAAAGTCAGAGGTGTGTGCCTGGGGTTCGAACCCGCGACCGCCGAGATTCTCGACCGCGCGCCTAAACCTCGAGGCCATCACTGCTTGTCACGTCATTGTTAAAGACATATTATTAGTTTTTTTCTGTAGTTATTTTAGAATAAATAATAAATTCTTTTTACAAAATATGATACTAGATTTTTTTCTTAAAAATCTTATTCTAATATGTTATGTCTTATGTCACTGTGATTTGTGCCCTTAGGACATTTCACAGAGGGTGTGTTTTTGAGTGACTGTCATGCTCGGTATACGGCCTGTATCGCATATTATTTTATTTGATTGTATTTCAATATGTCGTTGGACACCTTTCGCTTGAGTATCTGTGTTGTTTATTTTTTATCTGTTTTTGCGCCTATAAAAGGCAAGTTAAATGAGTGTTATTATCTTGTCAGAACGGTTTAAAGTTTAAACATTGATGCGACCGTAGCATCCAGTATAACACATTCTAATATGAGTTACCGTTTAGGCAGATTGAAGAATAAAATTTTGCTAAAAAAATAAGCGTCTAACGAAAGTTCTAAGTACCCGATAGCATTAGACCGGTCGGCCCACGAACATCGGAGATAATGCCATTGCAATACCCGAGATCCGATTGTATTGGCAAATTGGATCAAATGCAGCGCTCACCGCACAAAAGATAAGAGTGGGATACGGGTACAACTGTAATATTATGTTGCGGCTATCGCGGCCGGATCACCGCCGTGTGCCGCGCTCATCACGATGAAAACTATCGCTTTAAGCGCTGCACTCGCTTATTTTTTTAAATCTTCTATTCGATCGTTTCTTTTGTTGGCAATACTTGGTTCCAAAGAGGTTGAATGGCGTCTGTAATGCGACCTATGTATATGTTGTAATGTCAAATGTTATCTCGGGCTTGATAAAGCTAAAAGGGTTGGAATAGTTTATTTAGCTAAGTGTGAATCACGTTAGAAATATATTGCAAACTGGCTTGAATTTACGTATTAAACATTTATATACGAGTCTATTGCTACTTTAGTATGCATAGGTCTTAAAGCTGTATAGGTTTCTTGGAAAGCGGTTTCCTTAATATTATTCTTATATCTCTTATACTGCGTCGTTAAACAATTGAAAACATTTTATTCAGTATTGTAACTTATTAAAAAATCAACTATTAAAAATCTTTAAGTAAGTTAGTCAGACTTTGCCAGACATATTACGCTTTCTTTCGTACAGATGTTTTGTGAAGAATTGAGAAAAATATCAGACGACAGACAATGCAGATTACAACTGCCCATTGGGGACGCATAAAGACTTGCACGAAATGTAGCAAAGACTTTTTACTTGGTTAAGGAGAATGTACGATACTTTTAATTTATTAATAGTGCTTTTGTCAAGTTATATTGTCGTAAATTGTCTGCAGTTTTAATCATGAGTATGGATCTGGATAATAAATTATTTCGCAGTTTTTATTTATTACTATCGCGTTGTGCTTTTGTAATTGCACATTTGTCATTTTCAAATTTAATGATGGCGAAACTTTAATGGATTTATATCTGTTCGCGTAAAGTATGTGATAACAACAAATATTTGTCTAGATTGGGTATTGTTGGTATCTATGACTCAAGAATTCGATTAATTTGTTAATGATTGTTAAATAAATATTGCTAAAAAAATTTGTTAAATGTATTCGATAATAAGTAAATATTACTACAAATATTTACCATTATTGGATTTGTACACATCAAAATTAATGCTTAATCGAGAATGATTAATCAGTTGCAATCAAAATTCCCATTTCAATATTACATGTGCTTTTAATCGAGATGAGTCGATAGATATATTTTCACTCATGATTCTCGGACACGTCGACCGCTTCGTGAATGTATTCATGCGGGTACATTTTCGGTATCATCACGATGATCGCGTTGAAGCATCAAGCCTCATTTCGCCGTCGTTACGGGGTGAATTTTAAATTCGCTTCGAGGGTGTCCCTCTCAACTATGTATGAGGGCCGGCCTACGCTCAATCGTGTCCAGAACCCCATATGAACTACGCACCCTTGTCCGCCAAAACTCCACGTAAACCCATTACACGCTTTAAATTCTATAAAACACTATTTTGCATACGGATTACGCGAAACAGAGCCACTTGAAGTTCCATTATCTAAGAAAGAAAAAGAAAAATCTAAAATAAAATTAACAACGTAATCAACTCGCCGCTACACAATGAAAATCGCAATTGAGACGTGCTAAACAATACGGCACGTTTAACCTTATCTCCCCTTGACTTATGATATCATTATTTCCCTTTTTACAAAAATTTACCGAGGAAAACAAGCGCGCGGTGGGCATACTAATTCTGCTCGGTCAATATATTGGTATCGGCTCCGGTCCGCCGGGCCGGCCGTAATTCCAATAGCGAAATCTTCATACAATAAAACAGAAGCGAGCAATTTCAATGTTAAATCTCATAATTCAAATTTCTCGTTGTTTACCGGCTACGCTTCGGCGGCTATATAAACTCTCAAAATCTACCCACATCCGAAACGAAAGCCGTGCAACGTTATTTATGGAAAGCCACGTTTCATTGTTGTGTCGGTTTTCATTTTAACGCTTAATTTTTTTTCTATTTGTTGTATTCTCGCGACGGAGCGGCCCTTCGCTGATTTGTTTTCGTCTTCGCTTTTCTGCTATTAATTCCGGCGATGCGTGATTTACGCACGAAGCACATGGGGCTCTCGCGGCCGCGGCGAACATCAAGCACGGGGAAGACAAATGCCTGTCGAAGAAATGCGGTTGTTTTGCGTTATGTAAAGGAGGATAATGCCCATTTACCCCAACCCAAACATAAAGCGCGGTGATTTAGTAGAAAATACCGCTTATTTGCATCGCCAATACATCTCCCCGGTGCGCGTAAAACATTTAGACGTAAAATCGAATGGACGAAACAAGATATAAATGGTCGCTTGCACAGAATCTCGGATTTTACAACCGCCTCGTATATCTTTAAGTGAAATATGGTCCGATCTCATATTCAATCGCCGACATTATATTCGGAAAAGTTAGATAAGTACGTAGATGCTTACTGAATGGAATTTCTATTCTTGGGGAAAATTTTAAAACTCCGCAAAATTTATCGTTTCTAAATAATATTTTAACTGTGTAAAGCGGCTATAAATCAGCCCATGGCTACATACCTTTTTGGACATATTAAAGCAATAGATTGTACCGTATATTATGAAAAGTAGGACGCGCGCGGATTTTACATTTTATGGAAAACAAGAACAGTGAATAAATCTTGAAAAAAATCACGCGTGGAGGGAATATCACGTGTATTTTGCACCCGCAGGCTCTAAATTCATATATTGGTACAAAATCATTGAATTTCAAACGACAGCGGTGTTGCAATATACGGTTTGTAGAAAGGCTTTAAAATACGTTATGAATTTTCATGTCAAAAGCTGCACCGTCGATGGTATCCTGTAGTCTGGCACTATGTAGCTCGATTGTGTTCGTCTCAATGAGCCTTTAGAGTCAGCAAGGGTTAACGTTTTTGTGTGTGCACGCCGGAAGCGCCTCTCCCAAGCGCGGGGGCCCTGCCCTTCATACATACTTGAGTACGCCCGCTTTAGTATCATAAAAATGTAATTAAAATTCACATCATCCGCCCCTGCCGCGGCTCAAGAGCTGGGGGATAACTATTCTATTGTTTCACCATGTAGGATGCTGAGGAACATTCTACATTTAAATTACCACGTAACTTCAAAACAAGCTTGAATTTTTTAGCCGGAGGGCTTTGTTCGTATTAAGTAACAACAAGGGAAATATTTAATAGCTATGAGATATCTTTTGAACGAGCTAGTATTACGATCGGAAAACGCTTCTCCGGAATAACGAGGTAGGTAAATTACATTTACTTCGATAATACTCAATCGTGATACCCACGTCGGTGCGGCCCTACAAAATGTTTCTTAATAAATACATCGATTGTTTTCGTCTTAAGCGTGTACTTGGGTATGAGGAAAAACGTGAATTTATGTCGAAACGCAAACCGTATTTGAGAATGTTTGCATACTGAGAAATACTTAAGAAATCCATTTATGTAAAACGCTCCGTGGGGTAACTAAGATCGCGTTCGTAATATTGTTCTTAAAGCAGAATTTCCTTTCTATAACGACACAATTTATATTGTTATATGCCAAGCGAAAAGTTTCCTTAATCCTCTTGATTTACAGCCACGTTTCCCCTGTGCGAAGTGTCCATTCAACAAAGCCATAATTATTTTACCTTAATGCGATGATACGTACCTGAAAGCAAAAAGAAAAAGTTCATAAATAAAAGACAGGTTACACGTAACGCGCGCACGCGAGCAAACAGATAGCGTTCAAAATACAAGGCAAATAGTGAAAGATTGTGAGCCATGGCAAGGTGTGGTAGAAAATCATTTTTCACAAACAGAGTCGCCTGATACTAGCTAATGCTTCACACTTAGGGTTGCCAAGTGCCAAATGACTGCGTCTCGCGTGCTTTATGGGAAATTATTGTCACTATTTATTTCGATATCTGCTGTCGATAGCATCAACTGCACTCCTTAATGGTGGAAAATAATGTGCTCTACTTTTTGGCGGGATATCTTTAATAATTTATAGTGTTTGTTTTTTTAGTGTTGAGGTAACTGTGCAACTTTTTATCGGAAATATTTTTTCACAGTCTATTTTTCCATTAATATAACATAAAAATATTTTAATATTAATGTTGATAGCATGGAAATAACAGGTTACTTTCCTTTCAAGCTGATTGCAGATCATTTAAAAATGACTTATATAAGTAGTTTAATGGTAATATTAAAGCATGCAACCCTGTTCATAGCACTCCGCTCCACCCGCGGGCTCGACCGCTATTCTGATAGATAGGAAATGAAGACAGATTAGCTTCGCGTGACTCTACAAGGTTCAGCTAACTTGACGGAGACTAACACTTGGATAAATATTGCGTTTGCCAATGTCTGGCCATACCTTTATTCATGATCATTTGTCTTTTTATAGATATGCAAACGGACGAGTGATAAATTTTATTATATCTGATTGTTATGTTTTTATATAAACACCAACAATAGTAAAATAACATAAATCCCGCCCTTAAAAAGCGAGTGATCGATGATTTGTAATAAAAATATATTTTGTCGAAAAATAAAAAGACAACCTAAACTTAAATTACATTCCTTTTTTGAATAGTGTATTGATTACATTCAATTTAAAATTCAATAACAAAATTATGTATTTTTAATGACGTATCTATGTCGTTTGATTGGCCATATGAATAAACGAGTATTTCATTTCAATTTATAAAGAAGGAGAGAGGGGGAGGCTTATTAAGTCTAGAATACACGGATTGCATCCGCATTACGGGCTGTTGAAGTAGATAAGGGAAAGAAAAGGGGAAAAGAGTATGCCGCGGGTAACACGGGTGTTGAGGGATTTGATTTGTTGTGTCTCTTGTAATCTGGTTATCTCAGTCGATCCCAACTATACATACTGTCATTAAAAGGGCTAAAACATGTTCTACCACTTTCAAAAAGCATTAATTTGTTACTCGAAACAGTGAAGTTGACTCAACGCATATTAGATTATAACTATGTTAGTTTCTTGTCAAATTCTAGACTTACACAAGTTTATCATGTTGATGTATCGAGTCTCACCAATTATTATGGAAATAGCATCCCAAAGGAACTCTTCCCATTTCATCTTTACATAAAACTTATATAAAAATTGAACCGAAACTAAGTTTGTCTCGCGCTGGAATAACATTACAGATGTTTGTATATAAGTTTTCCCATATTAACCTTTATCATCATATTTATCAGCTCATATACTATTCTGCTTGTTAGATATCAACATTTTAGTATATCGTATCTAAAACAAATGGCCAAATCGACTGTTAAATATTCTGTGATTCCTTCATCGACATGATGAATATACAGAAACACTGGCACTCAAATTAATTATATTTATTACATACTTAAAAGTATTTTCGTGTCGGTAATTAGTGGAATTAATACTAAATTGTTTTTAATTGCTTTCGCTTACATTACGACTCTTTTAATGAGACATCGTCCCTTGCGACTCTCATCAAAGAAAACTTTGTGTTTAGATCCAAGTTACGAATAAAGTGATGGAAAGGACGCTTCAATTTATTTGACGACCTCAATGCTACTGGGGTGGCGTGGTTAACCGGAATAACTCAGGTTCGATTCTTGAAAATAAAATGTTTAGTCATTTTGTTTATCGCGTGTTATCTTAAATTAATATTACCTATTTTTAAATCTAGATTTACATATAAATATTTTTTTACGTGCAAGCATCGTTGTTCTATATCCTAATAATAGTATTTGCCTTAGGCTTCCTCACTACTATCTTTTGATGTCTGTAATAATTCATCCAAAATTACGGCTGTAATTTCTCGACATGTAAAAACGTCACCTGAAATTACGACGAGTCACAAACGTAAATTATGGGCACAGATTCACAGGCAGATGGGCGGGGCCGGGTGGCGTGCGTGCTCACAATCACTCTTTAAACCCACTTTAATGTTTACACTTACACCGGCCAGTCATTATGTTCGTGCCCTCCGTATGTCCACTCTGACAACTTATTGTTCTATTAACCGCTCTTTAACAACCTAATTTTTGACGCTTAAATTTTAAACGAGCCCATTATTATGCGCATTGTGAATTAAAGCCAACGTAAACACTTGTAAACGTAAACCAAACGTCGCCATTACGACGCAATCAACTTGTAACCTGATGGAAAATTAAATCAGCAATTTGTTTCACCCGCTATTGATAAGGAAACAAATGTGTATTTTATCAAGCGTATTGTTAATTTATTTACTTTTTTAATGTACGACTTGTCGGCAATGTGACGTTAAAAATTAATTCGAAACGCAAAGCTCTCGTTTATATTTATTTTGGGAATCATTTATTTTCGTCAAACAATTAGGCTGGGAGTCCGCGTCGCTCGCAAGGCCGGCTGGCCGGAAGAAACTTCACGTCACATCGGCTCGCCCTCGCAAAAAAGGGTTGGTTTAACGTACGCTTTTTTGTTGCATAATCCTATACGCACGAAGCCCTTCCTTCGGTTAATGCGCCGCTCGTGCGTCCGCCCGCCCGACCGTCGTCGGCCCGAGAGGCCAGTTTAAAAATGTCATTTACAGAGAGCCTAGTAAATCCAGATTTGTTGTTGAGTGACTTTCTAATTCCGCCGACGGGAAGAACTTTGTGAAACGTATACTGTGTTGATGAGCGCCGCCAGTGACCGCGACCAGCCCCACAGCCTAATCCGATCCGCGGACTAGAATTGTTGCCCAAACTTGTACCGGACACTGGCGCCGCCTCGTGACACCCGCCCGCTTTACAATCGCACTGTGTACCAACTACGGAGGTACTTTGATTTAATTTACACCGCAAACCGGCATAAAGTTTCGCACTCTAAAACAGAAACGTTGTTCCCACACACTAATCCTTATAAACACGCTATCCGTCAAAGTTGATTGTTAATCTGAAACGGATACTTGCTGTAAATATATATTTATCTGTATAAACATCGTTTTGTGGAGTTTTGCTCACTTTAGCAGTAATCCAATAAGTCGATGAGCGTGACTGAAGTTTCACTAAACAATACCGTCTGAAACTAAATCTATAGGGGGAACTAAATACGTTGTGTACACTGGAACAATAGAAGAGAGATTCTGTTTTTCTAAATAATAAGAACTGGTTAATCCCACATCAAACTTGACAACTCCGGGCGGACATTTTGCGGGCTGTAAAAAAATGCATAATACGAATTTTGCGTTAAAATTGTACTCCGAGTACGCTTGAACTAGTAACATAATTTAGCATTGTAATGTCTCAATAAGAACGCCGCTATTGTTTGGCTTTCAAGCGCAATTCTCCGCAGGAAAATGACGGAGTGCGTTATATAATCGGTTCGTGGAATTTGGGAAAGCAGAATAGGTAGCTTACAAGGCAATCAACGAGCAGTAGGAGGCTTTATTAACCCGTCAGGGCAGTGCGGGCTGGGCTAATCAATCGCCGTTCGCGTGTCGACCACGCTATCTGTCTTTGGCCGATTGGACCAGATAAGGTCGCCGACGCAACATTACCTACGTATATTGGTAATGGGCCATTTATAAAATTAACTTCTTTTATCTTCCCGAACAGATAGTATTAAGGAAAGTAAATAAGTCTAAAGTGCTTTGTGCGAAATGAATAGGCCTATATTAATGGCGGATCGTATTTCCTGTTTTGTAACTTCAGGTCACAGGGGAAAAATCGTCTGAACGCTCGCGGGCTAACTATGTTTTTGCGCGTCACGGTTAATTGGTGTTGGTAATAACGTTGTGTATTATGTTTAAAATAAATAATACCCTATTTTTATCTCATGATTTCATTTTAAAATATATTATACTTAACAAAGTCCGTCATAAATCAAGTCACACATAATATTTCATCGGTGCAGTACATTATGACGGAGAAAATTTAAACTCCTTTTATATTTATGTAAAATAAAGACTCACGTATTGAAACTCGTTTAAACATGACAACAAAGTTAGCCGGGCAATGAAAAATACTTTATACACTTCAGAATTTTCTAGTTTTCATAAATCACCCAGCGCTGAATGCCAGAGAGGGGGAAGTTTAAAAGTAAAGTCGGGTAAATTCTCAGCGGAACTTTCTATGAGATTAAAGTCATAATTTACTTGATGAGAGGGCATTATGTTGTCGAATATGAAACGGGCTACCCCATTTACAGAACTGATTTCCCTAAATGGGAGTTTGCAAAAATTGAAAGCAAAAAAAGCGTCCGCCCGCGATAATTCGTGAGTATCGCGAATTCAACGGCGGCGAGTATAACCGTACGTCTCCGAGATAGCGCAAGGGACCGGCTCATTAACGTCAACGCGGATCCCGGCCAGTTTATGCCCACCGATACCTTTAAGGTGTTTACAAAGCGGCTAAGCGAACGCAATCGAGACGGGCCGCAATGAAAAAACCCTGCGCCGAGCGTAATCCGTACCTAATGCCCTTTAAAACCTCCACAATTTAATGCTAAGTACAGCAATCTGAAGATGACGGCGAGCTCTTCTGGAGAGGGTTGAAAAAAATGATACACGCCCGCCGGAGGGAGGGCAATGAAAATTTAGTTAGCGGGGCAGCTGTTCTCGACCCGAGATAACACTTTAAGGTGTATAAGACTGCCTCCAACAGGTGAGTGAAACAAGCTGAGCGCAGTCGAAACTTCGCAACACATCTATGTAGCGGCACGTCGGATCGCGCCCGAACCGTTTTACAATACACAGGATATTACTCGCGATAACGAATGCATTTTGAATATAATGAGTAATAAGCCGGCGAATTTAAAATTTAAACCGTGCGATAAACATAATCAGTTTTATTAATCAGAATGTACATAGTTTGAAGCAATTTATTGGACAGTGCGAGCTCGTTAAGAGGATGAGCGGTAAAGCTCTCAGTTTAAATTATGTGCGTGTATAACGTTTAACATAAACAACGGTTTCAATGTATGATGTTTATATGTACTGCGTGCACTACGCTACCTTTTAAAATATCAATATTTACACCAGTAAAGCACTCGGCCGACGATACCGTCTGATTTATGAGGGAAAAAGTTTGTTTAATGGAAAACGTAACAACGAAATTAATCTGAGAGCAGAGTTGGAGAGGGCAATTAAGTTACTCATTATCATCTACCCTCGGCAAAAGAGAAATAACTTGAGCAAAACAAGGAACGGTTTTAGAGCACGACGAAATAATAGCCGCTATCGTATTTGTAGTAATGGGCGCGCTGAATTAATTAGCGGGCACGGTATCGCACGGAGCGGGGCAGGTGTGCACGAGGCTTTACAACGCCATTACGCTACAGAATACATGGGGGTTGAACCGCCTGAGCGATTGACCGCGCACATTTACAGCTTTATGTACCGATGGCGACGACCTTTGCAAACAATGCACACTTCCACCGTGTGTTTCGCAAAGTATTCCAATAGACGCGAAGACAATGGCGTCGATCGTGTTCGTACGCTAAACGCGCATCCCACTCATTACCTGATAAAATTATATTAAATCCGCGCTCAGTTGAGACATAACAGTGTCGCTGCGTTTAATCAAATCGCTTTCCAAATAAATGGAGCGCAGACGAATCAATAACGCGAATTCAATTTACAATTCTACGTACACCAGTGACGTATCTATTGTTAGATGTGATTGCCAGAGAAGACAGATAAACGCACAGATCTGCCGATTGCTTTCCGATGAAAAAGATTGGAGATTCATCGATAGGACGCGCGAGTCCCAAAGTGAAAAATGTACATTTGGATGGCGTTAATTCGTTTAATTTCCGGTGAGAGGGAACGCGCGAGAGGGACGGGCGGGAGGGCCGAGAGGGGCAGAGGGGCCGGCCCAGTCCGCTCAGATTAATTCAGCGCCGACGCTGTCACAGATAAGGACACTGAAATAAATTGAAAATGTTCAGAGATTGATTTAAAAACTCTGGAGAATATATCGAAGGCGTCCACAGTGAAAATTACAAACCGCATTCTAATTCATAGATTTCCATTTCATAAGAGACTTAACGTGGAAAACTGCGGGCGTAATGAATAAATTATAGGTGTTTCTCTCCGGCGGTTAAAACGAGAGGTGGCTTCCATTTCCGACGGCTTAAACACCAACAATTTTAATTTAGCCACGACGCGAGCAATTATCGCTAAGTTACTTTCTTGAATCTCGACTCTGTAAATTTTATACGCTAACAGTAGAATCTGGCGATTGTCTATTAAATCGTTTATAAAATGGTGAAATTAATGCAATCGGCGTGAGCGAGCTAAGATGGGAGACATCGGCGGGCTTCGTGATCCGAATGTCAAATGAAGGCGAATGGCACCATCGGCCGGGATTCTTGGGGCGCGGGTTCCGCTGCTGAGAGGCGAGCCATCATTTACATATTGCGATTTTGTATCGATAACAATTAGGAGATGGAAAATTCGCCGTGCGCCGCTTAGCAATCAGACTTCTGTACATAAAGCGGGAGAACGGCTCGAGCTATCTCAACGGCGTCTATTTACTAAAATTTAAACGCCCCACTTAATCGTAAAGGTAAATGTCACAAGACTTGGCAAACAAAACAAAATAAACTTGCAAATGAAGACACGCCGCAACGAGCACACAGTCAGTGTCGTGTTCCCGTGAAATTCACAGAATCAAAACGTCCGTACATGAAACAAATTGATTGCTGCAGAGGCGCTCGCCAGGCGCCAAGCTCCACGGTAGATTGGTAATAGCGCATGCTAAAGTTATTAGCCAAACGGAAAATGCTATTAGCAGACGTACTGCAGCCGGCCTGCCGTCAAACTTGATTCGTGTGTCAAAGTTGACAGTGTTGCACGTAAGTGATTGTTGCAGCCAATCAAACGCCAATTCAATTGGGACGCGTCAGAAGGGCGAATTATTCTAATAGAGCGAGTTGGAAAAGACTGCACAGAGGTAAATTAAAACAGAGCCAGCCGAGCGGAGTTTTTAATTTGGAAAGATAACAAACGTCGACGTGAAGTGAAATGGCCGCTTCCAAACGTTAAAACAATTTATCCTAGGTAATCCCGAAGTGTCACACGATAATAAGAGTGACATTTAGAGCGGGCCGGCGCGGCGGTTAATTTTGCAGCGGCAGTGGCCGATTGTGACACGAACTAAACCCCTGTTGCCACCAGTAAACCCATCAGGTGCGAGCGCTCCCGACGCCTCACCAACCGCCCACCTAATATTCAGCCACGTTGCTAGCTTTACTCATACTGTATTGTTCAAATTTGTCACTCACGAACACTTTTATTACGTGTTTGCTCGGCAATAATAAAAATTGCAATATATAGTCACGAACACGAGACGGCGCTAACGATGTTTAAACATTTTTATCACAACAAAGACACCCTCATTCTACAAAGCCATTAACTAAGAACACAAACTGTTCCATTACATTAGAACTAGACGATTCATATTCCAACAGTAACGAAAGCAATTATTCGCATCCAGTCAACAAAGACTGAGCGGAGTGGTGCACAAAGAGACCATTTCATAAGTTAAAGCGTTACTGACGATAGTTATCTGCGCGCAACTAGTGATGCAGTAAATCCTGAGAGTCCACTTTCCCAACTATCCGTACTCTTACGCCTGAGCTCTTACTACAGGTTACAACTTAAATTGTTTCCTCCAAAGATTTCGGAAAGCGATAACGGGGATTCAGCGAACGAGTCTAAGCTCGTTGTAATTTTGTTAGGAGGATTTCAAGTATGAGGTATCATACTCGAGTGACGTAAAATCTAAGCGAGGGATCTTATCCTTGTGTACTAATTAGTTTAGGTCTACACGTACCTACTATAAGAATCCCACAAGATTAAGTTTTGTTACAAATTATTTTATGTTTTCTTCTATTACCTTACATTACTTGTATTCAAATAAACCATTTTTTTATAGTTCTAGCTTTTATTATGCGTTTATTTATTTTATATTGACAGAGATAGTATTATTAAATCAATTGTTTTTATTTATGTGTCATTAAAATTGAGAACCTTTATGAATTTTATGGAATCATTGCAAAAACTAAATCTATGTGTCCTTATACCGCACAAAATAAATCAAACGGTAACTCGCCTAAACCGGCACAATTTTTATTACTACAAAACGCAAGAGTTTCATTTAGAAGCAATTTTCTATCAGGATTTTCATGTTGGTAAGCGGAATCCGGGGTTTCATCGCATCAAGCGAGCTTGATAAGATAGTGGTAGGGGTTACATGAGATCTTGGCCACACAATTCCCTCTGAGGATTACGGCTGAGAGAGAAAAGACGATTAATAGCTCCGACTACACTACCTTGGGAATTTATTATAAAACGCTCTCGTAACTTTGTGGTTTTAATCCGCCCGTGTACTTATCGATTTATCAATAGTTTATAGACCCTGTGACGTAGGCGAGACTAGGTAATATTTCGAGCCTGAATCTAATCAACTATTTGTGTATTCAAGAAATTTGTTCTGCTTTTGTAGTTTTTGGTGTTCTGAAGAAAGTATAATTTTCTAGTTATTCATTTTTATAAAGGAAGTAGGGGTGCGAGAAAGTTAAAATATATGACAACTTATTTATTCTTACTATCACTATTTTAACATTAAGTATAAAATTTTGCGTACATGGAAAATAAATAGTATGATAAAAAAATTCCATAATTATTTTTTAGAATTATCTTTCAGAATTTATTTTGGTGTTACGTACTCTGTCCTATAAGCAATATACAATGATTCTATCCGTCACATATCACTCGTTCATAAAGAACTATAATTTACACAAATAAAATAATTTCCAGTTCATTTGACTTATACATGTTTTACTTAATGAAGCTCAAATCCAAGACAAAGCTGTTTAATTGTGGCCTATTGCTATGAATTGTTTCGTTTTTGACCGCTATGTTGTTTTAGGTTGTTTCAATTTAAATTATACATTTCATATGGGCAAGTTAATTTCAAATTTCACCTTTTTGGCTAAGCGAGCGTTACGGTTGACCTTTTGAATGTTGAAATATTCCTCGTCTGTACAAAGATTTCTTGCATGTATCGCGCAGACCTAATGTATTTAAAACACTAATTAATTTTAGAGTCACTCTGGCTTTGATTGTATAAACGTTTAAATATTTTGAACTTACACGAACATAGTCTTGAAAACTTAGCTGAAAAAATGTGAAAGACGGAATGTAAATGTGTGTGTTATTAGAAAATAATGTGACACAAAATGTAGCTTATAAACTGCTCTAAAGTTTAACAAAACTGATTAGTGATTAGAGCGAGAAACCGTATCATGTTATTCACTTTTGTATTTATAAAATTAAAAAAGGAATAGAGGAATATAAACAACATATTTGCTCCATACTGAAATCAGAACGAGTTCTAGTTTGTATTATTAGTTTTATAATTTAAAGAAAAAATGAATGTAGGTTTTAATATATGATTTGCAACTTACGCGTTCAATTCTATTATACTTCATATGGTTTGTATGTTGTACCGGGATTATATCACTATTAAATAATTTGTCGTACGCTATTGCACTCTTATTCCTAGATTAAATATTTATACTAAAGAATAATTTTCTTACAATGATAAATTATTTTTCACAATATCATTAATTTTAAGTGAACAAATGAAGGGGACTTTAGCTTTGTTACTTGTACAGCTTATAATCGATCTTTCAAAGTGCTTCAACTCGTCCACAATTTATGAAACTAGCACTAATTACATCTTTTACTTTAATAGCAGGACGGAAGTATTAAGAACTGTATAACCAAAAGTTTTTCTTTCAAAGAACACCTGGTTCAACTTGAAGGCCGCTTTCTTCTTAATGTATGTTACTACGTTACCGTGGGGGCGTCTTAATTCGATAAAATAATAGTATATGACTCAACTGTCATGAAACCTTTTCAAGAATCGCGTGACCTGAATGTCGAGTACGTTTTATAGTGTACATTAAAAGGTTATTTCAGCTGTATTGATTATTTTTGTGTTGCTTCACCGAAATGTGTTTAGCTAAATGTCAAGCCCCCACCTGAACAAATGCCAACCGACAATGCCTACCAATTTTGTCGGCCGCCAGCCCTAGAAGAACAATTTAATAGTGTGTCAACATTTCACGCGCTCATACTCAGCTATATAGACGGTGAGTGACACCACCGAGCTCCCACCCTGCAACTTATCGTATAACAATTGAAAATTTCAAACTAACTTATAAGGATCGTTAATGTCAAAAATAACAATAGAATCCACTCGGTTCGAGAGAAAATTCATTTTCTGTAGCGTTGTCATGACATAATTTAATCCTCTGTGTCACTGTCAAATTAGGAGACACTAAACCATAGGCGTATCTGACGCAGTGACATTTCTAAACATGAGGGGAACAAATGGTTTTGACATTCAAGTGTTTGAACGACCTTGGCGCCAATGTTGGTGGATGAGCAGAAGGGTTGGCTCCAACTGAGCCTACAATATTCCGTTTAAATTTGTTCTTGAAAATTGAGTGACGTTTAGACTTGTAATTATTATTCATGTCAGACGCGAATGTACGGTTGTTTTGTTAATTTATATGTCCTTACGTGCGAAAGGATTGTAAATTTTTGCTCATTAATTATCATATTAAGCATTCTCGTAAATGAGAGAAATCTTAATTGTGTTACAAATGAAGCGTTTTAGTACTGTCGCGAGTTAAGCGACACAGGCTTTAATTTGAAATATGCAAATTTGGTTACCAAAATAAATATTTTTTAAATTCTCGTGTATTTTTTTAACGTATATTTTGCTTTATTATCGCTATAGCAATAGAATTTGGTGACTGAATCAGAATCTATAGGATTAATTTCCTTTTTAATCGCATGGTGGATTTTGCGTGAATTCAATTTAAAAGTATTACTATTTTTAGACTTCAAGATAATGACTTCAGAATAATGTCATAAATACCAATTTTTAAAATCTCTATTCCATGATTCAGTATTACATCCTGACGGAGATCATACTGTAAAAAAATTCACTATTAAAGTTGAGTCATAATGAGCTGAAGAACACTCCACTACTACTTTAAGGATAACATTATTCGTGAAGCGCAGTGATGAACGCGCAATTTACCAAGTTGCGATAGGCTTTCAGTAGAAAAACAAAACAAGAGAACTTAAAAGAGAATAACTTGTAGTTTTAAACTATCTAGACAACGATACTAAGTTTAATTCCCTAAGGAAACACACAAGCGGGGTGGCGAGTGCGGGCTCACGTCACTGACGTTGTAAATAATTGCTCTGTCGAACACACCTGGCTCGCAAAGAAAATTAAGCGAAACGCAATTTGACTGAGTGATAAAGTACCAGCAGTGGATCAGTTTAATGAGTGCTGCGGAATATTGTTTTTGCTTAATTTTGTAATCTTATTAATTACCTTATCTTTGTCTAAGTTTTAGGTATATATCATGTATTAACTCAACTAACATATTCAGTATTTTCAATAAAACTTTTAAATTTTATTGAAAATACTGAATATGTTAGGTGAGGTTGCTTGGACATATTCCTAGTGATGACAGTCTATTTCGAGTTGAACATTACATGTGTCTTTAAATTAGTTAAGAAACAAAATTTTTCATGCCACAATATTCAAGTGGAAACAAGTGATTAGCCTACACGAATTCTCAAATGAGTCGACTTATGTGCTTCTGACATCAGCCAATTGTGATGATCGTATTAATTCTTTCACATTCGTATTTGAAGAATGATATAATTATTACAATTTCAGTACTTATATAGTTTATTAAGTAAAATTTTTTTATAGGGTCAAATATGCTGAAAATTTTTTCCACAATTATGTACATTTATAAAATGTTTTCGATGATCTTCAGTATTTTATGTGGCACATACGTCGACTCGTCGCAAAAGACTAGAATTCGATAACAATGGCCAGATAACATTTCTTTACTCGACACACGAGTCGTAATCGCGTTTCAACAACGTTTATGTTCCCCTCGCATGACTAGGCTCCTTAAAGGCTATACCTGCGGCAATCTAGTCGTGGGACCTGATAAAAAAGAGACTCTTTTATCCAAATTACTATCGGATTACTTTTTATTTCGGGCATAACCCACTCCGGATAATTAGCGATAACAGTTACGGTCCGCCGCCGCGCGAATTAAACTTTTGTCGCGAATTTTTTCCGACAAATTGCAAAGGTAACAACCGGCCCGACGTGTTTATTAACAAATTCATAAACATTGACTTGCGAATAAAAAGCGACGGCTCCGCGCCCGCCCGCAGCCCAGTCGGACTCCCGAACGCGAACGAGCAAACACGCTTCATATTTTCATGGGATTCAAATAAAAATAAAGTGGATGACCAGGGGCGGTCTAATTTAATATGAGCGCGGGACATCACGTCATGTGGATGAGGTACCTGGTGTCGTTTTATTGCGCGCCCGACGGGTGACTGAATACAAAAATGTTTCGCCGGACGAGCGGCGTTTGTCAGCTGTTAAACAGTTTTATTATTGCCGGACGAACATCGCGCAGCCTATTTGCATAATTGAACGGCCACTTGGAAGCACTAGCATTGTTATACTCTGCCGTTCCATTTGTCAGATTCGCCGTATCATTTATGCATGTTAGCTCATAACGAGAACCGCGCCGTTTTTCTCCACTATTCATTATTTCGCCCTTTGTGTTGTTTGTTATCCGTCGGTCACTCTTCTCCTAAGAAAGGATGAAAAATAAATAACACAATGCTCACTCTCCCCAGTATTGACACAAACAACCGCATTTTTGTTACATGAAGTTAAAAGGGTTTAATCTGGAATTTGGTCAGGTAAAACAAACATTTGCTTTTTGTCGGGGCCCAACAAGTCAAAGCTTGCCGTGATGGCTTCGGTCTACGTTTTAATGAAAAGTAACGAGAGCGTACACCGGGATCCACACACAACTATCTCTATTATGTATGTGTAAAAACAGAGGCGTGTGCGTAACATATACTAGTATCGCGTTTCTATTTCCGCACGAGGGATCTATATGGTGCCGTAAAGTTGCCAATACGAAGCGCCACGTGGCGTTATCAGTGGGAATGGTAATAACAAAATGGATCGTGTACCACATAAAAATTAGGTTAAGTGCCCATTGAGAGTCACAAATCAAACGACGTAATCAGGTATTGTTTGTAAGAAGTAGGTAAGTGGAAACATTCTCGCTATCAGATCAGGGAACAATAAAACAGCAGTAAAATCTGGCATTAGTACACAAAAAGCAGGCGTTATCTGCAAGGCGTAAATGTTTAATGGGAGCAGCCACTCGGAGCGTCCGTGCGCACCTCGCGATCCGATTTTAAACTGATGACTTTTAACCGTCACGTAAATAGCTACTTAGGTGAACTGCTTGGCACTTAAAAGATAGTGTATTGGCGTCTTAAATTTTTAAGAGTTTGTAGTTGAAAGTTTTTAAGAGAGACGTGTGCACCGATTGCTGATAATGAAATTTAATGTCGTGTAACTTCAGAGCTATGGCATTTATAGCAAAATACTCTAGTTGGAAATGTTTATTTTTGAACAGCGTATATAATGTTACTATCATTCACATTTTAACAGACGGCATACAATGTTATACATTTTAACAAAAATATGAACAAAATAATGCATTTGCGAGACAAAACTTCACAATTCCGCTTAAAACAAATTCTGGAAAATTCTTGGTGATATAAAATGTATGTTTTATTCCCCTGTGCGTTTTCGCTTATTTATATGTGTAATTGCGAGTTTACATTTTAGGAGTGGATTCCGTCCGTAAACTTTTGTAAAATAAGTATAGTATATTCTTTTACCAGGGGTCAAGGTAACGTACATATTTTTTTATTATGGGTTTTATAACTTTTTGGTCTTTTATGCGGTCTATTTACAAAATTTCCTTCTTGAAAGTCTCTGAAATCGTTAATCTGATAATACATACATCTTACACTAAGTATCGATGTGTATTTTAAAGCGTGTTCGTAGGTGCCACTAATCCAAATATTTATAAACTATTTCAATTGCAATTGTGTATCTCGGACACTATTATTTGCAATAATACGAATATCCTACGGCCAGAACAAAAATAGTTCTAAATTCAAAACACACATATAATAATTTATGAATAATTCTAACTCAGGGGCCGGATTACGTTGGTGATCACGCGTTACGTACTATAATAGTGGTAATAATTGTTTGAATAACATTCTGTGTGCTGTATTCGACCGCACTTAAATATTCGCCAAAATGTAAATTTAACTCGGTCGAGTATATTTTGATTTTATAGAGTTTCTGCTTTATGGCTTGTAACAAAATCAATTCGACCTCCTGCGTGATTTATGTGTGCTGTTAAATTAAATAATATACAGACTGTTGTGTCAATATTTATAGGTGTTTTTATAAAGATGTAATTAATGAATGAAGAGCGATTTAATGTTCATTATATTGTTTTTTTTTATCATGTTCCAAAATCGTTTGCAGTCATACTTTGCGACAAAAAAAGAATATGCTTAGTAATTAAAATATAAATTTGTAAGTTCTGCTTAAAAAGAAATGCAACAAAGGGAACTATCTTAAGAGTCAATTTAATTTTAGGGGAAGAAAAATTTGAAACATTAATATACAATAAGTATGCGTTCGAGTGTGTGGGTGTAAAAACCCCGAAAGATATTCTGTGCCAACTAACTTTTCCAAGAGCCAGAGACGAATATTTGTTGATGACACAAAGATTTTTCTCAATGTGAGATAGATGTTTTCTGCTTCTTGCTCTCTGGGCCAAGGATTTGCTTTGTTTGATCTATTTTGAAACGTAGAAGGTATGATGAATCATAAAGCCAATTCAATGCATCGTGTATGAAGTATATAAACCATACAATTATTTTGAAAGACTTGGGTTCTTACTGTTCTTGCCTTTCCTTTAAGAAGCAAGCTCCATTGTCCAGTATCACTCAGCGAAAGATTCATGAATGAAATCATATAGGGACACAATCATCTCTCGTGACAAACGAAGCGAGAAGCACACATTACTCTAATACCAATACAAAACGACCGTTGTACCATAAATCAGCAACATTGCGCAGTATAAATTCCTTTCTTCGTTGGATACCTTTGAATACCTATTTTCCTTCATTTTTTTTTTGTTAAAGGCAAAATTAATCGAGGGCTTTTGCGGACATCAAAACAACCTGAGGCCATTGTTGGAAATGATTACAGGAATATTTTACAACGTAAATGTTAATTTTTATTACTCAAATATAACACGCCGCGAAGAACCTGTTGTTATTTTAACAATTTGAATGAAGGCTTTTTGATTCGCCGGCGTAAAGTTGGATATTTTCGTTGGCTAGGGTTTTAATTTAATTTTTAATTAACAATAAGTTACTTTCGAGGATAACGGCGGGTATTAATCAAAATAATGTGGATTTTACATTTGGGATATTCATATTATAGTAGGTAATAGGTATATATTTAGATTATTAAATAGCATTTTTTCCTTATAAATACATGAAAGGATTACGGTTCTTCTACGGTAAAATTGGAAGTTAATGCTATAATACAAATACCTACAAGGAAAAAAGGTCGAGATTGATTATGTAAATTCCGATTGCAATGTTATACCCTTGACGACGAAGATTAAAAAGCCGATGAATGTATTATGATATGGAGCAATTTGTAACGTTTCATGTTTCATTGCTACATTTATTTACGTAGCTACATTACGCACCGCCTAACAATTCCAAACGGTAAGTTCATTAATTTTCTTACAATGAAACACGAATGAATGAACTCAATTAAGCCGAATGCAATTAATAGCCACGAATAATGGTGTCGGTGATTTATCAGTAATAGCTACTATGGCTGATTGACGTTTTTAATTTGCCACCAGGGAGCGCTGGAGTGCGCGCAAGTCTCTAAGGCGCCTCGGCCCGTCAACGTCGACAGCAAATGGTCAGCTCCTGAGGGCTCGTTGTTTTACATGAAAACCACTGATAGTTAGCAACTCACTGTCTGTCTCGCCCCACACCGAAAGCGCTAATTCTTGTTTATTAATAACCTCCGCATACACAAGTTTCAACGGAAATTTATCAAAGTTACAGCCAGCATTCGCTAGTCATTTAACACTGGGCCGCAACTGTCACGCATTAAAAGTGTTTAAACATTAACCGTAGTTGGAAAACTATTTCATAAATCCTCACTGACCGCCGCCATAAAATTAAAACAAAAAGCGCAACTGTTAAATTTAAGCTGTCATACGACAAAATAACAGATATAACGGCTACGTCGGATCGTTCCGCATAACGGGTTTAATTTACAAAACCATTATCGTGAACGCAACAGCAACTTCTCATTCTACTGCCAATAAATCCACTTACCATACATTTGTTGAAACTGTTATGTTTTGTAACATGGGGATAATGATATGTGAAAACGTTAATTAAGTATGTAAATGCGGCAAGATCTAAATGATCGGCCACGAGCCTCGCAAATTACTTTGTGAAGCACCTACTAAGCGAGTGTTGGACTCACCACGATATCGGCTTACTTGCGTCCGAGTGAAAATCATGTTTACTCCACTGCGGGCGGCAAGCCATTTTGATTGAACACGTTTATGTTATACAGCCTAAATTCAATCGACAAGTACGAATCACGTAGGTTGTTATTCGTTTAACGGAGCTCAATTATAACCTTCTATTCGATTTGATGTCCGTTTGGTCCCTTGGGATGTTCGCTGCTCGCTTTGGCCAGCAAAGTTTAAATTAATTCTCGATTGACACATCAGAACCTCGCCAATACTCTGATTTTAAAATACTCTAAGGACCTTTTTCACTATAAGTAATCCGGTTTATCAGAGTTTTATTTACCCTCATTTTAATACAATTGTACTTCATTGTCGGTTTTTAAGTGGGCGTAGTTATTGCGTTTCATAGTCGCCTTTTTTATTAGAGTTTGTTTTTTCAAATAAAAAAAGAAATGATAATTGCAAAAAGTATACTTCATTGACAAATCGGCAGTCAATAAAATCATTTATTATGCCACCATTAAAGCCATGAGGAAACAAAAAGCTAAATAAATATAACACAGCTTAATAGGATCTTCTTGGGTAATATTGTCCTGTACGTTACGCAAGATATTTTTATGACCAATATGTTTTGAGATTGTGATATTCGGCCATCTGTTGATATGTATTAAAGGGATTATGTCCTGTGACAAATGGTATCCTACGCGGGCCATAATGTAGATGGCAGTTCTGTTTTCAACGTGAGCAGTAGGCCATATTTTTGTCTGCGAGTGGACGCGGCCCGTAGAGCAAGACAAACGTATAAATCTGCTTGCCGCACACATTCGTTGCGTGCTTCAGTCCGTCTCAAATTTATGGCCCTTGTCTCTTACGGCTCCATCAAAACTTCTAAAACATATATTATTTCTTGTACACACGAGAAATATCACACGCTTTTATTAAATGTTGAATTTCTTTAGTCTGTGTCTTATTAAAAACATGCTTTACTAGCACACCAAGTCTTTAAGGAATCTACCTTCTCGGCAACCACCAGAAGTTTGAAGCAATCAAAAAAATATTTACCACAATAAGAATCCCGATCTCGGCAAATTAACTAGGTACAACTTTGTTCCGCAAAAAAACCTTATTTCGATGAAGTTGTGTAAAAAATAATTGCCCTAACCCTCCAACTACATTCAGTTTTTAACAAATTAAAACGTCTGCCATTTGAGTTACGGTGGAGTTTCTATAGTATCCCGAATAAATGTTTAAATTATCAATATCCTCCATAGTTACGCTGAACTATTGTTCAAATAGTTCATCGTCAGTTTTAAAACTAAATTCCGTTTTGTTACAAGGTTTCATTTTACCCCAATTTCTGGATTCATCGTTGGATTTCAGCAGACTGGCATAATAATAATGATTGCTGAGAATTCTTTGTTCTTACAAATCGCTCGTTTTTCTTCTTTTAATTTCAAAAGCCTGCGTAGCGCATTTAGTTATTTTTAAACGCGAGTGTTGGAGATTCAGTATTCGCATTTGTTTTTATCCTTATATATTTTGACCAAACATATTATCTTACAGTATATCCCGACCCGCATGTATGTACGTAACTTGAGATGATATCTATAATACAACTTTGTTGTTAAATATAACTATTTTTTCTATATTCGAGCCTGCCGCTCATCCAACAACATAAAGTCTTTATTCATATTTTATGACAAAATGCCCTGTAACTACTTATGAATTATTATGCAAAAATTGTGGCCGGCTGATATTCTCGAGCCAATGAGTAAATTCGCAGCGAATCGCTCGTGACACGTAATTGACAAGTGAATAAAATGTGATATAGTGATGTCGGCGATGCATGCTGTGACCCGACGCGTGGGCCGAGCGACTGTCAATAAATAAACTTATAACATTTTAAATTGACTACCTAAAGGGTGGTCCGAGTATGGCCGCAGAGAGCGAAATCTAGTTAATTAAAATTGTTTTAATAAACAGTACGTTTAAAACGGCAGATTAATATTCTGCGGTTATCGAATCACTGTTTTTACTGAGAATTACCTACACCTCAAAACGTTGAATAATTGACTGTTAATGGCTTTTGTTAATTCATAAAGCGTCATTAGTCTTTCAAATTGTTTAATGTATTGTACAGGTTTTATGTGTTGGCTATTATGGAACGGTTATTAGTGTATTGCAGGAAACAAAGACGGATGAGTATTTTAGTAACGCAATTAACGTTGCCACACGCAAATGACACGTGTGTATGTAGCGATTGATTGACTCTTTAAATTAATGCTCATACACACGACATAAAGCGATTAATGAGAGCATATCTTCTTCCTTCCTTCTATGTTGCAGTCCTATACCGATAGTGTGAGTTTAATAAAAGGCTGGTTCGCTTTCGGAAAACAGCCAGCACGAATGCACGCGTAGATTAGTACGTAACGAAGTGAACGCGGAGTCGAAATTAAGTGCGGTAGTAAAGGCGTTTTTTTTTCGGAAAGGCCAGCACCTATTGCGCTTGTGTATTTCGTGTGGGTAAACGACTGGCAAGACCGGAGTCATGATAATTACGAGACTCGAACGGGCTCATCCCGAGCACCTGTTGCCGGCAACGACTTTAACTAAAATTTAGTGGCATACGTGGTACAAGCTCCGCGCGTCACTTGTATATAATTTCCAAGCGGTTAAGTAGTATTACGCATTTGGGTACACAGTGGAAGTATAAGAAGACATTATTATTGTGTTACATTTTCAGCGTTGTTGTTCTGTGAAGTTAGTAAATTTCCCTGCCGAGTAAGATATAAACCGCACGTGTGAATACAAACAGCAGTTTGCCCGCTCCGAAGCATTAATACGGAGCTTGGAGCTAATTAAGCAAGTATCTTCGCGTATTGATCTCGCTGGGTGTACGGGAAGTGGAATTATGTTCCTTTCGTATTTGGTGCAAAAACACGCGTCGGTGTGATGAATAGTCGGAAAGGATCGATGTATAAAAGCACGATTTTATCTGTAAATGGTGCATATTTCGGTGTATAACAGTGCTAAAAGAATTTTCTTTCAGCTGCATTGCGCTTATGGGCGCGTGAGGCAGCGCTTTACAGCGTTCGCTTATGATATGGCCGGGCTGGAGCCGCTGCCGGCACTAAAACTTTCAGTGGACTGTTACATCGGAGCCAACTAAATAAAGGCCATAGGTTTCAACCCGAGACTTTTCATGGGCGTCGCGTTTATGTCGATTTTATGTAGCATGAGCAAAATACAGCTGTAATTCCAACACGGGAAAATGTATATTACATCGAATCCTTAGTAGAATCTGACAATGCGGGGATTTTTGGAGAGCCTCGGGCTAGGTAAGGGTAGGCGCGACTCGAGTTTGTTACATAAAAATCCCGTTATCGCGACGTGGGTCGACAGATTACTTTCTTGTTAAGAGGATGAAAACAAGAGTTAGTTCCCTTTCTACAAGGAAATAAATATGAACTTTTTTGGCGTTCTTTTTAACAGCGAAATATATTCTCGAAGTTCTTCCGTAACTATTTCAAAGAGGTACATTTTATATGGCAACGTTTTATGCGGGTATAAATCTAGTAAATTACTTCCATTGCCATTCGTATTGTAACACTAACACATGCAAAAGGCAGACAATGAGCACAGAGCATCTATTTCCCGAAGGAGTGTTCATTGACTTAGAGCATTATGTTGTACGTACCGCGGTAGATACGTATTCCAATCGTGACGCGAACCTATCTGCCTAACATTAAACACGAATTTAAATACCTGTTTAGCTAAAACTATCGATACATTGTAAGCCGGGTTTAATGGCTGTAAGCGCCGGCCCCACTAAATTCGATGTAATAAAACGTCGATTCACATTACCACTATATTTCAAACAGACAAATGAAAATAGTTTGGCGATACGAATAATTGGAGCTTTTAAACAAATTTCGTTGAATGTAACAATACATCGCGCGGCGGACGCATGAAATTCACTTTGAATTTTCGACCGGTTCAAAAGTAATCAGCCGATATATAGCACTCCGTTGTGGAATGATCTCTCAGCTGCGGTGGCAAACATGCAATTTGTCCTCGGCGTTAAATCGACCACAAACAAAACGGTCGGCTCTAGCGCCGTGCCATCATTCACCTGTGGTCGCCCATGGTAATGAGATGAACCTACTGTTCAACATATTAGGCTGATTGCAATTGTGCGCGCTCTGTACGTGAAACGCTCTGACCACACCTACCCGCATCCTGGCCGATTGAAATAGCATATACATTCGCGTATTCATATGTACATATGTACCTACTACGTGTGTCAATAAATGATCGGCAGAGCATTGTGTATTATATTCTATTTACAGTACGGCGCAACATTTCGTTTGATGTGCCTTTAATGCCCGACCCTTCACGAAACGCTACTGTTCTAAATCAAGTAACAAAACAATGATAATTTCACCTTTTCATAGTCAAACAAACAATGAGATAATAAATTGTGTGAATTCGTATTTTGTTTGCGGCAAAGCCACAAAAAGCAGGAGCGGTGAGCGCGCCGGTAGCGTGACTCGGTTTTTGGTGCGTCGGCGTCGGCGCGTCATTACTCAACTGCGGTCAGCGAGGTAATGAGATGGGCCTCTGTGCTCACCCGCCAAACTCATTGTCCAAACACCCGCCAACAATATAACAATACGTTCCGTGCTTCAGCCATTGTTAGCTATCATTACTCGCCCTAATTACTGATGAAACACAAAGTGAGGCCCATTCGTGATTATCTATTCCGTAAAAAAGGCGCCGCCGTCCTATATCAAAGGAATTGGTTTAATTTTGCTGACAGTAAATTATTACGGTCATAAATAAAAGTAAACGTTAAAAGCAGCCAAAGATTTTTCCGTAATTTTATTACAGAAAAGTTGTGAGCGTTAAAGGTGGGCGCTGGATGTCATTCGCGGCAACTTTGGTGATATCGTACACGAGAATGACATAAAGAGATTTCGCCAAAACCGTCTCCCTACTAAATTAACGGGATAACGCTCTTTAGGCGCTAAGTTTTACCCGCTGTAATTAACTTGGCCTTAGTAATTAAGATGGTTAATAAATGGGCGCGTAGTAAGTCGCTTTGTGATAATTATGCCAGGAATCCTTTAATATAACCAAAACAAGCGCGAATAACTTGCACTTAGTTGGTGTTAATGTGACAGAAGGACTAGTTATGCTTTACGTCCAAACTTGGTGTGGCAGTTGAGTGAAATTACTTGCCAAGTACTTGGATGTCACTGTCGCCGGTGATGTGCACCATTTCAGTTATTACGAACCGCTTGAGCCCTAACTCCTGTTAATAAAGCCTACCTACCTACCCTAAAACCGTATGACCTGAATTTGCATTTATTTTATTACATTAAATACTGATTATGATATGATTATGATATATTATGATAATGATAAATACATAAAGGTATGTCATCAACTATCCTTTTAGTTCAACCTCTAATAGAGCTTTACTAACCAATTCGAAGTTTTGACGAGCTAAAATTCTAGTACCGTATATTGTATACCGTAGTATTTTGACCAAATTATCGGAATTTTCGACAGCTTGCAACTCATCAGTCACATACAGCACACTGAGTATACAAGGCAAAATAATTAGCCAGCCAGCTGCTTGTGTCCCGCGGGTGACTTGCGTAGCTCTTGCTGTCAAATGGAGTACAGCTAACACGGATAGGTGCCACGATGAAATTGCCTATTAAGCAGATTACTGTTAACCGTCAGACTAGACTGAAATCGGGTTAGGATTTTATGATATTAATATAACGGGCGAAGATGAAACTCTAGTGATTCAGTTCGTAAATATTCATCCACGGTTTATTTATGCATGTAAAAGTAACTTTTATTGCCATTTGTTGAAATTGCGAAGTTAAATTCTGCTACACTATTGGTGTTTTTGCTGTGCATAATCGTGTGTAGTTGTATTGAAATTGATGTGTTTGTCGCAAACGACAGAATGAATTAAATGTGTTTTTTACGCAATTGTTTTGCATTTATAAATGTCATATTTATCGCCGTGTTCATCAAACGCGGTGTCATTAATTGCGCGTTCTTTATTGTTGCAAACTACGGAAGTCGTACATACATGTTAATCTTTTATATTACTCTATATTAATACTAGTCACAAACTATTAATCACGATTCCGTATCCAATGTTTCATAGTGCACATTTTCTATTCTTAGTTTCGCATGTCAAGCTTTCATATAACTCGGTAACGCAACATAAATAACGTATAAAGCGCGGTATAACATTTTAATTCATTTGTTTTCACAGCTTGAAAATTATCGTGAATCGAGTCGCAAGTTATTATCACGCTGCACGCCCGAGGCGTGTAAGTAATAACAATGAAAATCACCGATAAACGACACAACACCCGCACGAACCCGTTGCCTCTGTAATTGCAGCGCCATCGACTTATTTGTTCGCGCACTGGCCGGCTTCATTGTTGGAAAAGTGACATTGGTAACGATGCATTCGTTTCCTTACAATCGATGACTATTCAATTGGTACCTCTTTATTCAAGTCGGGGAAGAAAGGCCGTCAATGGGTTTGGAGCCTCGGTCCGTGTCATTTCTGCACTCAATTTTTATGGGGCTCAGTCCTGTAGGAAGTGATTTGCTAAAACACACTCTTTAATGTACATTGTGAAAGCGTCAGCTCCTTAATGCTCTATTGACGATCAATGCTTGTGGTTTCGATTTATCGCTATCCGTTCTTAAGAGGCTATTGTTGTTGATTCCAATGGAATTATTGGGCGTATTGAGCTCCCGGACGTAATGTGATTTCGTTTGGTCGAATTACAAGATCGTGCACAATACACCCAACCATGAATATGACAGAAATACGGAGTTCTGAGTAGGTTTCTTGTTCGACATGCCTACATAATATCTAATCTGTTCGGTCGTTATAGCCGCTACTGAATTATGTAAAGATTTTGTTTCGCGGACTTTACAAATAAATTGTTTTACGTCGAAATATCGTTTAAAACTAGTAGTATATTTCTCGATAAAAGAGAAATAATTGTATAAACATTTACTCATTCATGAAAACTGAACTCATAATGTTGTTACGTTAATTACTAATGATTATGTAATGGTTTTCGAAAGCTCAATTCTCTTAAAAGGCATTAAATGTAGCAAACATAATAATACTCGCGGCGAACGAAGATTTTCTACAATACGCAGTAATGTTTTCCACAGTTACCACTTCCCGCCTTCTCACTCCATTGGGATTTGAATCTCTCACTAAACCGTAAATGGTCTTATTGCATTGCGATGGCTTCCCATCGGCTGGGACTTGTTAATATTTAACTACACAGTTATGAGATTAAGAAATAATGGAATAGTCTTCGGACACCTTTATACTGTCTTTTAATATGTAATGAAGGGGGGAGTTGGGATTATTTCCACTAGATGGGCTCGTACCAGTGTCCGTGTGGGGTTTGTGCCGTCGTATAATGTTTTGTACTGGATGTTATTGTAACAGTAATGTTACATTTGTTAACAACATAGTACATAGACTATTTTCGTACACAAATTTAAAATGTAAAAAAATATGAGCAGTCTTTATCAGTTTGTAATTGCTAAAAACGTATATGGAGATACGTTTACCTAGATCAAAATTTAACCTAGGGCCGAAACTTTATATAGAAGTAGTGAAATACAAGAAGGTAAATATTTTACATAATAGAGTCAACACTATTGACAAATATCGTATTTTGAGTATTTACACACAACTCTTCTACAGTAGCTTCTAAGCTAGATATAAAAAAATTCCAAAGCAAAAAAGACAGCTCCAAATATCTTCACAGCGAACATTGAATACGTCTTCGTTTAAATCACAGCGTACGGAAAACAGGTGATTACCGCTGACTCCCACGAGTTTTGCATCCCACTTTCTCATATCCATGCATCACGCCAAATGCATGCAACCGCGCCGCCCCCGGGACCCGCTGTTGTGGGACTCGATAGCGTTTCCATGTCCCAAATATCGACGTTTCGATTTGCTATTTCAGTTTGCTGTTTCGAAATTGTAGCGTAATCACGTCTCGCGAACGTAAGCGAAAATGTATCTTCTTTGTCGTAATCAAAGCTATTCTTGGGAATCAGTGTGCGACGGTTTTATTTTGTTGTACTTCTGACAACGTTATTGATTCAGGAGTTTGATTCAGTGGAGGTGGTATATCGAGAGCAGTTTTTTTTCTCTTACATTTACTGAAGCAAGTTGGTTTGATGTATTACCTATTAGATTAATCCATAAAGAAGTATGAATTACCCTGACAAATTAAGATCAATTTTCCTCAAATTCTATGACAATTATTGAGGAAGATGCTAAAATTGCTAAAGATTTCATAGAGGAAAATATCGCGGATTAAACTCCCAAGAAGCTCAAAACCACAAGTTTGTTTCAAAGTGAATTAATTGTAATACACGTAATATTAACAGGGGCTGTTGGTTCGCCGCAAGATGCATCTAAACCCGGCGTATTCCCGTATCTCCCGGGGGAGGAAGCCACGTGCAGCCACTTAGCACTTGCTTACCAAATGTTTCCTTGCGCGTAAACACGCCTTACACTTACGTTATAAAGGTCAATTTCCTTTGCACTATCGTACAAAGTAAACTTGCATTCTCACTCACACAGTCTGAGAGCTCTACTTCAGAAGCTTTGCCGGTATTAGAATTGTCTCGACATGTATAAAAATAGTGGAATTGAAGTGTTTCTTGAAGTGAATTGAATACTGATGAGACACTATAAAAATCAACGTATATTTGACGTGGATCACAGAAATTCGATGTTCTCAAAGGGGGTACATTGTAATGTACGTGAATAACACAGAGTTGCTTTAATCTGGAATTATACAATTTAATCGTGTTTCGAAATTGCCGACTAACTTTATGGTGTTAGTGGGGAACGATCGGCATTTATGATTCACGCGATAGGCGTCTTTACACATTAGGGAGGGAGCGACGCCGAATGAAATATAGATAACACTACTCTTATGCAAAGTGAAAGGTGAAAATTTCACGCTAACAACGCACGCATTCGTAGAAATGCGTCCCACAGGCGCGTGAGGTGGCTTGCGCGGCCAAATGGAATCCGCCCCGCCGAGATTGGTTGCGCTAGTTTCCTTTTTTTATTTAATATTTATGAACTTTGCGACTCACATGTCGCGTTTTACCTTTGTATAATGGCATTTGCTTCAAGCTTCGCTGACACTTTGAATGCCAAACGAACGTTGAACACACCCTTGGTAACGCGCTGTTGATTAAAGGACAGTTGCTTGGAGTCGGCGCGATAAAATTCTAGAATTATAAATACTCGAAGACAAAAGTGTTAATGTTTTAAAATAAAAATACACACAATGGAAGGCATTTCGCGGAGGGGACATCGTTAATTATTTTTTTCAACAGGCGAGGCAATAAATAAAGGTAAAGGGTGCTATTAAACGCATTATTCGGGCATATTTAATGTACTGAAAAGACTAAAAGGTTTATTTTTTCCACGGAGTCAAGGGCTTTACAAAAAATCACCTTTTGAATAAGGTTTTCATTCAACATATGATTTATACGTTTGACTCCACACACGCAGTAAAGGATAGAACAATGCTTTTTATTTAAAATATATGATTGATTTACAATTCGTAGAAAGATTTGAACCTTCATTTCGGGCTCTATGTGAGCGGGTACAAAAGATATATTCCAAATTGAACCACTAAAACTTCAGCCCTTTTTATCCCAGAGGTCAAATTCACAGAATCTCATCTTATCTTATATCTTGGGCCTAAAACAAACCTTACAGAATTTTAAGTCACGGAATGATATTGGATTCGTGTTACGGTATGTTTGGCGTTGGTTGCTTTTGTGTTTATTAATTAAATGGATTATCCGAGTGCGACGTAAACTTGTGGTAATATTTTACTGATATAAAAGCAAGTTGCCATCTTAAGGGTTGACGTCGGCGCGTCGGCGCGTGGTCCTCGCCGCAATGAAAAATAGATAATAAAATGTATTGAAATGGCTGTGGGCCGGCTTATCCGGTTGAAAGTCAATGAATATTTGATTTCAATTTTTTTCCTACGTCGCCGTGAAGTATTCACGCCATACCTAATTTGATTTTCGCCATTTCGCCCGTTCGCCGGGGCAGTTTGCATTCATATTCAGTTTGAATACCCGTTTGGGTTGCCTCTTGCGCGAGTTTGATACAAATAAACAGCGGATATTTTTACATTTCTTGCCAGGATAACCCGACCCAACTGATTACTTTTCGGGATAATAACCCGGCAGTAGTATGAGGGGAGGCCTAAGGAATATTTATATTACATTATTATACACGCCATGCTTACTTTACTTTGAATTATAGTGGGCCATGAAATTGAATATTTACAAATTCTTTGTTGCGTCTTAAAAACAAACGCCTGAAAGGCGAAACGCTTAATTGCGTATTTTCTTGATTATAAAATATCCGAACGGCAGACAAAGGGCGTCGATGTTGAAAGTCAGAAAAACAAGTATAAATCATTTTATGTCTTATGCCGAGAAGAAAGGACCGTTTTTTCCTCAAATAGAAATTAAACAGGATTCGTTTTTGCGAACTTGCATAAACGACGTCGCAACGATATTTCACCAAGTTTGAATATTTGGGTCAACCTGTTTTTTGTGTAATGGGGATTACAGAAGCAAATTCAACATTGTGTTTGTTGTAACTGCACGGAACCTTCGTTGGGACGCAAGATGATTTGCCGTGGCACGAAATTCGTAAATTTTAATTAAAATCTTACGCATTGTGTGTATAATGGAGGAGAGTGATTACACCACGGGCCGCGTTTCAATGTGTTTGAGCGTAATTTATTCGTTTGTTTATCGCTGTGTAGGTGGCATTATCTCAAAAAAAGAATGTAAGTACAAGCTTGGAAATTGAAACAGGCAGATTTCGTGAGAAACTTCGCTTTCGCCCTCACAATAACACGAAATCTCGACGAGGAAACCGTATATTTTATCCGAGCGTCGATTTGTTATTTATTAGTCGGGAATAGTCGTAACATGGGGGAGGAAGTACAATGCCGAAAACGTTGTGCCTGTTTAGCGACGGTGCCACGCCGAGACTCGCCTACCCACCCTCCCCGTAGGTTGACCTCTGCATTGTATGAACTGTATATAAATCAAGGCGTGCACGCGATTGCGTCTGTATTGAAATTTAATACTTTTTCTCGAGACTGTACGCAATGTATTCCCTTTCTACGTAGCTCTCTTTGCAGTGAAAAGATCTATTACAGTATTCTGCGAGATTTCTAGACAATTCGATATTGCTTTTCAAATATTGAAAGGAAAATTTATATAGATATATTAAGGTTCAGTATTATAATCGTCTACAAAGCCTTTAATAGACATTTTTATTACAATTATCTAGTCTAGATTTATATGTAATCGTTATACGCGGATAATAATAATTTTAATATACAAAAAGCGTAATAAGAACACCGAAAACATAAGCTATGAATAGACATTTTTTATGTGAGCCTATCTGTAGCGACGTATACACCGCCAGTAAAGTATGGCAGAAAATTACTTGCGTATGTCATGCGAACCTTTGGAAGTTTCACAATTTTTGTACATGAAAGGAAGGTGACACCGCAATAGCGGTGCGTGCGGTATGACGTTACGGACAGACGGGGGAAATTGTTTATTATTATTAATAGAGTCTAGTCATTTTCTTTTGAGTTATTGATGAGATTTTTTGAATATAAATGAGCGTATATTTACGGCCTGTTAGCACGGTACGACAATAATGTTTAGGTACAATTTATATTTAATTTGAGATGTAAATCATTTGACCTGGTTCGGTTGAACAAATATTTAAATAAATACGTCATCACTTACCTCTGTGCCTGTTGGTTTGTTTGTCAAACATTAACATGGCATCCTCAATCTGAAACAAAAAATACATACAATAAATTTCAAATCTTAAATAGATCATGAGGAAGAGCGAAAAACAAGGGCGGTGTGCGCGATTTGAGCCCCGCCCCGGCAATAAAACACTCCGCCGTTGTAATAACGAATAAGCACCGGTACAGAGTAAACCACACGCTGCAAATAAACTTTGATAAGCGGGGGCGAGCAGGTAATAACGTATTCATAGAGAAATAAATGGAAAGTCGCCGGTTAGAACGCGAACAATACACGCTAGCGGAGATGCGCTGTCACCGCGGCCTGTACCCCGCGGCCTGTGACCCGCGGCCTGGCCTCGCGCGCCACGCTAAACATATCCGCCAAGGAGCATTTTTAAACCTCCCCGTCCGCACACAAAACAGTGATAAATCTCAAATGTAACGAAATTGCATCGTAAATATTCATGTCGACGCCGACACGTGACGGCCCCGCGTGCGTAATTGTATACAAGACTTAATTATAAATTCCTTCCTTATTAACTTTTCAGACGGTTGTCAGATACGTTGCGTATCAGCGGCGCGCCGAAGGGTTCGCGGCGGTCGTATCAAATGACCCGTGTCGAAAAATGTGCGCGTGTAAAAAAGCAGGCGAGTTGGATGTGACAGTGCGGGGCCTGTGGGTTTTGTCTCGCCGTCGGAATGTTGCGAGCGCGGAGTCGGCGGACGCTCCCCTGGGCGACATTAGGCGGGAAGGTCGACGCAACGCACTCCCGATGATCGATGTCGAACACCCGTAACAGGTGACCTTTCTTTGAATTATTCCTACCTGTAGAAACGTTTGTTTAGTGGTGATTTGTTTGAGCGGGAATTGGTGCCTCGCTTTATGGTACGCGCGAATTGGACTCTCCGACTATGAATACAAAAATATGTTATTTGCATTTTATATCGCGTACGCGTTATGTGATTTGTTTTAAATGGAAAATAGTTATCTTTGATGTCACTTCGCGATAACGTGTATGAGTTGCGCGAGGAAAGTAAGATTAGCGATCGTAGCGCAAAATGTATTGTGTATTTACGACTACAAATAGCATACAATATTCATAACTTTTAAAACTTAAACCCTAAACCTGGTAGTCCCTCTTAAACAAGGGCTGTTTTTAGTTTTAAGTTTATTTTAATCATTTAAATGGTAACGAAATAGACATAAGAAAACTTGAATGCCTAAGAGTTGAAAAGACGTTAATAGCGCGTATTAATTTAGAAATATAGCCACAGGTCTACTTAAAGACTTATTGACTCTTGCACATCACTGGGACATACACGAAGCACAAATTATGTGAAAATGTACCGTTTTATCGCATAAAAATAATGAAGTCCCAAGTCAATAATAATGATAATAAACAGCAATGTATATTTATTTCAACAATTACAATACAGTTGCATTTGAACAAATACAGAATTCCATTTAATTTGAACATCGTATGTTTGTTATACGAATTATTTTTAGTGCGGGCGGCCAAATGTTTTGCTCCAAAGGGAGCGATTGCTATTCACATTATGATGATTGTTATTTTCAGTATAATTCGACAGTGTTTACCGATGAGTGAAAATTATTGCGTTCTAACAAAGAGTTTTTGCAACATGCATCAAATTAAAATGTTCAATATTCAAATACTTTATTAAGAGGGGTATAGCTTTATGTGGAGATGGTCAAGAATTAACCTTATAATGTGAAGTATTAAAGTTTTATAAAAGAAGAAGTATGCGGGATCGTACATAGAATCGAGCAGAAGATACAAATAAATCATGTAGAAGAGAGTTTCTCTGGGACTTACAAGCGCCATTGGTGTTCGTATTCCAATAAAAATCATAATTTATACGATATTCCTGCGTCATGGATTGACCTAATGCGGTATTGTTACGGGCAATTTGTGATGCCTGTATCGCTTCATTTCTTTCCCACCTATACGTAATCGTACGTGTGCGATAGGGAGAGAGATATGCTTCCACGAGGTCACTCCCTTGGGCAACGTTACAGTGAAACCGAACTCGGCCCAGTGATCAATGTGGATCCTCTAAGGCGTCTTTTGAGTTAATGTTTGTATGTGATTATCTATCGATTTAATTTCGAGTTTGTTTTGAACATTGTGTAGTTCTGTTTGAACTAACTTCGGTTTGATTTAAAAGTAGAACAAAAAGGGTAGGTTTAATATTTATTTTATATTCCTCAGTAACTTATTATTCTTATTCTGATTTTGATTTTTCAAGCATCTCGTGAAGGAAAGATTAAGCTGGTTTCAAGTGTAGAATTTGGTCAAACCAAATAATTAAAACTTTAGAAAAGAATCTCAGCTATTTTTTTTTATTTAAAAACCTATAATGCCCAGTACAATAAGACTATTTTTTCAATTTCGAAGATGTACCACACGGCATAAAACTCGATGTTGAACTAATTTTTAGCGCGCCAGTCACGTAAACGTCAAGTGTTCTCTAACAAGTAGAGCCCTAATAAGAACATTTATGAACACATAGGGGCGTGACCACTGTAATTCGCCTTTTAATATTCGGACAATGTGTGCCGCTCAAGTGGGATGCTCGGCAACTTTGCTAATTCCACTACGTTCAAATATTTTTCACAGCGCGCGTAACTTAGTGGAATTGGAGACAATGTGGCCCCGAACAATTTATAGTTAACACACGGGCCGAATAGTTTGCGACTTTTTTTAAAGGCCATAGTGACATGACTGAAACCTGGAGGAAAATGTCGTGAAGCTCGAATTGAATTAATTACGCAAAATAATTAATTTTATGAGACACTGAGACTGTTTTCAGCATAATATAAATATATTTTATTAATATTCAATTCTCAAAGGGAGAGAGTATCACCTCCTTGGTCAACTTTCCTTTTCATCTGTCTACGACGTAGCAGTTCTACTACGTCTCAAGATCGAATACGAAGGCTTAAGCACGAGTAACTCGAATCGACTTTATTAATATCTACTATAAAAATAAATGTGTAAAAAGTAACACATTAATCTAAAACACCTTTCAAAAGATAATAGTATTTAAGAACACCTATTCCAGGGATGATATCAATAAACTCATGCTCGTAACAAAAGGCACAATTTTCTCTAATGTCGCCGCTTTTCTACTAAACGCCATGTCTATTATTAAGTATTTCATTTAAGGGGAGACACTCCGCAGGTCCCTCGGGATACCTGTCGCAGTAATTTGCCACGTGTACGCTTAAGAACATCCACTTATTTTTTTTCATCTCCGTTGTTTGTGAGATTTAGAGGAGTATTATAACAGATTTGACGTAAACACAGTTATTAGCTTACAGTCACGTCTTTGTGAAATATTCCCTCGTTCTTAGTCATTGCTCAGTTGAGTTTCTTTGCTTTCTTTCAAATTACTTTTTTTTGCTACTTATGACTTTGAAATATACCATACTAATAGAAATTCAACTTTAGAGAGCCATGCCAGTGTCCAGCGTTATGAGGCTCTGCTAGTACAGTAACTTTGAGAACGTTAATATCGTCTGAAAACATAAATATAATATTTGGATAGACATTTATTTTTTGGAACTATTTTCAATTAAGATACAATATGACTATAAAATTTATAAACTCACGTCATCCGAAGGTCTGAATTTAAGTCTTCTTATGGACATAGTAATTATCGAAATCCTTTGCTTAAATACTTTTTTGCCCACCCCTTCAAAATCATAGGTGTGAGAGGCTTAAAAAATACCTATTTTTGATGATTTCATTTGAATAAAAACTCATGGTAGTCAATGCAATCCATTAATCTGATATAACAATAGACTTTCGTCATATAGTGAGCTAATATTGGGCGAAATCGTTGCACTATTTGCATTTATGCGTACCGACGTGTTATCCCCCTCTCTCCCCTTACCTCCCCCAGTTACGCGTGTCGCCGTGATTCCTAAACAGTGTTTGTTTATTTTGTCATAGATCTCACCCGCGGGCGCAGTCTGGGCGGATATGAACGCATAACATCCGGTAAGCGTTGGAAAACCCGTGTATTTTTCAGTTTTTTTGTTGTTAGAAAATTGTATAAAATTTCTGCTTCGGTTATTTTGGCGCTGTATTTTTATTTAGTCTAAGTTGCGAGTTTGATAATTACAATAATATCTGGCCAGTAAGTTTGTAAGTGACAAAATAACATTCCAAGAACAAACTGCTAACAAACAACATGTCCACGATAATTACGTACCCCTAAACCAATATTACAAATTCGCTCTGTCAGTTGTAACAAGTTTTGAAACAATGCATCTTGTTTTCTCACTTCGAGCAGTTCTGTTACTTAACAATTCGGGAACGGTCCAGCCATGGTCAGCCTCACGTCAATCAACAGACCAAGGCTTCAGGAAACAATTCCCAAGACGAAGCTTATCGGCTTTAAGTCTTATGTATTGCAAGTTTCATTCACCTTGCTCCATTCGGTGGCTTAGAAAGGAATCTTTGGCTAGTTATCTCAAGTTTCCGTTTGTAATAAGAAAATTGGTGCAGTAAAGTTTCAATTTCTAGCTTTAAATTATTACTACACAAAGTAATCGTAATGAACACAACAATAAAAATATGTGAATAACTTCCCGATATTTTGGAATGTTTGATTATTACCTTTAATTTACTCATGGTATTTTATATGAAGATTTAATAATAACTAAAAATGGAATATAAGAGGTTTAAATTAATGCTATAATATAGGCTGCTAGTTGAGAAATGACTCAGTTATAGGAACACAATAGATATAAAATCAATACAAACATAATGATCCAAAAACACAGAAGTGTTTACACAAAAATCACTTGAAAGTAAACTGTACAAACTCTCAGCGAGTGTTTCACGAAGCAATTGAATGGGGAAGGATCAAAGTAACAATGGGAGTCAGCGAATACTCTCTAAGTTGCAGTGTTGGTACACAGAATAATTTAGTTGGGAGAGAACCAGCAGGAAACTCAATAAAAGTGAATCACAATAAGAATAGGTACACTTCGGGAAATGGCATAAAGAAAAAGTTTTAATTTGTTTAAATATTTCTGCGGGTCGGAGTTCCCTCAGTGGCTCTCAACTTTCGTGTCTCGGCATTAACTCGCCCGCGGCGGCCTAATGGGGCAAACCACCTGCTCTTAAAGGCGACATAACAATTAACTTGAAGAAGAAAATATTAGTTGAGCTAATAGAGCCACTCAGATACACTCCGGCCTCTGCCCTCCATAAATAACACCCTTCTCCATGTACAGAACGTTTACAATTTTGTCGTATTTTCCTAATGATTCTCCATGGGGCGAACTCCCGACGAAGCACCGTTTTATCCCTGTGTTTTTATAGGCGAATTGATTGGGAGCCGCTGGAAATAATCTTGGGATTGGATTAGTTTTCTTAGGGAAGTTTTCCGGGCGAGAACTCGCCGTTTCCTTATTAACATACCCCTAAAGAATACTTTATCGGACAGGAGTAATTAAATATAAGAAATCTTTGGGGTGGTTGTATCAGAATAAATGGACGTCGAACGCTTCTTGTAATATTCTATTATATAAAATCTTTGTGGAGTGTCAAATTACGATGGATTTCACTAGAGGGAATATTTGGGATTTGTATATAGGGAAAAGGTAGCGTTGTTTCCCTAATCCTAGGATAAATTCAAATATTTCATTTGAAGACGTTAACCTCCGCGGAGGCGCAAACTCACATGTACATTTTATTTGTTCAACGAACGGTAAAGGTTTTTCTGTTATAACGTAAAAATACTATATTCATTCCTCGAAATGTTATCCATTGCTTAAGTCAAGTAATGCTCTGTATAACTATCTACCTATGTGAAAATATACAAGGCAGAAAAACGTTAAAACAAAGACTCGCAAAGACAGCTAACGTAGTCTATTTATTTTTATTATGCGCTAAGGAACGTTATTCGTAGTGCCTACTTACTATTTTCTTTTTTGCAAAGATAGCCCATTCAATGTAAGTAATGACGGTATGATAGCCTCAGTTGCTTGGCAAAACTTTCGTATTTCACTAAAAATAAAACTTCATTTTGAAAAAACATCAGTTTCACTTTTGCTTCATTTGTGTTTCTCTTGAAATATATTCAGTCTGATTATCTTTGTACATCTAGAATCGTGCTTCTGTAAGTTAGTAATATTATGTTTCACCCACATTTTTTTGGAGAGGTCGTTGAGTTAACTCGAATGAGCCAAGTGAGTGTGACGTAGTTGTTTTTAATGTATTATTGTAAGTGACTGGTATATTTTACCAAAGTTGTGATAAGGTATGACATGATTTTTGTTCGGGTTAAGTGTAGTGTATTTTTTTGTAACAACACTTTCATTTTCTGTTGTATTTTCACTCGTTCTATTACAATATAGGTGTTTGCAATACATGTTTATAAGTCCATATAGTTTTTGACTTATTTAATTTGAAATCAAATTACACGAGTTGAGAATATCTATTGAATGTCATCTGTCTTGGAATGAAACCGTACTCGGTTGATCGTTTATGTATATTACCACTCAGTGAGACGTTACTTTAGAGAGGCACATTAATCACTTTATACTGTGAAAGGTAAACCTTTCATTGGCATCTAGCAATTATCTTCCACGATTCACGATACTTCAACACTACTTCAAACATTCTTTCACCGTTCAGCTACGAATCAATTACGGAATGAACTCAAAGTATTTACGGTACCCTATTTTTAACTTTACAGATAGTGAACTCATCAATAAACATACATAAAACTCTAAATTGGCAACATCGCACTGCAGCACTCTATTCAGGCCAATATTATTCATTTGTATAGCAAAGTTTATTTAACAATTACGAATTTGCCGAAGCATGAAAAAATCTGTGAATAAAATATGAGCGGGGCCGTAGGTAAACCGGGGAACGCTTTTCTTATTTGAATAATCACTTTAACAAACAAAATTCGACCAAATCCAGCTCATTACTTATTAACCTGCTCGAGTATGAGACAGCGAGGAACATTGATACATCGGAATAATCTGAACGATTGTTGGCTGATTCGATTTGCCGTTGGGGATTTCTTTATTTTACCTAGAAAAAGTTAGATAAAATGATTAGGGTCAGTATTTCGGGTAGGAAAGTTGTTTCATCTTATTTCTTTGCATATCCAATGGCACGAATAAGGGATACAAATAGTATTACGTTACAATAATATTTGACATTTACAAACTTCTTGTCTAAATAAAATATTTACCGATAAAAACAACAGGCTGTTTCTACGAGAAATAACTTAATTGAACTACTAATTAATTTCTAACAAGCAGTAATTACTAGGCAAAGATATCTGTCAATTATAAAGAAATAAAAACAGGCGATTGAAAATCTGTGACCGAAACAGTCGAAACGACTTCAAAAGACATACCTATTGTTGATTATAGAGGCGAATAGAATGTTTCAAACATCAAAGAAAACATTAAGCTTTGTATAAAGAACTTCAGTTCCCCATAATAACATCGGTTCCATTTATTATCCGATATAAAAGGTAAATAAAAGAAAAAACCGTCTTCTTTTTTGACATGTTAAATGTTATTTGAGTGGATGGCTTAATCATCCGAAGAGGAAATGATGCGTGAATGTTCAAGTATTGCGGTGTATGGAATTTATTTTACATATGACTTTATTACTAAAACATGGTTTAAGGTATAAATTTAATTAAATTCCTATTACACATAGATGCATTTAAGCGAAGCGTGAAAGTGGAATAGCTATTGCAAAATTGTATTTTTTTTCACGAAACTGGGCTTGCAGTTACATGTAGTGCGAATATTACATTTTTTAAATTTAATTTATTATATTTGACTACCGCTCAATTTTATTAGTCTCAATATTCAACTTCGCCCTATAGGTTAATCAAGAAACATATTTTTCTATCAATAGCACTCGAAGTTTCAATATAAAAGGCTTTAAATATGATCGGAGTAAACAAATTGAGCCGCTATTGAAAATAAGCATCGTCATACTGTTATTTTGTTGGACCCGGCGTATTTTCGATAGAAAAATCAGTAATTCAACTATTAACCTCGAAAGTATGGAAATTATTCGATTGCCGATGCGGCGTGGCTACCATAATTAGCTACGTGACTCGTTCAATCAGGGAATGGGAACAAAAACTCATGACTAACTTTACGGCTTTTTAATTATTAGGGTATTTTTCAAACTTTACTAATACTTCAAAGTTACGACCTGACCCAGACAGCGGCTCGATGTTAATTACCAACTTTTTAAAAACTGCAACTCATAATAGACAGCGCGCTTGGAAGATGAATGATGCGGTGGTGTTTTACTTGCCTCCTTTTTACATTAAAAATTGGGGAAACGGAAGCGTATATTAGCCGGCACGCTGGCTCTGACGTGCGGCTGCATACGTTTATGTGTGGGATAATAAAGCGTAGTGTAGCGCGGCGCGGTCGATAAATACACGAAGAAAATTACTCAAATCAAATTGAAGATATAATTATTGTGCAATTACCGTGAATGGAACTTCGGTATGGAAGACACGGGTATAATTAAACGTATTGGTTGTAGCATGTGAACCATTATTGTATTGTCTTGCTATGATTGTCGGCAAGGATGTTTATAATGCTAATGTTCGTGTGCTTGTTACTTTATCAAATAAATGTTAGTTCATGTAAGTTTTAAGCTTTTATGTCCCAAAATATATTTACATTATTCGATATTACTTGGTTCGAAGTACTGAACTTGAAATAACATTTTAAAACATCAACATAGAGTGTTCGATAATGTGTTTCTAGGATTTTTTAAAATGGGGTCTCATTTGTGCCGAAAACAAACCTTACTTTATCCTTTACACATGAGAATATAACGATCAAGCATTCAAAATATGAAGCGAAGCCCTTTACCCAGCTTAATTGCATCCGAAAGTTGTGTACGGTCTCTTAATTGATTTGCTATGTCCAACGGTATTGGATAGAATAAATACGGTACAGATTTTACAGAGCCGGTGAAAAATGGCGTTTGGGGGAGCGTTCGACGGCTTGCAACCGATAGCCACTAGCTTAATGACGCCACTGAAGTTTCCATCGTTACTCTTATGTGTATTATAGCCAGTCATTACATACTTGAAAGCGATGCAGCGCCGCTTTACATTAGACTGTACAAAATTGCTGTTGAAGTTTCGCAGCGTCGGTAGTTTGTCTTAGAAGAGGTATGTTTTGTAAGGTGATTAGTTTAATTTTACTGCCATTATGGTTCTGCTAGGGTACATGAGTGAGTTAGAGTTTAATTTTCGTGTTAATATTTTACTTTGTGTCGGTTAGTGTTTTTTAAAGAAATGTATGAAATGTCCCAAATGTTAATTTTTATTACTTGGAGTTGGGGGTTTAGAAAGATTTTTGCAATTATCTGAAAATAAGAATATAACTGTTACCGAAAATAGAAAGATAAACGGTTTGTCTATATTTTTATTTTATGATGCGGTTAGAATGAAAAATATAAATCTAAATTCATAGATTTTATAATTCCATAGAAACGATCGGAGCAGGTGATGTAATAAAAATCTCACATACTGACATCTTATTCGCTCCACATTTGTAACACAACAATAAAACCTGTCTCGATAACCATCTTTTCGTATTGAATAAAGATATAATAATATTGTTACGGATCCGAAACAGCCCTTTCCAAAGAAATAATTCTTTCATCATAATATCTGATTTGTTGAATTATGCCACTGACGCGCGCCGTCTTGGATACTCATCTTCAATAGAGTTGACATCCATTGTGATATTTTATTATTACTCTGTGAAATGCAACGAGGCGGGAGAAATTGTTAAATCCTTACAATGGAGGTTCTGTCTTCGTCGGGTCGAGTGCGCAAAAGTTGAACAAGGATTTCGCTTCCGACGAGAATGTAAAGGGAAGGGATTAATTGTATAATCTTGAAATAAGACAAAGTTGAGGCGCGTGGTTGGCGAGTGGGATTATTTGTGTGGAGTGCGACGGCCCGGTGGGACTAGAGACTGGGTGGCGCAGGCGGCAGGCGGACCGGCCGGCCGCGTGACGTCACACGCCGCGCTCGCACCGGGCTGCCACTTCACTCCCAATCTGCATATAAATCGGATACCGATAATGACGTCGTATCGCAAGCATCCCGAAATTCGTTCAAAATCCGATAAGCCGTGCCGGTGAAGAGCTCTAATCCACAGAAGTTTGGTTGACCCCGATAGCGGATAGACCTAGTCTCCTATTATGTAAATTATCAGCCACGTGAAACTTTCGGCCAGCCACAGCGGCTACTAAGTTTGCGGGCAAAAGTTACGATATTGACTTAGAGTATCTTCACAAAGATCGAAGCCCGCGAGTAACAATGGGACGGAGGGTCCCTTGTAAATAATGTAATATTTGTTGCGCGGAACGTTGTGCGTTAAACACACGGGCACGAGAGGCTTTCACGTTCAATGTGTGTAAAATCCATTGTGAAAATGAAGAGATGTGCGTGCGAGCGACGCCTGCTGCGGGTAACGACGGATGCAAATGACCCGCGCACAAAACATGACCGCGTCCTGTTCGCGAAAACCCATACACTACCCAAACTTTCCCCGTATATAGCGATTAAACGCCAGTATTTACTGGGCACATCTGTGGCCGCACCGTTCCGCTCCACGTGTATCACGCCCGACGCTGATCAAATGATAAAAACTCTCCAATCAATATCGTCTAATAAATAGATCTCAAATTCGGCTTCGCAAAATGGAAAGCTCTTTAATTATACAAAAAGCGTGACCCTTTTCAAACTTCGTAATGAGACTCAAAATAAGAATTTAAATTTCAATAATTATTCATTCGGCCGAGACAAGTGGGCGATATTGCGAAGTTACGTTCAGGTTTTTCTCATTGACGTTTTCGATGGAAACTTTTTGAGCGCTCTATTATGCGCACACAACTTTTGTTTTACTGGCAAGCGCCAAATAAAACACGCAGATGTGGGATTCTTAATTTGAGTAAGTGCTCGCTTTCTTACTCAACATAAATGTGACAAGACATTGTTTTAGGATGATAATATATTTTTTATGGAATAGAACAGAAATGGAAACAAGCGGATTTTATTACGAGTGTTATTCACGTTATAAAGACAGTTGCCATTGCCTTTTGTATAAACCAAAAAAAGAGTACGATAGGCTCTTAAAGATTTAATTTATGTAAAACTGCAAGTATTTTTGTTTTTAATTTTATAAATCTTCGAAGTAAATTACTAGATTAAGTACTGTCTCACAAATATAGGTAGATTCTCCAAAATGTATTGAATACAATCCCGGAAATGATTCATCAGCATAAAAAAATATATGTTATCTCAGTTTATTTAATTTGTGGGATTCATTTACAAAAGGTAAGGTCCAATCAAAATACTTGAATTGTTTTAATTTAGAGTTGCACAGTTTAAAGATAAACATAAGGAACTATCGCAGCATCAGACCCAAACGTTAAAATATCATTACAAACGCAAAAGAAAACATTAAATTTAACACGACAGCCTTACGCGTAGTTAAATCAAATTTATTATAAACATTAGTCGGATGGGTGTGCTCGCTGTTGGTTGCCGAGTTTGGGTACGTATTGTTTACACGGCACAACTTAGTGAATAGATAACGTTATACGCATTTCCGACGTTTTGTGTGCTCCAATAGGCAACTCGCGTTATTTTCATAAGGCACGGGCCCTGCCCTGACCCAGTTGCCTTTAATCCATAGCTTACCTATAAGGTTTTATTGGCAATGGCCCATTACGACCTACATTATCAACATCATCATCCGATTTTACTATTTCAAGTCACGTAAAGTCGAACGACGAATATAAACCATAAGGTGTAGGCAAGGTTCGGTCTTCTTATTGAGAAATCTTCCCCTCGGTATTAAAGTTCGTTGACCTATCGGCAGCCGTGGATGTGTATCGTTGGCTACATTGATTTGAATCTAATGAATTTTTATTAAAGGTGGGTGTATAATCGGGGAATAGTATTTGTTTACGATGTATTTCAATACTGTATTTGTATAATCAAATTGAGGTAATATTTTTCTCGGCGTAAATAATAATAAGAACTTTTGTTGTAAATAACATTTGCATAGTTTTTTTTTAATTTAAACAGAAGCAACTGCAAAGGAAAGCCGCGGTACATTTCCAAGTTCTTGTAGTGCGCTGGGGTTTAAACGCAGCTGTAACAAGATTAGTCGTGTCAAATTCAATTTGTGTCTCGCTTTGTCCTACGTGTGTATTATTTGGTACCTAAAGAGCGAGGAAATTGAGTTTGGGATGGTGCGAAGTATACAATTACAGGATATAAGTTATGCTAAACGTCCAATTAAATAAATGCTTCCACTTGAATTGTGCCGTAACTTGAGGTTGTAAAATATTTCACAATTTGCATAAACATTTTGGTTTCTTTGAGACTCATTCGTTTCGTACACGAGTCAGCTCCTAAGATAAATATGAATAGGCGAATGAATTATATGGAAAGCTCCTTCCATGTGACGTGTGAGAGATTGCGTCGCTTTACGTTGGCCTCCGAATTTAACCATCCGTTTGTGCGTCGCGCAAAACTTGCCTCCAGTTTACATTAAGCCGATTGCTAGCTTCAATCAAAACCCGCCTTTTTCTCAGATATTGTTACTCGCAACCTTACTTAACTAATGTCTTTATTCCCAGCCTTTTTTCTTTACCGTGTTGTAATGTGTTAAGTAGGTATCTAAATGCTTATCGCCTTCGTAACAAGTAGATATTTGGTCGTAACGGCGCGGCGTCGAAACTAATACTTTCCGGCAGATCCTTAAAATAACGATACGGTCCATTTTCCGGGCGGGTGGCGATCGCCGGCCTACGACCGATCGAGCGGCCTCCGCTGATAAATTACATGTCTTAAAACCAGTGGCAGGTAATTCAGCACAAATTCCAAGGCTCTGGCCCTCTGGCGTGCTACGGGAAAGTTTCAACGATTACTTTTACTTGTAATTTATGTCTCGAGGTAGCGATAAAACGATGGCGCAGCCGAGGGTCACAGGTGACTCCCCGTGGAATTTTAACATTTTCGGACTTTTGTTCCGTTTTCAGAAGTTTACCGTCTCTAACTGTAACTCTCGAAATTGTTACGTAAAACGGCGAAATCAGAATGAATGTGCGCGAATGAAGAAAATAGAAAAATCTCGCAGCAATAAGTTTGACGGCACTTGAAGAAAATGAAGAGGTCCGCTGTGTACGATATAAGGCTATGAGCACAATTGATTAATATTCGTGAGATGAGGCGTAGGGCGGCCTTCGCGTTCATGTACCGGCTGATATATCGGGCGTCATCCATCACGGCCGCCGCACAGCTCGGTGGCTCAGTGCATGCGTACGCACGCGCGCACGCCCGCACGCCCGCACGCGCGCCGCAACGCAAACAACCGACCCGCTTGAATGATTGGCCTCAAGTCTCCCGTCTAGCGTATTAATATTTGGTGAATAGGACATTTTTATTAATGATCCCCGTCGGGGCGCTGTGAATTTTTAGATTTTTTCAACACCTACAGCTTCAACGCTCTTACATGAAGATAAATGGCGGATACAATATTCTTCAATTTTACGTTTTTTGTACGAACATAGAGTGACGTAAAACATTTTATCGTACTCTCCATTTGCAATAAAAGAATCGATTCCTTTCCGAATGAGTTCTATGGCGTCCTTTATATTTAAAGAATGTCGACGGAGTTGAATCCTTTTTGAAGTCTTTTTCCGTTGCGATTTATTCGGGTCGTAGACATGACATGTAACTAACCTTTTTGTAGGGATACATTAAATTCGAGAACGTTACAACTAACTCAGTGCCGAGCGAGGTGACTCAGCCGTCTTTAATATTTCAGCTGGAAAGAGTCGTTATTCGGCATTTAAAACTACAATTTAGTAAACAATAAAATCGAATAACCGTTGTGGACAAATAAAAACGCTAAAGGTTCGGCAACAACGTAATCCATTTATTGCGAATCAAATAAAGATGGCGAGATTGGCTGGATCACAACGCACTTACACAAATTTCGTTCCCGTGTCTTCGCCGATGAATAATAGATGTTGGCCACAAGTTGAGTTCGACCTGTCACGCACACTGGCGCGCGTTGCCACGATCCGTTAAACACACTACATAATTCACTCAACTACGTCCTGGGCTATGTTCTCAAGGACCGATTGACCTTTGATTAATTTTTACAGACGGCATTTAAGTTTACTGTCGTCTTCAGTATTGTTTGAAATTTAACTGATGGTGCGTTCACATTAATACTTTTGAAATATACCTCTAATAAATAATTCCAGCACAATTAAGTGTTGTAGCTTTTTATGGTGAAAATGAAGAAGGGCTAATAAAAAAACGTAATACGAGAAGAAAGTGGTTTCGTAGCAAACATTGTAATTTAATTGCATCATAATCAATGGTAATAAAAAAAATCGTCATCTACCATTGTCCGTCGATGATACTCATATTCTGATTTTGAAAGAAAACTTTGTCGTATAGTGTTTTCGAATATGTGTGTGTCAATACTATTAACACAAAACGCATCGAGTTAGACAACAAATGACCAAGAACATTAATAGATTCACGCAGCCGGTACCGGCACATAGATATCACTTTTGGAATCCGCTTGGGAATGCGTGCATAGGAATTATTTGAACATTTACGGGGCGGTAATGTTGCGGCACCATTGAACTCCATACCGGCGCGTTAGATTTATGCGCGGTATTCAATATATCTTGTTTGTATCTGTTCAATTCGCCTCTGGCTATTCTATTAATCGGGTACATATCACGGTGGAGATCAGCGGGCCCCCACCAACCGCGCCGATTCCCCCCGTCGTTTCACTGATAGACGAAAAGCCTACGCGATAAATAAAATCGAATCCATTCTGTGGAGTTACTTTATAAGCGAAGCACATCGGGCCGAGTGCGGCAACTGCAAATGGCGCGAAACGACAATTTTAAAGCACAGCATTGAATGTACATATTACGTATCTGCGTTCGCACGTGCGCGGCGATTACTCGCTTCCCGCCCGTACTGAGCAACTTGTATGCTGCCGCTTTTAACGCATTACCATGAATAATATATACTCAAATTGAAATGTCGCATTCGTGTCGCTCGAGCTGCCTATCTGCTCTCGCCCGACGTAGTCAGCCTCCTTCTGTATTCTATCCCTCAGTTCTCACTGCCAATAGGCTTTGCCTTTTATCGAAATCACTGAACGTTTGTGAAAGCATAAATATTATGTCTGCCTTATCATCGTATTCCGATTGAAGCGAGTATTGTGCGAGGTACTTTAGTAGGGGATTTATAGCAATTATACGAGTGCTTATTGTGTCTCTTAATGGCGATGACGAAATTATAATTTAACGCGTTACGTTTGAATTCTTATCAACAACAATTTAAAGTAAAGTGGAGCTTAATTTCCTACTCAAATTAAACGCTTGTTAAAGCAGACCAGAGATAATTATTACAAGATCTAAAGGCGAAGTAACAATATAATTTTGAAAATTACTTTTGGCAAATAGTCGTCTTCTTTGTACAGCGCTGTGTAAGGCGGAAGCGCCACAAATTGCCGCCTTAAATATTTAATTTGCGAGCAAAATGGATTATCCAGTGATTGTCAAGAGACGAATAGGTATAAGAAAAGAGAAGTTTTCAAATCGCACTAATGGAGTGGCCGTTGTGCTAATATCAGTACATAATTTATAGCGGTCTCGATTAGGTTAGGGATTACGTGATCATTATGCGAATTAAGTTAGATTTCGTTGGAAACTATTAAAAGGGATCTCACGATCCCCGACCCCAAAGAACGTAGAACGAGGGTCACCTTCAGAAATCAAAGCCGGGACCTTATTTATGACCTGGACTGGCTTGTTCTATTTGGCTAGATAAGTCTCCGTATTATACATAACGTAGTTATACTCTTAAGGACGGCCACCTTACTCCATCTCGGAATACAGATAAGATCTCCATTAGTCGCAGAACCCATTCATCGTGTGCGTGGTCCGACTAAAGGAGCGGTCGGGCAGACCACGCAATTACACTTACAGTATAGGGAACGCAAACATAACTTTGATGAAATCTGATAGTAGGCTTTTACCGCATTACTGACCTTCTGGGGGCTGCTCTGTCTTTATTTACTTTAATCTCAAACTTTCTCTCGTATTACTTACTCTAAATTCTCGTATTGATTGACTTTCAGGCTAAATACGAAGTTTGATTTAGAACGTGGCTTCACTTCGACGACAGTATAGATTTTTAATAATTTAGGACTGACTAGCAATAGTTTCAAGTAATGTTAATATACAAATCTTATAAATAAGTCGATAATTTCAGTGTTAAAAGAAAACGAAGACGAACGAGTTCGTCCTTGTAATTTGGCAAATGTTTACTTTTCTGCGAGATGTAAATAATATTTTTCCTCTTAAAACGTACCGAGAACAGTTGTCCACTTGGAATGAATCTCAATTTTCTTTTTAATTCGCAGTGGAGAGGAAAATAAAAAAAGTAATCAGGTTATATATTCGCAGTGAGAGTGATGGGCCATAGCATTTATCCGGGACTTGAGTGGGCTCTTGCTAATTCTACAAGGGCAGGCCGGCCGGGTTCGGCTGACTAATCCGTGCACACTACATGGGACAAATAAGTTTGTTTAATGCTTGGAAGTAAGCATTAGTGCCGAGTGTTGCGTCGGCGTGCCGGTCCGTCCGTAATCAGATTAATTAGATGATTTTGCGGGCGTTATTAAAAGTTGAGCTGGCTAAAGCGCAGCTCTGTTACCTCCGCCAAGATAGCCGGCTTATGCGCCGCGTACACTTACTGCTTAGTGGATATTATACGTACGCTGCGAATGCTCTTTAATGTTTTAGTATTTTCGACTGAGGTTGCGAACTCGCTGCCGTTTTGTTTGTCCGCCACTGTGGGCGGCTGGAATAATTCACTTAAGCTTAACTGGGAAAGATAATTAGGATTCTACGTCGGTTGATGCAAAATGAACGCGAAAAACAAGGTGGAAGATTTTTTGCGCTCATTCAGAAATTGAATTTTATATTTGCCGACGAAAGTTTTAACGAGATGAACATATTTTTTTCTACATTTAGGCACACATTGAGAGCTGTGATTTCATTTTCGTAATTAGACAGGGGTAAAGGGGCGCGTGTTTCTGCACTGTAACGTATGAGAGGGTGACTTTTGTGAACAGTTTGATGGTTCGCGTTCGTATATGATCAACGTATTCAGACGGCTCGGTGTAGGCACTGTGTGAGAGTGTCGTGCGGCTGGGAGGTATGGTGGGGCGCGGGACGGGGGGGTGGAGTGGAGGCGGTGTGGCGGTGGACCGGCGATGTACCGGCGGCTCTCTTAGTAGCGGATCACGGCCCGCTGGACACGGAACGGCCGACCGAACACGACCCGTGTGCTGTCAATCATAAAACGGAAAAAAGTCGGTGAAATTCCAGCGGCTAACCTTCTGTTTAGTATGAATGGACAACTGGACGCGCGAACCTTTTATCACAAAGCTCTACACCGACTGAATTTGCACAAAGCGGTCACAATGCAAATACCAACAATTGCATCATTCTAATATTTATTCCCTTACCTCGCTACGAGATATCAATAGAGATTTTTCATTGTAAAGTTCGTTTTAGAGCCGAGTTACGTCAGACGCATGTGCGCTCGACCCCAGTCCGATAGTTGCAGCGATTTGTCCACTCAATTCTTTTGTTTTCCTTTTACGAGGTGCCTGTATTGTTCCCTCGTTTAAACGTCCGGATTTTGCTAAGAGTCGAGATTAGCGACACCGTGACGTGTGTGTAAGGCGCTCAATTTAGGGTCGATAATGCCTCAATTACTGATAAGGAAAGCGAACATTTCGGTAATTACTTTTACTCTTTCCACTCATATAATTACCTCACTAATTATCAAGATTACTTGTGTGAGTTTAATTCTAAAAAAATAGCATGTAATATTAAAAAATATTGCTTTTAATACCGTTGTGTATTATGTGCTTACATAAAATACCGTTGCGATACTGAATAAGATCCTACTCTAAAAGTATTGGATAAAATGCTTATTCAAGAAACCAAGCTTTGGAATAGATGTAAATTATGCGAAGTTTAAATTGAATGAAGGAGTCGCCTCATCCTTGGTCATTTTATATTCATGTCGAGTAAGTATATTTCGCACCTCAAAGCCTGCATTCAATTGAATGCCGCCAAGTTATTACGTTACCGAAGTTAAGGGTAAACATTTTTGAGTTGGAAGCTTTATAAAATCTGTATTTTCTCGTTGGAACAAACATCTCACGGCGTGGATATAAAGCGTTGTTCGGCGTGGGCGGGCGGCGTGGCGCGCACCATTATCGTCCGGTGAAATGGACAGTCTGGCCCCTTGAGGAGCCCAAAGGGTTCGGTTTTCGTAGGCACTCAATAATTGAAGTCGTTGAAATTCCGAGCGGATTGTTGCGGCGGCACCTGGGGTAGGCCGGGCCGCGCGGGGGTGCGGCGCGGGCCGGGGGACGCCCGGCGGGGAGGGGAACGTTTAACGGGAAACAATAACGTTAATGTTTATTATAATGCCCGATTTATTGGCGATTCTCATTTACGGTCCACGTTCGGTGTTAAATTCGCGCGGGCTTATTAACGCACCGCACAAGCTGCGTAGTCGTTTTACTGCGCGGTCCGGCTTAACGGTCGGCTGTAGCTTAATTAAAACTAAAACGACTCTGTAAATACATCGATCAAGCTAATACCCTTTGTATTCATTCCCGTTAATCAAGCGGACAGGTTTTTGCGATGTAACGATCGCGTATTGAGATAGGTATTGAGAACGCACTCCAGACGACCGGGGGTTGGTCGCGCAATGAATAATAATTAAACGGGCATTAAAATGATTGAGGTGAGCAGTTCTGAAGTAATAGCACGCGTGCCGCGCTAAGCTCGCAATTATTGAACTTCATTAGTATCCGCGACGATGTTATACCACTGTTAAGTTTTAGTCCAACTGGAAACGACTGCGTGTTTAAGTTAGAGAGCCGTTGGAGCAATATTAACTTAAGTAGACCTGGGAATTGTTTTTTCCATTACGATTTTTTTAACTAAGAAACATAGTTTACCGAGAGACAGGATTTTTGCAAAAAGAACACGAAAAAAGTTTATTTTTTTTTAAACTTCTTTTTTCTAGAAAGTCTCTCAAACTAAGACGAGTCAGGCTGAAAATTGCCTAAGTAAGTATCCGTAATTGTCAATCATTGAATTGATCTCTCCCGCTCGGTTATATTGGTAACGTAATTAATCCCCGCATTATGGAGTTCGTGTTTCGAATAGCAAATTTCTCGGTGATTTACTTGCGGCTCTATTTTTATATACCTTTTTGTAAGAGTGTTATTTTCTCACAATATTTTTCTTAAATCATTAATTTTTCTTATAAAAGCACGAAATGCATTTATGCTGTTATAATGTCTTGAAAATATAAAAAAATAAATAGATTATCTTATTTCCATTTAAAATTGAATCGAACTATTAATTAAAAATATTTTAGATTAAAGTCAGAATAAAACAACATTATCCTCTCCGCGATGGAACAACGATTTAAATAAAAAGTACAACCACCAACGTCTGAATATTCGGCAAAAAACTTTATTTCGACGTTTTATTTTGAATGGAAAATCCTTTTTTCAGCAGCGAACGTAACTGTCAACATTTTAACATAGAAGCTGTCAAAACGGTATTGACGGCGAGACGGCAATTTTTTTAAACATTTTTTTTTATTTAACACTCAAAATAACCTGACTTCGTAGGTAGTATTCTATAACGAGTGCGTATTACATAAACTATAATAATTATGTGTAAATTCTTCCAACCAATTATAAAAGTAGAACAATTTTTAAGCAGCTTTTGACTTGTTTCGTATGCGGGTACTGCGTCATTCTGTTCTTAATATTTATCAACATTCACGAAATACCAACACATTTCAATTACAAAAAGGACATTCGTTGTACGCATTGTTCTGAAGTATTTATAAACACGATATGAGTTATAGCCGACGGTATGAATGTGAAAAAATAAAAAGGATTTGTATGGCATTTTTGCTTCAAAGGATAATCGTTCGCACGTAAGGCTTCCTTCGGGGTGTGGGTAAGCGAATTTATGTGCAAATACGCCCCGGGACTGGCCAATGTGCTAATGAAAGGTAATACATTATTCAACCCTTGAATTATACAGTGGCATGTAAATCGATATTTGCACCGCATAACCACAATTACTGCTCAGTACAAACTGTACATTTGCGAAATTATTTATAGGCACAAGCGAAATTTGATAAACATCCCTTATATAAACAAATTTAGACCGCCTCCTGAAGCTCGCGCAAAATTTATTAGCCGGCGGCACGATAGTTTTTTCATGCGAGTAGGCGATAACTTAAATATCGATATCGATAAACGCGACGGAATGTTTTATTCTGGAATATAAATGGAAAAGCTAGTCGGCTGGTCATGTACAGGCGTTGATTAGTCCAGAAACAAAAACTATTCCCAAACCGGGTGAAACAAACGAAGTGGAAAAAGTCGATATGAGAGAGCGAGGCGGCACTATCTGATTGTAGAACGTAAACGGCAATCGCCGAGATGTGTTTCACAGTGAATGCGCACCATTTTTAAATGATTACTGTCCCCCCACCGTGCAGGGGTCCCGTTGCACCCCGTGTGACTCATAACCATTGATTGCCTCGTATCTGCACAATCGGACCGCAACTCGGTACACGCACAACCCCATTACAAAGGAATGTGAGCTAATTACATAAAGATATATGACATCGAAGATTTTCATTGTTCCTGCTGCAATGGGTTCGATTTTCTTTTTACTCAGTGTCGGTTTGTAACGCTATTGATTGGGGCTCGAGATAGTGGATTTTATAACGCTACGTCCAGTTCCTCCCTATCTATCTTTAATACTTTCGCAAATTGCGAGTATAATGTAAAAAATAGAAAATGGAAAATGAAAAGTATTATAAACTCGAATTTTTAATGTGAAAATCAGGATGCCATTAAGGACAAAATTTTACTAAAAAATTAAGTTACACAAGCGACGTCGTCTATAATTTACAGAAGTATCGTTTCTGCGTACTCGTGGCTTCCATGTTCACATTCTGTGACGTTAGGCTGATGAGGTAAGTGCGTATTGTTGTACAAATTAGTTCCTGATAACTACTAAATCGCTCATTCGCAAACACGCAACGTAAATCCGTCACCACATGAAATACGCACACCGGTGTGGCACGGCAATACCGAGCCCTATGCGTTTACATCTATTATTTTGTAACAATTCCCGAGTGCAAACACGATAAAGACAACCCAGCGGTATGTATAAATAAAAACGCATCAAATAACTGAATAAAATGAAATACCGTCAGTAGCGAGAGCGAATTCATTCGTCGGATATGTAAAATGTTAAAGCATTCATCTATCCGCAGGTCCGCACACCGGATTTCATGGACGAATGTGGAGCATGCAAACTGCCACGACAGCAAACCTCGCCGCATCAAAACAACAACCAGCACATTTGATTAAAATAAATAAAAGGAATCACATGATGCGAGTGGGCCGGTTCGCTTTGCACGCGTCCGCTGGCCCGCTGCACCGGCAAACATTCAAACGTATCAATGTAACGCAACCGTAAATATTAAAACAAACTAGACCGTATGAATACCATTCCAGCGCTAACGTACAAAAAAACAAGCGACACTTAAAGAATAGAACGCAATAATTCTGCTCAGTTATCCGTGCTATACATCAGGCGAATGCTTCAAGTGCATAATGTCGTAAATATCTCAGAAACGCATGTCGAATACGAGAGAGACGCAACACTTTAAAATGGCACATCTATTCTAAACGGAAGCTGGAGTACTATCGAGTTACAAATCGTACAGAAAATCTAGACATCGTTGGCTGTGCTCCAATCGAGAAGTGATCATATCTGTCAATATTCTTTGAGAATACGATGCGTTTAAATCCATTCTATAGTTGTGGAATAAAGGAAAAGCAAAAACAGTTTAAAGATAATTTCTTTGTAGTCGTTTTGTGAAGATCCCCGAAAATCTTGAGACACTTGAATAGAAGTGGCTGCAGCGAGTCGGATTGTTTACCGATGTTTGTGCCATTGTCAAACGCTCATGTCACGATTTTGGACGTTTCAATTTATTACGGGAACACATTGTGTGTGACTTGCAGCATGAGTGTATTATTTTTTATTTTTCCTCCTTATCCCACGAATGTAATCTAGGTTGTGACCAAAAACAATATGCCACAGCGATTCTCTTCAATGATTATGACATTGTACAGTGTAAGTTAAATCTTGTCTTTGACTGGGAATTTTACGATCAAGCGTTACGAGGGCATGCGTAGTACTAGGGTCATAAAATAGATTCTAGTTTAAAACAAAAGGTAGCAGTGAGCGCGGTGGGTGATATTACTTTTGTTAGTGCCGCACCGTCAGTTCGCATTATATGCAGACATACGATCGTCGATTGTGCGGATTGCTGCGATACCGTTCTGAAAGTTCTCTTTCTTAAGAGACTACTTGTAGGTAAGTTGTGGTCGAGCGCGGTTGTTGCGTTCGAATGATGAGTCTCTGGTCGACTGAGTTCTACTCGGCGAACAATAGGAGGATATGCGTGTGAATGCACAGCAAGATTATCAATTTACTGAGGTTCTATTGTACTTTATCTAGAAGAAAAGAAAGAACAATTTTATGAATCATAGAAAAGTATGTTTAAAGAGACCAGGGAATTTAAGTAATGGCAATCAAAAGCATCCCATGCTTTCTGTGCTTACAAACGGAGTAGAAATACTATGAAAACTGAAAGTCAAAGTTACCTTTATCAAGGCTTTGTTTTTACTTGTTTTCGATTTTAAAAGTATTTGAATTTATGACTATTGTCAAAAAGGTTTCGTGAATCCATTAGGTCTCCTTTACGATTGGTTTTGTGAATCAGATTTACTAAAGTACCTATAATTGTATTGTGTTTTCTATTTGTAAAATTATTTTTAATTTAGTTTATGGGTCTACTTAGAGTCAACAAGTCTCATTCAGATACTAGAATCGGATCGTCCGAGGTCATAGCTGTGATGTATATAAGCCACCTTGCATGTATTATAGAAATAGCAATCTAAACAATTTATTCAAACATTCGCAGCCTGTCGTAAACTAGGGACTCGCATGTTTCGGTAGCACTAGTGCACGTTAGCTGTATATTTAGAGCGCCGTCGAGTTGTCAACTTGCACGGTAATATTTGGCCGACATTAACATACAATTTCATATTCATATCAGAATTAGGTGTTGGGGTCGGCGTTGATGTGACGTAGCCGGCCGTGGAACCAAATTCTATTTTACAATAATCATTGAAACGGTGTCCATACCGATGTGTTTAGTTAGACTTACGGCATGAATTGTGTTGGATTCGAAAGTCCGATTTCCGAGTTCAGATAACTGATTGTAATATTTTCAAATAATGTCAACGATTTAAGGTATGATTACAATAAGTACAAAATTGAGTTCAACAAAACGGAGAAACATTCAAATATTCTAGAAAGGTAAAATATTTTTATTGCTAAAATAGTAAAGTGAAATGTTGAAGTAAATATTTCAACACGCAACGAAATAACCTCAGTATTGTGGACAGGTGAAGCTTTCGAGAAACCAATTTTGTACCTAAACGTAATATTATTGAATGTGTTAAAATATATTTTGTTTCACATAGTGCTGTTGATAACGTGTAAGAGTCGAAATATTTAGGTGAATCGTAAAAGAAAAGAGCGATCATGAAGAAAGCCTCATGTAATTAATTTAGCTTAACATTGTGGCTTTAATTTAATAGGGAAAAGAGGGAATATTTTATAAATATTTATGCTCATAATATAACTTTTAATAGAACCTTTGCTTATGTTGTAAAAAAAATATTAAGAATTTAAAACGAGATTGTCGTATTTATAAAAAAAAATCAAAATCAATACGGTGTTTAGGCTTTAAAGCGCAATAAACAAATTCGTGTTCCAATTTGTAATATTATTTAGCATGTAGCCCAATTATGAAAGAGAATTATCAAATTTCCCTATGAATGTACCCCATATAGAATTCACAAGCTAGTTGTTCAAATGTTTGAAACAAAATTCTCCAATAACTTCATTTACAGTGATTTAATGTAGCAATAACTCGTGCATTGCTTACGCGAAAAATACAAACGAAAGATAAAACGCTGCAAGTTATATTGAATAAAAACTTTACTCTTGCATACTAATGTTTAAATTTGTATTCGACTGAGTTTGCTTGACTTTTCATTAAGTTTCCCGTTTCGTCTGCGAGAAATTAAAATCAAAGTAATCATCGAGTCTGATTAACTGGTACGCAGATAGAAATTGGCACTATAAATTATTATAACAATTGAGCGAAGAATTTAATTGGTCGACTCAAAAGCAAATAGAGAACGGAACGACGACAGCCAAAAATAACACAGACATTAGCTAAAGTAAATCTCGCTGAAAGACTAACACATCCCCGCCTTTTTATTTTCTTACTCCATGTAAGGTATATTAAGTAAACATGTGTGCAAAATCTTGAAGCCACATTAAGGCACGTAAGAATGTACCAATGGGACGTTTCATACGTGAAAGCGCTAATGCGTTTTCAATTTAAGACAAAACATGGTACTTTTTTTAAAAGCTCGCCTGAGAAAAATGGGATGCATTCAAGACGGAGCTGAAATAAAGTGCTCACAATGCAACAGTCGATGTGACAGAACACTCGCAGAGACGGTGACTGCGAAGCCGTACAACAGTGCACTTTAGTTAGGAAAAGACAGGTAGGTAAAGATAGGTACTTCGTATGCATTAGGCGAATTAAAAACTTTTCCTCGTACGGCTCTTCATTTGTTTTTTGTATGTAAAGGCGGGACGTAGCGCGACGCTCCTGCACTATTCACGACGAAAGAGTTGAAATCAAACGTTTCTAAACGCGCCAGTGCTCAAAGGGCGCGAAATGAACACGTTCAAAGTAGAACGAGCTCGCATAAGTCGCAAAATGGCCGGGCCGTGGGTAATCGCCGCGATCGGTGCACAAATAAATTTACATCTGATGAGCATTGAACTGTGGACTCGCGCAGAATGGAGCGAATGCAATTAAAACACGAACGCGATCGAAATAAAAGGTAACAAGCACGAGCTAAATTGGACAGCACTTTAAAAGTTGTGCCATTAATTATTTTTAATAGATTGCATAACAGACAATAAGACGAGTCACGGAATCGTTCTACCACATACAATTAACGCTTCGTGATTGCAAGGCGTCTATGAAAATGTTATAACAATTAATTTTGATTACAAACCGCGGGCTATCTGTACAACAATGCGATTATTTAAGTTACGAGCAGTGAATGAAATAAGGGCGGTTAGTGAGGCAAGTATTTGCAACTCATAAAATATTTAGCTAGGTATAAAACCGCAGCGGGAGAACACGCGCGGCTCTCTGTACCTTTGAAAGCCGTAACTGGCTATTACACATTTAGGATAGAAAACCTTCAGCAAGAATTACTAAGGTCAAATGTAATAAATTTAGTTTTAGTCCGCAAACTATGCGGTCAGAGATTTTCGTGGGGAACTGGGCCTTTTGTTTTGTCGATGCGTACTTTATTTCATGTAATCCATTAAGACACATAACGAATAGTCTGAGAACGGAGGGATTTCATCGACGGTACTCTTAACTGTGCGACGCGCCCGCGAAGATTTGTAATGTGTTTACGAACCCCTTTTTGTAGGACACTTTGGGATGGGATGTGGTTTTCTAAAAGGCTATTTGTTATGATTTCAAACAAGGTCCTGTCAGATAAAACGGCTTTTGTTATTTATTTTCTGGACCGGATATTTTTAAGACCCTCACACTCTAGCCGAAACAAAGGTTTAGTAGGGTTTCAAATTGCTTTCCAATACTTTATGGTTCTATTTAGAGCCTTAATGCGGACACTTGTTATCATTACATTAATTTTAAACCATCGCCAGCTACTGTTGTAACTTAGTTTATAGCTTTCTTTATAAAAAAAAAAAACATTTAGGATGCATCAATTTCATTATTATACACACCTAGAATTTTGTTTAATGTCAGTGTAATGCTCTAATATATATATTTTATTCTAAAAATCAATTTTCTAAAAAACTTTAAAAATCTCGTCTTGCAACCAATTTCCTATAAATAATACATCAGCAAGCGTACAACATTTCTCAACATTGTTTTTAACTTAATAAAAATGTTCCTCTGAATAAAAATAAATCACTTTAGGGGAACTTCCACAATTGCTTTATGTTTTTCTCGAAAAGAAACAGAAAAGTAATAACTTCTCAACCAATTACAACATTCTAGTTACATTAATCCACTGATCCCAACCAGTGCTGGCGAAAAGGAAAGTTCGAAAACAACTTGTCCTCCAAAAGAATACTGAAAAAGCATAAATATCAATGGTGAGGAGGGCTCGAAGCGATTTGGGTGAAATGAGGACAAACACGAGACCGAATGCGTTTTACGACAGATCATACTCAGATTCGGAAATGATCAATATTATATTCTACTGTGAAAGCGCGCAAACTTTCTTACCCTAGGAAGAAATTGTTCCAAATAGAGAGCCGCGGCCGCTGCACGGAATACAAATTGTTTCGTAAAAAAACGACTAAACTTCAACATTATGAAATCGTTAAAATTTTTCCCTTGTGTACAGTAACACGGTTTCATTAACGTTTATTCGCACGCACACAAAATCCGCTAAATAAAGCCCACACTTTGATATGATAATAAATTAAATAAGCGTCATAAATACCACCACCGAAATTAAATTAACGGATTATTTGCGTACGCAAATGTAAAGTAAGTGATTAAGCGTTTCGAACACGTGTTCGCTCCCAAAAGACTAATACGTTATGCGGCGTAATTACTTTAGGTAAAACACCGCGCCTGTTTACGGCGAGATGAAGAAGTATCGCAGGTGTAAACGGCCTATTGCGCTCTCCGTTCCGTTTCGCACGGCGCGTGCCTACTTCGAAAATCAGGCTAAATCGCACCAGTACGCAGCCGATTTTGGCTCGTAGTGTCTAAATGTTGTGTGCCATTACCGCGGAGCGCGGTTGCGGTGTGACATCGTCCCGGACAGCGTTTAGAGCCAATTCCCGGCTGGCTTGTTGTATGAACAATTAAGTGCGCCGACCTGCCTCCGCGCGGCAAGAAAAGTAATGAATGTTTACAGCCGCTAAGTGGCAAGTCTAATGTCTGACTCGTTAAATTCGGACTAGTGGCCCGCCGCGAACCAGACGGGATAACATTATTTACAGAACACAGCACGCCGGCCCCACACTTAATGCATACTTGAACATTTCACAAACACTTCATAAATATTTCCACTGAAAGAATTCACTGCATTTAAAACACCCCAAAGACAAATCGCGTTACAGAAAAATGCATCCTTAATAAATTCTGCAAACAGTTTCAAAGGGAAATTCTCACCCGACCGCGGCCATTACAGAACCGCAAACGTTTCAGGAACTTACCTGTAATGATAAAAATAAACATATAAAGAACATTCAGCTCCATCGGGTGTAACAATATGTTGTCTAAGTGTGAACAAAGCTCCGCCCGCCATAATGAGCGTTGCGTGCGGCGCGTCAAACATGTAAGCAAACAATTTAGGCACGCCTGAGTAAATACGACTGCGAAATATCTTTGCTCGGGCCCGGCTGAGTGCGACTTTCTCCAGTTTGCTTGTGGGCGGCTACACCTCGAATTTGCGCTGAGCGTCATCTTTTCAACAAAGCTTTTGTTGATAATGAAATACAAACACAATTCTTCAGTCGAATTCTCGCGATGCAACCGTTGTTAAAGGGGAATCTGACGGGGATGTTTACAGACGCGCCAATTTATGCCCGCGTGGTTATGCTTTCACTAAAGATAACTATTAGTGTTTGTATGTTGTGTGTACTTGTAGTTTACCTTTTAGTAACAAATGCAGGAACTGTTCGATTTTTAAAGAAAGAATATTATTAGACAAGATTTTTGGTTAGCTAGTTCATCTATATTAATTTAATTACTAGCCGTTTTAGCGTGATACAAAGTAAACCATAGGTGAATAATATTCGCGAGTTAAATACTACAACAAAATGTATTCAGTAACAGGATGAGCGGAGAATAAATTAATTTAAATTAACTAAGCGAAAAGGGCCTAAGAAATGGCGTCAGCGGCTAGGATCCGGAAACTCGCTTGGATTTTAATAGCGACGGGACAAAGGTGTAAACACAAAGGGTTTGGGTAATACGTACATATCATTATTTATACGATGTATAAACTGTTTTGATAAGTAAGTGGTTTTGATAAGTTGTTCGTTTTTAGATGATTGTATGTGAAAATTCATCTTTACCACTACCTTTTAAAAACCCTCATATTCAATTTCTACCTTTAAAGTCATAGTAAAAAACTTGGATTGTAATTTTTCAAATCAACTGCAAGTTTAAGTAATGCAGAAGAATGTTTCTAAAATAATATGGAGTCTGCTCTATCTGGGGACTGAATTTTTTTTGGTAAACATGTATGATGGAAAGTGCCAAAGAAAGAACTTTTTAAGACTATTAAAACAACATAACCAGTGGGTATTATGCAACGCACAGCATGGTTTGTATACGATAATCATATGATAAAACAATATATTACGTATTCCTTTTGTGAGGCGAAATTCGTTTCCGCTATCTTATGTTGTGGAGTATACATAATGAAGCAAACATTTCTTGTATGGAAATTATGTTTTCTACGCTTCGTATATCTGTCCAATTTTCTAAGACGAGATATTCAAATCGTGAAATTCTTGTCTGTAATATACAAATATATGAATATATAGTACATATATTATATTATTCATAAATGGAAACTGGACCGGAAACTAAGGCGGGACTAATATTTATATGTGTATGTATGACTTTATTAGGGAAACGTCAAAATTTAGAGTTAGCACCTTAGCCTTAGTAACTCCTTAGCTGTTACCTGGCTTAGTTTCCGATCACGGTCTGATTACACCCCGTATATATTTGCACATAATATTCAATGTAGTTAATGAAATATTTGAAAGATTTAAAAGAAATTAATTAATTAAAAATCCATTTTAATAGCGTCACAATAACTCTCTAAGACAATAAAGTATTACCGGAGCTCATAAGAAGATTAAAACGTCAAAGACTACCTCTGTCTTTTTGCCACATCTTAGAAAATTATTTTCTGAGATAAGCAGTTATTGCGACGAGGAATAATTAAGCCGAGACTTTATAACTGAGAACAACCAATAGTCTTAAAATCTGAGAATGAATATAGCAGTTATGAATACGGAAAGAGAAAAATATAAGTACATTTTTATATTTATCTTTCTCAAATATCAAGCTTCCTGTTTTAAAAGACTTAATTTGTTCGGCTTTAATAGAAACAGCTAGCCAAATTTGCTAAAAACTAGCAAAGATTTAAACGTGCAAAGTTAAAAGCAATACACAAATTTACTCGTACTTTTTTGATACTAAAATTTTGCTTTATATTCAACGTTGTTAAAACTCATATTCATTTTAAATTTAATCCATTTAATCCTTGACATAATATAATGAATAAGAAGATTTAGTACAGCATTATCTTGTCAATACAGTTACTAGTATGTAGTTGAGTACCTATCAAACATCACAATGAAACAATATGAAAAATATTGATTTGTTCTGAACAGTTTTTTAATTAGGATTACATATGTACTGATCTTTTCAAATAATTTTCATATGATGTCCCTTCTTGGTAAACCAGCGATGTAAAAAACTTAGTAATTGTGATCAGGAAATAAAGTAATACAAAGTCAAAATATACAAATGCAGAGTAAATCCTTCGTACTGCACCACGTTCTGAACGCTGACAAAGTTTCCATACAGACTGTATGATATGTAAAATAACAGCAACGTCAAACAAAACTACATTTCGACTAATAACAATCGCCGACATCTACGGCTTTCCAACTCGCAAAATGTAAATAGAAACAGAAGATAAACTCGCTGCATGAGGCAACAATACGTGTAGTGCAGGATTGCGAATATATTAACGTCTTGTCCTTTGGCGAGATATCTCAGGAAGTTTGCCGTGGCCCGCGACGATTTACATTGCTTCCGAAATTGTAAGTACGAGTCGCCAAGCCGTGCGAACTCGTGCCTCGGACCTTACGTATGTGACTCTGGATATTTCAACTATTAAGTGCACGAAGAATTTGCGAGGAAACGAATAAAGCTCGTCCTATCGCTGATTTTGTTTGCAGTTTGGATACGGTTTTCTGGTGTGGTGAAATTATTAGGGTTTTAGACTGCGATTTTCTTAAGTATTTAAGTTTTTAAAGTAAAAAAGGAAATGGTTGAAAATTGAAAATTTTAGCGCAAAATAGAACATTTATTTATTTTAAAATATCAGCTTATTTGCGTCCTTGTAAAAAATATCGTCTTCGGATATGGACTTTATAATGTTAAACCTATATAAATCCACTGTCGTCATGTACACATTTCCTTATTTCTTGATCCACATCATCAAAGAGATTATGAACATTTCTACCTATACACGGTTCGTTGAACAATTTAAAATGTGTGGACCGGCTCGGCAGCATCACTGGCTCATACATACACATCGGAATAACATCGAGTAAATCGAAATGTGTCAGAACAGATAAGATACAGTTAGCAATAACGTTATCTATACAGGTTGTACCTTCATAAAGCGTTTATCGTAATTTTGCTTTTTATGTATCGATAGGAATGTTTGCCGTGATCTGATTTCGGATTAGTGAATTACTAATTAATTGCGGGGAAAGCTGATAGTTCTCTCGTATTACTCGTATCTCGTATTTATTCGGTTCCCTTTGGTAGATAGTTCATTAGAATTCGGAATAGTGGACTTAGGTCTAAAGTTTAAATTAATTTAAGTTTGGTCTCTGGTTTTGTATCTATAAGATTCCTGGCTATTATCTTCTACTTTACTATCATAATATACAGTTGGCATCAAAACAATTGCCCCATCAACCTCTACTTCATCAAATTCAATCATCACAAAACCATTTAATTTAATCACATCCCTATCAAGCAATGAGAGTCAATCTAATACCCGCAACAGTGACAATTGTACCACATATCTGGTAAATGTATGAAGCGAAGGTTTACAAAGCTGTTCTCATTACGCTAACGAGACTGAAGCACTATCTAATCACAGTTCAGTTGCCAAATTACGCGGTGCGCAGTTTAAACGTCAGTTTACTTTAATCTCGCACTATGTAGTCTGGTGTGGAGTTGAGCTTGTGCAAATCAATGGATAAGTGTCCGGCCTGTCGTGCTATTTCCTAATCGTTTTCGAATAATCAGAACGTTTGTAGTCTTTGGCCAGGGTTATTTCTATCGCCGTGTTGGTGATCGTTGTTCGGTTTATTAAAGGATTGTTGTATAGTCTTATTGGTTTTGACTGACGTAGATGGATTTGTGGTGACAAGTTTAATAAAAGCTACGTGCTACTTAGAAGCATATGAAAAAGTGTTAAGTTAAAAGTCTGTCATTAGATTTTATCTAACCTATCAATTAAAATAATTATTGTTGTTTATTTTAAAATTCCTAAAAAAGAGGTAGGGTTAGTATCGAAAGCCTTAATATTTTATTTTAAATATATTTTTTTGTTCAAAATTAAGAACAAAATAAAAGTACTAAGTTTGAATTAGAAAAGACTTTACCCAATTATTTTGAAGTAGGAGTGTAGGTGCTTTGAGTTACTGTATGCGTAATACATTAATGTAGTCGGAATAATGGCACCATTGTTCGAGACGAGAAAAAAGAAATGGGATTTGTTTGCCAAAATAGCCATCCAACAGTTCCGAGTGGCTAGCAACAGATGTGTGTATTAAGTAACATAAAGATATTCCGTTTATGTTCAAAATATAAGAAAAGTATTCAGAAATATTATGTACTAAAATTGCTTTACAAAAAAAAATTACGCTCTTCACCCTGTAAGTGGCGTAAATGTAAACAATAGTGTAAGTTGGTACGAAACGATCATTAATTCACAACTAGAAATGCCTCCCGAGATAAGATTACAGGCTAGTACCAAGAAAACTCGTGTATAGAATTGACTTGCGATTGTAAGCGTACTCCCATCGGTACAGATACGTTTATCGTTTGCAATAAAGCAGTACTGTACTATATGCCAGGCCACATGGACTTTGAACTACGTGAAACATAAAGCAACCTGTTAAACAGACCCACAACGCTCGCCGGCGGCCAAGAAACACTTCTTTATTTCAACGGGTTTAAAGCCATTCTTGCATGCGACCCCTTCACTCATTTTAAACCTGCGACTTGCAGTACGGCTTATTGTTTTAATTCACTACACGTCTCAGTAAATGTCCACGTGAATGTTATCTTTATAGCCGAATAACTTTTCAAAAGGCTCGCACTGTTATCGCGGTAATTTTGTACGAGCTAACTTTACCTGCCTCGTCTCTGATTGATACGCACACTCGGACGGAACCGATTGTTTTCGGAAGTTGCCTATTTACTATCCCCGCTTTGTTGACATAGCAAGTTTAGATCCGCGCGAGCGTCTGTAACTTATCACTTAGCCACGGACAAATTAATCCACGAAGATTACTGCCCTAATACTATGACCTGTCCCGATAACTCAAGAGCGCCGCCGTTTGTCCTTTATCGTTGTGGACTCGATATTGCCGTAATTTATTCCGCAGAGAGCCAAATTAAATATAAAACGTCGTTGCGGTGTATCACTGTTAGTGACTGTGATAAATGAAGCCATTAGTAACGCGAGCTGTACTTTTTTCGGTTCATCCGGCGGCGTCGACGGGCCGGAGTTGCGACGAGCGGCAGTTTGTGGACAATTTCATTAGAAAACGTTATAAGTGTGTTGTTGGGTGACGGGGTGACGTGGGTGACGCGCTGGGGAGGCGCTGGCGGGGCGGAATTACAAGCGCCACGATAAATTTCGTCGCCTCGCGACATTAGGCTCGAGGCGAAGTAGGGGCGCTAGACTCCTTCGTGGTAGCGCAGCCGCTGGCGAGCGGGAAACGCGTTGATCCTTGTGCGAAATTAAAACAAGGAACGTCCGTGGCGAACTATAACAACGTCGTATAAATCTCGAGCGCCCCTCTCGACGTGTGGACTGTAGGGCTTTATCAGGACTCCTTGCGTTATTTGTGTTACACGGTTTACAGGTGTGCCCCGGCTGATATCGATCGCGATGGGCCGCACTGATTTTTATTTCTCTTCAAGTAGTTTTCCCAAATAGTTTTCTCTTTTATTAAAATCGCTGAAGGAGTTTTCTTTTCTTATGAAATGTATCTTTTTATAAAATACAAGGTATCGTAACGGCATAATTCCGAACAAAACCAAAACAGTTTAGAAGTTTCAGACGTGGGCACTGATGTCAATCCGGAAAAAATGTCACGGAAACCTTTTCAAATTGACACTGTGACGTAGGTACATGAAGTGTACGCAACAATCCTTTTACACCGTTGACGGTTTTTATACTTTTATCCAATTTAGATAATATTATAATAGACCTATACTTTATGAAAATACATTTGAGAAAATTATTTTCTGTTGACACCTGATTTCTTTTACGAATATAAAAAAATGTCTTACCCAGTACTGTTTGGTATTTTTGTATGTATTATGACTATCAAAAAACAGTTTTTATTAAAACGCGATATATTATTTTTAATTAACAATTTATAGACAACATCGCTCCAACTTCATAATTTGTGGAACTATCATAGTGCATAAAAACGTACTTTATACACATAAAATATACAATTTCGTTGGTACCAATTAATAAGTAACCGAAAGTAAAGTAAATTTGAATCCGCCTTATAAATAAACAGTCCCGGTAACTTTTGTTGTTCGAGTTGATTGACTCTGGAATCTGTCAAAGCATTCCCAAGAAAACAACAAATCTCCGAACCGAGACCTTTCAAAGAGATTGTCAAATATTATCCACGACATTTTATTTTGAGGAATTGACTTGAATGAACAGTAAAATAGTCTTTTGGGCACATTTTCCTGTATAAATATGTTATGGACATGTGCTATTTACGACTCGATTCTTTTGAAACTTTCTTTGTCGATAATCGTTTACCAGATTTTTATTATATCCAAACATGTGAAAGGATTTTTGTAATTCCTTACATATCTTACGAGGTACATGAAAGAAAACTATTTGACGTTTAGTTGTGCCATTTATTTCTCCATATGATAGAAACTAGTCCTGTATAAAACAGTTACAGACGAAGGAGACATTTGTTACTCGATATCGTGGGGACAAAAATGTGTTTCATTTTGGAAATGTTTTTGCTATATGAGTTGGAACAATGCTGGCTGAAAATAATACTTAAGTGCGCTATAAAAAAACTTGGAACATTGTAATCCATTGTTTGAACTGAATGAAATATACAATAAAGCGGAGGGTCAGTCTTGAGTTCACTAACACCCCGCCGTTACCGGAGACAGTCAACCACCGGACAATTTAAAAGAAATCAAGTTGCGACTTTATACTCCAAACGTCGTCGTCTCTCGCAAAGATCATAAGGAGAAACGAGCTAAAAAAACAAAGTGGAAGTAAATAAACATTAAACACAAGCACTTAAGAGCGTTTTCATTAAGGAGCTACAACGTTGCATGTTCGTACAGACGACGATTACTGCGATGGCAAAACTAATTACGGATGACAGGGCGACCCGTAAAATGTTACGATCATAGCACGGTGCATTCAACGATTTGCCCCTTAAATGTGTAATGACAAAAGAAATCTTTATGTCGGCAACTATGTAATGAACCGGACGTAATATTTTTATGAAACATCTCCTTCTTTTAAATTTAATTTTGACGGCGAGTCTTATTTGGATGTATGTATCCGCATGGATAAAATAATTTAAATTCAATGTTTGGTCATTTGATTTTTCAACTCAGTTTTCATTATGGCAACAGACCTACGTCATGTTTCAGTCTAAGTATGACGTACCGTCGCTGTAATATTGTTATAGATAGAATATTTTTCTTATTCTTTCAATTCAGCCTTGAAAGGTTCAAATATCGTAATGCTATCTGTCTAGGTCGTTTGACCTTAACAAGTCTAGCCGGTGGGAGCTTTACTCCAATACTGCAAATAGCAAAATAATCGTGCCAATCAAAAAACACCCTGTACCGAATTTATTTACAAAGTACGTACGTACTTTAGGAAGACGCTGGGAATTTTTCCTCATCCCACCAACCGCCGCCTACGCACTCCGAAAAGCTACGTCCTTTATGTTTCCACAATTATTATCCGCTTTTAACAAAATGAAAAGTGGAGGAATACTTCGAGAGACATTTCATTCATCGAGGTTGATGAATTGTACACCTTGGCATCGAGATTTTTGTAAAAATAATCCGTTCATATCAACGAAAGGAAATATGTTACAAGTTTGAAATAGTTTTCAAAAAAAGAAAGTTAAATTGAGTTTATTAGTGTATAAGACCCCGGGTTTTCTTCGAGACTTAGTATAACCTTATTATACTATGAGTAAAAAAGACCAACTGCTATAGAAACTTTCTATTATTCAACGTTTGCGTAATATACGATGATACAAAGTGTGTTAGTATGTATAAATATATACCCAACTCAGTCTAGCCGTCTTTAAAAAATACGCTTACCGCATAAAACCTTTTGTGGGCACTCGACGAGCATGCCTGATCTGAGCTAGGACGTACGAAAAATGTAGAAAAAAAGTTATGTACAAGCTTGTACGTACATTGTCACGGTTACGGCTATTGTACCCCTGCTTTGTTACTGTTTGCTTTTATTAGTACCATTTTGATAGCTCCAAGTGTCGTAGTTTTTATGGCGGCGCGCGCTGTTGGCTGCTCAGTACCTAATCATTTTATATTAAACCGACTTCGGTGGAGACCACGCTCGTTTGATAAAACGTCTTCGCATCGCCAGATAGGAGACGAATGCAGGTGTTTTTGAGAACATTTTGTAATTTTATTGCGCGTTTTTTTTAGTTTCGGCAACTTAGTTGAAGTTGTTGTTTAATCTTAATTTTGTTGAATCCAATTGCAACAAGTTTTCATTCTCAAATAAGCATAGTTATATCCTTATTTTTATAACGTGTGAATTAATCTACCAGAAAATTGTGTAAGCCTATTTCAAAAATTTTTTTTCAACATGTGTGTTATTATGGTCAATATTGATGTAAATATTAACCATTGTGTAATAGGTTCGGAAATTAGTCGTAGCTAACAACAAGATATGTCTGAACATTTTCCAATAAACGCTAAAACTCCATGAAACTAATTTCGTCTAAGGAAATAACGCTGAAGGAAATTTACCCAGTAAACTAAATATTTACTGCATCTAATTGCCGATGTAATGGAAATCTCACGGCTAGCAATTGGCATGCATTAAGGAACTCTGCGAGCCCTATCGACATTCACAGCGACAGGTCGATTCAACAGCAAATATTTATTGCTTACAGCAATTAGATTTTTACTGCTTTAAAGTTACTCCGAGAGGAACTTTTCACAAAGATACATTATCTAATTCCATTGCCACGGATAACAGTAAAGAACGTTTTATTACTCTACGTTGATGAAAGTAGGCGTTTTATTGATTTTAAGGACGGCATTTGAGAGTATTTAAAGCTTCGTGTTGGGCGATAAAAAGTTTAAGGTTCGGTAGTTAATAGACACATTTTTAAAAGGCGGAACTGCGGAAATTATGTAGGCTTTTCAACACCATAAAGTGCGGTTCTGTTTTTATTTCGCCATGAATATTTCGATAGACAGATTTATATTCAATTTTTCACTCAACCCGTATCGACAGGCGGCGACTGTTGTTGAATAAACATTTAACGTAAATATTGAATCAATCCACCTTTTGAATGGAATTACACTGCAAATCATTAAATATACATTATACAAATCACGATTGTGAAAAGAAATTTGTATTCCAGCTTAATATTAATAACGTGCCATAAAATCTTGTAAAGTCATAATGAAGTGGAGATATACTCGCATTCGTTCGTTGCTAAGCCTTCGGATGTAGCATATGCAAGGGGATACATTTGAATAAAATTTTATTCGCCCAGCTTACAGAGACCATAAAAACGTACACACACGCGGCGTATTCGATTCGGAATTATATTATGACTTTTCAACATGTATGAATGCATCCCGGCTTCCTATCCTTCGTGCCTTTGCTTATTGAATCCTACGTTACGTTTTCAATCTGGTACGTATTATATCGCGTATATGTTACGAAACACTGAGATGATAGGATATAAAACACGTGTTGCGCGGTATGAATTCTCCCGGGCGTGCAATAATTCAAAAATGATTTAACCCCCTCAGTTTGACGGTATAGTTTATTGTAACTTATTTATCGACAATTTTCTGATTTACGATCTTTTTTGACGGAGCGTGGTGGATGATGCGGTTTTGATTATTTGACGTGTTTTGTTTTATTTCTTGGAGATCAATCTTCAGTACTCATTTTATATGGAAGTTTTAAACATAAATCTATATTCAACCTTCTGTTTCGCTTTCTACTGGTTAGTATTAACTTTTCTATCAATACTGGTGGGCAGTGAAGGCTTTAAGTATTTTTCTGCACAGATTTCTTTAAGCTGTCTAAGCCTCTAAGCGCAGCAAGAGATTGCTAATAATAATCTATATAAAAATCCAAAAAAAAATACAACGTCATTTCATTATTTTATATGGAAAGCCTATTGAGTGTAAACTGTTTTGTCATCGATCTGCAAGCTATGCAATTCACTTTGTGTATTTTTTAAATTGAAAAATATCATTTACGCCGAATAGGATATCCTAAATGGATTGATGTTAGGCAATTCAGCGTTGTAAAAGTTATTAAAATTGCTTTACAACGTGAATTTATTTCATCACTCTAGCCTAGTGCAAAATCGTTAAAGTAGAATATAGAAGTTACATCAATATATTTTTAAGCAGCTCGAACCAAATTTTCTGTAATACTTTGACTTCTTATATTACATTAAAAGCATAAGTTAAAACTCATCAAGCCGAAATTCATGACGTCACCATCAATACCTACTCAATGTATAAAGGCGGCGCAAAGAATTTAGGAAAAGTTTATTACAATCAGTTAACATTTCAACGATTTATAAGCACAATGATAAGTATTATTATTAATCAAACTCCACGCATTTTAAATAAAGAAAATGTTCAGTAAGTTTTATCATAAAACTTTGTAAGCGTACTTATGGGCTGCGTGTACTTAAGTCTCGGTTGAGCCACGTTCGTTATTCCATTAATCTTTAACATTAGCATCGGGAGGACAGGTCGGCGCCATTTGATCCGAGAGACGAGAGCCGCAGGCTTACTTATAATGCTACATGTTAATGCGCATAATGAAATATATTTCGTCTGTGTGGTCACACAGAATCACTGCTAAGAGGATTAATTGAAACCTTGAAAGGAGACTTGCGGTTTATTAATCAAAGGCTATGTAAACGATGGTCTTTGCGGAATGGTTGGTAGGGGATGATGAAAGAAGCCGAGAAACGTGGCCAATGATTAGGTCTAATCGCTGATGATAATTCAAATAATTTTACTTTAAAACTGCCTGGTTTATATTTTTTAGCCAAAGTATCGATTGTAGACCAGAGAATTCGGAAATATTTTGCGAAACTTACGATTGATTGTGGCCAATGTGCGGCTTCAAATGAGCCCTTCTCGGCGACTGTACCGCCATTTGTATCCAAATTCAGCAGAACTTACCGGAACGGCCGGATAATACACCGAAGGCCATTCGACATTCTCGTTTGTTGAAATACCAAATCGCTGCGCATTATTCTAATTCGCTCTCAGGATAGCTCTCGAAGAAGCTATTTATTGCACCGTAAGCTCAATCCGTTTGGACCGGGACTAATGGTGTTTATGCTACTACAACTCACATACTTCCTTCGTTTGTTTATTATTCAATCACACTGCATCGCCTTAATTGACTACTATACTTTATGTTGATGTGTGCTATAGTCTCGAATGATAAAATATATTTACGAGACCAGATTCACGAGAGGCAGTTACGTTTAACAAATAAGCAATGACAGTAAAATGTGTTTGGCCTCAATAAACCGGTTTTATTAGGCTTTATTGAATTGCAAATGGAATCGCTTATCGCTCCAGTTTGAATACCAACACTTATAACTCATTACCATTATTGGTGAAAACAAGCGGCCCTATAAAAGACAAAAGACGGAAGCACGTGGCAATCTTTATTCCGCCGAACCACCGCTGAAGTGAAAGATATTTCAGATATAAAAACACGTGCCCAATGCTAATAAAGTTGGGCAATATCGAAAAGGTATTTTGTATGAACGGTTTCCCAGGGAGGCCAGAAAAAGGGAATAAAACGAGGAGAAACGCAAGTGGAAATATGGGCAAGTCATATTTTATTTACTGCATACAATCGAACCTTTATCACGGTTTGTATGAAGTAACAGCGTTTGGTGGCGGTCCGCGCCGCTCATAAGGATGGTCCGCGGGGGCGCTGTGTTGTTATCTGCATGTTTATATTTACAGCTGTCAATACTACGAGCACACGCCCCTAACCGACTATCGGGAGGACAATTTGGCACAAGTATATTATTTCTAACTTACTTCCAAATTGTTTCGCATTCAATTTTAACTTTATCTACGTGACTATCGGCAGATATAGCTGTGATATTCGTTCTGCATTATGAAACATTCATTGCACTTTACGAAAACTAATGGAATGCAATGTTTCTTGATTTTTAAAGTGCATTTTGTGTATAGTACAAAAGCTTTCCGTTTTGTGCACTACCTAAAAGAACTTTAAATTCGCTTTAGAAATCAATGAATAATAAATTCTAGTGCATTTGTTCAGCTGCTCTGCAAATGGTAAACTTATTTCAACATCGCTCATATTATATTACTGAATGCTTACATTCACTCGCTTTTGTTTGATGCTTGCATAACAGACCAATTTAGTCAGCTTCAGCTGAACGAAATTGCACATCCTATTGTACCAAACGCGGAGTAGAATAAAATAAGAGCGGTCCGAAAACATGTTTGCATCGGAAATATTACTCCACCAGCCCTTCCTGCCTTTGGTTCAGGACAATATTCCGGCCGCCTTTAGATGATTCTTTTTTCGTCAAAATTTAATAAAAAATGTTAAGTCAAATTACTAGGTAAAGATGTTGACGTGAAACTATTGGAACCTGAAAGCGCGCCGAACAAAAATACAGTCTGGTAGGAGCATACTAAGAACTGTGCGCCCTATCGGTAATACTCAATAATTGGATCCGAAGTAAAGGAATTTTAGCGAAAAAAATGTTCGACTATTTGTCAGTCAGCTAGGCGGAGGATTACGGCGACATGATCGTGCTTCATCATCGTTTTTTCGTCAAAGTGCCCTCTCCCCGCGCATTCCACCCACCAGGGAATTTTTATTATCCCTTGGATACATTTTGTGTATACTAAAATGAACTTTCCTTAAAAGAGCTTTAATTCCCTCTGTCCTGAATAGCGGAAATCGAGTGGCTTTATTACTTTGTGCACGCTTCCTTTTGTTTTCTTTTACGATATCTAAAACACGAGGTTACGACGTTGTGCCGTAAGTGAGGAATGCTGTGATGCCTTAACTTGGCTATGAGATTCCGCGGCCTATCGTAATAAAATAAGTATTATCCCTTCCATTGTTATGGAAAATGGAGGTTCACGTGAAGAATACACTGATGGAATCGGCTACAACATTAATATGTCGTGAAACTTCGATACTTTAAGTCGCTTTATATCGATTATGCTGGAATTTTCACATCTATTTTCCAATGGAAATAACTTAGAAACGATTTAAAAAGCACTTAAGGCAAGAATGGGTATAAATTTGAAAAATAAACACGCGGTGATAACTCATGCATCGATAGTGAGAAGCTCCGCCAGTGGATACAGTTTAGCTGTGGCGCGGCGCATTGGCGCGCTCGAGCCCGCGTGTGAAAAATACCTTTTCATCTTGGGAATTCGTGCGGAGATGCCGAACTCTTATATTTATAAGGTGAAACGAGAAATAAACAAACCGAATGGATAGAAAAACTCCGCGCATCGTGTCTCGCTCACCCCGGCTGTACATCTAAATGATTGTGAGATACGTCGCTCGCACCTTGAATTATTTGACAGTTTGAATTGTCACCAGCCGCCAGGTTCTGTTGTTATTTTTCGCCATTTCCTATTCACGTTACCGGATAATGCGTGAATAATAAAACAATCTGGAACTTGTACAACGCAACCTTCCTATTTACATGTTAGCGTTCGACAAGTTTTTATAGCCGTTTTATATTTTAAATAAAATGTATTTCATGACAACAAAATTTATAGAAAAAAACTAGTTTGTTTATTGCTTGATGAATTTATCATGAATCTCTAAACGAAGTAACGATATTAAAAGTTTCAATCGTGAAATCTAAATCCCTTTATTTAGTTTAAACATGCACAATTTATCCAAATTCAAAAAATAAACCGGGATTTTTACGTCTAAAACATATTTTCATATCACCGGGCTTTCCGATAAAAATTGAATTAAATTTTGTCGCATCCGTGTGGAAATATATCCGCGAAAATTTCCATCTTTGTATACCTTGAATATAAAAATATCTCGTACGAGTGAAATATTAGCTTTCGCGTAGAATATCTTCCGGGATGTCAGCATGTCAAGTGTAATCAGCGGCACAGTCCTGCTAATTATGTTTACCGTATCCCTACTACTTACTACTTCTTTGGTTGTTTGCAAGGACTAATCAATTTGGATGTTTCGAGGGATAAAATTTAATCAAAATCAATAATCACTTGTCGTAAGCCAATAACGGAAGCGATATTGAATCAATTTGACATTCCAGAAGTAATTATAAAGACGATGAAACCTTTGAAGTTGTGTTTGGTAAATGGCAAATAATAACACACGTTTTAGTGCCTGCATCAAGTCGTTTGGTTCAATAAATTTCAAGCCGTTATTGCTCCATAAAATTTGTAATTTTCATATATTTTTATGGAATAAAACTCTCGTTTAATTCACCGGTTGTTCATAAATCCGTAATTTGAATCTTAACACTGATCTTTTCTCGCCAAATTTGAACAAAGCAATCATAAAATAAATGAATTAGCATACTTAATTGTCTCTCGAAACGAGAGTTAAAAAAATAACAAAAAGTCCTTCTACAGAATCCAAACGGATTTCTGCGAGGCAATCAAAAATTTGGAATAATTTAACAGCTTGATCCACATGCAAAAACGTATTTTTAAGTCACCATTAGTCCGAAGTATTATATGCCGAGAGTTCTGGAAACTTTTAATTTAAAACACTTTGATTAACGCGAGAAAAAGAATAATGAAAATTGTTGCTTGCTGAATTAAATTGAGGCACTTTTTAAATCCGTGTGAGATGAATAAATTCTAAAGAACTTTTATTAACTGATACCAGATTTGTAGTATGGGAAATCGATAGTAACTATCAAAATGGGAAGCTGCCTCAAACATTGAAGCCCTGATTTGTGAGGTCTTTATGAGGCTTTAAGGAGCCATCTGTCTAACACTACAATAGCCGGAGATTGGTCTCCACCTGAGAACCTTACAGCCCCATAAACAGGAGTTGCTTTTGGCCATTGCCACTTGAGATTTTAAACTCCACTAGCGAAATACCTGCCTCTCAATCTTCGCAGTGTAACCACTGTTTTTATGAAACTGTTTGCGCTGATTACATCATATTTTAAATAAGATTAAGATGGATAGACTTACTGAATTCCGATGAAAGCGCAAATTTCGTATACCGCTAAATCACAATCGAAACTCTTAATGTTTTATTTATTTCAAAGTCCTAAGATACGCAACGCTCAATAAATCTACCGCAGGTTGTCACCAGTGTCAAATAAACGATAATTTAATTCCAGACCAATAATTGAAATGACAAGTTCGGAGTTTTCGAATTGTCTGTTGTTAATTTCTCTTTTTTGCAAATGATCAGATTATACCGCCCCATCAACTCGAACTCTGTAACAGGATCAAGCAGTTGACGCGTGAATAGCATTTATATCGTTTCAATTGAGTTTATTTTCCATTTCTACCTACGTAATGTTTTTATACGTTTGACACTCAATTCTCATGGCTGGCAACTAGCCGTAAACTAGGGCTGGCCATTGCAACTTTTTGATGTTAATTTTATTGTGAAACGATGTAGTAAAATGAGTTGGAAATAATTGTATTTCGGTTTTATTTCGGGTGTAATTCAACGTGTGCGAGCTGAGTTTTATTGTAGTTTCGAATTTAAAAAGCAAATTATATTAAAGTCTACTTCATGGATGTCCGTTGCAGTACCTTATCATGAACAGTCTGATATTTGTTAATCATACGTAATCGTTTATCGTTACTATAGGTATAATATAGACATCAATAGCTAGAACTATAAATGATGTTGAGAATTTCTAAAAGAGACTATTTTATTTATTCTGACATGAGTTAGTTTACACCTTACAGTTTTACTACTAAAGTAACCGAAGTACAAATTTCACATATCTCTTAAATGAGCCCAAACAACGCCAATCGAATTCGAGAGTTCACTATTAAACCGATTCCAAAATTGCACTGTCCACCGCCCGTTTCGTCCCAACAAATTGCGAAGATTAAAGCAGACAATGAAAATAGCTATCGATTGAGCGTTTCTCATTACTTTTTTCGGATTTGCCCCTCTTACGTGTTTGAGTGCACGATGTTAGCCGCCGGCGTCGACAATTACAGTGCCTACTAGATAGCTAATACAAATCGCTCGCCCGGGGTGGTGCGTTTATCCCTACCTCCCCTCGCCGAGAAAACTATTACATCATTGTTCCCGTTTTTATTTCACGAAAATCGGAGACATTTTTCTACTATTTGCATTGCAAATATTTTCGCGTATCCATCAGACGGGCTCGACAGGATAACGAATGTGTTAGGTGATGCGTGGATATTAAGTTTCCAATTCTTTTCTATAAATTATTTGTAAATATAAACGAATGTAAACGATAAATCAGTGGGAGTATCGGATTTAAACTTATATGATATTTTTTGTATAATGGATTTTTTATTTGTATTATTATATTAGACGTTTTAAGATAACGGTGAAAATAATTTGTGTAAACGCAAGTCTTGTGTCTAAAATTTAAAAGCATGTATACTTTAACTTAAGTTTCTTCGTCTTTAATGGGTGGCTATTTAAACGTTTAGTGGAAGTCTTTAAACATGAAGTTTTGTAAAACAGTTGAAGAGCGCAATTACTTCCTCATTAGCCTAAACTATCGGTGCTCGGCCGCCATTTTACTTCAAGGCAAAAAAATTAACGGTAATTGAGCTACATTGTTATATCTTTCTAGGCAATTTCATGTAACGAGGGTAATTCAAACTATTACTGCAGAAACTCTGATTAACGCCATCTATAAATCAAATACTGAAACATTTTCAATAGTCTTACTTGCGATTACACATTAAAGATAACCCAATACAAAGTTACGTAGGTTTTCTAGATTTATAAAGCCATTAATTAAAGTAATAGTAAGATGTATAAAGAATAACTTACACATAAATGTCTAAGTAAAGTTAATTTTATTGAACTAATTTGGTTAATATTAAATTTAAGTGCCAATAACGGGTAGCGTAGCGCTGAAAACGCACTTTTAAGCTTGTAATAGGTCGTAATAAAACCTCAATTAGGTAGCCATTAACGTAATATATTAACCGTACTTTTGGTGCTATTGAAAAATTGGACCAAACTTTTTCGGGCCTTAACCAATATATTCGTTTACTCTGAGCAAGATGACGGTTTTATGATATTTTTTCATGTTAAAAGTATCTCGTATGTTACAGAAGTATAAAATAAAGTGCGATATACGTATTCGTTTTATTATTTGAGTTGTTGACATAATAACACTGATGAACAGTAAATTTGTTAAATGAAATCAAGTCATATTTTCAAACACTACTACCTACCCGTATATAAACCCCATACTTAGTTTTGTTCAATCACCCTCAGTTTTCAAGAAACAACGACTTACTCGATTACGCGAATTTTGCTTACCGACGTGTGTTTCCGAATAAATTAACGAAAAAGTATTGTAATTAAGACAGTTTTTTTTTTAGATTAGTGTTATACATCATAATAAGATGCCGAGGGTGTGTTTAAACCATCCTGTTAACTTCTGTTATATTTGCGGTCAACTTACTGTTAAAAGTCAACGTCGTAGTTTGACACCATTAGCTAAAAACTGCTATTTTAAATATTATGGTTTTCCGGTGCAAAATTTGGATAAAACCTTGATACCTAGAGTTTGCTGAACACCGTGTGTCACTTTGTTAACATCATGGGCTAAAGGATCTTGTCATATGCTGTTCGCAGTTCCTATGATATGGGCCGAACCGAAAGACCATGTATCAGATTGTTATTTCTGCCAAACTGCTATAAAAGGTATTATTCACAAATCTAGGAACTCTGTGAACTATCCAAATCTACAATCTGCTCAAAGACCTATCCCACACAGTGATGATTTACCTGTTCCTCAGCCTCCAGTAAACATGGATAACGTGCCCGAAGAAAATGTATCCGAGAGTATAAAAGAAGGAATATTTGCAGGGCCACAAATAAGACACCTACTGGCTGATAAAGAGTTTGAATAAAAAAATAATCCGATCGAAAAATCCCCATAGACATGTTTTCGAAATATTGTTCGTAATTTTCTTGGAAAACCACGGGGCTGAAAACTGTGAAGAGTTAGTCAACAACCTCTTAACGGCTTAAAAGGACATGGGATGCAATATGTCGCTCAAGAATCACTTTTTACACTCGCATTTGGATTGTTTTCCTCAAAATTTGGGAGCCCTTAACGACGAACACGGTGAGCAGTTCCATCAGCACATATCTAACATGGAAAAAAGGTACCAAGGCAATTGGAGTACGAAAAAGTTAGCTGACTACTGTTGGATGCTCAAAAGGGATGTACCTGACGCTAAATATTCCCGAAAAGCCTGAATAAAGGCATATATAAGTTATTTTTTTTTTTCATTTGAAACATTTTTTTCCCGTTTTTATTTAAAAAAAGATTAATGGCTGTTACATAAAAACTGAGGGTGACCGAAATTTTCTAAAAATGCAGATTAGTTACAGACAAGTTGTAGATATAAAATAACCCATTCAATTCCATTTAACTTTCATTAAGGTCATTTTTGTCTATCAGTGTAATTAATGAGGAGGTTGCAGTTTCAACAAAGGTAAATGTCGAGAACAAAATTAAATTCCTACTCAAAATTAGAACTTTCTACCAAAGAGTTGCGTTTCACGTAATAGACAAATTACAAGCACTAATTCGAATGTCGCCGGTGGCTGGGTTTTAGCAGCCTTCGATCAGCCGTCAGCGTATAAGCAAATTAGAGCAATTTAAGTCAGGAAATTGGAAACTGTATCGGACGCTCGATGCGCCCGCAGCGACGGGAACGCGCTCCTGCACAGGCATTTCAGACATCCACCGTTTCGGCAGCCGTGGCTAATGTCGGAACAATGCACGAATCTGGACAGACAGTTCCGAGCGGCTCCGAAGATAAACGACAATCGTGGAGCGTTGTAACAACTGATTGATATACGGCCTCCAATGATATCGTAGCTACCTATCGTGTGGTCGAGACTGAATTCCGGACCCGCCTCAGTTACAGTTCGAGTGCTGTTGACATTAAACGATGTTTATACAGTAAGCGGACCCATCAAAGTTGACTATCGCTTTTGGAATGTTTGTTTTGGTCAGATACGGAAGTAGAGTTTTTGCGCAACTACATAGAAACGACATTAAAGAATATTATTCCATCAGCGCTGTATCAACGCTGTTCCATTTTCATTTGAACGCCATTATGAAATATCCAATCGGTGCGGGTATTTGAATAGCTAACTAATGAAGCCAAGTTAAATCGGGACATTTGAAAGCAATGCCGCAGAGCCATTTTCCCGACCATATGCAACTACGTGAATTCTAACCAGCAGTTCCGTTCGAGACTTGAAGGGAACTTGTCGATGGTCGATACAAAGTTAAGAGCGCATGTTGAGATAATAACAAGTAATCGTGCAAGTTGCATTAGGAGCCAACACACTTGCGTACTAGTTATCGGCGGTACGAACACGGTCAGAGTTTGGTCTCGCTCGACGGCTAAAACAATAGCGAATCAAGCATGCAACGGAACTTCCTCAAAGACACCCTCTTGTGCGTGCGACGCTTAGCGAACGCGCTCCCTAACTTTATATTGGTCCGGAAACTTTGATGTTAGCAGCCGGCAAGTCTCGAATCAGTGAAAGCATCAAATTGCAAGAAACCATCAAATTAATTATTATGGTTCATATGGAAATAGTATTTGTGTAACCTATTTTTATTCATTCTTTCACAGTTCAAATTGATATTCAAAGATAGAAAGTGTTCAGGCCTAAAAATGTTTGTAAATAAAATTGTCCGCTTAACATTAAATATGAGATCGCTTTAGTGAGCCAGATAGACAGATAAAGACGGCATACATTTTCATGAGAACAGAAAAAAAAAATATAAGCCCTCCGCGGTAGAATTTTCCTAGCTAAGTGTGTTTCTGTTGACTGTAAGAAAAGATTGGCAGATAGAGGGCGAGTTACGAATGAAAAAGGGCCCAAGCGACAGTCACAGTTACCCAAAACACTACCTTCATACAGACGGTTTGAGCAAAGATTGGCTAAAGCAAATTGCGTAGATTGCTCTTAATCGACACTGGGTCTAAAGATTACACCGGTCGTTCGGCTAATTAATTTTTAAGTCAGCATTTCGGGCCCAGCTTTGACTTTCAAGTGAATTCCACAGCGATTTACATATTATATAAGATATTTGTATTCTTCATTTAAATTTCGTTGTTCAACGCGAGTTCAATTTAAAATTAATTTGGAGATGAAAATGTCTCGGCGCCGTTAGGAAACGGCACGAAATCTAAATAAAATAAGCATAGACAAACATAATTCATTTGTGTAAACAACAGCTGAAGATTTTCGTTCGCCACGGACAATATTTAATAGACGTTCTACAAAAGTTCCCGATTCTCATTGCAAATGAATCACGTTTTAAGTTTTTTGTTACCGTCTCTTTATCGAGTACAAAGAAGACACGTATTTAACGGTAATATCGTGAGCGGAATCTCATAGCCAACCGGATTTGGCAAATTACCTTCACTTTAAAAATCGTTTCGGAAAATGTATGGGCGAAATTAATTTCGCGTACGTGTTTGTTTAAGCTTAAGAGTTCCCGGCCATAAAATTAACTGCAATCTGTTATTTTTTGCCACATTGGCGCAGGAAGCACGTTATCTCAATAACTCACGGCGCAAATATTGATCTTTAAAAGTCTCGGATGAAACAATGGCTCGTAGCAGAGTCCAACTGGTTATCCATACGATAGCAGAATCGTGATGAATTTGCAAATTTCACTCCGGCTATAAATCTAGCGATTACTGAATCCTTGAAAGTGCGGCGTCGAGCAGCTTTCATCAGCAAATTCACTATTATTTGAAGGAAATCGTTACCGGGGTCGAACCTCCCCCGGACCCCGTCCGATGGGCTTTCATTTACGGCATTGCGTGCACGCGTCTCGCTTTAGCTTCAGGTGGGCGGACTCATTGTGTACGGTATTTAAGTGGCTCATTTCATATTCTGAGACAGTTTGCATTCGAAAAGCGTGCACGTGGGACGAGGAGTCGGTATCGGGACATCAAAATCGCGCACACACGGAGTGATGGCGGCGGCGGCGGAGTGCACACTCGCACATTACTCACTACAGTTGGTCATGAATGCGGGGGCACGTGACTCGCCGGGGTGGCTCCAGTTCCCAACTTGTGTTCGACGGTCGCACTCACGCACACGCACCCGCCGCGAATTGCGCCGAGTTTGCGCGATGTTTATCCACAAATACACTAATGAAGGCACCTACAAAAGCGACTAGATTGTTAATTAAACTTGCTCAAAATGTGACACCCTTACGAAATGTTGTCGGATCGGGAGCACAGTGCACGCCTTCAATGTTATTCAATTAATTTGTAATCAGAATTCTCGGTGTGCTTTGAATATTATAATGCTCTGTAAAATACATTTACTTCCTCGAATAATGTATGAGATAAGTAGATGGGCGCCGAAGTTCAATTTACCAACAAAGATTTCGCACAATACCGGCGTCTGTCACGAGAATGTTTTTAACTTAGTTTTAAATTCAAGTGAAATAGTATGTACGCGAGCAGGAAACAATCGGAATATATTACAACGCAGAAATACGGTAAATAAACAGTACTTTCTTGCATAAGTACTGTGTACAAAAAGGTTCTTTAAATAATAGAATACTTTTATTGTCTCTCTCCTTCTTATTCGATAGAAGTAACGCTGTAACACGACAAAGCCATTACTCGTGAAATTTTAACATCTTTACATGAAAGCAAAATACATTACGTATTCCCCGATACGACGAACGATTTGTAGAACGTTTACGATTCTTAAATCTTATATTTAATTAGAATAATTGCTGTTACATAATATTTTGTGGACTGAAAAAGTAATTCAAAAGACCCCATCATTAGGCCCCCGACCAAAAGGAATAACCATTCCCTTAATCATTATTCTTAAAGACTCTTCATTAAATTCCTTTTATCTCTCCCGGGATATTTCCTTCGCTCGGCATCAATCACATTCACTCCTAAAAACTCGTTGGCTTTATTCTAAACTCTCATAATAGGTAATGAAGGTTTTGATCGTGGCGGGCGGCTGTCGGGCTCCGATTACTTTGAGAGCTGGCACAATGACTCCCCGGCTGTAGTCAATGTTGAATTCTGAAAAGTTCCTCAGTCCGCATCCACGCTAGATACGGGGGCTAATTACGACGAAACTTTTGTAGATAGACACCTGCGCTGAGTCGCGACCGCCAGACAAAGAGCGAGTTATCGCACACCTCCAGCCGCGAGCGCCTGCCCTTGCTAATACTCACTCTAAGTGTCACCACCAAGGCTCCTTTTCGCCTGTCGACATCTAACAATCGAGACGATAGATTGGTGCTAAGACGACAGTCTTATTCAATATCGACCTGAGACAATAACGGACAAAGAAATTGTTTCCTTGATTTTAATCTCGACTCTGTCGTTTAATGTCCGTTAAAATAAGGTTTATTTTATTGATTCAATTTCGTGTTGTACAAAGGTACAAGGTTTCGTTCGCCATAAAGATGTCGGAACAAAACAATAATCGGATCGAAACGACGAATAAACTGTTATATTATGAATTTCCATTAGAACAAGTAAGCAAAGCGGAGCACAGTCACAATAACACAGTTTGCAAGTTTGACCGACGCGCCAAATTTTGTGGGTAACGTGTTTAATTATTATGTGCACGAAATGATTTAGCTGCGGGTAAAATTAGCGTTTCCTAATAACGAATGAGACATGACAGCGCAAATTCAGTACAGTTTTCAAAAAGTTATATGTAAATTAAATCTGGCAAACGAAGTTGGCGTCGCACAACTTTGCGCTCCCATCACGGACACGTTGCGAATAATAGGCGGCGCGACTGAATCTCCGGAATTCGAATAAAGCTCTACACAATTAAACAACCCATACTTGAGACGCGCAACCTAATTATGTACTTAATACTCACCGGTCCAAACTGTTCGAAGTAATTCTTCACATCCTCCAGCGTCGTGGGGGCTGATAGCCCACCAACGAAGATTTTCTTTGTTCTGGTAACCATCTGCAACAAACAAACGAAAATTCGTTTATTTTAAGTTGATAAAAATACTACTTATCATTTCTGGTTGGTATATGTATGATGTATGTAGATAAAATGGTAACATAAGATAAAAATAATGTAGATCAGTAAACCTAAGTAGATTCTTTTACTGAAATTAGCGCGATATTTAATAGTAACGCAAAAACAATTGGTAGCCAAGTGAAGGCAACGCAGGCGAGCGAAATGTTAAAATAATTACAGTTAATATATTATGCAATCCTCCCACTGAGGTTAGCAAGGAATATTTCTGAGAAGAGCATAATACGTAATGACTGTGGAATAATACAGTCCAAAGACCGACAACGGACCATGTTCTGACTTGTTCACTAAAAAGTGTTTGTTCAGTCCGGTCTGGGGAATTATTCGTTTGCTAAATCTTCGTAGATTTACTCACAGTGCACGCCCCGGGACTTATTAACGACAATCCAGTTCGTAAAACTGAATTTATGAACGTAAATGTAATCTATAAATTCGATGCATAATTTAACAATCAAAGCGCGAACGTTTGAGTGGTGGTTTCATTAAAACGTCAATAACGTTGTGTCTCAAAGGCGGTATCCGCTTTCTTGAATATTTATGCGGGTTATAATGAAGGGAAAAATGCAACCGACAATGGCTGTCACGGCCCGGTTTGTATAACGAGATGCGTGTCGAAGCAAGATGAAATTGTCATTATTTACCTAACAGATGAGCAGGCGGAAGGGTGTACCTCGGCCAGCATTTGCGCATCATCTGACCGGTAAAGTTAACGACAAAAGTCAAACAATTAACCCCTGGGGAGCTGTTACGCGGCCGTTTTTAAACTCAGCAGTGGCTTGCGGAATATAGACTCAATTTCCATTTATTGTTAGAGTTTAGACGGAACGGCTGATAGAATTTTGTCAGGTGGTAAAGTTGATCCTCTAAAGTTTGAATATTAATGCGTACAGTCTGTGTCTACATAATAAATGTGCATATTACTACAAACGAAATTAGTCTGTGAATATGAAAGCCGGCAAAAACTTGATTTATGTCCGCGCTTGAACTAGTTCCAGTTGCATAAACAATTACTGGAGGTTGAGGATTTGTCAATAGTCTATTTAAAGTTTATAATATGATTGTAGTTATGTCTGTTTTTTTCGTCGTTTTTATATTTATATTATGAATTGCGAGAGGAATAAACAAAAACTGTATGCTTGAAATTAACATAAAAGAGGAATTAAGGGCTCCACAACATCTAAATTTATTTCTCGCAACGATAAGCGATCGATTATTTTCCATTATTTCATTCTTTAGCAATTCATAAATGTATTTACCACTGACAAGTTTTATAAAAGCAGTATATAGTTATCATCAATAAAACTTTCTCTCCATGCAAAACCACACTGAATGTCCACATTTAACAGTATTAGGAAAGGTTTTAACGTGTAACAAGTACTTATTTTACTTTCGCAAAATGTCCGACCATTATAAGATTATGTGAACAATATATTAAACCTTTCAGGCGCTAGCAACGCAACAAATATTATTACGTCCCAGAAAGGAATCCCTATTACTATGAGTGGCGAAAGATAATAGCTCTGTGGAAATTGAATAAAACAAGATTCGGTAACATCTAATGTAACTAATGTAAGTGAGTAAGAAGGGCTGGAGTTCTGGGACGATCCCTGGCAAAATCACACTCAAATATACGTAAATGATGAATAAATAGCATGGCGTACGGAGAGGGTGCCGCTACGTGTCCAAGTGGCGCTCCCCGTCGCCCGCCGGCCCGCCGCCCCGCCGCCCCGCACACACCCCGGCAACTCCCTGTAAATCTCGAGTGTGACAACGCTTCCCGGCTCCCTCTTCAGGTTGTCTCATCGAATCAAGGCGTTTTTTCTGTTTATTTTCTCAGCGCGTTACAAGCTTGTACTTTGTAACTAAAAATGTTGCGAAATTATAAAAAGATTACCCGTTGTACATGAGTACAATTGCTTCAACCGGTGCAAAGGATTTGCGCAATTTTTGCGCATAGAAATGAAGTTCCCCAATAAAATTATAATACGTTGGTAATAAAACTCTTAGAAGTCCCAGTGTAAACATATCGTCGGTGACCGCCAAAACAAACAGAATCCTAATTCACTGTCAGGTCATTGCCCTAGAAATGTGCGGGAAAATAAACGTCTAAAAATTGCAATAACTTTGTTTTACGATTATGACCAAACGTACTGGAATAAACTATTTTGAATTACCTATGTGAGGAAAAATGATACTTTTTTATGCTATCCAATAATACATTCAAATATTACACTGTATTGAAACCGAGTTACGAATTATAGTAACAGTAATAAAATCAATGAATCCAATGATCGTATAAAATTTTAGGGGAATATTTCCCCGTATTTGGTATGAATGATACGCTGCGAAGTGGCCATAAAAAGAAGGTGCAAACAGGTCACGATAAATATATTTTTGTATTAGAGAAAGAGTAATGGTTGATTTCGGAAATGTGGCGAAGTAACGCCTTATATTTTGTGTTATATTTAAAAAGGACTATAAGTAATACTAGCACAATATCAATGGAAAACAATTCATTCAACCGATATGCAAATAAAAAGACATAAATTCAACCAAAGACTAAACATGTTGCCATGTCAAAAATAATCCCAACTGATTAATAAAAAATAAATCCGATTTCAAATCACAGTGGGTAATTAACAGTCACTAAATTTGTATGGAATAATGAACGATAAAATAAATAAAAAATTGACTAAGCGGCATTTATAAATGGGATTGTAAAGGGTGGTCCCCAGGGAGTGAGTGTCAGGTTTACCGGCCGCCACGTCAGCCGAAACTGCTGGCAATTACCTTAAATGTGGACAACGCAGTTCATTCCGCTGGGAAAATTATTATTCACCGCATATCCAATTTTTGGTCCGGTCTAAATTGGAACGCGCTACCTGTGATTGCTGGAATTAATGGCTGCCATAAGAACGGATGGATTAGAAGTTCGAAAATAGCAAGCAATTCTTATTGTTCACGGTGACCTGTTTTCAATGTGCTCGATGATTGCGAATAAATTAATATAAATAAAAGTGCACCCTCAACAGAAGGGGAACCCCGTCTCGTGCTGGGGATGATTTAGCCCGCGCCGTTCATTGATTAGCATAGTAGAAAGCTTTCCATTTTATTTTTATACAATGAATACACGTATCTCAACGGCAAAGAACAGAAACTGTTACAATAATACGCGACAGCCATTTCGGAACACTAAAAGGATGAATTTAGTTAATTTCCAGTAAGTTCGCAGCTTGTACAAAATTCACCGAATGTGCATTTTCGCTGAAACGACATTAGCCTCCCTCTCGTTAACTGGCCTCGGTTTCCCGTCGCACTCATTTTGTTGCGAAAAATACAACAATTTAATTTAGTCTAACTTGACCGCGGCTGGCAAACAGCGAACAGTCGCGGCCGACAAAAAGCTACACACACCAATTACGAGCGCGACGGCCGCTGGACTTTGGTGTCCCTTTACGCGACGTGCGGCTCCCGAGTTCCTCTAACTCAATTCATAATACCGCGCACGGCGCTGCGCTAAAATTTTTAACGTTTTCCAACAACACTACCTTTGCTCACAAACTGATGCGTTCCAAAAGCAATGCAGGTGTGTCGATGTAATTATTTTTGTAGAATAGTATTGTGGGAATGGTTTAAGCTTTTTTAGTGCTCTGCTTCGCAATAAGTATAATCGTCTTTTTATATTTCATTTCAGATTTCATATTATGCATATCAAAGCTTTACGCGCCATATATTTATTTTTACCTGACTTAATTTCTATTTATAAGGCTATTTAGTTCTAGGAAATCTTAGTTATGTCCTAAAAATAAGTTTAATACAAAAGTGAACCAATGATTTCCCGTCCTATAATTCTATGCTTAGGCTAAAATTAGGTGTTCAAGTTCCGTAAACGAACCGATCTGCCCTTAACCAAATAAGCATGGAAGTCTATTTCTGGCGTTACAAATTTATTTTTGGAAGCAATAAGTAGGTATATTTACTCGTAATGCACGTCGCATTTTCATTAAAACAAATTGTGTTTAACCGTGTTTAAGCTACATTGCAAAACGTACAATATTGTGCAAGTCAATTAAAATTTTCAATAAACAGATAATGAGAATCGCTTAAAGCATACATTGTTTCAATATTGTCTGATCGCTCTGTTCGTTCTTGCAGTGGAATGTGACGACGCTATAAGACTAAACACATAAATGCATCTGACGCAAGCGCTCGTACAATTCTATCCAATGGATATTTTTTATTGCTTTAAATCCACTCAACGTCGCTCACCTTTTTCGCTTTTTCGAAAAAAGAAAATTACAGCTCGCGAAATCCAGTTGAAAACATTTTCTTTCACGAATTTTATGCTGCATGAAAGAGTGAACGTACCACTTACAGCGGTACGCGGTTGGGACAATATTAATCAATTTCTACACAGAGAGAATTTCGGGGGACCGTCGCGCGCGCGAGGGCACAAAGGTCGACCCACCCGACGCTGACGTTGCATTTCATTTTTGTTTGCCCACAGCCTCCGGCCCGCTTGTCTGTTCTTTGTCTTCCTGAATAAATGCGTATTTTGAAGTACCTATTTTTCATTAATTCCACACCCACACGAGGTAGAATGTGGAATTGTATCGTTCATCCAATATTCTTTTTTTTAGATTTGCGTCGTTTTCATTGAATTCGTAGGCGATGCTGCGTCAGTTATAGAACGTTCTAGACATAATAACAATGCAAACCGAACGGAGAGTTATCTCGGATATTATAACCGTATTGTTAACATTCGCTTCGGCGCAGTGAGCATTCCATATAGATACGGGATGATCCCGTCTTCTCGCACCGCACGCCTTATCTGCTTCACAGTTCATTAGCCCTTGCACGGTGCGCCATGGAGCAGATCCGTGCCATTTGTAACAATACAGGGGCCGCGAATGGCAAATGGTGATTCCGGGGCTTAAGGTGCCAGTCTCGTTAGTTCTGGCGACACGACGTGAAATAAGTACATAGTGGTTTGTGGCGTGAGACGTCAGCCAACGCAAGACAGTAACCGCGTACGTTCTTAATGGAGGACATTAACGAAACGTTATTGCTTCTCGACTCCGCCAACACTTGCACAGTATTAATCTCTAACTCCTTGTGATACTCGCCGCAGACTAGTTAATTTGAGCATTACTCCAATCTAATATCAAAAGTAATAATTAACGGAGTTGATGTTGAAAGTTTGTTTCATTATTATAAAGTCACCGAATGGTTCATCTTCATTCAATACCCGATAAAGATAACACAAACAAGTAAATAAAGAAAACGCGAATGCATGCAAATGAAAAAACTTCTCTGAATTACAACGTGAGCTGAATAAATAACGCGTGATCGATGCGTTGATAAGCCCATGAAAAATTTAAAGAGGACTCGTACAATGGCGTGAAGAAAACGGTTGGCGTAGGCACGGAGAGGATCGGGTATTGCTTCTCTCGCTTTTTACGCCCTATCACTCGCGTGTAGTGCCCGTCCCGAACAAAGACCTGCGTCTTCTATACAAATATTGCCTCACAAAGGGCTGATATAATCTTTGTAATGGATTTTGATTGCTTATGTCATGTCACTTTTGTAGTATAAATGTCGAAAAATATTTTCCTCCCACGACAAAATCAGGTTGCAAAAAGTAGCTGTAATTTTATACGTACGTATTGTTGGTGCCGCACCCAGATGGCTAAAGGTACTTTAGAAACGCTTACTCGTGCGCTACCGAAACAATAGCGGCATTTAGGAGCCTAAAAGTGAAACGACTCAGTGCACTCGTCATCGAAAGCCATTCGGAACACATCAGAATGACGCCATACACGAAAGGGTTCGGCATTTTGTCATGTACATTTGTACCTACGTATGGTTTCTTTTATGTAGTAGCACCCGCTGAGTGGATGAATGCGAGACGCCGAGACGCCTTGCCGTTTATTCCCCCTTCTTGATAAATGTAAAAAACTATGGCAGCGCCAACCCTAAGCCATTGTCAGATTGACTGAAGCCACGATGAAAATATGAAAATATCAAACCTGTCCGTGTAAACAAAAATGTGTACGCACGCAAACTATAATAAATTTAAATTAAAAGGAGAAATATAAAATTTTAAAAATGAAGACACATTTTCCACGAGCAAGATATATCGCTTAGAATATTTTTTTGAGTGATAATGTTCTGTAGCCCGAGGAAACAAAATGAACTTTGCCGAGTAAATCATAATGTTAGATTCCACTCCCTATTAAAAGTGAAGGATACAAGATACTCCGAGTTTTTTCTTCTCGCTACGCATAATCAAATAAAACTTGATTTTATGTTTTGAGTCAAATTATAAGCCGAGGGGTGGGCGAAATAAAAAGTGAATAATGAATGCGAAGGCCGAATCCCAACCGCGAGACCGTAGCAATTATTTTGTTTCGAGTACCATCAACATAGCTCGTTCTTTCAAATTTTCATACATTAAGCAAATGTCGAGAATACGTAATAAGGATCTAAATGTTGTAAGCCGTTGTGAGGTTACTAAGGGCATTCATTAAAACACAGACTGGACAATGGTACAACACATTATATGTATTCACTGATTTTATATTACCGTAGTTATTATAAGTTATTTAAGTGCTGTGGCTTGAAAGCGCTGGCTTACCACGAAAGAAGAAAGTAATGGAGTTTTGAGAATAAAACGTTAATCTTGTAAAATATTAATACAATATAATGGCACCGCTTTGTGATAACTCTGTGTATTGAACACAAAAGAAATCTTTGGAATTATGTTTCCAATACTTTTATATTAAAAGGTAAATTGTAAGAAGGGACGAAGGCTAAAATTTATTGCACATTTAAATATATTTTCTTTTATATCTTGTCGGAGTGAAAGATAAGTACGTGGTTCCATCAAATGTTGTACAACACTTACGTTTGTTTGCAAGCACTTGAAAGATGTTAAAGTTTTACTGCAAGTGTGATGGAATAACTAACATACTCCTACAAGGATATCAATCCGCACTCTATATAAACAAACAGTTTCATCAAAACTACCGAATCAAGGGTCGCATACGACGCCAGAAACATGCAGCCCCCGCGAATGATTACCGGCAAACTGAATTTTATATGCTCTGCAAGCGTATTTCACCGAACCACTTGAAAAGGGACGTTGTAAAGTAAGCCATCTTGCACACGCACAACAGTGTTATTCCGTGCGACACAAGTCACATCGGTCGATAGTGTTGACGAACAAAATAAGCTCCCCCCGGAGCGGAGTGGTGTCAAGAGGCTATAGGATTAAACTTAAACTGGGTTGGCCCACAGTTTAATTATACAAAAGGTAAGTACTCACGAAAATGTGCCGTTCCTCTCGCGCACATGTCACAAATTAGTTAAATTATATCCTTTACACAGAGATGAATGGCAAATAGAATTTAAAATTAGACACACAGAAAGTGATATCAAAGGATGACATTAAATATGAACACGAGAAACGCGCAAATACTTAACGCATTAACAATTGTATAAAAGGAATTTACGAGTTACGAACGTATCGGTTTCGTGTAATATTTTTTAATTCGCTCGCCAATTGGGCAATGGCGCAATGCAGAAATAAACTTTCGCGCGAAGTAATTACCAACACACTATGTTCATCATTCTTGTGTATGTGCATGCGAATTATGTAATCATTTGTGCGTGTCACAGAAAGCTTTTGCGCTTTATACCTTAAATTGAAGTACATAAATTTAAGCGACCCTCACAAACGAGGTTTGATATAGAATGTCGTAATTTAAAGATTACGAGATCGTAATCTTCTAAGAAATTTAATAATGGAGAACGTACGAGATAAAAATTCTATTTTTATAAAATACTAGCATGCGAAACTGCTTTTGGATGGACATTCGACTATTGTTAAAGATGCCATAGAACTTCATTATGTCTGAGACGTAAAAATTGTTTCTCCCGCACATTATTTATTATTACTTAAAGAAAGATTAATGCGTACCTTATTTTCGTATTAAATGTGGTATGCTATTATTAACGGAGGAATAATGAAAATAAATCGGCAGCATTAATTGCCTTGCCTATGACTTAGTGACGTGATGAATCTCGAATGAATGAATGGTTCGGAAGCAACCGCGCGCCCCCTACCCCCTGCGCGACAGATTTCCACCCTTCCCCCTTCGGGTGTGTTTGACGCATGATTTATTCTTCAACTTAGTACAGACAAATTTTTACCATGCAGCAAGGATATTTCGGTGTGTTAGTAAGTACTTGAAATTGTTGCCGCCTCATGGGTGTACCTTTCGCCTTCATGCCTGGACCTTACATAGGCTTATTTTACTGGAGCTTGGATAAGAACCTGGATTGGATATTAGTCTCGAAGTAACTATCCGGCGATAAAATACGCATCCTTATTTATGCTACCACCATCATCACAAAGAAGCTAAGGCTTTTCAGAAAATTGTACAATATTTTTTTTCATAACTGGATATGAAAAACACTGTGGTACCCCAATCCTAGAAACAAATGAGCTGACGGTAACGACTTGCCTGTTAGCTATGCCCCATTGGAATGTCAACGATTATTATTTACTTTCAACAATAGTTACAAGTTGTGCCAAATTGAGGCTTAGCCCTCAGCTACACCGTTGCAGTTAATTGTAATAACCTTCAAATGACGGGGGCGATGGGAGAGTCTGGGTATGGGGCGAGGGGTACCTGGCTGCGCGCGGGTTGCGAGACAAGGGCGGGAGGTGCGGGTCGCGGCGTGGGGGGCAGCGTCGGGGCGCGAGGGGGTACTGTGTTGCGCAAGCGCATCGCGGCGGGTACTCGAGCACGCGCCACTACTCAAGCGCCCTTGAGCGGCCACTCGGCGCCCGCCGCGTCGAATTGAAAAGATACCTACGCCGACACCGCACTGAATATTCGCTGTATGTATCAAAACCGTAAAATGCAAATCTATGCACTGCGGTCGTCTAGAGTGTTCAGCGAACCCTGGCTCACGCCGCGTTTCAGCAAATGCGGTATGACTCAAATTATCATACACAAGTAGTTTGTCAACCGAGTGACATTGTTGATAATGACTGACATTTTTTGTGATTACAATAGCAGATATATATTGTACCCTGTTTGTGCTCTAGAAAGGAGTAAACTAGGTTTTCCTGATGCATATTCATGAATATTTATATTATGTTGCTGAATCTGACTGAATCTTTCTCGGCGAATTTTTACTAGTCCACTTTTAAAACTGTTAGATAAAGAAAAAGTATTTGTTCGATCAGATGCAAGATGTTTTTAATTGCGCGGCCGGGCGGCGGTTTAAGAATACTAACTGGGCAATCCGCCTCCCCTATTCAACCTCGGCCCCTGATTTATTCCGAGAGGGTCGTAAGAGGTGACCGAGTAGTTCCGACCGATCATGGGCTTTGCTTGGTACTTGTGTTGTCTGAGTAGTGACCACATGTACTCGGCACTGAGAGCGATTCAATGTACGCTTTGAAACACATAAGGCATGTTGATTTTGCAATACTTTTAATGACTTTCTTTAGAGAGTTCTGACGAGATATAAATAATAATATTTTTTGTAATAACAAGATTCTACACACAGAGCTACAAAGACTTAAAATAACCTGGAGTGGTATTATCAATCATGATGATAGAAAATATTTTTATGCAATGGTAAACCATGCCAAAATTACACCTTGCATAATAACGACACATTCTTAGATTTTGAAAACAAGCGCTGCAATACGTCGAAGTAGGATGAATTTACAATTCATTTCAGCGAACCAACAAACCTAGTGAGATCAAATTCGCAAACAGAACTAATGGTGATGTTATTTTCTCGCTGAGTTTTAACTCTAATAAAGCAAACGTATGCGGAATCAAATTAGAACATCCATCTAGCCGTCCAAATAGTATTCGTGACATGTTAATAGAAAACACAAACGAATGCGGTGCGAGGCGGGATGAGTGCGCCGTGAGGTCGCAGGACGCCGCGTTCTTTATAAACAGCGCACACCACATGAACGCAGCACACAAGCTTGCACACACCTACATGTAACGTACGTTCCAATTTATAATGCGGACAAGCCACACTGAAATGGATTTACAGCTGCAAACCTGCTTGTCTTTGATGAGGGTCTATTTTCGGATACGCGCCGAGCGCACCGACACATTCCAATATTTCGAGCCGATATATTATTATTACGTTCGAATACGAATCGATGCGTGTTATAAAATTTATTACGCACTCGTCTCTTCGAAGTTTCTTATTTGTAAACAGCCGCTTGAGCAACCTCTCTCCCGCCCGTCGATAATGTTTGATGTCACGTTAAAAATAAAATCGCGCGTTGATGGACGCGGGCAAATCCGTAACTAATTTGTCGAATGACACGATGAGGGACATTCCTGAAATAATTTTCACCCGCGATGCGAAGTTGTGATTAAAATTTTAATAAGATTAATTTTGAGTCGCGGTGCTTCCAGATGCGTCAGAAAATGTGCGAGGAAATTTTCGCATGTTGAAATAAAGTGATGACAAAAAACGTCGAGCGGCTTTATGTTTAAAGGATAAAGCGAAGCGGCAAGCGGTTTGCAATTGGCTTGTAATTTCGCGTTGTTAGAAACACAGACAGCAAAGCCGGTGAGCTAAATGCTTCGGTTCCAACAGTTTGTCGCAGATTTAGGTGGTATGTTTAAGTTTCGTGTAATCCACTGTAGGTAAACTGAAGTCCGCAGTGTCTTTTAGGCACGCCTACTCAGTATGCAAGCGTTTTCCTGCACATCCGTTGTACGCGACCGCGGAAGGACTTCCGCACACAAAATACTATGTTTATGTTTACTTCTTTTAGAATTCCGCATCGTTTCAGTTGACTCTTCGTGCCGACATGTTGCGACATGAGAAAATATAGTTTACGTTCTTTAAATCCTTGCTGAATTACCGAATAAACTTTATTCTAAACGTTGTTTATTTTGCCAGTAGAAAAGTTCCGTTTATTTAAACGTTGCGATGTATAATGGCCTGGGCAAATTGGTTTCATAAAGAATTTCACGTAGATTACGCAGAAAGTTATTGCTAACAAGATTTTCCGTATCCGAATACTCCATTCGCCAATTAAATTTTTCCCCGAACCATAGTAGTGAAGTAGTGGATTTATGAACGGATAGCGTAGTTGGAGATATTTGCCGCACTAATCTCCATTTTAAGAACGGTCGTACGATCCCGAGCCTTGGATTACGGAACTTGCGTGACACTAATTAAGTCGGAATTAAGGGCGAGCCTATATCAAGAACCGCAACGGGAGTTATAAATGAAAGGGTATTACCCGTATTTAATGCTACAACGAGCGATTCAGCGAGAAATGGTAAAAACAATTTCATAACAAATGTGAGTATTTAGTTATTACGTAACTAAATACACATTAACTGTACAGCGAACGAGCCGGCATTGCGCTAGTTGTGAATAGATATTCCGCGACATTAAAGCTCAGTAAATATGCTCGCGGTATATTATTGTAATCATTTGTAGGAACCTTCAGTTAACAAATCCTACTTAGCAATAACTTTTGCTAAAGTAGACAGTTTCTGATGGCTTTCAACATTGACGAGTTAAGAAGACTTTTCTACTTATAACTTGTGTATTAGGGGCTTATTTCGGCTATTTGTGTTGACAAATTAGGCAAAAAACGAATGGAGATTCCCGAGTAGAAATTTTTTCGTGTTCCTGATCTGGACCCGATCAGGAATGCCTGATCGGGTCCAGATAAGGCATGTAACGCAGAACATTGGTCTGGACCCGATCAGGCATGCCTGATCGGGTCCAGATCGGGCATGCCTGATCGGGTCCAGATCGGGCAAGCCTGATCGGGTCCAGATCGGGCATGCCTGATCGGGTCCAGATCGGGCAAGCCTGATAGGGTCCAGATCGGGCATGCCTGATCGGGTCCAGATCGGGCATGTAACGCAGAACATTGGTCTGGACCCGATCAGGAATGCCTGATCGGGTCCAGATCGGGCATGCCTGATCGGGTCCAGACTAGGAATGGCTGATCGGGTCCAGACTAGGAATGCCTGATCGGGTCCAAACTAGGAATGCCTGATCGGGTCCCAATCAATCATCTGTATCATGTAATACCTTGCCTGATCCAAATTGAGTATGCCCAGTCCGGTCCTTTTAAAAAACATGATTATATTATAGTCATGAAAAAATTGTTTGTTAAAAAAATATGAATTGTTATTATAAATATGTTACTTAACATTTTATTATTTATTTTTTATCAATTCGTTATTTATTTAATTATCAATGATTTTATAAATATTGAATATTATAATAAATATTAATAATTAACAACTCAATATTAATGAATTTATTTATTTTTTGTATGGTAAAACATATTTAAACAATAAAAAGAAATACAAGGAATTTAAATAAAAGCTGTTAGTGTCTTTTATTGACCTTCTTAAAAAGGCTTTTTAAGCAGTAACCATCCCAATCGTTAGCTTTATTTAATATTGACGACAATGCTTGCTGTAATTTACTGTCAGGAATATCTTGCTTATTTAGAAATTTCTGTCTCATTGCAGCTGAAATACAAAATTTGATTCAATTATGTTGTAATTTAATAAGTAATAATAATAAAAAATATTAATATTTATAAAGTAATAACATACAATTAAGAAATAATTAATTTGGTATCAATGAAAGTATCCTGCACTATATAATGATTAACATACTTTTTACCAAAGTGAAAAAAGTTGTATCTTTTAAAACTTTTTTTGGAGTTGCAGCTACATATGACATGGCCATATCTCTTGAAATGTAAAAAACGAATAATATTGCCCAATTATGGGTAATAGTGTTTTCCATCAATGGAAAAGTTTATTCTGGAAAAGCAAATTTATTATTATTTATAATGAGGAGCATTTTTTTAAATATGACAATTTCAATAATATGGTCAGATAGAGCAAATATTAGTTCTTTCATATATTTATATATAAGAGTATAGTTTTTTAGAAACTCACATTTTTTTATTGTCTTTCAACTTTTCATTGAATTTATCAAAGTTTTCCATTGTTGATAGTGGAAATTCTAATTTTTGAGCCACATCTGTTGATCCTTCAGTATCTATTCGACTGGAATCTAACAGTTGAGTACTGTTATTCTTTTTAATTTCAGACAGGATTTGGGCAACAACAGCAGATATGCTTACAATTTGACCTCTTAAATTCCCTAATTGTTTTGATAGACTGTTATAATTATGCCTGAAACATTCAAGCAAAGAATCTGTTAAAAATAAAATATATATTAATACAAATTTTTACACTGATTATACATTTATTAAAATATCAAAATTCCAACACTGATGTAAATATAAATATTATAACAATTACCAACACTCCACAATTTCAGAATAGAATCCATATTATGACCTTAGTTACTAATAATTATTAGATAGGTATTGTAATGATTAATTTGTTTTTTACCATTGGATACAGTATTTTTTGTTGATGATCTAGCTGCTAATATAGTCGTTTCAGTTTCTGTTTTGGATTTATTACTATAAAGATGCTAAATAGATTATCAGCAATTATTGATAATGTACTATTATTATTAGAAGTAAAACAACAGTAGTATAACTTAATTATTTGTATCAAAATTAACAATAATAAAAATATGTCAGTTAATATGCTTTGTTAAAAAAAATCATTAGTAAAAAAATATTAGAAATTAATCAACAATATTTACATTTTAAATAAGAGATATTACCTCAAATTTCAGTGGGTTTATCGGTTAACTCCAAAGCTGTTTGGCTGAATATTTTATCTATTTTTAATTGATTCTTTGATAATGCTTTTATTTTGAAAGTTTTTTCAACAGCAGCTGCTTTTGCTTTAGTGGACTGCTCATTATCAGTAGAGAAAGCATAGGGTTATTTTTCCAATCTTATTAATTTTTCCTCTGCCTCTTTCATAGTTTCTGATAACATTAATTGTATAAATTAATTACTGTTTTATTGTTTTGACAATAAGATATCAATTCTCATAAATCTATAATTCAAATAACAATAAATTACCTGCTGTGCCACATATTTGAACATGAAATGTTGGTCTTGTCGGATCAGGCTCTTCACAATGTTTCACTATTGTTTGTAATAATTTACAATACTTAGTACTTTTTAACAATGATGCAGGCATATAATATTTACATTCAGTACCACTATATTCTATGTAATGATCTTACCAAGAACTTGATACTATATCAATTACTTCATTGGATAAATCATTTACAAATAAAACTATAATGTCATCTGAAAAAAAATACGGATTATTGAAATATAAATTTATAATGAAAAATAGCAAAGAATTGTAATGTATTTTTAAATACTTTTTTACTATCCTTGAATGTTTTAGGTAATTCAATTTAATAACGAAACTTTACACACAACATGTAAATTTTTATCTACTTAAGTAGTTTACTCCACAATTTAGTATTTTATACACAATACACACTTAGTAAATGTCTAGATATAAGTTTATAGTCCTTGATACACTTTGTTTTGGTAAACACACAATATATTAATTATTCTGTAACTACTGTTAAGGCGATTTAGTTTTTGTAATGAACTTATTTAATCTTTACATTAATATACCAATCGGCATATTCAATCAATTCAATCCACTGATACCGTCTTCTTGACATAAAATAAAAATTAACTCCCGTGTTCTATAGACTGTATGTAGAATTGCCGTTTGTAGTAAAAGGCGGGAAATGCCCAAAAGCGGTATTGCATTATTTTAAGTTGCGCACCAAGTTAGTAACATCCGCAATACTTGTTTTTAATTATAATGGTTTTATCACGTATTATTTTACCTAACATTTTCTGGAAAAAAATAAATACGATAATAAGTAACTTTCTATTTATGCACCTAATTCCTACACTTCCTGTTGTCGCCTGTCGGTTTATCAAGTACCTAATGTTGCCATAACAAATAAAATACTTTTCATGCGTTATCAAATCTATACGAATATTATAAAGAGATAATGTTTGTGAATTTGTAACGTTGTAGAAATTCGTTATTGACAAACAAAACTTATGGTAAAAGATTTTTGTAAAATAAATTACCAGTATAACCTGATCTGATGCAAATAAAATTTACACCGTGACATAAATATGGCAATCATGATATGATACACGTCATGAGTTGAGTTTCACCGTTCACGTCCAAAACAATAATAAGTTTTGAATTGTATTTCTGGAATATATGTCTAAAAGCATCTTTTCTTGCTTTGACAATTAGGATAACGGTATCTGGGCTTGATACTACATGTCTTATCATACTGAATATTTTTTAATACCAGGCTAGCCCTATTTGATCCAGACCTTGGCCTAATGCAGTATGCCTTACAATACTTGAAAACATTTAACATAAGGCTATCCTGATCTGGTCCCGATCTGGTCCTGATCCAATATACCTTACAATACTTGATAACATTTAACATAAGGCTATCCTTACCTGGTCCCGATCTGGTCCTGATCCAATATACCTTACAATATTTGATAACATTTAACATAAGGCTATCCTGATCTGGTCCCGATCTGGTCCTGATCGGGCTTGCCTTACAATACTTGAAAACATTTAACATAAGGCTATCCTGATCAGGTCCCGATCTGGTCCTGATCGGGCTTGCCTTACAATATTTGATAACATTTAACATAAGGCTATCCTGATCAGGTCCCGATCTGGTCCTGATCGGGCTTGCCTTACAATACTTGAAAACATTTAACATCAGGCTATCCTGATCAGGTCCCGATCTGGTCCTGATCGGGCTTGCCTTACAATATTTGATAACATTTAACATAAGGCTATCCTGATCAGGTCCCGATCTGGTCCTGATCGGGCTTGCCTTACAATACTTGAAAACATTTAACATAAGGCTATCCTGATCTGGTCCCGATCTGATCCTGATCGGGCTGGCCGTACAATACTTGAAAACATTTAACATAAGGCTATCCTGATCAGGTCCCGATCTGGTCCTGATCGGGCTTGTCGTACAATACTTGACAACATTTAACATAAGGCTATCCTGATCAGGTCCCGATCTGGTCCTGATCGGGCTTGCCTTACAATATTTGATAACATTTAACATAAGGCTATCCTGATCAGGTCCCGATCTGGTCCTGATCGGGCTTGCCTTACAATACTTGAAAACATTTAACATAAGGCTATCCTGATCTGGTCCCGATCTGGTCCTGATCGGACTTGCCGTACAATACTTGAAAACATTTAACATAAGGCTATCCTGATCTGGTCCCGATCTGATCCTGATCCAATATGCCTTACAATATTTGATAACATTTAACATAAGGCTATCCTGATCAGGTCCCGATCTGGTCCTGATCGGGCTTGCCGTACAATACTTGAAAACATTTAAAATAAGGCTATCCTGATCAGGTCCCGATCTGGTCCTGATCGGGCTTGCCTTACAATACTTGAAAACATTTAAAATAAGGCTATCCTGATCAGGTCCCGATCTGGTCCTGATCGGGCTTGCCTTACAATACTTGAAAACATTTAAAATAAGGCTATCCTGATCAGGTCCCGATCGGGTCCTGATCGGGCTTGCCGGATCGGGCATGCCTTATTCTATCCTGATCAGGACCCGATACATGATCTGGTTGTGCCTTATTTGATTTCTACTCGGGTTACTCATCGGTCGAGAGTAGTATTGGGGCCGACAGCCGTTGTAAGCTGCGCTCAACCGCCTAATCCCCGGACCAGCTAACGCCGACGGCTAGGCCCGCTACGTAAATTTGTGTAATTTCGAATCTAGGCCAAGTGCCAAGGGATCTGCTTCACGGCAATGGTGATTGATATGACGCTATAGAGCATCGTCTTGCCCGCCGCGTCCCTCTTGTCATCCAAACAGACAGCCCGATGCATTTGTAATAGGATCATACCACGTAGCTGTGTTGCTTATTCAATATAGTCACTCTGTTTGCATTATAATTCGGCAGCGTAGTTAGCTCGACGCGATTCTGATATAGATTTATGAATTCCGAAGTCGGTGTAATTTAATTCTGGAACATGCGATGCTCACGTAGTGAATGTGTTACGTTTCTGCATTAATAAGGCACGAGGGGGTTTCCTGATCTACGATGACCGATGCATATCTGAGGACTGCCCAGTTTAGTATCAAAAAATAGTCGATCAAACTTTAAATTGATTTGACGGTTCATAAAAAAAGCAAAATATAAAACGAATCGCATTTAGAACATACAAATTTGAACATCTCAATACGATAGTGGTACATTTCGTATAACCAACTACGCTATCTCTTAACATTTTATCAAATCTTTACCAGCGATACGTGAAATTTAAATAAGAAATATATTTTGTATGTGGTTTGAATTTACTATTTTGACGCGAGATGCAAATTTAAAATTCACGTTCTCACTCGTTTTAAAACGATCCATCTCCGTTCCATAGAGAAATATATAACGTGGGGCCACAAGCGATCGGTTCCGAAACCTTCCTACGTCGCTTCGAGCACTGAAAGTAACTGAATTTCAAATACGCAGAATCCTGTGGTTGCTTCCAGCCGCTCGCTCTTCAATTTATGCCATTAGCAGCGTTTCGTCCTCTCTCAAATATATAATAAGAGAAAATAATTTGAGACCAAGGGGTGGGTGCAGATGAATTTGTTAAGCACATAATCATACCTCCGCATTCAGCAGTTGAATATTAAAATTGTAATTTATATTTCCAAGCTTGTGTTTTAGACTTAGCAATTGAGACGTGGAGTAATTATATGAAATGTTTTAGAAGTATTTTCTGAAAGGAAATGTTGCTGAGACGAGTGAAAAACTGCACCGCAAACAAGTACGCGGTAAAGAAATTTAATCCTAAAGCCAAATCATCCTTCTTGTGAAAGCGGTGCGGCAACAAAACAAACGTTCACCGGAATGATAGCAACAAAACCTCCGTCAGTTTTGTAAATTACAATAAACCTTAGAGTAGATCGTGGGCAGAATTTGTGATGCGTCTTCGTGCCGGCGACAATAGGCTTAAGCCGGCCCGACCGCCCGCGCTGATACTGCAGATGTGAGCTGTCGGCCTCTCGCCAACCATTAACCTAACCGTTTCCCAGATATTACAGATATTATCGTATCCCTTGCGTAATCGCTTAACCAACGATATCTATCAATGCTTATTCCATACGACCACACCTTATAATATACGTTATGCTACTGAATACAAACATGATTGAGTAAATAACAATAGCATATATTATCATAAAGTACAAAAGTCCACGGCTATTGCTGACTAGATCGAGCTACGATATCGGGCGGAGTACCCACGAAGAAGGATGACCTCGTTATTGTTTGATAGGCCTCATGATGAAAATACTCGCGGCACGCAACTTTCTCAGAGTTCACTCGTAAGAATAAAAACGACATTGTGTGATATTTTGTCGGCCTCGGAGCCCGCACATGAATATGAATAGAACGCCTGGAAGCCGGCGAAATGAGACAATCTCCTGACAAGCGCTGAAGGATTGGTGTTCATCACGCACAAATTTCGCCAAAAGAGTTTTGTTAGGTGAAGCGTGCACACGAGCGCGATACGAACAGAGACTCCGCGGGACGGACGTAATCGAGTACGTCGATAAAAATTGAATTTCTACCTTTTACCCGTAAACGGCGCGAGGACACGCCGAAGATTTACCTATAACGCTATCTTATTTACAGACTGGGAAATTCTATTTGCTTAAAGGTCGAATGGAGGCAATATCGTGGACGTCGCGCCGCTGCGGGCGGGGGATGCAATAAGCGGAGCGGCCAGCGCCGGAGCCGCCGCCAATTTAAAGAAAGCCCACTGAACCGAAAGACAAGCGCATTGGCGGCTCACGAACACGGCACCCGCGCCCGCCCGCTCTCTAAGGCTCCTCATATAATTTTCAATCCAGCGAGCTTTAAAATCGATTGCTCTTTGTAAGTGCAAAACGAAACAAGGGCTGGAATCTACCGTACACCTCGGCTAAATTAACGCTTTAATCCGACAATTTCCCCGTGAAAGTTAAATTGAAAGCTACATTAGTTTTAAAATAAACTGGCGAACTTAGCAGAGCCATAGTATTTTTAGGAATAACTTTTTACTCGCTGCAATTAGCGCCGGACGATCAATTGTACTATATCAGAGTGCAATTACTTTTAATTGTACGGTTGAATTACTTCACGGCGGCGTTTCCACTTAGGTGGAAAGCATGGGACTTTGTAATTGACTACACTATATTTTTTTTAAAACATTAGAAACTACGTAACTTATATGTGCGATATGAAAATAGCACCGTATAACTTCGTCGCAAATCACTATTTACATTTAAAGTGTAAAAAGTGTTTCATGTATGATTTATGGCCCTTATACAAACAATTCTTTGTCACGGAACTTTACTATCTCTGTTTTAGTGACCGTTAAACTTCACCATAAAGCTATTAATAAAACGGAATTTAACATTTTAAATATCCAACTAAATGCAGCAGTTACAAACATTTTTTGCGGACTACCTTATGAAAGTTTCAAAATGTTCCACCAGAAAGTCCACTTTGTAATTTTGTTCCCGTAGTGAAGTTTACACGGGTACAATTAGCGCACATTTTCTCTTTAGAAATATGCATGACAATTGAAATTTCTCTATTATTTTCATTCATATTTATATTATGTTTATTTTTTGGGACATTTTACATGAAAGAACAAAACACTTTTAATATAAAATTTCCTATTGCTGCCGCAGTCAGTAAAATACAAAAAACTATACAATCATCATACAATCAATATTTCGACCTATGCATCGAGTAAAGTTATATGTGCATTGCACAACTTTTCTTTCTCAGCGATTTAAACTTAATTGGGCAAAAAATTATCAGTAAATTTTTATGTTCTTCAAACAACAACAAAATTTATGATCATTATTACTTTACTAGTGCAATATATAAACAATTTTAACTCTATTATAGACATAAAAAGTACTTTGGTGTTATGGTCATAAGTAACCTTATTCGATGCATAGGTCGATTTATTAATCGACATATATTAGGTACTCAATTATTATTCGACGAAGTATTGACAATAAAGTTTCTCACAGAATATTTTCTAATAAATTGCGTTTTAAAATAATAGGAATATACAACAACCGTTTGTTCTTACTGGCTATTGTGTAAACTTTTTGCATTAGCTTAGTGTGAATTAATATTATCAGCTTAACACTTAAGTCTTGTTGTTATCCTGTAGTGAATTCCAATACTTTATACCTATTGATATTCATCACCCACTCGTCCCTCCATCGAAATTTAGTTTAGATTTCATTAGACGGCTAAACGCTGAGGCAGTTATCATAGTTCGTTCACAAATCGACGTTGCGAAATATTTAAAATACACAAAAGCTAAAAACGGGGTGTATCGAGAAACAAAATATAATTGGCTTCTACGGAACAAGTAAAAAAACTCTAACTCTTTTAAATCGTAAAATTTATGTAAAAGAATATACGATCTATTTTTCAATAAGACGATTATGTGACTGGTATGATTAAAACAAAAGAGATAGGCTAAGTTCTTTACTTTATGTAGATGATACGTTTTAATTCTATTTCATTTTTAAGCGAATAAAAAGAGACGGGGCGAATTAGTGTCATTTCGTAATTTATATGATACTTTACAATTCGTTCTCAAACTTTTTACAATAAGAATGAAAATGTGTTATTAAATCGTATCGTAGAACTAACGTGACATAAATTAGGGTCATTAGTTATACCTAGTTTGGAAATTAGACAGATTTTGGCTCTCCATTCTCAGAAACTCCACATATTATCGAAAGTTCTCAGATACGTTCAGAACATAAATTAAACCGCATCGTTTACGTATCGGGGGGTTGGTATTGAGCAAGGGGCCGTTCAGTGTCCCCTTAAAGCTTTCTTGCAAACTCCCAAATTGTATGAACGAGTGCGTACAGCGTTATCTGTCGCCTTTAATACCTGTTTAATGAAAGGGTTTGATCGTAAATCTATATACAACTTTATATAGTGACCTATAAGTCCTTTGAACACATTAAGCCTAGTCCCGTTTGTTAAATGCCAGTGGTCGTTAATATTATAAATTGATTTGATTCTAATTGACTGGTTAGCGATTGCTTATAAATTCATGTTAGTTATTTCGCTGTTTTGGGTTGTTTGAAAATGTGTATTAATATAAATAAAAATCATCATAATAATCTGTACTGTTTTATTTGCTTTTGTTGATTATTAAATCTAAGGATTTTTTAAATTATTGTATCTGTTATTTGGTTTTATACTTGTTATTACCAAGACATAATTTTATAAAGTATGGTCATTTTACTTTGAATTTGTCACTATGTGGTCACAATTTCATAGGTATCAGCATAAATAACATTAATTTCCTTCGATATTAATCAGCAATACACACAGATATATAATTAATGTTCTAACGTTTCAGAGAAAGTTGAACAACTACGAGTATAGAAACTACGTAAGTATGAAAGTTTGAATTGACGCAGAAGAGGTGTTTGCAAATCACTTTAATGTGAGTTTAAATAAGTTAAAGCGATTATTTTCATGGAGATAAGTGACGAATGTATGCGAAGTGTGAATCAAGTTTATTTAGTGTCTTTATTAATAACTTATTGCTTGAAGAGCTGTCGGCTGCGTGAGCGAGATATTTGTCTAATTACTTTTAATCTGACACCAAAGTTATTCGATTTAAAAAATATGTCAAAATGATGGGGCAACAATTGCGATATAGTTTTTGATAGTCGATGAAATAATACCTACTTTTTTATGCAAACTTATACATGATAATTCCGAAACACTACTCAATAATAAAAGTTCTGCGGCATTTGCATAAATCGTTTGATACATACATAAATCCTCCCATAAAGAAAAATAAAAAAATATTACATCAAACTCGCAAATTTATTCACTGGTTGAAATTGTATAAATAAATCCTTTAACACGATAAAGGTGATGATATCGAGACTTAACTAGCGGAAACAGGAAAAGTTGTGAATTAATAACGACGAACCCAACCCTTCACTCCCAAGGGAAGTAGTGGGCACGCTATAATAATAAGCTTGAAAACAAACTACAAGTAATTACAACAAGAACAACCGCTATTACTCGGTCAAACAGCTGAAGGCATTGTTGGTTCATTTTATAATCAACTACGCTCAATTAGAAAGCAAATAAGTGTCGTTTTGACGACTCCGTCTCATGTATATTAATTTTTGTATTATTTTTTTAAGTCAGTTCCACAAGTGAGCAGGGTTGGTGATATTAAAATATTCACTGGGAGTATTTAGGCTGTTGAAATTGTCTTCGAGATAGGAGATAAGATGCGGAAAGTAAAAACTATCTTCGCGTAAAGATTAACATTTTTTTAGTTTACAAACTTGGGTGTTGTAAAAATAAGTTGATAAAAATTATTGTTACCTTCACCACGTGGCATTTATTTTTTATTATGATTGGATCATTTCGATAATCAGGTGGAAATAGTTTTTAAACAGTTTAATGTGTATAGTGCCCAATATTGTGATAAGTTTATTTTCTTATTTTTCTGCAAATTATACAAAAGATTTAACATTACTCGTAAATTGAAAATACGTTTAAAGTTTACTCCATTTTTATCTTTAACGCTTGAAAGATATAAGTAATAAATAATAATTCAACCTTTTCTTTTCAATGATACTGCAGTATTTTATATTACTAAAGCGATAAAAAGTCTCAGGATTAATAGCGAGGTGAGAGAGAGTAAGGTTAGAAGGGCTATTTAAATTTCATACGCGTAAAAAGGTTTATTGATTTGTTAAAAAGTGTTCGATACATTTCACATACAGCACAATAGAGTAGTCGTATTCTTGGTACGAACAACTTAACTTTGAAGTGGGTGTAAAATTTGTTGCTAAAGAAATTCTTTTTGATCTCGCGTTATTCGTAAACAGTTATAATACGGAAACCGTATAATGAAGCTATATATTCCATATAGATAAACAGTCCATAGTCGCTTGGCGATTGTTTTATAGGTATGGAGATGAACAATAAATGACGGAAAAATTTATAATGATGTTGATTCCAACAGGTCCTTTTGTAAGGTCTTAGTCTTTTACAGGACATTTTATTGGCGGATAATTATAATTACTAATTTATTATAAGTTTTAATTGTCAAGAACCCTTTGAGACGATCAACGCGTTTACTTCAATTTATAAAAAATTAAAAGTTTTTTATTTACAAAATGTACTGTTAAAATACTTCTCATTTAGTTAAACCTTTCAAGACTACGCTAAAAGATTTTTCCTGTAAACCCATTAGTTTCCCACTATTATAATAACCGTATTTGCATTTTTTAAACTGAAAACTTTTCACCGCCTCGCAAAACTCGCCGATTGAACTAATCACCGTCAATTCCGTTTATTTCAACTTTTCATTCAACTCCATCCACTCACAAACAAAAATAAACATTAATTACGCATCAAACTCGCTTCGGAATCTATATCAAAGCGTTTAAATATATCGAGAGCGAAATTTTGAAGTCCATTCGCGTTTTATCGCCGACAATACTGTTAGTGAGGCCATCGATAGTGAGTGATACGTGATGCCACACAAACAACTGGGTTAGATGTGCGTAAGATATTTAAGTTTCATCTATCATCATCGTTCTCGTGGATCATTAGCAGTGTTTACTTCGGCCCGAGACAAGGAACACAACATTGCTGTTAAGGTGAAATAAACTTTCTAATATTTCGCTTCGTTCTTATTGATATCTGATGGCTTGATATATTATTTGTGTTCTGTTCAAATGATATCTTTCCTTGCAATTTCTACATTGATAACACTTGGACTAATTTTTGCGTCATGGAATATTTTAAAAAAATCCATTTTCTTGCCTACAAAAAGATGGATCTTCAAAAAAAGGACTTCAGCATTCGATCAGTTTTAATATTTCTAATGAAGTAACAGCATTATTATGGAACATATCACACTAAAAATACGTTAAAAATACATTCTAAACGAAATTTATTTGAAATGACGTAAACTAAATCTGATAGTGACGTATTAAAAAATGATATGATATTTTTCCACACATAATTTATGCAATTCAATAAACCACCACGCGTATGGAAAAACTTTGATAGAAGTAAAATGATAGCTTGTTAGGAAAGAAGCTTTGAATTCAATATGAACAACAAAGTTCCTTGGAAAGTAATCTATAAATTATTATCAACACTTGTTCTTGATAGACGTGTTCTCACGAAACTTTACCAATATTTGTGACGTTAACGTTTTACAGATATATATTATTAAAATCCTTTCCATTTTTTATTCACATACGATTTTATTTGCGTGGAGCATAATATTTTATGAGTGATGTAATATTATTGACTGGCATTTGAATATTGCATTATGCGGCGTCGATAACATTCACGATACATTTGGTTAAGAATTACACAGAAAAGTATTAAGTATTATTAATAATTTGTTTGTTTAGATTAATTTTTGCCTTTCAGTCGTAATGATTTTAATAAATTGTATACAAATTACAAAAAAACTGAGAGAAATATTTATACATCCACATTCCGATAAGGTAGAGCATAATTGTGTTTATTATAAGAATTCGATTAAAAATGTATTAAACGAACAGTCCTCATAAATTCGTCCCCATAAAAAGGGAACTCTATTGATTATTTAAAATAGCCTTTATTCTCCTATACTCATTATGCGATGCCGTAAATTGTGCCGTAAAATTCGTTTATTACGAAACGTGCGTGACAAAGCGAATCACGTTCTGATACGAAATACATTTAGTCACTGCCACTACCGATCAATGGAACTGCACTTAAACGTTATGTTCATATTCGCATATTAATTTGAAAACGTAATACAACGCGGAATAATCATAATATAGTAAATATCTTTTTATTTTCGGCAAGAAGAGATAATTTTAATTAACTCTGTTGGTTTGATCGTGGTTTTTTTGTTTTTTATCTTATTTTTATACAATTTTCCTTTTATAACTTATAACATTATTTGACAGTATTTAATAGGAAGGAATGATATTTTCATTATAATATTCAGCAGTATTCTAAAAAAAGTTACAAAAATTATTAAGATTTACTAGCCAATTGTTTAAGTGCCGTCGTTATTGGTCACATAATTAAGTACCGTTTATTATTTCACTTAACTTACTCGCATAGCGCTGAGTTCAACAACATGAGAATAATTTTAATGATATAGTTTTCAATAAGTTAATTATAAACGGCAATATTGTGAAGAGCCGTGAATTCCATAGTCGGGGACGGCACACGCGGTCATCAGAAATTTGACATCGTACCTACATTGCTAAATACTTAGGAGCGAGGAACAAAAATATAACAAGTAAACAGCAGTTACTTTGTACTTTACATCAAAGTACTTTCTTTGTTAATATATTTTGTTCCATTATTATAATATTCACTCATTTTTATTGATGATATCGAACAAGTTTGATCGACGTGTAATGCAGTGTATATCAGATGTAATAGTTAAAATTACAAATATAATAAATTTTTTAAGTACGATATCGTCATAATTGTATTTTCTTCTTCTACTAATAATACTATTCTAGCAAAATAATTTTCAGTTAAATTCAAAGCTATAAGTAATAAAATATTGGACTGTTCAAAATAAATACTCCGAACTAAATCTTTCGAGTATTGAGAGGTTCGTCAAAATATTTGCCAAATATGAATATTAAAATTCTAGATAGTCAACAGGTGAAGTAGAGGTCCTTGTACCTCAAAACTGTGTAGTAGACTTTTTACTGATAAAATCGCTCCGTTCACGACGTAAACAAGACAGAAGCGACGCGATAGAATAATAAAGTTGAGTTTTATTGAGCACGTTGCAATCGGTCGGTTGCGGGCAAATTTAGTCTTAACGTTTAAACTTTTTATATAAAAATAATTCCGCTAGTTTAGTTCCTATGAATTTTGAATAAAATATAATGGGTAACAATATATTTTATTATGCTTAGTCAAATCTAGTTGTCATAGAATATTGATACGAAGTATTTTGTATTTACAAAAAACAGCTTAAAATCTCAAGCATTAGTAAATTCATAATTTTCTAAATAAATAAATCTTATTTGAAAAATAATATTTATTTATCATGTTTGTTCAAAATACCTGAAATATTGACTAGCGTAACAAATAATAAGCGTTTTTTGTAATATTCGAGCACAAAAGTGGCACAAACAATACAAGCCGTGTCATACAATGGTTGCTTACGGAACGTCACGCAAAACTATAATTAGGGATAAAAAAATTGTATAGCATCCCCTTAGACGAAATAAACTCATTTAGATTTTTGAACTGTATTTAATTCAGTAATCCAATGTTTTGTAACATTTTTTGTGATACATTTATTGTTGAAGATAAAAAAATAGTGATAGAATTTTTTAAGAAATAAATTACTAGACGAAAAAAATGTGAATTTATCACGGAATCTCATAAATACGAAACAATGGGTATTTATATGCAATTAAAAATAGATTTTATTGATACTATGATATTTTTTAAAATTCAATTTACATGTAATTTATGTACAATAAAATCATACTTTTAATTTATAGGGTCGGTAGAACACTTGACCTAAATATTATGACACTATTATTTCGGCGATATTACAATAATTTGTTTCATAATATTTTTTTGTAACTTGATTTTCTTGACCTAATTCCATAAATGCTGTTTTTTTTTAATTTGTATATATTACATTCCGAAAAAGTTTAGCTTCAAATGCTTATAATTTTTAGAATGATAAAAATATACCCCGACGGCTCAATGTACCGTGTATTGAGCCTTTTCCCAAACAATAAAGGGAGGCGATATTTAACAAAATGTGATCCCCACGTAACTGTGACTTGAACCCTTGTCAATCCACAGAGCAAATGATACTACTTGCGTTCTATAATGTATTACGGGCTATTTTTTAATACTACATAGAGATTTTATTTTTTTACATATTGTAAATATAAATATAATAAATATTATTTGTACATGTTACATCTATTTTTTATATTACAATTTAACTCTTTTTTACGTAATATAAATAAAACAATATTACCAATTTTTATATATAAAAAAGTATTTTAAATTTTAAATTGCCAATTAAATACACTTCTTTTTTGTTTATAAAAGAGAAGAGCTTAAATTATTTTTTAAAAGTAAATTCCTACTTCTACACTGTAAAAACAAGTGATATAAAGTGCGGCGCGTCTTTAAATCGTAAGATGTATGGAAAACACCCAGAAAGCTGTTGACTTTTTATGTCCGCCGAACATCTGGCGAGGGAATATCGGCCAAGGCGTGCCGAAGGAACTGATTCCTGTTCTAAAAATACACCTTCTTATTGACATTCTAGAATTTTTATTTTGTGAAATACATATTAAAAAAAAACTTATTTTGAAAATTATTACATCAGCAATATTTTCTCGTAAAAAATAATAAATTAAAATACCCGCCGGCCACCCTTTCGATTTAAGTACACTAATAAAAATGTAATCTTTTTTTGAAAATGTAATGTAAAATAAAAAATATGAATGTCGTATGTGTGATGTGTGTACTTACCATTTTGGTGTTGTATTTCGTAGTTGTGATTTTTTCGGAGATTTTCTTTATTGTGTTTGTATTTTAGCGCGAAGGTATTTTTATCCGGCGGTTTATTGCTGCAAGCAAAGATTTTATATCACTGCGAGTCCGATTTTTGTACCGACCATTAAGCGTTGGGGAAATTTTGGCTTCGTATATTTTGTGTGTTAAAACTAAAATTTAATTTCGGGGAGCGGAACTATCGTAGTAAAGTTTTGCATTTAGTTATTCGCACGCAAATATCAGTCTGGTAAAGTTTACGAAACTTTTAATTAATCACCAAAATTCTGTTACTACAATTTATGCTTTATTGTTACTCAATTAATCGTATAGCAAATTTAATTTATAATCTCACATTCATAAAATAAATGTACGTCCAAAATTTATTTTCAGACTTCATATAAAATTTTATAAATAAACTGTTCAACCTTTTTTCTTTATCAAAAAATGTAGTATATCTAAAATGTTAATTTGCAACAAATTGCCCACCAACTAATCTAAGAAAAAAGTGGGCATTCGAAAGTTTCGCAGTTAATATCACCGTTACATGCGATTCCACAATTTTATTTCTAGTTATTAGTGTCGCGGCTCTTATCTTATCGCAATATTTAGACATAAAAACAAAATAACGCGCTTGTTGTTATTCGGAGCAAATCGGTACCTGCCAAACAAAACAACAGAACAGGGATACGTATTTAGAGTGTCTGTATGAATATAACAGGTCGATTGATCTGTTTGTTGTTTTTAGTGAGGGTCGAGAGGAGGGAGCGACACGACGGCGCCGCCCAGCCGATAGGAACCACTTGCGGCTGGGGCAATGTGCATCTGACGCGGCGCGCACTCTTCAACTTTACCAAACTTTACGCTCCCGAAATAAACTTTTTGTGCGGCGCGAGGTACGTCACTGGCCGGTGTTCGGATGTCGGGTGGTCGGGTGCACGGGTGTCGCCAACTGTAGTACTAACCCTGAGCGGCGTGCAGGTCGGGTCCGGCTCGTGATTCGGCTGCGGGAGCACTCTCGCGGTCGCGACGGGAACCACTGACTTTAGCACTTTGGACATGTAGTGTGTGAGTCGCGTAGTGTTCGCGCGGCGCGGGCCGGCGTCGGCGCGAGAGGTGGTGCGGCGGCGCGGCGCGGCGCGGACTGTGGGACGGCGGCGCGGTGACGAGCGACGGGCGACGGGGCCGCTGGGAGTGTGGCCGCCGGCGGCGCGGCTGCCGGGGGCAGGTTCGCGCACGCGTCGCCACTCGCCCGCCCAGCGCCCGCCCCGCCGCCCGCCCCCCGCATCGACCGCCACCACCCACCCCCGCCCACCACCCGCGACGCCCGACCGACTGTTTTTCTCTCGGCACCCGACCGGGGGACGCACCTGATTTTTTCCGTGATATTTTTTCCTCCCTTCTCTTCGCGACGCGATCCGTTCGCTTTCATTACGGTTTCGAGTTTGATTTATCACCGCGGCGGCTCTGAAATATTCTTGCGATGGAACTTGGTGTCGAACACTCACTTCCTAATTAGCATCGATTGATCGGAATAATACGGAACACCTTATAACAATTACAACAAATTTATATAACCCAACCAACAGCAATTACAATATTTAAGAAAATTACAGTTAATAGAAAAATATAGCAATAAAAAAAATAATTCAAGTAACTTGCTCCCTATGGAAAATATTTTGGATTAGTTTCATATGGAAAAGGTGATGTATAACTTTGATGGCACGTTTATTCCAGAGCAATATAATTTTTATTACAAATGATAAAAAGAATTCGATTTTATCCACTGCTTTGTAATATCGACAGAGTAACTTTTGATTGCTACACCCCGTAGCTGCACAAGCCTGCCGTAGCACATGTCTACGCCGTAGCAGTCCCCTTAGTTTCATTCGGTGCCGTAGCCCAGCGATTAGTATTCACAGTCCACACCGTCCTGTATTCACTCAAGAACTTAACATATTTGGCCGCAGTTCAATTTTAATGTTTTCATATTTGTGTCATAACTTTTGGTAAAGGGGAAAACAAAAATTACCCCAAACGGGGAAAGGAGTTGTTTGTAAACGGTTGACGTCTCGGCATTTTTATGCAAAGTGAGAGCCGCCTTATTCCATTTTGAAATTGTTTAAGCGGCATGCGATTTTATCTCATAGTTTGTTCTCAGTTGCTACGATCTTAAAGGCGATATTGTGGAACTGAATTCATCATATTCGTTGCAATAAAACTTGTGAGACACTGACGGATGTAATGCGGAGTTGAGACTTGCGAAATGTATAAAACTTTGTCTTCCAAACATTGTATTGTTTTACAATAACTTCAAGGACTTGCGCTATACAAAACTCAATTTAAATCAAGCTGAGTCGAGAATGTGGCAGAAAACATGACCTTCATTTAGGCCTTGGAGCCCCTATGTGGGGTCGGTGCGACAATATTAATTAATATTATAGATTAGTTCTGTGTTCTTGGTGTTTTACTTTGAGCTATTAATATAATGAATATATCAAATATTTTGACAGCTTTGTTTTAACGTTTTTCTGTAAATCATATTGTAAGTATTAAAATTTTGAGTTTTAGCTGAGCAATATCTTTTGATTATAATATTTAATCCTTAACAATATTCCTTAAAAAATCGCTTAATAAAACCTGGCATAAACTATTTTAAACGCAATAAATATAGACAAATAAAAAAAAACACAGATTTTTTCACCATCGTAACCAAATTCATCCCAGATTTTTTCCGGAGCCGATATTACTAATAAAATGAGAACACAACTGCAACACTTTATAATGCCACTGCAACATCGGATGCAAATCATACGATTCGAAACCAGACGAAAAGGATTTAATAGGGGAAAATACGTTTTTGAAAAGCAAAACATGGAGCAGACAGGGTGCGAGGTGTGTCTCGTGCCGCCATTAACAACATAAGTTCGATCACCTCGGCAGAATGTATACACGGGGCGGCGTTTCAATCGCGACGATTCGCTGCACAAATATTCCCTCGAAATAATGTGTTTGCAACATAATCTGCGTAAAAATGTCTTTTGTTTTTCAACAGAAACGCAATGGAACGAATGGATTGAACGAAATTTGAGAACTTCTTTTATGAGACACGATGGTTTTTTGTTGTAATTACTGTTGTGCTTTTAAAAAACTTCTATGATTGCTTTTATAAATACCAGCGTTTCGGGAAATATTTGTTATAATTTGGTAGTATTAGCTCAATTGCAATTTTTATGGTGATCCAATACATCATCGCCCTATATAGGTCCCACTGCGAACGGACCGAAGGATTTAGGCCTTAGACCACTATGTTGGCCTATTGTGGGTTGGTGATCAAATTAGTCTTATTTTATTTGAGTTTATTCGTACAAACAATGAAAACAATATTACAAAAAGCAACCCCTATAAATGTTTTTATGATTTACTTCACTGGGCGGAGAGTAACTATTTCATCCACTGAGCAACTAAATCCTCGGACATAATTTACATAGCGTTATACCGCCTGCATCTAATGACTGTAGCATACCATTAACGCTGAATGTTACAAATGAATTATCCATATTTATTTCCCTCGTCCTTTGCAATTAAAAATTACAAAAAATATTTTCGAAAATGTACTTTTTGTATGTATAAAACAGTGTCAAAATATTAAAAATACCACACGAAAAGTTAGTAAAAAAATTGCTATTTTTAGATCTCTTTTACTCATTTTGCGTTTTTATTTTTTATCTCTCTCTGTGTACACAATTCGTTTGACACATTCCTCGCGAAAAGCCATAACTTTTGACACTGACAGAGCTTCCTTTTTTCCCATAGTCTGACCACACAGCGCGAATGATATTCATATTTTAATGACCGGCGTGTAGGATATAAAAGCTAGATATTATTTTTTTAGTTAGCTTCCTCGGGTAGGATTCTGAGAACTAGAGATTAGATTTAATCGGGAGCGGTGATAGTAGACGAAACATACAAATAAATTTCTCTATAGCAATTTCAATGAATTGACAAAGGAAGAGTATGTTTACCAAACCTCATTGAACCGATGCAATGTGGCGAACTAAAGCCTAGCTCCACTTAATAATAACAGGTTTATATTTATAGCTTTCTATTATAAACTTGAATATGAATATTAATTTGTGTTATTTGAGATAACAACATTAAATTTGAGAATGCACGAAATATTTTTTCAAAAACCTGGTTATTCGCTTTAATGAAATCCTACGGGCACTAATCCCATTGCACTTGATACTAAAAAAAAATCGTTCGCACTACGAAAATTACAGTCGGTAATTTCAAACATGAATACCCATGTCCCGTTCAACTATCGTGTCAAACGAACCTAAAACACACATCAAAGCCTTTACCTGATGGGGTTCATTAAAAAAAATGTTCGCAAACAGTTCGTACGTTGTACAACATGCTTTTCAACAACGAAACGGTTGAAATTAAAAGTAATCACCTACACGGCACGGAAGCAGAGATATGAAAAATAATAGGCGTGTCTACCTGCGTCGGGTCAGGATATGCGGGCGCGATTACATTTGTGTGACTTAAATCTTACAACCCGTCTCACTTTATTCCGCTTTTTGTTGGCAAATTAAAAAGGCCTTTTTTGCTGACGAAGAAATTGAAAGCCGAAATGTTTTGTTCAAACGATGAAAATGCAAGATTTTATTTTTGATTAATTATTATTGAAATGAATAGCAGTCGGAAAAATACAGCACACGTACCGGCAGGTCATTTTTATTTTAGTGGGTATTTGCGAATTCCAGTACCAATAAAATTGTAATATGTTTCTACGTTGTTTCATTTGTCTACCTTCATTATCATTTGTATAGTTGTATTATTTTTTCTTACTTGTTATTACATTTATTTTACCTTTTGATATAAAAACTGTGATGTCATTTATTACTCACAATACTATAGTATCTCTATATTTTAGTTAAGCATTCTCCTTGCTATTTGATAATTCACTAACGGCTACTACAAGGTTTGCCCCAGTACAACAATAATATATAGCCTTTGACAGCCTCCGTGGTGCATCTGGATAGACCCTTGTTTATTGAACGAAACCCGTACTCAGACAAATGTTCGTGCGATCTGCAAATATTTGTGTCGATTCAAGTGTTTATGAGAGTGAAAATTCTTGTAGTTTTTTAAACCTACAAAATCTATTTTAGCGTGGGATAAGTTTATGTATATGGCAATGTATATTCCTTTTATTACAAAGAGATGAATTAGATTTTTATATTTCCAAGAAAATCTACAATCGGTTCAGTACTTCTAGAGATTAAAACCTGTTTTTTTCCTTATTCACAAACGCATTCTGCTCTTTTCACAAAAAGCCATATTTTCAAGCCTAGAACCTATGCGTAAAGGAAATGTTTAGTAAAAGTGTGTAAGCATTAGTGACGCATGTTGTTTTCTATAAAGGGTGATTAATTATATGCTGTGGAGAGTGACAGTTGAGTTGCAGCTTCGGCATTCAAACGTTCCCGTACTGTCACACACAGATATGTGAAAGATTAGTTAATTGCAAACCCAGTACAGTGTTACCGTTAGTAAAGCTTTACGTTCTGATTATGCGAGATGTTTACAGAAAAAGAAAAGTAGAAGATAAAAAAATTTAGGAACGTTATTGACTTACATAATAACAAAAATATTAAGGGTGTTTTAACTGTAATTAAGTGCTATGTCAAGGTATAAGAACCCGCTTTTAAAGTTGATGACACCAGATTATACTTTTTAGTTAGTAGTATGTAAATGTTAATAGTCAGTTTAAGTGATTATTTTTTTACAATACGCAATATATTGCTTCAATGTTATAAAATAAAAGTTTCGTTTACGGGTACTATAAATCTCATAAATTTGACTGAATCTGAAATCGATTACCAATTTTATAAGCAGATATACGGTTTCAATGTAGCCAATATATTTGCAGCGGTTGTGACCCAAACGCCCGTTTAATATTTGCAGTTACTTTGTATCGCAACAGTTTAGTCCTTAAGTTCATGCAATATTTTTTGCTTGTACGCGTGGAGCACCTATCTTGAACTTGTTACAAACTTAATATATTCCCCCGATACTTTCGCCGTCAAACATCGCGAAACTTTCTATCGTTTCACTTCACTTTTATTAATATTTCTTATATTACTAAAATATTTCATAAATAAATTACTTTGGTTTATATTAAATTGAAATTGAAAATTTCCAAGTGATGCTTGAAGGAAGCTAAACAACTTTAGATACATTATCATTACATGAAGTATTTAGAGTTTAAAATTCAGCCTCATCATTCCAGTGAAAACAACAGGAATATTTACTTGATTATTCTAATGATATTAAAGTTAAAAATATTAAAACTTAAGACATTTCATCAGGATGAAAGAAGGTAGAAGTTGTTAGGGTAAGAATAGATGGAATTTACGTACATGAATACTCGCGTGTGTCCCCAAAGGGGAAGGAGATTTTACACCCAAGTTTATCCAGCTGTGTTTTAAGTCCCAGATAAAATACAGCAACAGCTTTCCTTGGCTCTTCGGTTGTTCGTTGATCAGTAAGATTGTACAACCGTAACATTTCTTTTTGTAGAGGCAACTAATGGCTTCATTCATCATCAACGCATATACATCCCACTGCTGGGCACGGGTCTCTTCTATCATTGAGAGGGTTTAGGCCATAGTCCACCACGATGGCCTAGTGCGAGTTGGCGGACTACACACCTAAGAAATTCCTAAGAACTTTGTAATAAGAAAAACCTGTCAACGGCTTAACTATGACAAAAAAGGTTGCAATGTATATCAGAGCTATGGTAGCAGTCGTTGCTATAAACATTATTTTGAAACGTATCGACCCATATGCAGTGTGCCAGTCAGTTGTAATACAACACACCCCTTCTCATTACGCGAGGGCACACCTGTCTGACACACTGATTTTATTATATAAACTATCATGGAACTGTTATGGACAGACTGGCCCCGGTAATATTTTTGGGGCGAAAAGTTATTGCGTTTCATCATGTAGCGTAAATTATGGGTTTTATGTAGCATCGTGAGGAAACCTGCGAGCATATAAGTCATAGGTAGATATGAAACTTGATTTTGCACGATTGTAACAAAAAAAAACACACACACACACAATAAAACTATGGTCTTTCATTTTTCTGCTTATAATACAAAGTTACCCATTGGATTATGGGCTTATTCTAATGGGGAATTCTCAGTAGCAGCACAGAGTCTGGTAATATTCCAGAAAAAACACAGTAAATATGGGTGCGGACACGTACCTCTGCCCACTTTCTTTGTAAATACAAGCGTGAGTGATCGTATGTTATATTTATTGTCAACATAAAATATCCACATTTAATTCAGATCAAGAATCTACTTTAAATTCTTCACCTGTTGAAAGTTAATAAATAAATTTCTCCATCCGATCCCATCCCCATATATTAATATGTATTAATCTGTAAAATCTATTCCAAGTAAAACCTCAAGTGAAACAATAAATTATAATAAACATAATATCCTATTGACGCGCCGAGCGACGGTCGCGCAGATTAATTAAATTCGAAAGCTCTCGGTCGAATTGTATCTAAAACCATTTGTTAACTGTTAAATCAAACCGCCACTTTGGTAGTGATATCTGCTAAGTTAAGACGCCTAACCACCGAGACTTTCCAAAACGTCTAATGCACCAGTTCAGTTTAGTTTAGTTGGAAACAAAGATACAATGTTGTGCAGAATTAAATTTTGATACGGATAATTAATATTTTAATTTTGGGGACTATTGTTTGTAAAAAGTCTAAGTCAGTCTGTTACTCTTATACTTCGATTTTAATACATGTGATTTAAATAATATTTGTATACGCGAAACGTTTAAAAACGATCAATGATACGGCAACCGGATAAGCCAAATTTAAAATTTAAAATAAAATTTTAGTCAATACTTTTTTGAAAGCAAATTACAAGGATAACACATAGTGTTTTATTAACCAAAAACTAACAAAATGCTGATTATAGAAATAAAATATAAAAAAAAATATTCAATAAATATATTCACAGATTTTATTCATTGATTGCAACGAATACGTTCAACGCGATTAATCAGTTTGGACATTATGTCGCAACCAGATAAATGCTAATAAGGCTAATAAATCGCGGTTCATATTGCTTATAGCCTTATTTTTCTTTATCCAAGTAGATGTATGGCATCTTAACCCATTAGGTACCAATGTTCCCATTTGGGACATCTCACTTTTTGTCGATTCATTCATAACTACCTGCAATGTTTTAATAATTATTCCTGTCATTAGTTTCTACACTGTGTGGTGCTAAATATCAAGCCAATTATTCACTTGAAATTATTGTCATTTATGTGTTGTTGATCAAAGAACGTAGTTTTTACGAGTTTCGAAATTTTCAATTGTTTCCATTTTGATTATTCTGTAATTCGATGTAAGTATTTTATAATTATTGTAAAATAATATCAAATAGTATCTAAATAATAGCTTGTAACTAGTAATTTGATTCAATGGATGGCAGTACTTATTGAATTTCTTTATTTAAATATGTTCCCAAATGGGAACATTGTACTGATGGACTAAAAATTTATTTTGTTATTTTTTTTTAATATTTTTTTTATGTGCTCCTTATTATACATACTCTTTGAAAAATATGTCAAACAATACAGAAAAAAGTTGGTACCTAATGGGTTAATGTGCCTCACTGTGCTCTATAGAATCTTATGCACAAACGAGAACCTCAAACATAGAAGCATTTGTTAGCACAACCATTCAAGCAACGCCACGTCCCAGGGGTTGTAACTGACCTTTATGCGTCTACTGACAAAACGATCCTCCTGTCCAGATAAATAGGTAAGCGGATGCACAACCATTCCCTAATTGGATCACAATCGACAGAGTAACGTAACCTAAGGCACGCTTCGACGGAGGCCCGGCGGGACCGGTAAGAATCTACGTGTCCTTTGGGCTCTCCGAGACGCCACGGTTTGATAGTTTCGCTTGACGACTCCTAATCTAAATAAAGAGAACTCTCGTGTGTTTCGCGCTCGAGTAAATTCAAATGTACTTAGCTCTCCCAAGTTTATCTTTTAATATTTTTGCTTACATTGTCGACAGGCCATTTTGCAAACGAAAAGTTTCGACAAGCGATAATTGCCATCGTTAACATTGCACAAACAATTGCCCTAATCCAGTTTAATGGAAGCGAGTTTAAAGTAGCGCAAGTAATTAAGCGGGCCCTGGAACTTAAATCGGTATGCTTACGCGACGATTGCCGCGAACGATAGAACAAAACAGATAAAATTCTCATCAAATACAATCAGCGGTTGCCTGGACAGGGCTTAAAGCACTAGGCCTCTATATCCCGCCATTTCCTCGGAGCGAATTTCATTACCACTAGCTTGTCCGGTAATCCCGAGCGGCCAAGTGCCTTAATCTACCCGCTCTCTGTTCGATTTCGACTCTTAAACGCACCGCACCACTCGCTTCATTTTTACATGTAATCCATTTTTAATTGCTTTCTTGCGGTACAATTATTAAATTTTCTATCTGAAATTAATTACAAAGATGGCTCCAGAAGGCCGATGTGACAATAGATGTTATCGCTGTTAAATTGGTAAAGAGAGCCCAGTTTAAAGACTCTTGTCGCTGATTGACGTTATTCCGTGGATCAAGATTTTATATTAGCGAAAATGTTCGTTGATTGAAGATTAAAATTTGTTTTGTTTGTTTAGCAATGAGATAACAAGATGTATAAGTGTAGTAATGAAATGGTAATGAAATTTGATGGGCGAGGTGTGACAATGAGCGGCGGTGACACGCGTCGTCTCCGGCTGCTCGGTGTCTGCGAGCCAGGCGCGGTTTAATCGAAGACTGCAGTTACGATTAGTCGATGATTAATGCTCGTACTGCGACGCCATCTGCTGAATTAATTGCTTCATTTCCTCTCGACGGCACCAAATGGAATTTTGTATTTCGAAACGTTCGACGTTTTTGTCCGGCGCGCTGTGTACTTGTTCAGGTGTGTTATGGACTTTGTAATTTATTGTTACTTCTCACCCGAGTCGTTATTATTTGATCCACTTTATTTCGCTCATTCAATTTACGCAGGGAATTCGTAATAATGTTTTGTTAATTTACGAACGACGGAATGAGAAACGTACGTGTGCAAGTAAGAAATTTTTAGCGTCACAAGAATGAGTTGGATTCCTTTGTGTGTTTTGAAAGTTTCCACAAAAGAAGGCCAGCGTGATTTGTGAATGCGTGTAATTTTTCAAACGTCATATTTTTTTGTAACACTTTTTCCGAAATAAACTTCTCCATTGTTCGGCGTCAACTTTTCGGAATGTATTTTATACCTTTTTCTTAGTACTTTGTAAGGGAAACTTCGATAGTGTCAGACTCGAAAGCATCGGTGGCATCCGTTTTCGCTTAATAAATTTCTACGTTCAATAAGGATGCAAGACGTGGCAAAGTTTTCGTATTATTACATCCTAACTAATATTACGGTGAGGCTGTTTGTTACGCTATTACGCCTAATTAATTTAATTTTAGCATACCAATATATAGAACGCCTCAAAACTGTTAAAAGCTACATTTTATCCCAGAGAATGTAATTTTCATGAAGCATTTAAAAAACTTTACATTTTTTATTCCATTCAGGCTCTATACAAACTCAGTAGTCAAGCCTAGTGGCACATAATTTTATACTACAAAAATGGTTGTTAAACATCGCAGTTCTTTGGCGATTAATCCGTAGTGACGTATTGATAAACGGTTGAGTTATGGACAGGTAAAATTGCTCGCAGCCTTTCTGTTAGGTAATCCTTTGTCGTATTGGTGTGTGCCTATCTACCGTGGAAGCTGTCAAACGAGCCGGCGGCTATCTGTTGATAGCTGTCGGCGCATCCACCAGAGATTGACGGGCTTTTCAAACCGAGCTAAATAGAATTTTACAGCGCTGTATTGTTTTAGAGACAGATATCAAGTCTTCAGTACATTTTGAGTTTGCAACGCTGCCGTGTAATGTGGTAGTGGTATATTGTGCGGTAAAGTATGGCGCTTAAAGCGAATGTAATTTGGTTTGTTTGTATTCCTTTAAAAATATATATTTTTTAAACCAATTTTTAAATTTAAATTACCTATTATTTCTTCAAGAAATCAGTAAAAGGAAATATTTACATCTGTATATCTCAAATTGCGACAGTTCTGCTTTTCTATAGAAAGTGTTAAATATCACTATGAAACATTAAGATCTAAATGAAATGTGAGTTTTAATCATAGTTAAATTAACACTTTCGCGCCACTAAAATATTTAACATTCCTTAATACCTGTCATAAAGGAAAAATATTCAGAGGATATAACCGTGCACACAATCAACGCAACATTGTTTCCACTCGTTTCGGTACGTGCTGTATAATTATCCGGTTACGAACGCGCGTCAAGTTCCTCAAACAAATGAGCTAGTTCCACAGAAACTCGTCAATTCCTAGACAAAGACACTGTTCGTTTGACATCATTAATATCCAAGGAACGGGAATGGGCGACGGTGAAGGCGTGCTTTCACGGCTGCCGGCTATGCACTCATATTTCCGGATTTCATTCGTCCCAGCGCACTATATTACACATGGCAAATCCGAATGTCATCGTTACCCCACCGGTGCTGCCTGTAGATTGTATTAAACAAAGGGGAATTAAATAGCAGACGCGACGGCCGGCGCACTTTCCTTTCCGCATCACTTGGTAGTTCGCGCAGTTTTTGTCCAAATGTATGTTTGAATTCGAACATTTTTAGAAAATTGTCATTAAAATGTTTTATCAATGAAATTAAGATTGCTATCAAAGTATAGTACTCTATAATATTTTACAGTTTAGTTAAATTAACTAAAATTGATACTTCAATAAAAAATTTGAGCAAATTCAAATGTTTTATTTCTGTATAGGGTTATTTTAAAAAAAATATTTAAATGTCACTTAATCCTTCGATCGTTCCTATAATATCTTAAAGATAAGTTTACTTTACCTTCAACTTGAAATTACTTGCAATAGTAACTAATACCAGTAATTAAATTAATTTATTACATTAATTGATGATTTCAACGTACAGCACGTCTGAGAAGTCTAGAAAAAACACGTCTACACCTATATTCCTTAGTAATTCTGTTTTGTGATTGAAACGTATTTGAGAGTGAGGGAGATTGGCGATAAATTCGAAGCGGATATTGCAGACGTCAAATGTTATTTAAATTTTGATCTAGAGGAATATAAAATCATGTTCCCCTTCGTAGCGCAAGGAAACCTAAATTAGATTTCTTAGTGACGTGACGAAATACAAAGTAGTGGGTACAGTTACGGCGGTCGTCGGTTGCAAGGATTATGACGGTATTAATTACATGTGTATTTTTTTTTGTAGCTCTTATGAGAATAACAGTTTATGATGCCTTTGGTTATCTCGAGAGTCCAAATCCTATTTTCTGTGGAGATTGATATGACTTAGCTTTTCCAACCACTCATTAACAATTGACTGGTCGGAAACTAGTAAGTAAACTAACAAGTTTTAAACTTGTAATATTAAATAAAACTTTTTACTGTAATTGAAGTGAAACAAATATATTCATTATTTTTTTCTTTTTTTGCACATGAAGAAGGTGGACTTCATATGCTCACTGTCCGATATTACAAGAAGGATTTTTTGATATCGAAAATAATAAAATACATTATAATACGCCATATTGGTTCAAGTCGCTGTACAATATTAAGCGACGAACAAATTCGTCACAGTAAAACGTACTGATTGAATAAGTAAAAGTTAGACTTTTCAACTACAATTTCACAGTGAAAACAGCTACATACTTAATTAACATAATCCAATTACGAAAATAAGCAAAGTTAATTTGAATGAAAACATTGCAGGTACGGCGGCGTGCGGCGGGGCCCGCGTCCATCATTTTCAATTCGCTAACGTGCACCGTTCGTTTTTCAAAAAGCGATTTCACCTCGAACTACATTCATTTACACATAATAATTGTGTTCGGTGGCGGCTACCGACTCATTATCATATAAATGAGAGATAAAAAGCAACGGTCGACCATTAATCAAGAGAATGGAGCAACAACACTGGCTAATACACTTATCAACTTTAATTCAATAATCCGCCGGCGCTCGCGCTGCCCCTCGCCACTGGACTTTTCGTAACGTGAAAAATAAGTGGCAAATGGAACGCACGACCTCACACACTAATCCCAATTAATTGCGCCGTACCTACGCCAATGTAACTTTAACGTAAATGTCCGGCAAAAAATAATGGATGTATTTTTAATTAAACGTTATACTTTAAACATATGGGGTGGATTTTATCGACGCCTACGCACGTATATCATGCATTGACAGCATATTACACCTTTAATACATAATTTATGTTGACAAGAGGTTCATTAATTTCAGTGTAAGACTGTATATTTGTCTTCTCCATGGTCAGATTTGATACTATGCCCTCAAGTCTGCAAAGGAAAGTGTAATCTTGCGGTCTGTGCCACCTGCATGTAACGATTTCCCTCAACCCTTCTTAGTAAAATGGAAGTCTAGACCGTAAAATAGTAAATTATTTTAAGAGTTTTCATATTTTATACACACATTCACTTTACAACACACAGTGATAAAACGTAGCAAAATACTTAAACAGCATAAATCGCGACGTCTACGCCGTAGAGCTGTAGCTGCTACGATGGCGTAGTAAGCTGTACTTGCTACGTTGCGTCGCGTAAATTCGGTGTTTCTAACTCAAACTTCTTGAAAACTATCATAATTTTGGTCTCACATTTTGTCACGATAGGATCCTGAGTCGAGGTTCATGTTTTGTGCAATTTATATCTTGTAGTAAATCCAGACAATAAATTTTTGGTTTAATAACCACTGCAAAAATAATATTCCTTTTAAATAACCTAACAAACAGCTTTACAGCAAAATTAGTTTTTTTTATTATTTACAGCAAAATGTACACACCGCGCTGATGGTACGTACAAGGTTATCTAGATTTTGTGTTTAACAAATAAAATATATAAAAAGTACCTTAAAAAATGACACATGAAATATATCTTAAAAAATATTATCATAAAAATATAATTATTACAAAAAAATATTCATACAATATTACTAAATTTACCATTGAAGCCTTGGTGAAATTTGAAAATCAGCTTATGCCCCAGTTCGAAAATAGGCGAACGTTAAGATTTTGCGATCCAATTTCATGCCTTCGTGAGCTCATGCACCAATGGTCTGCCCGCCAGAGAAATTTCACTAACACAAAGTTATGATTAATTGAGGCAATAACATGAAACCTGCAGTACGTTGTCCTGCTCTTGAATCCTTGCAGAGGGTGGCAAATTGAAAATTTACAAAATCTAAAAATACTTGAGTAAATTTGGTATATTATCCAAATATTTAAAAATATGCTCTGATATGTTCTGATAAACCTGCCAAGTCTAATTATAAAGTTCTTAATAGTTTTTTTTATATGAATATGGAATTGTACTAATACTTATAAAAATTCAAATATTGAACAAAATATATTAATCTAACGAAAAGGGGTCAAAACAACGGAAAGTTTAAAATAAAAAAATCTATAGTTTAATTAAATTATAATTTAATGTTCAGTTCAAGGCCATGTAATTTAAGCCGAAACCATTTTCATTGAAAAATAAACAAAAACCCACTACTTGGCCCGTGTTTATATGATGCAGCGCCGGTTTAGTGAAAATATTATAACCATAGGAACAATATTCATGAAGTTTGGATTTTGGCTTGTACTTAAATAATTAAATACTAATTTTCCTGAGGTAAAGTAGGCTATGAAGCCATTTAAGATTCACAATGTTAAGAATTTATAATATTTATTTAGACGAAGGTCGAGCTTATTATGAGCTGGTAGCAACACAATGGAATTTCTCTACATGATGGTTAAAATAAAGCGACCATTTTTGAATGTTAAATTTTTGTTCCTTAAATAATAATCTCTAGCTGTTTAAACTTGTAAAACAAATAAATTTCTAATACTTTTTATAAAAATTATTAAAGAAATTGGAATAATGTTTAAAACTGGTGTTTTATATTCTTTGATACACGACATCTTTGACTGTGACGAAAAAAGTATTTATTATTAATCCCAATGACTTTGAGAAAGATGTTGCATGCAGTCTTACATTTGTTTCCGTCTTAATTTAATTGATAGCACAACTATGTAACAAGACCGTACACTGTACGTCTATCGTGTGGGCAAAACGCATCCTCAACTACTACTGGAATACCTCAACTTCGAAAGAAACTTAAGGATTGCTCCGAGTGCATTTATTGAACGCAACCTAAGTTTTACTGCTTCACAAACACATTTGTCATTTATTAACACGTGACGTATTCGTCCATATAAAACTCCATCCCGCACGGGCGCAAATATAATTAACTTAACAAGGGAGAAATCTTTTCCAGGAACTGCTATTTTACTTTATCGGTTAACGTTTATGTCGTAACGAGTATTTAATTAAAGTCAAGTAGATTTCATTACTTAGCCGGATGCCACGTGTTGCTCGAGCAGACGGTAGAAGCGAACGTAAAAGTCTAAGCTTAGATTTTTCTGAAAACAATGCACCACGGCACTCCGAGCTGGATATTCCTTACAACAGTTCTGACTTTCATAGCGTAGACAAAGCGACTTCCTACGTCCCAACAAAAACTCATCCACGCCAGATGATGTGTCTATGGCGAGAAATTGTGAAAAAGAGAGAAAAGTAACTTCTACGTGTCTGTACGTATGTACGCGTGGAATTTTAAAACGGGCCGTATTTTCCTCCTTCGTGAAGAAAACTGTAGCGGATGCGAGAGCATAGACAAAAGGAGGGCTCTCTATACTTTGTTAGGTATCTGGCGTGAGTAAAAGCGAATGTAGATGAGGCTCGCGCCGCCTCGCCCCGCGACCCCCTGCTTAACTACTCGTACAAACACAAAAGTCCTTACATAAATCTTGTCCTGCGAGAACTCGCGCGGCGCCAACTCACCTCACGCTCTCGAGGTAACTACGCGCTCGCACTCTCGCACTGTCGCAATCTCTCAGCCGCCAGTCTCGCACTCTCGCCCCACCCGATCAATTCGATAACACAACAAATAAGAATTCGCTCGGAGGCTCGCGTAAATTTGCAATGATAAAAACGCGAATTTACCGCCCTAAAGCTGTAAGTACGGTTTATTGAGTTCCACCTGAGAGTGGCTTCTTTATTTTTTGGACACGCGCCTATGTCTTTTATCGCTGTGTAATTTTGTCATTCATTATTTGTCTCCCTATGAAACTTTGGATTAAATATGTACCAATCTGTTCACGTGTTGAAAACGGTACGATGTAGCAATATCTTTTTTTAAGAAAACAAACCTTTTTTCATTTGTAGAATGTAATTAAATCAACTGTAAAATGTAACAGATGTATCAAGCAAAGAGATACTACTACAGCCAAAAGCACTTTAAGGTGCCATTACAACCTTCAAAGTTTAGAATAAAAATAATTTAAAAAATGAAATATCGCGACCATTTGAACTTTGTGTAAGAGTTCACAAAAGTGCAATACTACATCAATGTGACGAATCTTCTACTGAGAGTGTAAATTTGGAGGAGTTAAAGTTAAAACGTTTGTTCTGATCGCGCTCGTCAAAGTTTTTCTTGGAAAATCCTTGTGAGGAATGGCATAACTACGAGTACGTTTACTGAATTATTTTCTGCTTAATATCAGTGTTAAAACATGATGCTCTGTTATGAAGCAGTCATCCATGCATCGATTAATATACATATTATAGGAGCAACAAATTAATTATTCATCTCAGTTGGGGTTGGTGGCTAAGAATGGTCAGTATTTAATATTCAAAGCAAGACCTCCACACAGAACCTCGTAGGTGATCGCCTAAAGCAGGTGCAAGAAGGATCTTTTTAAAGTATAGAAAACATAGATAAAAACACACATTTTTTAATCCAAACAACGTGTATTTAATTCTGACTCATAGCTTAGTGGAGATTAACGATGTACGGACAAAGCATAGAAATGCATATTTCAAAAATATGTTACAAATGCGAAAGTAACTTTTTTGATACCTAACCGCCAAACCAATGTTGGTGAGTTTTAGTATAAATTTGCGTCAGGGCGAGGCTTCCCGGGCCGCTGGTAAAATATATAAATGAAATCAGACTATTCATATGTTGTATTGAAAAAAACCTGCTATATATAATGGATTACTGGTAAAAGCCTTCATCACTATGAACAGGGATCGTAACTTATGTACACATGTGCCACTTAACGTATAAAGACCCGAATAACACAAGACTAAGCTTTGAGCTTTAGAGCAAAATGGATGCGTTGCGTACAATTTTGTAGGTAATTACCGTCGATTAATTATCATTACGCAGACTTCGTTGCCAGGTAAAACAAGATAAATAATCCTAAGATTCTCGCTACAAATTATGAGATAATACATCGTCCTATATATAAATGTGTCGCTCTCGTATTGAGGATTTTGATATACATACATACATAGGCAGTATAGCAACAAGAAGCTCGATTGAAAACTCTGATCTCGTTGTTACAACATAGATTTTCTCAATACTTAACTATATCGTATGGTTTTTGTTTTAAGGCAAGTGGTCTCTCAGTGTTGTAAACTATCCATTGATGACTCGTGTGGACTATTTATTTTATTTAATTCGGATATATTTGGACCTGTTTTTTATCCATAAGACTCAGTATTCCATACAAGAGTAATTACTGTTCTAACGTTTCAATGTCAATTTTACCCTAATCTCATGTAGTACATGATGACTTGCATTGACGCAGGCGAATCTCCAGCAACACACCAATGCATTATTCATTGGGTCAATTATTCTAACATTTAACCTCACCTGCACGAGCTGAATAACAAGGAGGCTCGTGTTAGAATGATTGCACGAAGATACGACATTGATATGACGAAATGAGAACCGAAAAATATTAAAATATAATATTATATAGTTATGGATGTATATTTAAAACAAATTCCTAATTTACGGTAAAAAATAAAAACATAGAAGTCTATATTATGTTGTAGAGTAAATACGATTTGACCCCGTAACAGAAATAAGACTAACACCAGATGAGTACCGATTTGCATTAAAGAAAACATTTCTTACCCAAAACATTCTAGTGTTTTATATTTGTTTAAAACATAATATAATAAAAAATAAGGTTACCGGACAAGAAAGCAATCAAATATGAATACTTTCGATTCTGCAACATGTTAATATTTAAGGGGAAAAAAGAAAAATGAGTGTCAAGAGAGGGCGTGTTGATTAGTGGAGTAAGGGAGTCCGGAGATTAGGCTCGTTCCATTCCTCGGCTGTGCATCAAATATTCTACAAGTTTATTCGTACTAAACGCTTTCAATGAAAATGAGACTATAAAGTTTCCGGGCGACGCAAAATGATTCTATTACGAATATGAAATGTTATTACCCCGGACGGATTATAAGCAGGAGCAGGTTTTCACAAATGAAATTGCTTCCCTCCTTTGGAATCCATTTTAAGGACGAATGGTATAATTCTAACGAGTAAAAAGACTTTGTTAAGAAGTGTATGCGTTTGTGAAATTGTAAGAGTCGCGAACGGCGAGCTCGTTGGAATACTTCGGTGTAAAACGTTAATGTAATATTAAAGACATTTTTAATGTTCTTGAGTTATTTATTGTCCGAAATGTATTTATTTATGAGTTGGGAACCTAAATCAGATTGCTGTAATTTACATAACGTTGGACGATCATTTAATAAAAACCTACCAACAATGTTATATACTAAAATATATATTGAAGTCGTTTTGGTCAACTATGATGTCTACCTCTTTTAGTGTGTAGTCAAACAATGTCTCTAACCAGTAATTCGTATTTTTAATCCGATCACAACTTTCATATAAAAACTGTTTAATACAAACTGCAACACACAATTACAAAATCTAATCCAATCACAAATACAATGAAAATAAGCCTTGCATACGAAAAAAAACTCATTACCATTTTTATACGGACTCGACCAATACGCAAACATTTTTGAATTGAAACGATAATTGGTATTATGGAATGCTATCACACATTTCGCGGTGCGAGCGGTAATGTGGGCACTTGTATATTTTAAAATAAATTGGTTATTATACTGCCTCTATAGCTTATCGTCAGTTATCGTGGACTGTTGTAAAGGTAATTTGACCATTCGATAGTTTTGGGTCGAAAATACTCGCACATTGTATAGAAATATCCATTGTTAGCGATTACCATGGCGATATTGTTAACTAGTTATCCAGATAACATTATTATTAAAGTTGGTGCGGATTGGAAAACAAACACAACTATTTAGATGTATAAAGGGTTCTGTTCGTATTATACAGATAAAGGTTATCGGTAATCGTGTTATATATGAATTGATTTGTTTGTTGAGACGTTTGTATTGTTTATGTAAGTGTTCCTTCTAGGATTGTGCGGTTTCTTGGGCACGTGAAGTTGAATAATCTATGTGAATTGAATGTATATATTTTACTGCTTATATTATGCAGATTTCTTTTATTTTTTTATTAATATATACTGTATAAGAATGTATATAGTAAACGAGTATGTAGGTAGTGTATAGGACCTAAGATTTTGTTGGAAATATCAAAGCAAGACAAGCAAACACTGTCTTAAGCATAGTTAAACTAGAACTATTAGAACAATAGAGCAATTTCCTAATGGTTAGTGCAATTAGCTTAGTTTTGTTGGGTTAATTTTTATTAGTGTCAATTTTAAGACATACTTTTTAATATTTAAATAAAAAATCACAAATTATTTTTGCGTTAAGTTCATTTCCTTTTATTCTTTGAGAGTAAAGGTGTAGGCATCCTTTGGGCTACTACTTACTTACTTACGGCGCAGACGGTTGAAAAATAATACACAATATTTACCAACTCAGCCATCTTACCTGGAAACAAAAGAAATATCTATTAGTAAAAATAACAATAAATTACATGTATTTTATTTAAGGTACAACTTATCGAAAACTACGACGCACATTATTGTTAAGATAAGTATTAAGTTGTTATTATTATTAACGAAAATAAATTTTCCTTCATACATAAAACACTAATTAATATTCACTGCCTTAGAATGTGTGCAATATTCGATTTTCGAGTGGTGCAGTGTTTTGTTTTTTTTTAATAGTTGCATTCTTAGGAACTCCGCAAAATTCGGTAATGCGTGCGATTAACGGGAGTAGATTGCCACTTCTATGAGAATTAAAACGAAAAGTGGAAATAAAACAAATGCATCTTTGACTAGCCATGGAGAATACAAGAGTAAAATTATATTATGTTGTATATCGCTAAGATTATAATTCCAATTTACGTATAATTTCCTTAGTTAGTGACTCGTAAAACCATTTCACTGGAATGGGTGAGCAATATATCATATAAGAAATAGTCCCAGCTCTATCCACCTCTGTTGGCATTAACGACGGAATAGGGATGTGATATAATGCAGATACTCTTATATCATTTCCTATAAATAATATCTATTTTAACATAAGGTGGTTCACTAGCTCGTTTGCCTCCTTGTTCCATAAAAAAAATATTTATATGATTAACATAATTACTAAGACCAGTCTATAAAAGAATCTATCTCTAGAACAGTGAGAATTTCATTGTTAGCAGTTTATCCTTAAATTGCTTTTTGTTCAGGTTATTGTTATTTATAATTGATTTTATGAGTGAACATTTCGCACATGAATGGATCCTTAAAACTATCAATAAAAATTATATGAACAGTTTATATTTATTCTAAATATAATGTTCCTAATAGCACCTCTGTATCATGCAAAATATTTTTTAACTCCATGATGATACAAAACATCTTTCAAATAGCTCCAGCAACTTATCCACAAAGCTAAAAACAAAGCTACTGGCGTTTATAATAATTGTATAAACTATTAATAATACGCTCCGCCTATGATGCTGTTAATCTGTAAATCGCGTGCGTTTACTACGTAGCGACAGCCAACCTTAAGATCCGGTGCACCGATGCGTAAGCACCGTAGACGCGACCCTGCCTGCCCAAGACAGCTCATGAAAACAAATTGTTAATACCACTCCAATGATGTATGTGGTTCTATTGGAGAAACAAGCAGTCGAGGTAGATTTATTCGTAAAAATACCACTAGTAATATTTCTATTTATTTATTTGATACTTTGTTGTATACCTTATATTAAAACTTTAGAGTATAATTTGTAAATTAGGATGCCTTATCGCATAATACGATATCTTACAGTTAACCAAGAATGAAGAAATGCAAAGGTAAGTATGTGTACAAATTAAAAGATTTTAACAAAAAAAAATCTAATTCTGTCTATTATATTATGTAAAGCATTAAAGTGATACAGTTATACAAAAATAGCCTAATTTACATTTTTTATATTGAAAAAGAAGACAGATATATTAAACACTATGTAATCAAATAACGAAAATATTATCTCCGCAAACCGCGTCTAACTTTACAAGGTAGTCAGTATAAATAAAAGTATAAGCACCAAATTTGATTTATAAGATTTGATAGTAATGCGGCAAAACTTGTCTAGACGTAAACATATCAGAGGTTAGTGTAAGCGGATTTCGCAGGCCTGTGACAACATAAGTTTTCAAAGATATGATACAGGAAATATAGGCGAAAGATGGATAATATTATGTTCATAGGGCTAAATTTGGGGTTTACGTATTTGTGACAGCGGCTTCGATTTTTAATCTATGAAAGTCTGAGACGTTCTGGAACTTTATACTTTAACCAAAATCCCTGACGTAATGAAGAAGAACTGCAGTCAAAGTTACAAAAGAATATAACATTCACCCACAAAATCCTTCTAAATAAAATTTATGAAAATCATGTTATACTTCAAAAATGCGTGAAGAGAGGGCAACTAAAACATAATATGAAAATATAAAGCTTCATAATGAAAATTAAAATTTAGTAAGATTTTTTTTTATTCTGAAAGTTTATTATTATTATATCATTATTATATTTCAAAATGATAATATATTTTTAAAAGCAAGTACTAAAAGTCCCCGATTAATCATATTATGACACTATTGTTCAATATATTAAGTGTAATGAAACAAGACATTAATTTTAGGCAGCATTAAATACCTATATCAGAGTGGAACATTATGATAGAAATATATTGTTTCAGCGGCGACTGATCAGACAGTTTCCAGCATCGGTCAATGTCCTAAATATGTATCAATTATTGAGGGAAAGTGATGAGATGTATACGATAGTAATTTATGTAGAAGATAATAATAAGAGATATTTTTTTCTTTCTTTTTTCTAAATGACTTCAAAGCGAAAGACCAAGGTATTATTTTTGTTGATTTTTCCTGGGCGTAACACTTTACAATTTAGTTCATTAAAAAAACAGTAATTTTTTTTCCTAAATCGACTGTGGTCAAGTAGACAACTGTTTTAGATTTGTGGTACGTAGAATGTTTATTTTGTAGACTTTTCAATTTTAGTTTTTAATACAGATTAATTTAAATATTTTCTAATTTAATTAACAATACATTTCCACAAATGTGAATTAAAAAACTTTGGTAGTTACTACAAATTTATTTTAGGTTTAAATAATTCTATGATTTCACTTCAGTATATTTTAGTAATTAGGTGCAAAAAATATACAAACGCAATATTCCGTTACAGGATTTTCTGGGTTGCTAATAATTTGGAACAGTTTCAAAGAAATTCGCACACACATACAGCAAAAACGCATTCTTCAAAATTATACCGTCTTACTTTTGTTAATGCATGCCTGTGACGCACTGTAATTACTCAAAAAGGCTGCCTTCAATAACTTAACGTCATGGTACATTTTCCAGCTAAAATGGAGCATTTGGATATGCCAGAATTACGAGTTAAAATGCTGTAATTTCACAAAGTAAGATTAAACAAACAATAAGCGGGTTACTCATTAAAAATATATCAATCTCAATAATAAATTCACTGGCCGCAACGTGCTTCTTGACAAATTAGATTTTTAGTGGGTATTGCTGGCTAAAACTAAATTAAACCTGACTTTCACTCAAGTGCAAGCTTTTAAACGTGAATTAGAGACCGCGTCGCTCAACCGTTAATGGCGTATTATGACGAAGTGAATGTCGCTTGCAAAAATTATAGAGCGGCATCGAGATTTTTGAACGGAGTTTAAAATTTTGCAAGTAAAAACCCCCGTCAGTTATGTTTCCTTTAAAATATTTCCTACACTTGTAATGAAACGTAAAATATTAATACGCTTCTTTTCATGCACTTTATCCCTGTTGCACTCAAAATTGAGTACGTTAGTAACAAATCTACAGGAAGCTACTTTAGTAGAATACTTCGTTTCTATCTCCTATAGAAGAATTTTGGTGTTATAGCTACGCCCTAATGACACCAGTTCAAAGGGTTCCATTATTACACAAAAAACAGTTAGTATCGAATGTACTTTTCAATAACGGTATAAAATAATAAAGTGTAAACCTAAGACAGTCTACACAATTAATTACTAAAAACATCTCATTATACCACGCAAAACAAACGTTGGAGGCACATAATGAAGTAGCAATTCTAAATTACGTGTCCGGTTAAATTAAAGATCATTCTTATAATCACCCGCATTCATGAACCCCCTTTTTTGTAATCCGCTTAGCAAACGTTATAAATTTTACATGTGTGCCTACAATTGTTTCGTTGGAGGCATATTATTATAACGTTGCGGGAGGACAGGGCACGCGGTGTAGCAACATAATCGGGCGCCTGCCCACCATCTGCCGGAAGTTTTACAATGTTTATGAGCTCCATCGGGAAGCGTACATAAATTCCGACGATTGGACGGGTACAAACGATAACGCGGTACAATGGTTTAACCATATTTAGCCGCATTATTATTTCAAAAGTACGAATACGTGCGTTAATGCGAAATATCAACACGCAAATTCAAAGCGAGCAATGAAATGGAAATGCGACTCCCTTGTCAACTCAAAGAACGAGGCGGATGAACGAAGGAATAAAATGTCAAATACAAGGGTTACAAATCTTGTTAAACTCGGCGAGAAGTTAAAGTTAGCCAATGATATACAACCTAACAAACTCGACGGACATCAACAATACAGGAAGGAGACCCAAAATAATTTTAAATTCAGTATTAATCCTCGAACCGTGTCCCGAGCATCGTTTCTTCCATACTTTGAGGGATTTCCGAAAGAAAGCTGCTCGCACAAAGTTCTATCCGAACTCCGTGTAATCTTACTTATAAAAATAAACTTTTGCATTAACTGATTTCGAATCAGGGGCGAGGAACTTTCGCAAGGTAGGCCATCCCGCAGCGCGTCTCTTCCGTTGAAGTTACAGACTCAATCAGCCAGAAAATAGCAACAAATAAATACACGCTTAAGTAGTTTTGACTTGATAAGCGTAAGTAGACTTGGGGCTCAAATTTATGAAAGAGTTCGGCAGATAATGTAAAAGTTAGCAGATAAGGCTGGCTTTACCAGGCTTCGGTGCGCGCTGAGCAAAGCTGAATATTACCTCGAGAGCGAGGACTTCCTCCGGCCATGTTATATAGTTATTGCACGCTCAAGTAGGGGAACATATGTTCCGCTGATCCGAATGTGTAAAGACGCGCTTCGAATACATTAATTACTCACATCAATTGATCGTTTTGAAGCATATTACGTACACTTATTTTATGTATTAGGTGAAGTTATGGATGTGAATAAAATCTCATATTTTAGATTAAGATTATTCCAAAAGAGCATTGATTCAATAGCGGCTAAGGAAAATTTCCTTGAATGAAGTCAGTTATTTAATCGAATATAGATACACAGTAGTAAGCATGCAATTTGTCCATGTAACTTTTAATGGCATTAATTCTAACATTACATAAAATAACGGTGAAAAACATATTTTAAAATCAAGCTTTTATTATGCACGAAAAATTAAAAAAATAAACTAAGAAAACATTCATAAAATTCGTAGTTTTTTAAACTTTACAAGTAACAAGTAAGTTTACAAAAGCGTTCGGTTTATTAGTAGAAGTATGATACATAAACATATATTATCTATAACTAGTATATTAATATTCTTAAGTGATCTAAAAGCTCGTCGCGGCCGAGGTCTTTGCATTAACGAAATTGCGCGACAAGCTTTTAAATCACTTAAGAATATTAATATACTAGTTATAGATAATATATGTTTATGTATCATACTTCTACTAATAAACCGAACGCTTTTGTAAACTTACTTGTTACTTGTAAAGTTTAAAAAACTACGAATTTTATGAATGTTTTCTTAGTTTATTTTTTTAATTTTTCGTGCATAATAAAAGCTTGATTTTAAAATATGTTTTTCACCGTTAATTTATTTTTAACTTTTTAGTTGGAAATATTTCTAAGTTATCCATTTCGTAGTCATACCGAAATTCAACTCAATCGGTCCATGAAAACTAGTGTTCCTATGGGCACCTTCCAACTTCTCATGACACCAGATCAACGATACCTTGTTATTATGTTGTCACTAAAAATACAAAGGCATACCAAATTTTAGCTTACTTGGTCCACAGGAATCGGAGTTCCTATGGGCTTCTTCCAACTCCTCATCAGATCAGCTTCATGATACCATATTTTTGTATTATTACCGAAGTTACGAAGACACACCAAATTTCAGTTCAATTGGACCACAAGAATCGGAGTTCCTATGGGCATCTTCTAACTCTTCGTCAGATCAGCTCTATGATACCTTGTTATTATATTGCCACCGAAATTACATAGGTATACCAAATTTCAGCTCAATCGGTCCAAAGGAATCGGAGTTCCTGTGGGCTTCTTCCAACTCCTCAATAGATCAGCTCCATAATATCATATTTTTGTATTGTTACCGAAGCTACGAAGACATACCAAATTTCAGCTCAATTGGACCACAGAAATCGAAGTTCCTATGGGCATCTTCCAACTCTTCGTCAGATCAGCACCATGATACCATATTTGTGTATTGTTGTCGAAGTTACAAGGACATACCAAATTTCAGCTCAATCGGTCCACAAGAACCGATGTTTCTATGGTCATCTTCCAACCTCATCATCAGACCAGCTCCATGGTACCATATTATTGTATTGTCATCCAAGTTACGTAGGTATACCAAGTTTCAGCACAATCGGTCTATTGGAAGTGGTTCAAATCTTCATTGCAAGATTTGTAAACATACAAACATACATACATACATACATACATACATACATACATACATACAAAAGTGAAGTTAAATAAAAGCTTGTAAAAATAATGATTCTCTCCTTGAATGATGGTTTCCTTTTCCTTAGTTTGATTCTAGAAGAATGTATCCGAAAACAGCAAAAGGCTATTAATAATAATAATAATTCATTACAAAATGCGGCTTAAAACAGGACAAAAAGGTTTTTATATTAATTGTCGTAAAAAAAACAAATCGAAAACATTTTATAAAAATCTTTTTTTTAATACATCAAAGTCAATTCCATTCAGTTTCGAGGGCAACATTCTAATGTCGAATCTTGCGAAGGACTCTCGCTACAAAGGTTTTCGATTTTCGATTTTTACACTCCCCATTTCTTTTCGCCACTACGTGTCGTACTTGTGCCCAGGCCGAATGTAATTAAGGTGCAAAGATACCCCGAGTCGGGAGGGACTCAAGTGTCCTCAGTGGTCGACCGTGTACTCAAAACCGATGAGTGTTGCGTACAACGTTACTTCTCCATTCAAAGTGTTCAAAAGATTCAAAGAAAACTTAATTAGGTTTTCTTGTTATTAATGTGAACTCTAACGAGGCAAGCGAGTGTATGCGTGACCTTTAAGGTGGATTTGCCGTATGAATAGGGTTAAAAGTGTTGGAGGGTTATCTGTAGACTTGATGGATGCCAGTTCTTAGCTTAATAGTTTAGCCTTTCCATCCTGCAATGAGTATAGTAGGTGGTAACATTTTACTGAGCGTAATTGGTTTCTTTGAACACCTTTTTCTTTCTATTTACGATCTTCATGTTAAACTGAGTATGAACTACTACCTACATGTCTTTAACCTTAGAAGCCTTTTATTATCAGACATTTTTTTAATGTCATGCTTTAACAATAAAAATGCTTTATTAAACAAATGATTTATTAAATTTAAAAATAATTCTTGATACACACAATATATGACAGGTAACCGCATAGAATTCCCGTACTAATGTTCAAGTATAAACGAAAGATATTTGAATTATATTAAAATTCACTGGAATCATCGGCCTCTTATAATACAATAATAAATGGGTTCAGCTTACCGAGTTCACATCCTATACATGTTACCGTTTAGTCCAATAAATTAATAGACGAAACAGACAGAAACATCGAAAGCAATCTTATTACGATGCCCTAACTATACTCCACATTAATTTCTCCGGAGACGAGTCGAAGTAAGCCATGGCAGCTGCCCCCGCGGTCGCATGTTTATTGAGAAATTGCCTAATCTCGAAGAGCTACAAAACAAAACCACATTGGAAATGTTGTACTAAAGTATTTCTTCTCTCCAAGGATCCTAGTGGTGGTTACCCTCGTCTGCGCTAACCGATCACACCCTTAAGGCTCCCGAATTACTGTCTGGGCTGATTACCGCCCCCCTCCCGCACACTTCAGCTCCCCCTATGAGCCGACACAGTCCCTTCCCGCCGCCAGCCCTGCGTCAACTATTATTTGTGTTCCCTACTTATAATTTGTGCGCTGGAAAAGTTAGACAAACACAAGTCATTTTATTAAATATAAGAAAAGTTCCTGTGTACTTTTCCACTGCGCTCCGGGGACGCTTGTTATTCTATTAGCTCGCGCTCAAACTACCCCAAAACGGACATTTATAATGGCCCCGTGAAACGATTATTCAATTTAAGTGATACAACTCAATATTACACGGTTCTAAACAATAAATCTCATTTGAATAACTCGTAAAACCTATTTAATGAATTGCTACTGACTTTAATAAGTAATAAATATTTATGTAGGTGTGTGCGCGTTCCAAGGAGAAAATAAATTTCAATTTATCGCCTGCTCTGCTTATTCTCATTAGAGTAAAAGATGAGAAAAACATTTTATCAGAAAACATCAACGAATATTTTCTATCGTGAATGCTCTCGACACAAGCTATAAAGGTACATAGAGACGCAAAAAGGCAGGAGTTTTTTAATGCTCTTATGTGTACATGATTTTCCTCGAAAATGAAAAAAATGGGTTCATTGGTGCGAAACGAAATCATCGTTCCAGATACGTCTCTCAACAACAAAAGCCGCATGCGTGCGTGTTTAACATATTTTCTTTAAACAGAACGCAATATTTACTGGCTTACATGTATCGTCTTAAGGGGATAAATAATGGAGTTGCAAATGTGTGTTTGGCATACGAGGGCTGAGAGACACGCTACAGTTGAAAGCAGATGATAATTTGACGTAACATATATGAAAGAAAGATACGCACACACACACAAGCCAAACATTATTATTATGCAAAAGAATAAACGCCCACGAACTCACGCACGGAACAGCTTATTTGGGAGTCGCGTGCCTTTCACTCGTAGTATGTAGTTATTGCGATGTAGTTCGAAAATATTCGTGGTTTATGTCCACATGTTATGGTTGCGTTTAAACCCCATAACATAAAATATTAAAATCTTATATCCTGAAATAGATACTCCCATTGAAGTCTAAGTACCACTAGTCATTGTTAATTAAGTCATGAGGCACTATGTAATATGCATCAGTAAGTTAGGCCTTTAATAAAACCTGCCCGCACAAGCCAGCATTTATCGAACAGTACCCGATTCTATGGAAAACGAGCGCATACAAAATGAACGAAAATAACCATATAATGCTGCTAAATATGCGACGTCATCGCTCCCCTTTCTACATAAAGGAGTACGGGTCTAATCATGGTTTATACAAGACCTTTTAATTTGGCCGATATTCTGCGGTCGCAGATAACGCTCTCCCCCGCTATTCCACCCTTGCAGTACCTATGCGGGCTTGGACATTGGAATCGATCTCGGCCTGCTGATGCGTTAAGGATTATTGACTTGTACCTGTAATTTAATGCCTATGTAGCTCTGTGTATATTCTGATTTATTTAAAAAAAATGCATTAAGTTAGCATCGCTCGACGAAATACGAGAATTGTGAATACCAAAGCGATGTGGTTTAAATTAAATAACTCCGTAGAAATTATGATTTATTATAAGTATATTTATAAATAAACTAAAAATGTTGTTGATTTTTTATTTACAGTATAGTTTTATTTGATAAATTTGGTAATTCATAAGCCCGCCACATAAAGCTTCCAACTTTACAGCGGCGAAAATTTTCTCGACCGTTAGTGTCAGCCGCATTTTTTAATGATACATTGCGTTGTTTAAAAGGAAGATTTTAAAGATAACTTTAACAATTTATCGTAACATTTATGAAAAACATAGAAAGATTTATGCAAGTCGTATTCATCGGTACCAAACATTTCATTTTAGAGGCAGTCTGTACTTACGTAGCAGGGTGTATCATCCTGTAGAACCCGCCTATAATGACATGGGATAAATCGGTCACCGGCACATCTAATGAACACGCCCGTAGTTTAAATTAAACTTACGTTAAAGTTATTACGGAAACACCTACACCACGCAGTAAAATAACTATCATGGTCGTTATCATCCTCGCCGGTACCTCAGTGGCGCATTCACTTGAGCAAGTGTGTAACTCGGCTTTATTTTACCTCATACTACACTTAGAGTTTTTATTATCATCCCTCTAAGGATTTTGCTGGTAAACGCTCGGCAAATTTTTGACGTCAAATTAAATGAATGGTAGGATTTTTGGAATGCAACAGAGGCAAAAAATTGGGATAAAATGTTGAAAGTTATAAAATTATTTTAATGTTGATATTTGTTTTTCATGTTTTTAATTATATATAATTGGTGATGATTCACCTAGAGTAAAAAGCGAAACAGTTAAACAGCCAATAAGTAATTACTTTACAATTGCAAAATCTTTTAACCATTACCAGTTACCATCAATTCCGCTGTGAATAAAATCGCAGAAATTGAAACTGAGACGAGTTGAATAACGCAACTGAATATTATGGAAATCAGTATTTATTAATTTATCGCCAGCATCATATCGTGCGATGGAAATCACCGTAAAGTTAAATTCCATTACGTACGTTAAAATGAAACGCAATAAATCATTTGCAAAGAGACTTAAATTAGGATGATATTTATATTTTCGATGTTCATTTATTTACGAAGCGGTGCGTGACAAAATGATGTGAAAGTAAGGGACATAACTGAAATCTGTAATTAATAATTAACTCATTATAAAATCGTCGGCTTCCCATGACATATTAAATACTCACTTTACACTTTTATAAACGCCAATTATCACGGAGTTTCAACATTAAAAGCTTCATTTAAATACACCGTTGTCATTTAACTGTTGCGGTGATTCAATCTTTTGCATTTATAAATTGATTATTCCAGAGTACGGTAAAGACAATTCTAAGCTGGATACTAAGTCTTGGTTCAGTAGTTGCCACTTTCGTATGTAAATTGAGGAAAATAAACATTTGCCCGCTGTCTCAGCGAGTTAGGTTGGAACGAGGCATGTAAGACGTTGGGTGGAGCGTGTCGGACGCATCGGAAGATGGATCGCGTTGGTAATCAGTTAATGCATTATGCGGTTTAACTACAACCGGGATGGAACGTCGTATGTTACACACAAATATTGATACAAGTTAACGCTGCAACACCCCGCGTTTGTTTTACGGCTATTTAGTTTCTAATTGGTCAAATATGGAGAACACTGGATAGTGGTATAAACATACTCACGCTTGTTTACTCAAGAGATAGGCAGAGGTTGATTTTTGCACCAACGTTCCGCCAGACGTATTTTTAGACCCATGTAATATAATATCATGAAAGTATAAAACGACGTACGAAAACCTGCACACCTATAAGTTCTTAAGAATTTTTTAGGTCCGCAAACCTGACCTAGCCCAGCTGGGTAGACTAAGGACTCAACTACCTCTATTATAGAGGTTGTCCGTGCTAGCAGAGGGCGTAAGGCCTTATGATGGTAAGAATATTAATTGTTGCATATTGGTGATAGAGGCAATGAAACCCGTTCTAAGATCCTACCATGTACATTACATTCCAAAAAACTACCAAACATGATTTTAAATCACAGAAAACATACACTACAAAAACATTTAAGGCGATATGTTTTCTTACGGGGATCAAACTCGCGTTTTCTTGGTTTGCATCTTACGTCTAATTTCAACCAGAGGCATCACCTAGGGATTATAATAAAGGCCAATATTTTATTAACAATTTCAAGAGTTCAAACAGCAGTATCGTGCTGTAATATGGATGCAGATTAAAGTTATTAGTGGTTAATAATCCAATGAACTCGGCGAGAATGTTTGTAGCAGATGTACAGAATATGAGTGTTTGGAGTTGTAAACTTTCTGTATGCCTGACAATAAATATTAGGCGAACAATTAGACTAACGTTAAATACATATGTACGTTGTTTAAGCTATGTTGTTGATTACTTGGTGAAGTGATTAATGAAGTTAGTGCACTTGTATTACTTGTGAGAGTAATTCAAATTTATAGGTATAATATTTTGCTTTACTGAAAACTTTATTAGAGTAAAAACTGTCCTTCTACGGGTCACATGTTTTTTTTTCTAAGATTGAAATCTACCCAAAAAATATACCCTACCAGTCTAAAGCAAATAGTAAACTTGTATCAAAATAACTTAATTATCGAGAATAACAGACAATTTCGGAATTTAGCAACATATTAACCCTAGTTGCATAACGTGAGTCAAAGCGACTCATGTGCGAAACATATTTCTCTCTGTTTCTCTCAAAAATAGTTGCATCGCGTTGCTTTTACGAATCAACTCAGTGTAGCCACGAGCGGGAAGATTGGTGCACGTGTATCGCAGGTAAGTGTTCTATTTACGTAAATATGCCATCACTGTTAGTCAAAATGACCTCACGTTATGTGATATGTAACAATTAAGCTGTAAACTTCGGATATATTATCGGTTGCTTTATTTGTTTTTATAAGTATTTCTTTTTGTTTTAGTTTGTGTAATGTAATATTTGATTAAATAACGTCTCGTACACGATGACGTCATCAAGAACGACGGAAGGATTCGATATTTTAGAGCTTTTAGAAGCTGAGGACGATGCGGAATCAATAGATGTGTGTAGTGAAGAGGAGGATAATGTGAGTATAGATGATGTTCAGAGTGATTACGAGGATGACTCTAATGAGGTGATATTAGAAGATGTTTCCGAGGTGAGCACAAATTCTACAAATATTATCGAACCTCATCGTGCTAACTCGGCACCGAATTATCACATTACCTCAAAGGTCTCTAAGGGGAAAAAATAATCCTAATTTGTTAATTCATATATTATTTACTGCCATAATATACTGTCTAAAAAAGAAAAACCTCTAAACAGACGGGAATTATGAAAAAGTTAAGTACAGACTTATCAAAGTCATGTATGGAGAAGCGACTAGAAACGTTAACCCTAAGTCGCAAATTACGGGGAAATATACAAAATATATTACCGAATGTGTCTTCTGAACATTCATCATCAATGGAGGATGAACCTGTTGCAAAGAAAAGAAAATATTGCGGCATTTGTCCGTGGCAAAAGAGGAGAAAGGCTCAAGCGGAGTGCAAAAAATGTCAAAAACCAATCTGCGGTGAGCATAGTGTATTGACATGTTCAGACTGTGCTTAACTCTTATTTTGAGACTGATTATAGGTTTATATAATTCTATTAGTGTATTATTTTGAGATTATATAAAAATAAGAGTTTATATAGAAGAGTTTTCAGTTTTATTTTTTGTTAAATAAGTTGAGTTAATTATGTTCCTTCATTATACCAAAAAAATGTTTCTGTGATTGTTAAGTAAAATAAAAATATTAATAAGTAAAAAAATGTTTTATTTAATCAGTAGACATATTTTAAATATGTATATTTATAAATTTAATCTAAATATGACATAATAATGGGTAAACTGTAAATGAAATCAACTGTGAGTCATAATGACCTCAGGTTATGCCATGAGGGGTTTAAAATAACGTTATGTATCTAGGGTTAATGACGTTAGTAAACTTTGCACGTACACGTGCTGTAGATGCGAGCATCGAGTAATTGGCACAGAAATACAATAAAATACCGCCATGAATTTTTAAAAAGTCCACAGGCAAAGGTAGTCCGTGAGTGTGACATCAAGACACGGCCCAAAAGTAAGGTGCACATTTAAAAGATAGATGGCGTCATTCGGATAATTCTGTTATCAGCAACGAGAGGGCGCCCCTGCGCTCGTATACTTAGACGGCCGTTTCCTGCGACGTTAAGTCCTTATAAAGGTAACTGTGCCACTGAAAAACTCCTATTTCAGTGACAAAGCACGCTCTTAACCATCCAAGTGAAAATTGTAAGAGATTTCGTGTTTACTGCCCGCGATACTATCCGTATTGTTGTATGATAATAAAGTTTACTTGAATTTTATCTGCGCATGGCGTTCCCATTGAGACGGGGAAAAGTAAAATGAAACTGTTGTAGCAAAACAAATAGGTGCGATTACATCATGTCGCACATTCAGCAGATTACGATGCGTAGTTATCTAAGGAGACAGAAATATCGCATGCGTATAGAAACAGAATTACTTTCCTACAAAGTTGAGATTTATTGGACGTTGCGCAACTTCGGCCCGATTCTAGTTGTTCTTAATACTAAATCATATTTTGTGTGATTACGTATTGCTGACTAATGATAACAAGGTGATCGGATTTATCATGCCGTTCGGGGTTTGCGACCCCGTTTTCTAATGCTACAATAACATTAACCGCGGCGAATCGTCGAGAATATTTTGCGACGATATATGAATTGGCTATGATATTAAAACGATTTTTATTCTGAGAAATCTGTATTAATGATCAAATACGATTTCTGGAGAACTGCAAATAATAAACTTTAAAGAAAAAGGAAAATAGTAGTCATATTGAAGATTGAAAAGTTGCTGTTTTTTATGGCCGGGTAAGAGAAGGGCCACCAATGACTAGTATAAACGGCCTCAAATCAGTGCGGGCTGACGAGAAATAATTACAGTTGTGGGTATATCACCACAATATTATTATCCAGTTCAACATGTTGTATACACTCCGTAAATGACCCTTTGTAAAGAACATGGGTCTTCATTAGTTTCTAGAAGTGATTGTACTTGGTGCTAAATTTAGGAATAAATATACCATACCACAGACTTTCTCTTTATATATTTTTTTTAAATAATTCAATTAAACCTAATCTAAACACGTCCTTGTTTACAATTTTTGGTGACTCAAATACTCAAATACTTAATGACAAAAAAAAACAAAAATGAATTCACAAACGTGATCCGAACAACAATCCTCAATACAGAAATAGGCACAATATGAATTAAGATTCGCGTTCACATTTCAGCTGGAAATGACACATCGTTACCATAAGCGAGGAGCGTTTGCCAGTTCAATTCCTCCACTCATTGCATGCAAAAAGTAATTTGAAAGTACTGTGACGCATGAGCGCTCACTTATCTATTTTTGAAGGAACGCACTCCACGATCCGTTAAATAGACTTAAAGCGAGAAGAGCTGACTTCCTCCCATATGCTCGCGCTACGCACCGCCTCACTCGCGTCGTGTTTTGCTCAAGAAAACATACAAGAATTTATTCGCTGTTGAGAAACTTATTGCGGCACTACGTTCGTAGTTTACGAATGTTTTAAATGAAATAAGTTAGAGCTTAGCTTCTTTAATCGAGCCGAGTTACACAAAGTGCGGATACGTACTTTGCGTGGGTGTCTGTGGGATTAATAGAGCTGTCTCTATTCGCAACGTGGGATTCACGCTGCTTTCTTTTAGTACGTAAAATACTTTAAAAGAATTTTACCGTAAATTTACTGAAAAAATTAAAAGTATTTTTTATATAACACTATTATTTCAATATTAATAAAAATCTAAATGGCAACAATGACAGACGTATCAGTGACAAGGAGCAAATACTAAATGCTATAAAAATGAATTTCGGTCGTCCGAACTAAGTACGCGAAGACACATAGTTAATGTATTACAAAACATTACCCCGTAATGAGGCATGGTGGAATCAGTGCGCGTGCCCATGGGACATCGGAGGGCAAGGTGGAACCGCTCCACCAGTGGCTAGTAACAATGACGGCGCAGATAAAAGGGGTCGATAACGTGAAATAGCAACGTGAAAACGTGGCGAGAAAATAGCATTATTAACCTCCCGGGCATAATACGCGCGCCACTGAGCCAGATATGGTAATGATTATGTAAATCCCGTACTCGCAGGTACATCTCGGGGACGTTATATACTTATTAAAACCAAGATTGCCAGACCTCGGGGATTGTCTCACGCAAAAACTTTGTCCGACGTTGAAGTGACGCCAAGTGTTTATGGACGTTCAATTTTTACGACATCGACAATTGGAAATCTCAGGTTGGCTGAAATCGGACCATTGATGTTGCAGTCTTGCTTGGCGACTCTCTTTTCAATTTTCTTAGTTTCCTGTTCGAAGCAGGCGACCATTGTATGGTAGATTCTTATCTCTCACAAAAGCTATTTAGCTAAATGGAATTTACAGAGCCAGCACTGCAGTTCGACGAAGTACATTGTAATATTTAAAATCTTGAAATTTGACTCTAAATCCCGCCATTGTATTACGTGTCTAAGATTTTTCAAGACTCTTTTTGCACTCCTTTCGTTGTGGTTTCCTTTAAATTATGCACTTTGGCAAATTGAAACGACTGGAACTTGTTTACGTACCGTCTCAGCGTGAAACAAAAATATTGATGCTTTATTTGCCGTACAATATTCTTGAACGTCTGTTGAACGTCTAACAATTACAACACAAAAGCGCTTTTGAAAATGTTTAACTTGAAGTACCTAATTGAGCCCCGTTAATCAAGAGCACGAAGTTTTCACAAGTGCTTAAATTATTTACCTCAAACATAAAACATCGACATTCAAAGCGTTTCTGAAATAATTTCGCTTACACAGACGTCGGGCACAACACAAAGTGAATTATACGAATAGAAAATATTGAAAGCGAGCTGAGAGCATCAAAAATAACGTTGAATCTTGTTAATGAACTTAATGAGAGAAGAAACTGGGAGTTGTATAGCACGAGAACTTTACGAAATGATCTTGCAAGTTTCAATTCCGAATGCTGTTACGACACGGGCGAGCGGCGAGCGGGGGCGGCGAGCGGGGCGGCCGCTCGGGCGACTGAGCGGGAACAAAATGAAATGCATCGTAAAATAAACACGATATGATTTGTTTCGCGCTTTCCGCTGGTATTAACAACATTTTTTAAAGGAGTGCCAGTTTTGTTGTTAAATTATTACATTGCAGTGTAATGCTTGTACATTCGCAACACTTGTTACATTTTGAAGGAATGCGATTTGTACTGCGTGACTAATCAGCAAGGCTATCGTCAATTAAGCGTATGATATCAATAGAGTGGCTCTACCGGGGCAATACAACTGTCATACTAAAAACCGATACGGAACAATAGTTTAGCTTTTTAGTGTGAAATTGCAGTAAACCTATCCTTGAACCTTTCATACTTTTTTGTATTTATGTTTCTTGTATATTTTTTTCATATTAATATAAATCAATAATGGACTTTTACATATCAATTATAATAGGTGTATATTCTTAAATCCATCTTGAATATAAACCGGAGAAATATGGTTATAATACATATTTCTATCTTTCTAAAAACTGGAATGAGATATCTGTGGCCAGTGCGAAAAAACATCTTTATCACGACTTAGACGACTTACTTTAATAGACTTTTACGCTTTAAGTGTGATTCCACTTAATTATTCAAACGTCATAATTTCTAGGAAGAAAAAACAAATTATGAAGTTTCATTAAACGAAATGTACGCCGATGTAATTAATGTAAAAGCTACAAAAGCTGTAATAAAATTGAAAATGTTTTCATCGTATCAAAACTTCACTACTTTAGCAAAGGTACTGGCAAATAATGATGACTTTTTTACTTAACGTCGAAGTTTAGCGGAAAGTTTAATAATTTCAACATTGAGGGAGTACATATAAAACAACCAACAGATTATGCGGGGAATAATTGTAGGTTTTTACTCAGGCACGTACAACGTAGTTATGCAAATGTGTGAGGCACGTTTTTACCAGGATTAAGGCTCTGGGACTATTGTAATTAGAAGATTTGTGTTGAACGCTTTATACCCAACTTTACCATTTACATTATAATTATATTTCGTGTATTTGTATGTAAAGTTTCCAACAGCGATTACGCTTATTCCGAAGTCAATATGGGACGTAATTATAAGGATTAGGGGCCCCTCGATTCGCGAATTTGATGTAAAATTTTGCACGTCGTTTACACATATGGTGTGTGATAAAAAGTAGGATTGACACTAGATATAATAAAGAGATTGGAAAATAATTTCGACAAAAAGCAAGTCTCCAAAACTCACGTCAGACACTCAGTAAAATGAAATACGTAGCCGGCACCGGCCTTCAGCAAAATGGTTTAATATCGAAATGTGATCACTTAGCGCAATCTCTTACAAAAGAAAAAAAAACACAGGAAAAGGCCCGAATGTACTTAGCTTTTACCAGAAACCAAAATATGTTTCAATTTTTATTAAAACTCGCAAAAAGCTGAAACGGATTGATGGCTATTCAATATATTTATATAGAGGTGAAGAGATTGGTTTTTGTCAGTCAGTTTGCACTTACACTTTTATTGGAAATGTTCATCTCAACGTTTGCCACATTCTATGCACTGCAAAAGCGTTTTATATAAGAAAAAGCCACCAAAGTTTTAGAGCATGAAGTTAGTAGCAGGAGCTCGGCACCACTTTGCCACTTACTCAAATGAAATGCGTACTCACCGGGCCTTTAGCCGGGACCCTTCACTCTCCCAAATGCCATTGGCTATGCACTAATTGCGATCAGCGTATATACATACATTAACATTGATTAAAATGCTAACAGGCAGAGGAAATATCTATAAGAATGATAAAGTCCAATTTTACATCAAAGGTACAAATAAAAATACATTATTGAAACAAACCTTTGAACTGATGAAGTTTCTAATATTCAATTCTGACTTTAAATACAACGGAAATGTTACATAAGTAATAAGCAATGAAACAAGTTATTATTATAAGCCCTTATACGAGTAAAACAAAAAACGATAAATAGAATAAATATAAAATAAAGAGAAATATTCGTATAAACGAAATGTAATGTCAGTCAAAGTCAGGGTAGTAGGAGTATTGGAAGTATCTATCATGAACTACAACAACTATCTACCTATATCGCAGTTGCCTGTATAAAGATTGCATTCAAAGAATGCACATTAAATCGAACAAAAACCTAAAATATTATTTACACAGAAATATGAAGTATAGTTATGTTAAAATTTAATAATTCAAAATGTTGAAGCGCCCATTGAATTTTTCATCACTGCAAAAGCACCCAAGAGGAAAATATTTACGCTTTTTCGAAATGCAGAAATCAAGTAACAAGGAATCGGTTTTAGCGGAGAGAAGCGTTAGGGACCGGGCTGTTGAATAAAACGAAGAGCAATGTGCAGTAATAATGCTTACTTCCTCCAATGTGAGATGGAAATTCAACGACTACAACTGAAGATGATTGCGTTAGAATAGTGTTTCTTAAAATCGCAATTTATAAAACGAGGAAAGAAAAAATACGCTTAAACCTTTGAATTTATTTCTCCAATTCGTTTTCGTCGACAATTTTTTTAGTACCATGAGAGTAAAATAAAATTTAAATACATTCGACACAAAATGAATAGAGCTGATGGAAATATCCGCTGAATGGCAGAAGAGAGGAGGGCGTTATATATTTGTTTGCCTATTACTTATAAATCATGATATTTTTTGTATATTTTCAAAAAAAAATGCATTGTTTCCTTTTTTATTAAAGAAATTCTATATAACTACCAAATAATTCCTAGTCCATATTTTGAAGGTAAACTGCAGCCAAATATGATTCTCACTCATTGTCACTCAATGAGAAATATATGATATCTTATCAAGAAAACACCACCCAATCAAAATGTACGAGATTGCTTATAAAACTAAACGGTAGCCTCCGATAGAACAATATATATGAAAAAGCAATAATCGTGGATAGTATTTTCTCCAAGTATGAATGGTGCGTTCGCTAGTGCAGTCCCCGACCTAATCACGAACGGTCCCGCGTGTCCTTTGCCTGCCCACCACTCAAATCATTAACAACATACATAAGTTTTTCCCATTATTATTACTATTATCAATGTTGATCATTGACAATGTGATTTTTCCTATGTATTAGAAATAAGAAATTCTATTTTCTTGTATTAAATACCATGCGATAATTAGTTTGTGATGATGATTTTTACACTTGATTACATAAATAAAATACACCCAACAGTCACATACATAGTCCTGACCCCACACTAAGATACGGGTCTTGTGTCGTGGGTATCAGAAACTACGAGAGACTTTTCGGTCTCACAAACACCCAGACCCGAAACAAATATTTGTGGATCACACAAACATTTGTCTCGGTGCGGGGATCGAACCCGCGGCCGCTCGTTTCGCAAGCTGGTGTCTAGCCAACTGCGCCACGGGGCTGTCCAAACATAAACATATGTTTGGCATGTACTCGTACACTGTGATTTTAAATAAGTCCCGACAAAAGAAAAATACCATTTTCTAAAAATATAGTTTATTTTGTCACTAAAAATATTTTGTACTGTCATGGTGTTTGTCTAAGCTTTTGATCACAGTCTTTATACACCCTGTATAAAGAAAATTCTGTCAGATATAATTGGCAGGACCAAAACAAAAGGAACCACGATTTGAGGTGCAAACATTTTAATTTCAAATATATTTTTGATGCATCAGAGCTTTATTATGTTTTTAAAATACCGATATCTTGTTATTTACAAACCGAGTACGAAATAGAACGGCCAACATTCTGCACAACTGACAGTAAGTGTCAAACAACGGTCTGAACATTTTATTCTGTAAAAATGTTTAAATCTAGCTTTTGGTTTTACGACTGAAGTAGATTATGCTATTTTGTTCAGTGGTTCCCCTTTTTATTCGTCAAGATTTTAGTATGTTTAAGATGTACTGGAAATTTATTGTTTAAGTTGCACACATGGCAAATTATTTTTATGAGACAGACGCCTTTATAACCGCTCTCTGATGTACTGAATTGTCTTTAAAAGTTTATATCTACCATGAGTAAAAGAATTTCAAGGATATTGCAAATGTTTTTTTTTTCTGATGTTAAGTTATGGTTTAGTTGCAAATTAGTAGACAATCTATTTTTAATTATTATTTGAAGAATCATCAGAAACTTGTTTTTCTTACTTCTGTGCTATGTCTACAATAATGCAAATTTTAATCTTTGCATGAGTGCACTGACTAAACCACAGTCATTATGATGGCGATCAGAGAAACTGTAAGTAACATTAAACGTTGCATTATATTCAGAATGATGATCATGAATCTTTTCTGTGCGTCATTAAAGACTGGCAATGCATCTATACTAATAAAGAACCAATGAACTCTTCCTGCTAAATCTTTTTTATATCATAGAAGCAACAAGTCGCTTACTACTAGCACTCTTGTCGATACTGTGGTATAAAAATCGGTGTTGCTTGACCAAATACTTTAAAGAAAATCCTTATCTGAGCATATGAATACCATATAAACCCATGTTATTTGTATCATAATACCGGTGGTATGAATTTATAAAGTGATTGGTACCAGATTAGATTTTCGGGTCAGGTAATGTGTTATTATTAGACTTATTTCTTTATCTGAAAACAAAAGACTCACTTAAGATATCACGTGGGCTTATAAAACACTCTGCTTAGCAATTCGGTAATACAAGCTTCATTATAAAGTCACATTCATCCTACTACTGAGCACGAGCTTCCTCTACCAGTGAGAGCAGTTACATATGACTCCACCACGCTGGCCTGGGTGGTTGGCAGACTACACATCTAAGAATTTCCTAAGAACATTTAGGTTTACAGGTTTCCTCATTATGTTTCTCTCAGCGAAACAGTCTTAATGGTATCGATCAACGTACCTTTATATCTCGTAAACTGAAGACACAGCCTCACTCATTCCCATCATACAACAAATGTTTTCTAAGCTTTTAATGCTATGTAGTTTCTTAATTAAGTGCTTCTCACGGAAACAGCGTTTGGTGTGCGCTCCGTTGTGTAAATGTCAATTAACGATTTCCCCGAAACACGTACTTTCGTCAACAATTTAGGCCACGGATTAGGGGGCACCGCGTTTCGCTTCTTTCACTTTATTGTATTGACAAAGAGACAAAAGTAGTTCAACTTAATCTTTAAGGTAAGGCCGCGAAATGGGACCGGCGCGCGTGTAACGCTTGTACTCGCTGTGCAAATATAAAAATGGGTATTGTTGTATTGGGTGATAGAATGGGGAAAGCAAAGATAGGTGAAATCATTTGAGTATTGTTAATTTATGCGATGAAGTTAGTTGAAAAACTGTTGCATAACGGTCCTTGCTGAAGTATTTAAAAATGTAGATAATCATTAATAAATAATTAGAATTAACCCTGAATATATTCTAAAAGCATATAGCTTTTGATGCCCAAGTTTGCCATAATTTATTATAGTATGGAAATCGCATAGTAGTAAAAGTACTGCTAAATGAATCAGCATTATATAATTACCGTCCTGCTATTAAAGATATAAAAACAACCAGTTCTGTAACATACCATTAACCTTCATACGGTCTTTAATTTTACAAACGTTGCCGTGCTTCGGGTCAGATTTGACCCAGTAGTAAAATTAAACTGAAAAATGAACTAAATATAAAAATACAAATATGTAATGGACTTATTTAACATATCATATTTATTGCTACTGAATAAGTATGATTTTTTTATTTAAATTTTAATTTAATACACTTAATAGAAAAAAAAGTTACTACGTTGTTAGACATTTATGGAAGAAGAAACTAAGCAATATTAAAAAAAAAGTAAATGAAATTATATCCTATAAGAGTAATAAGATATAATTTGGGTGTATAGAACAATTGTAGACAATCAAAGGTTACTGTCACTTTTAGTTCAAAGTTGGCAACAACTTCTTTGGGAGCCTTTTTAGCTAAACGAGTGTTGTTTGTGAGTTTGTGGGTCGAAATCGATGGATTATGTACGTTATCAATACATTGACGAAGCTTTTCTGCAATTTCTATTGAAAAGGGCGTCCATGAAAATGTTTTCCTGTTTTTTATGTATACTCTCACCAACTGCATACCTAAGTTTTCCAAATAATGTAGCTGTTTTGCTAGGCAGCCTTCCTTCCAGCTGCTATTGCCAGTCGTGAATAATATGAAAGCATTGTAGGCTGATATGTTTACCATGTTACTAAATATCACTTGAGGCCATCGTTTTGTTTTCTATTGCTACTGTAACCGAAGACACCTACATCGAGTGTATCAACGCCACCTTTACATTTGTTGTAGTGTAAAATTACTACAGGCTTTGTATCTGAGCAATTACTCATTTCTAAGCTGTGGTCCAAAGTGCTGAGAAGGTTCACCGACTTATTATTTTGGTTGTGTAAGGAACAAGTGTAGTATCTCTGGTAAAAGCAACATGATGAACATAACGGACTTCCCTTTGTTGCTACTCTTTCTGGGGTATTTCCGGCTTATGATACGTATGGTTTCTACTACAGTGATATATTTTCTTCCCAGATCATTCTTGAGCAAGAATAGAAACCTGGTGTCAAGTAAATTATGTTTTCTCTGGAAGCTTTGCCACAAGATTGTGTGACACGGTTTCTGGATTATTGTACCAGCCCATACTTTGACGTCATTGAAAATATAATCACTGATGCACTGTCACTATCCGAGCTATCAGATAGTTCAGCTTCTATGATACAATCTTCTGTTTTAGAACAAGATTCATTACTATCCGTCATATCATCCAATAAAACTGTTTTATGTATTTGACTGTCGTATCATTTCTTATAAGCAAATAACGTTTTTACCATTGTAAACTAAGGTTGGGTTGTTGATTTGATGTATAACATAACACTAATATTTATTTGAGTAGAACAAAAGAGCGTCTTATTCAAAAAGTTATGCGAAACATAAACAATTCGAACGATAATAGATGCACTGTGCGCTTGTTATTAGTTGGGGTCAATTCTGACCCGAAGACCGTTAGAGTAAAAAAAATCATACGTGGAATATTTTAATCATTTTTTAAAAACTTTTTCCATAATTAAGTAAATTAAAGCGAATAATTAAAAGTCATAGAATATCAAACTCCTTGAACGCATACTTTCTGAGAAAATTGCATTTTTATAACAAAATGGGTCAAAATTGACCCGAAGACCTTATGAAGGTTAAAATTTAACAAAACAATCGAAAACAGATCCGAAGGATGCTTCAAAATTATTTAATAATGCAAGAAAACGGAACGCCTTTCCCTTGTAAGAAGCGTTGGAAATAGAAGCAAAATCACTTATATAAATAATAAACGCTTTACACAAACACAGTAGTACATCAACATTTTTATCGGCACCGATAAATTGATACTAAATTAACAAAGGAACGCCCGTGTCGAGTGGATATTTCGCAATTCCCGTAAGTAACTGTAATTTATTATTTAGTGAAATAGGTCCACATCTTACCACAATAATATAATTTTTATCCTCGCTCGGATCTGCGGCGGGGAGCTTATATCCTTATTTATTTCCGTTGGGTGTTCGTCCGCTAATTGCGACTCGCTACCCAGTGATTTTCCAAGATCTCGCTTCTTATTGTAATTACTTGCGATATTTATGCACAGTTCTTAGTATTAATAGGGCGTTTTGTTGTTACAAACTTTCTTGTGGATAAATTTCGCTGACTTGTACGTTGATAATCCGGTTTAAATTAAATTTCGCATTGAGATCTCGTCGATCTTCGAGATATTAATATTTGTGGTTGCCGGTTTGTGTTTTGAAATGCGATGTTCGGGTGAGACTATACACAAAACAAAGTAAATTAATGACCTAGTTTCTGAAGTACAAACGCTTTACAACAATTCGGTTAATTATGTCATCGTGGAAACTTCATGTGCTATTTGATATATCAGAGTTACATGTTTTTTTGACTAAAACGTTTTTAGACGGTGTTTTTTTAAAAGAAGATTAAAAACACAAAGTATAAGCAAGACTTCTTTAGTTTTCCAAAAGAAAACCTAAGTATAAACGTTCAAAAAGTCTAGGTATTCTAACATCAGACAAAATTTCAAGACACTGTTTTCGATAGTAATAGATTTGACCTACATTCAGAGAGTGTAAATACGTCTATTTACGAACCTAAAAATACCAAATTAAGCTTTAATTTATGAAACAATATTATGTATCCATTAACATCGTGCTACTTTATTATTCGAATCAACAGAAAATCACAACGCGGGCGGCCAATAAAGGCAAGCATTACAAGGGAAATTTACTAGCAATTGCGTTGTCGGCCTTATAGCTTGCCTTCAATATAAGGTAAGGGCGCCTTTCGACCAATTTTTGCCTCGTACGCTAATAATGAATGGTAATTTTAATGAAAATAGTGGCAGGAACAAAACTGAGCTCCATGGCCAAAATAATTGGGTTACAGTTTAAGATTTTGTTAACAGCAACATGTATAAATGTTTTTATTTTGAATACCATTAATACAACAGACTTATTATTGTATATAAATATATTTTACTAATTATGCTTAAATAACTTAATTAATTCTTGGAAAAATTATAATAAACAAAGTATCAGTAAAATTACTATGAATGTATTGTCAGGAGAAGAGTTACTACAACACATAAAGGGACAAGTAATTATGCAAAAAGCCAGTCGGTGCCCCTAGTTCTTTCTGTAATTTGTCTTTAACTCACTTTACATGGCATGGGTGAACAAAGCGTAGTATTAAGTCAGTAACCGTTTACATTTCGCCTCTCATTACACAAGGGCTGAATCGCAGGCGATTTACACATTGGAAGCACGTACAAGCGCATAGGTTGGTTAGATATGTCAACCCTACGCAATTTGGACGTGGTATTCAAATTCTAAGCAACGTTAGCAGATAAGCTTCCGTAGTGAATTGATAAGATTAGTGTGTGTGAGATCGTCCGTTAGCGGATTGATGCGTCCGCTTGATGTTCGTATAACCGGAGCAGTCATTGATTACTGGCCGAACGTAAAGACCGTATGTCACGTCGGTTAGTTCGTTGCGGTAGGAATTTTTCATGGCGATTTTAGGAAAATCGCCTTCTAATTTTACGTATTCTTGAAATTTCCATTACGCAGTGTGGCTTTAAATAAGGAATTCATTGGAAATTGTTGATTTATGCAGATACGATGGGTATTTTCCTTTCCAACAAATAAATACGTGGGCTAATTTAATTTCCAAGAACTCGTTACGCTATTCAGTAAAAAATACGGGAAACGTTTCTTTAAAAAATATTATTTTATTTTCATGAGAAATTCTCAATGACAAAACGGAATCAATAAAAATGCCGTGTAAACCGCAAAAAGTATTGATGGTCTCGAGCTAAGACACTTCCTCGATCAAGATTCTCGGCGATCGTGGGTTTAAGGCCCAGGCACACCTCCGACTTGTCGATGTTATGTAAGTATTCACAATAAATTATGGCTTACTATATCGGTAAACAAAACATCGTAAGGAAATCTCGTCAGCTAAAAGTTTTTAGGAATATCAAAACTGTGTATGCAGCGTGATGGACTAAGGTCTAAATCTCTCAGTAGTAAAGGAGGACCGTGCCCAGCAGTGGGGCATGGGATGATGATGAAACAGCAAGAAGTGCTAATAATCAGACTTCGAATTAAATATTTTATGCTTACAAGAAAGATATATTCAAGATACAAGTATTATCCGCCTGATAATCGTTTCCTCAGAATTCACTGCCAACGAACTTATGCTAAAAAATCTGAAAATAAGAAACAATACAAATTTTCCAAGATCTCGCGTTATAGAAACTAGAAATTGTCTAAAAATGATGTAGGTACAATAAGGGAATGGTAGAAGATATCAGCAGAAACGATAAGAGAATAGAGCTGTAGTTTACGAAACAGGTGTAGGGTATTCTTGGTATCGCAAAATCTTATTTAATTGAATGATAACACCCGCAAGTCAGAGCTCTGTTTATGTAAATTTGAGTCGGTTATTAGACCCTCCTCGGACGATTAGCTCGCTCGTACTACTCGCTGAAATTGAAGCTTTGTTTTGATCACTGTTTCTATAGTTGTTTTCACTACTCGCCTCAATTCCACTTTGATTTTATTAAGTACTTTTTAAAATTTAATCTTAACCAATCCCAAGTTTGTTTTACTTATTACCATGACTTTTACTCGTGGGAATGAAGTTTGATGAAGTGCTGTTCTGTAGAATTCGTCGCTTGTTTTGCGTTGGTTTGAGTATTTTAAAGCTTCAAGATCTAGATCTTCAAATTTAGAATTCGAGATGTTGATAAATATTCAATAGCATTTATACCTACTAATCAATAGTGGTACTTCGATAGAACCGCAAATTGTCTTAAAAGTTCTATTAATCAAAAACAATTTGACTTCTAAAGAAAAATATACTGACCTCAAAAAAAAAAACAATTATTAAATAGATATAGAAAATGAACGCGTAACGCTTATGATCTTCTTAGAAGTACCGCCACTGCTACTAATATTATAAATGGGAAAGAAACTCTGGAAGGAATTGATATAAAATTTTATTTTTTAAAACAACACCGTCTTAAATAAAATTATGGAATACTTGAACTACATGGCCTTAGATAGCCACTTACTGAGGTAGCAATGAGATGCTTTACAGGTTCTTTAGATATCGTGCGCCAAGATTGTGCTATCACAAACGATACGTGAGGCGTTTTACTCCATAATTGAATTACCATTCCTGTGCAGTGGTTGTTGTGTTTAAGATTTTCAATTTAAAAGAAGGAGACCTATTGATTGAATTAGGCAAGTTGTATCGTTATGTTATACATATATCTATTGAACATGGTATATTACAAATAAATAAAATAATGCAAATCGGTGTCGAGGTGTATGCACTTTTATGAACGTTCTCGACAGCCACAGGTCCAAATTCAAAGTCTATACAATGTCCACCAAACCTCTAGTGAAAAGCGAAGTGGACTAAAACGCAACCCCTGTCAATAAAATAGCTAAGTTCTCAGCAGTGGGACATATGCGGACTGATATAGATAATGAAATAAGTAATAATTATTATTTTTCATTACAGATGAAATATTATCGACAAATTTGATTCGTGCATTTATATGTTTATTTAAAATTCACATCACATTTTCCTCGACAAAAAGCCTCACTCGACAGCAAGCTCCCGGACCAGTTACCATCAAATTCTATGCACATTGTCGGAAAGCAATTTTCACTCAATCCCCTCTCGTCAACAAGTACAAACTTACGCGGCGCACGTGCGTCCGTATCAATAGTATAACAAATAGGCTGATATTTCGTCAGAAATAACCCGAATCAAGTTTCAGTGCGAAAGCTTTTGTGTGTGGCAGGTGAAAAAGTGAGAGGCTTGATTTATTCGCGCCGGCGCCGCCTATCGCGGGATGATTGAACGGGGAACGTGTTTATACAGCATTGGCCAAACCGTGAAATATGACAACTGAAATACGTTTGTGCTCTTTTATTTTTAATAGTCGCACTCAGTGATCGACAGACATAGACGGCTGTCACCGGTGCGAACTCCGCAAGTCTGCAAATGCTAAAATTTGATTCATTCCAACGTATCGCCGTATTGTTTCTTGCGATACAGTCGGGGTTATTTTATTTCTGTCAAACGCCTCCTTTCCGTTATGCATGAAGGCGTGCGCGTTCCTCGTGCTGTGTTCAAATAAATTTTCTGACATGCTCAAAGCAAATAGTCATGGCAGCGACGTTATTTGTGTTGTTTACATGGAATTTAATTCTTTAAATATTTGAAGGATTTACCAAATCGCTATATTATATATAAATCTCTAGCACACATGCAAGATTTTCTTCAATATTCCGACAAATATTAATCTATTGGTAAGTCGTATTAGGACTTGTAGGCACATTTACAAATATATCAAGTTAAGAAAATCTCAAAAGCAATAAATGTGCCTGAAAAATAATATTAAGCAGTACAAGAAATTGATACAAAAAGAAAAGTTTCTCCTTTGACAAAATTCTCGAATCAAAATGAAGTTATTTTGACACTAAATCACTTCAATACTTTTCTAACAACCTTGAAACAAATTTAGTTCGCTCATTTCATCTGGTTTTTTGATGCTGAGCTCGACAATTTATGAAACAATATGGCTTAAACTGTTTTATACTGGTCATAATTGTGAAAAAATATATAACTATACGTATTTGTATTGCCAATGGATGCTACAGTTCATAAATGTATGAACCATACGTGGAAAAATTTAATAATCCCCATGTTCTATTTGTAGCAGTAATGATTGTAACTAGTATTATTTATTTTTATTTTGTAGGATTATGTGACTTGGTTCATACGTCACTTCTTAATAAATTGATGATAAAATGAGATTAATTAACTACAAATTTGTAATTAACGATACTAATAATTGTTACAACATTTAAATTACATTGATAGACAAAACCCATATGTCTTAGAAACTTCCATAGTCTCGAACATGGCCCGTGTCCATCAGTGAGACATATAGGTAGATAATATTAATTAGTTAAATAAACTGTTAGGATTACATTATTTGTCATAGAAGTTTGTTTCAAGACTATTCAAAAAGCTAGATTCTTGCTGAAGTTTATTTTGAAGAATCAAACAGTGAAGGTAACATTATTTCCTGAGATATTGATATTCTGTTTAACTTTTGACGTCTCACTTTTATACCCATGGCCATCAGTAGTATTCTGTGTTCATATGACTGGATTTCATTAGGCTATTCAATTCTCTACTTTATTCTTGGTTCAGCCCTACATACCACTGGATTCTTGGAATGAGACGACATTAGGCATCTATTGGTCTTACGGATGTACAGTTATTGCTCTCCGGTTAATCACCAGGGAAAATATCTTTCTCATCACTTAACATATTACCGTGATCGTATTAATTGAATGATGAATCCGTGTCATAATTATGTGCGCCATTGTTCTTTTTTTATTTAAGATTAGACTCGATGCTTAATGGCGTCATGATCTTGGGTAATGATTTAAAAATATTAAGCCCAAATGAAGTTGTATCGCGCCGCTAACGCGTGGGGAAGTAATAGCTGCCTATAATACGTGTGTCTGCGCGTCGACAGCCGATATTGACTTTGATAAACGAGGCAGTCAGTGTCGCCCAACAAGCCACGTCACCTACTTTGGTGCATTGCGGTTACATCTCAGCCTGGCCCTTGTTTACACGCCATCCGCATAGTTTTTATGACTACTAACGTGATATTACGTCGGACGAAAGTGCTTATGGTAGTCCTTTATTTGTTTGGTATAGTTTATTGCGCGTAAGTGGTGTATTGTAAGCGCTGTTGAGCTATCATCTGACGTCTGCTTTAAGGATTTATTTTGACGTCGAGATTTTTTCATGTCTTTGAGATTGTGTGGCGTTGTCTGCGGGTTTGTATTGTTATTACCTTTATCGTGCGGATTTCTTTTAGAACACATAGCATATACACGAACAACGAAATTGTGAATTAGAAAATGTTCGAAAGAAATTACCTACATTGAGCTATGTTACAACGGATATTCAAAAAAATGTTTGCTAACAATATCGTAGGCAAGAAAAAATCGGGATATGATTTGTTGCTAACAATATCGTACAAAGATATCACGATAGTTCTGCAACTCGAGATATTCTTATCATTGGTTCTTACATCCAGTATTAAGACATCAAAACATTCAGTAACCAATTTCTTCAAACTTACCACGGAGCATTGAGTCTCCAAAGATAATTTTCTAAAGCAGCTTTCGCCAGAACAATATCAAGCATTCTAAGCGACAAAGTAACTCAAGCGAAATTATGAGAGCGGCGAATCTATTGAACGGCTGGCCTTATCGTAACGTTGGCAAAGACGGCCAGTCAAAGCTTCCACCAACTAGCTGATAGCATTTGCATAACATTGAAACGCTTCCGATATACCTCAGCTCATTAGCCATTGATCGGCTTACGATACAGAATATGGCGCCGGCTTCGAGATATCAATTACGGCTTTTACTGTAAAAAATCCCACAGGGATTGCTAGGCTTATCGCTTATATAGTAGAGTGCCGTAAGACATAAAAATGGTCAAACCTCGGAACCCAGGGCCAGTCAATGAATCTGTATATCAAGTATGAGACTGCATTATTAAAACCTCAAATAAAAAAGTTAAAAAAAAAAAATTGACCGATCTCGATTTACAACAATTTTTAACAACAATTCACTGAAAAATGAGAGACGGAAGAGAGAAAATTTTTTTACAGTGAAAAATTTAGTTTTATTTGTAATAAATTATATGTGCAGAGTAACTTCAATGTTAATTTATTAGATTATCGTAAAAAATAAGTTACAAAAAAAAATTATCATTAACTATTCACATTGTTACATCGTGTACATTTCACAGCTTTCACTATTGCATTCTAAGCAAGCTGCAGTGCAGTTTAATCCACTTTTCCTGCACCCACAAGATGCTCCACATCCTGTTTTGCATGAGCAAAAAATAATTTTTAATAAAGATTCTGGAGCTGGTCGTTGCGTCATTGTTTGCGGTGTCAATATTCCGCATTCCAAGCCATGTTTGAACTTGCAAAAATACTCTTTTAAGTTTTAGTACAAACGCCCAATTAATTCAATATTTCGTCAATGCGAATATTGTTGCTCGAAAATTCCTTAATCACACGCAATAGCAACAAAGGGCAATATTGGCGTTGGTGACTTGAATTTCCTCAAGTTGCCCCAAAACAACAAATCTATACAACAAAATGTGAAAAAAGCTCTTAAAAAAGAATATTTCTCATTTCTTAAATTATGAGCTTTGCAGAGCAAAAACGTGATCCCTTATTTTTTTTAAAAATTCGATCGAGTGAAACAAAAAAATGGCTGGATGGATTAATTTGGCACTTCGTAGGATTTTTGTGGACATATTGAACTGTAAAACGCACACTTAACATTATTGGTTTTCACAATATTTTCGATCCAGCGCTCGACTTTCCAAAACACCATCTAAAGCTCATTTTTTGATGCATTTTCAAATTCATGTAACAAGAAGAATTCTTGTTTTTTCGAAAAAGTAATAGCTGGTGGTTAAAGGATATTTATTCAAATTCTTGAAACGCACCTTAAACTTGGTGTACAATTATTTGTTGCTGAGATATCGATAATTAAAGACAAAAGGATCCTTTTCCATTTGTAGACTGATATCTCGGCGAGAACTAAACATATCGAGGTGTTAAAAGATAGAAATTAAAGCTAAATAAACAAAGTGTCCGATCTTTATAAGGGTTAAGCAAGAACATTTTTCTCCACGCCCGTATGTAAAAAAAAGAAGCATTAAAAATTTTGAAATCGTTTTGTTGCTGCTTTTCCTAAGATCACTCAAAAACCACTGATGCTACAATTTTTTAATGTGTTAATCCAAAAACTAGAGACTTGGAGCTACAATTTTCTTTTTTTTAATTTCCTGTACGACCATTTTTCTCGAAGTTACGGCCCAAAAATTTGGATTTATTTTTTGATCCTTTAATTTATTCCAGTAGTGTATTTATTTATATTCATCGGTATACCTGCAGTCCCTAAAGATCCAAGATCAAGTTTTCAAGTTTGTAATAGTTGTTATTTTTAAAATATGACTTTTCACTAATATAAATCAATTAAAACTCCAAAAAATTAATAAATGTTTATAATAATAAAAAAAAATTGAGAGCGCGAAAAATTTTTTTTTTAACATTTTTCTATATACTATTAAAAACATATTTTCAAGGTTTATATTAAGATTCATTGACTGGCCCTGGATTCCGAGGTATAAACCTTACGGCGCTCCACTAATATTAAAATTCTTGGTGTATTATGTGTAATTATGTTAAACAACGTTAAAAGAATACTCTGGCAATGTATAATTATTACTTTAGAAAAAAATATGGTGTTAGACGTAATCTATATCATTAACGGATTTTTTTAGATTTCGGTGACCGGTGTATTTTAGCAAAGGCATTGCGGGCTAGAAGCCGATGGACAATTAATTAGCGACACATTTGCTTTATTTATACAAATTCCTGACGGTTTTAGAAACAACAAAAAAGCAGAAAGCAAAAGAATCCCTAAACATGTTTAACAACATTTTAATTTTATGTGGTGAAAACATTACAATAATTTAACTAGTAAATATATTAAAAAACAAAATACGTTCATAGCAAAAGCACTCAGGCCCATACCAGTATAAAAATCTTTACATCATTTTCATAATACATTCGAACTCATAACGCACTCATTTGGCAAAAATCTATGTAAAGAGACTTCATCTTGAAAGCTCTCGTTCGAATAAAGATTAATCGACAAATTGACTTCCCTCGAGGCTAGCAACTTGAAGGTGCATACCGAATGCCCTCTGGTATTACTCTGCAAATAAGCGTAAGCATTTGCATAACGTCAGCGATATGGATCCTCGGAGCTCATTAACTTAATTGATCGGCTTTCCGGCAGCGCGGAATCAATCGCACGTCCCACCATTGATTTGCATTAATTACCGCACAGAATGTCACATATCGACAGTACTCTCATAAAGCGAATCATTTTGATGGACCCCGGTTTGATGGTGATCGACGCATATCTACTCAAAGGGATTTCGGAGATACCGACTTGCAATTACAACACCTCATTTGATAAACATTCACACGACTAACAAACACATTTATTCATATACGTACGTGGTATAATAGCGCTACTCTCAAACCCGCCTTGCGAGAACGTACAGTAACTAATACCTCGAAACAAATATCGCAAACAACAGTGAGGCTCTGTTTCAAAACATACAACTTTGACATCTGCCAAACCAGAACAAACACAATCCAACGGAAGGCGGTGGTACACACCCGACTTAAATCAAATAACTGTATTGCTTTTAGCTTTGTAAAGCTTCAAGTGCAATAGCGTCAGTGGCGGATGTTCCACCCCCGTCTCCAGGCTGTAGTCTATGATATTGCTCCACGCCCTTTACATGTTCGGCGGGTCTGAAGGCGGCGGCGGCGGCGCGAGCACGCACGCGGCGCTCTCGGCTCCTCTCTCTCCGGAGATATCGCAAGCGTGACGGTCGACCTAACTGCTCCAGTTTATCCCTTTAATTGCCTTTTTTCTGGAGACTGGCTTTAAGCGTTCGCGCCGTATCTCCTCACGTCGCAATTACGGAGACGTCTTATGATAAATCTGCCGTAATTTGCATGAGATAGCATACGCTCTCAACTTTCACGCGAAGCTTCCCACTCTTGTCGTTTATTACGTTAGGGAACGTTTCCAAGAATGAGAATGAGCTATTTAACTACTAACTAGATAGCGTTAACTATCGTTAGCGACACGGACGTTTTTCTGGATACAACGGGCAATTTTTGTCGCGCTCATTTTATTTTTGAATCTGCATTCGCGCAGGAGTTACTTAAACTTTTTTTCGAGGGACATTTTTTGGAGAAGTTGGAAAATAACAATTTTAAGTCGGATGTGCCTTCCTACAATTTCTCGGCACGGAAATAAGACGGCAAGAGGCAAACATAACAGACGGCACAATCTCCGTGTTGCAACGTGGCGAATCGGCCGCCGACACCCCAAGGCTGCGCCGCTCCTCTCGCCAATCTCGACATTTTTTCCTAGTTGCCGGTGCCTCGGTGCCTCGGTGAGCGCGCTGCAGAAATTGTAGCGTCAGCGTACCGCCCTGCGGACTGCGACGGCGGCTATTTGTCGAACGATGCGCCAAAACATCACATCGCAATCGCACGGAAAAATTATTCCTCGCTAGATTGCTACTCTTCGCTTTTTGAAAGCGCATTTGCTTTGCAGGCAACGAGAGTTTTATAATTTTATACGGAAGATGAGGTAGAGACTGTATTATCTTGTTGGCAAGCTTTTCAATACTGCTCTCGGTTTGATTGGAAATGAAAAGGCATAACGTATTGAGGTATTGAAAATTATCTTTCATCGCTATCGAGGTCTGTTAGCCAAATAATTGATTATAAATATATTTCTTTTTATTTCTATACCTACCGAGATCGATGCGTAACAAACATAGGCTTTGAAGGTTGAGTACACATCTACGTACAAACAGATAAGCTAGACAAAACGCGGCAGACAAGCCTCACGTCTCAATGATGAATGAAGCTAATAAGTCCGTGACCTCGACGAGATTTCGCGGACAAAACAGATGAATAACATTGCCGTTTAATTAATTCCAAGAGACTTGATGCTAGCGCGGATTTTAGCTATTTTTTTTTAAAAAGGATGCGTCACTTCTCTTTGGTTTAAAAGTGGCAGCAACGCAGGTTGAAAATGTTGGATTTGGTGTAAAACCGAGGTAGTTTTTCTACAATGAGACTCCATCCCCGATGCTCAATAAACTTATTACTGGGAAAGTGTCCAATGGTCGTCGGAGCGAGCGGGCGGGTTTAGACGATGACATGCCATTAGTCCCTGTACTAACAACATATTTCTTGTTTAATGCTCACCTTTTAAATAGATTAGTTGCGAGATCAATAGACGCTTATTATAGATAGAGAATTAAATAAATGATACGAGGATTTAAACTTATTTTAAGACTGATCTATAAAATTTAGAAAATAATAAAATAAATTTAAAACAAACTTGCTTTCTGGCAGTTTTGCTTGTATTTATTCTATTATATTTTTTCCTTAGTCAGCTATTATTTAATGTTGATTCTTTCTTTTGAAATAACAGCACAAAAATGCAACTTTAGTTTATAAGTAATAAATACAAATACATTTCCCATTAACGTGTATCACTCCTTGTGAACAAGGTTTTTCATGTTTGTTCGCATTATAGTTACACAGACATTTTAATTACAAAATGTCCACAGCGTAATTAAAATCGTTGGTTTACAATAAATATACAGCGAGATATAGAAACCGACCTGTATTTTTCATTAGAAAAATAAAATATATTTGAAACAATAGAGGTATGGAAACAAATAGCCTCATAACTAGAGTTCTCTTCATTTACAATGAAGCTAGCAACTTGTTCACTACGCATAAACATTGCAATTATTCCCACAAGCAGAAAGCTAGTAAAATATACGTTTGATAAGTCATAAAGTTTGTATTGTTTGCTGACCTACTACACTTATTAATAGTTTTCATTTAAAATCCACCCGTCGACAAATTCATTCGCAGGTAAATAATTCACCTCTCCTTACTCGTGTTGGTACATTTTATAATATTCTCGTCGCGAATTAAAATTATGCCGGAGATAACCCACTAACATATTTACGCAAGCGAAACCGTACAAAACCTGTACCATAAAATGTAGTAACAAAACTTTTTTTAACATACATTTCTGGCTTCATATGTTTCGGTGTAATGGTAGTCAGGTAAATAACCCGTTAGAAACAACAATGTATACGAAACATATTAGCGGAGTAAGTTAGCGCTGGCCAGGGTTAATGGTGTGTCATCGTAGATGATGGGTCGTCCGACTTACGGGTTCCCAGCTCATCAGGAGCACGGCCACGAACACGCTCGACGCTCCATTATTGACAACCGTTTTACACTAAAATATCGACGAAGGTAACTAGAAAGTAGGGGCAGCTTTTACCAACATCTTTAAAATGTGTCATATATACTTTTATGACGGGTTTATATGCGGTAGTAGTTTATAAACTATAGTTTGCGAGTAGTGGAAATTGAAATGATAAACCTACGCGCACGTTACTTTGGTCCTACAGAACGCTACTCAATGCTATGCCTTCATTCCGTAAATGAGATTTTGCTATTCGTACGAAATACCTATTGGCCTGAATAGCGAATGCTGTACAGGAGGTGTAAAATCAGCGATAGAGAGTAACGCAAATCTGCACTGCCGGGATCAGATGTACTTATCTGTGGATCGTAATTATTTTTATCAATCTACACTTTATGTGAACCGCATTGGTATTACTATTTTTTGTCATTTTGGCTAATTTAATAAAAGAAACATGCGTTATAATAATGTGGATGTGTAGAGTCATCACGTTTCGATGATCCATATAAATATGTTATGTTAAGCTTTGTCCTCTTCACGTTTCGCCCGCGTCACGGGTGACCAATTTAAGTAATAATAAAATGACAAAACGTGACCCGAGCCAGCGGCCGCCATCCATCACGGCCACCCGTCAAGTGGTGGCCGAGCGATTAAAAAACTGTACCTAACCAATATACGCCTTTACCACAGATAGGGAAAGTATTTCGGGAACACACACCCGGCCGGTAAATGTTCTAGACAAGGGTGAGATTAAATATTAAATTTGCGGTTAGGAATTTCGGGTTGAAAAGTAACGGCGGTGGGCATGCGCAAAGCCGCGCTGATCCCCTACCGTTTCAAAATCCAGTTTACAACGTTAAATTCGGACTAAAAACAAAGGTGTGTAATTTTTTATCAGGTCCGAAATTACAACGGCCGTACGGAAGCTGCGGCGGCGGTAAACCGATGGTCGGAGGTTACGCGATGTTTTATATGGAAATTTTGTATTTACCTCATTGTGAAACGTGTCGCTTCCATCATTGACTCACATTATTACTATTAGGGTAATAAATTTAAGCATAATTGAGCGTTAAAAAGATTAATGGGGGCCAATTATGTTTACATTTCTGTAGGGTTTGTTTGTTTTCATAGATGAAAAAATTCATGCATTATGCATCGTGCCTGTATCCCCGAAGGAGAACATGGGTGCATTTTTCTACATACATTTCGCCAATTGTGTCAATTATTTATTTTATTTTAACAGGAGCAAAACAATTATTTTTAACTGCAAATATTCCAAATGTAGGCAACACTTCAAGATACGAACAAAAAAAAACAGTGTTACCAACACTCTGTCAAAATCTACTACAAATATATCACAAAAACTAGTCGTTTATAGAAATTTTCCAGGGGATAACACAAACATGAGATGACTAAGCCGGTAGGACGTGCGCGGACGCGATAACTCAACTAATGATTGATATACTCACACGTCTCTGTTCAAACTAATGACAGGGTGAAGGGTGTTGACTTTGCAGTTATTAATTAATAATGTTATTATTTAGGCGGCGGTGATTACGTTCACGGACGAACATGTTGATAGAGATGTAAAAATTAATGTGGTAAGACATGTACAAAAAATATGAGGTAATTGCGTCAACAATTTCTATTTTAATTTTTACATTGAAAAAATATTTAAAGTATGATGAGTCAAAAATGTGTGAAAATGAGTGCTAAATAGGAACCGACAAATTAGTTTAATTAACAAAAATAAAAACGGGTTAAGAGAAGGCAGGATAAACAGGAAAATAAAGATTTTCGTTTAGGTTTTTAAGACCCTGTCATAAAAGTTATTGATGATTAATTTTAATGATTTGCAAATATCTATCGGTACAAACAGTAACTATGTACAAGAAATTAAAAAAATAAGAGTTAAAATGATAAAAATAATTTTAAGATTCAATCACCGATTTGATTTATTTACTGATAATAAATATGTAAGGTTATCACAGGCCGCGAATGATGCATCTACAAGGAAACAAAACCACAATTATTCAAAAGAATGTGGAATGTTATTAACAACAAAAAGTTATGATTCTGCCAAAGTATGTGTTATAAAAGCCTGTTAGAACTTCACATGAAAATATTAAAGTAATTGTTGACATGAAGTATGTTTGAAATTCGTAAATACACGTAAAGGAGGCGGGGATATGGAGATGATTAAATGCAATTTCTTTGGAAAGTATGCTCTGGAAACTTTCGCCTTAGGAGCGGTATTATTTTAACAATTTCAAAACGATTCCGGGCTTTTATTATGACATAATGTAGAATCGAATTTCGAAAACTTAGTGTAGTTTCTGAACTTTCCTTTACTTTGTAGGATACTATTATCCGTTCTGAACACGAGGTGTAAAATTGGCCGTATTTTGTTGCTTCAGATTTCGGAATTAATCAGTGAACCTATCACGAAATGTTAGATTAAACCATAGCAAAGTTACGCCAAAAGCCAAGCTCATAAAGCGACTATCTAAAAGGAATTACAATTTGGACTCCCTTTTCGCCATTTTCGTGTGCAATACAGGCCTTTTAATGTTGTTATAAGGTAAAAATAGGGCGAAAAGTTACAATGGCGTCAAACCGCAGCTTTGCACCGTCACGCTATTACCAAACTCGACTGGCGTGCGCTACACTTTATTTTCTTTAGCTATCTGACTTGCGAACTAAACAGCTACTTATTTTATAGGACTATGGCAATAAAAAACTTAAGTGTTTTAGTCCCGATTCCGTTTTTTTGATTCGTCACCTTTTTAAACTTTGTAGATTTTGTGGTAATGGATTGTGAGAATGGTTTCAAAAGTGATTTTTGAATTTTAAAAGTTGAAATGACAATCATTTTTAATTGCTATGGAAACTTATGTTGTAGAATAAGCAGCATAATGCGATAAGTAATTATTACTTAACAAGAAATCATGAACTTTTATTGTATCCATTACTGGACCCAAAAACCTCTATAGGTTGGACTTTATTTAACCTGGTTGAAAGCGAGTTCGTGAAAATAATTGTTTAAAAAAAATATATATTAGTTTACACCGAAAATCCAAATAAAATGACACAAATTTGTTTTTTTTTAATCGCAAATTTCGATATTTATTAAACATTTCCAACGAAGCTATCCGACCAGGGACTATTAAATTATGAACCGTAACAAATCTGACTGACCGACGATAAATATTCAGAAAATGCCAAACGCAACGCATAAAGTAACAGTTTAACAGGTGGGATATATGAAATTGTGCCCCACTGTAAATCGCATTCCCCACGTAAAACCGAATAAGGTGAGTGTGGGGAGTGACGGTACAGATGTACCGAGTGACTTATAGAGGGTGGGCAGCTCATAACTAGCGCACAACAGGGCATAAGTCCCGCGACCGCAGAGTGAGCCTACTGCAACCGACCCCGCTTACATCATTCACAGCTTGTACCATTTAGCGTTGATACTAGGAATTTAGTGAATTATTTATGCGGATATAAGTAAGTTCTTTAGTAATAAAAAGGGTAGGTCAATTTGTGACGCAAAGATTTTTCGGGGATTAATTAAAAAAAATGATTGATAGAGCTGGAAATGTTTTTTTAGTTACAAAAAGTTCGTTTTATTATAAAAGACTTGTTTAATTTAAAGTTTTGTTTAAAGAAACCATTGGTACAACTATTTGAGCGGAGCTACACCAAACACGATAAACACCAGTGTTAGACGTTATCATATAAAAATTCATTAAAACCTTCCTAAATAGTTATAAAGAACTTTGTTATTTGGCTGTCAGTCAGCTTTTAAAAGCCCGACAACAAAGTTAAAACGAAGTAATTAAAAAAGAAAACACAAAATACTTACAAAGTCGGAAGCTCGCCTCTCTTCACTTAAATTACTTGCGATTACGCCGACAAAACGTTTTAATGAAACACGTTAAATCGCGCCAAGTGGGCTCGCCACGCCACACAGCCGCGTTCCCGCCGCCTCTGCCATACTTCGGCAACTTTGCCACTTACTGCGGTAGGTGGCTGGTAGTTTTTCCTCAAATATCTTAGCCGTAAGGAGAGTTGGAACTACTTCTGAAAAGTCCATTAAAGAGTATAAACTCAGCGCGGTGATTACAAATGCCACCGATTTCGGCGACCGTTTCTGGGTCGATTAGAGCTGTTTAATTGAAATCACTTTTAATAACTTTCTACTGGTGTCACGATTCCACTTCGGTTTGCTTGCGATTTGTGGGCGCTAGAACTATCGTCGATAACATAAAACTTGGTACAAAGTTTATTATTCCATGTAAAACAAGTTCCGGATAAAACGTGTTAATAATCTTCACAGATACCTTCAATAAATATCCCAAAGAAACCCGCATACCATTGAAATAGTGTCGGGCGGAGTCGTACGTTTGAAGCGCATGATTCGGACCTAAATAAACTTTGGCGGTAAATGGAAAATCTCAATTGAGACTGCCAGATTTTTGCTTTTTCCGAGATCTAAAGAGTCCTAATGTTTACTATCTCAATATTACTTGCTTAATCTTTTCCTCTTTTGAAAAAAGAATGAGAAAGAAACTTTGTCAACAGTCAACTACTCAGAAAAATCAGTAATATAATAATAGATAGCGGTGTTTATGATTACACTACCGACGAATTATTCAATGTTTCCAAAGTTGATCTTTGATTGAATTGAAAAAATACACTGCACCCGTGCATAGCCATATTTTGCAAGCACTCTGAAACACCATATGCCCTTCAAAGAGATGGATTTGATGCACAATGATAAAAGTTAAGTTTTAGATAATTTAGTCTGATTTGTTCTAGAACTAAAGTTCATTTAAAAGACATTTTCATCAGCGAAAGGATGACTGCTATTGATCTTGAGCCTAGGTGAAAGAAATCTGAAGTGTTGAGTTAAATATGGCAAGTCTTTACGCTCGCAAGTAATAACCAATTTTATAACAAAGATAAATTTACACCACCTGAAATATCCTACTCTATCATAGCCTGAATATTGAGAATCGAATATAATAATAAATATTTTCATATCCGAAAAATTGAATATACCTCAAAGTGATATGTGCGAAATGTAAAAATATATTAAAACGGGCATACATATGCAACACCGTCAATATAAAGGTGCACTCGCAGAAATTAAAATCGAAATCGGTATTATTTCATCGCGGGCCGTGAGCGAGCTCCATATAAATATGAAAGCGAAGGAAACGGCGACGTCTGCATTCCGCTCGCGCCGCTGCGGAAACCGCGTCAATTAACTTGGCCACGATGACATATTAGCCTTTGTTCTGCCACGTCCCAGCTTGCTCCTCCATACTAGCCAACATATTTACTTGCAACAAACTTATCTGTGCGGACTCACCAAACACGATGTACCGACCAACTTTTCAAAATAACTACACTTGTTCGTATGATTCTTTGTATCGCTTTAAGCGCTTTATTTATTGCCGTATTTGATGTGATCTAACATGACGCGGAATGGACATCAATTTGTTCCTTACAAAAGCGCTTCTTTTAAATTAGATTTTATTTGTATTAAAACATTGCTGTTTCATTTTGACATTGCAAATTCGATGAATTGTATTAACGGTGATTTCTCTTATTCATTTCTCTAAAATGGAAACGATAAATTTATCTATAACGTGTTCTTTTGTAAGGTAAAATTTAAAATATTTGCCAAAATAAGATAGCAGTAATGAAAGTAATTTTTAACAAATATAAAAATTTAATAACAGCCACAGTCCCCGCCAGATGCTGGACACTTAAATATCGTTGAATCAATTCTAAATTAAATAGATCCACTGTGAAAATAAAAAGTTTACTAACTGTCAATGTCAAACAAAGAAGATGAAAAAAGTTTTTTCTTCGAATTCCATTTTCTTTCACCACTTCTCTTTTACAGTCTCTGAAAGTTTTCAAAATAAGAGGTTTTCCACAGAGTCTCAATTATCGATAAAGACGATATTAAAAATTCGTTTGTTTTGTCCTTAGCCCGCGCCTGGGAAGCGGTGTCCCCCTTTTTTCCATTGTTTGCGCAAGAAGGGAAAGCAGCAGCGGCGGCAAACGATAATCACAAATTTGAATTTCGCCCCCACAAGTGCGCCACTGACAAAATCATCCGATTTTGTGCGTCGTTTATCATAGCAATTAATTAGGCGAACAAAAAATTATCGCGCTCCTACAGAGAATTGTTTATGTCGCGCGAAGTTTTTTGCAAATCAACAAAACTTTCTCAAAACGGTTATTTTGGTATTTTCACTTTAAACCGATAATGTTGCTCATCCAAAGAATGTCTAAATGAACATACGTATTTGAAATTCTACGGTGGTATGATGAAGGAATATGATCTAAATTTATTCGTGAGCATAACAGTGTAACATGTACATACGAGGCAGCGTTCCCTTAATGTATTCATGTAATTCGCATAGCCGGCATCCCCTTTGACCGGCCACGCAACACCGCACTGGCGGCCCGGATAGAGTAATATAACGTGATGTTTTAAAACCATCCATCACGTTTAATGTCCATATAAAAAGAAGGAGGTAGCGTGTCCACTCTATCCGCGGGATTTTTATTCAAATGTTACAATTTGAAAATTGTTCCAATTGAATCCGACGTAAATTCGTTATTTGGAATAATTCGCTTTTCGAAATATGAACGCGGCCAACTTGTTGCCAGTTCTAAAATTCTAATACAGACAATCGACTGTCCCATTTTCACGTCACAAAATTCTCCGGCGTCCGTTGTGTTCAGCTAAAATATCAATTGTCTACACTTTAGTATTCAACAGTGCAAATACAAAAGCAAGAGCTTACTTGCGAGAACGGGGTTAAATAAAACCTCAAGTATTAGCTACTTGAATGTAAAAACGTTGGGATGCGGCCGAGCTAGCGGCGAGTCTGACGCCAATTTACATTAAATGCGGCTTGCACCCACCGATGATAACTTACACTTGCCGGGCCACTAAAATGCTGTGTACGACAATGTCACATTTCCCACTCGCTAAAAACTTGGGTCGTGCTTAACTAGAGACCACAACCCAGGACAACTTTAAAATTTATAGTCGAATATGACTTCGTAAAGACATTACGGTCGCAGTTCAAGGGTAAAATATGAACAACGATGTTATAGGTACGTATTTGTTGAATACCGACCCGACGCGTTGATTATACTAAATTGAAGCGAAACTCTGAAAATTTTTACTTATTATATCGTCTAAAGTGCACTCAGCGCGAATATACTCTGAAATAAAATCATTCAAAAGTTATAAGCGAATAAAAAGTAACATAAACAAGTTCTAAAATGCAATCTTTCAGCCACCGAGAAATTCATCGTTTCGTTGGTGAATTTAAAATTATCTATATTATGCGGTTCCCTACGAGGTTGCTTTGAAGAGCCTTTGCAACTGTGATGAGCAGATATTTTTATTTCTTAATGTAGCTTCCATTCTATGTTTTATTTACATGTATACGTACCGCTCATGTGTATTACGTCAATACTCAAAGTGGGGTAGAAAAGGTTGGTTAGTGAAATGAAATTATAATTCTCTGAATGGGAAAAATGAAAGTGTAGTAGCAAAAAATACTGTTTATATTATTTAATGGAATTTTATGTGTATTATAATAATTATAATGGAAATAAAAACTATCTCGTGGAACTGAGGGTTCTTTTACAACGTATGATATACATTTTTGTAGGCTTTGACTGCATTTCTGAGCTTGGCAACGAATGATCAAAATGTATACGGTTCGTATTTTGAAATATGATTTCTTATACTTTGTAATACTTTTCCTCGTACACACGACAATGTCAATGGTCGGTGTATGAATACGTCATGCATCAATCATTAAGTGGCCTGAAGGGGTAAATAAATTTATAGCTTTAGGTTTATTTTGTATTTTGACAAAGTGATGTTTGTTTAATTAAAACATATTTTTTTGTTATTTATAAATGAATAAATTATTTGTCTTTACAAAACTTCTAAAATCATTGTACAAATAGGGTATCAAATACTGAGAAATTATTGATCTGCCAAACAAACGCAAATCTCACTATAAAATACATGCAAGAGAATTGCTGCATTTCAATTTTATGTATTTATTTATATCATTGGGAGGCCTATGTCCAGCAGTGGACGTCCTTTGGCTGATGAAGATGATGATGATGATTTATACCATACATGGGATTTTCAAAAATGATTAGGCCAGCAATTGTGCCAATTATGGCTCTCAAATGTCAATTATATTTCGACTGATGAGAATAAGTTGCAATTCAACCACACTTCCATCAGGTGCTAGTGCGACTCAGACGCTCCGATAAAATATACGATAGTTGCTTTAAATTTTCGAAATCCGATTTTTCACGCAGTAATTTGATCCAGCAACGCCATATGCTCCACTGGAGTCGTACATTTTGCATTGCAATGTTAAATACGATTACAATTGAATCCATAACAGTTTCATAACTTTGCTTAATCTTTTTATGTTCACGAAATGCTCTTGGTGTGACTGTAAGCTCCTTTGTAACTTCTCAGTGATTTTCGTTATTATTCTCTGGGGAACAGTTAAGTGAGGCATCTGATTAGCATTTGAGCTATATTTTACACTTAATGTATTGGAAAAAGGTGGTCTTCATGTTATTTCTTTTTGCTTATTTCTTAAATACTTAGCTATTAATGTACTGTTGGATTTATTTTTATAACATTTTGTATATTTTAAAATTTAATATATTTTATTTTGAGTGGTATCAGATGGGTAACTATGAAGAGTTTTATCGAACCGTCTGTATTATGGCGAGGGTAAGTCCATAATAAAATCTATTTATAAAGGGAACAAATTCAAATCTTTAGAACTGGAAGTGTAAAAATATACAAACGTGTGACTAAAAAAGAGTATCAGGTGCTTGAATCCGTAACCTTTGTCTTGATAGTTTAAGGGGTTACATGGGTTTCGTAGGGGAAAAAAAGGCCTATTTTCAATTTTTTTTTCTGTATAAAAAATTATTTATTTAATTCAAACTTTTTTCTGCCTTAAAAAGATTTGTCGCAAAATATTATTCATTTTTAATTATATATTTTTAAATAATAGCTAAATCACACATTAATGAAAAGAAATGAAATGTTTTAAGTAGTTAAGCCAATTTGTCTAACCTAAAAGTAAAACAGCATTACCCCAATAGTGTATAAAATATAATCCCCAATGATAGAGAATCATAATATTTATTCCATAGCGGGTAATTTACTCTTTTATTAAATAAACAGACAGGCGGAAAGAAAAAAGGAAATGAACTAAATAGGCTGTTATGCGATTCAATCAGTGGCCTATCTAGTACACGGGCGGGCCGGGATCACAGGCCGCATACTAAATTATTAGTCCCTTAGTTATTTATGCATCGTGAGGCAACATCTTAATAGCGAGCGAGAGTTACGTCCAACCTAAAATAATATTTTGTGTAAATGTTTGAAAATAAACAATCGGCGTGCTTTACAGTCACAATATGTCGTAAGTTCACAGTTGTGGCGGGTTTTGTGGCGATTTAGCCTCGGAATGAGTTTATTATAAAGGTTTAATTTTCAATTTACATCCAACCGCTGCGTGATGAAATGTAGCCAGAACTTACCTTTGGGTGTGCTCTTCTAGGAAAGGCCACTTTGGGGTCAATCTGAAAATGAAAATGTTTTGTTTAAGTAAGTGTTATAATTCTTATATATTAATTCATACAATAGAGAAATATTCACTAAATTGCATGTGGGATATTTAGTGTTTATAAGTAATATTTCACGTGATAACTGAAAGGATATTCGAAAATACATTTTGATTGAAAGCACACTATTAACCCATTCAAGACAGTCGCCATACAGGATGAACCAATGATCGTATTTTTTTTTTTCAATAAGGTATGCTGATGCAGTAATCAAATATGAAAAATAAGGCAATATTGTTTGACGCTTTCCCGACTTTTCCTTCAAGTAAGACTTTCAGAATGTAATAAAAAGTTGTATGATTAATTGTATTTAATAATAAAATTTGTCTATTTTGATTACTTTTCAATTTTTAGGTTGATTTCAAAGAAACCAAGATAAGCTAAACTGCTAATAAGTTTAATATACAAAATTATAAGTATTTTTTTAAGTAGAGACTCAGAATAAAATTAAGGCAATTATTCAATCAAATACAAGAACTGCTACATTTCCTCCGCCATGCGATACAGCAACTCGGCACAAAGCGATCTGAAGGCCGCTCACAGGGTGCATTAAGCACGCGCGTGCCGGCTCTCATGATTTGGTAAATGTAAAAAAATCAGCACGCCCCCGGCCCTAACTAATCATGGACCGCACGTCCGCCTGGGAAGCGGGCACGATAAATTCGCATCGCCTCTGCGGCTGCAGTGTCCAGTCTAAAATCCCGACTGCAAAAAACCATCGGACTGAAAATCCTGCGCCGTGGTCCTGTCACTCGATTTCGCCTCTCGTCTTTTTCATGTAACCGAGCGCCACTATTTCATACGTGGCACTGTTTAAGCCCTCAGATTTTCTCCCGGCAGCGAGCGGTCGCCCCTGGTCTTTTTGTTCGTATCTCGACGCGCCGTTGACCGCTATAAACGCAAAATATAAACCCAAAGAAGGTACCTTTGACATTTTAGAGGTGAAATGTTTCATTTCCACTTGTGCTTGGCGTTTTATCGAACGGCTCTCGCATTCAGCGGGAATGTGTGAGATTTTCATGAAGAACTTAGCTCTAAAATCAGCATGGTGTCTGGGCAGCCAAGTGTAGCCAGATAAGTACTATTTATTCTGACGTAAGTTGGAAAATCGTTTGTATGCGTCGGTTCACAGTTTTCTTAGCGAGTTTGGTGATTTCTTATGTGACCTAAATGTCGGGGCATCAGAAAGACCATAGGCGATACCACTTAAGATAATTTAAATTTGTGTTGAATCGGAGTGTTTGTGGCAATGAAAAGTCTCTTAATATTTGTGATCATCAAAAGCAAATTCACTGCAATGCTATTGACAAAATTTGCTGTGGTACAAACTCCTCAATGACCATTACTATTAATGATATGAAATTCAATCTGCTTGATATTTTTACAAACATAATAATATGTAGTTAAATGTAATAACCATCTATTAAACAAAAACTATTATCATTAGGTTAATTGTAATAATTTAAATACAATTTTGATATATCAGCAAAAATGGGTTTAATCACCAAATAATGTACCTCGTTACTGATCTAATGAGTTTTCAGGTTACGGCTATTACGGCCAATTGTTCCATTCATATGTACTTGTTTATTATTATTGCAATAAATAAAACTAAATTAAACATTTGTTGTACACTAAAGCGTCTCGGTAATTGAAAAAAGAATATTAAAAGTTGTTGAACAATTTTACTATAAAACAATAGATACGCGAGTTGTCCTCGTAATTACGAAGCAAAACCGTGAGAGACTAATTTAAAAGATTTCGCACAAAAGGACTGCATTATTACAATATCAGGGAAAACGGCTTTACATCGTCATTCATACATTGTTAATTATTTAATTATCTTCTTAGCGCGGCACAAACCGCCACTCGCTGCGGATGTATAATTTGATCAAAGTGCCTTTCTATAAGATCTCTACGATGAAATAGTAATTACTAAAGTGAACGCTTCTAATGAAAGTACGTGACCACAAAATCGCTAAACAAAAGAGACGGAGCGTTGTTGGAAAGCTTTTAAGCAGCACACGCAGGCAATTTTGTAAACGTTGTAAAATGTCCACGAAAGTGTACAGAGCAAGCAGAAAAATCATAAAATTCCAGATGGTGGCGCTAAAGCGATTAAGCGGGTCGATGATAAATTTTAACGAGTTATTTTAATGGAGGCGATCGCAGTCAGTGGCTAGCGGGCAGCCTGCGTCGATAGAAAAATAAAACCAAACTCCAAAAGACTGTTTAATACGCCATTCTGATTTTTTGTTGCAAAACGTTCCATCAATTAATGGGCTATAACGGGTCAGGAATTTTTCATTTTTGTTACACCCCGTGCTTTTATGTTTGTACCAAAATGTCAGGTTATATTTGTAAAGGAGGCAATTTTTTACATCGAGATTTTGTTACAGCGATATTCATGAATAAACCAAGAGAGAAAAGTTGAGTACTCCTGCGCAAAATGACACTGAAACATCGATACGAATGTGACATTTTGATATGGAGCCATTTGCGTGATTACAATCGACGCAGTGGCGCACCCTCCTTAGCCCCGCTCGACCTCCCCCTCCCACAACTTCCCTTACGATAAAGATTGACATCACCGCTTTAACTTCCAAATTATCCTAACACGTACACAACAGAACAATGCAAACTGGACTTAATCATATTGTGTTAGAATTGAGATTGTCGTGCACCGTCGCTGAATTTTAACATGTCATCGCAAGAAAAGATTGTAGACGAAAGCACATTAGTGGGATAATATCACTACTGGTTGGAAATAACATATTCGCTTTAGGTATGTACCGCAACGATAGCACCGACGTAAAGTCGATTACGTTAAATTTTGTATTAAGCAAACAGTAATATCGATGTCCCGTGTGCTTCTACAAACATCGTTGTGTGCAATAAATGGCTGCCTTCTCGTGAGACGTATTGTGTTTCATTAAAATTTCACATATCTATTTGTTGCTTACGACCTTTGTGCTGTTATGACAATAAAATGATCCAAGTTGTATGTTATGTTTTGATAATTCAGGCTATAAGTTCACCTTAAAATTAACGATAAAGGACTATCTTGAACATTTATATAGTTAGTTATCATGCGAATATTTTATAATCAATGGAACAAAAACAAAGCATTGGTCACATTAACCATGCATACTCACTCATTCACGTTTACCCACAACCTTTGCTAAGCCGTGAAAACTGCCTGACATCTGACGATGTAAAGTTGTTATCCGATATTGGCTCTATCTCACATCGCATTGCCGGCATGATTTTCTCAATTGACAAAATAGTGAAGTCGCTAATCCGCGGTACCGGTATCAAATTCAATGTTCGTTATTTTTTACTGCATCGGTGCATAAACCTCATACACTAATAATCCCGTAAAACATGCTTTGTATATTAGACATTATTTATTGATTACGCTTGCATTCACCCAAACTAGTCGGATAATTCACATTGCAAATACAAACACAAATAATTACTCGGATGAATTATGTACGAATGCAAGTGTTTATTCCCGCTGTGTTTAGATCACCAATCATGTTGGTAAATCACAATAATTAACAAACATCCCACGGCTGGCTTGAGTTAAAGACAAGAAAGTTTAATGACGTGCACTCAGCGCAAGCGGTAACTGAATTTATTTACGTGCAGACGACACGTAAGTGTCACCCGGGGCGGCGTTAAGTGGGGACCGCATCATTTGCTGTTCAGTCAGCAACGCGCACTCTAACTCCTCCTAATTGGAACGAATTTGGCTGCAGGTGCAACACTCGACTTGGCTCAAGATTAGGGGCGAGCTATTGCGAGTATATCCTGCCCCGTTCCCTCTGAAATATTCGATGTGCAATGCGCGACTTGTGGTTCGTAGCCCCGCTCGCGCCATCATACACGTGCGCTCCCGCTAAATTGAATTAAATTAAGAACAATATTTATCCTCTCAGCCGAGATAAATTATATTGCACACTTAAGCTACAGTTAATGTTTAGCGACGACTTATATAGCCACATTCTCGGCTCGAGCTAGTGAAAACGCTATTAGGGAGAAGCGATGGCTCCACGCGGGTTCCATCGAACTGAAAGAGAAAGGAGCTCCGAGCACCTCTTAACGAGGCGCTCCGACGTAAATAAATAATAGCACGACGACATTGTTACGTTATTTTAATTGATACAGCTTTAACTCGTTCTGTACAGAAAAATGCAAACAAGTCGCGACATGATCGGAAAACACTTGACACGGATTGTTTATAAAGTGCTTTGGTGTTCGCTCGACGCGCGACGCCGGAGACGGGCGGTTATGAAAACCGACTCCGGCGGAGGCTCGACAAACGTCATTACTGGGGTACGCATAAATATGCAAGGCAGGTAACGCACATTTTCATGCGATGTCACAAGAATTTTATCGCTCGTTTAATTCTGTGAGGAAAAAAGAATGGGATTCCTTTCTGTGTAATGTGAGATAGGCGGCCGCGTGGGAACCGGCAGGTTGACGTCCAGAGATCGTTCACCACCTAAGTGCAGCTGAAATGTACCTCATACGATTTGTCAGATACCGGTTAGCTAAGCAGGGAATCGAACGCACACGAACCACCATAAGTAACCCTATCCATCTTGGGGCTCATACGTTGGGCGCTAATGTGGACGCTTTGTGTTGTTAGGGGCGCGTCTATTAACGTGTGTTTTATTCATCGCCATTTTCCTTAGCGTGTTATATGTTTGCTACCCCAGTACGGGCCGTAACGGCATAGGTCTCTCTCCTAAATGTTCTTGTTAATTTTGTTCGCATTTGTTTAAGTGTTTCGGTCGTTTATTACTTTTACTCTTTAGACGTATAATTCCCTTGTTTCCCTCACGTATGACTAACATTATGAACATAAAACTAAAAAAATATTTAAGAACGTATACGATACTATTATTGATTTTATGAACTGAATTGATGATTGATGAATTGATTATATGAACATTGAAAATTCTGCATGTGCCTATATTCCTTTGACGAATTCACAAATCTAAAATCAAACATTCCAATGTTTGATTTCCAATGATTGTAGAACAAGAATTGTCTCTAACACTGACAAATTTGTTGTATATTAATAAAACACACCACCTAATAAATCTAAAACATTGCTCCAAATTTCTCAGCGAGGCTCATAGAAATTTTCGTCACATTGAACCGTTGGAGGCGAGCAAAAATCTATTTCGCTCGAGTAAACCCTTTCAATGGTTTTACAATTGACAGGAAAGATAAAAGGTGGCGAGTTTAAGCTTATCTAGCGATTCAGGTCAGCACAAAAGCAGGCGACGGCGGCATTAGCACAATGTGGCCAGTGGTCTCGCGAGACAAAGATTACGCACCCGCCGCCCAGACCAGCCCGCCCAAACCTTGATAACGCTGGATATGTTTACAGTACAATGCCGCTTTAAGTCTTAACTTCAATGTTTCTCGGCTTTTATAAGCTTAATTGAATAGTAAATTGTCGGTGGTAGTCGAAATTGAAGGGTAAGTGGGTGGAAAATATGAATATTTTTACCAGTTTAGTTAGTGCGTTAGTTTTGAATAAAATGTTTCATTTTTTTGTAACATGACTGAAACTATGTAATGTTTTAAAACTATATTATTTAATTCATCAATTTAAAATAATATGTAGTTTTATACTCAAATTTCCCTAACAAATCCAACGTTGTTAGTAACAAGCATACGTCACTGACATGATTTAGACAATAAAACACGGAAATAAAATCTGTGCTACATATACATCATCGGCAATCCCATAATCCCGCAGTGCATCGATTGATCAATGACCCATCCAGCGTTCAAACAGTCCGCGTTCGCCATACAGACATCCGGTGCAGATATTTGCAGTCAAAACAGACTTTGGACGGTCGGCACTGCACTCTGCGCATGTCACTCCGTTTGTGTATTATTTATTAACTCCAACTAGCTTCCGATGTTACTTTATTCCATTGTGCAACGGTTCCTGATGTCCGAGGGAAGTTCGCCGTGGACTGACACGGCTGCGAGAAACTTTCGTGCATAGAATGAATGCATTTCAGCTGAACGTAAACATGCAAGCAAAATACTTGCGGTATATTATTAAGCTTCGGATTTCGGATGGAAGTCGCCGGGATGTTTGTGGCATTATGACTTCTGCCTTGGAGTTATTATTGTAAAATTTCAACGTCCGGAAAAAAAATAATTTAAGAAAAAATACATATCTAATCATGTGGATAATGTTAATAACATTTGTATATCACACACATGTAATTTGTGAAAAAGTTACATAGTATGAAATGAAGTCTTGTACACTCAGCATTACAATACCTAAAGGTTCGAGTATTAAAAAAAATCAATAAAAACGATCTCGTTTTGTTTTGATTGTTAAAACACTTCTAGTTTGACGATACCCTTTAAATGTCCTGGTCTGATAATGATCGCCAATGAGACGCTGAAATGATTGATCTAATTATAATCGAAGCTTAACATTGTACAAAGTATTAATGCGATAGATTTCTACTTATTAAAATATGTTATGAGAAAGGAATTAGTAATAAAGGCTTTACAATTACTGGCCCTTTCAGTTTGCTTATAGTTTTTTATTGTTTTATCGTGATGAATGCTATAATCATGAAGAAGAATAACGGTTATTGGCTATTATCTATAACTATATATAACAATAAGAAAAATATAGCCTTCTATTTTCAAAAATAACATCCGAATAAACACAAAATTCAACCGGAATGTAATTCTTATTCCCTAACCGTGCCAATTGCAACGTACCTAAAAAATATACTTCAATTTCAAGTGTTCATTCCCATAGCTACAAACTAGCTTTACTAGTCTCTTTTGAAAAGAAAATACGTTTTCTATATGTGCGAAGAAAAATCAGTCAGAAGTGGAGAACCGTGGCGTACGTACGTAATGTGGCCGTAGTCGGCAATGTTATTTGGCGACCCGGTGCAAGCAAAGGACTCTATATTAAGCATTCCTATCCCCCCAATCTGTTCAGGTGGGAGAGGGCGGGACATGAACTCAACTCCAACTTATTATTTCGGGGGCCGCATGCGACGCGTTTGTTTTTCTCCAACCCACGCCTCTAATATACATTTACATGTGTATCATACACTTAATCCTTTTATTAAATTCCCCCGACGTTTTTCCTTGCAAAATATCTCGTTTTTTGCCTCGCATTACAAAAATTAAAAATAAGCGTAGGCCTATGAAAAGCTAGAATTTTGGACGGCGCAATTGTTTCCCCGCTATCTCAGGGACGTGCGCGTTTTTAAAACTGCCTTTTATGTGTTACATAATTAATGAAGTCTTTATCACGCTAATTGTTGCCACAATCGGAGGCCGGGCGCAACATTAAACGACATCAAAAATGTACGTACACTATTTAAAGATTCCCATTTCGCGGGCTAACGTGCAGCCGATTTACGAAAGCGACTGGCCCCGTGCCCATTAAAGCAGATTACGGATGGAAAAAAATCAACGAGCTCTTGGCGTTATGAGTTAATTTTGTAAGAATAACGCGGCCGTCGGTTAGTGTTTCCCTTTATTTGGTGTTCCGGCCGGTCTGTTTGTTTAAACGGGTAATCCAGCGCAAAAACAAGCCGAGTATACATTATGTGGTGGCGGCACACAAATGTGTGTTCCCAATGTTGTCGGAACATAATCGCCGGACGATAAAAATCACTTAGTGAGCAGAGTAGCCGCTCTAGACGTTTCCACTAACCGCTAACTACAACATAACAACACCGTTTATGTGGAACGAGTCGTGCAATATTTGAAAATTAACTTTCACTCCACGAGTATTTCGCAACGTTGAATCTTTGAGTAGATAGTGCGGATCCTTTTAAAAGCATCTCGTGAATACAGCCACGTCAGAAATAGAGTGTTAGATGGAAAACTACTTATTCCGCGAGGTTATGTGTTTGGCGATAGATCAATGCTGAATTTACTTGTCTTACTGAGCGGTATCTGATTGATTCGCTCTCTTTTTACGTGTTACTGTGGTTATAGACAGGCAAAAGATACGATATTTATATCTTGCAGCGTTTTCATCCATATATTTTTCATGCTCACGAACTAGTAAACAGAAAAAAAGTATGTCAGTGTTGTAAAGTAAAATCTCAGCGATGGTGAAAAATATCGCTAAGAGAGTGTTCTAACCGTGTTTACAAGTTATGCAATAATTCAAATAACGTACTACAGCAAATTTATGCCGGCGCACGGTAACATACTTCAATGGCTGCATTGGAAAGCATTTTATTTCCATGGACGACGGCGACTAGTACAGCCGCGTATTTTCGAATTCAGCTAGAACGCGTGGAACGTGTTAGGTGGCAATATGAATTTATGATCATGGCGAATTAAATGCGTCTAAAAAGCGAGCGCAGCCGCCGAACACGTCCGCGTTTAATTTTTGGGGCTACGTTAAACAAGTCGCGTGAAATTCCGCGTAATTCAATTGTTTTTATTGTGGTATTCAATAGGGGCCACGCGGAATTCATTTATTTTTTATTTGGTTACAGATGCTGCATTCAAGCGTGTGCTAATAAAATACCAAAATATATTTCGAGTAAAAAGATTTGTGGTAATTATCATCATCGGTCCATATACATTCCAGTGATGGGCACGGGTTTCCTCTACAAATGAAAGGGTAATTGATAATAATCTATTGAGGTAGTACTTGAGTACTTTGAGATAAGAACACTAGCTGGATCATGTTTACATGCAAGTAAAAAAGTTCTGAGCAACCAAAATGTAGATATACCGATTCATATATTAGTATAACATGGGACACTACACACATTATCTTCTATATTCGTTAACTACATCATCGCAAAAATATAAAAACTACCTACGAAAAGTATGTACGTACGTATACAAAGTCTAAATAATTTTAAAAACGCCTACACAATAGCTACTACTGTTTATGACTCAAAATTACGCCCATACAACGTCTAAAAGACACAAAAAAATACAAAAGCCACGTAAAAAGAAACTTTTTCGCATCCAGATTATTTTCAGTAACTTTCGTGTTGTCTCGTTAGGCCTCACTAGATGAAATTTAAGAGTCATCTCAGTCAGACGAGGCTGCACGCAGATCCGGCCACGACAAAAAAGAGCCCGAGGGATCGCGTATAGCGGGAAAAGGAATTTTTAATTGGCCGCCGAATAAAAAGCTATATAACTTACAACAGACCAGCGTTTTCACAGCGCAATTTGTTATGGACAGCGGTTTAACAAATTTTTATACACTAGCGACATAATACCGCAGTTGGCAAAGAAACAGGCCAGATTGCTCGATCCAAACGATTGACAGCACAAGAAAAAATATAGACCTCACCTAAAGTCAACGATAGGCCCCAGCCCCCAACGACCAGTTAAAATGAAAAGTGTGTTCCATTTTTAAACTTTATTAATTACAAGAAAGTTCTTGTTAGTGAAAGACATTGTATTTATACATTTCGATGGGAATGTAAAATTATTTGAGAAATAGCCGGAATTTGTAAGGAGGCGGTGCGAACGGAGAAATAGACCGTCATTCCGAAAGGGGTACATTGTGCGACATTGTCACAATATTAAATTCGTGGTGGGCTATGTGTCAACGTATTTGTGCGACGTTTAACCTGTTACAAAGTGTATCATATTTTTAAACAGCGCCGATATGAAACCGCATAAAACATCGAACATTTCCCGCGGATGTGGAATTTTAATTTTTGGAAAAATTCCGCCACTATATTTTAAAGTGGACGTGATTTATTAATGCAGGATCGTAAATACCATTTATGCCATTTACGAGAGACGTGAGTAGACATTTGTTTTTGTATTTATGTCACACACAGACACGTCAGTGGCGTTTCGATTGCCTTTTGTAGCGTTATTTTCTATCGATGTTCCAGTAAGCTGAAATAATGAGTACAGTTTGTTTGCCGATATCATTTTCTTTATAAAAATACTCCGATTTTCCTGCTCTATTTTATTCCTGCCAGATATCTACCCTGCTATAAAATTGCCTCAATTGCTCCGAATATTTCAAAAGAATAGTTGGCCTCTGGCTAAATTTTAGTTCGACTTCCCTTAAGCGTCCAAAAATATTTTTAGTCGGTGCAGTCACAAATTAAATGACTGGCAAACATTGCGTGAAAAGGTTATTTATGCTTTCAAATTGCTTTGTTTAAACTATAAAGCTGGTGCATTCCATGCACAAAGTTTGAATTAATAAAAACAAAAAAATATTAGGATCAACTTATAGTTAACATGGAAATTCAATCAATAGTTATAATTTCTTTCTTACCTTAGTTTACCAATAATAAACGATATTTTAGCAGTGATGGCCTCGAGGTTTAGGAGCGCGGTCGAGAATCTCGACGGTCGCGGGTTCGAACCCCAGGCGCACACCTCTGACTTTTCGAAGTTATGTGTGTATTCAAATTGAATAATCACTTGCTTTAACGGTGAAGGAAAACATCGTGATAAAACCTGCACACCTAAAAGTTCTTAGGAATTTCTTAGGTGTGTAGTCCGCCAACCCGCACTAGGCCAGCGTGGTGGACTATGGCCTAAACCCTCTCAATGATAGAGGAGACCTGTGCTCAGCAGTGGGCGTATATGGGTTGATGAAGAAGAAACGATATTTTAAAACACATTAATTGACTGGAATTAATCTTAAACAAATTCAAATTAATATCCAATACATCTTAAGGGGAAATAAACGAGAAAAAATTAATATATGAACACCGAGTGAATAAATTAGTCCTAATTAATTTTTCACATTATTGAAACACTGCATATTTTATGCAGAACATTTACCATTACACGTCTTTAACATTAAAATTGCAAAAAGTGCCTTTTAAGAACGCAATAACACATCCTCAGTTACAAATAAAGTATTCACGGATAATATTTGTTATAAAGTATTATGACCTTTGATTCGAGGAGGCACATGTGCACCCCAGTTAGTGGTTGAATCGTAAACATCGGTATAAATATTGATGACGCAGAAAGCTATTATATACAGACGTACTCACGAAAAATGCGAACAATTTACGATGTAAAGACATGCGATTAACTTATCCCCTTAGACACAGAACCTCAAGCGGGTAACGTACAAAGTATGACTTGTGTGGTCGATAATCTATACTGTTTACGGCAGGGTTTCGCCAATACAATGTTGTTTTTACACAGTAGAGGGATAATGCGGATGATTTGTGATTTTTTGTAGTGATTTTATAAAAAAAAACACGGATTGATTTAATCAGTGGTCTATATGATAAAGCCAATGTGGTCATGCTAGGCGGCTAATAAACCTATAATATTTTTACTTGATCAAGTGATCGAATGCAGGATCTCTTAATCGCTCTCCACACATTCAACAAACGAAGCTATACGAGTATTTGTTTTATGTATTATATTCATTTCCAACTAGAAAGTTCATCATCGTACCTAAATTCTAAGTAAACCAAGTTCTTAGATCGATCTATTAAGTCTAGTCACAATATTCTGAAAACTTGACGTGGCTGTAAAAATAACCAATAAATAATTAAATTCCTGCTAAATTGGAATAATAAATCAACCAAAAAAGAATAACCGAAGCAGTCTCATATCAATGAAGGACTTAACATCGTTTAATGACAAACAGAATTTTAAAATACACTTGCGAGCCACGGACAGGGCGAACAAAAAGCCTCTCTTTATGAACTAAATAAGAATTATAATTATTAAACAAACCCATAATACACTCTAAATAAACCGTAGGGTTCAGGAATAACTCGATTATCCCGAAGCTTTAAAAATCTTCTTTGACAGTTTAATTTTCTTCCAAGCCTGGTTGTATTTTCTCGTTATAAGTTTACGCTCAACAATTTCTATCTACATTTTTATTGATAAATAACTTTTTTATTCGGACATTATTTTTAACATCAAACGCTGTTGGAAGGTTTTCAGTGTTTCAACGTGTTTGTTTTTAGTTACTATGAAAATGCAAAATTAATTAGAATAATTTTTTACACTTTTACATACTGAATAAATATATAAAGGTAATAAATAGGAGCAGGTTATAGTCATTTCAAGCTACAGTATAATCAAGTCGCCTACTCCAGGATGGTATTACACATGAGGAAAAAGACGTGCAATGTCTATAAAATAAATACACCTAACAGTCAATATTGTCCAGAATTATCAACTATTCAAGTACTTCCTCACTCATGATATGTCAGAAAGACATGTTTATTTTTCCAAACCTAAAAACACCCAATTTCGGATACCATGTTAATTTTTAGAGGATGCATCGATTTTAATATCCAGACATAAAAAATTGGCGCTAATACCTAAATCATTCTTAGTATCCTACTACAAGTGCGGTCAACAACATCTTTAAGGCAGCAAATTTAATGTCACTATTGGTAGTAGCGTAGAAAATGAAACTAAATTCCTGAAAGTAATGTAAATAATCTCGCAATCATCCACGTTCTCTCTATGCAAATTGAGAAACCACTCCTTCTTCCCTCGATTTGCGAGGCCTCAGCTAATCTTCAGACATTCGACTACAATTTAATCAAAGTAAACAACGACTGGAACTGTAATTTATCTAGATTATTTCGTGGCGAGCGATGGCAATCGACTTTTTTTCCATCTCTACACAGAATACTCGGAACCAACGTCGTAATGTGTCTCGAATCCCAAGATACAAAGATGATTATTATCTACATAAATGGCAAGACGATGTATAAATAACAGTATCTCTTATATTTTGTTACGATAGTTGGCGGAAACTGGGCGATTATTCCCTATTGTTTGTTGTATTTTTTCTATAGTCCCGCATTCGCAACAGTTAACCGACTCTATTATCTAAAACACGTTATGAGCATTATAGAAGCACCAATCATACGACGATGTCAATAGTATTGCAGATCATAAATACTAACACGCAAAAAGGATGAGTTACAATTCTAGATCTCCTAAAAGTATTATAATATTTCTATCATTAAAAGATGTTTTAAAACTTATTGAAAAGATAAACTTCAAAAGAACAGTGGAGTCCTGAGGAGGAGGGAGAGAATTCATAGTCAGAAGCAATGTTGTTAAATTGGATGAACTATAGAAAAAATAAGTTATATAAACAAATGAAAAAACGGTAGAAGCACATTTGAACCTAATTGATTGCTTTTTGAGTCATAAATTGACACAACAATATTAAATCGTGTATTAAGAAACAAAGAACTGGTTCGACACATAAGTCTGAAATAATTCAATAATTTATGTAGTGTTTCAGGTTACGCCTGTGTCTATCCGATTACCAAACAGCCAAATTGTGCGAACAATCGAAGGATAATATTCTAGCAACAGTCGATACTTTATCTGATGGAAGCTAAACTTAGGATATGGCATTCTTTTATTTGCCCTGAAATATTAAAAATAATTACTTCACAAACTAGATTGCCTATTGGTGCCGTAGACAAGAATCTCATGTCAGAACATTCAAAGGTCTATTCAAGGGTTCGATTATCAGATCGGACAAAGTAGGTGTTTTTTAATAGCAAAAATAGACATAGATTCATCCTATTTAAAAAATAAAACAACTATTCTATCGCCTACATCTGTACTTTAAAATAAATGCATTTATATTGACGGATTAGTAATTAATATTTTATTTAACCCACATTAAAACCACTTAAAAACATCTTGAAACACGGGGGATTAATTACTGTTTCACTGACTTAATTACAAAAGTTCAAAAAATAATATTAATGGCCCAAATTAGTGCTAATTCTAGATGTAAAAAATTAAACATCGCTTAAATTGTTACGCTCAAACTTGTCCGTAAAATAATTAAAAATTCACTGCTATAAGTTCGCACGGAACAAGTAAGCCGCGAAATTTAAAATTGCACGTAATTAAACAGTGGTAAAACCAAATTTTATGTGTAAATATTAAAGGTAGCCGTGATTTAACACTTCATGGTGGTTGCAAAGGCTATTCGCCCTCAGGACATGTAAAATACAGCTTTGAGATAAAATGAAATCAACGTCAACCGACACCCGTTACGTCAAAAATACATGGCTTTTCAGTGGTTATTAATTCTCGCGAATTTTTGTACAACCAATTTATTGTAGAGGTGTTTTTGGATTAAAAAATGGATCATTCTCGCTCGTTCGAATGGTCAATCTAATCCAAGCTCGGGAGCTAGTGTATCGCGAAACCACTGAGCTAGTAATTCATTTGCAACTAAGCTCTCTTTAACTAAGCATCTATTATTATTTTAACGAGGTTTTAGTTTCTAATTATGTCTGACTTAAGGAATTACGGGATTTAATAAATGTAAATCGTTTTTTGTACGCCGCAACCCACGACGGAGTTTTTCACTTTGTTTCACTTTCGGATCAAACTTTATTGTTGAATTTCTTTCTATATTTTATTACACGAACGACCTTTTCCCTGCGACTTTGTTCACTTCGAATACAAAAGGACTTGAGGGCTTAGTGCTTTGATCTTGAATCGAGGTTAAAAATACCTAATTTAATCATGGATATGGACTATACTTTGGAAAAGATTTTTAATTATAAGTTAAAGTGGTTTGTAGAACCCGTAGTCTAAGGGAAATGAGACTTTTAAAAAGACTAGTAAATGGCACAGAACCGAAATATGTTACTAATGTCAATTTCCAATGAGGCATCTATCTCGAGCCGGCCTATTCATGTCGTAGTTTAAGCAGCGACGTGCCTCATACACAAGAAATATTCTTATGTCATCCTATCATTTAAAATACGGTAACACTCATTTTATTCAGTAAATTTAAAAGAAAGCCTCAACCCAACAAATAAAATTCAAATTTTAATGTAATTTGTTAGTCTCAATAACATCGTTAACAATTCATTTTTATACGTAAGATATTCCCATTAAAAGTTTTACTTTATCATATACCCAGACTTTTAGGAAGATCATGTAATTTAAAAATTTACATTACTTTTATTTAAAATTAAAATCCAAACTTTTTCAAACTTACCTTTTTTCCATCTAATTCGTGTGTTCCTTGTGCTAAAACTTTGTCTACGCTAGCTGGGTCGCCGAATGTGATAAAGCCGAAGCCCCTGTAACAAAACGAAACAAACTTTTATTAAATTCAGGTAATAATAAAAAGCTGGAATCAGAAGTGGGTATTCGTGGGCAATGAGCCTTCTGGACCTATTAAAATGCATTAAATTTACTGTGTAATATTTATTGCCGAGTTAAAATATTAAAAACGTTTTGCCAGACATCAAATTCTTTATAAACTTGTGTATCTTGTGATAAATCTACCATCTCTTAAGAGCAACGGTGCAGGCAACGTCTGGCAGACGGAACAAAACGCGCTTTTTGTACACGGCCCTTTAAATTCAATGGGAACTCTCTTTTATTTCATCTCATCTGAAATATTCGTACAACTAGCAGGTAAAGTAAAAAATTAGAAGCAAGTCGAGAGCACGCCGCGCCGGGGCGTCGCGAAGAGGACAAGCCGATACGAGCTGTCTCACTGATTGCACGACGCCATCGGAACCGGCAATCTAATGACGCTTATATTTGTTTTGCTCCATTTTCAACTTGTTTCGGAACTTTTTAAAATGGTTTGCTCTCTTTCGCTCCATTGTCTCTCGTTATAGATGAAATTAGCTTAACGTCTGTATGTAATAAATAGCAAATAACGCATTTATAGATCAATTCTATAATTATAGTATTGTTCCAAAAAATGTAGAGATTTGACATCAGCTGTAAATCATTTGGTTAAAGACCCCGTAAATGCCTTAAGTAAAAGGGTCATGTTTTTTTCCTGATGTCCACAACATTACATGTATCTTAATGTCCATATTAAGATTTATAGACTCCAGTCTAGACTTCGTCTAGTCGGGTGAATATTTTATTTATTTTTTAAAAGAAGCTAAAATTTGCATGCAATCGCGATACCAGCCAATTATCGTAAATCACTATAATAAGTTAATAAAATAAGGGATTATGCAAAGACTATTCATAGATTATTCATTGCAGTTAATATTTTAAGCAAGTAAATTGAATTGAACAGCGATTTTCAGTAAACGGGCGATGGCCAGTGCCGAGCGAGCGATAAATAATAAAAGCCTTCTCCACTTTAGGACTTGCAAAAATCACAATTTATAGAGCATTTTAATTTCACTTAGCCGATCCATATTTTACATGTGGTGGCGCGCCCGACCGTGCTCCGGACTCGAATTAATACTAAATTGAAATTGTAAAAATGGAAATACAATTTTCTCTTTGTACTACGTCGGCCGCGCTACCTACAGGTGTTGCCAGAAATGTTACAACACCTTCCCTAACAATTTGGAAAGGTAACAAAGCGGCGAAGTGCGAGTGGCGCTTACTCGCTCTTTGTTACTAGGCATTTTTTTTACTTACGTTGTATTGACCGATTTTGGTCAATACATCTTATTCATTTAGTGAATGATGTCTAATGTCCTTTATAGTTTAATTATTGCTTATTCTTGTTTTTATAAAAAAAAAAAATATATCAAAGGAAAATTAAATATATTCTAGGTTTAACTGTAAATCGTCAATCGATTTAAAAAAATCGTCATTATCAGAAAGAACTTTAAACCCACATTATAAAAATCGATCAATCTTAACAAAATCGCTCGAATATTACAAATGACAAAAAATCAGCAGCACCGGCTTATACAATCACATTAAATGGCTGGACGGATTTGGATAGGTGAAATGAAATTGTGTTAGCGAGTGTATCAGATTAGCACACGTGCTTTTCATGGAAAAATACCCGGCTCCACCGAAGATAACTCCATTATTAGCGACGCAGCGTCCGACACCAAGCACTCGGCAGCGGCTCTTTTGATTAAATTCATGAGTAATCTTTGACGTCACAATTCTTTATCAAATGAGACTGCATAAACTGTTTGATGTGATTTTTTTAAATATTTTAATACACAGGTGTTTTCTTAATGGAATAAGTCAACGCGTGTGTTAACACATTTCGCCAGGTATGTTTTATGTCCCACGTCTAAGGAGACGTTCAAAAAGAAAATTTTAGACACCAAACTGCAACAAAATTATTTTTTGTAATGAAACGAGTAAATAAAATGAGGTTTCAGAAAAGTATACATATAAAATACATCTTTGCAATGCTCCAAACTGTCATAAATAATAGTGATAACATATAAAAACAAACAAAAAATTGCAGATTGGAATTCCACAGAAAACAATTATGACAACGTACCGTCCTATTAAATCAGCCTGGTCTTTATAAGATTCATGGGTTAATACACTCGCATATCATACGTATGAAAACGTATAGAGAAGGGCGCTCGTGTATGGAAATTGAAAATAACGAGGGCTTCAGTTCACACCGCGCATCAAGCCGACTATGTACAGACCAACCACTGATAATTGACCTCCCATACACCTTCCGATAACCCCTATCTCCTCCGATCTCACACCGATAGAGGAGACGAGGTAGCTCATTTAAACTTGGAAGCACAACGCTAGCACCGAGTTGAGAGGCCCTTTATAGAATGGAGTTACGTCCTACTTATCTTTAAGGGTATGTGCCTTATTTTCTTCCTCTTGCAAAAGAGGTACAACTCAATTCTCTTTTACAAAATGTGGTAATAAGCTTACGGGTGCTTTTTGTTACATGAATCGATTTAAAACATTCAATTTGTTTGCGGGGAAAGATTTTTTCGCGACACGGCGCCTGTTGTGACAGTATTTTCATTGGCATCCGGTATGTTACATTGTACGTTCTACAAAACTAAAACAAATTCAGGTCGAATGGTGGAGCACAAAAAAGAAAACAGCTGTCGATAGTGTAGCCCCAAAAAGTGTCACGGATGACATGAAAGTCAACAAAGTTTGCCGCAAAGTAAGGCTAGCCATTTTGTACTTTACGTCAAAGAATCACGGAATTTTGCTTGCGTTATAAATAGCTCAACACAGTCTTGTGTGTTGAATTTTGAAATAATATCGACATTACCTATGTTTTTTTTTAAATAAGATATTTTATACAATAGTGTCGTTTTTACGTTTTTTATTTTTCCTTATCTGTCTACCTACTAATTTATAACAGTTTTAAAAATTTAGAAAAGTTATATTAAAGGTATATTTCACTATAACATTTGCTTGATTTTTTTATTCATGTTTTGTGGCTCTATTTGATAAGCCAATACAAATACAATTCGCTGTAATAACTTTAGTGACATTAACATTATTTTTACCTTCATTTTCTCTTTTTTAACCCTCATTTTTACTACCTAAATAAAACAATACAATAGTATATGGAATAACGATTACACTGATCCACATACAAACCTCTCAAACATTCTTTGGTCAAAAACGTAACCTGCAAGGTAATCCCTGTTGCAGTACGCCGACAACAGGCAGACATAATGCACATCCATCTACTTCCACACAATTAGACGGTAATTAAATGATGTTATTAATTTACCTTACGGCGATTTAGTGGTCACGCGCCTGTCCCTCTTTGGTTATGCACAATGGGGCTTAAACAGCTCAGCTGGCAACCGTAACGGTGTTCCTTTAATTTATGGATGACTAGATTTTGATACTGTGTCCCGTGTAGTTAGAACTTAAACTTTCACTAACACGTTCATCCGTTTTGGATTGTGAAATTGAATTTTGAATTAATAGCGTTCCGTGCCAGCATTATCTGATATAACTTTAAATTACTTGCATACTTTTGACTTTGATTGATATTAGTAATTTGATTCCCAACTAGTTCTACGATATGATGATTGCCTTTCATTTGAATACATCTATTCACGTCATATTCAACACAATCCGAACAAATCTACATGGTCAATTTAGTCTATTGTTAATCGGGAACATTTTGCAGGCAGTAAATACTTTCAGAAGTTAGCTAGGGGTTAAATTTATACCGGAGAATGTTAATTATACGCTTAAAGCACAATAGTGTTATTTCAAATAAGGCCATTGTTTCCCAGAGCTTTAGGCCCGAACTATCGGAACGAGTCCGATAATCCACTCGGCTATTGTGTGTTTGGACAAAACTCGAAGAAAATAAATATAGGAGCGGGCTCGAGGTAAAACCCTAAACCGCAACGTCAGGAACAAATAGCGGTAACTCCCGTATTCATGGCTCATGGCTGCAGCCTCGGCTGGAAACCGATAGCAATTACTGGCGAAATTAATATCACGCCCCAAATGCTGCTCGCACATTTATACGTATCGAGTGCAATATTGTCTCCTTTATTAGTTGCCGGGACAAATGCTGCCTCTGTCGTAATTCCGCCCTTATTCCCGCTCATCGATTGCCGCCTTTCTTATTTAATCTTGACGGTAATTAATGCCTGTTACGGCGGCTGGATTCTGGTTGTGACGGGGTCGGCACGGCGCGATAATACCCATATACTTCCTTGCTGAATGCTTAGGCTATTTCAAAACGCGAACGTTGCTAAATTAGGTTGATTTAGCGCTCCGAGCGCGTTACATGATTACGATCGATGATGCAATTTATAAAGCAAACAATATGGAATTTGGAATCCCTATATTGTGTTACCTAAATTAGTTAGACTCTACTAACCCATTTAAGGTCACCGTACTCATTTGAGTACAGCTATATTTCTTGGCATAAATTCCAGAACCCTTCAATTATGCGTGAGGTTTTTTATTATTTTACTTAATTGTTAGACCCTTTAAGAGTATTCATAAATAATAAGTGGATAGTGCAACATTTTGTATTAGAAAGTGCCACTTGAAGTTGTGTTACGGAAACGTCATCGAGGTAAGCAAATGATTTTAGATTTTTTCAAGTAATTAGTGCTTTTAAGGGTTTTATTTCGGTTTATATCGATGCATTAGATATAAAAGAAAGATATTAAAAACTGTAAAATAAATTACATATTACTAAAATAAAACTAGAACCACGTAAATGTCAGTGTACTCAGTTGAGTACACTGACAACATACGTAACTAAAATAACTGTATTTTTTCAGATACTCTGCAATGAAGAAACAGCGATTTACACCTCAAACTAGTTACCGTGGGCTTTAGGAAGCTGTGTTACAGGATAGCGAAGATAACCAATCTGACTTGGCTATCATACCACTTGACCCAAGTGCATTGACTGATGAAGAGGAGGGTGCCGATGAGGATATGGCAGCGTGTCTCATACCGCAAAACGTCCCTGGTACTATTGAGTTATTTAGGAATCGAGAGGATAATGGTAGCGAGGATACTACGGACAGTGACAGTTTTTTTTTTTTTTAAGTGGCCGTCTTCGCGCCAAGTAGGGCGACCACGGTACGTGGGCGAGGAACGCCCACAATGGTTCCGCAGTCGCCCAGTGCGCCTCCGAGACGAAAGCGTCTCGGCCTCCTCAGGTTTGAGGAAGTGTAGTTACCCCCCCACTAACCGGCGCCCGGAGCTAGACCCGGCGCCTCCTTCTTCGACGCCTTTGGAGGGCGGGATCGTTCCGTTCACGATCCCGCTCCGCACTCTCCTTCTGCGACATGACATGCTCGCCTCCTTCTGTGCCACCCGACACAGGTAGTGGCCGAAGCATCCGTGCCCCGACAACACCTGTGTTAGGCGGAACGTCGCCGCAACAGTGACAGTGATGATGGACCACTTGCGTCAAAGAAAAGACGAGTTGACGCTACCCGCCAATCTATGAATAATAAATTATGGAAAGATATTAGTGTACCATGGCAACTAACTACGACACCATCGAGCCTCCTGCCTACCTGCCTCTCGGAACTGTCAAACGTTGGAGTCCAATCGAAAAGGAGAAGATAGATGTAGCCATACTAGCCATACCACGTTTGTTCCAAACTAATAATTTAAATATGGCAGTTGTTGATGAACTTGACCAGTCTTTCTTCACGGAAAAAAGAGGTGGTGGATATTATTTACATACCATAGATATGGCCGTTTCTAATGGCTGGCGTTTACATGTAATGTGTAATGAAAATAATCCTATGAATCAGTTCATGGCCCGACGTCCCTTTGCACGTTTTTATTTACGCCAGGATGAACGAAGAAAATCAAGGCTGGCTGTATCAGTTGTTGAAGGGCTACCTTTAGATTGAGTTGGACACTACCCCCGCTAAATTAATAAACACCTGCGGTGTGTAATTTGCAGTTCAATAGTGTGTTGGGAATGTAAGAAGTGCCTGTAAACACTTTTTGTTGAAAAACGTGTCTTGAAAATTTTCATACTTAGGTGGTCAGTGTACTCAATTGAGTACACCCCTATATTTTCGTGAAAAACAAAATTTTCCACATTTTTTTTTAATTATGTTTTCCTTTATACTTACTTTAATATGAAAATTAAAAAAAAAGTAAAGAAAATATTTGTAGTTTTCATTTGACCTTTAATGGGCTAATCTACATCAATATTATCTCGTGGTACACGCAAAATATTATTTGTTATAATCATGTTGATTGCATATTTTGTGATTGGTTGCTTTGAAAACCATTCGTCTGTATATTTGACGACGTTAATGTTAAATTATAGGGATTTGTGTAATTAGTTTGGATATTTAGAATGAATTGGAATTATTGTTGGAATGTCATTTATCAATATTATACATATAAGTTTGTGTTGTGCTTTGTATATACGAGTATTTTGTAAGTTATATTGAAATAGAATATTTATTTACTAATAATGTAGCTCTTAAAAGATTTTATAAATCTCTAAATTTTAGCAAAAAATTATGATATAATTAATAAAATGTTCAATAAATAATGCTTCTATCGTAAAAATCTCCTGTTTAAATAGTTTTCACTAGGATTTTTTGCCCTTGTCTTACAGAATATATTCCCGCCACTCCCAGATACGAAACAAATACGTACTAAGAGACCCTGTCCTAATGGAGCAATATAACTTGCAACCTGCTGTGTTGGTCGGGCCCCGAGTTGCTGCTCTACGGAGATTAATATTTTAATTAAAAATAGGTAAACTTGATGATGAGGACTCTTATAGCGGGGCTAGTAGAAGTTCTTCATGAATGTTGTAGTTATTTGATACCGATATGAAGTATTGAATAATCTGTCAGTATCTCATAAAATATTTTTTCTCTATAACAGTTGATTAAAAGATAGATGTGTAATAAAAATAATAATAAAATAGTTTTTTTTTTTTGTATCAGCGTAATTTAAATACTTACGGAGAGGTACCTCCAATCTATTCATTTTAATTACTTTACCTTGTCTTATTTGAACCATAACTCATATTCTGTTTTAAGATAAGTTATGCTATATGTGCTAAGTAATATTTTTGCTCTCATGATTAATCTCATAGATTTTAATTTCCAGTTCAATTCTACTACGAGCAGCAGGTGCAAAAATGTCTAAAAAATGTGTAGTATCTGTCCACTTTTCGTTCACCCGGAACGAGATGATCTCGCGGGTCTGTAATCAAGTAGGTGCGGCATAAATATTCCGCAACGAAATTAAGTAATCCAATAATTAATCTAAATGGACCGTACAGCCGAATGGTTCAAAACAATCAGCTCCGCCGCAAAATACGCGCATTAAATGAAGTGAATGGCCGCCTCGAGGGGATCCCTGATAAATTAAATTGATTAGAATCCCGTTCGATGGCGGCCCGTCGATGTAGCGCCGCGTAAAAATAAAGCCAAGTGAAAAATAACGCAGCTAGCTGCTCACGATTCCTGTACGAACCACTTGGCCGGATAATTTCTTTTTTGTATTTTTCAAGTCCGTCAACTTCGACTTTATAAACAGCCACCGCTTGAGCATTTCAATGTTTATTCTATGCAGTGTAATTGAACATTCTTCGCGAGTCTCCCGATGCAATAATGTAGGGCGGGAAATACTTGATTAATGTTTCCCTCGGACTGAATTAAATTTATTGCTTTTAAATAAAAATAAAGAAATAAATGCGATCGACGATGGTATTAGTAAGAAGGTTCTGTTTCATTTATATTTTCGTACGAAGTTTTGCGACTTGAAAGTTTTAAGTCAAAAGAACAATATACATTGCGTGCTACAGTCTAAAATATACGTTCACTGGGAATATAAAAACATAATCGAGTTGACAAAGCCATATTTTCGATTCCACGTAGTTCTTTTGTTAAAATAGATATTCATAAGTGAATTACGTGGATTCTATTGTAAAAGAGCTATGTGTCACAACAAGTAAAAAAAACCGGACAAAATATACTTATAGTGCGGCTTCAAAAAATAAAAATAACACCGTCTCTACCTTCACTATCTAAACGAAAATTAGCATAACCTAGTGAAGTCTTGACTCGATAAGATTAGGATCCAACCTGACTTAGTCATCAATTGTGAGTATTACAAACAACGAGACACTTCCCAGTCTCCCTACCTACTCGAATCAAACATCTATAAATTACCCAAACATTTGTCTCGTCGATTGAAGGCCTAGACCTGGCTCCTAAGCCACTACTGTCGACGAGGTTAACTCCATATGGCACACAAGCCAAGACATAGTATGCTATAAAATTAATACAAGCGCATCAAGTCGTCAACGACTTACGTGCAATGTGCACAGCCCCGGGCCAGCGGCTCATACTTCACATCTGTATAAGCACGACTCCGGCAAGTTTCTTGAGTTTGTCTACTCTAAATTAGTGTATGGAAATTTTGATCTTACATTGAAGTAGAGCATGCGTACGCTTAAGAGGTCCTGTAGGGTATTCTGATTGTTCATGATACTATTTTTTTTAGCAGGGATGTGACTTTACTTGTTGGTCAAAAGAGTTAGTCTAAATGAAGTGTTTTGTATCATAAAAGAATTAAGCTGTATTTGGAAATAAACTAATCTCGAAAGAGGACGCACTTGAGTGAGTCCTTTCGATGGACTTTTATCTTGTAAGCGTTCATGTTTACAACCATACCTACATAAAAAAAGTTTAACATTTATACGCTCCTAAATATTTTCATTTATTAAAACTTTAATTATAAATTTCAATTACATTTATCGGTTTCAGTGCCAGTCATCAGAAAATCTCAACAAGCTTAGCACAAATTTTCACAAGTTGTAACAGCAATTAGCGGAACTTTTCAAATATTTTCTTCATTAAACGTAACCCAGTGTACATTCAAGTAAACGACGCCAAAATTTCCAATATAATCTACCCAGAAACTCCATTCGGGTAAGCTTTAACCGGCGATTAAAATTTAAGCCGGAATTTAGACAGCCTAATCTCCTCGTTGCGTCGCTCCACTGCATTTTGCGACCTGACACAAATAAAAGACAATAGGATGGCGTAATTTTGTATAATGACGTCGACGTCTAGGTGTCTATCGTGGTTCGCCAAGACGGGAGGAGGGAGGCACTGTCTCGCCTCGTCGCTGCATGTCGCTCCCACTGAGCCTTATCGGCTTCAGCACACGCCTTGTTTATTTATTAAACCCACTAGCCTAGTACACTTGTCTCACTACAAGTTGCCGCGATGTTTAGACATCACCCGCTATTTATGCGAGTTGTAAACGATTTACTGATCCGGACGTTCTTGTAAAACGTTATTACTGTAGCTAATTAGTGAGCGCGTGTACCACTACATAGGGAATCGATTATAGCCGATGTATCGAATAGTTGCATTAACAGATGACAACGTGCGTTCGATGTTGGTTCATCGATTCGATCGTAAGAGGCTTAGCGAATAAATATTAAATTGAGAAGTTTATAGCAGTGTTTAAACAAATCCGGTAATCCATTTTAATATTGTGCAACAAATTTTAATAACAGTTTTTGTTTTCTATGAACATTCTGTTCGTATTAATCATTCGAAGAAGAGACAATTTAAATAAACGTATTACTCTTACAATGTTGCAAAGCTACAACTGACAATATATTGGAGGACTCAAATGAAAAGACGAGACAATAAACTTTACCTACGTAATGTGACAAGTAATTCTAAATTTAGTCATTGTAAATACACCCTAAATAACTGAAAAATTTCATTGAGCTTCTCATGAGTACTCCATAGAATTTGGGCAGTTAGCTCCTCATAGCGCAAGTTAGATTCTGTACTCATAACTACCGTTACTCCTTACAAAACACCTTATAATTTCCAATCACACAGATTAAAGCCGCACGCTTGTAACTAATTCAACATTCATAGTGCAAATAAGCCAGCTAATACCAGCCGATACAGATCGACGGCAATTCTTCCGCTTGATCGAATCACTACCAACAATTACGAGTAAATCATAAATTTTCACGGTCGTATTCTAAATACAATCGGTACGTAGTCGCCATTAGCGTAACACGGCCAATAATTCATCGCGTATTATTTGTTTGCGGTGTGCAACTGGCATTGTTTGTCGAATGAGTACAAGGATGGCGCGATAGAGGCCGCTGTGTACTTAGTTAATAATTACATAAGCCACGTCCATATTCCGGGTTATTGATTATGTATCCTGTATTTGCGTACGTGTTGGCTGTCGTATAATATTAACTAATTTATAAATGTAAATATTAGTGGGTGGTATGTTGATTAAAACTGCTTTGCTTCGACGGCCTAAGGCGATGAATAAAGAATAGTGTATGAGTTGTATAATTTTCTGAATCGTTGTTCAGTATTTGAATTTAGTAAATTAACGTCTAGTATTTATTAGTTTTTGACTATCGGGTAATCTTTCCAATAACGGACATAGTTTCTTATCCGTAGCTATCGTGTAGTTAAGAACAAAGTATAACAAGAAAGCACTTGTTTTACATCGGCTGTCCGTGGAAATCACCACTAGAAAATAAGACCATGCTAAATAAACCGCTTCGGCAACACTGGCTGCATGACTCAAAAATAATAATGAGAATCAACTCAATTAACATGTTACATGAACATTCGGATAATCTCCTGCGTCATATCTGCTACACAACACGCACCAAACCACAAACAATCAAATGCGAGAACGCACACCTGTCTTCAAGTAAATGTTTGCCTCACTGGAAATTGAGATTGCACCACGTCACTTGAAAGGAATCAGTGCCTACTCATTCTGATAACAAGGAATGTATTTAGCTAACGTTTGTAGAGCGAAAAAACAAAATTTAAGCTATCGAATTTATTTTATGACAAAAATCTGGTCTCTTTTCCGTTTCTTTGTTAATAATTGGTCAATAGCAGTGAATTCAATCAATTTATCAATTTTCATTTTGACCCATTAACTTACGAATTTAAATCATAGTACGTTCTTTTCACTTCGCTATTAAAATCCACGTATTGTGAGTCAATTTTTAACTTTGAGATGCTAGTCTCTAGGTACTTTAAAAAAAATCCTATTTTTTTAAAAGCATTTCTATTTTAGTTTATAAAATTAAAAAAAAAATGAACTGTCTTCTAATTTCTATTTGCACAAACTAACATTATACCTACCAGTAGAAGAATAAAGCTCATACAAATGGTGAAAAGGTTACAAAATTCCGAATAGTGAACTCATCAATAATGAAACAGTGAGATTACATTTTTAAACTGAACGGCCGACCGATGAATTAAAATGAAATTACCAAATGCTTAATATTAATTGTGAATTTGATATGAGTAGCAAATAATTATTCAATCTTACTTAATCGTACCTATTGTTGGATAATTATTTACCACTACAGCAAATGCTTTCATTTTGAATGGAAAATTTTAATTAATTGACATTGCACCATTGGACTGCTTGAATATTTTACGCAACGCTAGTTAATTATTATAGGACGATCGTGACAAACAGTTTTTGAATGGAATCATTTAATTAATTTTTATCGCTAATATAGCAATAAATGTATTTTTTGTTGAATATCAATTGGGTTTACGTGCGCAAAATTAAATCAATTGCAGGTTTTATCACTTCAGGTCAATAGATATTTCAATTTATGTCTTTCAAATATTTTACAAAGCGATTGCTTTTTGTAATTTAAATATAATACAAATAATTGTGCATCGCTATATTTATATGAATTTAACCTGAACTTGACATAAATAAAGTCAATCACATAAAACCGTAAAAACGTAAATGTACGAAATAAAAAGTTTTCATTGTATCCATCACTACAGAAAAATTCACGTATCTTAAACGATCGGATTTATCTGTGTGTTCACATGGTCTTATTTTCCGAAATATTTCGTCTTTTCTTTACTACTAATATCAATATAGAAATTATATTAAACAAATTTCAACCAGAAAACAATATTAATAAGTAAAATTAGACTACTAAGTTCGAACACAGATTTAATACAACATATGTGGGCCACTTCTGTCCAGTCAACATTCCCAGAGTAGGAAACGATCCGTCACCACAAAATAATGCATTTGTAATAATTATTCAGACGATAATCTACGCTGCACAGAGTAATTAATTTGTGGCCTGTAACGGAAAGCTCTCCCGTGCTAGATTAATGGATTGTAATTATTGCAAACGCACATTGTATTCAATTGGTCTATTTATTATTCTTTGTTGTTTGAAACGTGTACGATGAACACTGATGTTTCTCTCATTGAATTTAAATTATTACAATTAACTAAATTCATAATTTTAAATAATGATAATACTAATTTTTATTCTTAAACTACCGACCCGCCCCGGCTTCGCACGGGTGCAATGCTGATATTTAATGGATGTTATCATACATATAAACCTTCCTCTTCAATTACTCTATCTATTAAAAAAAACCACATCAAAATCCGTTGCGTAGTTTCAAAGATTTAAGCATACAAAGGGACATAGGGACAGAGAAAGCGACTTTGTTTTATACTACGTAGTGATGATGATACTTAAAATAAAGTTCAAAATTAAAGTGGAAAACATATTGAAGCATTTCTTACTATGAACAACTTTATAACATGAAAATCTAGCCGATATTAAATTCTACCGCAACCAATTTTTCTTACTAATGAGGGAATACATCACGAAGTAAACGTAGCCGTGCTGATAGTGTATAAACGGTCTATAAAATAGACAAGACAAGATTGCGTGATAGGTCTTTCAGCAATTTCGTACGGAATAATAAATTCTACGTATTTTGTGTTTACCGAAATAGACGAGTACGTGGCGTCCAGTCAATCCGAATTTGTCGGATCACATGTAACTGGCTTAACTAGGGTTCCATTCTAGGAATTAACTTGAATACGAAAATGCTTTAACATGTTTTCAGACAAAATAATTGGTTCCGACAGTCATGTTAAAGGAAGCAGTGCATTTTTATGTAGGCTGTGAATGTATAATGTGTTACACTATTTTCAGGAGCTTCTTTTTTCTTCACAAAAAGATACATTTTTTTGTTATAACAATAGTACACATTATAAATAAATAATCGATAAAGTAAATGTATTGTCAAAAAGTATGTTGTTTGAAAAATATTATAAACAACTAAAATTTAATGCGACTAAACCTTCTCAGTTGCAGAGGAGGACCGTGTTCAGCAGTGAGACGTACAAGGGCTGATGATGATAGAATAATTACCAACACAATTTAAATATATTATAATATTGATGATACAAAGTCAAGATCAGATAACACGAATGTTCCATATCCCAAATTCAAATTCACGCAACGATCACTATTTGGCCACTTTCTACCGATATTTTTGGGGGTCCTATTCCCCCACGTCATAATTTACACCAATATGCAATTTAAATCAAAACGTAATAGCAACTTTACTTGCAAAACGGATGCATAAAGTTTAGGGTATTTACTGGCCCTAAGTAGTCAGGGTGAGCCTTCACCATAATAACGATTTTAATAAACCGGAATTGAATATCGTGCGCAGTACTTCCGACGGTCTCGACCGCCCCATGCACTATCTAAATCGCAAGTCCGGTGCACCCGTTCCAGCTCCTCTCACATTATTCCATTCCGTCGAAATACATTAGGCAATAGTTAGCCATTAGGGCGGTTCTATTTGACCAACCAGAGGTGGCGTGCCGCCTGATAGTTTTGCCTCAACGTAATTTACACTAGCATATACATAGCAGACGGTCCGATATTAAAACGTCTACAGCTTTTGTGCGCGAAACTGAAACCATTTAGAGCGGGAGCCTCGACGGCGTTGAAGATAAAAGTTTATGAGTTATACATAAAACGATTTTCAAATCATATTTATGAGTGTCGTCCGAACATCTGCAACGGCTAGTTCGCGAGGAAATTGAAACCGTCGAGTGCATAACGTTTTCACGAACAATTTAAGTTTGTATTGTGCTCAGGACGCCGCGAACTATGTGCTTTTTGCAATGGTCAGGGTATCCGACCAACTTTATTGTTATTTTGTACGTCACTCTTTTAGTACCTTTTGTTGTTATTTCTGTTGTTATAGCAGTCCTTTTGGTCTATTAACTGGCAGTGCTTCCGAAGAATGGGCTCGTAGCTTAACCAGCAACGTAAAAATCCGCGAAATCTTTTTTGTAACCACCGTCTGAATTTAAGACGAACATCACCTTCTGTTGTATGCTTCTTAGAACATCTCATGCTTTAAACTTATCTGTCACTAGATTTCTGTCGGTCTCAGTTACTACTACTTACAAGCTGATGTCAAGCCAAACGTAAATTGCAGTTAAAAAATATTTTATCCTTATGTTTCAAATCTGTGGTTTGTTAGTATTTTCAGTCGCAATTTAATTATTGATATTGATAAATATCATCAGAGAGATAATAGAACCCTGAAAGCGTTTCTACGTGTTTTCGCTATTTTATATTTTTGCTTGAAAAATGTATATCTACAAGCGAAACTACCGGCATTAGCTAGTTTTATAACAGCCCTGGTGTTTAACGTTCCTATACTTCAGTAGTAACTACTATTATTCCATAGGGATGAGAGGAAATAGCTCTAGCGAAATACAGCGCTTTAATATTACACACAGCCAAAATGGTAAATGCAGACAATAGAAACAGCAATAATCGTCATATCAAAACACAAATTTGTGTCAAGAGCAGCGAGATATTCTGTCCGAGAGATCCGTCACCTGTCAAATCTGGAAATTGAAAACCGTAGCGAAAGCACCAGATTTCAATTAAAGCTCATATGGACGTATCATCATTTCCAATAATGATGTCAGCATAATTTAATTATGGTGTTACCATTATGGTGAACGAGATGTTTAAGTACTTATATTTTAAATGCTGCGGGTATCTCTTCACATACACTCAGCATATGGGCAAGAAAGCGAACTGTCTTTATTGGATCTTAGTCTTGATTGACATTCCATGTATAGGTATATCCAAAATAATGTCTAGTTGTAATTTCGCACCCAGAACATGTCTTTCACCAACTCTTGATAAAATATTAAATAAGATATTATATATTCGGTCATTGTTAATTACCATTATCTGTAGAATGTGGTAAATCAAGTCTCTAATAGCACTGAACAAGGACAAAACGTCGTCCTTTTTCTTGTAGACGACGAACCTACTCCACTCTGACAAAATAGTTTAAAGTACGCCGTGTTACTGATTAATCTAGACGCTCTGCAATTACAGAATATTTATCGTCATTTCAACGTTTCTTAAAGGAATTAAATGTAACAAGAAAGATTTCAGAGCGCTTACGTATCTCTTCATTATTGGGCGTTCGTTGTTAAAAGACGAGAAACGAGTTATCCTTAACACAATGTGGGTAAGTCAGCGAAACTCGAGTGCAATTTAATTTGCATCAAGGCCAAAGCAAAAGCGTCAGCGGTATAAGACGAGCGCGAGTAATAATGACGCGAGCGGTCCGCTTGCAAGACTCAACATATTTCGTAGAACGGGAAATTGTGCAAATGAGTTGTTTGCCGTGTGTGGTAGTAATAGTGTGGTGAATGGATTGTGTTCTGGTTTCACTGTGTACCTTTTTTATCTAAGCTTAAAATACTTTGTGTCAGGAATTTAAAATTCAATAGAATGATGCCAAAGTACGGGATTAACGATGAACTACCACTTTAAGTAGATGTTTTGCTCGTTGTTTGTTTCTGATTTCGATGACTAGCAATATTGTTGACTACAAATATTGACTTTCTTTAAAAGATCAGTTTTGTGGAATCGAAACTGGCCATCACATGTTCGATTGCTCATCTGCTTTAAAAATTTACTCTCCTATTCCAAACTGTTCATATAATTTCATGACGTAGAAAATCTTGCATCCACATTTATTTGTACAGTTAATTCAGCAGACACAGAACACAGTAGTTAGCATCGGGTGAGCGCCGCTGATGCAGCAAATGGCGGTTTGGATCGCTAGGTGCCATGACACTCGAGATGTGCCGTTTGTGTCTAATTTATTACCATTAAATACTCGTATTAAAGTGTATTTATACTATTGGGTGGGTTTGCGAAATACACCAGGGGATTTTGTGATAATTACGACTATGAATATAGGTGTAGTTGTATTTGAAGTAAAAGTTATTTTAGTTATAGCTGTAGAGTACTAATATTGCTATAGTTATTACGGGTGATTGTAAGATCTACTCCCGCACCTGATTTTGCTTAATCTATTTTTTTCAAAAGTTACCTCTTGTGACTTCAGCGGCGAAGTACATCCACTTTTAAGAAAATATAAGTGACTTAAAATTATGGAAGTAATTATTTCTTTTATAAATCTTAAAACAGAAATGTTGTTTTCAGAAATACTGATGAAACTTGTATCTCCTCCTACACCTTTGTCGTAACTATAAGTTTGTCGTGTGTTTATGCAAACTTGGCTAGTATTAAGCGTATGTAAAGTTCCGCATGTGCTGATTTATGTGAATTATAGTTTATGTCATAATCCTCGCAGCGTTGCGATGCCTCGTCACGGTTCGCGAGTCAAAGTTTCTGTTGCAAGGAAAACGTTTCTTAAAATGCATTAATCATACCACTTTAAGTCACCGCGGTATCAAAGTCTCGATCCTATCTCTATATTATAAAGTTTATAATGGGCTGCATTCAATCTTGCGTAAAGTTGAACGTATAGCAGGCGATATCTTACTTCGGTTTCGCTCCCACTTCATGTTTTGCATTTTCTTTGAGGTTTTCAGTCGGTATAATTCAAAGGGTTTCCACTCAAAATAGGACTCGCGCGTGTGCTAGTTCGAACGTTCTCGTACGCGGCGCTCGGCGGTCGCACCTTGATAAGAAACTCTTAATTAAAATAAACGTTGAACACAAAATAAGTAGGTGCTCAAGTTCACAACGAGAGCGCCCACAATCATACTAATATTAACCTTAAAAGGCCATCACTGAAAATGAAACGCTCCTTTAATTTTCTCAAAATCACCCGAGCTCGATCTCAGTTTTAATTCGACAAGGAGAAGTCAGCAATCAAAAGAACTAACGGCGTCTCCAACGAGGCATTTCCATACGCGAAAGAGGGCTTTGCAAACGACACCGTATTAGTTCGCAACTGATTACATTCCCCCGCCGCCTTCGCTGCAAACGACTCACAATGAAGTAGCGACGAATAAACTTCATTACGCCGAGTTAAGCATGGGAAATTATAAGGAGGAATTATCTCCGAATGGCGGCGGGGGCACGTACGCGAACACTTCGGGATTATGGCCTAAGGCACTTGTAGGACACGTCGCCCGTTCCCGGCTGATTGTCGCGGCCGTTCAAATTATACGAGTACGGCTGCCATGTAAATGTGTTGTACCTGGAATTTCCTTGGCGTCGGATTTTGTGTGTTTGTGCGAAGTAAAGCGTAGGTTTTGCGCTTTGTGAAATTGGTTTCGGATGCCACGGGCTGACGAAGTGCACAGTCCCTTGAGAAAAGTAAATAGTGGCCCGATAGAAGGCTTCGCCAGAGGAGATCTAAATCGGTCTTTGTCTCGTGCTAAACGCTATTCTTTTGAGAGATTTTCCATCTTTGCGGAAGCTTTAGGGTGGATTGTATTGGATGTCGAAATTGAAGGCTGCAGCGCATTTTCCGAACCGATGTTTAACATTAAAGGGAGTTACTAGTTTTACTGAACATCGCGTTATATTTACGTTATGTTTTATAGTAAAAAATTTATATTTGCATATGATCATCTACAAACATACTGTATGAGTCATTCTTTTATTACAAAAAAGAAACACTCCCAAAAACAATGATAAAACCAAATCTATTACAATAAAATATAATAGATACAAAGTAAATTTCGAAGCAAACAACTCGTAATCTACTCATCCTTCCTGTTTAACCAAGCTAATCTATTATCAGATGTGCTCCATAATTGTAAGTTAAAGTTTGGGGCTAGGCATACGAAACTGTTTGTCGACATTCAATGATCTTGTGGATACAGTTACAAAATAAGTTTTAATTAATGGATTGGCACTTGGAGACACGAGTGTGTGGATTGAGGACGAACACAGAGGTTACATTACACTTAGCAGATCTCGATCGACCTTCCCAATTTGTAGCGGACTTATTAGGACTTATTACTGATACTTTTTGGATTTTATTCTTGATAGTGATGTTTTCTATTTAACATTTTAGGGAAGTTTCTACTTATTGGCAAGAGAAGTCATAGTTAAAAAAATTGTAAATGTAATTAATTCAACAATAACATGAACAAAAAACTGATTTACAATTTATGTATTATACAGACTTACCAAAAAGCGTCATATTCGTTAAATTCCATGAGTCTTTAAGCTAATACAATTTGAATGTTTTATCCACTTTCGAATTCTATAGCAACTGAGGAACAGCAACTTCAATAAAGAATTCCAACAACTAAAACATTGTCAACTTAAGATCGCCATAAAGAAGGCGATGCGCTTGGCATTTTTCAACAGCCGCGACGAGCACGTAAAGAAATTTAATTATACAAGTTTTACGCAAAATCGATAGTACATAAAAGCACAAAGCGCGAGTGAAACAATTTGCCAACATTACTAATAACAGGAAGTCGTCTCGTTACTCACGAGTGAATGGTGGGTCGCCAATCTCGCGAGCGCGCCCTTCACTTCTTCACTTAATGAATGAGAATAATTTCGCCAAAATACTTCGAAGAGACGGGACACACGCCCCGGGAATTTTTCAATTTGCAACTGACATAATGTAATAAGAGTTCCACCGTGAGGATGCCGGCGTAACGTAATTAATAACCTGTGAAATATTACCTGTTACAATGAATTTAGCGGATAAAAGTTGAGTGATAAATTTAAATAACAGCCCGTGTACGGTATGAGTGCCCGAAATACTTATGGATAGTTTGTCCCGGGTGATAAGTGGGCGCGTCGGAAGCTTTACGGGAATCGCAAGTTTGTACTCGCCAGCCTAATGAACGCGTGAACGCGGAATAACTTTGCGAAAGCTTGAATAATGTATGCTTTAACGAGATGTTTTTCTTGAGGGAATCTCATTAACCCACTTTCTGATTGTGTGAATGTAAACTTCGGCAACTTCTTATTCTTTAGTGAGTGGAATCTTTTATGAGTTTTGTAAATTAAATCACCTAAGAATTAAAATATTTTTTCGTCCCCACAGACGAAAGATATCTTCAGTACAGTCGTGGCCACAAAGTATTGATTTACCTGAATATTAAATATACACACATATTACAAACAGATGAATCGCTAAAATCGAATACCCTTTATTACGTCCATAAAATTTACCGATATTATCTCAACCGGGCCAACAGGGCTATAAAAGTAATCCTTCTATTTTAATGGCTCTCCAACCTGCGGGATGCAACAATGTGCCCAATTTGCTCCCGCCCGCTTGCCTCCCGCCGAAGCGATCGCCGATTTCCTCAAAGACAATTTCATCTCCATGTAGACTCGCGTACATATTTATCCACCTGAGCAGTTTAATTCCCCTCGGATGTGTACAATTCTTGAAAATATACTGAGCCGGCAGTAACAATAAATTAACGTTACAAGATGTTACATGAACAATGGACTTGTTTTTCCGCTCAACTAGAACCAATATAGCATTTTAAATATTCACATAAAATCCTTCGCCCGGCGTTGTTTAATCGGTGCGTTAAATTCGAGAAAAGTCGAGAACACATCAAATATTTACACGGCACGAGCGTTGTTTCGACAAATGGGATAATATCGCGTTCATGCATCTAAATCTAAACTCGCTTATTTTCAGATAAAAGTGAACTCGGCGCGTAGAAACGATTCGATAATTCGTACTCTATAGAAAATCGGGCGAGTCGCGTTCCGTTTCTTTTTTCGGATTCCCCCACCGAATCACCATTAATCAAGTGGAACTCTGAAGTTTCACGCTACCTCCCGAATCTAATTTCGCAAACAAAGAAAACGAAAACCTGTCTACCTTTATCAATCAAAACTGTTTGAAAATTCTATACCGTTAGTTCGCACTGCGGGGTCGTGCAACGGAGACAATTGGAAAAATGTATCACGAATAAAAAGTCCTATCGGAATGTAATATCGAGAGGACACGGTTCGGAATATTCTTGTCAAGTGAAAATAAAGGGTCAGGAAAATACAGTGACAGGTTGTGAGTGGACAGTGGTCATCCGAAACGGGCGCAACTTTCGAATAAATAAACCGGCGAGCAAATAACGGACGTCACCTTCACGTGCCCCGCTGCCTGTCAAACACCACCTGGTTCGCGACATGTTTGTGAAATAAAGAAATCCCACTATTATCAACTCGATATTCAATATCTTTCAATTACTTACAAATGATAAAAACGTAAGAGGTCACAAACAAGTCAAGCTTTCTGGTGTGTTCTTATTACTGTGATAATCGTGATCCACAAGAATAAGTATATTTGAAGTTTTTGTTACACAATATGTACCATCGTATTGTTACCTAACCATGCCAAGCTATACTACCTAATAATTTATATTGATAGGTGTGTATAACATTGTAAAGTCAAATGTCACAGACCCGAGGCTACTGGTAAGGTGCATAAACAAACCGTGCGCTGAATCATCGAGACCCAAACGCACTTTATTCAATGAAATAGTGAGTTTATAGACTCAATAAAGTTTGTTTAAATAACATTTACGAAACCTGTATATAAAGATGGAAACATCGCTCATTCCAAATATCCAGTTCAAATTTGAAACGTTGAGCGTTCAAAACTTGAAATATCTACATTTTATATCTGAAGTGACAGGTGTTGGTCCCATCATCGTTTACGATTGAGGACTTTCCGCTAACACCGAAAATATTTTTTACGATTTTACTTGATAAATTAGGAAAGTTGTGCAAAACGTTTGCACGAAGTTTGTTTGCTACGAATTTTATTCGCCGAATTCTGTCCTTTATTTGCTAATCGTTAGCAGAATCAAAGGCGAGCCCTTCACCGCGGAACTCAAGTAAATAAATGCAAGAAAAACTGTTGACAACTCCAAGTGCCGACGTAGAGATCCCACTTTGTCTTTAGCATAGCATTTGACTATGCAAACATAATTAAGTAGCCGCTCCACTAGCGCCCGACTTCATTGACTTCTCCGGGAGTAAAAAAGGCAATTTAGCTTTCTGACTTTTATTAGAATAGGAGGCGATATTCCAGCAGGATCTGTAGGAGTCCTATATTGCATACCTGAATAAGATTGGTTATTTTTTAGCAAGTTATATTGTTATTTTATTAATTCCATATTTAGTTCAATTTAAATTCAGCAAAGAATTCATATTAACGCAAATGAGGTATTTTTTTTTTTTTATATTATTTACTTAAGTATCAACTTTTTATCATGTGCTAGTCATGGATTTAATCTTTCTTCTTAAAATTATATGCCTTCTTTTACTTACAAAAGTACAAAACAACAGCAATAATACGACGTCTATTCAAAGCAGCCCCAAATCGACGAGAACCCTAGATGCGTTTTGTTTCATAGCCTACAGAGTAATGTTAAGGAAGCAATATTATGCAAATCCATCCGTGGATGCCGCAAATATAAAAAGCTCGCGCTCTCGCACTTTGCATCTCAAGGCTATGCATCTGACTGATGCCGGGATGCCCCAAGAGGGTACAAAAAAACCGAGACGCAATTTGAAATTCTATGCGTTCTCAACACACCTGCGTGAATACTTTTGTAAACTTTGAAAAGAATAACATATTTTACAACAGTTGTAGAAGTTTTAGCATCGTTTACTAGAGGAGCGTCACGGTTTTTTCCATTGTAATTCATAGAATTTATCATAATTGAAAAATGTCCAAGCAAAAATGTAAGCCTTTGAATATACTTCATTTTCATCAAAATGCTGTAGTAATAAAAAACATTCACCATAGTACTAGGACAGTTATAAAGCAAATAATTCTTTATACAACTGCGTGATGGTATGTTTTATCGTTGTTATATGCAAATATTTGCTCGGGATTTCATTCACACCATTTACAAAACATAAAGCTCTTGATTAGGTGTGTAATTGTTTGAAATATTTGTTAGATCGCTTTTTCAATACCCAGTATCATAAAAAGATGGTACTACTGTTCTTTTAATATAAAAGAAAACAGAAGATGGGTTCGCTAATGAATATATTTAAGTACCTACTTTTTAGTGGCACTAACTCGTTCCTATATTATTTATAATTTATTCTAGACATTTCACACTCTCAAACTCCGTATAGATTTTGATTTCGGCACGTCTCAACGAGCAATCGCCACGTAGAGCGAGAGAGAAGCGATGATACAGCGTTATAACAAGGCCAGAATACGAGGGCTAGTCGAGTGGATCCATAGGATGTCGAGCTGATAGCAACAGCCGATGTCGGTCGTCAACGTCGCTTTGTCTTGTACCACTGACGCTAGCAAACCGAACTACGGGTATTTGCATAACAATGCTCCGAATTTGATGCGTACCTATATACGAGCCGACGCCAATCTTCAACATAACTATTGTATACAAATAAAAATAAAAAGCAGTTTATTTATGTTACAATCCCAACATACAATACAATAGATGAAAATAAAAGTATTAATAGCGATTTTATATATCAAATTGATTGCGCCGAATATACACACTCAAGTTGGGAAACTGTTCATTGTTTGGCTGACAAAGTGCAAAAGCTTTCAATAGATAGTACACAGACGTCGATCTCGATCAAAATCAAACCTGGAATAACGTTTCAATGCAAGTTCGGCTCTCGGATCCATAGCTTGATCGTATTATGCCAGTTAGTTCCCCCGTATATGGAACAAGATGAAGCTACTCACATAATAGTTCTATTGTCCGCTACTGAAGATGTTATCTTAGAACCAATTGAAGCAACTAACGTTACTGACGTGCTGATTTAAGTGTTTGCAACATCACAAAATTGGTTTAAATTGTTTGTACAAGTTGTTGAGGACGTTTTAGTGGTCTTTGTGTTTGAGAAACGTACACAATTGAGCTATAAAAATGAATTCCGCAGTGGAGCTACATTTTTCGCCGAGATACCGCTAGTAATCTGCTAGAGCAGCAGGAAATCTTCAGCCTCCACTCCTTCCTTAATTAGCAGAATATTTCAGAGAAAAAAGAAGCAACAGGAAGCTTCGCTGAGAGTAATAAAAGGAAGCGGCTCGTGACCGTTACGGCTGCCTAATGGAGTCACGTTATCTACAAACGGCGAATAAACAACTTTACAACGATAACAAAGTTTAAATCCAAATTGGCCATCCAATTTTTATATTGAACATCGCAAATTAATAATTTTAATAAACTTCGATTTTATTTCAATTTAAAATCTAATTTCGAAAAACAAATTAGAAAATGACTATTATTTATCAGTATTTGCAAATCTCGGCTTCGCATAGAAGATAAAAAACTTGATTTGCGACTCGAATTCCATGCTTTGGCATTTAAGTCGACCGTAAAAGCATCGAATAAATTGTAGGTCAGAAGGGACAGATAAAGCGAAGAGCGTATTTCCACGGTTTTTTCTCCCAAGTTATTTTGTGGAATATTGACTAGTTCATTTATTTCGCTTTCAAGTAGGTTGCGATTGTAAATTTGTTTTTTCTTTCATTTTATGTGAAGAAAATCAGTTTTTAGCTCCAAAAAGTATGCAAATAAATGATGTATTACGTGTGCTTATTTATTGTTCTGTAAATCAAAAATATGTTTTGGTAGAAAACATTTTTTGATGGCATAAGTGAATTTACCATCATGCACAATTGCAACCATCACATATAATTATCAATTTTTTTATGAAATTAAAACGAAAAAGACGTTATTTATTAACTAATTTAAGATTCGAAAAACAACAAAACATAATTGGTGTAAATACATCTATTTTGAGAGATCGCGACCAAAATCAAAACTTCATCCTCAAAATGAGTATCGAAAATTTACATCAGCTCGTAATACCGTACCGGCTGAGCCTTTATTGTAAACGGCGTAATTTGAATTTCGTCTTTGATATTCAAATGAGCCTCTACTTGAGACACTGCCTTAGTTATTTGAGTTTTTGTAAAGCAATCAAGTTTGTTTATAGGAGTCCGTGTAATTGTAAATCTCAGTCTGTGGTCTTAATTAATGCACAAAATCACTTTCGGTGCCTTTGACGAAACGGCCCTCTGTAAAACTGAATAAAATAAACAAAGGGAAAAATCGTTCCTCTTTTTGGCTTAATTCAGTTATAACGTTTCGGCTAGTAATGTTGCGGATTTGTGCTGTATAAAACATTGTTTTTTCGAGGTTTGTACGAATAGTAGTTTTGTACCTTAATCATGAATTAAGCTAATTTCCATACGGGGAAATGGTTCGCGTGCGTTCAATCCGCCTTTCCGTGTTATAAACTTTTCAGTCGGCTCGTTTGTCTCGAGATCGAATCGATATCGATGCGGCATCGACAAGTCACGAATTCGAAGCGTCCTATGATGTACCAAGGTACACGATGCAAACGTTATATTGTCTCGGAGACTTCGCAGAAGGGCAGTGGAAACTCAGGGTAGCATTCGGTAGAGGAGTTGCTTGTGTAGCTTACGTAGTTTTAGTATGAAACATTGCTTTTACTGTAAAACAGTATGAGGTTGCAGTGTATACGAAGGATTTTTTTTGTAGATTGATCAACTACATATTCGGGTAACGATTTACTACATATTGTTGTGTGTTTCTATATGGTTTTACAATAATACTTGTTTAAAAGAAAGTCACTAAATATAACTGAGGTAAAGTATTAAAGATAAATCATAAGAAAAAAGATAAAGAGGAATAGTCTGTTGGTCGTCGACGAATACTTATTATATGGAAAAAAATCATGCCTTTGTAATTACTAAAATTTTAAGTCCTACCAATTTTATTGTACATTTCCGTAAATAAATTTTCTTTAAAAATTCTTTGAAAAGTTTACAACTGCGAAACAAATTTATTTTTGCTTCTGATTTGATGAATGATAAACTTTACCATTCTAATACAAAAATGTTTTAATCAGTCCTTTTTTTTCATTTAACAAATAACCACAGCATGAAAAATGTATACATTTTGCCCGTCAAATATACGCCTCACGTGACAAACAACGCCCAACAATAAAACCGCGCATAACTATCAGCTATTTGTAAACAACGTTTAAAAATTTAAACCAGCGTGACAATAATTACAAGGGAAGCGAGGCGATTCGCGAACGCGACGTGTCGACAAGCCGTCGAGTTAGCACGTTAACATGCATTCTTTCGCTGCGTTCATTACCATAACAAGTAGTTTCGTTAATCAAATGTACGAAATTAATAGCGCAGTTTAGAGTCGACGTACCGCCCGACAATCACACGGCCATTACAAATTGCTAGCAATTACCGCAACGCCACCCGTCCCCTAACCTTTTACCTTCATGACGACATATTTTTATGCGGCACGCTGAATTTTTCATTAAACACAACATACATAACTTTTTCGATATATGCGTAACCGCTAATTTATTCATTTTAAGCAGCAATGTACTTTAAAATGTGACGGGAGGTGAAATCTACACCGTATGTCATTTTCATGTTAAAATTGTCTCAAAACTAGCTTGCGTTTTACAAAACATGGGTGGGGCGTTGGTGCCCATTGTGCAGTTTGAGGGGGAGAATACCACCCTGTGCCTGTTATCGAGCGTCTGGCGGAGGGGCCCACAAGTACTCCGAAAAAGGGTTGACGTCAGACATGCGTCTGATCATAAAACCAATTAGCTATTATGACGTGCATATACTTTCCGACTTCGAGTATCGGTTATAAGTGACATAGAGTAGGTTTAAGTCTGAAGGGGTGATAGCGTTTAAAATTTATGATCGATTTTCTTACTCGAGGGATGTTCATCTAGATGGTGAATTATGATGTATCCTGTACATAATCGGTTGATTATGTATGTGCCCATTATAAGTTTATAATGGGCACGGGGAACTGTATCACGTACACTAGTGTGTAACGTTTTAAGTTCATATAATATATTTCACTTTAAGACAACAATTATAACAATATTACAATACATCGCGATGTGAAAACAATAAATGACTGAGCCGAAATTATTTTATTCTTGCGAAAATTAATTAATAACGTAATAACTATTATACAATCCTATTGCATCAATGAAGTAGTTCCTGAGTTTGATTTCCTGGTCAAGCATTACAGTTTATGTTAATTTTCAAGAACTATTAAGCCATAGGGTTTCTGGCGGTTAAATGGCTGCGGATACTGTAAATTTGGCAGTACCGATAGTTTAATATACTCTTAGTCTTATACAAAACCAAGACAAGATGAAATAATTGTCTTTGCTTCCCAAAAATAGTGTTTAATCCATCAAAAAGACTCCAACAACAATCACAAAAACGCTATGTAAAGCGAATAAAATATAATGAACAGAATCGCATCATTGACTGTTAGTTATAATATTTGCAACAATTTTTGATTAATTGCATTTTGCTTTAAACCACGAATAAAAATTAACTAGTCTTATTTTTAAACAGAATATATTTCCATTGCATAGATCACACGTTTAAAACTAAATAAAACTTAAAAGATATGCAGGGAAGCATTCTACATACTCAAAGATAAATCTCACCATTCCTCATCTTTGAATGATGTTATCGCGATTTCCCAAATGTTTCACTCTTTTTGATCTAAATTCTTTATATTTGGCTCCGCGTTTCGCTTTTACCAACCACACATCACGATTCTTTTGTGGAGCGATAAGGCTTAGTAAAAAATCGAATGTTTATTCGTAGCGCACTGCATTCCACGTACTGAGGATTCTTTTTAAAGTTTCTTTGTTGCTGCGCTTCTATTTTTCACTATGAAACAGACAAAAAGTCAGACAGTTTTGTGACAGTTTTTTAGGGACATGTGCACGGTTTTCTGGTGTCAGTATTGCGGCGAACTATTTTTGTACTGCAACAGTATTACTAGACGCTCCAATTACATGTAGTGTTGATTGAACACTAATTACGAGGCTTTGTTGTAAACTTGGGTACGTCTGTGTTTCTGAAGCATTGTTTAGTCTTCCTTATTTATAATATATTTATTCAATTACATTTATTTATTATGCTTCAGTAGTATTGCAAATGGCTGCATCTTTTACACATCACATAATGTTACTAATGATAAAATATATATGTATTTATATTTAAATAAAAATTCTAAAAATCTTTTAGGATTTGCAATTTTACATTAGCATATTGCCAAAAAAAACGATTTCTTGAAAGTAATTAACGACAGAGTTAGATAGGCTTAGCAAAAAATCAGGTAATACTATGAAAAAAGAAATAAATCAAGTAAATAATCAGGTAGAAGTGTGTTAGCTACTTGGCTGTTAAGGAAAACACCATCTGCGTCATTTCTTACGTTTACTGCAACATTATGCTGAAGAGACCGTTAGCTTCAATTGCAATGCATCCATTGTAAATACTGCTTACGCTAACCGAAAAGAAAATGTATTTTGTAATACGACGTACGTAATGTACGCGTATTTTAAGCAGATGCCATGAACTTCAGAACAAAAAATACAATGGTGTGTGAAATAAAATCGCTACAAATAATTATCCGCGATTAGGCTACTTGAGCTCGAAATTGTTGGCCAAACTTTCGTCGAAAATACTTATTGCTGAATAAAAAATAATCAAGATATTAATGCGATCAAAAAGCGAGCAAAACTCGAGAAAAGAAAACTTTAATTAAACTTTCGAAAATCATTATCAGATAACATTATTCATTAATTTTAAATGGTGCCGAGACGACGGCTGATAATTTTTGCCGTGCTCCGAGTAGACAGGAAATGACGTAAGATTTATCTTCGAACCGAAGGAATTACTTTGTACCAACTCGGCGAAGAAATGGAAATCTGTAGGTTTATAACTTTGGAGAAAATTGTTTTTTTCCCAATTGGAATAATATTAGCTTTTGGTGATGTGGCAACTTCTCGTAACAAACGTTATTAAATCTTTTAAAAGGGCACCGAGCGGTGTTTCATTTCATGGAATAGGTATCGAGAAAGATTTTCATTAATAAAGGCTTACGGTACGTCAACAGAATTTTGACGGCAGCCGAGTATTTATTGAAGGGACGGCCGCCTATAACCCGAAAGGAATATAACGCATTCAAATATCAACGAAATTTATCAACCTTCGAGCGTTGGTCCCAATACGTTTGGGTCGTTTATGGCATATTACAGTCGAACACTCGTCAGCTCCTCTCCGGAAAAGTCAATTTGACATAGATTACCGAACAACTGGGGAGACTTACTAAAACGCGACTGTTTGTCGTTATTCCCTTTGATATGAATAATGAATGTAAGACTTCCACTCAATAGAATTCTAAATTATAAACGCCTTTATTGATATGTGGTACTTTTCAAGGTTTGCTTTGTTAAATTATTAAGCCTTTGAATCAATAACGTTTTGTTTCATGCTTTAGGTAATAAATATGACTGTCTGTAATTTTTTACGCTCATACCATTAAAGAAATGTTGTTCGATCAAATTAGCAATTTTATTTTAAAGGAGCAAATTAGTTCATATATTTGTGAGCTCTACTAAGATATAAACCTTTTATAGTGAGAATCAGATGCTCGCGGAGAATTTTTGACGTAATATTTTTTTAAACATTTTGACAAAATCACAATCTATTATATCCCGAAGCCGAAAATAATAGCAGAATAAGGGCTATCTCACAGAGATTTGCCTGTCCATCCCTTCACGAAATAAGGACAGTAATAAAACAAATGTGAACTGAGCGCTTGCTGATACGCACGATAATATCGAAACATTTTATACCATAATACTGCAGTCCACATTTGTCCCACAGCTGGGAAAGGGGTTCTGTAAAAGGGTGCAGTAGATAGATGTTAATCTAGTCAGAGCTATCGCTCTGAGTTGATTCGGCATGCTTTTTATATTATGTCATTATTTGTAGTAGAAAACCTAAATTCATGATTACTGTAATAATTGAAAACAAAAATATAGTAGCTTATCCATAACTAATCCGTTTTGAAGCGGTCTTGATTCGGCAAAAGAAACTTGGCTAACGACTACATAGAGGAAAAACAAAGTCCAGGCTAAATCACTGTTATTGCCGTTGCGTGTCACATTATCGTTCGACGATCCTGCGGAATGTACTACAAACATAACATCCAATAAATAAAACAGCTGTATGTGTCGAAAGCCTAAGCGACCAATGAGTGGGTAGTGTAACTCCATGGGCGCGCTTCGCGACGATGTTCTATTACAAAAGGGAATTGGATCTTGATTCATTGGTTCGGAAAATCGGCAGCGTACCTTGATAATTTCATTTCTGTACAATTTGACCGCGTCCGTGGTCAGACGATTCTTGGGGGCCTCCGCGGACCCGAACACAATGCAGGGACTCCCCTACGGCCCTCACACACAATACTAAGCTTTTATTGCCCCCTTTTACAATCTCCCATTACCTCCAAGGCTTCGGCGCCACTGGGAATCAGCTTCGTTACACTTCATTTTTTTTACTTCCAACGACTTTTATGTCCGTCAATTTTGGCACTGACTACACAGAAAACTCGATTTAGGCCATACGCGACAAATATTTTTACCGGCAAAAGCAAAATACTCTGTGGAATTGGACGGAAATATTCGCACTTTTTCACGGTGCCATCCGATATAAGTAAAAACAACAAAAGGATCGCCAGCATCGGAGATACAACAAGGATGACACAACTATTGATAGCGGTAGAATCAAAAATATCGCATTAGATGTTGGTTTTATCCGGCGCTTGTGCTTGGGCACGGAGCGCGCCCTCTTAGCTTTTACTCGGATTGTGTTGGCGCAAATACAACACGGCAATACTGTAAATACACTTGCTGGCGGCACAAATTGAAAAATTTGTTAAATTCATGAATATGAATAAGTGTTCCGTAGCCGTGAATGGGGCATCAATTATGCAAAATGTACTCGTACTGCATTGATCGGCAGGCGCCACTGCGACACGCCGGCTCGATCTGATGCGCGACACAATCGATGTGTTCATCAGCAGGAGCTATATCGACACTCATTTAAATTTCGCACCCTTATCTCAATTAATTCCATCGGCAACATTCATTGGACATGCACGTGCCAATAAACGTAACAATAACGCGACTCTCGCTTAGGCGTTCAGCGATGCCGATCAAATATTATTTGCGGACGCTACCTCGATCCTACAATGATCGGCTTTTATTTCGCAAAATTAAATTTCCAACTCGTCTGGGTTCGTAGGCGATTTTTACTTGCTATTGTTCATTCAGAGTTGATGTAATCTATTTTTGTGTGGAGTAACGACCTGGTATGCCATTATGATTCTAAATTTTATGCTATACCTTTATAATATTAAACTATACTAAAACAAATTATTATGCACTGAAATGTAAGAAAGTAAGTGGGTATTCTTCCATAACTTAAAAATCAACTTGCATTTGCTACTCCTCAATTACATAATAATATGTTGTCAAAATTATTGTTATTTTTAGAGTCGGTCTCTGCCAAGGTAGGTCACGGCTAGGTTTGTCACGAAGGACGTAAATGTTCACAAAAAAATCGTATTATTATTGCTACGCATACTGTGGTGTTGTCCTTAGCTGGACTTTTATAGCCGGATCTAAACATAAAAATCGCAACTATTAGGTAAGAACTATATGTAAGACTGTGTTGGGGTTAATAGATACATCATTATCAGTCCACTTACGTTCCACTGCTGGGCACGAGCCTTCTCTACCATTAAAAGGCCATAGTCCACTACTCTTGTCTAGTGCGGGATGGCAGACTTACACACCTAAGAAATACCTAAGTACTTTTTTAGGTGTTGCAGGTTTCATCACGATGTTTACCTTTACGGTCAAATTGATAATTCATTGTGAATACACATATAACTTCAAAAATTCAGAGGTGCGTGCCTGTAGTTTAAACCTGCGACCGCCGAGATATTCGACCGTATGCCTTAACCTCTAGGCCATCACTGCTTACTAATAAACACAGCGTGTCTGTAATTATATCGCCTTGTGTCTATAAATTGAAAATCGCAAAACCGCAATAAGGTCGAGTTCGAATATCAGATATCGTCTAACCAAAGTCCAGACGCCATGTTCAGTTCACTAAATTACAGGGCGCAGGAATCGGATGCTGTGTAGCTGGACCCGTAGTTCTTTCACTCAAAGCTTTGTGCCTTTCAGCTTGTTTTCAGCTTAACTTGCGCTCTTGCGGCCGGCAAATGGAATAAGAGTTGTATGCAATTTAGGATTTCAGTTTCCGCACTACAAATTGTACTTGGCACAAGTTGTATATAGTTTTATTTCGTGCGGTAATGCATCTTTTTCGGAATTAATTTGCGAAGAGGAATTGTAGCGGGATGAAATATAACCTTTACTTAAATATTTTGCTTGTTCATCAAAATGGAACATCGTTACAATCATGCAGCCATGCGTAAATTTGTCAATGTGTATTGTAATCGTATAATGCACTCGTATAATATGGGAATATTTAACTAACCAAATCAGTCATTAATATGTGAATTATATAACTAGTCAAATCAGCCACATTACATTACGATTGAGCGAAGATATACCTATCTAAAATTCACCCTAAAAATCCAAGATCTTTTGAACTAACATCAAAATACATAAAGCAATACTTTCTTTAAAACCTAGTTAACTACATTTCACTAAAGCCAGGTATTAATATCAATCAGATAAAAAAATGCACTCTTGTCTTACACTGACCGCTTGCGCGTAATCCTTAGTCCGGCGAAAAAAGGAGGCGTGCATTCCCCTAATGAAAGCTACCCTTGCATTATTACGCCCGTACAAAACCTTATAAATAATTCACCTTAAAAGGATAGCTTACATTTACATAATTATGTAGGCAAACATAAAGTTTATACACGATAAGTCGAATTTATGTGCAGTTGACGAACGTACGCGGTATTAACTTGATGTACTACGTCGGTGACGTTCCATTGTATTGCTTAAATCATATTTTAGCGCTGTATTTGTTGATACCAAAAATAAAATTATTGTACATCTTTAATATGCGAAACGGCATACTTATTATGGAAATTTATGTGCTTGAAATAAGTATGCGATTTTTTTTATATATACCTAATTATCATTTATCTACTTTTTAAATTATTATTAAAAACACTAAGAGATAATATCCTAAAAAAATTAAAATCTAAAAGTCTATGGTACAAATAATCAACTACGGTCATTAGATTACAATCGTAACAAAAATTTTAATAATTAAGTCCAAATTATAGCGTTAATTTTTAAAAGCAATATATAATATAAAATTTTAATAGAAAAATAATAAATAACACAAAAGCACTAGGAATTCATTAGGAATGAAAATTAAAACTCCAAAACATGATTGAACTATACGCTTGTGCGCCGTCACTTAATATTCTTAAGTAACATGTTGCCAGGCCCAGATGGGATTTATACATCAACATAACATTCGCATTTTCATACAAAATCGTTCATTTTTTCCACATTCCTTTTCTGTATAACATAAAAGCTAATACGTTTATTTGTCAGAGCTCATTTTCTCGCTGGAATTTTAATTCTCTTAACGCTTTACGTGAATTAAAGTTACGGCGAACAATATAATTTTACGGCCACTAAAAAGAATTCTCTCAAAAAGGGAAAATTTACATTATAACTAGAAGTGAATTACTGAATCAAACAACATTTTGGGCCGGTATTAAAACCAATTGAATGGTAGCGGCGAAGGGCTCGTGTCTCGTGCCCCGCTTCCGCGGCAGTAACTCTATCCAGGCACGTTCCGTCAATAATTTTCTTTGAACATAACAGATCTCACTCGAGAACAAATCGCGGTGCAGTAAACATCGACTACAGCGACTTGTCTATAAAATATCATTTCCAGCTCTTTTGTTTTTCCATCGAATCCCGTTCCACAAGTGGGCAATAATTGAAAACGAAACTGTTTTGCGCGGGGCGGGATCGCGAGACACAGCATAAAGGCGCCGAGAATAGATTGAACGTATAAAATTTTCAGTCGAAATTTGCACGAACCGCCGTCGGGGGAGGTGCTCTGTATCTTTTTACTTTGTAACCTTACTTTTTATTCCATTAGAGCGCGTGTGAAGCCTCTCTAGCCAAATATCGTGGAATAATAAAAGCTGTTTAGTAATGATAATGCGGAACGCAGTTCTCGCTACACTATCCTAACTGAATTAAACTTGTGCGCTATGAGTGCCGTGTTTGTGCTTATTGCCCGGGGAATTCGTTTTTGAAATACATAAACATTCCATGTTAGCATGCCTTATTCAAATTCGAATAAAATCGCATTAAAATGTAACTCGGCTGGCGTAAAAAACCGGTCTTATTACGTTTGGAAGAGTCAGAAATCTTTTAAATTGTGATTCCCTCGGGAGTATTCTCTTTGCTTTATATGCGCAATGTACAACGCTATTGCTCTAACACAAAACTTTTTATTTCCGTTTATAGCGAGTCAATGGTCCGCGAACATTTTTCAGGCAAACTTTAACAGTGGAGGCAATCGCTCCTGAAATTCGAAAATGAAATCGTTCCGAGCGTCGCCAAGATTTATCGATGGATGTTCGAATTTACTTTGAAACTTTCGGGGCATAAAACTTATGACACGTAATCGTATATTCCAGTCAAAATATCTGCGAGAGCGAATCTTTTGGAAAATTAATCTTGTTTCGTTTATTGTTTACTTTGTTCGCGAACACTGTCATCTCAATTCAATCCGAGACGTCATCGTGAATATGTGAAATCAGAAAATATTTTGCGACTTTTTCAAACGTAATTCGCTTATTATTATATGGCTCCGTAACACTTGTGAAACCGTATGGGGTAAAGTAGATAACATAACCACATAAACGCGAAATGCGTTAACACTCAGTATTTTATATCTCACGCACTTTCTGCAATATCCTTAAATTTATACGTTGGAAATGAAAATGTTATTTTCGATACGTGTATTAATAAAATGAATGTTAAAAACCTGTATCGTGGTGTTCTAACTGATGAAAACCTTTTTATGCCTTTTCTGTTTAAGTAGTCGTAACAAATATGAAAAATACAAATAAATCATCATCATCATCTGCTTATATACGTCCTACTACTGGGAATAGGCCTTCTCCATACTTGAGAGGAATTAGGCCTTAGTCTACCAAGCTGGCGTAGGGCGAGCTAGCGAACTACATGCTTAAAAAAATCCTGAGGATTTTTATAATTGGTAAGGTTATGTTAATAAAGAACCATTGTGTTCCATTGAATAGAGTTGTAGAGTATTTAGTTTGGCCTGGTCCTGATAAGCCACTACAAACGGTGAGTGTCCACATATCCACGCTGTGACAGTAAGATAGCTTTACGGCAACCTGTCCCCGACAGTTTTAAGAACGTTTTCTGGTTTTCGGCCAGCTTACTTGTCTTGTGAAACATTGTACATTCAAGATAAAGAACACTTGTTTAATTTTCAAATTTGGAGTGTTACAGCCCACGAAAATATTTTCCATGTTATGAAATTCTCACATGGGCATAAAGTTTTTTTTTAGTTTTTTATATTTGTTTGAAAAGCCCTAAAATGAGAATAGATAAAATTTAAGAATTTTCAATTTAAATAGTTGCTCTAGCCGTCAAAATAAATCTTTGTACATCAACGTCAGAATTTGTATAATAAAGAATTAAACATAAAAAATTATCAAACTAACCAAACCAAAAATTCAAAAAATATCCTGTTAATTACACTGATGCATGTATAACCAATAAGTAAAATATTAACAAAATAAATTTGTATAGGTAGGTACGACATACAAAACATTCTTCGATACCTAATGATAATCATAACTATAAATCTTTTTATTTATAGTTTATTTATTTATTTATAGGGCTGCAGAAGACCGGGATGGTTGGCGCTTTCTTGGGGAGGCCTACGTTCAGCAGTGGACGGCGATAGGCTGAGTACATAAATCAAAATATTTTTTCTTCTCATATATGTCATCCGCAATATAAACAACCACGAGAAAAACCAATCAACAAAGAGGATTCAAAAGCTTTTTTAAACTGACTATATCACTTAAACCTCACCAACTAAATCTCATACTCGATTATTCAAACCCCGCTGAAAACAAAAGAAAAAACACAATACAGAAGTGAAGTAATAAACAGTCTGGTGGAAACGAATGGACAGTTTAATAACGTCGGTTGGACAAAGGCAAATGTCTTTGAAAGGTTAATACGAAAGATAAAATATCATTTGCAATGAAATTGCGAACCACCTTTCTGCATCCAATAAATACATTATATCATTAATTCAACTCATTCCCACAAACGTCTAGAATTTCAATGATGGGATTTGTTATTTGCCGTTATAAATAAAACATCAGTTTGAAAATATAAGAAGCCAAGCTTTCATTTTGTGCGAGCCACTAGTGAAATTAACCAGTTTTTATTGGCATTCTTCCCGTAGATGCGATTTGTTGATTAAGATAACATGGAGCTACGGACCAAAATGGACAGCGAGAATGCAATGTTACAATTAAAATTTGAGAATGGAATTGAATTATAATTTTAATTACTTTAGAAAATTATTCCGCTCTATGCACTGAAAATTTAATGTTTAGAGAAGTAGAAATTTGTGAAATAGGATGTATCCTAAAAAGCTCATATTTAAATATATAAACATAAAAACATAATTAACATAATAAGCCTACTAATTTAAATTACCTATACTGATTAGATAATGTCAACGAAACAAAACGGCAAGAACATATAACAAGCAAACAAGACCATCGAACTGAGCAAATCTATTTCAGAAGCACTAATTCAATTTTGAAATTGATTACATGGACAATCAAGCACTTAGAGATGTTACAATTCCACGTAGACGCTACAGAGCAAATTCAATATAATCGGAAAGGACTCGACTCACGATTAATTTCCAACAGGAGACTAAGGACTAAGGACGGGACGCAATAAAATACATTGCGGAAGTTTTGTCCTCTAAAATAGACACGGTTTCTTCAAATAAATACAAACATAATCGGCACACATTCAAATGAAAGTCACCAGTAGGAAACGCAATTGTCGTTTTGACACGAGAATCAATCACTAGCTGAAGTGTAATGGTGTCTATTTGTTCGTGTCCAACATTGCAGTGCCTAATCCTTGGCACAACGCTAACGGCATGTCCGCATAAAAATATCAATCGGTATCGGGATCCTGAAACGTCTTTCTGCACTTCAATTCATTTTAGACTTTGGTATAGTTGTATAAAATCCATATTTCTATAGCAAAAGTTGAGAGCATATCATGTAACTAATTGCGTTGGTGACAATCGTCTGTTATAATGCTCGTGACATAAAATAAATAATTTCGGACTAACAGAAGGTTACTCCATTTATCATTTAGAAAATAAAGCATGTAATTCATTAATTATATCTTGGAACTATTGTTTTCATAAAATTACTCGAATAGTTCTTAAGATTGTTCCCAGATCATTCTTTGCCTACTGAGCGGATAAAAAAATGTTTTAAATAAAGGAAAATATTTTATTAAATTTTTAACCCCCACTGTTACTAATTCGCTAGAGGGATCAAAGGGTCGGCACCATTATCCAACAGAAAATCGATTAGAAGTTTTTACTGACTTATGCAATAATAATATTTTTTTAACTTTTTAAATAGTTTTGTAATCATATTTTACCTACTAAATGAGGTTTGCAGACACCCATTACTAGCGTGTTTTTCGTTGATTTTTTTAAATTATTTTTCACCATAAATTACGCACGGTACCTGCCTAATAAAAAAAATATGGACCAAGCTTATAATAATTTAATAGTTTTTTCATTAAATATACACAAGTAATATAATGACATTAATTATATAACTCCCATTTCACCAACCATTACGCAATCTCATGCAAGTCAAACGTTAATTCGCAAACTATCAAAACATTCAGAATTAACAATTACCGGGAGACTGTCGAAATTGTAGTATTCCGGAACGTGCTGGAGCGTTTATGCCATTCCACCCACGCCAAAGAACTCGTTAGGTAAAATCGATAACTGCACTTATGGTATGAAGATTCGCTGGTAAATTTAACCAAATACGCAATAGAAGCGAGCAGCGGGCTGCCGCATCGAATGCAACAGTACACGCTCGGTCTTGTTAGACCCACCCAATCTGGTGAGGCTCGACGCAGTCATAAACCGGAGCACACACCGCAGCTAACATTCCACCCGATATTACTATTGTGAAACTAGAACCCTACCGGTTTTACGTAAGGAAATCTCGTCCTTTGCTATTGAAATGTTTAGATTTTTGCGGCAGTGTGTATTAGCTTTAATTAGTTGGCATGTCATATTTTCTTAGGCAATGTTGTATGTTTGACAGCCGTTGTTTGCATTCATGTTGAATGTAGTACTTCAGTCAATTTATAATTGACCATAATTTTGTGTTTTGAAACAAAACCAAATTGTACAGAATTTAAAAAGAAATTTCTCATCAAATGTAAATTAATTTAAAAGTTAAAAATGTTTTCACGTAGGCTTTTGCTTGTAATGAATATACTACCCATTGAGATCGTGGCTTCCTGCGGAGAAGAAACATCACGAAACTCTTTTGAAAAATGTGTTAATTTACATTCTATACAAATTACAAGCAAATTACGTGTTGGATTTTTCAGTAAGCTGAGCCATATCATCACCCAAATTTCATTCCCAAAAATGTTATGTTGCTAACAAACTAAACATGAGTCAGAAGACATCCAAGGGAATTTGAAAACAATTGTTTTTGACACATACTGAAATGCCGCTTCATTCCAATACATGATTTCCACTAGCTCATTAATTACGACCACTTTTTGGTGTTTTCTATAACAACACGACTGCTTGTAGAGTCACGTGAATGTAGACTGTTATCATAATCACGATTCCCTAATTCTTAAAAAGAATATTGTGAAAACTTAAAGGTATTGTCTATTGGATATTATTGCAATTAATTCAATTTCCACTAAGTGCGTTCAACATTATTTTGTTTTTGATTTTGACGTTACATAAAGGCAAATATGCCTATATTGCCCGAAGGAGTAGGCAGAAGTAAATTTCTGTATAAAAATTTTGCTTGAATCAGTCCCACATAGCATGGGGCGAGTCAATTGCCATTTTTCAAACACATTATTCCTGTCAATAGCTATTGGAAATATAAAGTGGATTTCGATAACTTGTAACCCTACAGAAACAGCTTACCAAGTAAAAGGAACGAAAACAATTGGAACAAATATGCATGTACTTAAAAAACAATTGCTTGTCGACATGCTGTTATTTAAAATACGCCGACGGCATGAAAACAAAACATGTAAAGAACTTAATGTTTAACCCCATAAAAGTGACTTAATTTAGTGCAAATGACTTCTTTGAAATCTGTTTCATTATATTATGATGTTTTTCCATGTCAACTGTACAGTTTACGGGGTGTAGGTACAAAAGAAGAAAACAATTTTCTAATATACTACTGGGAAAACTTCAAAATCTACTGTTAATTTAATACTTAGTTTATTTTTTTTTATGATTTTATTTTTACTATTAACGGACCTAATGAAGTAATATATAACACGTGTCTATCTGTCGACACGAATCAAATTTTAGCGTAAGTACCTGCTTAATTTCTTTTAAATATTGTGTTTTCATAGAATCTCTTAATAGATAGACGTAGTATTCCTCCGTCATGTACCGATATTAATTCATGTATTTCATTTAAAAGATATACCTAAAGAAATAGCTCATATACTTCGTCACACTGCTAGGCTCAAGCCTTCCAATAACTGACAGTGTTAGGACTTAGTTCCAAGATGCTGTTCCAGTTGGCTTTAGTGGACTACACACCTCAGAAATACCTAAGAATTTCACGATGTTTTTCTTCGCCATTACGGTAACTCATTGTGAATACAGACATAACTTGAAAAAATCAGTTTTAATTGAATTATCCGTCGGTCAGTATGACCGAGTCCTTACGCTATCGAGCGCAGTGACGCACCAAGAGCAGAATTGTAAGCTCACCGTTCGCCATGATCGGCCCAACGACTCCGCCACTCACGAAGATTGCTCTCACATCAGCTGAATGTAACCAGATCCACCACTTTGTTCTACTGTATTTACTGCACCTCAGTTTAATTGCATGTTTCAAAGGTATTTACGGTCTTTTATACATTTCTGTGATTTTGTCCGTTCGTGATTGGGTATGCAAGTTTTACGATAGCTTTTTAACACGTTGACGGACAATTGCGGCTATAGCCGTCAAAGCGAAGTTCACAATGTGGCAAGACTGCTATAGCCGTCCAAAACGAAACGGTTGTTTTTAGACACTACGGCTATAGCAGCACAAATGTGCACTTACTGGCGTATACGTAGAAGCATAGTGTCGTGTTTTGAAAACATCTTTTTAGGTTGAAGTTCATATTTCACCTGTTATACGAGTTGCAGATTCAGTATGCACGTGGTTGTGAAGGGAGTAGTGCGATCGTGTTTTCTATTGAATTTATAGTTCTTATTGATACGTTTAACGATATTTATTATTATTTATATAACTATACTGGTATTTTTTATGGTGGTATATTTTTGTCATTTATTTATTTTTGTTTGATTAAGAACTAACATTTCGTGTAAAACTCCCAAAAATACTTTGTTGCATACAAAAATTGCTTGTTTGAACCATTAAACCTGTCATTTACGTTTTTAAATTTTTATAAAGCCAGCCATTTATTTTTAGCCGCCATCGTCCTATCACTTAGTGTATAGAGTCCGCTGGCGCCATGACGATTATAGCCGCAACCTAATTAAAGGTACTAAATTAATCAAAATTAAGTTTATTTAAGCAGAAAGAGTAAAACTATACTTCTAACATTCTAAAAATCACAAAAACATATAGTGTCAATTTTCGAACTTCGCTTGTTCCTACTGTCCGTCAACGTGTTAATATAAAATACGAAATTTAAAGCAAATATTCGCGTTTTTTGACGAAGTTTAAATTATCTTTATACTCGTAAATATTAAAACAGGAGATCTAATTATATATTTTACGGCGATAATGAGAAGTTTAAAAAAGTTTTTGTTTCATTGTTTAATCGCGTATGTCTATGATACCAACGGATTTCAAAGCTATTTTCAACAATTAAGAGAGTTGCGTTTTTGAGCAGAATATTCTTTAGTACATTTATATCCAAAGAAAATAACTATCATTTAAATATAATTACCAAATTAAATCATCTGTTAAAGCTTTAATTAACACATCCGTGTCTCTTCCAATTGAGTGAAACATTCAGTATTAATTATGATTTGAATCGAACTTTATAAAGGCATAATTTATGACTACATTTGCAACTCAACCCTAAACCAGACCCAAAGTCTAGCAGACTCCATCGGGCCAAACTCGTGCGAAATGTCGACCTACGTCATATCATAACGGCAGTTGATAGCTTCATACGATGGCCGATTAATGAAGCCGGGGTAGTGCGCCGCAGAACGTTGCTGTAATAGTTTTACGACTAACCCCTCACCCCGTGCCCCCACGGACACAGACTGAACTACTTGATTATGCATCCGCGGTACTTCAGACCGATTATCGAACTAGTAATGAACGTTACCGCGTTTTAAATTGACTAAGTTTTGTTTTTTTTTTTTTAATTTCAACAGCCAATGAATGTTCAAAGTGAAATTTGAATTCAAGAATGTTTCGCTGGTATCGCAATTTATTGCAGTTTCTACTGTTAGCTTTTTCTATGTTTTACCTTTTGGTAAGCTGTAAAGTTGTGTAAAGTAGCTTTTGTGTTTTTTCTCCGAAGACATTATTTTACTTATTCACTACCGTACTTTCCAGAATTTTAGCGGAAAAAGTAATTAATTAACACTGTAACAAAGAGATAATTGATTTATATAATTTTTTTTAAATTACTATTTATTGTATCGCTTCTATAAGAAAAACATTTTACAACGGTTAAAATTATTAAAAATAAATCATTTCCCTTTAAGATATTTTAAAAAAATTCTAATACATTTTTTCATGTCTAAACGTTTGCTTTGGCAAATACAATACAAAACATTCAATTAAGATAATCATAGAGACGCGTGAAATTGCAACACAAAATGTTCAATCGATCAGAATAATAGAGTCTATACGCCGGCATTGTTATTACGACGGCCGCCGAGATTTCAAACGATCCGTCTATTAAAACGTTAGCGTATTTAATGAGAAACTTATTAAATCCTTAACGAAGGGAATTTTCTATAGTATTGATTAACAAGGAAGTGTTTTTTATGTATAGGTAAGTTTTCGTTAGCGATTGTGATATAAATTACGGTGAATAAGGTGCTACACGATGCAGTGTTTTTCCTATTTCATTTCAATCATTTTATTTAATAAGAAATCATGTATGTTTATGGCTCCGTGGTATTCAGAACACAGAAAATGAAACTGAAAAATTTTACTTACATATCACTTGTATCAGTACTATTGATCTACATCAATATTAGCCTTTACATCACGAAAGCATTTGGAATTCATAAAGTATTGAAAATAAACCCAAATACATTGCCTAATGATACGTTTTAATATGAAAAAGTTCGAACATTCGCGCATCTGTTATTAGACACGACGTCTTCTTAAGTAATGGTGAGGGGTCGGAAGGGGGCGGGAGGCTCGCAATCCCTCTCATTTAACACCGCTCCATTCCGCTGTAGGTGTTTGCCGAAGCGATTCCAACCCAGGATCCTCCTTTTATGGTGCTACTTACAGTATCATAGTGATTCGCGGTTTTATTTCGGACGGCTCATGTAAAGGCGCGTACATTTTTCATGCTGCGAAAACGAACAGAGTAATCTTTGCATTTATGCTATGATCCTTTATTGATTTTAGATTTTTAGTGAAAACCGAAACGAATGAAACGAGCGTGAATGGAGACGCGCCGGTTGAAAGCCGATGTAAGCCCCCGCGATGGTATAAACTGCTATTCAACCCGGCACATATCAGAGTGTAAAGCTGCCTGGACGCTTAAAAAATCATTCGCAATAAGGTCTGGCGTTTTAAAATTAAATTAGACGCTAAGTCAGCAGATTTTGTAATTCATCCGCTCGACACTCTAACACGAAATGGGCGTCTTAACTCAAGAAACTTGAGTCATAAAATTATGATAAAAGGTTCTGTTTTTACGAGTTAAATTTACCACGAGTTGCGTTTGAAAACTTAACGCCCACATAAGGTATTAAGAACGATATCAATATTAATAAAAGAGGAAAATATGTTATTTAATTTTGATGTGGCGTCGACAAACGAAACCAATTTATTTAATTTACACTTCGGCAAAAATTCGACATAAAACGATAGGGGCACTTTAACACGTTTTTTACGAAACCCCTCATTTCCCTAAGCCTAAAAGAAAAAACAATAAAAGGAGACCTACCATTAAAATAAATAAAAGGAAATAAAGCACCGACCGCAAATTATTTCACTTACCTACTTCTTTTTATAAAAATGCGAACGACGCATTAAATTTTGGGGAGAAAGGAAACTACCTTGTAAGCAATTTCGAGCAGGCAAATTTTTCAGATATTGCCTTCAGGTAGCGCACATTTATTATGTACCCGAATATATTACTCTTGATTCATTGACTTTCGATATTGATTTACTTTGCTTGCATAAGCTGTAGTTGGGCAAGTCCGCGGCGAAACACAGCGGCATTTGATGTGAAGAATTGTGGAACTTGGCTCATGTAGCGAGAGCGAGCACTTACAAACGCAACGCGCAACTTCCCCGACTCAACTGTTGCTATGTTTTCTTATGAGGAAGCTTGATTAATGCAAATTGTAACGTGTCAACAAATAACTAATTAAACGTTTCCATTCACAGTTTAAATTGCCACATCACACACGGGATTCTCCAATTAAAATACTTCTAGTGGTAGAATGAAATCAACCATTCGTAGCACGATTGTCCGAAACAGTCGACTTTTAATATATTTGTTTACGGCAGCGAGTTGAAAAGTGTTATCACTTCCACAACACCGGCCTCTTGTACATCTCGCTTCTGCCGATGTCCACTTGATTTACGGCTGCGATAAAGTGTCCCAAAAAACTTTCGTGCCTCACCACGCGGAACGTGGTCGAAGATTTAAAACGGTATAGATAGCACCCATTATTTTTGTCCTTCAAGTTTTTCACTAGATTTGTTTATTCGATAAACTGGGGGCGCGTAAAATACAACAATCAACGAACATTGTGCGAAATTTCACGAACATATTGAACACGGATCATAATCCCAAATAACGGGGCTCACTTATTGTTAATCTCCAAGTTACAATCAGCTCTGCCCTTTAATTAACACGGTGTCAAAACCAATCCAATAATAACAAGCAATAAACATAAACAAAAGACGTTTACGTTACATTTGGCTGAGGCAGGGCACGGAATGGCTGGCAAGCTGCATTTAGATTTCCAACCGAGGCGTTCCAATATCGGTGCTCGGTATATTATTTCAGGGCGGAGGGACGCGGGGCAATATTGAGTTGTGAAACCGACGATTTACCTAACAGGAGACGCTGTTAACGGAGCAACTTCTCCTCGACACTTTGACAACTTATTTCTTGTCTGAAGTTGCTAAGCCACTCAGTTTGTACACACAGTGAAGTGATTGTTCTTCGGCGATAGTGACTGTAATGTACTCGGAGTTTTCAAGGGCGGCTATTTAAATTCCATGATAACAAACGACGCGATTTCACTTTGAAACTCCACATAAACAGCGTGGGCAATAGTAAACGATGGTTAAAAACTTTAAGGTAAACAAGGGTCGGGGAATACGCAGTGAAATATTCCAGCTATGTCCAAAGCAATACGGCCATTAAAGGAATTTAGTTTAGCAACCTGTAAAGTGAATACCGAAATCCTCATTCAACTCGTCCAAACGCTTAATTCAGTTGGAATAATTCGAGTTCTATTGTTAAGTTCCTAAATTTGGAGTCCAACATTTAACTGCTTACAATTCAAAGGTAACCGCAAATTTCGAAACGAGTATGCCTCTCTATAGAATGAAACTTATTCGCAAACCGATAACTTTTAGCAGGAATCGAGTTGGTCAGTTCACGCCCAACCCAGGCCGGGCAACCGCCGCTTGCCAACTATGCAACAAAAGCATTCTTGTGCTTCTAATTATTGTTGGATATTTCAAAAATTCATCCTTTTCTGAGTTACACATGTTCTGACACACTCACCGAATGAATCGTACATTTCGCGTTCGAAATGTTAGCATAAATATTCCCAAAAAGTTGTTATAGGTATAGTTTATTATCACGTAAATATGCTCAATGTTTTTTAAAAAGATATTCTCGTTTTTCGGAGTCAATTTTTAATTTTGGTACATACCATAGCCATAAAAAAATACTTTCAAGATGTAAAAATTTACCAAAACTAGATATCAGGATCTCAATCGAAAACATAGGTTAAAAACCATAATTACCTACATTCGATGGCAAGTATAATCCAATATACTGCGGCATTCACAGGCTCAATAATTTCGTTTCAATATTCCTAATATCGTAGAAAAGTATTACGTCGTTTTAGTTCCGACAGTATTTGCACTTCAGGTAAAGTTAGTTCTGGCGGAAAACATCGCATAAGTTAGTAAATGTATCAAAACATACCTCGACCGCCTCGTTGTTGGATCTTTCATAACCATAACTTCTGTGATTTCGCCGAATTTGCTAAAGTAGTCTCGGAGGCTTTCTGGAAAGGAGAAAAAGTGATTTTTAATACTTTGAAGATTGTCAAGCTTTTAAAATTCACACGACTCTTAAAATAATACCTACATTATTTATTTTTTCGACATCATGCTTAGATGTCTGTCTTTATAAAATACTACCGCAATATTGATACAGACACACACATTTTTTTGTTAGCGCATTCACAGACACCAAGTTACATTTACTATTATGTAGATAATGAAGAATAAAATGTGCATTATAATCTATCCCGGATTAAAATAACCATGAAAAATACGAATAGAAAAGACATAGAATTAAAAGTAATTTTTGTTTCGCACAATTTATACTTCAGGTACCAAACGCGTTAGCTTTCTCCAACATAGTGTATATCGAAATAAAAATGGACTCGGGCAGATTTTATTCGCAGTCCTCGGCGTGGTCTAGACATTTCCCGGGTTACCTATTGGTACTACGACAAAGAACTTTCATAGAACATTCACTCACCATTCGCACAAAAGAAGGCTCGTTTTGTAATGTCGAAGCCTTTTCGATTCGCACTCCATAAAAGTAAGGCGATAAGAGCCGTTCCCTTCGAATGAAGAAGTCACGCAAATGTTTGCTAGTGCACACTACCCGACGTTCAACTGTTTATCGTGTCACAAGAGATTTGCTTTGACAAGAAGCTTGAGTATTTAGTATCGCGTTCCTCTATTTATATTGCCCGCTCTAAACTTTACCCCCATATGCATAAACTTGGGGCCGCAGAGCTCTTTTCTTAATTATGTATAAGATTGATCGCAGTTTGAAGCTATGACCGGGCTGTATTGGTCTTAACAAAGCAAACTCTAGAAAAAGTGGATTTAAAATTTTCTTACTCATGCAACGTTATTCGGAAGTGCTTGGCGATTATAATACGCATTTTTTTTTCTTATTGGAATATACCTAATATTAACATTTATTGAGCTATAGCAGTGCAGGGTTTTTGCTCTAAAGTCTCAGTTTGAGTCCCTGCAACATAAGTTTCACTTTTACGAATTATGTATAGGACTATTTTTTAGAAACAATAATAATGATGATGCATACGTACGCATTGTATCTCCTGTACTCGTATGAATGAATGAGGGCATATTGCCTCAAAGTGTTCAAGAGTTTCATGTAACGCAAAGTTCATTAGTGTAGTGACACATATGCGGTAATGAAGGTTTACGTTTGAGAAGAATGGCATGACATAGAAATCTACTTATTGTTACAGAAATATTGAGCAGTCCAATAAGACTTACACATGTAGTGTAAGATAGATATTTATCATCCTTTGAAAAAAGCTTAAGTCTAATGTTTCCAGTTAATGTTATTTCGACGACTAGTAATTTTAAATGATAATAATATAAACTAAGTAATTAAAAGTAATATTTATCAGAAAGTTCAATATTAAACACGGTAACCTAAAACAGTTGTTCTAAGCGGGAGCACATCCATTCCGTTCAGTTGGTGATATTTTACACTTTACCTGTAAAAGTTGTCGATTAATACTAATTAAGAACAAACAGGCCAATCACGAGGGGCTTATTGCGGGATACATTCCAATTTAAAGTTGCCTTCTGTTGAACAGAAAAGGACGATTCGAAAACCAAATGTTGCTCCATGGTTTTAAAGTCGATTTTCGACTTGTTTCCGACGGAAGTTTTCTAATCTGACCGCTGGCCGGTCTTCACTTCTGCACTTCCAAACAGTAATGAAAAGTAACGATTGCATGCCGACTCAACCATTAATCACAAGCAACGTGCACACTATAATGTCGAGTTTTTCGGTTTTTAAAGATTAACTTATTTCTCCGCTCGGAACGTCGGTGTGTTCCACGCAACATGTTACTAAAGCGAATTTTCATTGAGATTTATATTCCTAAATGGGAAATTTTATAGACACGACCTTCAGTTATAACAGGGACAGCCTTATTCGGGCACACGGTCTTAATATTAGGTCGATTTTTAGGTGCTATACGATCGCGTCGTTAATAGTAGCTGACGTATTTTTATAAACTAGGTCTTTTGAAGACTTCAATTATTGAAATAGATAGTTTGTATTATATGTATGTTTGTAATATCAGACACACCAATCAATCAAATATTTGCTTCGGTGTTCTCAACTATGTCAATGGTGGGTAAAATACACATCTTTCTAATTAGAGAAAGTTCATATATCATACATCAAATCGTAGAGTAAAAAGTATTTCATTTTTCGAAAAATCCTTTCCTAATCTTACCCAGGGCCAACAATAACAGACACTAACACAATGAGGCAAATTTATAAAATATGAAAAAGAAACCTTATTAAGTCAGTGTCCTGCGTAAAACAATACAAAATTAATTGACGTAACAAAATCAATTTGCTCAAACATGATCGCGTCAAAAATAATTAAGGAACAATAATGTGTAGAAGCCGGTCTCGGCGGTTGTTTTTCTCAACAAGATATTTTATTTGGATGACGCCTACGAGGCAATACTGCGAAGGACAGCGCGGGTGGATTCGGCACAGTTGTTCAACCACCATAAAATTAGCATTTGGCTGGCGAGTAGCATTTTCATCCGAACACAAGTCGTGGAGGCACCTGAATTATTCGTCCGCACTTCTCAAGAAACGGGAGGGGATTTTTGTGTCTTTTACGCGAATTATGAGGGACCTGAGTTAGTGTTAACATATTTTAAGCTGGGAAATCTTAGGAAACGTCTTCCTCATTACTTGTAAATAGGATCTATGACTTCTATTCATAGATCCTATTCAATTTATTCTTTGTCTACTCTTATTTGATGTTGTTAATTAATTTTATATATCGAATACAAAGATTGAAAAGTACAAAGAATACATCTATACTAATATTATAAAGAGGTAAAGTTTGTGAGTTTGTATGTTTGTATGTTTGTATGTTTGTGACGTTGTAGAAAGTAAACTCGGGATCTACTGAATCGATTTTGAAAATTCTTTTACCAATAGAAAGCTACGTTCTTTGTGAGTGTCATAGGCTATATATTAGTCCGAAAAATGATAAGACTTTTTCGTTGTAGCAGGATCTGTGAAGTAAGTCGGAGAAAAAACGGGCGAACTAAACCGTTTTTTTGCAAACGCTGCCTTTCTCATGGGAGATATATAGTTGAGTCCTAGAGAAAAATTGTAGAGCTTGATAATGTCTACAAAAAAGTCAGCGGTAGCATATGTCTAACTTTTAGGGTTGGTTCACTATAACCTCTTTTATGCTAAGTAAATTTGTTATAAAATAAAGCATGATTTGTGAAGGTATTTTTATAAAGATTATATTAATCCTTATCCAAATAAATGCGTTATTTAGTATAAGTATTTAATTTAAAAGAAATTTGCCCTTTACATCATTTGATTTCAATGAGTATCTTAGAAGATATCGCAGTTTCAAAATAATCATCAAGTGCACAATAATTATGTACAAGGCGCCGGCCGGCGCGTTACGCTTTCACGTGATTTGACCGATTTGTATGATTTTTGGTATGGGCATAAATAGGACTCTAAGGAGTAAAATAGACTATAACTTATTTTCTTTCTGAACTCAACCCTGTAGTCTACGCGGACGAAGTCGCGGGCAACAGCTAGTACCTAATATTGTTGGTTTGATAGTATGACGTTTGTTATTAGTGACGGTAATGGTAATACTTAGATGACAGTAATAATAAATTACTACGTAACAGCTTACGAAAACAACGACCTCCTAAGATTTCCTTTACTATTAAATTTAAAACTCCGCGTTGATATTGCATAAAGTAATTTAAACCGCAACACAATAATCTTTTGGACAAATATTTTTGCCACTATAAATTGCTGGCACGGGTGGTTTAATGACGTATTACGTGTAGCTTGCAATAAAATTATTAATATTGTCAGGGGGAGGCAACGCCGCACTTGCTCAACCACCATTAAATTGGAACTTGCTACAGCTCCTGAACTTGCACCTTGCTACTGAATTACATCATTATTATAGTCACAGCATTTTTAATGAGCGAAATGCTTTTAAATGTTACATAGTTTTGTTGTACGCCGGCGGGACGCGTAAAGATTTTGTGTTGGGAAATCTAAAATTGGGATTCAAGTTCGTTTTTGTAAATTCCGTTTGTAGTCTTTCTTGTATCGTACAATAATGATGCATAATATAATAGTGTTATGTAAGGAGATTATTAATAGTAAAAAATAATTTGTTTTTCTCCTTTCCGTAAGAGTAACTCGTGTATTATATTCATTTTTTTATTTGGAAACATGATAGAATTGTTTATCATTTTTAATTTTTCGCCTTTGCGATATTAAGGTGTCAACAGTTGAATTTCTTATTGCAGTAATGTCAAGAATTGATTCACGTCCCTTTGTGATTGTTCATCCAACAGTAATTACGCGAATTCTAAAACAACTTGGAATTCAAATGCTCCCTAATTGGCAGTTTTAATCTACTAACTTTTGTACAGAATTCAGCAAAAGTAGGGAACAACTTGTCGTGGTCGGTGGCGGAACGAATCAAAACCTCCTAACTGGAAATTTATAAATTTATTTTGCCAAATTATAATGACTGGAGTGGATAATTTGGTTGATTTAAATTTTCGTATCGCTTTTATGGTATTCATAATGGAAAGGATAGCGATCATTTATATTTGTTATTAAAATTTTAATACAAATTTTACGTTTGTCATTAAGGACGATAAACATTTAAATTGCTTTTACAAAATATTGAACTGTTAAATAATAAGCGACGGTAACATTGAAGTGAGAAGTGGAAAATGCTTTTATATACTTTACTGTTAATTGTTAATTGACGCAGACCGCAGTATTATTCGTAAAAGAATATGAGTATTTTATATTAAAAAAGATTCTAGAACTATTGTAGTAACTGCTGTGCTCATGTAATAAAATAACATGAATTATTGATTGCCAAAAGAAATTGTGTGGGTACACTTTTAAGATATTTTTAAAATATTTATATAGGACTTAACATCACAAGCCAGAGAGTATAAGCCTCGAAAGGAAGTAATCATCACTAACAAAACGCTCAATACCAAAAATTGGTTCAATGATAATAATCCACAAATCCCTTACCAGGGCTAGTCATAACACAATTAATACGAAGCGATTTCATAAAAGAAGCTTACATGGAATTGTAAAGCGTCGGATGTGTGTGATCGCATCAAAAATACATCATAACATCGCAGTGCACTTGTGTAGGCGTGCTCGCGCCCGCATCAGCTCTGCCAGTAACACAAACAATCAATCAAAATGTTAACGAAAACATTCCGCATAGCATATTTTATCTTTAACAATTCTTGCCCAACCGAACCAATTAGTGTAAAAACCTTTCGTACTACAGTTGCAATGTTATAAATTTGGCACTTAGCCGGACGCAAATTTTCAGTGCTGTCAGCAAATAAAATGTGCCGCAGTAATAGTTTTGCGACGGGCTTCGCTAAATTGACGCACTATAGGTACGAAATTTATTTTTATTTTTACACAGTTTTCAATTAAACTTTCTGTTTTTGTTTATCAGTAAATATGCAAAAAGAGAAACGAAAATTGGAACAAATAGATTTCAATTTGCATGTGTGTTTTGTTCGTGAGTGCGTTGCGCTTTTAGTCGTTGTTTGAATACGCAGCTTTAACAATTAAAGTGAATTAATTGTATTAAAGTGTGTAAAAAGTGTCAATTTGTTTACGCAGAGAAACGAAATATTGCAAGTAAATAATCCTGAGGAATACCATAATGAAAAGTTGAACAATTAAACTTTGTACTACAAAGTTAATAAACATAGGTATTCTATTTTTGTAGAAACCAATCTTAGTCGAATTCAAGATAAATGTAGATAGATATAAGTATTTTTATTGTATTTATTTATTTATATTCTTTATTGTACACCACAATAATACAACATTGATGCAAGTAATTCTAAATCACGTAGTGTCACAATTGGCGGCCTTATCGCTGTCAGCGATTTCTTCCAGGCAACCGTTAGATGGACTGGACAGATCGGAGGCATAATGTGGGTGTCACAATTAATGTGAATATTTATATAATTTATTTATATTGTAGTGTTTCAACAAACATAAATGTAAAGACGTGTGCTTTTTTAGTATGTATTTTCATACTGTGTAAAGAGCAGTGACGACGGTAGTCTTACACTACCTTTTTTTGAAAGAAAACACTTTTATGAAATTGAAGGCGTTTTTTACTACATGCTATGGATAAAATGTTCTGTTTCGAAATTTATTTGTATTGAATACCACTTAATGGTAATTATTATATTTCTTTTCAGTTTGATATCTTAGCAAGGAAGGACAACTGATGCCAGTAGAGCACAATGTTAAAAAGTGCTGATTGACGAAAAATTATATGTACGTTACTATGACAAATTTTTTATTTATATTTAAAAAAACTCCCGAAAATAAACCACTGGTTATTTAATATTACTTTTAACGTTTATAGAGTACTTTCAAATTGTGTTCTGTGTATAAAATTGTCCAGTTAAATGTGTATTGCGGTTGGCAGGTGGCCAAGGAGAGCCGGTGCACCGTCGAATCTGAGAATCTCTCACTCCACCGGCCGGCTGTGAGGACTCGATAATCGACATATAAAAATACCTTTGTCAAAATGTTGCATAGCAGCAACGAGTTAATATTTTTTTGGGCAATGCAGTTCTTTTCATTATGTTTCATGTCTTATGATTTCCGTTTCTTCATAACATATGTGTATTTAGATTGCATTGCTTAGTCTCTATTTGATAAATAATGCGCTGTTTAGTTTAAATAAGTTAGGAAGCTAATTAAAAATACGCTGAGTCTTAGAATTCTACAGTGAAGTACAAAAGCTGCATCGCAACTTAGAACAAATTCGAAGTACGTTTGATACAATCTTGAAGAATTCCACCCCGGCCACTTTAAACAAGACCACTCGCGGCTCGCGGAAACAAAACGGGGATCAGAACGCACCAAAAGTATCCCGCGTACATCAAAGTGATTACGAGCGAAAAACGCCACGGAGTTGAGTGGAAACGTTGTAAAAATCACGACGAGACGTGTGAAGTGTCATCGGGGCGTCTCAGTGGAGTGGTGATCGCTTGTTTTTCCCACTTTCGATGAGCGCCGGCCTGGCTCGCTTGAAGGGCCCTCGCTTCTGATTCCAGCCCTGCGCGCCCACTGTGTTTTATGAGGTCAAGTGAAAGCCTCCACAAAAAACACGTAACCGCGATAAATTACGCACTGACACATTCAGATTCGCCCATAATACACACGATCGTAATATATTGTTTTTTACGATTTTTACCAGGCGCGGGCCGCGTGCGGGCGTTTTAACGTTTCTACCACATACGCACTCCAGTAAATAATATTCAATTAATATACTTACAAGTGCTATAAATTATGACTCGATTGCTGGAACGTTGGAAATGTTATTTTTAGAGGATAAAACGAATTTTTATGTTGATGAATAAATTAATTTTCAATTCAGCAAAAGCTGAAAAATGGGTATAAAACCGCTCAGTGAGGTTCAACTTGCCAAAAAATAACCACACTCGACAAACACGAGCTAAATAATAAAACCAATGTTTTTAATAAATCGTCACCAAACCAAAATGAATACATGGATAAACTTTATTGACACGCATCTATCTCTGACTAATAAAATACGTTTACGCGTTTAGTTACGTAACTTGCGAAAACTTTTGTTTTTTTTTTACACACACCGAGGTTGTCATCTTGTCGAGACAGCATGTATGTAATATGAAATCCTGCTCGTACCAAAATTGGCTACTAATTCTACGCCAACGACGCTGTCAAATTCACGACAATAATCCTTTAAAAACTGCAAAAATCCTAAGCTCGCTCAATAATCCCTTTAAAACAGACAAAGCAGAATCCGAACTAAAAACAGAGTTAAACTACAACACAGTACGGGGCTTAATCAACCTACTTTATACAACATCACGTGCGGTGATACCTGGAGATTATCCAAAATCCATCGCTCTATATAGGCCAAAGACGAAGGACTAGTAATTTATTCCTAATAACTATCTAGCAAGTGCAGATGTTGTACTGTTTCAATTTAAGGGCACACAACGGCGCAAGTTTGCTCCAAGATGAACTTTGAAGGAACTTTGTTCGTAGTGACATTGTCAACTAATCTCCGGGCCGACAGCGGTGGTACGTAACAATACACACAATAATTTTATTGTCAACGTGTTTGTTATATAAATTCGTTTACTGCTCCAGTATTTATGGCTTTGTTTAGCATAAAAATATAGTTTAATTGAATCATCGTGAGTTCAATTTTTAAAAAAATTTATATTGCCACTTTTTTCTCGTGGCAAGTTTATTAAAAGTTACTTTCCATTTGCTGACAATATATTTTAATGTGCGTAATTAGTGAGTTTTTGGTTCTATACCCTCATCGAGTTGACACAGTCAGTCATAAAATTAATAAGAAATATCTTTAAAACTAATGAAATTATATATAAGACAGTACAAGATAAATACCACACAAAGGTATGACTTGATAAGGGCAATATCATTACAGCTAAACTTATTAGTACCTACTTATTGAATCAGGATTCAATGCTTCAACAGTCTTAATAGAACAGTAATCAAATCCAGCATTTAATTATCAGCAACAGCCACCGTGAAACTGTCTAGTTTGAATATTTTAATTAAATAACACAATAACGTTACCACGGTATTTATGCAAATGAACGGCTGATGTATATCATTTGACTGCACGTCACACAGGATGATTGAGTGGGCGATAGTTGCATAGCCCACCTCCTATATATTATCAGGTAATACCGTGTAATTGTCGTGATCTCCGAGAACAACCGCCGCTGTCTTACTAGTGAGATATGATCTGGCACAAGATACGTTGCTAATTTCGTATCGTCCATTCATTTGGCGATCACCAACGTGAATGGGTTCATACAGGAAGATCTGTTGTACGCCAGCCTGTGTTAGTGATAAAATTTAATACTGACATTAAGATTGGAAGTAAATAATCAATCTAAAATGTAAAAGGCATCTTGCATAACTAATCGGAATTTATAGAATAATCTGTAATAAAATTAGTTTATGTAATTAGATTCTGAAACACGTGCACAGGATCTATTAACATTTTTTGTCAAATATCGACATAGTAAAATATCGTTGCAACTACTTACAGGCGACATTAAAAACCTTTTTATTATCTACTGATCCACTTCCTTGTGTATCGCAAAAGTGCAGTTTTAAAAGATATGTCAAAACAACGCCACAATCCTCTCACATAACAAAAGCACAACAATAGAGCTGATACATGTATATTAGGGTGTCCCAAAAAAATCAAAGTCTTTTTTTTTCAACGCATACCCCCTAATTATTTTCGAATGGTGTTAAAACACTTATAAATAAAATTTCATGAACTTAGGACCACTGCAACCCGTGCCGACTTGCATTCATGTGTTTCAGTACTTACATACTTTGTATGAACTTCGGCGCGTCGCAATATTCCCATGGAAGTTTCGTGGTTGCTTGTTTATTGTATAGGTAAACGCCTCTATTTGTTTAATAAATATGTCAGACTAGCTTTTGCTCGCGACTCCGTCCGCGTAGACTACAGGGTTGAGTTCAGAAGGAAAATAAGTTGTAGTCTATTTTACTTCTCTGAGTCCTATTTATCTCCATACCAAAAATCATACAATTCGGTCAAATTGTTCAAACGTGAAACCGTAACGCGTCGATCGGCGCCTTGTGCATCCTTATTGCGCGCTTGATCAATATTTTAAAACTGCAATATCTTCTAAGATACTCAGTGAAATCAAATGATGTAAAGGGCAATTTTATTTAAAATTAAATACTTGTAATGAATAACATATTTATTTGGATAAGGATTAATATCATATTAATAAAAATACCTTCACAAATAAAACTTTATTTTAAAATAAATTTGGTTAGGATAAAAAACGTTATAGTGAGCCAACCTTAAAGAATAGACATATGCTGTCGCGGACTTTTTTTTAGAACTTTTAAAGAGGAACATTTCTCTCATACATTATTTTAGCGAAACTTTAACCGTTTCCGCAGCGCACGCAGCGGAAGCTCACAAAAAGAAAAAAATGTCCCCGATTTTAAAACATTCTTTATTGCTGCTCCGCTCCTATTCGTCGTAGCGTGATGTTATATAGCCTATAGCCTTCCTCGATAAATGTACTATCTAACAGTAAAAGAATTTTTCAAATCGGACCAGTAGTTCCTGAGATCCTAGCGTTCAAACAAACAAACAAACAAACAAACAAACAAACAAACAAACAAACAAACAAACAAACAAACTCTTCAGCTTTATAATATTAGTATAGATTAAGATTTAAGTTTGCAAATTTTAATAGGGGGTGCAAAACATTAAAATAACGTCTTAAAACTTCTCTGTAAAGAACAAATATTGGCAGTTCTGTTTAATAACATTTGTGAAGTAAAATTGAATTTTGTACAAGTGCAAATCTAACTATTCGAGATTAATTATTTTTTGTTGAAGGGCTTATATGCCTATTTAAGCCTTAATAAACTAATTTTAAGAAACAAGTTGCTTTATACCGAGTCTGAAGAGATCAATAAATATAATGCGGAAAAATCGCAAGATATGTTCGTAAAGTGTCGTCAAGAGTTTGTTACAAGCTTGGACTACTTTTTGTATATTGCACACGCCGGTGCCTTTTAATTGATAAAAATAAATGTAAATAATAGATATAGTTATATAAATAGATATGCATAGTTTTACCGGACAGAATTATGAAGGAAATTTAAGGGTTGGCTATCAAGAATTAACAGTTATAATCATATTCTTTGGTGGTGATACAGAAAGAAAATTGACAATTCGATCTCCAAGTTCTATGTACCAGACACCATGATGGCCGAAGCAATTAATTGATTAAAAATGTGGTAAATTATTTTTAATTGTAAATTACTAATAAAACGTCGCACTATTAGACATCTAGATTTGCATCGCTATATACCATGTTAAGGCTTGGATGCATTGTATATTATTAGTGATGGCACCTTACCACGACTTATGTTTGCCTAATACTTTGAAACCCTGGGAAACTGTCAATAAAATTAACTCAGAAATTACTATACAGAATATTTTTCAGCATTTTTGGCCTTTGGTTCATGAAGTAGCTGTCTTGTCTCTATATCGCTATGATGGAGACCAGGAACCAAAAATGATAATATTTTAAAGCTTAACTAAAGACGATCCATCAATTCATATCCCCTGGAAAGATATCTGCGTGATTTACTTTTTTAGAAAGACATAAACGACTTTATTTCAATCAAAAACTAGTCTTGCTTTTCTTCAATCGTTTTAAAAATTTTGACACTTTTCTCAATGAGTTGCTTACTTCACAGACTAGTTATACTTCTTTTCAAGCAGTTAAGAAATAAATAATGACACTAAAAGTCGCTAGTGATACTGCAAATTGCAGTTATACTGATACAAAATTTTCGTGAAAAAGTCACCTTTAAAGGGAAACTAAAGCAATTTTTCCTGTGATTTATCCTAACAGTAAAAAGAAAACTTTAAGATTAAAATATCACAAATATTCCTGTTTAAATAATGAATATATAATACCGGTGAAATAGGATATAATTTTGAAAATAAAAATTAAGTTTTTATATGTGCTCTACAATTACCATACAATTTTTTTCTTAAAACTTTGCCATCAAGTCGGCACGGGTTACCGCTATCCAATTTCGATAATATTTTGTATTTGAGTTATTAGGGTCGATTAGAAAAAATATAGAGGGTATGCGTATCTAATTTCGAGAAAAAAAAAATCGCCCTACTAAGCTGGGACACCCTAATGTATATATTACCTTGTCTTCACGATTCATTAACATTTGACAGTATGGTGAAAACTTTTTGATTTACCAGATTTTTTAACTCCTACTACTACTTTACACAGATTTGTTCCGTGTTTTACGAAATAAGGTAAGTAAGACTATCAAATCATACCAAAACTATCTACATATTTTATGATCTATTTTTCATCGACAATAATTCTGAAGGACAAATTTCTTAACTGAAGGTTTATGTTTCAAACTACATAAAACTAGTCCAATAAACGTAGTTTATAAAGATGATACACAACCAGACGTAAATGAAACTAAGTCTGTAACAAGCAAGTCGGAATGCGTCACACAAGTGTCACAAACGAATTATATTAAAATCAGACACAACATCACAGACCGCACGCTACACACAAGAAATTCCAAGTCAAAGCAAACGCGTCATCAAGAGCTGCGGGTAAGGCATTATAAGCAAACCGAACTTAATATTAGACCACAACGACACAGTTTATTCGTGTCACCAGGTGTAGAAAGACTGCCTAACACCCCAAGTTGCCGTCATGTAAGTAATATGATATTCTGACACATTACACTCAACTTTACGACTCCAACTGAGGTGGAAAGCTTACGTTTATGAATCTTTAAACATATTTTAAAATCCATATCGTAATGTCTGCAGTGTTTATTGCCATCGTCGCTCTGGTGTTTGTCGTCCAAAATCTCGGAATTGTTAGTCAGGTATTTTTAAACACATTTGCCAAGTTTTCTGCTTGTGTTGGTGTTGCAACTTTAATTTAAATGACAAAAGCAATATAAATTTATGAGTTATTTTGTTTTATTTGTTCTTTATCTCTTATATGACAAGCTTTAGTTTTATCTTGATGTATTTTAGCTATTTTAAAACCACATTTTTTATTTCGAATACAAACAATTGAAAATACAAAATCAATTCATGAAAATTAATTACATTCATGAATCCCTACGCAATATTCTATAAAATAACATGAAATAAATTCTGCCTATGAACAATAGCCACTCTGGCTTGTAATAATAAACAATAATACCAATTAATATCAAAGCCGAATTCTAAAGCCACATTCACACAATAGGTATCTGTTCATTGCACAGCTCTCGAGTCAACTAGTCTGAGTGACTTTAATTCATCGCCTAGGACGCCATCTGGGATTACTTGAGCTTGTCACGGAGACGGCGCTCCCAGAGACGTCAGATCTTTGATCGAACTTGTAGGTTAGTTCTGGGATCTAAATTGAGATGGTCTGATGGGTCTGAGTGGGTTTGAGAGGTGAAAAATTTATACGATGTTAGGAATTAGTTATGGTCACTATAGTGATGGGTTTTGTTTTCAATTCTAAAAGAAAACGTGTTTTGGATTTAATTTAACATGGAATTGTTAAGACTAATATAAATGATAGGATAAGTAAGGTTTAAAAGGCTTTATCTATTTCTTCGCTAAAATTGTGTTCAAGATTTACCCGCTTCGTTAATTCACTTAACAGAAAAATGAGATTCTGCAGTTGTAGAATAACATCACAGGCACAGTTGAAAATTGAAATATTTTGTTAACTGTTAATTAAAGGGCACAAAACGCGAAATAGCGACGGCGCCGGCGTCGCAACGAAGCTCAAACAATTAATGAATTGTATAACATTTTGAAAACATCTCAGTATCTAGAAGTGTATCTTGCAGATTTAATAGACAATGCCGAGAAGGATGGAGTTTCTTGTAAACTTTAGTGAGAACTTGGATAAGTTTCTGCACAAGCCCTGTCCTTAAATTGAAATGGGTACCGGAGTTACTATAGTCGCTTCATTATTAACTATTGAACTAACGAACAAATATTTAGATTTTGTTGCATTAGGCGTTTCAGTTACATAGCGTTTGTGTTTTGTCAACATACAAGGAAGAGGATTGTTAATTTAATATTGTTTTGATATACGATTGTTTCTTCACAACGCTGTTATTATGTAATGTTGAAAGGGATTAAATTAAATATTAATATGCATATTCAGAGCACATTTTTCTGGGTTCATAAATAAGTACAAAATTTTAAACCCTAAGCAATCATTTATATTTTATATTTCTTCTTAATGCCCTGTAAATATATTAAATGGTAGAACACTCTTCACTATCATTACTGACAAGACGACTTCTGCTGAATACAAGCCTCTCAGTTTCAGAGCGACCTGTTGAAACCTGCCTCTATCCAGCTATATCCCCCGATCTTCACTAGGATTTGCGAAGGCGTAGGGTTTTTAGACAGCCAAATTTTGTTGTATCTTATTGTTTCAATTACAAAAACAACATTGCTGATGAACTTTGCAGGTAAGCTCTTAGTACCGTTTAATAAAACTGTTGCAACTGACAAACGAAAAATAAAATTATGAATTCTGCAGCAATAAATCGAATAGCACCTAAATATTTGCTGATGATGTTATATTTATAAATACCTTAGCCTCGGTACACATCATACTTAAAATTCTATCACGACAACTACGTGTGACATTAATGTATTCGCATCCAATCTATATCCAGAGTTGAGCTAGCTCCGCCCTACCATGACGTTTGCAGACCAAGGGTTTCTATTTGATACTATTTATATCGACGTAATAAAATTGGCTCATCCCAATATTATAAATAAAAGCCAATGGTACAAGTCTGTGGCTGCGTTACTCGTGTATATACGCTAAAGTTTCTGACTTTCACTCTATAGGGAGACTCTGGCCACTAATGTCTTCAATAATTGGCAGTCGAACTTCCAATGTACCAATCATGAACTCAATTTGATAAATACTGCGATGGAATGCGAGAAACATTCCTCTACATTATTGATTGAGGAGATGATTTGTTTTTGCTTTGATGTACATATCATGTCATTTTATAACCCGCTCTTCTTTTTATATATTATACATTTTAAATCTTGTTTATGATCAAACCACCCGATTTCAAATTACCATTAAAAATGCTAAATCAATATTTATACATAATAAGTATTAATTTGAATGTCACGTATCAAAAAAGTCAACGATTAAGCGAATTTCAACAAAAAATCTATCACCATAGTTTATAGAATCCCTAAATAACTTCAAAAACAATAAATTAAACTTTTAAAACTACATTCTAAAAGGTCACACCCGATTCTTTTTTAGATAACAACAAAAACTTAAATTAAAACGGTATAAAACACAAAACAACACAAATAAAATGTAACGTATTCAGTTTTAACACCTTGGGCGCGAATAAAACGTGAATTGTTTCAGTAACAAGCGATCGGGCCTTACAAGCGCACAAAAGCTTTTCGGCGGTGTATTCTCGAATATTTTACACAATGAAAGCGAGATTAACAAATACTGTGGCTACTCATTCTAACTGAACTGAGGCACGGCGCTATGTCACGCAAGCTGCCCGCCTGCTTCCACACAAAAATATATCTCTTTTGACAGGACTTTCGTGCCCTATTCATACCCACTGTTTATATTTCACTCTTTTTAATAACACATAAATTATTTTGCAAATAAATTCATGACACTTATGACTGCCACGTATTTTATTTCACTGTTGGTTAAACTAAACTAATCTTTTAACGATCTACCAGTATAACATTAAAGTACTTGTTTTTTGGTAAGGCCGAAGCAAATAAGTTATGAACTGCTATGGTGATTGTATGGTAAAGATAAGAATTTAAGAAAGATTTTTCCTTCATTCAAAATTATTTTACTTTTCATTCTTTCAAAATATTTGTGGATCACGCGTGCATCGAACGAATCGGCGGCTATTCGATGTAAAGGCTGTTTTTTTTTCTAACCATAAAATGGAGGCTTTCAAAGCTCTCATTTCTCTCATTGTTTTTAGTAGTATTCCTATATATTCTGTCCTGCAAGAGAGGTGTAAAATTCGCAACAGTGACATACGCAATACGCCACGTTCCGGTATTAGTTTGCGTATACTTTGGTAATAATTAAGCCAACATAATTTTTTGATTGGTTAGGGATATTCGGTTACTATGCATGTAAAGATTTTTCATTTAACAAAATAAATGCCTATTAGTGTTATAACTTGCTGTAATAGCACAAAATATGTAAATCCTATAATAAGTCTATGACGATGTCTGAGCACTTTTAAGTTTAATTAAATAAAGGTAGAGCTAGAGGCATCTATCTACACATACTTGGGAAAAATTTAAATAAACTAACCCAACTTTTGAAATGAGAGATCAAATCGAGCTCATGACTACCATTGCACACCCAAAACCAAATAGAAAGTCACAGTACAGGCGCACAATTCAGGAAACTAACATATTCATATATCCGTCTCACGAAAGTCCAAACGTATCGGTAGATCCGGAGATTCTTCATTGATTTACGTGAGTCACATCGGGCAATGCGGAGGTGTACGAAGTATACGGAGCAATCTTGTCCAGCAAGGTTTGAATGTGCTTGTGAAATATAATTTCGATCGGGCGGCAATCAGGGCCCGTTGAAGATGGAGCGTGAGGCGACTTTGTAAAATATTAAATGTACCGCTTGTGGACGCAGCTACAGCTCAGATGCGCAGCGTTATTGAAGTGCTATTATATATATTATTTTCTCTGTAATATGTTAAAGTTTATTTATTGTTCTCTTTGAGTTGTATATTGCTTTCTTTCATGTTGAGGATGGTCATGAAATCAGCGGAGGTAAATGAATTATCGAGTTATTAATTGTTTAAATAAAAAATATTAATGGTGGTATGACTAATTACTAGTACATAGTTAATTTTTTACGTTAGTTAGTTACTCTTAATATACTCATGAATACTGTTAACGATTCAGAGAAAATAAACAGACGTTAAAGAAAAAAAACACAGCAACGGTTCTAAGAAACTTAACACATCAATAACACACGGCAAAAAAGCAGCGCAGGTTGTTACGTAGAAGATTTGAATCGTCAAAATTGCATTCTAGATTCGATATATCGAGAAGAAAGAAATATCTCAGGTGTGTAGCGTTGCCATGGGGATATCATTTTCGAAAGCGATTGGTGTCTGCGCAAAAGTGCATTGTATTGAATATCGGTGCGAAAACTTGTCTGCAGCTTAACATCCTTGCAAGTTGAGCTGTATTATGGTGAGGGCAGAATAGATCACTCCCTGTAGGAAGGCGTCAATCGCCGGCTGATTTATAGAGAGTGCTCCGGTACGGCGGCGTCGACTAAACTGTCGGGAGTTTTGCTCGTGTTGGGAACGCGGGCCACTGGCAAACAAGTCACTCACCTGCCGGTTCTCCCTCATCGAAAATGCGAACCCTAGTAAATGCCTTTATAAACGAATCCATTTTAAATTCCGAATAGTCTACCGACAACACGAACGGAACTCCCAGACATGACATGCGTGTTAACGAAATGTTGGAGCTTGGTCAATTTCCACGAGAATTTTCAGAGTTTAGGTACGACGAATTCACATTACAAAATTAAAACAGCCTAATGGATCCGTCGAGTCGCGATAACGTTTTTTTTCTTGGTTTCTTTTTAATCGCGGTACAGTTTGAAAACAAGAAACGCGTAGTAGAAAATTGTTGATTTCCAAGAGGTCTCTTATACAAACTCGGTACAAAGTTGACCTAAGAATTCAATCAGGACTCTGTAGCAATAATTGCACGATCCGAGAGTGCACTATTGCGAAACTTTACATACCCTTGTTGGCGTTCTATTGAAATCATCTTAGCGCTATTCACAGCTCTCCTCGCTATGGTAATAAATTGCTACCGACCAGGCGAACTACTTACAATTAAGCTAACTTTAAAATTTAATCTCAAAATGCAGACAGAAATTTTAAAATTACGTCGTAATTTATATTATCCTCCACCTGCAGCCCGAGGGACTGTATTTGTTTAATCCATTAGAAAGAGCCAACGAGCCGAGAGCAAATATAAAAGATAAGAATAAATTAGCGTGTAAATAGACACAAATTGATATTCAACAAAATATAATATACAAGTGAAACGTTTTAGGAGCATTGAAGAAGTTTTTAGTTCAATTTAGCGGCAATCAGAACGGCCGTTGAAGACGGAGCGTGATCGGAATAGCTAAAATATTAAACGTGGCGGAATGACGGGACGCGGTGGGACACCGAGCCACCAATTTGATATTTACCTTGCCTTTACAATCTGTGTCAATGAGATTCTACCAGCTTTAGATACTTTGATTATCGCTTCCGTACCACGAATCACATATGGTTAGTGAAATAAGTGAATATCGTGTTAATGTTTTACATTATGAAAAGTAGTCTTATGGCAGAACTTAGAGACGACTTTTTCAAGACTGATGATTTTTAGAACATGTGCACCATATAAAAATAAGTGGATATAATCATTGAAAATTGTAAGAATTATATAATATTTTCAAATATGTGTTTTAATATAGACGCAGATGGCCTCTACAAATTAGCGGCAACTTACCGTTAAAAATGAGAAAATATAAAACAGTAAAGGAAAAAAATTAAATAAATAAAGGTAAAGATAAAATTGTGACAGCTAGAAGGAAACGCGGGCAGCCGAGCGTATCTCACGAATGCAGCTCCGCTCGTTTTGATTTTAATTCAAGAAAATATAATTTTTAATATTTTTCTTGTTTATTCAGATTATTCGACTTTGCATTTCACGTTTTCATAAGTCAGCAGTCGAAGACATCGGCGAGCGATCAAACCGAGTAGGTAATACAAAAAGAGACCGATAAATCTGCCCGTTGAAATCACGAACCGGTATCCTCAATTTATAAATGCATTTCCATTGACTTCATATTTGCATTTGCTCATATATTTTCGCATTCAATAAAAAATTATCTCTCAATTTTGTATAAAAATAAAAACACATCAGTTTCACAGATTGGAACCAACCAATCATTGTTCCACTGCATTGTTTGGTTTGAATGTAGCAACATCATCAATATGTGAAAATCTCATTCGGCGAGCCTTTAACGTCAGATGTCGTGAAATATTTATATTACAAATACACAGAGGAAAGCAAACAATTTTGCCAATTAATACACTGCACTGTTTAAACAAATACCACTATTTTCGTATGAAAAATTAATATTTCACCAATTTAAGCAACATGATATGGAAGAGTTGAATAGTTTTGTTCGATGTTATTCAAAAAATGATTTTGCTTTGTTTTGACGCTTATTTTCCATTACAAAAGCTGTCACAAATAAAGATAAATAATTTTTTGTAATTTTCCTATCAATTTTATAAATAAAATTTATGATTTTCGTACTCAAATTCGATTACAAATCAAATAGTTTAAAAAGACATTTCATATGCTGCTAAATATCTTATTAATCTGTGTTACGGGGAGTGGACTTATTTACGGTAAATTTAAAACTACCTGACGAATTTTATTTAGAAATCACAGATATAACATGTAAAATCACTCCTTCTTTATTCCTTGTTCTGCCTTCATCTCATATGAATTCCTCTCAGATCATAACTCATAAAAGGCCATGGTTATTTGGAAACTCTTTTATAGAAATAGGGAGGGTGAATTTTTGTTTTTTGTCTTTATTTACCAAACCTACTCTTTCACGTTTGAACGTGAACTTTCAAATTTGCTGGAACGTCAGGCCGAACGCAATTGCAACCCTCGACCCTCCAGCGCCGTTCCGTCTTATTTTATTTGCTTCATTTTCAACAACATTCAAATTGCCTTCAAGTTTTGTATTCAATTTATTCAATAATGCGCTATGTATTATATTTTTAAGTAATTTAAAATATGGATTTTCATTAAAAACGTAAATAATAAATATAAACGTTACATTTTTAAATGAAAATTACTATATTTTTTATCATCGGTCAACACAATTAATATTTGAAGGAGGTTATATCTCCTTCAGGACATTTCGCAACATCAAAAAAACTTTATGATGGTGTCTTATAAGACTCTATCGTTCCAAATTTGTTGTCATTAAATTCGCCAAACACACCCCGTACTGTAATATCGCTTTTATATCTTATAAAACGTTTTATATATAGATTTATGCTTCAGTTTAACACTTTTCATAATAGAAGAGTGTCGACAATTTACGCATCCATAAAATTAAAAAGCCAACGGAGCTATTAGACATGCGACGAAACCACACACTGAGCTTAGTTTAACGATGCTCATAAAACAACACTTTTATTGCCTGTACTATCCGTATGCTAAGAAAAACGCAGGAAGCCACCGTGGATGATGCGAACAATGTCAATCCTGTGGTCGCGTTAAAATCTTTGAAGTCTTTTTAATTTACAACCGTTTTAAAGCCGATCTTTCCTCACCTCACAATGTTGCGCTAGATACAATAAATTTTAACAACATTGAAAACAGAATCTATCAACCATTGAAAATATTTAAAATACATTTTTCATCAATATCCGCAAGATTGTATTACAGAAGTGTTCTAATTTTGATGGATAGTTCATTTTTTTTTTGTTTACGTCTCCTTTCAATAGAAAACTATAATATCATTCTTTAAGAGTCTAAAAAACAAGATTTGAATCCTATACCTACTAAGATTTATAACAAAACTCAATCCAAAGACATAAACATTTTTTTAATTTCGATATAGCATTTATTACATATTCCCTCAGTTGCATTACGAATAGCGATATGAATTCCATCGAATCCCAAATCAAGAGGTAACTAAATCACAGAATAGATGAGAAAATCCAATTATCGCCTGCACAATGGGTCACGAAACAATCTAAACTAAGAAAATTAATCTTCTGAGTCCAGAGTGGAGCGCTGTCTGTGCAAACTTAGACAATGGATTTATAGTTCATCGATTTGGGGCCATCGGTAGTGTGACTGAATATCATACTTCCCAGACTTTCATTGAGCGCGCGGAATGCAAGTAAATGCTGGTTGATTGTGTTACTGTAGCTGCGTACATGCTATTAGGTATACAATATTGAGCCGCTTTAGATGCTATGCGTACGGTTCCGACCGACTAGCATTTCACACATTCGTCGAACGATTAGTGAATTAAAAATACTTTACGATTAATGTTTTAGTTACAGCTTTCATATTTTATGTCCTCATAAACAGTCTTGATTTATATAAGGAAACCTCAGCGCAACAGAATAATTATCAAACTTTGCGAAAAAAATTCTTAGCGAGTAGGTATTTATTTCAAATTTTACATCACGCATTCCGTACAACTTTTGGACATAAATATGCTAGTTTGAAATTCACTAACTAATGTAACCAAAACATGTTAATTTCATATGAAATTCCCATTATAAAATTAAGCAAACGGAATAATTTTAATCAATAGTTTAACTGTTGGTAAGCAATTACAAAATTTAATTACGCTAAAATATTCTTGGTATAGCAGTGATGGCCTCGAGGTTTAGGCGCGCGGTCGAGAATCTCGGCGGTCGCGGGTTCGAACCCCAGGCACACACCTCTGACTTTTCGAAGTTATGTGTGTATTCAAATTGAATTATCACTTGCTTTAACGGTGAAGGAAAACATCGTGATGAAACCTGCACACCTAAAAGTTCTTAGGAATTTCTTAGGTGTGTAGTCCGCCAACCCGCACTAGGCCAGCGTGGTGGACTATGGCCTAAACCCTCTCAATGGTAGAGGAGACCCGTGCTCAGCAGTGGGCGTATATGGGTTGATGACGATGATGACGATTCTTGGTATCCGAACGGGCACTTTAGACCTGACTGTGGTTTTGTCAAAGTAAGCCGATCCACAATTCGATGAGAATACGGATTATTGTTATAAAATAATTGAAATTAAAAAAGTACACTGTTAGACAGGCAGAGTTTTGATTATTTTCATACAATTCTTAAACTCATAACACATTTTTTTAATGACACGAATATGATTAGAGATATTATGTAAATGTAGATGCGTTACTAATTGAGTATCTATTGACGAAAAATAATTAAGATTATTGCAACTCCCTTGAATGACTCAAGATATTTTTGTGAAGAAACAAAAGTTAAATCTAGTGGCATATACGGCACTTGAACAAAAAAATAAAAAGTCGAGAGAAATGAAGTGCAAATTGGCACAAATGGAATGACTCATGATACTTCTTTCAATATGACTATCAGCCCAACAGAGTCCCGGTATTTAGTGATGCAAAGCAGGAATCATAAAACTGCACAATGCCATGAACAAAATAAGTCGTTAACTGAAACACGCGACGCGACGAAAGCTTTGATACATTTTATCTGATCGTACGTCCTATTTAACAAAGTAAACACTGTCAGCCTGTGTTTATAAAACATAAAGCACTAATCACACTACGATTTATAAGCTATTTAATTTATTATATGGCGCAATTTCATAATGTCAGGTTGATAACAATTGTTTCAGCTTTGTCACGTAATTGATAATCATTTTTGTGGTGGGTTTATTTGCTTTGATTTGAATCGCGTTATGTTCAACCATGTGTGGATTGTTTGTCGTTCAGCTTGTACTAAATTGAAGGATTTTTTTAGTCTACCTTATTTTACTTTCTATTGTAATATTAACGTATTTCATTTTTATTTTACAATTGAGGATTCACAGCGTGCAATAGAATAAAAAGGTGTACAAAGAGGTTGATTAAGCTTTTTACGGAACTATCTATGTACTTTAAAATTGTTTTTTAAACTTATAGACGACAAAAAAATCTTTTTTTAAATCTTGGCCAACAGTTTTTATTTATTTTTTTGGTCAATATCATATTTGCTAGACGAACTCTTACTAAGTATAGCTCTATTAAGATTAGATTTTTTTCCCATAGAAAATCGATTATACAGATGGAAACCCACGGCAATGGACAAAGGAGAAATCAATTGTATTAATTAGATACATTGCAGGTGTGCGGATCGTGTGTGGAAAACTAAAACGTCTGAACAACACACATGGCCATTGAATAAATAAGTCGATAGATATTGATCTTTTCTAATTGTGTTGCGGTTGTAAATGTCGGCCAACGCGCTGTCATTAAATATTACTTAAAAGATCGTAAGTAACTTGTTAGTGGGAAAAGGCTAGACATATTGGTGCCATCTCGCTTTATCAACGTCGAAAAATTCTCTTGAAACTTTTTCATTTAGTGTACGAATGGAATATTCGTAGAATAAGCTGATTTAAAGTGTTAAGAAGCTTTGGATAGGTGGGTGGGGATAAAAATCGGCACGGGCTTTGAAAGTGATCCTAGGTATATGCAGAGTCAGGTAAAACGTGTGTTCAAATGATTGAATATTTTATCTATGTATAACGTGTCTTTGATCTATCGTAATTTCTGTCGCAGACTACAAAAATTTTACAGATTTTTATATCAATATTTTTTTAATCATACTTTTATTGATCTCATTTTATTAAAATAGCAATTAGCATAGTAGAGTATTTCAACTCCCTAATTCATAATACCAAACATTTATTAATCCAACACCAACACCAACTCTGAACAAAACAAAGGCAAAACAATTGAAGATCAAATAGCGAAATTCGCACTGGCCACGTAAAATCTACATCGAGCCAAGCCCGCATATTCAGATCACGAAAAGCATAAAGCACGCAGAACGCAGTTACACATTTCAGACAGTAATTATGGTCGCAATCCAGGCGAAATTCCTCCGCAACTAAGCTGAGTGGATCGTTTGCGAGCCTTCAGTAGCTTCGAATAAATAGTACAATAACATTATACTAGCTATACTTTCGGAGGAATACATTTGTAGTTAGTAAATGTTGTAGTATCTAAGAATATTTTAGTAATAGCATATGCTTGTACGTATATGAAGCATACATAAATAAATAAATATATTTTATTCCCTTAATTTTTTAGATGTGATACTTACTTAAAATGGTATGAAATTGATTTTTTAAGATAAGAATGAAGACATAGTGGTAACATTGCTATCTCTCTCTAACTCCCCTAATATAAAGGCAGTAACGTCAATTTGTATATTATGCGTCCCTTTTTATAGATTAAAGATTAATCCCACCCTCCAGAATTAAATCAAAATAGTATTTATAGTAACATAGTAACTGTTACTGGATGAATTTAAGGTGAATTTGTTGGATGTAGGCTGGATTCAAAGCATCCTTTCAAATCCTACTTCTGATAGGGCCATACGTTGGTGTCAACTAGTTGAATTTATCCAGTGACAGCGTTCTTTCTTTCGTTGTTGTTCTTTTTTTTTGTTGTTAAGATTGGGTGGCATATATGGCCTTAATTTTGTAAATATTAGAAATAAGTTGTATAATGTAAAAGATACGATGGGGTTGTCATATCTTTTTGATAAAAACCCCGAACTAAATAAAGATAAAAAAAAAAAAAAAAAAAAAAAAAAAAGACATAGTGGTAACATTGCTATCTCTCTCTAACTCCCCTAATATAAAGGCAGTAACGTCAATTTGTATATTATGCGTCCCTTTTTATAGATTAAAGATTAATCCCACCCTCCAGAATTAAATCAAAATAGTATTTATAGTAACATTTTGTTACACCTAACTTTTTATGAAATTACTTCCGTCTCGGATGGAATATAAAAAGTCTTCTATTTTATTATGGCAACCGGGTGCTAATTTAAAAAACAAACAATGTGACTCGGTTCCTTTTTTTTTACAAGCTTTTATTTAACTTCACTTTTGTATGTATGTATGTATGTATGTATGTATGTATGTATGTATGTATGTATGTATGTATGTTTGTATGTTTACAAATCTTGCAATGAAGATTTGAACCACTTTCAATAGACCGATTGTGCTGAAACTTGGTATACCTACGTAACTTGGATGACAATACAATAATATGGTACCATGGAGCTGGTCTGATGATGAGGTTGGAAGATGACCATAGAAACATCGGTTCTTGTGGAAAGATTGAGCTGAAATTTGGTATGTCTTTGTAACTTCGACAACAATACACAAATATGGTATCATGGTGCTGATCTGACGAAGAGTTGGAAGATGCCCATAGGAACTTCGATTTTTGTGGTCCAATTGAGCTGAAATTTGGTATGTCTTCGTAGCTTCGGTAACAATACAAAAATGTGATATTATGGAGCTGATCTGATGAGGAGTTGGAGGATGGCCATAGGAACTCCGATTCCTATGGTCGAATTGAGCTGAAATTTTATATCTCTTCGTAACTTCGGTAACAATACAAAAATATGGTATCATGGAGCTGATCTGATGAGGAGTTGGAGGATGCCCATAAGAACTCCGATTCCGATGGTCCAATTGAGCTGAAATTTTGTATCTCTTCATAATTTCGGTAACAATACAAAAAATGGTATCATAGAGCTCTATGAACTCCTCAATAGATTAGCTAATCTATTGAGGAGTTGGAAGAAGCCCACAGGAACTCCGATTCCTTTGAACCGATTGTGCTGAAATTTGGTATACCTAAGTAATTTCGGTGACAATATAATAACAAGGTATCATAGAGCTGATCTGACGAAGAGTTGGAAGATGCCCATAGGAACTCCGATTCTTGTGGTCCAATTGAACTGAAATTTGGTGTGTCTTCGTAACTTCGGTAACAATACAAAGATATGGTATCATGAAGGTGATCTAATGAAGAGTTGGAAGAAGCCCATAGGAACTCCGATTCCTGTGGACCAATTAAGCTAAAATTTGGTATGCCTTTATAATTTCAGTGACAACATAATAACAAGGTATCGTTGATCTGTGTCATGAGAAGTTGGAAGGTGCCCATAGGAACACTAGTTTCCATGGACCGATTGAGTTGAATTTCGGTATGACCACGAAATGGATAGACTTAGAAATATTTCCAACTAAAAAGTTAAAAATAAATTAACGGTGAAAAACATATTTTAAAATCAAGCTTTTACTATGCACGAAAAATTAAAAAAATAAACTAAGAAAACATTCATAAAATTCGTAGTTTTTTAAACTTTACAAGTAACAATTTACAAAAGTGTTCGGTTTATCAGTAGAAGTATGATACATAAACATATATTATCTATAACTAGTATATTAATATTCTTAAGGGATTTAAAAGCTTGTCGCGTAATTTCGTTAATGCAAAGACCTCCGCCGCGACGAGCTTTTAGATCACTTAAGAATATTAATATACTAGTTATAGATAATATATGTTTATGTATCATACTTCTACTGATAAACCGAACACTTTTGTAAATTGTTACTTGTAAAGTTTAAAAAACTACGAATTTTATGAATGTTTTCTTAGTTTATTTTTTTAATTTTTCGTGCATAGTAAAAGCTTGATTTTAAAATATGTTTTTCACCGTTATTCTAAATGCACTTAGAATAACTGTATAAGTGTGTCTAATTATACTAAATGCTGCCATATTATCGCATCAGTGCAACAGTGATAAGGTAAATCTCGCGGCGGTCGGCTAACACGCGCTTTCGATTAGCGCGTCTCGCGTCCGTCAATTAACATGTTCCAGAATGTTCCGCGATTAGCGCACAGCCCCAGAACAGACGGAGAGACAATAATTGCCGAGATACAAACCATCCCACCAATATGTACGGTTTTTGTCCAGATTGTCTTCATTGTTCGACATAGCCCTAATTTTAGCAATGTGATTCCTTTTTTGCTCGTCCACAGCTGAAGGCTAATATCGCAGATTCCTTTTCACCGCTCCTACGTATAGACGGTACGAATTGCAAAAACGCCCCTCGGTAAGGACACAGAAGAATTGTTCAGCTTAACAATGATAAACTGTGATACCAAGACGAAGAGTCGCGGCGACTATTAAACTTTCAAAAGGTTGAATTTTAGAACAATACACTGAAAATAAAATAATTTATACAGGAAAGCTTAACTTCAAAAGAGTCTTTCACTCAAAAATAAAGCGTGTTGTAGTACCTAAACAAGGTGGAACATTGTTTTGCATAACAAAGGCAAAAAAACACCTAAAGGAAAACATTAAGCCACACTTTATTCGCAGAATACTTATTCAAATGAGGCTGTCCCTTCTAAGTTTGTTTTCAATCAAAAACTCGTGCAGCTTTGTCCCGCTAAACTTTATAAATGAGGCGATTATCCGCGGCGTCGCAGGTTCCTCTCGCGATAGGTGTGTGTTGGCCGGCGGGCTGGAGCCGTCGCCGCCGCCGCCCCGCACATGCCCCGCACGCGCCCCGCACACGCCCCGCCCGAGTCCCGCTCATCCGTGCACCGGCTGCGACGGCCTGATAAACCGCTGGTCACCTGCGCTGCATGAATTGCAGCGCTTTTTAACTTTCATCCCGCTAAGTCCTTTAAACTTCATCCGCTTTAAACGCCCGCATTTTATTTATGATTTAGACTCTGACAACTACACCAACAACTTTACAAAGTTTTTGCAATATCCAACGCGAAAAACCTTGTATTTTTAAGTAACAACACCATTATGTAAAGGAGACGCGCTCGACTTAACATTTAATTTAATGTAATACAAAACCCACTTCATTATAATCTAAAAAGCCCAAGTGACATAAAATGTGTGTAGGTAGAAACCGTAATAATACGAACGTGAAAAGAGTACAATAACACGAACATAGGCGGCTCTAGGAATAGTACATCAAGATTAGCTCGAGGCTGCAGTCTGATTACGTCGCTACGTAAGAGGAGAGCTTCGTCGCAGCCTCCTCCGATTCGAGATGAGCATTTGTATATTCTTTTCTGGTGTAGCAACTTTATTTTCTCCACGAAATCTCGCTAATCTTGAAAAGTCAATAATATGCAAATGCGACGATATATCAAAGGTGTTAAGTTTTAAATTTTGCGTCGAGCTGCGATCGTGCTGAATGTAAATGTTTTTCGCAAATATTTGAAAAGTTTTCTTTTCCACAGGCGTAAAGAGAATGTTATTATTGACGGTTGCACAAAGAAGTCGGCGCAACAAGGTGCTCCCGCATTTGTTCTGTCTCAAGTATTATATTGCACCCTAGGCACTTCCCTACTCACGCCTCCCACAACTTTCTTCACAATTTCCTCGAAGAGATTTTCCGTTCAATTAAATTATATGAATTCTATTTCATAGTTTCGCCAGATTTCTATTGCGCCATCCGAGTTAAATATTAAGTTAGTATCGGAATAAAAAATAAACGAAATAAAAATGGCCAATTGCCTGTTCAAAATGAATTGCAAACAATATTACATTTTGGAAGCAATCTACGTTAACCCAAAAGGGAATGATGTGGCAGCTCTTTATATTGCAATTTTTGTGTCCAAACAAAACGAATTTGCCGCGCAATCAAAGCGGGAATCCGATTGATGACATGGCGGAATAATTGTTTCGTGAAATTGAAAATATCGCGGCTTGTATTTTGTGTAACACCTTATGAAACATACGTTTCACTCATAATCAAACGCAATACATTTTAAACTTCAATGTTTAAACCAATTATTTTCATATTATTAATCTTTGTACCAATTCCCAAGCATTAAAAAGATTTTCAAACCATCAATATCGTATTCAAAGTCCGCGACATCTGAAACTTTCAAACAGCGAAACTTAAACTTAATTTATGAATCTTCGACGTTAGAACAAAACTAAAGTAAAAACATTGGAATATGATAGCACCTGTGACAAGTACAATAAAACTTTACCAATAAGCCATATTTCACAGTCTACTTCAATCTCAAATACCAATATATTATGAAGAGATTCGTACGTAGGTACATAAGTCAGAGAATTGGATGTAAGTTATAAGGGAAACTCCCAGCATATTCATTCTATTGGACTGGAAACCGTCTTTTTAGATTACACAAACGTTTCATAGCCAAGTTTCAAGGTGTCTCTGCCCATCTAAGTGGGCTAAACTTGGTGCGTCGCGAAAAAGCACTTTCGAAGAGAGTTCGCTTCTGGAGATTTTAGTTTTCGCATATAAAACATTTCTATTATTTGAACCGTAGTTACTGATACCCTTTTAGAAAGGCGCAGAGTAGTTTCTTCAAAAACGTCTGTCGTACTTTTAAGTTCATATATGTACTTTGGCACACGTGTTTGTTGCGTTAGTTAATATAGATTTAAGTTTTTTAATAAGGACATTTTCACTAGTTCTCTAAGTCTCTCGTAGTTCCTGATATCCACGTCACAAGACTTGTATCTTAATGTAAGTACTTATATGCGTGACTTTTAGGCGTATTTAATTATTATGGTAATTATAATAAGTTGTAATGGAGATTTATGGCCATCGTTAACGAAAATATAAACACTAAATCACATTTTAAAAGTAAAAAATATACGTTGGGGATCAATGAAACTGAATAGAACGAAAAGAGAAACATCAATTTCCATAATGTAGGTGGCTGTTCAGGAGATCCCGTAACTCTATAGATATTTGTTTCCCGACCCAACGCAAGGATGTATTACTCGGCGCGGTCACTCCGCAATACACCTAAGTAAAATATTACTCGTGTTTTCTTCGAGACAATACCTATAAAAATAAGGTAAACATTGAATATGCTAAACAAAGGCTAATATATGAAGAAAAAAAATTAGACTGCCTTGTGTCAATATTGTAATATTAATAGAAAATAAAAATGATATTACTCTCTTTTTAATTTCAGCATATTAAAGTTCGTGTGATTATTACTGATGTCCAATTTAATCCACTTCGCCTTTCCGTATTTTAAGTATAAATTGACTGACAAACTATTGACTGACTTAAATTATACATAATGACAAAATACTTAAAAATAATCTAATCATCATGTTATAAATCAAACGGACATATCTAAATTACACTATATATTCGATCTTAAGATCAATACTCAAAACATCCACGATGCCACCAACCAACAAACGTAACGAGATTAGATGAATAATTATCGCAAATATTCTCTATCAATTCGTGGGTCGTGATAGCACTCATAATAAGTTCCCCGGTGGATATTTGTGAGTTGGTTGGTGGGAAGACGAATTACTATGCGCGGGCACGAGTGCGGCACACCTCAACACCGAACTTCAACCCCGAGTTACAATTTCCACTGGCGCCGAACACATGCCGACGGATAATTATAATGTTTGGGCTAATAAAATTATATGGAGTATGGACTGGAATTTGCCCTTGAAATAACTAAAATTGGTAATATGCATTTATAAATGATTAGAATAAAGATGCTTGGATAAAGGGGAAAGGTTACGTTTATCAATGAAGTATGTGAACTAAAGTATTATACGGCGGGAATAGGATACTTTGATTGTAATAAACAATCTGCATCTAATTATCATATTTTTCATTTTATTTTTTATTTTATTTTATTAATACTTGTAATGATCTTACATATTATCTGCCTTAGTTTCCGATCACGGTCTGAATACACCCTGCATGCATGTATGTATGCGGACTGTATAAGCAAAATATTGCAAGGAAACTTGTCCATTTAAAAGGATGGTATCAAAACATCACAAAACTTCCGTATATTTCAATTGAATACACAGTAATATGAATGGAGAATATCCATACTAAATTCGGATAAAACAATCGCCCACGTTAAACTAAGTGAAATTTTCAAACATTAACATAATTACACAAAAATATCCGTGATTGTGCGCGATAAAAGTGATCACAATTGAAATAACTACAATGAGGTACACGCGTTCATAATCAGACCATTTAGCTGCTTATTCATCTCATCAATATGAATGACTAATGAAAATATGAATTTGAATATTGTTCGACGGTATTCACTAAAATCTATTGATACATTCGTACACGTGGCAAATGCAATCCGATAATTGAATATTGAAATATTAACATAGGTAATAGATATTGCTATGCTATTGCTATTGATATGCAGCTGGTATTAGATAGCACTTCAAACTGTGAAGAACAACGTACAGTGGCTTGCCATATTATTATGGACAGTCACATTTTTTCATTTTTTTTCTTTGAGCTCATTTAACTGTAATCTTAAGTGGTGTAAGACTTGTTAGAAGTCTTTTACACATTCACGGTACCTCTTTGACTTAAATTTTAAGTGGATTTCAAGTGTTGGAGCAATAATTTATTTTAAAATTACTTTTAAAAGCGGGAGAGTCGCAGAATCGTTGACACGCGTAAAAATAGGAGACGTTAATAATATTATTTTAAAAAGCTATTTAGTGAGTTTGTGTTATAAATATTAATTAAAAGTAATTATTATTTTATTGTTATTGATGGAAAAGTATTTTGGCGTCAATTTTTATCACAATATTATTATTATTACTTTTTAATGGTACTCAGTACGAGTCGACGGGTTGATTTATTTCCAAAAAAAAAATCTGTAGTTAAAACCCTTCTCCTGCATCCGAACCATTCTCAAAGGAAGATAGCAGAACTTGCCGGAGTTTCTTAGTCCGCTATTAGTAAAATAAAAATAAATTTGGAATAAAATAAGCCACTTTTGCCCAAAAGAAAAAGCAAATGTTGAAGAAAATTGATTACCACGCAATGGTCTGATTGGAAAATTCGGGATAATTGTTTGCAAAACTGAAAGAAAAGTGGTGATCTTTTAACGTTAATGGTTCGGGAATCTGAAATACCAGTTTTTAAGAGAACTGTACCGCGGAGGTTCGCAGAGGAAGGTCTGACAAGGTATCGACGATTTGAGAAACCGCGTTTGACTGAAGCAATGAAAAAAAACGGCTTGCCTGGGCTTGTAAGCACCATTCGAAGACTGGAATATGGTCAGATTTAATACTAGCTTCTATTTTGATGTTCTCAAATAATTTTTTCACAAAGTTATTCATACAATTACTTTTTTTGGATGTGTTTCTCAGACGAACGTTATAATAACTCGTCTCACAAATCGTCGATAACTTGTCAGACCTTCCTCTGCGAACCTCCGCGGTACAGTTCTCTTAAAAACTGGTATTTCAGATTCCCGAACCATTAACGTTAAAAGATCACCACTTTTCTTTCAGTTTTGCAAACAATTATCCCGAATTTTCCAATCAGACCATTGCGTGGTAATCAATTTTCTTCAACATTTGCTTTTTCTTTTGGGCAAAAGTGGCTTATTTTATTCCAAATTTATTTTTATTTTACTAATAGCGGACTAAGAAACTCCGGCAAGTTCTGCTATCTTCCTTTGAGAATGGTTCGGATGCAGGAGAAGGGTTTTAACTACAGATTTTTTTTTTGGAAATAAATCAACCCGTCGACTCGTACTGAGTACCATTAAAAAGTAATAATAATAATATTGTGATAAAAATTGACGCCAAAATACTTTTCCATCAATAACAATAAAATAATAATTACTTTTAATTAATATTTATAACACAAACTCACTAAATAGCTTTTTAAAATAATATTATTAACGTCTCCTATTTTTACGCGTGTCAACGATTCTGCGACTCTCCCGCTTTTAAAAGTAATTTTAAAATAAATTATTGCTCCAACACTTGAAATCCACTTAAAATTTAAGTCAAAGAGGTACCGTGAATGTGTAAAAGACTTCTAACAAGTCTTACACCACTTAAGATTACAGTTAAATGAGCTCAAAGAAAAAAAATGAAAAAATGTGACTGTCCATAATAATATGGCAAGCCACTGTATGTTCTGGTTTTTTTTTTTTGCACAGTAGTAAGAGCGATTCGTTGCCAAGATATTAGAAAAATTCATAAACTATGTAAGTCAACGTAACGTAATGTCGTCAAGTGACTCGATTTTTTAATTGGTTCAATCTCGCTGTCGCACTAAGTACTCAATAAAATGAGATCCATAGATTTTTGTAAATAAGTTAAGGCAAATTTTACTACAAGATATATACATTCAATAGGAGGGCAGCTCAATAATCAATGATCAATGGTAATGGTCCCTTGGGCAGATTACACTGTTGGTGTATTTTTCTGTTACTTTTATATTAATCTGAAAAACAAGAGTTACGAGTATAGCGATGCTTATCTTTATATACGTATATACACCTGTATATTGCCATCAATTGAGTAATTTTTCTAATCTTACAGAGTTCAGTAAGCTAGAATGATTGAATATTATATGAGTAAAAATAATAAAAAAACAATGTTTTCCAAGAATTTTTCTCTACTTAATATCCACACTAAGATATAAAAAGAAAGTGTAGAAAATATTTTACATACGATATTAAAATCAGCATAACCATCCTAAAAAAAGTACTGGCTAAAAAAACCACATGAGGAAAAAATAATGTAAAAAAAAATAACATAAAATGGCGCAGAAATATAAAAGCAACAATAACAGTACCAATATGCCTTTGTGGTATTAAAATAATGAGAGTTCCACTTGCAAGGTCACGGATCGCAAACAATATGGATACTTGTGTAATCCCTCTTTGCAGCGGATTCGAGTGTCTCGATTCCCGTCATTATATTTCAGTTGCGAGATAGTAACGAACCTGTTGCGTATCAAGTTAAGACCACTTTACAAATGTGACAAAAGCCGGAGTTGTCACTAATTTATTCTAATTACTTTTGCTTCGTTTGTTCCGATTCCCAATTATCTGAAGATGTTTTTTTTTTCGACCACTACAAAGTTAACCTCCAATTAATGGTAAGTTTAATGATGTTAATGTAGAGTCTTGTCCTACCTTTGCGATTATGTTTCATTAGCTACATATACGTATACAGAATACAGACAACTGCCTCTCCGGAAACATACACTCATTCTTACAACATATTTTCGTATCTCTATAACCTGTTTATTTACACCAGTTATACCTCTATTTTAAATTTTATGTTCATTAAATGGTTCTATAAAGCTAAAGCTTAGTCAAATGTGAATGAAAATATCATACCCAGTATCACCTATATACCAGTCAATTAAATCATAGCGACGTCTATTTTATATTTTAAGAAATAGATATCTCTTCTACCACACACAGTGACATTAAAACATTTAAGAATTAAGCTGTATAAATGTTTGGCATATTTGTTTTATAGTTTACAGCACTTAATATGTCTTTCAAGTTATTTTGGTGTTAATTGCAGCATTTTTGTAAAGTTATCAAATAAAAGTGTAGTACTTTCAAAGAGCGCTTCGGTGTAGCATAATTAGTCAATTTCCTTGTTTACAACTCTTTCTGTTGTAACACTGCCAGTCACGCTAACAAAAAAAAAACAAAACATTTCAAACAAAACGCCTATAAACTTCGATTTCGATATAAGCTGCGCAATATTCCGCATTTAGTAAACCAAATCCAACAATTAATAGGGCTCGTTTGAATTTTCAAAAATCTCTACCACGAAAATTCTACGGCAACTCGAAATATCAAACTGCTATTTTGGCATCGGCTGGAACTGGAATTCGAGTAGTCGCCACCGCCTATGATGGACAGAATAATTTGACAAGGAAATCTAGTTTGCTTGCTAATCGCTCGGCCAGATAGCCATTGTGAGGCGGACCTTGTATGTGGAGATAGAAAACGACTTATAGTCCACAAATAAATTTCAAAAACTGAACAATTCTCGGTTAGAAGATAGGAATCAAGTCAATTTTTTTAAACGATTAGCCTATATTATCAAGCATTAAAAAACACACTAAAATATCGTTAATTGATAACAAATATAAATACGAGAATTTTTTTATAGGAATTTGGAGGATACATAAATTTTAATTAATTGGATTGGACCAGTATAGCTTAAGGGCCATTTCTTTTACAGAGGAGACAAGCTTTCAGCATTAAATACCCACTCCATTGAACGCCCATATATGATAATCTCTTTTTAAGTCTTGCAACAATAGATACTTGTATTTTCGTAAAAACTTTCTCTGAATATTTTATTCACACCTAATGGCAATTCGAAAAAGTCTTTGAGAGCCAAATGATACTAAAGTTTAAATTCTTAAAGAGTTTGTTTTCTTTGTTTTGCATTTGTAGTGTAAAATCAATTTTTGATTTGAATAAATTGCTCCACACATTTCGCCTGCATAACTATAATATGAGCAAAGAAATATTAAAATATTTCCAAATATCAATATTAACTCGAAACATATTATTCTACTTTTTATGAGCTCCATAGTATACAAACATTTAATCGCTTATATATATTTTACGCTCTTCTCTTTCTCTCTAATAGAGGCAATGGAATTGATTTAAAAAATCAATCTTCCAATATTTTTTATTGTAAAACTTGATGATATTATAACTCGTTATAATTTCGATGTAATAAAAAAACATTCTTTACAAAGAACGGAGTCTGGTAATAAGCTCTCTAAAAGATCTCTGTAATATGCTCCAGAAAAATTTCTTCCTTTCGAAGATAAGTACGTCAATCGTAGCTCGACAAAGCGTTTACAAAACTACAATCCCCACACTGGCTCTTAGGTTTGGAACAGGACAATGCTCGGTAATCTAGCAGTGGAATTCTGGAACTCGCAAATAGCGCAACTTGCCGTCGAGTACTGGCGGTAGAGTGAACTGGCTCGGACGAGCAGCGTCGTCGTCAATAATTCATGCGGTAGGCACGTCGTGGCCGCCAGCCGTTCCTAATTGATTCCTGATGCGGCCCGTGAGCTGATCGCATCACTGGCTCCTTGTACTGCCCTCGGAGGACCCGTGCGCTCCATTACGTACTTACAGAGTCGTACGCAATGAGGAAAGTTAATAAGAATTTTATCAGGAATTTTGTTGTTCGTAGATGATTTTCTCGTTGATTAGCCTGGCTGTACGGAGATTCTAAACGGCTTAATAGCTTTAGCTATTGGCGGATTAGGCTTTATTATCATGATTGAATTATGAAGACCGTTTAAGGAAGGTGATTTAATCAAAGTATATCCGTTGAATAACACGAAGTAACAATACCATGTATAAATTCTTCCACATTGACATATTTACAAACATCGTCATTCCCGCTAATAAAATTTGACCTGAATACACGATTTATTCTAAATGAAATTCAGCCAACATACAAAGCGTTGTAAATCACCATAAAAGTAAATCGATGAGCACCTAAACTATTCTCTGACGCAAAACCAAGTTTCTCCGTAAACAAATCCTAATTTCCATTTTAAATTCAGTTAAAACATTCCATTTGTTCGACGCTCGTGTAACTTATGCAGTTCACGACTGATTGTCATTCGGAACACATACATAATCCCAGTAGAGAGGCCGTGATCTTGAACGCAGAGTGACAGCGGGCGAGGCTGCGGCCTTATTCTGTAAGTCTGCCACTTTGTATGGTTATAATCGGATTCGTGGGGCCACAGGCATGTCCACGTCTATCACAATTAGCACTCTTAACCGGATTTTTGTGTACAAACTGAGTGGCGGGATAATTTTTAAATCAAATTCAAAGTTTGTATAAATAAACGTGACCTCCTTTTAGTGAATCTGCATATGCGAAAAAAATATTTGATTTCCTATGATTCCGTGTTGAGACCTAAACTTATTCATGTACACAATATTTAAAGTTTTAAATCATGTGAAATGTTTTAGCTGTTGCTTTCTTTTTAGCTACGTATTTTTAATATAAAATGTGAATTAGAACAAATCTTTTAATGGGCTGTAAGTATCATACCATTTATATACTATCTATTAAAATAAATAAAGAAATAAAACATACCTTAAAACAATAAATCAATTGCTAATAAAAACACTTTCTATGCAACGACGGCTTTACAAACTTCTATTCGCCTCATAGCCCGTGGCATCAAAAAGAAAATAGAAAAACACGAGATACACGTGAACAACGTTCATTTTTTATATTGCCCTCTACAGTGAGATAACTTACATTGTAAGTCCACGTGGCACAGAACAGCATATTGCAATTGTGTAAAATAAAATCAATAAGCCATGAATAACGAATGGATACGTTCATATTGCCAATGTTTTATTCAAATATGTATTTAATATTTATACATTGTCTTGATTCATATTTTTCTTCTTTATTTAATCCAGTTGCATTTACAAAATAAAGTCGCATTAAATATAAGTATGTGAAACGATTGGTGGGTCAACTATGTCATTGCCAAGTTCGTCGCCGTCAAAAGGTATTTTAAGCTATATTGTAATAATTTTCCAATTTCAATAAAATTATAAATTTGAATTTAGAATACTGATCGAAAAAAGTTTTTATGTTATGTTAATATAAAAAAAGAAGCAAAGACATACGTAACTCACAGAATAGTCCCTTTAGATACCCTTGTTATTCCGTCACTGCGTACCTTATACAAGTAACAGTTTCTGACAGTCAAGATCACCGGCTATTATGTGATCTCGACTTACGATTCTTATTGTCCTCCCTACAACTACACCGTACGCTTTGTGTATATTCTTTGTAATTTACTTATAAAGGATATAATACTATAAAATTATTTACAAGTTTTATTTCTTAAGTTTTATTGTTTAAGTCAAACTAGGGAACTATAAATAACGATAAAACCATCAAATCATGTATTTTCAGCTAAAACTCAGTAAAAAAGTGTACCTTCACTAATAAAGGTATAAAAAATTTGTAGAAATCTTTTATTTACAAATACTGCTCTTAGCCTACATTATCTCGTAGTACCAAGTTTGATCCTAAGTCTCATAATAATAGTGGTAGACTTTAAACTTAAAACATATTATACTAAATATTAAAATACCGAGACGACGTAAAAGGCTATAACTTAACATACCATCAGCAGGTACTAAATAACCGTCTAAGACCCAAAATGAAACAAATTTATTTATAAGGAGCGAAAGAAATTAAGGCAAGCGAATACTTATTAGTTTATATCGCATTTAATATACGCTTAAAAATATAATACTTTAAAAGAATACATTTGATGTGGCTGATGATTATGCATAACCCTATTTAATTATGAAAAACATATGGTTTTATGTCGACTTTATTACTGATTTATTTGTACCCAATTTAATAACAAGCGTGTAACATTTATAGGCATTTAGCTTTCAGATAAGGAAAATCACAGTTCTTTCCTCGAATAGTAATTCTTTTCATAAACAATATTCTATTACATTTAGTATATCAGAAATAACGCTTCCTACGTAACTGTAGTCTCAGAAAAAAATATTCCCTAATTACCATACTGAACGTGCGCAAGGATTGAAGTCTGCTGCGAAACATGCGCACCGTTAAAAACACAACAAAATTTGCATCCTTTGTGCTCAAGTAAGGAATTAAGTGACAGAGAGTGTAATCGAATATAGTTACACAGTTACTTAATAGCGAAGGTGAAAACTTATACCTGGCGACAAGCGACGGGCGACAAAAACACGGGCTTTCGTCGCCGCGACGCGCGTCGTCGGCGCTATGAGTGACGTTAATGAGATGTGCGAGCGGCAATTTGTTTATGCGCTCCCTTGCATACGTAATACACCGTTTGCAAGAGAACCGAAATATCGTAAAAAAATAAAGATACCCTACTAATGATGCAAGAGATATTATCTACAGAACATAAATGTATAAATCGGAAAATTTGTTTTGATATTCGTTTGGTGTTCGACAGATAGAACGCGGTGGAAATAGTGTACCGTTTTGGATGAAACTTGGCACGCGAATGGATTTTGATCTGAAACTTTATATAGACGCGGTTTTGTTTCAGTATCGACTGTGTTGTCGATTGATAGCGTTTAATAAAATGTGGTCACGTGATTAAAATGGCACACAACTGCAGTTTTGTACATCTGCACCGTAACATGCTTTTAGTTTAATGTTATGAGACTATTTATTAATACGTTAAAACCTATTTCTTACGTTAATATAAGTTATACTGTACGCTGTATTTTATGTCCGAAGAATGTAGTTTGTTAAAATTGGAATGATAGTGAGACTGTACCTAATAGAACATACAGCGCGGTTCAGATTTCTACGATTTTTCTATTAAGCTTTCAAGATCGAACATTTATAATTAATTTTAAATTGAAAATGAACACAAGCTAAATCGTACATTGCCTATTGGCCTTGCAATGTAACAAAAATCGTGCGAAAATACAAGTATATAAGAAAATATAAAAAGTAGCGCCGCCCAATGGGCCAGTTACTGTATTGTAGTATGCAATATAAAAATATGTGAGCTTGTTTATTAACAGGCCACGTGACGCACGGCGGTAATCGGCTCGTTACATGTCTGTCGTATAACTTACGATCGCTTTATTTCTATTTTGGAAAATGTAACGAACTGGCCACTTTTGTACGAAAAAATATAAAATATCGTGTGTTTTTATTTATGTTTGAATATTGTTCAATTGTTCTTTATTTCAAAGAATATAGTGTGTGCATTAAATAATATGGTAGATTATTAATACAACAATCCTCAGTATCTAATTATTTATTTAGATCTGAAATAAATAATATTTAAAAACAGATTTTAACAAGCTGTATAATATTGAAAAATAACGTTACGTCGTAAATTACATGAAAAGTCCTAAAGTAAAAAAGGCGAAGAAATGAAAGAGTAAGACGGATTACAAAACATAAATAAAGTCACAGAAAGAAACTAAGGATAGACTTTGTAACTATCACTCAACTAAAACCAGACATAACAAAATAGAATGACACATGTAAAGAAACAAGAGCACAACGCGATTTAGCTGATTGACCGCACACGTATGATTACATAAAGGACGGTTATCAACAGAAAAGTTGCCATGTCTTGTACGTCGCACACAATAAATGCCCCTAGTGGAATCCAGTTACGCGAAGCGAGCCTCGACAATTGATAGAGAAACTGTGTGCAACGATGAAATTTAAAAAGTCATTTATTTCGAAATGCTTTTTCTCGGAGCGCCCGCGGCGGAGCGATATCAATTTTATTTTCCGTTGCGGCTTCCAGCGCACAGGCATAGCGTAACGACAACGTAGAATGGCTCACTTGGAAATTCTACATTCGAAATTGTTGCATTTGGCCACAATCTATGGCTTAATTACAACATTAATCTCGCGATAGTGGCTCTGCGACGTTCTTTGTGCTTCATTTTATTCGTCATTCGGGGGAATTCGTTTAGCAGTCTAGATTTTGGACGCTGTAAACCCGATTCTAACTCTTTAGTTACACCTTGTATCATTAAAATTTTCTAGAATCCCTAGTATTCTATCTTTTTTGGTGGCCCTATATAAAATATAAAAATGATATAAAAATATTCATAGCGAACAAATTTGGAATTCAATAAGATGTTCAATTAACGAGTATACTATAAATTAAAACCACTTTTTACAATAAACATAACTTATATATCAGGTACTTTTCTCAGGACCGGATTTTTATTAAATACACAAAAAAATATACATAAAATTACTTTTAAACTGTATTGTAATGCTAAACATATTTTAAATTATCTCATATTTCTCCACATACGCTCCGCAGATGACGTATCTGAACTATCGAAATCTCTTTAGCTACCATTTTTATTTTAATCCATTTTCTTTGTCGTCCAAGATCACCGGACGTCCGCCGACGAAGCGCGGTCAATGCAATTAAGCTTTGATCATATAACGACACATTTTCAAGACATTTCCCTCTTTCTATATTATATTTAGACCGTCCTAGAAATACTCAAATAGAGACTGCTCATCGACAGTTTATTTTGTTATCGTAACGTGATTTATTACAAAATAAATTTTAACCTTTATATGAGCGAGCTTCAGATCAGTATACGAATTCGTTGTTTGCGAGGTCGCGTTCTGCGTAGACAGCATTCTTTAAATAGACATAAGTTATTATTTATTGCTAATTTTACCAGATAATGTAAAAATCACCATAAATAAGAGAAGTCCGCCAATCCGCGTTTGATCATAGGCGTACTTAACCCATACTTTGTAACCATAGATATTCTTCATTAGATATTATAGTGTTAATTTTTGACAAGCAAGTAAATCCGCCATTTTAATTTGATTCCAACACATTTCACAGAATTGGCAGGAAAATAATTCGTTTTTAGGTGTGTGTAACCTATAAATATCTTTTCGTTACGCTTTCAGGCTTGAAGCATTTTAGATTTATTTTTTTAATCAGCCTTTATATTATTAGCTAAATAAAATAAGCGACCACTCCATCACAGTGTAGGCATTACTATCACGAAGTTATCTAAGCCCGCAGACCTAATACAACCTAACGATCTCCGTTTACCATCGCCTGTCGATCCAATAACGCAAGTAAGTCGGAGTATTCAATAAAATAGGATAAATCCCGACTTTTTCCCAGCGATCATCGCATCAGTATTCCGAATTTACATTTAGGTCGAGTTCTGTCCCGTTCGCATATGATCTCTATACAACTGATTCGTCAAGGAGCCTGCAAGGACAATGTATTTACTCCGCTGTAGTTTTAACTTTTAAAACTATGGTAATACCGGTGTCCGTCAATACGGTCACATTATGTATTTGTGACTCATTGAATTAAACATTTGGCCGTATTCTTTTGTGTCATCTCTGGAGCTTAATTTGGTAATCATTTTTTATGCATTTTTTTATAGATTTATAAAGCTAGCAAATGGCCCAGTATATAGTTAATTGTGACCACCTTATACAAATGACTTAGTAAATATATAGGTATTATTGCTGTTCGAAATTGGAAAAACGAAACGCGTAAGAAGTTAACCATATTGTATTGTAATGTATTTATGAAATCGGTTGTAGATTAGTCACAACAATTATATAGGCATTATAGCATGTTTATGTCAAATGTAAAAGTATGTAAAAGTTAAGAAGATCAACAAGAACTTAAATCATTCCAAAACAAGCATTTATATATGTAACTCACTCGTACAATTTCAGTGCAAAAATATACAGAGGATTAGCATAATTTAAACGACCTCTGCCAACCTCACGGACGAAAATGTTTTCATACTTCATCTCACTACTGTGTTTACTGTAATACCTCAACAATCCAGTATTATTCGCAAGGAATATATATATATATATATATTCGAAGAGTGCTTCAGTCATGTCCAAACAATTAATTTATATCGTGGTTGGCACAAAATGGAATCATCACTGCGACCCGAAAGGTTCCTCTATAACATATTACCGAAAATTTACGTTACACTAACACTCGGCCCAAGGCGTCTATTACGAGATATGAAAAGTAAAACGTTTATAATGCGAGCGGGAATGAAGTATGACCGGTGGAGTTAGAAAGAGAAAAGATAAGAAAATAATGCGCCCTCATATATCATCACAATCGCCAAAATTCTCCGAGTCGGGCCCGGCCGGCCACCGACCCTCTTCAGTTTCGTGGGAATCTTCCGAAAATATTTAACTAAGCGAAAATCGCTCGCAATAGTAACCGACCTTTTCGCTAATGCTCAATTTTAATATGGAATTAACGGTGCTGTAATAGATTCCACAATAACATCCGTTTAAATTGAAATTGGAATTGTTTTTCAAATATAATCGAATATAAATAGGATCATAAAACCTATAATAAGATTATGCTGATTCCGGGTATTATGAACAATTGTTAATATTTATCTATTACTATCTTTACGTAATATAATTTTCTATATTTGTAATACAAAAGTTTATTTGATTATTTGTTACGTTATCACAGCTGAGTTAAAGGCTATTTTTTCTTAGAGTAATCGTTGCACAAAATCTAATACTAAGCTAATTTACTTTCCAGTGTACACAGGCTATAAAACCGTACCTCACAATATTTCCATCAGCCAGACTTGCAATTAACACACGGAATCATTAGCACGTCGACGTGTAAACCGTGAGTAATCATATTTCAAAAAGTCCGTCATCGTGGAACGAAATTAACTCGGAACCGAATCTTGGCGTCAGCGGCAGCATTCGGTTAATGAGTTCCAGCTGAATGTTTGGACCATTTCATTTGCACATTCAACAAACTACGCGAATTATTTCTACTGTGAACAACGTCACGCATACTTGAGATTAGTTTGGCCCGAAACCCGGTGACGGGGGCATCATTCATTCTGGAATTGACTGGACAACCCAATTCTCTTTATGTTACGAGGGTCTTGTCAACTGAATTTCAAGCGGTATACAAAACCGTAATCGTGCTAAACATTTTCGAGAACATTCTGGGTTATTCCAGTTTGTATTTCGTCTCCATGATTAAACGCAGACTGTAATCTTACAATGCCTCAGATGAAAATTATTAAATTAAATGAAGAGAAATAAATTCTTCCTCTAAAAAAAATCTTGTAACGCCTCTTAGCCCACTTTGGATTTATTCCTAAGTAATATTTATACTAAAATTTCACAGTCAATATTTTCGTATGATTTAATTTAACTGTAAGAACATGCTTATCATTATCAATTACAAAGATGGAGTAAACGCGTTAAACATGCCATAATTTGTTATTCAACGCCAACACAAACGACTTAAAGACACATTATCGAAAACATAATTTATTGTCACTTACGATAACAATTCACTATGAAAAAGCTAATCCCATTTGGTAACCGTAGTACGATGAGTGGCGAGAATTTATTAAGGAATAATACACGACTAAAGAGCCCACTAAGTGAAATTACATAAGTCGATGACAACGCTATTTCAGAATAGGGGTAAATAAATAACGCAATTAGTAAAGTGATTGATAGTTCACTATCTGAAACCGTGATGGTTATTTAATAACTATTTTTACGTGATGGTGGGAAATGGGATCGCATTTTGTTATGAATCAGTTTGGGAATGGCTGTTACTTAGGTCACATGTAACTGGTACGCCCGCTATTGATAGTATTGGCTTCAAGACTACGGAAATAATATAAAAAATTAGAGAGGGAGTTTGGAAACGTTGCTTATTATTATTGTTTACCAAATAGTTTTTATTCCCGATTATCAGAGTTTGAAATATATAGGTATTTAATTGTTAAATATTTGAAGAATATTGACTGCATTTGATTAAAATATCTAGTGCTCTAGTGTTCAACTTTGTTTTTGTCTTGGTCATATTGACAATATAAAGAATTTGGCTTTAAAAATATGAACAATAATGCTGAATACAGCATGACAAAGTCGAATATTAAGTCCTTCCGATGTCTATTTATCACTTAAAAGGCTCTTGTAGTTTTTTAACCAAATATACAATTTACACACATTTTCTTCTATTTTTTAAATATTCAAGACAACAATAACAGGCAACATTAACCTGTAACAGTTAAAATGTTTAATAGCAATACAGAATATGCATGAGATATGAAATAAAAGTGACCACTCCCTAGGTACACGGTCGGCAGAAGCGACGGATATTGAACCAAAGTTCTGAGTGGAGACCACACATCGAAAAATTGTGTGCACCAAAGTCCCTGAATGAACATGTACTAAAAAGAACCCGTTGGAAATATGCTCCACTGAAAATGTCAGTATAGAAAACAGTTCGTATATATTTTAGGTAAAGAAAACCATCTGGTGCGTCGCTTTTTAATATTTTAGTCCAGAGTTTATCGGTGTATGTGTGTATCTGTATACATCAACCAATCGGTCATAGATCTTAGCTTAATTCTTTCTATTTTAGCAGGGTTTTGAAAAATAGGTAAAAGCTCAACTTAAAGTATTTGAAAAAATAAAAATCAAAAATCGTAATACTGTTCTACGACAAACACAAAAAACCGACAAGTATTTACAAGTTAGGTTTCGTTCAGTGATTGAAACTGCAGGGGGGCTGAATAATCCTTATCTACGCGTCTCCTTCCTCTCTGTACTCATCGATTTTTAAAGTCTTGTATAGCACGTGTAAGACATGTTTTACCACAAGTTATATTTCTTCGCCTGTATCATTGAAATTTTACATGTGAACCTTTTGTACTTGTGACTTTTTGTACTTAAAGTCACGTAAAATAAAGAAAGCGCGTTCTTGGTGCACATGTCTAGAGTTCATGCTGTTAACGAAAATGACCTAAAATAATATTTTGATAACCTTGCAATCAAACCTACTAAATTGGTAATCATTTACATGGCGTAACTAACAAGACAGTCAATATATTTTTAAGCTACAATATGTTATCGCAGTGATACCAACGTCACTCTTTAACCACATATTTTCAAATGCCAGTAAAGCACCAATGTAAAATAACTGATCGTGTTTAAGAACATCATTTACCATTAGGGATAGCTCGTTTGGTTAGACCCTAAAAAAGTAGAGAAACAAAATGGACGACTAATATTCTCCCGTTCGAACGCAACAGTAATTCGTATTTAAGTATATTTAATCAGCCCGTATGCAAGTGCTCAGTTTAACTCTCATTACACGAGTTTGCCTTTCCATTTGAATTACCCGGAATTAGATACTGAAATTATAATCAAGCATATTCACATTTTGCTCTTTGAGGTCTTGTCTTGTTATTTTTGTTTTAGCAATCAGGGAAAAATCGTGAGGAAACATATACACCTAAAAGATCTTAGGAATTGTTTAGGTGTATTTGCTGGGCCTAAATCTTATCAGTTGTAGTGGAGGCCCGGGCCTCGCATAGGTGTATGGTCTGATTATGGTGACGATGATGACAATGAGTAAGATCAAAGGCTGCCCACATCCATAAAATATTTGTCTCTCTCTCTCTTAAAATGTCTCTCGTAGAGTATTACTAGTTACTAAGACAGAACACCGTAAGTATGTGTTCTTAATTTACTTATTTGGACATTCATATCTGTATTTTACCGCTAAATACTATAAGATTATGATCAACAGGTGCAATATGTAATACTCCTCGTAACTTGATGACGGCAGTTTTGGCCACAACATGCGGAACTCGACTAATTAAGCTAGATTTAATTACTAGACTAGTAGCCAGAGCTTATACTTAACAAAGAACATTCAGATCTCAACCTGGACATCAAAAATCGACTGTAACTCACTCTGATAACAGCCTCGAGACTTGGCTCCTAGTCACTTATGACTCAAAAGACCATGTTTTTTCAACTAGCGTTTATGTGATTAGATACATATGTTTTTATTAAAAAAGACTAGATTTTCCGTTAAACCACTCATCGAGGTGTTTACTTAATTATTTCTAACATAATTTTAATTGATAAAAGGGGTTTAAGCGACTATTGTGACAGAAAACAGTACCAGAGCAGCTATATTTTCACCCAGGTTAAAACAAATTGTAAAGAAATGTTTCTATTTTAAAATGTAACACGGTGAGACTGCCATCCATTGCGGTCAATTTGGCGTAATGTAATCAATTGCGGAACCAATAAAATAAATCACACGAGACAGTTTTAATTGATACTGTTCAGTATTAACTGCGAACCCGAGAGAGTGCGCTTACAATAGGTAGTATCTAATAAAAAATACACAGGCAACAAACATTATAGGGAAAAGCCTGCAAACCTGTATCACAAGTAATTAAAAAATTATATCCTTATTTCTTGGAAATGTTTAATTGAAATTTTATTTTAGATCAACAGACACGAAATTGGTTACGTTTACAAAAGCCTCGCAAATAACAAAGCACCTAATTTAAAAATCTCATTTCCGTATGATTGATGTTATAATGCTGATAGGAGCATATTGTCACTTTTCCATTAAATTAATTCATTTTCGAATGAGTAAGTAGGCAAATATACAATAAATTTAATGTAAATTAATTATTACAATGTATAAACCACAAATTGAAACGGGGACGCAATGAATTGTTAAGTGAAATGTCATTTGAATTGACTAAAATATGAGTGGGAAAATATATAATGATCAACGTATTTTATTCAATTTCCATAACAACAAAACGTGTTTGTATTAAACGAATGACAATTACGGACGGAGCGGCGCGGCACCGCTCACTGCGCACTTTACATCTGTTACGGGCATTGATAAACAATCGCCTTGAATAAACAACAAAGAAACAAGAAATGGGTCAGTGGACGTAAACAAGATAGGCAGAGAGCTCATCGCAGCACGTCAATGGGCTCGTGAACGTAACAGAAAGGTTTAACTAACAATCAGTGCGCGGGCAACAATAAAATAGCACTACCCTTTGAGCTCAACAATGATTAAACCTCAGCCAGCCTGTTTATTTACATATCGACTCAATTAACGAATACACCCAGCTCATTATCCATTCAAATCGCAATCGCAGCTTTCCCACGTTAGCCGATTTTCCGTCGAAAACTCAATGAAAACTTCATAACAGTGTTGACTTTGCGCTCGGAAACGGATCGCGTAATGGCCTTTGTAGTGCGCAAAAACGACTGATCCGGCCCAGATCCGCTTTGTACACCCGTTTGCTTTAGTCAGTTGACAACATAATTATCGGCTGTTGTGCACCAGCGGAATAGGCCGGTCAACGCACCGCGCCGTCGAAATAGACGCCGCCGCCGCCTGTGTCGCCACCGTTGTAATCCTTTAAGGGATTCTTTGTGAACGCGCCTCTTGTTACTCCATCGCGTGGATTACTTCGGAGCGGTCAGGACAGATTGCCTCCGCTTTGTTCGACGAATAATGGACAAATAGAATAAACCTTTGTCATACATGAGCCCTAACTTGAAAAGTTTCAAAACCGCCCATTCACTAACCCTGGTAATAAGATTCAATTTTCAAATAGCCCTTTAATTTACTTAAACGCTGCAATCTCCTTTATATATCAGTGCTTAGTCGAAATAAAAAATCCAAGCCTGAAAAATCAAAGCGAAGTCTTACACGGAATATATAATTATGTTGCTACAGATGGACGGAGCCGTAAAAATGCACTCAAATGCAACATCTCATTGCAGTGAGACGTGACAAAATAAGTTAAACTCCGTTCAACAGATGGCGCTGAGCAGAAATTCGCAATAAGAATAGAAAATGAGTTGGGGTCATGTTTACACTAGAGGTCGTATTCTTTCCACGTCTTTAAGAATGTTTCAAAGTTTACAAACATGTTCATTACAAAACCAAGAATACCCCATCGTTTACAAAACCAAGAATAAATAATTAAATAAATTTGCAATTTAAAATTAAATATTTTACACTCTCCATATCACGACACAAGTTAAAATAATGAAAGGGTGAATATAAAAAGATACGTATCTAGCTAATATCATGACACGGAAAGATTAATTATCACTAACTGTCAACGAACACGCTGTGAGATTTTTTTGGCCCCCATGGATTACGCCGTCGCCGTAATTAAGCCGGGTTTTACATAAAACTACATGTTTGTAACACATGTAACACTCGGCCTAATGACAGGTTATTTTTTACACACACAAATAGCTTTCGGTTACTTTGAAAAGTTCCACAGTCATAAAAAGACCACGCGTCAATCGTCGACTCGGAATGTCAGCCTATACCGCTTCTGTCGCGGTGATCGAATGTACAGTCGACAATGAAATCGATTAGCTCGAATTACAATTTATAATGGCAAAAACTTTTTTAAAACAAATTTATTTAAAAAATTAAATAATTATTTTGACGCTATGCCGCATAGTTGGCTAGACACCAGCTTGTAAAACAAATTTTTGGGCGAACCATAAATATTTTTTCGAGTCTAAATGTTTTTGAGACCGAAAATGTGTCTCGCTGATTTTAATACCCACGATATCATTCTGGTGCGTAACTGTGTATTTATTATTTATTACATCCCATCAAATAAATTATCTAGTTGCATAAACAATTACATCACATAGTAGATATTATAACTCAGCCTATCGCCGTCCACTGCTGAACCTACGCCTCCCCAAGATAGCGCCAACCATCCCGGTCTTGAGCAGCTCTCATATTAGATAGTAGATATTTATAATTATAAAATAAAAATATTTTGAAATGACACTTGGCTTTTCATTTCTTTTAATTTGTTAAAAGTTTTCTTTTAATTTTATCATGGAATTTTGTGTCTTCAAAACAGCAGGAAAGACCTCTCATCAACTAATAAGTGAGTTAAGAGGTAAAAAATGAAAACCATCTTCTATGAAAACGCGCAATGCATGCTATAACACCCATAGTTTCAACGCTAGAAAATGAAGGCGGAGTGACGTGGAAAATCTCGAGATAAAAAATTATTCAGCCTTTAACAATGTTGTCCACTGGATAAATTACGATAACTAAACTTTTATAGGTTTTCTTAAACTCTGGTTAAAAACATCTGGGGTTCTAAATTATTTAACTCCAATTTTCCCGAAGTTTTGGATAAAATTATTTGTTCTTCTAAACATTTCATATGTTTGCTTAATATTTTTTTAAAAAGAATATTTTTTGTCCTTAAATTGGTGGCGATTTTGTAAAGGACTGTACGTACAATACATGACATGTGTCAATCTCCAGAGGATAGATTATAATTAGACACCGGACGGAGCATGTTCTACATATTTCTATTCACCATGGCAGCTAATGCATTTGTATCGATTACATTTACATAAATAATATTAATGACAATCTTTTCCTAATAAGAAAGGCTCTTTGTATAATTTTTTAAAAGTTTTCTACCGAATTAACTTCATTTTTATAATGAGATAAATTGTCAATGAAATCGTTGTTAGAATTTTTTTTTAAACTTACGTGTGACAGGCGTAACGCTTCGTATAATTTTACCGAACAAAATGTCCAGATCGGAATTATTAATTACTGAAAAATAACAACCAATTTCTTGTTTTTCAACTTCTTTTTGGATAATTAAACAATTTTAGATGTATATTTCGGGACTTTTACGCATTTTGAGATAATTAACAAAGATAAAAGGAGTTCAAGGGGAGACACGGTGTGATTTTATATAATGAGATTGAATTAAGTTAAAAAAGACTAGTTCCATTTTACTACGCATTTAGATACTTTATATTCTTTATTTGTCTTATTGTCTACTTTAAGAACAATCTCTACCTGCTTTATCAAAAGTGTTCTACTAGCAATTTCTTATACTTAGTTGTATTATCGTCAACATATTTTCTTACATAACATAATTTGATTAACATAGATACAGATATGCATTAATACAGTGCATTTATAAAGTTCAATATATATTACCAGTCTCCGAGTTGTTTCTAAGAATTTCCTAATAGAGATACTTAAGTAGAAGCATCAGCATAAACTTCCCCTTAAGCACTCACGCAGTAATAAAGTCGGCGGTAAAACTAAATATTTGAGACAAAAAGTGCTTGTAAATTAATTAGATATTTCCCATGTAGAACTACGTAGAAAGTCCGTATTTCAAGGAAGCAGTTGTTTGCGACAACGCGCGTGACTTCAGAAAATTGAATAAGTATCTGTTTTTACAATATTTATGCTCTTTAAAGTTTCTCTGCGTTGCAAGTTGTTTAATTTAGAGCAATATTTAGTAAAGAAGTTATTATTGCATAATTATCCACATTTTTGAGTAGTCCTATCACGTGTGAGACCGTGCATCCAATACGTGCACTGATATTTTTTGTATGATGCACAAATATCTGATTTGTTTTTGAGGATTCATGAGACCGAAATATGTCTTTATATTTATCAACGCTACATTTCATTTAAGAATAACAGAATTACATCATCTTCAGAGTATTTATATGGCTGTTAGGTTCAACTTGTCCATAAATGGGTAAAGACAGTTAGTAAACCCAAAGAGAAGCTCCTATTAGGAAATAAATTTGCTGACCAACACAACGCAAAACAATAAAAAGAAGAAGAAGTAGACACACCACTAAAGAGCCTTAACGACTCTGATCAGATGAATAAATGATTGAATTTTCAATTAAGATTAGAGGGGCAATGCCTTGTCGAACTTTGTTGATAAATGTCAGGGTGGCTCTCACAATTTCGAAGTTTACACAGGTAATTTTCACAGTATTGATTGTTGAGTTTTAAAGTCTAAAATTGGAACAATTACTTAGCACAATTTCCATCTATAGGCAGTACCTTATTTTAGCTAGGGTGAAAATAAATTCTGTTGAAATCGTTGTAACACGGTATTTTATTTTAATACAGGCAACAAATCTTTCACCATAATCGTGATAGTGAAGTGATGACAGCCAAACCATCTATCTACCCACATTATGCAGTAGATAAACAAATAACACAACAATACGGTAATTAAAGCTATCTGGAACCCATCAAAGCTGTCAGTCTTAACAGATTAATATGGCGATGACTTATCAATGTAATTGCAACGTACGGTAACATGAGCCGCGAATCAATCAATCATTTCAATGCGCTGATAATTATTACTGCATTGTTAACCTGGCTGGATCTTCAATTAACATTTTTATTTTTATTAATATTCCATCAACATTACTAGAAAGCAGTGGTGGTGCTTCCGTAGAAATCCATAGTAATCTCTGAGTTTTAAATGCTTATTTCAAAAAAACAATTTGACATGATAATGATGTCTTGATTCTCCAATAAGCAACTAAGTATTATAATCTTTACATTACACTATTACGTTTTGGGCTTCTACGAAAGTATCGGCACTCGTAATAAGTATTACTGAGAAAAGATTACATAGCTATCTATTCCACAAATCCAAGTAACATTAAATGTAAAACTTATACTTCAGAGAGGAAATAAACATCGACGTCTACAAGATTGCTAGTGCAAGTTCCTAGTAGTAAATGCGCATTTTAATTACGACTCTAGTCTTCTTCGGGAAAGTTGTAACAATTTTATATCAGTCTCTTGTCCTTTCTCTTCACAATAAACTGAAGCAGCCATCATTACTCATTGACATTTGAAACAACACAATTCAAGCAAAATAAAAAGCAGCTCATCACTCTTCACCTATTAGATAAGAAGACAAAAGTCTTGAACTATCGGGAGTTAGAACTGTCATCAAGGCATCGTGATTCGTGAATGTATATACATATTTATGTATGTATGTGGCAGGATGTATTATCTACTGATCTATTTATCTGCTTCATTGCATTACCTCGTCTATTCGAAATCAATTATAATTATACGATTCAGTAGACTGATACAGGCATGCTTAAGACGCCTAATTGTCGACGCCTTAAATAGCGACGGTTTCGATCTTAAGGTGCACATCTGACTTTTCTAAGATTTTGTATGTACTTAAAAGGACCCTACACTATCTCAGCGTAGTGGACTGAAGCCTCAACACTTGAAGCTGAAGGCTCGAGCCCAGAAGTACGATGTATATGAGCTGATGATGATAATACGATTGTGTATTCATTCGGACATAAAAACTCAATACTTTATCAACTACACTAAGCCATTAAGAAATCATAATTAAAAACCTGTCACAATCATCTGGGCATGTTCGAAGAGAAATTATAGGAAGCATCTAGAAACATTTACTTCCACGCAACATTTCTCAGTAAATAAAAACAAACCACTAAAGTGTGTAAAATTGTGTGCCGCCGAGCGTTCTCACCGTACATTCATTTCACCCCACAGCCAGACAAGCGAACGAATATATTCTTCGATACCGAGAAAAACAAAAGCCAAGAGAAAAAACCGCACTCCTGCAAGCTTTATTATTTATTATTGGGTTATCTATAACTAGCGGTAATGAAATAAAGCGCGGGTTATTAAGTACTATCCGGATATTTGCAGTTACGCTCGTATTACATTTTTCATATTAAAACTATTTGTTGTGCAGGAAAGAACTATTTATTTCAATCTTTGCAGTGTTTTCCTTTGGTATTCACCTTAAGCGTAGAATATGTAAGTATACAAAGCTATGACAATTGTGTTTCGTTCCGAATGAATGCCCTTAAACTATTGGTTCCATTATTAAATTTCATCAAGCTAACTAGGCTCTTCTTCATTTCTAAATTTCATCACCAAACTAGCCACTTATTAAAATCTACACGTTTGAAAAAATAAATTACCTATGGTACAATTAGATCCAAATCACATGTACGCGATTTACATAGTAAGAAATTAGGCAATAATGAGAACTATGACGCGCAAAACAGTCCCCTGAGACGTAAAAACAAATTAACAAATACCCAGATTATTATCAAGCAAATGATTAAAAATATTTTATCTAACATATTTTTTTAAGTTTAAACCTCAATAATATGTACCAATATATTTTTTGCATTATTGTAATAATTTTATTATGAAAATTGTGAAGTACTTACAAAGAATATATATACGTCGTATTTTGTTTGCAATAAACAGACAGTAAATAAGCTAACGCGGAATTTATTATATTTATTTTACGAATGCATGTTAACACATCACAATTCTTTTGAATAATTTTGATTTATTGGCTCATAAATTCTGAACTAAATACTAATGTGATACTCATAGCGCCATCTATGGCGCTTGTCAGGAACCAAGGGCGGATTTTTAAACAGTTGGAGTTAATCTGCGGAACTCAATTTAACTTCGTTTATATATTAAATTAGTTTAAAATTTTGTTTTTATTATACACACTAGTTTAATTATCTAATGCAAAGTAATTTTGATCGAATACTACTGCTGAATCTAGAGAAAACTAAACTTATTTTTAAAAGAAATTCGTTCTATCAAAATAGAAACGTGTTATTGAATAAAAGATCTTTTAATCCCCGATTTGTTTATTTCAGAAGTATAAATAATTTCTAAAACACTGAAATAAAAACGACACGTAATAATTATCGCATGCAAAACACGTGTAACGAAACGTTTTCGCAAATGTGAAACAATAATGCTATCGCTGCTCCAGAGAAGCCAAGAACTCAAACTTGAGACAATTTATTTCATTCTTATGGTACTATTATGCCGTTCTCAGCTACACAACATAAATAATAATGCGGACCGTTATAGGGTCATTACTGTGGAACGGTCCGAATGACGGTGCGTCTACCCTCACGTTTACCTAACATACGAAATGTCCACATATTGAAGAACCGGTAGAGCAACTCGGAAAACAATTCTAATTTTAAGTGCCCTTTGGTTTCTTAAATATTTTTTATTTTATATGCATACTTATTGATTAAGATGATTTAATTTGTTTTTAATACACATAACCTTTGTGAAATTTCTGTACCTACTCATTAAGTTTCAGAAGCGTATCTTATAAAATTAGCTTTTTAACAGAGAGTATATTACAGATAAGTGATGGCAATTTTTATAAATTTATCACAAAATATTCTTGTTGTGATTTAAAAATTTTCAAAAAGGGATTTATGTATATTCTCAGAAGGTAAAATGTGAGTTTTCGGCCACTGAATATGGTCACTCCCCGTTCGTGATTTTGATCACTGTCACGGCGATGGAGATAGCGCCATTACCATTTACTGCTATCAGGATAATAAGGATGCTATAAAAGTCAGCTGCATAGCACTTAATTGCATCATTATTTGAATTCTTGTCCCTTGATATAATCGTTGAATTGCTGCATTCTTCCAACAATAGTTGTTTATAACTTAAAATCTTACTATCAGATTGAGGGCAACAATAAAAGTGCATGTGTGTATTTTCTTAAAAAAAAGATGACATAAATATGTCAGTTAAATAAATATTTAAAACCATATTTTTTATAACTTAACTCCTCCGTTGTTATTAAGATAAATTACATTTTTATTACATGTGTTTATTTATATTTATTAAGTGCTAAAAGATTCCTTGCATTTCTCTAAAATAATTCATCCATTGTCGATATCATGCCTTTAAATCTGACGTGTGTTTGCAAAACACAATAGTCACACACCGCTTTACTGTACATTACGCTACTCGCGACAAAGCTGTTATCATCGCCCACTTGTTTTGACTAAGCCACTTGAAAAAATGATGCCTGTGCGCGCCTTAAATGTAGGTTATACAAAATCGGTTGTAGACATGATATTTGTACGGTTATACGGGCACTTTAAAACGTTTGCCATTATGTATAACACCATAATAGGAGTATTTGTGAATAACCTTTACAAAATACCACTTATCGCTAAAAACATAATTTGATCTCAATTGTATTCAAAATTGTTCACATTTACCACTTTTGTAATATATTTTGAAGTACACCAGCAGGCTAGTATTGTTCTACTGCTCGGCACAGGCTTTCTCTGCGCCTGATGGAGTTATTACGCATAATCACTTGTTTTTAAATTGTATTATTTTCTTTAAGTATTAGTGGATAAAATAAGCAATCGTATTAAAGTAAATTTTTATGCTATGCTAAATATCCTTTTCGAGATGCTTATTATATAAACACAAACAATAAAATAGCATTTCAAGTTATAAGCTAGTGTCATAAGAATTAATAAGAGACTTATATTAAGTTATAAGACATATATTAAGTTCATGCAACTAGAAAATTCCTAATACTTTTATAATTTCCATTCTTCCATTCAACTTGCAAAAGTCAACGAAATTATTACATAGCTAATAACCGCCCCGACACCACTGTTGATATTACGTTTTAATCATAGATAAATCCGATTCCATTTGCAGAGTGTATACAAAACCTTATATTGCTTTCGCAATTGTCGAGGTGAAACCGCGGCCTCGTGTTGAGGCGCTTGCGACCGGTATCTGAACAGTTTGCCGAGTCCATTGAGTCCGGGATGAAAGCGGGGTCATTACCTGAAACAAAGAACGAATGCCGCTCAAACTGCGCATAAATCGTAGCACCCTGTTTACCCACGACGAGACTTCCTACGAGCCGCCAAAGAAAAACGCAGCCTACTTTGCTCGGAAACTTACATGAATGAAGCCTTTTCTGCGCTCTTAATACATTTATATGTTTGTAAATTGCTTCTCGTGTGCGAATAGTGGGGGAATATTTTAGGCGATAATTATTTTTGCGTTTTTAGAAATGGATTTGGTGAATTACGTTGTAGTTATTTTTTAATTTATTGAAATGAATATTTGTGTGTTTTCTATGAGTGACATTGGTAGAGACAAAATAATGTTTTACTGCAGTCTCTTCATCCTTTTCCTTGACAATAATATGTAAATTAACACAAATAAATTATATTACCTCTATAATATTGGATAATGTTAGACGGTCTAACACAGAGTCAAAATGCTATAAAAGATGACTAAGGTTAGTTACAATGCGGTTTATGTAAAGATCGTACGCTACTACATTCTCGGATTCATGGAAATCCACTTACAACCAATATTATAGAAATTTGTTTAAAAATTAAAATACACTCCCTAACAAGACCAATATATTTCGATTTGTGTATAAATATTTCATTCAAAAGCAATTTTTCGGTCGCCAAACTGTTTTCTATTACGTTATGGCTGGGGAATTAAGTTGCTGAATTGCTAATTTCGTTTTGAATTTCAAATGTAAAGTTGTCAAGTTCAAGGATTTGGTTGTTTTTCAATTACCTGCAGTAGGCCGGTGTCAACTGTCTTGCAAACAATTTACACGACTTTAAACGACATTGCTTTATTAAAGGTATATTTAAAATAAAATACCATACATTTCTGTGTATATCTTTATTGAAAGCCAAGGTTATACAACATTTGAGTAAACGTGATAAAACAAACAAACTATCCTTATAGGTACCAATTCTGCAGTATACTACTTTCTAAGCAGTTAAGCTAATACTATAATAAATTCAAAGAAGAGAGGCAAAGTCTGGAGACTAATACTCCGTTTTTTTTAATTAAATATAAATCGTGTATATCTGGACATTTTACAGGACATTAACTAGTCATGTAAATAGTCAAATCATTTTAATTCCGACAGATAAAATTTATCTGTCCATCTAAACCCACACAAATTTAAAAACCAAAAAAAGTAAATCAACAAAACGTCTACAAGGAAACTCCACATATCATCCCTTAAATAAAAGGGCAGACGGCAATCGGCAAGCTAACACTAAAGTTATTTGGCGAGCACATCGCATAACACATAGAAGCTGGCGTGCTATCTGTTTGCCGGTGACAGCTGTTGATACAAGTACAGCTAACAATTGAATATGGTTGTAAATCAGAGAGATAGCAGAGCGGCTGACCCCTCATGTAAATGGCGACTCGCCTCCACCCACCGTCTCCAAGTTTCGGTCTAAATTCTAAGCGTAAGCATTGAATACAGCTATTGCTTCTTTAATGCCAGAGCTTGGGGCTTGCACACTCCAGATATATGATGAAAATGTTTCAATCAAAGTACACTATGGACGATAGTGTTATTTTCTGATTTATTTATGCTATGATATCTTAGTTCATTTTTATGATTATTTTAGTTCTATAATATATATAGATTGTTTCTATATCATCGTCATCACGGGCTTCTACAGCTGAGAGGGTTTATGCCTTAATTAGGAACATTATATCTATGTAAAAACATAAATTCCATCCAATTTTTCTGCCTATATTAGTCTTCAGGACATTCATTTTTTGTGTAACCTAAAAAATATACTTGTATCGTTTTTACAGTGATTTTCCATAATTTTAGAAAAACCAAAATATATGGTCCGTCTCTTATAAGGATGTGTGCTCATGTTTCCCATTCTAGTATAAAAGATGATATTTCAATGTGCCGTACAGCGCGTAATGCATTATTGACATACACGTTTCGCACTTCGTGTATTCTGATTTTACTTCTCATATTATTTTATGATTGTTATTGATGGTCTTTCGTATCTATAAGAGTATCTAAAAAAATTCTAAAACACAAAATTCAAATTTATCTAGCCAAATACTTTGACTAGTTACTCATACCAAAATAGTAATTCATTAAAGCGGTACATTCGAGGATTATTTCTACTTTTAGTAATAGAATATTTCCAACGTATGGCAACTATTGTGCTTGAAAAGACAATTGTTATAATCAAAAGTACTGGCTCGTCCTTACATGCACTCAAACTCTCCGCATTAACTAGCAACATAAAACTGAAATTGTTCCGTGACTGCAGCCAATTTGTACACTGATTCCGCAACCTTTTCATGATACGACAATGTAATACGTCTCTTACAAACCACACAAAACGAGGTAATTAGGTCTAAACTCTTAGTTTCTCTTAAGTTTAATATACATTTTGTATTTTTAAAGAATGATCGAGGAATTAAATATAATTTTAAAAATGTAGTACAAAAAGGTATTTTTACACAAAGCTATTTTTGTAACAAAAATTTATATTGAAATCATAATTTTTTGTAGATAAAAATTAAAAAACTCATTTACACTTCTCGCTCGAAGAATTGAATCCAGGACTCACGCTGCTTGTTTATACTGCTCGTTGAGCACATGATCGATAGTCTCTGTCAATCAAGAATTCTCACAATATTTTTCTTCATCATTCAAATAGCTGACAAATCAAATACACATAACCTTCACCTAAGTTTTGTTTTAAAAATCTAAGATGCATTCTTTAAGAATAAATCTATTACTCCAGTTATTCTGATAAACTAATATAGTACTAGTCGTGTTCACAGACAAATTACTATACCACCGCAGAAATCCGAAAATACAAATCATATTTCTTTCAATACAATGTTGCCGTACTATCATTCAGCATGTCCAATCTGCTTTTTGTTCGTACAAAGCAGATATTAAAATACCCAACGTACGGAAGATATCTAAGCCGGCATCACAGAGATTGTATCAGATGCTTAATTAATGTGACGCATCAAGCAAGCCGCCAGTACACTTGGTTGGGCACACGCCAGCACAACCTTTTTGTTCCTCGCACGTATGCTTTATACCCACAGCTTTGTCCTGTGTCTGGCCTCAACTATAAATGTGATTACCTGCTTTAACTTTATATAAAATTTTACAATAACATTGAGAAATAATTATGTACTGGCTGCTTGCGTTTTATTTTTTAGTAATTTTTTTGTTAATATAAAGCTCTGCAATGTTTTGACTTTCATTCAGCATACTTTTATTCTTATGCCAGTTGAAGTAGTGTCAAGTCGCTTAAGATTACTTAATTACATATATTAATTTCATGTTTTTTTTAAATATATAGAGAACAAAAGTATTACGCCCTAAATCATTGTTAAGTTTAATCTATTTCAGATAAATTATATACACAAATCTTTCTTATGAAAACTCGCTAAAATATTCCGGGAATCATACTATGATTTAAAATAAACAAAAGAATTAATTCATCACAATTTATCTTTTAACCTCTTTCTATTGTACTCATAAGCGGATTATAAAAAGCGAGCGGATTTTTCAGGCAATAAAACGCTGAGTCAATAAATAATCTTTATTCTCTTCAATGCTCACACACAGTATTATAAAATAGAGATAAAATTAACACACTATGATATATGTAGTCTTATTCCGCTAACTATAGCACGATTATTAATTTAATATTCTTATGTGCTACGGCGCGTTATATTTATGATACACTGAGATTACATCGAGATTTTTTTGTCTGTTCATAATCTATATATATAAAAATCAATGCCACTTTTCGTTGTAATTCCATAACTCAAGAACGGGCTCACCTATCCAAACCAAATGCTTAGGATTTGGTCGGCATATTTAGTAGATGGTTTATGTGAAGTTTGCACAAAATCGGTCGAGCGGTTCCTCATTTGTCACATTTTTTGTAATAAATGAATTCAATAGAAAATTTTTTCACAGAAACTTTTTTGAAGTTTTGTTGACAGGACAAGCACGTTGTTATGTCATTCATGCCGTCAGTTCATTTTGGACGTGGTTCGATTAAAGCATATTATCAGCGATAAATTTCTTTGTGTTTATTATTTTAGTCGAGCGGTTCCTCATTTGTCACATTTTTTGTAATAAATGAATTCAATAGAAACTTTTTTCACAGAAACTTTTTTGAAGTTTTGTTGACAGGACAAGCACGTTGTTATGTCATTCATGCCGTCAATTCATTTTGGACGTGGTTTGATTAAATCATATTATCAGCGATAAATTTCTTTTCACATAATTGCATTTGCAGTGCATTCATACAAACGGTGAGTCCTGAATTTATGTGTACTTTTCTAAGTTGCCGTATATGATTTCACATGGCATCATATGCGACAGCTTCTTGGGAATTTGTTTTTTTTTTGTTCTAATTTTTTTTTCGATTTTTAAGCGAAAACATATGTGCATACGGGAAAAATGCCACCAGCCAGACGAGCAAATATAGGTCGGCGAACGCGTAATGCAAATGATGTGGCATTACTAAGACGATCACAGACTGCAGATGAACGCGCACAAGCTAATGCATCGCAGCGTGAACGTAATGCACGCAATGGATTTGTTAACTCAGTACCTGTACTGAATCTTGCACGGCCATCACGAATACGTCGTGCTGTTTTGGCTGAAATGATGCGTGCTGCTTTTAATTACAACAGTCAGATTGATTATAGTATGTATGGATACATTGGAATGATGGACGCAATATGTCCACATTGTGATGCGGCTAACTTTCCAGGTGAAACGCCCGGCATGTGTTGTGCTAATGGCAAAGTGAGATTGCCAGCATTAGAAACTCCACCCGAACCATTGTATTCATTTATTTTTGGGACATCGCAAGCGTCGAAGCACTTTCTGAGTCATATTCAACAATACAATTCGGCATTTCAAATGACTTCTTTTGGTGCAGCTAAAATTATTAGAGATAATTTTATGCCGACGTTTAAGGTAAATACTTCAACAGGATTATTCCATGTTTGTATCAATCTGAAGCATAAAGTATATTTAAAAAAAAACTGATATAAGATTTACCTAAAATTGTATACATGTTACAGATTCAGGGCCAGATTTATCATCAAGCTGGTTCGTTATTGCCATACCCCGACGCTGATCATCAATTTTTGCAAATTTATTTTATTGGTGATGAAAATCGTGAATTGGATCAACGTTGTGCAATTGTTTCGAATACAAGACGAGAAATTATTCGTGAGCTACAAAGGTTTTTCCATCAGCATAACGCATTAGTTCAATTGTTTAAAATTGCTATTGTAAATATTGTAAATAGCTAGCAATTGATTTCGATTTTAAATAAAATATTTTTTTGATTAAATAAATGAATTTGATGTTCCCATTTGTTTATTTTATTTCACTTTATACGTAGCGAAGCACGTACCGGGCCGCTAGTTTGTTATAAACAGAAATTATCAAGCAAAGAGTTTTTATTATTCTAGTATTAATTTATTCGTTGTACTACTACTACAAACTGGCTTTATTTGCGAGTACGTTCAAATACTGCTTATACAGTACAAAGCGAAATTAGAATAATTTTCAATATAAACTATTCACACACGTAATAATAACATTTGTACCATGCAAATACATCGTTTGTACAATAACAATAAAACTGTATATTACATTTTAACATTCATTTTATAAATGTTTCTAGTAACACTCGTAATTTTGCAACATTGCTACAATTTAAACTATATTATGGTATAAAACTTGTAACGTCTCGTTTATGGAAACCTAATTTGCATAAAATCTAATAATATATGTTGTTAAATCTCTAAATCACATGGCATTGTGTGTAGTCAGCTCATATAATGTTATATGATAATAATCATTAACAAAAGGAAAAGTGTTATTGATTATTACATCTACCAGCATTGAATCTTTAACTCCTTCTATGACACCCATTCGTTTTACGTATAACTGCAGATTAAGTAGTAGAGATGGACTAAAAGGGAAGACCCGACGTCGTCCGCCACAAATCAACCGCCACTTTTGTTCTTTCGCCACTACTAACACTCACTGTCTACAAAACCCTATAGATCTATTTTAAAAATAATCACTTTGCGTTTGTTACCGTATTGTTAGTTCATACTCTTTGTTGTTCAAAAGCTACTGAAGACAATTATCCACGCTTCATTAAAAGCCGTTTGTAAAGTGGACAAAGAGACCTATTTTCTAAGCAAAGATGTCGCAACTCGGGATATTTTATGATATTTTTGTTTTCATAAAATTGCGAAGGCGTTCGATTACATCTGGATACAGTGGGCGTCGTGATTAAGCCATGTTGTTCCTTTTTGTCACGTTTTTCCATTCTTATTTTTTAATAGAGATTCAAGGTCTATTTTTGATTTTGAGAAATGTGTTGATTTATTGGATGAGTAGAGTCTGCGTAACTTTAACCGATACCAAAGCTGTTGCCAGTAATAAAGGTTTAATTTCTAGTTAAGCAGGTTGCGAACATCATCGATACATTCTACCAAAAGTAAATATTTCTCATCTTAATTCACCTTTCCGACGTATTATCGACAAGGCTTGGGCTCCGAAATCCTCCCTGGATAAACGGGTTCTTAATATTATCCTCGAGGAAGTTTGTTCAGTTGAGTGTACAATGTACATAAATTAACATATGTATTCTTCTCCTTCCTGATCAATGATATGCACTCTGCGGAATTCCGCATAATAAGGTAATTTCTTATTATACATAACGTGCTTTATATTAGAGTTATTCTGTTCCTATCAATCGCATTATTTAATTGCAAAGATTAATGGCCCACCATATGGATTTCACATCACTTAGAAATTTCTTTGACCGTTGTACCGTCTGTTATATTTCACTAATGAGGCCAAAATCGCAAAATTATTATTCTTAGTTTCATATAGTTCTAATTTTGAGCATCTTACATAAGTATTCCTTCAGTTATAGAAATGTGAGAGAAAAAATATGATGGAAGGGTTCCTTTCAGCATTCATCAAACACAAACGTGATGTGAAGGAAAACGGTTGAAATTAAATTGAAGTTAGAAAAGGCCCATCACAATGGATGTGTACGAGGCCTCAGGATGGCTGAATACAACTACATCGACTTCACAGGGTATTCACAATACCCTTTATTACGTGTACCTCATATCTGCAAAGGTCTAATTCAAATTCAGATTGACTGACTACTTAAAATATTTCCTTTCATATGTAAACGAATTGTTTGTGCACGAATTATTCGGTAGCACTTTGCTCGTTGAAAGCCTGAGTACGGATTCTTGTAGATCTTCGGCTAGATTTAGTTACATAAATATTGTATTTGTGTGATTTTGCGCGGTGTTTTCCTTCAAGCCAGTGTTTTAGCGCGTATTCATTATTTAGAATATTCAACTCTTGTAGATATGATTCTTTTCACATATCATATAATTACGGAATTATAATATTTATCCAAATATTTAAAGCAAAAATGGTATCCCTCTCAATGGTAGAGGAGACCCGTGCTCATGTTGATGAAGATTTGGATAAATAACGATAAAATTGTTTTATTCTCGGCGTCTCAGACATATAACGAAATCAATATCAGACATCTGTACAGGTTTCAACGATCTAAAACGCAGCATTTGTTTATAGTTTTAACATGTCCATGATCGTATAATGGTCACTGTGTACTTGTTGTTTGTCTATTGGCTAACCGTGTCGCGGAGGCTGTCAATCTTTATTAGATGCATTGTAACTCCTCCTCTTATCATAGTAATTTGTATCTCCATGCGACGTATGACGATTTTATCGTCTCTAAAATCCAACCAATCGGTTTTGATTCGCGTATATTTATTTTCCTGAGGAAAGTCCACTTTTGAATTCACAATTAATCATCACTTTAATTTCTTCTTCAGAAGAATCATCACTTCGTGATGAAGAAAAGTTCACCGGTTACGTTCACATCAGGTACATTTATCTTAGAAATTTCGGCCGCACATACAAAAAGGACAGTTGGTACGTCGAACTAAGATTTTACCGAATGGGCACACAGCGAGGCGTTTTAAAACTTGTAAAAGAAGTGTCACACAACGTCGGTCTTAAGAGCGTTCTGGCGGAAACTTGCACTGTTCTGAGACGCAATAAATGGTACGATCACTCGCATGCACCGGGAAACTACCAATTTCATTCCGCTTCTATTGTTCAACTTCGTGAACACATGTTTGTGTCATTTGCATAGACCATTATACTCGTCATTATGACGTAAAAAGTACAGTTTTGTACAAAGTATGTGCCGGACTGTGAATGATGGGAATTGGTTTAAATGAGAATAAAAGATGCGTGGGCATAGGAAATTCCATTTTTTTTTTCATTTCTTTTATATTAACTCTTTTTCTTGTTCCAAGTTCTTTTTTGTGTCAATATGATATTGATGCAGAAAAATCGTTGTCAATCAAAAGAAGTACAAAATTACTTTAATAAGGAACTGTAAGAACTCTGCATTTAATAACTATTAGTACTTAATTTCACTTTATTTAAAAGATTTTTAATAACGAAGAAAAAATAAAGGAGAGAAAACTTTCCCACAGAAAATTTACAAAATAATAACTAATTTTACCCAAAACAATCATGTTACTTTAATAAAAGATTGTAGCTAAAGATGCCATATCACCAAAATCATTCATATGTTGCCCACGGAACAAAATTTTAATGCGCGCACAGTGTAGGTACTCTCCGTATTGCTATTTGTATTTGTAAATTATATTTTCTACTACAATAAGCAGCAAATTTTCTGTGATTGAATTATACAATGGTACAAATCTTTCTTTGTACTAACTTATCGAATAATTTAAGTAATAGGCCCTGGTATAATAGATATTCATTTTATCCTTCACTTACAAATAGAAACTTAAGACTTAATTAAAAGAAGTATCATCTCATGAGTACTCTAGAAGAGTAGTCATGACATTAGTTACACAGTTAGTATAACTAGATTCAACTCTATACCAATATTTGCAAAAAATGGCTAGACCTAATAAGTGGAACTACTAAACTAAAATTCTTTTACAGGAGAAAATTTCTTATGATACCTTCATGATATCCTGATATCCTTCTGTTTCACGTGAATATTTAATATCATTGTGAATACTTCAAACGATTATTGAAATGGTAAAAACAACTATGTTTTAAGGTAGCATACTAATACTACCTTTTACTTTACTTTTAAGAAAATCAAATCAGTTTAAACAAAAACTCCAGTATAACCCATACTGTATTTCCAAAAACCGCGGATCCACGCTTCACTTCGAGCATAACGTGGAACAAACACCCTTCTGCTTAATTAAGGCGAGATATTTGGATGAAAATTAAATAGGCTCCAACAAATTGCGTTTGAAATAAGGGTATAGATGTGACCCGGTTCGTACATATAGCCTGCTACCAACATCGGTTACTTTTGTTAAAAGCTATTTGCGTACGACATGCAGTGTACGTAAAACTGCGCTGTCCCGACATTTCGGTCAGGTGCACTGGAATAACAGTGACATATAGCTTTATTCTCGTTTTTGCGAGCTGCATTCGTATCATTAATTGTTCTGGTAGATGGCACTGCAAAGCTTAGCACTCATAAAGGCTTCTGTAGACAATCAAAATGGTACCAAAAATTCATTTAGCATTTTCCTTTGTCATTTCAATGCTTTTAACATTGTTGGTATAGAATTTTTTCTTGAAATATATTGTTATTTTACTTCATTATTTTGAAAATACCCGTAATATTTTTTGCTGGTACATACCGAGACGTCAATAAGCAATAATCTTAAGATATTGGCAAGATAATACAAGATCTGGAAAGGTTTGGATTTATAAGTCGACGACCTGCTTTTTACGGGATTATGAAGTAAGCTACGAAGTATACTGAAGTTTTCTAATAATTCTGTACAATCAATTACCTGCAAAAGTGAAACATAAAACTAAATAAAATAAAGCAAATGTAATTTTTAGAACCCATAACAATGGTCAATAACGGAATATTTCTATTCGTAGAAATGTCGTAACGCACCGCACGGTCCAAGAACGGTTATAGTTTGAAACAAAACGAACATTCAACGTGCACACGTATGAAACAGAATTATATACAGTTGACAAATAGAACCCGGTCTAACACTAGCTAGCCAATTCACCAAATGTTGCTGCGTTGTATGGACCCGATAAATTTTCACTTGCGACTCTCATGCCAATAGTGTGACAATAAACGGTCTGGCAAGATAGCCTAAACCGCTTTTTATCTAATTTATAACGCATAGAAAACTTCTCCATCTAATAAAATGAATGCGCGATTTATACCAGTAGTTAATGTTGGAGATATATCTTTATTTTAGTGCGAGACAGTCATCACGTGATGGTAATTTATTTATAACATACATATGTTTGTTTTCCAACAGTGTTGCTCTATAAAAGTTGGTTTACAGTGTGGGCAGAAACATCTTCACTGTGGCCCGCCACGTGTGGTTGTCATTTCATTAATTGATCTACAAGGAAAACATCAGCATAATTTTCGTCTTGTTGTCGCATGCCTTTAATTTTAGAGCTTTGGTCTTTGATTAATTTAACTTGAAGAAATTATTGGACATATTATGTACTAGCTTTTGCTCGCGACTCCGTCCGCGTAGACTACAGGGTTGAGATCAGAAGGAAAATAAGTTGTAGTCTATTTCACTTCTCAGAGTCCTATTTATGTCCATACCAAAATTCATACAATTCGGTGAAATTGTTCAAACGTGAAACCGTAACGCGTCGATCGGCGCCTTGTGCATCATTACTGCGCGCTTGATCAATATTTTAAAACTGCAATATCTTCTAAGATACTCAGTGAAATCAAATGATGTAAAGGGCGATATTATTTAAAATTAAATACTTGTAATGAATAACGTATTTATTTGGATAAGGATTAATATCATATTTATAAAAACACCTTCACAAATAAAACTTTATTTTAAAATAAATTTGGTTAGGATAAAAAACGTTATAGTGAGCCAACCTTAAAGAATAGACATATGCTGTCGCGGACTTTTTTTTAGAACTTTTAAAGAGGAACATTTCTCTCATACATTATTTTAGCGAAACTTTAACCGTTTTCGCAGCGCACGCCGCGGAAGCGCACAAAAAGGAAAAAATGTCCCCGATATCGAAACATTCTTTATTGCTGCTCCGCTCCTATTCGTCGTAGCGTGATGTTATATAGCCTATAACCTTCCTCGATAAATGTGCTATCTAACAGTGAAAGAATTTTTCAAATCGGACCAGTAGTTCCTGAGATCCTAGCGTTCAAACAAACAAACAAACAAACAAACAAACAAACTCTTCAGCTTTATAATATTAGTATAGATTTAATCAAAGCTATACAAATCATTTTATTGTGGTTAGGTGCAGTCAAATAACGTTTATTTTCAATTTGTTCATCTTGCGGGTGCAAAAATTTTCAAGTAAATATTTCAAGTCGGTAATGCATAATAATGTTAGCTCTACTATTTATCTACAAGTTTTTATACAGATTTCTCATTTATATAGGATTTGGTAGACAAAAGCAGATCGCACAAATCATAATGAAAAATTTAATAAACAGGTGAATTAAAATACTAATAAATAACTGTGAACTGTTTTTTGTCATCAGGAGCAATACATTTCCGCTTTATAACTCGTCATAGTCGGTATCGGCCGGTGTGTGTCACCTCGCTGACGTACTCGTCGATAAAAATATTCATTTTACACACGAAAGCGTATCATAAGCGTAAAATAATTCCCTATCTTCAGCATTGAACTCCCGATTTCACATGTCATAAAATTTTTACTCCCAGGATTTCTATCGTAAACTTTGATTCTAAAATAAGCTGTCACTTACTGCTTCGCACGAATATTTCTGAGTAAAATTGCGCATTGTCATAATGATATAGTAGTCATGCTGTACAGTGTACCTACATACATATTATATTCAGTTATTTTGTAAGAATATTTCTACAGCTTTCTACATAAAAATACTACTTTTAAAATGTATTTCCTTGCTCATTGAATTATTTATTTATCTTATAAGGGAGTAAGATCTACTTGTAAGTAGATATCTAAAGGAAAAATCATGATCTAAAAATAAAAATAATAATCGAGTAATCTCTAAATGTTTTTGTTACTATAAAAGTAAGCAACTTACAAATAAACTTATTTCTTCTACATTTTTTAAAGACTCCAAATGCTTTAAGTTAAATTTAATTAAACAAATTCAGCTAAGCTCTACCTATAACGCGAAGTGAGACATAAAAATAAAATTCATAAGATTAAAATAAGATTTTCCAAGCATAATATTTTTCTATCTCATTTTATTCCCCGGCGTGACGTTGCATTGCTATGTAAATTGTAAAAGATTGTATTGCATGCGCTATCCAGGGGCACTCAATTGTATTAAACTGAATAATATACGCAATGGTTAATAAAAACAAGATATATTGTCGTAATTATATCCTCGCGTGATAGACTATGTGAAGAATTTGGTATCCTCCCAAAAATATTTCGTATCAAATGATGATTTTAACAAACTGTAAGATGTGATACACCTGTTCTTATTTTGTTAATGTGCTGGAATAAATAGACCGACTATATCGCACATGTAGGGTTTGCAATCCCGCACCATTTTTTTTCCCGCGGGAAATTTGCGGGAAACTTGCCTTTCCCGCGGGATCCCGCGGGAATTCCCGCAAAGATTCAAAAATGCAAAAATAAGCATATAGTAAATCTATATTACCTGTACATTAGTTATACTATAATAAAAAAATAATAATAGAGACATTCATAAATTTATCTAATAGAAAAAGTACTTTTTCATAGTTCTTATGAGGTAAGGTAGCGGGTTTGCAATCCCGTATTCCGCGTTCCTACATTCCTAAATAATAAATAGTAACCTAAACAGCAATTAAACCCTCGAGGTATAGGCGCAGTCGAGTATCTGGACGATTGCAGGTCCAAACCCCAAGCACACACGACTGACTTTTCCAAGTTACCTGTGTGTGTATTCACAATTTAACGGTAAAGGAAAACATCGTGAGGAAACCTGCACAAAACCAAACCAAAACTAAACCAAACTATTTCGAAAAACATCGTGGTGGTTAAGACCTATACTCTCAATGGTAAAGGCGACCTGTGCCTAGGCGTGGAATTTTTATAGGCTGATAATGATGATGAACCTAACCTAAATAATTGTTACTACCATTCAGTTATTTATATACTCAGCCTATCGCCGTCTTTTTTTTTGCCTGGGGAAAACTACTACTAACCAGCAGGATATGTCGGACTTTTACCGACTAAAAACCCCATGGTTCTCGGTTACCGCGTGCAAAGGTCACCGGGATCTAGAGAAGAACACATACCGGTAATCCTTCTTCATCATCATCATCATCAGCAGCCAATATTCGTCCACTGCTGGACATAGGCCTCCCCCAATGACTTCCACCGGGAACGGTCGGAAGCCTCCTGCAGCCAGCGACGTCCCGCGACCTTGACAAGGTCATCGGACCACCTTGTTGGGGGACGTCCCACGCTGCGCTTTCCCGTTCGTGGCCTCCACTCGAGAACTTTTTGGCCCCATCGGCCATCAGTACTCCGCGCCATGTGGCCGGCCCATTGCCACTTCAACGAGCTAATCCCTTGGGCTATGTCGGTTACTTTAGTTCTCCTACGGATCTCCTCATTTCTGATTCGATCACGTAGGGAAACCCCGAGCATAGCCCTCTCCATAGCACGTTGAGTGACCCTGAGCCGACCCATGACGCCTTTAGTGAGAGGCCACGTCTCAGTGCCATATGTCATCACTGGTAACACACAACTATTGAAGACTTTCGTCTTCAGGCACTGAGGTATATTGGACGAGAAGACGTCTCCTAACTTTCCGAACGCTGCCCAACCGAGTTGGATTCGACGATTGACCTCTCTCTCGAAGTTGGACCTGCCTAACCGGACCACTTGTCCCAAATAGACATATTCGTCTACAACTTCGAGAGTCGAGCTCCCAACTGCGATTGGGGTGGGCACAACATGGACATTCGACATGATTTTCGTCTTGTCCATGTTCATTTTAAGACCCACCTGTTGGGAGACTCGATTTAGGTCTTCGAGCATAGTGCTAAGGTCCTCCAGCGATTCTGCCCTGACTACAATATCGTCGGCAAACCGAAGGTGTGTGATATACTCGCCGTTGATGTTGATGCCGAATCCTTTCCACTCCAATCCTCCAATCCTTCTTGCGGTTTGCTTATATGCTCTACACATATAAATTTCTAAAAATTCATTCTCTTAAGTCTTAACTTGCTCGAAACCGATTAGAGGTTACAGCGCTAATTTGTCGGCCTCTTCGTCTACGAGTGGGATCGACTTTTTCACGATCCCTCTCTGCAGCCTCTTTCTTTGCCATGACAGCCTCGCAAAGCCTATCGCCGTCTACCGCTGAACGTAGACCTCTCCAAAAAAGCGTCAACCATCCTGGTCTTGAGGGACTCTTATACATCCGTTACCCGGTTAATTGTTACCTACTGTTGAGTTATTTACTTTATCGATAATTTACGCCATCGATTTCTGCTAATTACATTGTGCAATAAATAAACGAACAAAACTTGTAGTAGCCTGTTGTAAAGTGTCACTTTAATTGGAAACTCTCACTTTTTTTCTAACAGAATAAACAAACCGCCGCACATTTCAATCTTTTATTCCGTTCGATCGATTGATCCATACCGTCCGATGCGCCCACACTGTTGGGATAGAGCTAATAGGCCGCCAGTGGTAGCTGAATTACCTTGCCGAGTCATAAAATTTCCGCGCGGAATTCCCGCATATTTGCGGGAATTCCGCAGGACTTAAAAATGTGCGGGATCCCGCGGGAATGCGGGAACGCGGAATGCGGGATTGCAAACCCTACGCACATGTTTCTTTGTTATATTCAATAATCTTTTTGATGAATGGCAAAGTATATTTCTATAATAACTTTAGACATTTGTCGTGTTTTATTTTATAATCTACTGAGTTAATAAATTCATTTGGATATATTACTGGTATAATTTAAAGAACGCTTTCATGTTTTATTTTATATCTGTTTATTATAATGGACGTATTTATCTGAGTTTCATCGGGGTTCTCAATGCGCTATCTTTTTATCTATGAAATGAACAAATATATATATATTTTATTTTATAAACAATTCTATGAAGTGAGTTTCTATAGGCTACGTTGACCAAATCTTTTATGTTCTTTGACTTTCAGGCTGAAGAAGAAGCCATTGACAGCCGCACTTTTAATATTTTTTATTAGATTTTAATTTTTTTTAATTAATTCCATACCACAAATACTAATACCCTTTTTATCGAGATCTATCTTATAACATTCTTGAAAAAAAAAAAACAAAAAAAAGCACTTGAAACAACAGATGATCGATTAACAACCACCCAAAATCTTACAACACTGCAATCACTACCAAAGTAACACAAAATAGCTAAGAATCAATACGAAATGTCACAATAATGAATGAGAGCAACTCGACCGAGTTTGATGACGACAGAGATACGGAAATAATTAGAGGAGCTTTATCCAAGCAGATCGTATTCAGCATCGCATAATGAATGAAACGTCACCAGAGCGTCACGCCGGCCGAAGAATAACGTCATGACCTCATGACTCAGTTGATGCCTGCGTACGATAATTGTATAAATAATTCATTTGCCAACTTCAATGTGATACATTATCTAGATGTATTCAGTTACCTGCGGAAATCTTCACGAAATTTCAAGCGTAGGTTGAGTTTAAACTTAGAATCCGTGTTCGAAATTTGAAATGTCAATGACAAACTAAGCTAACGTTTAAGTCACAACTTAAACAATCTTATTGTGGTGACCTGAACTAAATGTTATCCTCCTACCAGATATAAATGTGGGCTTTATTTATGGTTATTACAGAAAAAAATGTTTTAGTCGCAGTCAGTAGCTATACCTACTATAAACAGATTTTACAGTAAATATCAAAAAAGGCGATGAGGCTAGTGCGATATCTGCTTAAGAAAACTAAAATAACTTACAAAGACTTTATTACTAAAAAATATTTCTCCTCCTAAATACACTTCCATGCCGAATTGACTTCGTCGAAGTCGTCGCTTTTATATAATATCACAAGACAAATCTCTTAATTTGTTCTTTATAAGCACCACAATGTCTCCTCTCATATTTCCAAAGCCTTTTTATACACTGGCTTCGTGTATTACGTAAAGAATATCAAAGAGCTCGCCACATGTATTAAAGGGAATAAAACCTGTCTTTGAATGATAACTAATAATTATTTTTAGCGTAAAATTTCATTTTCATAAAAGAAATTCTCGTACGTAGGTACGAAAAAATGGTCCTTTCAAAATGATTTTCCTTTGATTCATAGCCCGTAGAATAATATACAATATTGAAGCTATGAAATCTGAGTTCAAATTCTAGGTTTTCTGCTATGATTTTCACACACATTGCAGCTCAAAATGGTGAAGCTTTGAAAATGATTTCCTTTGACCCACTGGCTGACCTTTTGATACCCGAATACATAATCTCCGTGGGTCTTAGAGGGCTTTTGAAATTAATAAAACTGATTGGGATTACTGAGAATACTCAGCTAGTGGTTTTTTGATGGATCTGAATTTAAAGCAATATTAGTATTTTATCCTACGGTGAATAAACTGGACTAAGGAGTCTCATCAATGCTACTTGAATTTAGTAAATCATAGTATGTTTGAAAATGAAAATGAAATCGTTTATTATTCTCTGACAAACTCTTACTTCATATTTCAACCCCTTGAAATATTATCTTCGCGACCAAACGTAGGCCAAGTTTTCCAAGTCTCGTCAATTCCTAACAAAATGTAAAATAAGATCGATGATGTGAAAACAAACTTGTTTTCACATACAAATATTTGTTTGAATTACTTTGGGACCTAACCGTCCAACTAAAAACTAATATTAAATACAAAATGGTCGGTGCAATGTATATGGCGCCGTTTTTTACAAGTGAACACGGACTTTAATAACTGGAACACACAGAGATTCGATAAACGATTGGAAACGGTTACAAGCGAACACCCCGGCCGGGGATTTGCAAAAACAAAAACAAAACGTTATAAATATCGCCAAACCGCAACGGTTAGAATCGAATATGAGGGAAAGTAAAAAAATATTAAAATTTTGAACGGTCGCAATCCCAGCTATCGGTATCAAAGCACGTCCAATCAAAACGAGACGTGACAATGAATCACAACCTTTTCGATTCTCTGTGAATAGCCTCGCTAACTTATTGCCGGTCCTTTATTTGCTGATTGCTGTTTGACACCTCAGCGGGAGCGGATTCGGTTTTTGGTATTTTTATTTAATTAACTTTTACTGTTGGCTGCGTTTGTGGGACGCGAGGGACGGCCGCGGCCCGGGGGGGACGTAACACAATGCTGACTAATTTACGCGCGGTTTCAGTTGCTTTTCACTCGATTTTTTTATATTTAAATTTTGTTGTTTTAGAACTCGTTTTAATTATTTTTATTGCCCGTTCGTTTATTCAAATAACTTTGTTGCGAAATTAATTACAAAGTTCGCTGAAGAGTTCTGAAATACCAATTGCGAACTTTTGTCTGTTTTTCGTGCGGGCTCGTTGGTCCCATTGAAAGTGAGTGCACCGAACTAAGTACAAGCGAGTTGAATTCTCTCCCCAGGAAACTGAGCGGAAGATAAGGCGATAATAATTCTTCTTAAAATGTCACGAAAGTTCATAACTGATAAAAGTTTATTCGCTATTATGAAATTTTAATAGAGATTTAATTTTCGCGAGTGCCTCAGACAGCGTCGATAAAAGAAACCTTCTTATCCGTCTGAAGTACAGAAAACATTTTTAATCTATTACATTATATTTATTGAGAAATTGAATTTCATAATCTTGCAATCAATAACCTTGTATGAAAAATGTTCATCAACAAAATTATTCTACTCCCACTAAGTAAACTCATTTATAAACTATAACTTGAAGAATAACAATTGAATTGTATTCAAATAACAATAAAGTGTCCTTTAATAAGACATAATTATACAGCAATGACTTTGCAAAGTTTCAGCCCCAAGAAATGTAGTGAAATAAAGACTTCTTTAAATTCCTTAGGCAAAGAAAAGTAACTTCACAATTTCTGTACACCGCTTTTGCATTTGCTTTATGCATTTAAAATTTCATTACTTACGCCGATAAAATAAAAATGTAACAATGCGGCGAGTTAACACCGTTTTGTAATACGATTTATTGCTTCACGCAATAGATAAGTTGAAAACGTTTAGAAGGATATTTAAAATTGAAATTTGTCAAATTATTTATGTATTTATAACTATTTACTTAATTTGTAATATTTTTAATAATACTATAAAGTTAGTGACTATTAATCACACTTTATTGCGTAATTACATAATATTTTTGATGCAATTTAAATGGGAATCTAGATAGTAGATTAGCACATAAGCTACTCTGAGAATATTTTGGAAAACAATCTGTTTTAACAAAATGGCAGACAAATCTATTTATAAATATAATACTAAAATAAAACTTATGGAAAAGATGTCTAGCCTCTAATCTTACAGTAAAATATGTGAGAGTATTTCAAAGAATAGTAACACTTATATTATTAAGTTCGAGTTAGCGGACTTCATTCCATTGGTAATTTCATCCCATTTTATTGGAATGAAAGATATTATTTTATTCCGTGAACTGTCTGAGGTCCTATAAATAAACTATAAATTTAAATTTTACAACCAACGCTGCTTTTGATATCACTAATTTAACATCAACGGAATTAAACATGTCAAATTCAGAAGTGTCTGAACTCTGCTGAGAATATATTTTTGAGTTTACGCTCGTTAATTTTATAGATGTAATATATGACTTAATTTGTACATAAACTGTTTTTTTAGTGTAACCAATAAAATGTCTTATTTTCTGCCTATTTCTACATTCTTAACTGCGGTGCAAGTATGTGCTAGGATTGAGAGGTCCCGGATTTCATTTCCGGGTCGGGCAAAGTGTTATTGGCAAAAGTACATATCTGTCTGCCTCTTCGAATGTGTGTATTTTATTAAAATTGTCAAGATAAAATTATCGAGAATATTTTTCATTGTTATCTAGATTATGTGACTTCTCATAGCAGACATATAGAACTGTTTAATAATTTTGAACAGGATGCAACAATCCCTACGTACTAAAGTCACTCCCACAATTCTCCAGGCTTTAGAATTGTCCATCCATATGCTGGCCGCTTGCTTGGTCTTCGTATTAAAATCCTTCAGATTAGGATTAGGAACTTTAAACTCCTAAATAGTAGGTAAAACGAGGATCACCTATCAAATACACAAGTCCTATAGTTTCCCATACTTACCATCGGGCCGCGCCATGCAAGTTTGTAATTGAAAAAGTTCACGTCGTTTTTATCGGGAAGCCTTTTTATTTGCTTTTCAATTTGTTTCACTACCAGCTACATGTGCCGTGTTATGGAATATTTTTCTTATATAACTTTCATTCGGTAAAATTTCATAAAGGTTATCGCATTGTTGAATTATTTTTTCATCTGTTACATAATTTTAGTGAGGAAATATCCAACCGTATTCAAATACTTTAATATAGACTAAATCATTTTACAAAAAATTTTGGCTATTTATTATTATATTATAATTCTCAGCGTATCACTGTCCACTGCTCACTGCTTCTGCTGTATGAGGGTCTCCCCAAGAAGGCGCCAAACATCCCGGTCTTGTGCAGCCCTTATCCATCCGCAACCGGCACCTTTCTCAAGTCGTCGGACCATCAAGCTGAAAGACGTCCTACACTACGTCTCCTATGTGTGCGTATTTAAAATATATAATTCCATTGGAAGATTAGGTAGAAGATGTCACACCAAATATTTGTATAGGTAGCAAACAATATCCACAATCTTGCTTTTTATTTTATGTCAAACAAATCAGCTTAAGCATATTTGTCTCAATTAAGAAATTAAACGTAAAAAACACTATCTTAAAAAGCTTTAAATAATGACCAAAAACTTAAATTTTAAAGCGTCTGAGTATTTTTAAAACCACTCTGAAGTTTAATTAGTTGAAGAAGTCATTCTCAAGACTCAGCGGAGCTCAACAATTCAATCTTTCATTTTAAATCATACAAATGACTCGAAACGCAAACAGTGCATAAAATAAACTTTGGTACATTTTTTATTCAATCCAACAATTAATGTCGTGTTAACACCATGTAATTAAAGTCGGAAAAAGTGGATTTAAAACATTATAAAGTTTACATGCGATGTTTTACCGATCACCGATCACGGTTATATTTTCAACCGTACCACTCTGATATAAGACGCAAATTTCCCTATCTGTCGTCTCAGACCTTCGGCTCTTTTCAAATTGAATCATATGTATAATTGAGTCATTAGTAGTAAGGTAACACGAGAGGTGAGAATGCGTCAAAAGGTGCAGCGATAAGTAAATGCAATTTCCTTCAAGACTGTGATCTTAAATAACTGCATTTATTACGGGGTACTTTGCTACAGTGTAAGTGAGTGCTGTGTACTGCTTCGTTCAAAGGCTTGGTGGCGAATGTTATAAATTTAGTTAGAACAGTGCATGTTCTTAGTACGTAACCGTTTCGCGAGCAAGTGTTTGCGCCGAGTCAACACTGTCAAATACTATGCACCACTCGAACGTGTTTATATACACATGTGTTTGTGTAAGGCTGTGGGTACCGAGCACTGTAGATATCGTGAACAAATTCCCTACTAATTATTTTGTACATAGAAAAATATATTGTTATAACAAATTTTAAATAGGTATTATTCGAATACCCAAACTAATATTTTTTGCGCGTCTCTAGATTCGTTGTAAAAGTATACACAACTCAATTTCTAAACAGTTTTCTTATATAGAGACTTTCCTTAAACATTCCAAATGAAATGAGGTGACAAACTCAATTAAACTTTTTATAATCCACTTCAAAGATTTGCTTATAGGTTTTTCATTACCGCCGCCATAACTGCAAATCCCAAAAATAAATCTCCCAAACCCGAGAGCTGTAAACAGTCCTATTCCGTAATAACTTTAATCAAATTGAAACATTTCCCGATATCGATAAAGACATTTATCATCGCCCAAACATTATTACATTTAATTAAACTTTAAAACAAGTGCCGACCGCGATAGCAGCCGAGAGGATTATCAGATCTGCTAGCGCAAATACCCAAATATCCGTTGGGGGTTTCTAAGAGGGTTTAAATGTTAAATGACACCCAAAGTCCTTGCAGAACTGTCATGAATATCGTATTACTCGGGTAGGTCATGAATAGTAATCTTTATATATTAGAAGAAACAAAAGACGATCAACAGCTACTTATACCAATTCTAATAAACCTTATTTGTAAATTTCAGTAAGCACTAACCAACATAGTAACTTTAAATAATTTCCACGGTTACATATATATTTATGGAACCAATAAGAATGTAACACACGAACATTTCTCGGAGTGTGAGTAAAGTTTTGGCATTGCATTTTCACATATTGGAGTTACACGGCGCACCCTTATATTTCAACATATGTTACACCGTGCATAGCATTCAATACTGTTGAGAGTAAAGTTAGGAGTCAGCAAAAACACAGTCAGCAAAATCAGCGAAATGCATTGTCCATCGGTAGAGTGGAACGTGGCGTGGTCCGCTCTGCCGCGAAATGGCATTCGTTTTGGCCCGATCTGCGCGCTACGCCGAACTTAATTGCTCTATTGTTAATTAAGTAACATTTCACCGTTGACCACATTGCGACCGAATCGCTATTATAAGTTTTAATTTTACGATCCATATGGATTCGCGCACGGCAGACATTATTTATTCCAATCATCTCGCTTAATTGTTAAGATAGCTATCTGTTTAACTGGCCGCTTATTTCGAAATTCGAAAATTTATCGATTGATTTTGTTTTAAAACATATCGGCAAAAAATATGACAGTTTCTTTTAATATAGGAATTTGGTATCTACATTTTTTTTACGTCTTAGGGAACCTTTTTTATAATAAAGTAATTGAAGAGCGTTGCGCAGCCCTGGCTGGAGCATCGTGAGTTAATCGCGTCCATTGTGAATAGATCAATGCAATGGTAACAAATTGGAAGTTATAAATAATGTCGTCACAAGCCGTTGCTAAAGAAATTCGTCTCAGTCGCCAGTGGATTGAGAAATTACTATTACAACGATTAGTTTTAAGCGAAAGCTGGTAATCATTTATCTCGGCGAGACAATCCGATCAGTTAGAGTGACGCGGGCAGCTAATGTCCATTTATTTATAACTTTAAGGTAATACGTATGCAACGGTCACGCCGCGCGTCTTCGCACCGCGTATGCGTCACTATGACGCAATACCGCGTCAAAGCTAGATTTACAACTAATTATTTTAATTAATTGTGTCACATAATTGGCTGTAAATCGGAGGTGGGTTAAAATTTATTTATGAATTGAAATCGCACGAAGTCACCTTTATGATTCATTTCAATGTTACGAAATATTAACTGCACTCTGAAATGCTGTGTTTGATATATTTGTTTGCTGACTTGCTTCCAACAAGTTTTCTTTTAGTGGAGAAAAACGAGCTAGAAATTACTAAGACTATCTCTATTAGTCAAGACTTGGCACATACATACATGTGAAAAGCATTCGTAATAAGCCCAAATAAAAAAAAATATTGATTGGGATTTGGGACTATATTTGACTACTAGTACCGCACCTTAAACTTATTTAGTGTTACCCTTTCTTAACTCAATTACTTTTATTAGCCCTGTGACATATATGTAGAATAGACATCGTAATATTTCCCTTGACTAGCTCGCGTCGACATGTTGCAATTCTACAATTGCAACTTTTTGCAAATGTTGATGCCTGGCCCTACGATTATTTCAAAGAGATAGCCGGTAGGTGGCAAGTGTACATACCAGGCAGCACTGATTTTCTATTAATTTTATCCTTGAAAATTCTTCTGGATTCGATTTCCTAGAAAATTATCTTATTCATCAGTTTTCCAAGTGCTAACGTTTACCTTCTCAATTTACTCCCCGTGTGGTCCTCAATTAGCAATAAACATTACTCTACAAATAAAAGCCACCTAAATGTGGCGTCTCAAAACAAGAAGTTAATATGTTGTAGTTTCCGGTTTTACAGCAGTAAATGACACGGGAACATGCCCCGGGTATAAATCAGTGTAACATCAAAACAACTGTTACTGCAATAGTTTTATTGCTCCAATTATATTTAATGTCAAACATCTTAAATCATTTTAATCATATGCTACTAGAATATTAACACAGGTACTATAAGCGGAAACTTTATATTGTTTTTTCTCTAACGTGAACTGATGCCAACAATGATATGAAGTGGTGTAAATTGGCTAAGACAAGAGAAGCATGAAAGTAGAATTGGCGCGGCAGACATAAAAGCATTGTGATTCGGAGATGAAAATTTATCAATAGCGTGACTGTTAATAATAGAGGAGAAATGTGAATCAAAGATGATGTGGCATCAAAGATAAACTATAAATAGACTAGAATGTGTGCAGTGGGGATGGTTAAAAAGAATTTATTTCAGGAAAATTAATGACATAAATTTAAATATATGGTATTAATCTAATCTGGTAAATGGTAAATGTTATAGAATCAGCTCTAATCAGCTTGGGCAGTAATAATAAAAATGTGTCGTCTGATCACTTAGTCCCACAGTCTTACAGAAATATCATGGATAGTTTTCCATTACTTCAGATCATTCAGACTGCTGGAGGCCTAATTTACTGCCCCTACATTCAACAGAAGGTGTAACACCTGATTTAGCCACAAACAGTTTCCTCGTTCCAGAATTAGCCTATTTATATCCGGTTAGTATTCTGCCAACATTATTAAGTGGACTGGTGACTGTTTCATCCCTTTTTACCAAGCTAGCACAAAAAGACTACAGTGAATTTCAATAGTTTTCAATAACAGAAGGGGATACCCTATGGAAACACTCAAATCTAGTCGCTAGGGGAACTAGCGTGCCTCATAAATATTAATAATTATATTGTACAGAATCGCAATAATTCTGGTTCATTAATATGATAAGCACCATCTGCTGCATGCAATAAACGTACCGAAATAGCAAAATATTCCAAAGATCTTGCTGCTCTATAAATCACACTACGCTAATATTAAGTTTCTCAGTTTATTTACGGTTAACTAAATGAAATACTATAAATGTTATTTTAGCTTACTCTTATTTATTTATTTATTGTACTCCACACATAGTGTATTTAGTTTTTTGGTTGAAAACTGAGAAGAGTTATTACGAGGGAATTCAGAGTTTAAAGTGCGTATTGTGCTTTCAAACTGGTCTTGGATGAAATCACATAACACACCTAATACTGGCCACGGGTTTATGCCAGAAGGGTTATGCTCTTGGTCCATTCTAGTTCTAAGTGCCTTCCAAAGTACTTCAGTTGATCCTCAAGCTTTAAAACCGGTTCAAATTCTCCAAACAATTTTGCAATACTGTGTACATAGAGTTTCACACCTAGGCATTTGACTTTCATTCTACACCTCCGTTACACCAGCAGTGTTCGAAGTCTCCTAAAATGAGGGCGAGTCGGTTTTAGGCCATAGTGTTGACTTAACGCTGGTACTGAAAAATTCTTAATCCTAAATCCTATAACCTCTCGTCTCGTCAGAACCAAGTTTTGAAACCTGGGGCCTCCAGATCGTAGAGCTCACACTTGTTCTAATAGATGGTGCATTATATCTACGTGATTATATGTATACATAAGATAAAACACTATTCAATCTTAAAACATATAATATATAATCCATAAATGTAAAAGGAAAGTTTTCAACGCACATATTGAAGTGATATTTTCCTTCCAGTCAATACGTCGGGTAGCACGTTTATTTCCCGCGGTAGTTAAATATTAATTATATTTCCGTATATTCGCGCCTCCAAGTCTGATAAATATGGCACGTTTTTTGCTGTAACCTTTATGCGGTGTTATTACTGAAGCACCTGTGCGGGTAACACAATTAATGAAACGGCCACCGTGGGTAATGATATAGTTTTATACAACTTTGTGTCGAGTCATATGACACTTACGTGTTGCTCCTTAGAAACAAAGGAATTATCACCCATTGCATAAGGTATTTGATAATATTTTATGAGCTTAGTTCTTCAGTTATGATGAAGTATTTTAAGAACTGGTTTTTACAATTTTCGTAATTCTATTTTGAGCTCCTTTATACTTTTATCACATATTCAACAAATCGCAACTAATTATTAAGTGCAGCCCATTGTTTGATGTGTAGACCCACTTATGCACCTATGTTCTAGTTTTTCGGCCCTTCATACCTACACACTCAGCTGTCGCTTAAAATAGTGTATCCGAAGTGCATTCAGCTATTTCGAACAGCTCTTACAAGTTTTCAATGAGAAGAACGTACGTAGATCATCGCAAATAGATCGAATCATAACGCATAGATGCAGTAGGCCGTCGCCACTTGCGTTTGCGCACATGTGTTTCGAATCAAACTCAATGTACCTTGTTATGAGCGTTCACTGCTGTATAATGAATCGTTTGTGCCAATTTGAATTTGCCCGTAGATATTATTGAACGCGTCCACGTTTAAAGAAATTACACGTTTCACCAATCAGTGTTTTAATGGTATTTAATCTGGAATGAGTCAATGAAACAAGTGAATACATACATATTACATATTGCGCGAAACTTTTGTGTTTTTTTTTTCGTATATTCATCTTGAAAATGCGATCTGACACTTCTACAGGCAGTAGCGATATGACTTTTGTCTATTATTTTATCAGTTATTGTTATCAAGAGCTGATAAAGCTATTACTAGACTAGCTATTACCTGTATTTTTGGTCAAGGTCATCAACCAATCCTCAAATATCTCATTATTGATCTTCAAGTTTTTTTTTTTATTTCTTTCAAACTTCTAATATACCACCCAACTGTGTTTTGAAATTTTCTTTCGCAAACCATGTACTCAATTGATAATAATAATTTAAGTAAACTTAGATCTGATCCTAAAATCCTATAAGAAACAATGTGTGTGATAAATATTATGTACTTTACGTAAAATTTTCGTGCAATTACCACAGTTTTAATAAAAATTACATATTTATAATTTTCATCACTAATGATGCTAATAGGAAATAAACCGATTCATCAAATAATAAACATCAACATCAATTAAAACCACAAAACGATGCATTGGCATGTAGTCATCATTAATTCAATTATTGTTATTGTGCTATGGCTTTCTAAATTTGAATATTCGATTTTGTACGCTGCCTCGTGGTATCGCTGTACAAGTATGTGCTGTACGTTCTAGAGGTTCTGGGTTCGGTTTTCGGGTCGGGCAATGTATTATCGGATTTTGAAATAAGAAAAGTCTTTGTAGTTGCACGGAGTCTGAAGCATAGTAATAGGCTCGCCTCTTAGTACGACGAAAACACAAAAAGCGGAATATGGGTGCAGAAGTTCACCTCTACCTACCCCTTTATGAAATACAGGCGTAAGTATGTATGTATGAATGTAATTTTGTAGAAGAATATAATACAATACAATATAATACAATATTTTGTACAAAAAAAACGCATAAATAAATAATACATCTTAACAATATAAATACCTACATGAAACTCAAGTGGCTCTATGAAACGGAACGTATTGCTTACGCTAAGCAGTGTTCCTTTTTGCCGACTAAGGATCTCTAACAAGACGCTTTAGACTGCTATCAAGGTGGAACTACAGTAGCAACTCGTTGCCGTATTCTTGTCTCCGCCGGCTTATCTTGCCAAAATCATGCAATTGTTTCCAGAGTAGTTTGTCGTCAAAATATTGTCTTTTGTTTCAGTCGCGTATTCACCTCCTTATTCTCTTTGCTTGGGATAAAAAGACTTAGAGACTTACAATTACGTTTAAAGCTGTTTTAGCTCTATGAATCTTTTAAGATAGTTGTATATAAGTTGACATAAAAGTTTAATTCTCTATAAAAGAGTATTTCCGACCAAATTTTAAAAATATCTTTTCTGATATATTAACAAATAAAAAACCTACTGAATATTTCATAACTATAACAAAGCATATCAACACTTAGAAAACCCAATGCCTAGCTATCAGTACAGGAATCTATTTACAATATATAAGAACCTCAACATCGAAAAGAATTTAAGCAACAAATAATATTTTTCATATCCCTCTAAATATGCATTGCAGTATGACAATGTGTGTGATAACGACGTGTTAATGCCGGGAGGGCGAGTGCCGCATTCCCGTGTGAATCCGGCTCGAAGGACCACGCGAGTTCCTCTCAATATTGCCGCGACGTGCGCGAGATGCAAAACCGCAGACCAAAGACAGACTTATGTTACCTACGACATGTCATCATCATAAATAATGTATAACGTTCCGCCGTCGCATCTGAATTATTCAACGTCGCCGGCCACTTTATTAAATTTGTCGTTTTATGAAAATATTAAGCAACACTGTTGGTATAGCCCGTGAAAAATTAATATGTAACGAAATTAACATTTACAAATTAAAACTTTTCAACGTCCTTCCTATTTATTTAGATATCTGTTCGATTAAAGGATTTAATTACAATTGATCACAATCGATTATGATGATAGATTCGACAAGGCCGCTGATCGATTGTTTTGTTTTTAAAAAAAAAAAGTATTTTTTTGAATTTAGAACGCAGTTTCTACTGTTGTGAAACAGACTGACGAATTGCCAAAATATTATTTATCTGTGAAATGAGATGGACACAACAAATAAACAAGAAAATAATGACAAAGCTAGCTAGCGTTATTCCGCTTCGAATTAAGAAAGTTTGAAACCACTAATGAATGCATCGAAAAGTTCTCTGCTGACTTGCAAGTTACAAATTTTAACACAGAGCAGGATTACGAAGCCCTTTTACACTTTAACATCCAAACAAATTTCGGTTTCCATTTCCTTGTGACTTGATTCGCTTTAAGACGTGATACATTTAATAAATACATACCTCTCTGAAGGTCATGAGCGTTAAAACTGTTTATTTGATTTATGTATCTTATTATGATAAGATAGTCATTTTCGCAAAATTGTTATTCAATAGCAGTAGCTCTACTACGCAACGCTCAGTAAAAACAAGGTTTACGCAAACACAAGATAACATCTCTAAAAATAATAAAACCGTGCTATCTAGAACTATAAACTACAATGGATAAGATACTGTTCAGTTTAAAAGTGTCATGATTAGAAACGAAACTTGTCAACGTTCTGTGATTTTGATAAAACGGTCACTTGAACTGACAATCTATCTGTGTGAAGCTAAATATAATGTTGACTAAGAAACGTATTTGAGTAACCCACGGCGTTGATAAAGATCACGTGTTAAGACATCTCTTTTTATCTCGTACTACGGGTTGTTAAGGCCCCGTATACAAAATTTTACGATTACCCAAAACGCTATAAAGCAAGTCGTTAATGAGGCGAACGTACGCCGCAAATAGCTGATACAAACGGGGTGAATTAGCCCGCATACATGATGGCGAGCCACGAAGCATTCTCAAGGGCCATCGTGAATTGAAAGGATGACGAGATGGCCGCAAAGACCCGCCCGCGGTGACCGGGTTAACATTGGGTGGACACTTATGTTGGACTAATTAGTGGCAATTTGTTTTTAAATCAGATACACACAGCAAGTTAATTTAACTTCTTTCGAAGAGATGAAATGGGTTCATGTTCTTTTTTTAAATTGGTTTTTATGTTTTGCGTTTTAATTCAACACCATTTCAAGATTCTTCTAAAGCTTTTTCTCCGAAACTGAAGACCTTGTCGCACCTTTTCTCTTGTTCATTTCAAAATTACTTCAACTTTAATATATTTTATTGCAATTGCTTGTTTATTTTTTTTATTAAAGCAAACAGTCAAGGAAAGCAAAATGTCGTGACAAGAGCTAATGGTAAGGAAATAATTTAGATAGATATTTTACTGATGATTAGTGAAAGAAGAAAAAGGAATTCGTACAGGAACTTAAACACTTCCAAGTGTTGTGTGCGCAAATCTTAATCGTATGCAAAGATCTGTGTGATAAATATAGATTTACCTTTTCTGAATCAATTCATGCGAAAATGAATTGTTATTGTGTAGATTCGGACACATATAACATGTACCTGTATTGAATCGATATAGTACATAAAGGAACATTGTTAAAAACATTGCAACGTTCGACCATTCCTGCACAATATATTGTAAACTTTGCAACAAAGGATTAAAATACAAAACCATTTGTCAACTAGAACGGGGTTTTTCATTCTGTAACACAGCATTATGTTCTTTTGATTCAATAATGCCATTCAAAGGTTGAAACGTCAAATGTAAAATTCTATTCTTAGTTTTAATTATTCTTTTTTCCCGGATTCACAACTACAGTTGGACTGCGTTTGCAGTACGGCAAGATTGCAACTGGATGAATGGGTACAATCTAAAGAAAAGTACTGGAAAATGGCTCTGAATATTAATAATGATCGCGTATTTAAACTGGGGTATAGCTGCAGTAATTATTTGGGTGTTTGATAAAATACAGATATTTATTTTTGTCTTTATAAATAGTACAAAAAACCACACACTTTCCACATGGCGTTTCCCTAAGACGTAGAGAGTTTAGACTTAAAGCAAACACCATATAGTGGGATTTGATGAATAAAAAATAAAAGGTATTCAACCTTGGAATCCGATTGATATTTACACATAACTGCGGCAAACTAGATAAATTTGGATCCGACCAAGATATTATCTCAGCAATACATTTCAATCCCAACGAAATTAACACGCAATTTCGAACGCCAAGTCATAATGTAAGTAATATTGCGGAATATGTATCCGATGGAGCACACTTGGGGAACATTAAAGTACCAAATACACAAGCTGACGGCCAGCTAGTAAGCGTTGTGTCTGTCAAAGAATTTTGAAGTGTCATCGAGAAGTGAATGCCTCCGCGGCTGGCGGCAGCCACTTACACACGGAGCGGTTCTCAACCAGCTATTCCCCTCAGCTACACTGTTCACATTCTACTCTTTAGACGCTTAATTAATTTTTAATCCACCGCTGCAGTTATGCTTTGTGTTGGATTTACTGGTGATGACTGTTAAACTACTGTTTAGAGATTTTTTTTCATAGCTTCATATTACTGAGGTTGCAAAGCGATATAAATGTGAAAGAGAACCTGTATCACACTAGCATCATGGACTAAGGCTTTAATCCTTTCAGATGTAGAGGATGGCCGCCGTATTCAGACATAGTATGTCGGTGATTATGAAGATGATGCACAAGATTAGTCCAACAAATACTTGAGAAATGAGCCGTTAAACTAGTGGTCGTAGGTTGGAATTTTTGAAGTAAAATGTAGTTTGCATTAATTATAAAAATTGATGAGGAAAATCATCGCTATTTTCAGCCCTTAACTTCTCTACAAGAATTCCACAAGTACATTTAGTCCACTGGCACGAACTAGGCCATCATCATTGACGTTAAGCGTTGAGAAAACTTATGACTAAAAGGAAAATGGACATATGCGAGCTGATGCAATACCGATAATGTAAAATTAATCTTAAGTTATATTCTTAATAGAACATGTACATACATACATATTTATTTATTTACTCTTTATACATTACATGTAAAGGTGGACATAATGCCTGAGGCATTCTCTTACCGTCGAACCTTATGTGATGCAGAGATAAAAGTAGCATAAATAGCTGATAGGCATATGTATACGCCTATCAGCTGATACAATACAAATGATGTAAATTCAACATAACTTATACTCATCATGATATATTTGTCTATCGTAATATGGTATCAAACAAAAAAGTGTTGACATCATCTTCATAAAACTATTGCTTGTATACTATTGAATCATCTTTTATGACGAAATCATGACAAGATTTTTTTTCATGATTCAAAAATCGCATGGCATTTAAAAGTATTATTAAAATTTTTGGATAAAACCTTTCCACTACGCATATTAACGTTAAAAAATCATCATCATATCGACGTAGGTTGATAAACGTAAGACTTAAAAAAAAAGAAAAGAATTTGAAATGGAAGACATGAACAGAAAGTGATCAGTGACGATACAATGACTGATGTTTTATATGTATGGAGGACTGAAGATGACATACTGCGTGATTTCAAATAGATCTGGGACCAAAGCAAGGTAATTACCAGTATAAGCAAAAGTATTGTTATATGTTGGCAACTTACGAGTACTTACAAGCGCAATATTATACGTGAAGAAGACTGAGCTGTATGTGAAGTTTACTCAAATAAGCATATGGTACCTCGGGATAAATCCTTTGAGTAGATTAGACATAGTCGTAATCTGTTGGCTGGTGCTGATGATAATTCCGATAAAATATTTGAAATTATACAATAAAATTAAAATAGTTCAATGGATCAATGAGCAGCAATTTCATAATAAATAAAATACACGTTTATTACAGCATAAGTTTAAAACGGCATCAACGAAGCACTTTGCAACAAACACACTAGTAAAATTATTACACTCGCAAATAGACTTGAAAATAATAAAAAAAAACACTGTTTGTTGTGTGCGACAGTTTTAGAATGACAAGTTACAAGCAATAATTCAATCGGCGAGCTAGTAATGGATGAGATCGGCTCTAGAGTTTAAAGCGTACAGCAAACGGCCGTTAGCTAAAAGAAACCTAATTAACACGAGATGCATGGTTTAGTTTTGATTGCTGGAAAATATGCCCACAAATATTCTAGTTTCTTAGTGTATAGATGTAGGTATTGGTCCAATAAATTTATGACTTGTTACATAGTTCCGACATGTGATAATGGGCCTTATTCTAGGGACGGGATTTAAATAATTTAATGTCATGGTAGTTTAAATAGATTACGTACTGTCGTTCGTCTTGTTGCTCAGAATAATTTTCAACGGCGATGATATGAAACATGATAATATTAGTGAAAAGAAAGTTAGTTACAGAAATATAATTGTTTTTTTCTTGTATAGTAATAAATCTCTCAAATTGTTAAAATATAATAATAACAGCCATCAGACCATATTAATTACATGATCTGAAATGCCTATCGTATTTTCGTTATTTTAAAATTAAACAAACACAAGTAATTTCTAAATAAAAACTCTCATGCTTATCCTTTTTACGACATTTTGTTTCAACGTTTAAAAACGTCATTATTAACGAAATTAAGTCATAGCTCGTTATGATGTAATAAACATCAGGGCAACCATAACTCCAAACCAAGACATAAAACACACACAATTATACCCGAAGAACTATTTGTTACAAAGTGTTAGAAAGGCATTTGAAAATCGTCGTCCAATAAATTAGGCGAATAAATAAAAATAACTTCGACTATCTTTATTTCTGCTTTCATCTTCGAGCGAGCTAAAAATAAAACGCTCTCGACTATGAAATGTTCCTATTTTAATGAATTCCTCGACTGTCCCATACATAAATTTGGAGATTATAATTAATTATAGTTCGAGATGGCCTCGAGGATTAACTGCGATTTGCGAAGCAATTTCGCCTGTTGCGGGTTCAATTCTGATACACTATAAATAAGTATTGCAAGTGTTCTCAAGACATGTTATTAGGCACTTAAACAGTAATAGAATTAATTTAAATAAAAGCTGCATCATAGCTGAAAGTGAATTAAATAAGAAAATTCTTAGATATTAAATTTCACTAAAAGACATTAAGGACGTAGGACTATACCTACGTAGCCTTAATAGAATGGGTTGGTGTTATAGTTTCAAATATTCGACTTCATCTTAATCCGTTTTAAAAAATATCCTTCCTACAGCCGACAAGGTAATAAACGCATTATCAGGATTATTATTCATATATCACACACGTAAAAATATTTCATAAAAATCAAATCTGCAGCCGATTGGCATAAACGCATTGAAAACCCAACAAACATAACCTACAAACGGAACGCTGTTAAGCCGGCGAGACGGCTGTCTCTAATTTCCACGGCAGACTTATATTTCACCCTTTATAGGGAAGAAAATTACAAATACATCAGCTGAGTTAAGAAATCAATCTGTGTAAATCGAGACGGAGAGAGGGAAGTGGGTCGATGGGAGGTCGAGTGCGACAATGCCTAGCGGAGCACATCTGCCCACTCCGGGCTTGTAATTATAAACTCCTTGAAATCATGTTTTACTTGTGATTAACTGGCTGGGATTGTGGAGACACAATGGAAACGCCGGTCCCAGTAAAGCAGTGCGAATAGAGATGCTAGTGTGAAGACGCTTTTAACTTGCCAGTAACTTGTTTATAGCTGGAATAAGTAGTGCTAGGTTTAAAAAAATATAAGTACGTTACATACACAGTAAAATGTATCTTAAAAGAAATGACAATGATAATACACTTACAAAAATAAAATAAATGAAAATGCTTCTCATGTGTACTAATGAAAATATTTTACTAATGGAAATATTTTAGTCAAAGATCAAGGAATTTTAAAAATAATCGTAATTAATTTAAAAGTTTAGTTAATTTGTTAGTGCAATTCAAAGAGCCTTATGAGACAAGATTATACATCTTTTTCACAATTCCAAACAATTATTCCTTTTGTTATTTCCTTAATTTAATGGCTAGTAACATATCTTCTTCATTATTTTCTAGTTAAAGCTCTTCATAGAAAAACTAATATAAGAAAATTATTTTTCAATAGTTTACTATTACGTCTAGACACTACTTCCGTCGCTCTTATACAGTATCTAAAAAATTATCTCTTTTTCACTATTGTATTTTTAGTATCAAGAGATAAGTGAAAGACGAGAATAGATTTCATAAGCTTTACCCGTAAACAAGTGAAAACGCTAAGATTTTTATTTAATTTTTTCTCCGGAGAATCTTAACTTTCGAGCTTCCCTTGGCTGTAAGAAAGGGTGTAGAAAATCACTTGAATAAAAGAAGCCCCGAGCAACTAAAGTACCCACATAGAGAAATGTGTTGACACGCCTCGCTTGGGAGCCGTGATAACTTCACTCCGGGACTTGTTACGGCGAAATTATTTTAATTTAGCATATATTATATTTTACTTTTATAACGTGAAGTAGCAGAAACAGCAATTAGCGTACAAGTGCTATAAATTATTGTACTTTGCGGGTAGTTATGACGTTTTTACTCCGATACGCTAGTAAATTAAACATGCTGGTTTATTTCATTTGTAGTTCTTCGAAGTGGTATATAAAGTTCTTGATTTGTGACTAGGTTATTTTATTTATAACGTTATTAAATAAACTAAACATTTCTTGATGTATGTATCCGTGACAATGAAATATCACTATTTTTAATTACATCAACCTCGCAGGGGATTAAGAAGTATTATATTGTTCAAACAATCATTAACTACAATGCCACATTCCTACTTTGATCATAACAAATTGCCAACGCGTAAATTACTCGAAACAATTTGAACGGGCAGTTTTTATATTTAAATCACCAGAGAAGTACCTTTTGTTATACGTATAGTGTCATTTGGAAATTCTAATGGTTCCGATACAGCAATCACCGATCGCAATTAAGACTGTACCGTTTCGTACACGGCTAAAACGAATGGGGCTCTTCAATCAACGAATCAATCTACAATCGCGCCCGGCCGCCACTTGGTAGCGACAGTTCAACAAATTTATCGCTTCGAATGGATGGTAATTTTCAAATTTCGCCTGTTGATTGCCGTTCGGAAAGCGCAACACTACGTGCTTGCTCGAAAATTACAGATTACTTTGTGTACACAATACGGCGAAGAGAATCACTAAATTGTCAATTGTCATGACTTTATCACCCCTAATGACTGGTACATGTTACTGTCGATACACGATTTAATGTATGGGTACTGTTAACAGGTCGTGTTCGAAAATTGGTTAGAAAATCGACAATTTTTAACGGGATATTGTAAGTGACAATGTGTTTATTTGTCACCGTAAATATTACGAGACTAAATTGCCGATCACGGTCTGTTTATTTAAGTTTAACCTGAGCAAGAAGAAATATGCAAGCCTTATTATATACAAGTACAGTACCACAGTATTGCAATTAGGACTAAGCAATAAAATTTAATTACATAACAAAATCTGGTTTGAACCACTTGAAATCTCTGTAATTGTAGTACAAAAAGTGAATGAGAGTGGAAGATTGTGCCATTAAACAGTAGCTACTGGAGCAAGCAAAACAATGTTAAGGCACCGTTCATCGGTCCCGACTCATTACGAGTTTTGCTCGGCTCTCGGTTGAGCTTAAGCCCGGTTAAGGTGCGGCCTGATTAAGTCGAGCAGACGTTGGCCCGTCTGCTTGCCAAAACCACTTGAGCCAACACTATGAACGGCGTAGTGAGTAGGTACACGTTATATTAAAGTTTGGCAATAGTCGCTAAGTGGATGCCTGATGTTTACTTAGTCTGCTACATACCTCTCCCCTTTGAGTTTGCTGTAATTGCGTTTATATGTTCATTACAACGGTTATGTCAAGTGAAAAGAGATTCTCTCAAATAACAGTGTATATTGAAGTCATATAATTTACTTTAATTATTACAATATTTTAACGAATACATTCATATTTTCTAGTAAGTCTCGAATGACTTATTTAGTTGCTGTAACATTTCCGTGGTATCAAATAACAAAGTCAATCACAGCTAAATAAAACTAGGGCTGCCACGCGATCCGTCTAGTGAGCGAAGCGCTGACCGCCAAGTATCCGCCCGTTCCTCAGAAATATCTTTCGGTGATTTACCTGAAAACAATAGAAAAAGGCGTTAATTTACAGCATTGGACAACGGCCAAACATTTCAACTACTCGTCTAAGTTGGTCGTGTTGCAAAATGAATGAAACGAGGCGACATCTAGCGGCTCGCGGTTCCTGCTCAGTTATCAGGGCGAGTTGAGAGATGGGCTTAGGTGAGAACAGACAATATAAAACTCATTTATATCCCGTCATGGTGACGCGTGAGGTGTGCCAAGGCGTTTTCCAATAAGCTCATTTATCACACGCCCCTAGACATAATGAGACGCATCTCGACACACGCCCAAAATACTTTAAATTTATTTTTATTAAAATATCCATTAATTTTCCCTAATAGAATTTGGCAGTGGGAACAACAATGAAATACGGCCGAGGCTTTCTTTTTCTTTTTAATCATTTAAAATAAGAATAAAAAACAATTATTGAACAGAACTATTTCTTTGGATACGGGTCTGACAACTGTGCAAGCATACATGGTAATAAGATGTGATCACTTCTTTTGAACTCATAAATATAGACCAGCCTTAGACAAGAGTTATAAAGGATCCAGTAATTTCTAGATAAATCACTATTTCTATTAGATTAATCACACGCAACATCTTTATCATTCAAAATCGCCTTGCCTTTCAAAAATACCTAATTTCTCCATGACGTTGCTCAAGTTAACATACTATCAGCAAATCATCCTGTCGGAGTAATGTAATGAGTTTTCCCCTATCTATAAGTAAATGCCAGTCTGCTCATATCATTATCAACCTATATCCGACCAAATGCTGGGCACGGTCTTCCTTTAAACCTGAGATAGTATAGATGAGATAGCATTAGTCCACCACACTGGCCTAACCCGCGTTGGCAGACAACACCTAGGGAGCCAATAAGAATTTTCAGTTGTGCAGGTTCCCTTAAGGAAAACATTTCCTTCACCGTTAAAGTAAAAATTAATGGTAAAACATAAAGAATACAAATAACTTCAAAAGTCAGAGGTGTGTGACTGCGTTTTAAACTCGCGACCGCCGAGATTTTCGACCGCGCCTATACCTCGAAGCCATCACTGCTCTTTATAAATACAGTAAACTAAATTGTTATGTAGGTACCTTTCGCCTACCGGCAGACAAATTCAATTTAGTAGACAGTTATTTATGAGAGGAAAGATAATTTCTTAAATATTAAAAGCTTTTCTTGTTATTTGAATAAACAAACTTTCATTAGAATGAGCGTTTTTTTTCTGTCTACCTAAACTTTGGACGAAACATCAAACACTGCGCGCTAGAAATAATCTTTTGAAAATATGTTATTTATTAACACAAACCACGTGAAGAGTTACGAAAATTTAATCGTTTCCAAATGTACACTCTTCGCGTAAACTATTGAGTCACGAAGCGACAGGGAAAGTTCGATGTTGGATCAAATATTTGTATAAGAACAAACATTTGTTTCGGACAGTGACCATTTTGATAACAAAGCGCATGCCTTAGAAGGAAGTGATAAGCATTCTAGGAACCTACGGTCGAGCCCATGACGTGAAACATGATCACTGGTAAAACTTGGAAAAAGGGATAAACACTACTACTTTCTACCCCTCGGAGGTATTAAGCAATTCGAAACGTATATATATTATTTTTCCTCACCCTTTTATGGATCTCATTTTTAAGATTTTATTTTCCATAGAACAATAAACAAAAAAAAACATGATTATCTCAGTGTGCTCTGGAATTGAATCAGTAAGCCGCATCAGTTTCAAGTAGGTTATCTCTCTACATTTTAATTGAACGACACTTTTTTTAATTTAAAATATTAATAGAGCAATCGAAAACAAAATATGTTCGTGAAACAATTTCAAGTATACATTTTCCGCACGAACGAGAACGCGAGCACAGCTTGTCGCTATATAAATATTCTGTGCCGAAGCGCATTATCTGAAAAATCTGACAGCTCACTCCGCAACGTGAGCAAAAACAAAAGCGATCACGATTGCCATTGAAAGTGTGCTCGATCTCAACACATAATGAACCACCATTTCTGCACCCAAGTAACGCGAACAATAGAAAAATTTTATTGTACAATTACTAAAGCCATGGCAATTCATTGCTGTGGAAAAATAATGATGTTATGAACGCTCAGGACAAACGCAGAGCCGATGAGGCGTGACACAATCCGTGTGAAATAAATTCACTAATAGACTATCGTCTTGTAACCGCTTACACCAATTGGGCGTCGGAAAATTACGGGTTTTGTCTCGTCTCGCGGCGCGGTCACATGACGTCCGCCCTCGGCCAACTAGACCACCGGACGATGACGCATGACTCTCAAAAAATCTTATTTAAATAAAACATAACAATATACGCGCCCGCGCCGCCCAAATCTCAAAGATCTGACACTGCTATGTTATCACATTAGTCTTCTCAATGGACCACAAAAATCGCGTTATAGCTGTTTGAACGCATCCCGGACGAAAATTGATGCGACCGTTTATAATTGTAAGCAAACTTTTGGGACATGTTCAAAATTTAACACTTTGATATAGCGTTGGCATTATTAACTGTGAAATCAATTTTTCAGCATTAACACGGTTGATCTTAAATGCTTATTTATTTAATATTTAGCAGGTATTTCACAATTCTGTGTTGTATAGTTTTCACTACAAAAATTATAATGTGTCCACGAAATATTAAAAAATAGTTCGTGACGAACTGAAAGGCGATATGTCTATCAGGAAGTCTTACTATTTAAGGCTAATGTGGCAATAAGAAACTCAGCGCCGAGCTTTAAAGCTGCTGAAAAGAATAAAACTAATCCAATTTACAACTACCAAAAAGGGTACAAATCTCTAAGTATGAATATTTATGCGTCCATTGACTTTATAATAATGGTACAAATGCTCAACAATTTCAAAACAATTTTCCTGAAGAAAAATTTAATTTACAATCAATCTTTCAGTAAAGTCGAAAGTATAGAAATGCTGCAGGTAGGATAAACCTTAGATTTAAGGGCCGCTACAGTCAAAAAACAAGTGAGTTGGATTAGCTCAATCGATCTAGAGACTGATGATGCCATCTCGGCCGTTGTTCCTCTACTTCCCTTGCACGATCCGAAAATTGAAATGACTCTCAATAATAGCGAGGACGTATTTATTTATTTATTTATTTATATCCTTTTTTGTACACTATACATTAGGGTATTTACTTTGTGTCAATCCTAATCATTTAATTAGATAGAGACTTAGCAAGAGTTGATATCAATAAAGTGCGTATCACGAGGTTATGTACGCGCGCTCACGTGGTCGGTAATGACGCGCGGCGAGTGGCGGGCGCGACCGGTGCGTGCCCCACAGACCAGCCCGCGTCACTCGCTGACGTGCGCGTGACGACCGCCGACCGACCAGCAACTAACACAATCCTCCTTAATCATGGAATATTTCACAACACGCATCTCCGCATATCGCGAAGAATGCACGATAACATTTATCAACGCGCTGCCGTCTCCAAACAAATCAATTCCATCATAACAATTATGAATATGCCACAACGTAGGCGGTTTAAAATTATTCGACTCCATCATAATCAAAACGAAAACGACGCGCGCCAACCAATATATTCAAAATACGATTCAATTTTTCATACGCTCAATGCAAAGAGAAACAAATATCGATATTGAACGAAAACATCGCGAATTGACATTCAAAATAAACGCGCGAATACAAAAAAGGTAATCACGCAGAGCGCCGTCAACAAAAATACAGTTTTCATAAATTGACAATAAATAAAATGCACAACAAACAATATAAGGTGCAAGTATTTATGTACACGGAAATAAAAACCATGATAACGGTTCGGAAGCAGGCGGCCGATGAAACTGGCTACCTCAACTGCTTTTTGCGCAGGATTGCTCGATTAATGAAACAACGAAAATATTCATTGGCAATCAAACGGCCGGCTGGCACTTTCGCAAATATTGGTGTAGAGAATCTGCGTTAATACCACTCCAATAAAAAGGTGAAAACCCTTAAATTATTGAGTTTCGCGATGGCTGCCGCTGTACAAATAACTGCAAGTTTGCGTGTTTGTGTTCTGTCGCTAAATTGTTTACGTCACATGAACATTAAAAGTTGTCTTAGCAAGTGAGCGCTGGTTCGTGTTGAAAGTCGGGCGCCGAGCGTGGCGTGGAGCGTTCGCTCTGGAAACGGAACAGCGACGACATTTTACTCATGAATAGTGTAACCGACATTGAGAGGGTGCCAAAATTTCACTACGCTCTTATCTACATGGCGTAGCTAGCGAATATAAGTGTCTATTTTTGGTCATGTGAGCCGGTTACAGAGAACTCTATGGCTCTAGTGATGTCCATAATGGACAGTTTACAAATATACGCGCCCTATCAGAACTATTGAATTGAATTTTATTCAACACTGTGTCCGATAATCGCGAGTGGATATACATTTTTCACTAAAATCCAACATGTTTGAATGTTAAAAGCAAGTTCGACAATTTTGACGCTTTCATTTGCGTCGCTCCCATTAAAGAGCACTTATTGAGCGAACGTCCTCTGACAGGTGGTAACGATTTTGATTTATTTAATTCGTTACAGTCTCGGAAAAATGTTGAATTTGTCAGTAGGGAACGCTTTATGGGCAAATGGACAAGGATGGGTTTTAAAGAGCACTTAAAAGCGTGAAATCAATCATAATGAATTAAGGGACAACTTATGGGAAAATTTCAAAATGATCAGTTCAGTTTTGTCAATACAATGCAAAATGAGAAGTCAGTAGAGATACATTTAAAACATGGTCCTATGGTATAACTCTAGACTTATAAAAAAGCTTCTTTATATACCAAAACCAATGAAGTAGGCGAAACCGCTGAACATTTGCAATAAATGCGAGATGCATTTCAACCGCACATAATCAATCATTTCTTATGAGCAACGACAAAAAAATGTAGTTCAGTATATGGACCTACGTCAACATAAAAAACATTCAGCACAAAGTACAGGAAAATCTTAGCGGACAGTTATAGAATGTTAGTGCGTATGAAGAATGCTGAGAAAAAAGTGTTACATTTTACGAGAATAAAACACGTCGAGGTCACAGCCTAGAAAGAAATTCAGTAGTTTTATCAACGAGACAAACTGAAGATTAACCAATAAATGTTGTCATTATGAATTTTAAAGAAGTGAACCTTAATTGCGTATTTGAAAGTAGCACAATTATTTTGAATAATTGTTACCTCTTACGACAAATTATACGATAAGTAGTGATGGCCTCGAGGTTTAGGCGCGCGGTCGAGAATCTCGGCGGTCGCGGGTTCGAACCCTAGGCACACACCTCTGACTTTTCGAAGTTATGTGTGTATTCAAATTGAATTATCACTTGCTTTAACGGTGAAGGAAAACATCGTGATGAAACCTGCACACCTAAGAGTTCTTAGGAATTTCTTAGGTGTGTAGTCCGCCAACCCGCACTAGGCCAGCGTGGTGGACTATGGCCTAAAACCCTCTCAATGGTAGAGGAGACCCGTGCTCAGCAGTGGGCGTATATGGGTTGATGAAGAAGATACGACAAATTAGATTGAATTAAATAAAGTGATAATTTTAATATTATAATTTTTAACCTGACTAAAATTTTGTAAAAAGAAAAACATTGGTTTAAGAAGATACTGTTGGTAAATTTCCCGCAGCTACCTAAGTTTTTAATTTGGAATTATATATTTTTTTCAATATTTCATTATCAACATCATCAGAAAGCCTCATCCTTAGCAACCGAAATCAAAAAAAGTAGCCTTGAAGCTATTAAACTCGAATAAAATTATCAAAATAGACTAAGTCTTAGAGGAAGAGCAAGTATGATAATACCATACTTATATCATGATGTGAAACAAAAATCCAATGTATTCAAATTTATTCACAAAAGACAGTAACATTGGTACAATATCTGTCTCAAAGAGATAACAATAATTTTTACAACTTTTGTATAACAATATTATTATATTCATAGCTTCATACAGCGTACATTCGTTACGTACATAATCTGTTCTGGCAGAGTAACAAAAAGAGATTGGGTTTTAATCCTGCCGGAATATCCACCAAATCCCCAACAAAGACAGCTAATATTTCGATGGGAATACGTATTTGACGTTCCTTCCAACCACTGTGTGCTTTAATTGATTTTCGATTACACCGTGTCACATAAATTCATTCTCATAAATTTTAAAAGACTGGATATTAAAGGAATGTAGGACTTTGTCCTTTGAGCGTTGGCTACTAGTGACATCAATGATTGAATGCCCGATCCCTGTCATACAACTTGATCACAACAATTGACAATCAAACAGCCACTTAGTTAACCACTTGAATGCAATCGTCTAAATAAAAACAATCATGGACGATACACAACTTTTAAAGTAGGTTTAATCAAGACGATAGGCCGTTGAATGTTTCGTATCAGCGCCATCTCGTGATTGCATTCTGAAACTTTTTTCTAGGGCGCTGCAACCGCGAGAAGAGATCAGCAACATTTTTTATAATCACGTCAATAGGTATAAAAACTCGGCAATTCTCTAGAAGTGTAAAACGCTATTCGAAAAAGCGCATTTTAAAGTATTTTAATTAAAAAGGGTTGTAGTTTAACACGTGCACGATCACGTGACAGCACGTGTTAGTTCCTGATACTAAGGCTAATTGAATTTTACATAGCTCACCGTAAACAGTGGGTCCGTGTTCTTGCCGCAAGCAATTGACTTATTAAAACACCTTTAAAACAATGTTTTCGCTGTACATTTCCGTAATAATGTTTTTGCACGTTTACCGTGCACGACATGCCCGGACATATTTATAGCCTATGTTTGCTATATTAAATAATGAATCATGTAGATGCGCCTCGCAGTCACGATATGTACTACCTACGCTACAGGGAGTTTTTGGAATGGCATACCATTGCAATTTATGTCGCCACACGTGTATGGAACTCCGCTTCGTGAGATTTTTGCAATTATTGTAACTACGCTCTTCGCTTTCTATTTTATCACAACAGAGAGAGTATAGTCTTGCACTTTAGCGGTATACGTAAGAAATTAACGTATACCCACACGCCTATTTTCCTGCAGTATGAGGTAAGTTTTACATATGAAACGTTGTATCCCGTAACAATACATTTTTGCCCGACCCAGGAATAGAACCAAGGACCTTTCGTTTCTACACAAAACACACATGCCGCGGAAGGAACACGGAAGACGCCGTCATACCTTTTCCATGAAATTGTTAAAAACCTGTGCCACATTAATTTGCACATTACATGTAAAAATTTACGCTCGAAAATCGTAAGGAAATCAACCATATAAATTTATACCGGCTTTTACATAAAAATACTGTAAACGGGCGGCTTTAGGTCAAGTTTTACACGCCTTGTAGTACTTAATACTTGACGTTTATTAACTACTTACAAGTAATTACACTCGCTATAAAACTTGTAGTTAGGAAAATAAGTTTTTAATGTTTTTGCGTAGAGATATTATTATAACTACGCTCCGTTAGTCCGCTGGATAAGGCATGCAGAATACGTTTTAGAAGTTTTACAAAAAAAAATTACATTTCTGCTTTGAAAGTCGGCAGCTACAGTCTGACAATGAAAACGAAAAAAATAGGCTCAACATAATAGGTTATACTTAATCACAGCCAAATATTTAATATTCATGTATAGATACACCTATCATTGCCAGCTAATATATAACTAATGTTACAGAAGTTTTCAAGGCCTCGATGGTATTATTATTCCATCGTATTCTTTACCATTACCTATTCAGTTTTTATTGGTATTCATGTTTTCGCCAAGTTTGCTTTAACGGGTGGGCTTCGCAAGTATCGGTGCTATCTGCTATCGATCAAATAAATCCAACTTGAAGGCATTACGCTGTCACGCACGTTAAATAAAATAAAACAATTTGTAATCGCCTACGTCCCTATTTTAAGACGACTTTCTGCGAGTAAAATACTAAAGAAACGGATAGAAGCGACAATTGTGCTCATTAAGAAATAACATTTCTTTGTTAAAGACTGAAAATTAAATTACTTTTGTGAATGGAGCTATAAAAAGGTAAGTGAAAATAGAAAAAGAATTACTGTAGGTGTTCTGACTAGTCTGTTGCAAAGAAGTGTATATAGATATACTTATAAAACTTTGTGCGAATCTCGAGTTAATTTTCGTTGCTTCTTTCTTTCGTTTGTTTTTCTTTATAAAAGCATGACACAAAAAGGTACACTAACTAGTAATTTTAAACAAATATATAATTAAAATTTGAATAAAATCGTACTCATTAGGCTATTTCCACGATAAAAGAAGACATCATGAGGATATCTACAAAACAGATAGATCGACGTAAAGAGTTCCTATCAGACTTTAATAATATTATTCCTCACTTAGCATAATAGTGTAGAAACTTGTAATAAATATTAATACGTCTATTAACAAATTTTAATAGATCAGCAATATACCTACATACATGAATTTAAAACAACATAAAAAGGTTATCAATAATAAGGCTCCCTACATGCAATGTTTTAATAGGTTTTTGTTCCAATTTCGTGCAAAATGTAAAGCCGTTGTTTACCTAAATCAATCAGGGGTGTAGTGGCGGAGATGTTAAGGGGCAGAGTTGGCGGCCTGGCCCTGCCTTCGTCATTAATGGCAGGGATAAGTCTCTTAATTAATGCAGGTGTGCCAAGTGCTGTGACAGCCCTGTTTACAACCCCGCTCTGCGGTCACAGTGAAATACCATGATAATATAAAACGGCCATATTAAATTCTCTAGGTGTTACAATGCATGCAGATTCTGCGATAAACGAAGTTATGATTGTTTGAATTTTGCGATATTTTGACAATTCAGGCGAGCTTTTGGGTGTTTGTTATGATGCTTAAATATAAGATACTGACGTGCTTAAAAGCTGTATGTAAATGTAGGTATATCTAACAATCAACATTAGATCAACCAATCAATAGGAAACCTATTTTATAAATATAAGGAACTGAATAATACATCCAATTTGTTTGATTAATGATTGAATGACCTAACGATCTTTATACATAGACAACGAGTTTTGTTAAACGTACAATTTTCAATGCTATGACTGAGTGATATATTTAACCAATAAATCATAAAATCCATATAAGTTTTCCTGCTGTGGCCTTCTATGGTTAGTTGTCAGGACGCAGTGAAAGATTCTATAAACCGCGCACTAAATAAATAATAATAATAAATACACCCAACAGTCACATACATAGTCCTGACCCCACACTAAGATACGAGTCTTGTGTCGTGGGTATCAGAAACTACGAGAGACTTTTCGGTCTCACAAACACCCAGACCCGAAACAAATATTTGTGGATCACACAAACATTTGTCTCGGTACGGGGATCGAACCCGCGGCCGCTCATTTCGCAAGCTGGTGTCTAGCCAACTGCGCCACGGGACTAATCAACTTAGCGATTATTTTCTTGTGTCCCTTCAAAACGTATTCTTCCAATAGCCAAATAAACACATAACTTCATGACAATAATTTACAAAGGAGTAAGCAGACAATGCCAAGTAGATAGATTCTAATTCTAGATAGATTTAATAGATTCTTCGGACACAATGCTAGATGCCGTGACGCCGGAATAATATAAAAATAATAATAAATAAATAAAATGCAACAACGCTTTGTCTGACCAGGGAATGGAACCCTGGAACTCTAGATCAAACGGCACATAATTCTGCGGCGAGATCACGAGGCAGTCTATGGCCAAAGATTTTCATCATGAATCTAGCTATCAACTTATTCTAGAAAAGAACAGAAGAACACGACGGCGTAAGTTTAAAAAAGTTCAAATATACGCATTAAAAACTACTTCATGCTCTCCTGAGCGTATGTAACTGTCTGAAACAGTGATAATTTAAGCAATTATCATGTCTAGAGTGAACAGCCGCAACGGGAGGATAGTTTGGTTCACTTTCTTCCATATGTCTGGCAACTTGTTGTAATAACATAAAATATGCCCAACAACTGAACTTATTCAAACATAGCAGAATTTCGAGCCGACAGTATTATGCAGAGTGTATCAAACTACGAGGGCCTTTTGGTATAACAATGATCCAAAGAAAATACTTAATGACATACACAGAATATAATAGTAGTATCACTATTAGTTAATTGTAGTATAGGTTCATACCAATGGTAGAAATGTTTAATAGTTATGGTAAAAGAATAGGGGATATGTCGAAAGAAAACATGCGATACTATTAATTTTGTGTGCAAATCTAGTATCTATTACTACTTAGCTGAAGCTGCGTTAAGTAGAACATTAAACAGCCATAGTTTATTACATTATTTAAAGCAAATTAAAAATATCACATCAATCCTGCTATCATCAAAAATACCTTAGAACATTTAGCCCAAAACCGAAATCGCAACGGAAACTGGCCGAAAATCTAGTGGGACACGTTAGGAGCTTAAAAATAATTTGATTCGACAGATAATGCGTGCCTGTTCATTACACAGACAGCGGTGTCACCCACCGCACTTCAACAGTTGACAAGGCACTGACATAATTCTGGCGCAGTTGATACTCAACTCCAATCCGACATTGCAATTGATTTTGACATGAGCCAAATAACAATGATTTTACACTCCTATACTGCATGACAAAGCGACGGCTATTTTCATTCAGATTTATATGGTTTAGTACTTTTTACAGATGCATGGATGTTATAAGTATGAGTAAAAGTAGTGTTATTCGTATAAAAGTACAGTTGTACATATCTTCGAAGATTGAAGAGGAAGGAAGATCAGGAAATTCGTCGTTCTAATCCTGCAATTAAGTTTTTTATCTATTTCTCTATATACATCATCTACGGATTTATTGAGTGAGCGATGCCTCAATATACTAGAAAGACTACCTATGACATTAAAATAATGTCTTATTTTTAACATAATTTTATGAATCTTTATCAATGATCTTTGACTTTTACAACGCGCAGTAATTTAAAGAAATAGTGTATATAAATTTTATTTGTTTCCAAACAATAGTCGCGAAAATTGTGGACTAATTTTCTGATGACATCAGTTTAAATAACATGCATTGCCAAAAATGGTGACATTTCGGGAGCTTAAACTGCAGTGGATAGCTGTATCAGACCGCTCATAGGCAAGTCATATTTGCTTTAGCGTAAAATGGGCGCCAGGGCGTCTAATTGCGAAGTGAAAACAATAGCTACAAGTCTATATTTCGTACTTTATAATCTCTCATATAGACAGTATTATAGTTGTCTCGCTCTCTCCTATTGTAATAAATTTAAAACAGAATGAATAAGAAGGTATGTATAGTGTTCTTACTAAAAGTAGTTTTGTGAAGCAATACTGCTTAATATGAAACCAGGAATTCTTAATAATGCATTTGTTTCAGAATAAAGTGTTTAGTTGAGGGTGCATTGACAAACATGACCGGCAAAGACACCAAAAACTCCATCGACAATCCAATACTAGTATTTGTTATAAAGCAAATATAAAAGCATAGTAGTGGCAAGCAAGCTATAGTTTGGGTATCATGCCACCATCAGCCACGATAGTCAACTTCATTGGAAGAATTCTATTATGATCTTCAGAATTGTCTGTAACTTGTGAGCTCCCACTATAACATGACAAAAGCAATTTTAGCTAAGCTAAAAAAATTACCCAGGTTTCAGTCTAACAAACAACCAGGTTAGATATTATAGGTGTGCCCAGCTTCAAACCCGAGACTATCGAAACGACAATAAACACACAAGTAATATATCAGCAACACGGCTCCTGTTGCGATAACAACAAGATTACGTAACCCTAAATTTATGTCTAATCTGCAGTCGAACCTGATACGCTAAGCAAACGGTCCTCACTAACCATTCACCCTCGCAACATATTCGTAGTTTAATAACAACACATAAAATATTTGTGCACACGTCTCGTCTTTAGCTTATTTTCCAAACTTTACTCGTAAAATTTGCCAAATGGTCCCTTAACTTTAACTGGTGTGTGATTTATGAATAATTAAATGTGATGAAACAACCAAGTTTCAACTGCTGTAGTTTCTATGCACCGATTCATTCTCAAATGTCGTAAAGTTGCGAGCGTGTGCTTGTGTTTGTGTGTGTGTGTGTGTTTATGCGACGAACGCATTCAATGTTATGTTAACATTGTTTAATAGTGGGACCGACGACTTTATTTGCGGTTTACGACACGCCATAAGTTAATGAATTAACAGTAATACAAGATTTAATGCGCCCGTGGACCGTTTGTTAAATTGTCAGGTCATTTTACAACAATATTGCTGAATATAGAAATGATTTACAAAGCAACGTAACATACAAAAATATTTGTCACGTATACAAAGTGTGCTAATTTCTTAACAGAATCTACCGTATTACTTAGTACTATTATAACACCGTATTGATGATTTATAATTAATAAAAATACTTTTTAATCATAGAAAATCTGTACCCGAACTTATTTGTGGACGAATCATGAATTGCCTTAGTAAGAAAATCAAATCAGCTTTTCCTATTTAAATCCTCATCACCATTTAATACATATTTATGGGAATTAGGAAAACTTCAAGCTATTAATTTTTTTCGAGATTTATTTGGTCAATATGTTTGTAATCACCGTAACTATTACCCCTTAAAACAAGCAAAGACGCAACTAAAGTTTGCGATCACGTTCTTTTTATACCCTACATGTCATGTTTTAACACAAAATTGAAGCTTTAACGCCAAAGAATTCTGACACGTGTACACGTCCAACCCAAATCAGCAGAAGCGCTACCGTCATTCACAGCGATACCAAACTCGGAATATAATTACGCCATAGCCCACTCGAAAACAATACCGTTGGTGTAACAAAGAGAAATGTAATGCTAAAAAATCATGAGTACACGCGTGTGGTATATCCCGTAAACTTTGTCGGACTGAGGAAAAATTTCCCCAAAACTAGTACCGTATGGGCCTGCGTTCATAACGCGCTTAGCAATTCGGTTCACCTGTCTGGTTATACTTCGGAATTTTTAAATTAAATTCTTGGTGCCGTCGACTCGACAAAGTTGCGAATTCTTAAAATTTGACTGCGTAATTAATCTTTCGTTTTAACAAACACACTGCGTGGAAACTTCTAATTTAACGTCTTATCTCATTGTGTTGGAGATATTAATCATTTGTAAAAATGATTTAATTCGCAATTTATTATCTGACGGGTCAAACTATTGTTCTTTTAAAATGGTGGATATTATAAAAGAGTAATAAATAGTTAATCACAATAGGCTTTACATACATTCTCACGACTGTGTATTTTAAAGTATACGTAGTGTGTACTGCGAAACCTTACATTAAACAACGCGTATAATAAGGCAAAGTACTTATTACGGAACAAATTTAAAGACCCCTGGTGCTGCTTAGTATTTTATAAAGAAAAAGCCTAATAAAATTTTACCCCTCCCAAAAACCAAATCCGAGGCCGTTTAATTGCACAAATTGTACCACCGCGATCTTTGCATTGGTATTTTATAATTTTACCTAAATTGACATTTCTGGTATACTAATTTCAGACGGTAAAACAAATGCAAGTTGCAATTTTATTAATAATAATTGTGAATCACTACGGAATTTCCGCCGAGTATATCAAAATGTTAGTACATGTTACGATCAGATTATCTACAACAAATCACAAATCCTATATTTGACAAGTGGATTATTTCATAAATTTTATCGAACAGATAACAAGTAGATAAACACGGTTCGCGGTTATCTCCTCCCTTCAGTACACACAGGGCTTTGAGCAAAACATTATTTCCCAAGACATGCTTAATTCCTTATTAATGGTCGCAGATGACGTTAAATCTTGTAATTAATGCAGGTACTCACGGTTCTACAAACTTGTCCCTCACAATCTTTGACAATTATCAACGATCCGTTTTCTGTTCAAGGCGACAATTGCACTAAAACAACGCGTTCAGGCATTCGAGAATAATTAACGCTCAAGAATATTTTAAAATAAAATTCAATAGACGATTCATAGCAGATGTACGAGGAGTAATTAATTTGAAAATTGCTTTGTAAAATTTTCTATGATAGCACTAATCTTCAGATCTGAGATTGAAAAGGTTGAACAAACTTAAAAGAGACTTAAGAGAATATTGCGCCGCTTGAAAGTTTAATTGTTTTAATAAAAAGATATTATCTTATTAGTTTAGTAACTTAAATCAAATAACCATCATAATATATTCACTTTAGCAATAAAATCATGATTAAAATGTTTATAGCTACATAGAAATTGTTCAGAATGTCAATGGTAGTGTAGCTAAAGTTATTCGTGACGTCATAAACTGCTTACGCACACGTAACATGTACGGGCAAAAGTAAGTTTGTGCTGCTTTTAGGAGTGTTACATCCGTCTGAAACGTACGTCAGCGTGGTACGACACTGAAAGCACTTCTGGAGTAGGTTATTGATTTTCACCGCCCGATGGGCGGGGCCAAATCTGTGCGAAAGGGATCACGCGATTGGGCCCTCATTAAATCAGAAGAAGAGGAATAATTTCACTCGGTACACTTTGTAATTAAGGACGTGCCCATTAAGCAACTATTTAAAATAGGTAGGCCTCGTGAAAAACATTTTCGCAAGAATTATTAGTGTCGAAGGTGTGACTTCATAAGTTCGCTGGGTTAAAACATGCACATAGTTTAACACCGAAGCTTTTATATTATTAAATTATTAATAAATAACAATTTAAATAAGTTGTGTTTTATATTAAAAACTTCAAAGTCTTAGAAACTGCGTAAAAAGTAAAAAGGGACAACAATAAATCAGCATTCAACTTAACTCTCCTTTCCTCAACACATTGCAAAACTTTAATTTCTTTTCAAAGATCTCTTGTACCACCACAAAGGTCTCTATTAGCGTAAATAAAAATTATGGCTGTACTTCATTCTGTACAAACTTTTCTACTCAATGACTTTGAATGCAGGAAAACTAGAACGAATTGGTAACTACAGGCTAGAGAAATAAAATATATAAAAACGAATAATTAAAATTGGAAGAGTGACAGCTTTTCCGTATAATATATTATGGTAATATTAATTTTAAAAAAGCAAATGTGTTAATATTTTTACCAACCGTGAAAAGTGCGGTTATAGTAAAAGTTTGTTAAATAAAACAATGCAATTTTTTAATTATGAATAACGCTAATATAAAATAACGTAAATTATATAATATTTCTTTAATGAGAATGAAAGAAAATCATTTAAATCAATCACGTTATTCTTCCGCACATTTCATTACATAAATCAATAAAAAACTGTAGACAACTAATACAAAACATACATTTTTCGTGCATTACTAAAACGTTATTTATTTTCTAATATGGCCTTCATCAACCGAACTGCATTTCTAAAATGTTTGTAAACAAAATTATTAACTAATTTGCAATCGTTTACTTAAAAAAAACTTGGACATTATTTTTCTTACAGGGAACAAATTATATCTTTGTAGAAGAGCTTTCCTTTAAAGACTTCGTAATACAAATCTCTATTTATATCGCCATAAGCAACCAATTCAACTTATATTCTAAATTCAATTACTAATACTTTTGCTAATGATCTTTTAACAGTGAAAGGTAGAATTCATTTCACGGCAGCGACATTTTTTCCGAGTTCATGGGGTCAGGGTTTCAGGGGCGAAACGTAATCGTGGAGCATCCCGCCGATCGTGTTTCGAATAACAATACACACTGTTTAGAATCCCGCCACTGAATCTGCATAACACTCTTTATAAAACTGACGAATTACGTTCTGAATACTTGAGGCTGTGGCCGAGCGTTGTCGGGAATATATTTTTATGGAAATACTATTGTTATATTCAGTGCACGACGTTTTTGACTTCTAAACAAAAATAACTTATGCTACAGCTGACGTTTATGCTTTTTTTCTCTGAATAGTTCCTAGGATTTCCATTTATCAGCCTGCAGCATTTTTGTTACATATTAGCATATATTACTTTCTATTCAAAATGTATGCATCTAATGTGTTTTCTAATCTCATCTCATAAATTAACGTGGAAAGCCTTTAAAGATTCATATATTGTTATTATGTTTTCAGTATTGAAATTAGCTATATATGAATATAAATACGAGTATGCGTGTGACTTCCAAAACTTAGTGATGCATTTTGGCTTTGAACTTTTGACCTGTGAACCTTTTTTGTTGAGAACAATCTTTTCACTAATGGACATATGATGAGCCATTAAAATAATATCAAGCACAATTACGACATTCTCTATCGATATAGAGACATGCTATCACAATAATAATACTTACGTTTTAACTAACGAAAAGAATCTTATTCTGACTGTAACTTGAAAAAATAAGTAACGAATATTTATTAAAGCGACATCCTGCGAAACGATTCTGAGCTAAACTTTAACTAACAAAACAAACAAACTATAACTATAACAAAAAAAAAACAGGTATAAACTATTTTTTTCGTTAATTTTTAAGGATGAGATGTAATAAAGTTATACTTTTTAACAATAAAAATGTTAATGGCAATACCTATTGATATCCAAATTCTATCCCAGTATTGATCCTTCTATTTTTCAGTATATGTGAGTGGGACAATTGAACCGAGATACTTTTCAAAATACATTCTGTCATTTTTGTATCAATATGAAGCCACTTATATACTCTCAGCTTTATTAAAGATTTGATAAAGAATGAGGAAATGTCATGCTTGATATTAAAATGAATATAATTTTTATTACATTTATTAAGAGAACTTGATATTTCTCTGATTCTTTGATATTTCAAAATACTTATACAGTTATTTTGATTAAGGATTTTTCCAAAAAATTGCGTCACTCTTATAATATATTCACTACTCTACTATACTATTTGCTCTATATTTTATTATTACATAAAGATAAAGGACCTATTTTCCCCTGTACTTAAAAATAAATGTCACAAAATATAAAAAATAATCTCTCTTTTTAACGCAAACGGAATGACAGTGACAACAGATTCTTTGACAACAAAAGCACGTCGTTTCGCATGTCCGTCATATTAATAGCACAGTAACATTGTATGGAATTAGATGACATTTTGTTATATGTCAAAATAGATCTACGTTTTGACTACACATCATATTAAGCGCACCAGAATTTAAAGACGAGCGAGACAGCAGATTTATTAGGCGGTGACCGCGGATCGGGCTGGAAATAAACTAAATATCTAACTAAATAATTTATTATCGACTTTAAACTAATCTCTGAATAATGGGACAAAAACTATCTGTAATTTGGTCATTATTTAATGTAACTGAACTTTCATACCACTTGATAATTTTATCTTGATGTGGTGCTATCGTATGCAACTTATGGACACTGGATCTTGAACGACTGAGAGAGTTTAGGACGTAATTCTCAATTTCGTAGTGAATTTTCCTTTTTGACCGCAGTTTCATTTAGTTTTTTTTTCGAGAGCATGACAAAATATGAATCATCATGATCATAGATTTGTATATGTGGTTAGATATTTTTCTCTAACATAAAGTTGTCAATAAATTACTCAATTGAGCAGTAACGTGGTTATTTTGAGGCTACATGTAATTAATACGTTACATAAAAATATTTCTTGTTTTCTAGGATGTTTTTTAGATTCTAATATATTCAGAGATTGAGTTTCTGACGACGGGAATACTAAAAGATACCAGCCGATAGCATGATACAAAACTTTCAAAAGATTATAAAAGAGTTCCTACAGCGGGCTGAGTTCCATTCAGACTGAAACAGTAGCTAAAGCAGAAGTTAGGTACACCCACTACCGCTGATTACTGAGCCTTTACAATCGCCAATCCGGCCTCGGTTAAACAATGGCAATTTGAAACTTGGAAAAAAGTAAAAAGGCGGCCTAACTCAGCACAATCAAGGCCCTCAAGTGCAGAAACATAAATGAAACCATTAATTATCCGCGAGCCCAGTTATTCTTCGTCCTGCCCTCCTCTGCCCGCACTCCATTTCGCTTTTATATTTTTCTCTTTGCCGTTAATTTGTCGAAAGTTAATTGAAGGGATATTTCAGTGAGAAACGACGTAAATAGCTCAAGTTGAAACAATCCAGCAGTGAGTTTTCAGAGCTGCATAACAAGATGATCTCAAATTATGTTTCACCCCAGTTTTGTTCGCCGTCGTGCGTTTTGAGCGAAAGAAAAGATGGTTTTAATTTTTTTCATCCTATTTCCCTTTACGGCCGCTAATCGCAGGGCATTTGTAAAGGTATTCTTAATACCTTTTACAATAATAAGTTCTCAATTTTACGGCAGCATTTTTCATGACATTCCAAAAACTATAAGACTTCGGAGTATTATATTGAATTAAAACTGTTATTGTGTAGCTAGAAATACATATTTCTATACGGATATGAAATAAAACAATATTTTTGCATCAAATTTAATTCAACGAATGACATTTACATCGGCGCAAATTATGAGTCATACCATTTAGTGAACGCACATCCGTCGGATACGCGGGCGGACGTCTTATGCGGATGTTAACACGTCATGTAGAGTAACAAAGTTTAATTAAACCTTTGAAAGGCGTTCCAGGCGTACATTTTTCACGTGAGATTTAAAAGGGTCGCGGCGTCACCTACTGGAGCGAATAACTGGAAGGATTGGAGGCGCGCGAGACGTCGGTGCATTGTTTACCAAAACAATGGCCGACCTCTGTGGAGTCATTAACCCACCTCCGATGTCAGCGGAGTTCGCGGTGCCGTATCTTAACTTCGTTTTAAACCTACTACACAATTATTCATACACGCCGTGAAATTTGCACATTGCGCCGAGCTTGGACTAATTGTATTATCCACACAGACAGCAGATAATGTTAATTGTATAAGCTGAGAAACAAACAGCCGCTTCGAATATTCCAGAAACGTTTATTTACAACAATTTATGTTTTGAAGGTATTCCCTTCTACAACTTATTTTAAGTCGGGAAGAAACATTGAATGGATGATCGCATTTGTCATTCATAATTACATGTGTATTAAATCGACCTTGTCAGCAGTATGGTTACGGAGAAACATATAAAGAAAATTTGGGGTAATGTAATCGAATATAGCTACAAGAAGTTTTATTTAACAGAGACATCTATCGAAGAATGCTTGAACTACACTATGTTTCTGTTACAAATAAAAAATACTCAACCATTTTAAACTACATCTACTTGAAGTAGATGTCAATGTTGCAACTGTAATGAAAGTTCGTAACATTCCAATTATACGGCTACATTGAGTCCATAAACCAACTTCGCGCTATTGTTTGACCATTCTTAAAAACTAGCAGACTGTTAAATCGGAATTGTTTTTATATCGAGGACGATGACACTAACAAATCGAACCGCTGCGCTTTCGACGCGCTTTACCTTTCTTTAAACGTTTAACTAATTGTAATTCAGGTTTAAAAGTAATTAAGCAATGGACAAATTCATTAATAGCTGTATTGGAAGTCCCACTGAGATTTCCGTACTTTGTAAGCGATTACGAGCACGCTGCTTCCAGTGCGCCGTCCACTTTAAGCTACCTACTCTTAGATATTTTTAATTACTTTTAAGCGCGTGGTGCGAGCGGTTGAATATTATATTTCAAGCGTTCAGTTAACTTAGTACAAGTAATACTGATCTGAAGCTACCTCTTTTGAGTTATTTAATGTATATCGCATCAGCATCAAAATAACACAAAGATTCAAAAGTATTCTCTTCTTCGGTCATAGATTAAAATATAATTTTTGATATTAAATCAGTAAGGACTAAAACATCAATTTTCGATTGTAGTAGTACTGCTTTAAATGTAATATTGCTTCAATAATCTGTCGCATAGATGCGTCACATACCAAGACATCATAAAGCCAAAAATCTTCGCGGCAGCACGTGCGAACGTCGTGAAATGTGCTAGCCATGTCGACGCGTATCCACACCACACAGCCGCCACCCATCTATCATATGAACTGCGAATCCAGTATGAACGAGTGTCATTCCCGACACGAGTTTGTAAGATGAAAATAAAGATATTAGGCGGTGTAGTAAACAAAATAGCATTTTATTTTTGTTGCCACGCTCAGAAATCTAGATAGAAGTAGACGGCTAGCCAAAATATTAGACGACGAATAATAAAACGTTCTGCAGTTCAGAACTGCTATATGACGTGTGACAGGAGGTTTTATTTTATTTCATGGGGTTAAATTAAAAGTTTTCCCTGAAACAAAAGATTGTTCTAGTCATAAAAAGATACTAACTTCAAATTAAAACTGATACAAATAAATCTTCGTCAATCCTCTTTTTTGTACCGTAAAATTAGATTTCAAAAGGAATGCGGTATTACCAGTAAGGGTTGACAATATTTTAGGACTAAGACTACTAGGAATAATGTTACACCACGCTAATAATCATTAAGAAGTACCTTTTTAAAAAAGGTTTCTCCAAGAAGAGTAGTAAACAAGTCCGCAACCTCCAATTCATTGGACGACTGGTCTAATGGGGTAAATGTGACGTCAGCAAATAAACACGTGGCAAACGTCCGCATACAAATACAATCAATCACATGTTAATAGAAAACTCATGTTTATTAGAAGTCCGTCAATTGTCACAATTATGATTAAATCGATTGGTCATTTATGATCATACTGCAGTTGTTTTTTATTTGATTCTTACTAACTTGTCTATATTTAAGTGATTGACGTAATGCAGGGACTTTTTTCTTCTAAGATATTTACTAATTGTTTGTCATATGTATGAGTTCTTGAACAACAATTATAATAATCACTCAAATTAATCATAGTTTTAATTACACTTTACATAAACTACCCCGTGACTTGAAGTGGCCAAATCCCGAAGCACTGAAACAGAACTCTTCTAACACCGCCCTTGATGACGTCAGAGAAAAATAAAAGATAATCGTTTAACGTCCTATACGAAAGAAGTAATAATATTACCATTGCCACTCATCAAAACTGGATTAAATTTCCTAACTTCATATCATACCACATACACAGCCTATAGAATTTTCAAAGCAAAACTAATAAACAGTGAATGAATATCGCGGCAAGTTTAATGAGGTTGTATGAACGCAATTTAATCTATTACATATAATTTGTTAAAATATACACAAAAACAATAGGCTAATGCTGCGCTAAACCTAAATCCCAAACCGCAAACCGAATTTAAATTGACATTAGCTCAACGTTGATACGAAAATTCTGTCCACAGCAGGAGCGGTAGTATTCTGTAATGTTACGTCATCAATCGTAATGGAGTAGTTTCAAATTTATATGATGGCATTAAAATGGATTCCTATAATGTTAATCTGATATTTTTCATTAATAATAAAAAGTGTTTTCTTGTATGACTAATTTTTTGCTTCAGTTTTTTTAAGTTCTTTCTTGCTTTTACTGCACCTTGGTCTCGTGGGAGAAAAAAGTGGCTTGCGATCTAAGGACCTGGGCCAGGCAGAAATTAATTGGCGTTTTCCATTTACAATTCTGTACCTATAATAAAGGCGTGAGGTTTTGTAAACTTTGTCTTGTTGTTCCACGTCTTTGACAAAACTGTTCGGTGTTTGTCAAAGAGATCCCACATTCGTTTTCCAAGTCGTTTTCTTTTTGTTTTTTTTTTCCAAGAAATAGCAGTGCTGAATCTTAAAATTTGACTGACAAAATATATTTATATCCCCACTTCTACAACCTATTACGCATAAAAGTCGTCATTAAATGCATATGTAAGCTCATATGCCATTACTAGTAAAACTCATTACCACCATCACACTACTAAACGCCAGGCTCGACATACGAGGAAATACAGCCAAAAATTAACTTTTATTTCGTTGCAAAGTAGCTAGTAGGGTACGTCGGAGGGGACAATGGAGATTGGTGTCATGCGACCGGGTGACCGGCGCTGTCCGCCGGACGACGTCACGGGAACCGCTACATCCGACGTTATCCCGATACCCGCCGTCCACTAACATGTTGCCTCGGAATGAGCTACATTATTACTGCTTTTAAATTTCATAACAATTTATAAATTATCCTTTGCATAAGTGGTCTTGTAGGTTGTAAGTTAAGTTGTAGTAGAAGTTGGAGACAATGGCAGGACTTTGATTTTTTTTATATCACTCTTGCCGATGTGATGGGGGGGTTAATAAAATTAAATAGGCATTAGTAAGCAACACAAATGGTAAAGAGCGAAATTGATTTGTGAAAAATCTTATAAAACATGGGGTTTAGCATACACGCAATTTTTTGAATTGAATCATAATGTACTACTCTGTAGAACATATTTTGCAGACTACGAAGTCTACACCAAGCTTAAAAAATCGGAATTCAAAAGCATCCACGGCGAATCTCAACAAGATACGTTTCATAATTGTATCGTTCAAAGCCATTATTTCTCAGTTCCCGAACAAAAGTGAATGTCTTGCACGAAAAGAACCACTAAGAAATAAAAGTATTTTTATGAGTACTTCTGTCTGCGTGGTGGCGATATCGTTAATCCCCTACACGCTTCGCAGGGTTACCAGACGCGCGGGAGCACGGAAAATCCTCCCCGAATTGTTCATATTTTACGGTACCGTAACCCAATTAATCCATTTCTCCGGGTAAATGTAATTAATAAATTCCTTCCGTTGTAGTTAAATGTCGTATTGTTTACGACTTCCGCGGCAATAACTCTGTTATTTTTCAAGGATGACAGTGGTGGTACAAAACCTTATTCTCTAATAAATTACTATGTTTTTATTATATTTTTATGCTTTAATCTGTCACTGATATTGCCGCTTGTATTACTATAAAACATCTATTATTCCGCAATATAAAAGAACAGTGAGCTCAGCAAAACGGGCAACTGTGTACATAAATCAGCGGAATATTTTAATCTTGCAACCCTAACGTTACACTGTACTTTTACGCTTCTTTAAATTACGATGTTATTTTTACATCACTAACTTTTTAATGCTATAAAACCGAACGGGGAATTTTGAAGCATCTGAATCTAGGCGATCACAATCAAAGTGTACGGCGATAAATAACCGCCTACGTGGGATTATGTAGCTATTTCGTCCAGGAAAATTAAACAACAAGTCCTAAGTTTTTTTTCAGATCAACCACACTATAATTCCTTTTTTAAAATATTACTGATCCAGAATTTATATTTAGATTAATTGAAAAAAAAAACAAAATTTCAACAATTATCTTCAATTTCTTTCAAAACAATAACATCGATATTACTTTTTCATTTGACAGAAAATTCAAAGTCATCATGCAACTTGTAAATTATATTTTTTCCCGCACATTATAACATACTTATTTCCTTTCTTATTTGAATGTCTGGTAAAACGCATACAAAGTTACGCGGGCCATCCTTACAAGTAAAAAATAAATCTTAGCCGAATACAATTCAATAGAAAGAAAAAAACCCGATCCCGCGGTCATCTGCGCTTGCAAGCAGCTGCTCCCAGTTTTATCAGGTCATCTTCCCGTCTCAGATGGACCTAGATTCGTACCCTTGGGCTAGATAGTCGCATCTTGCATTTTACGGTCACTGCGTGTGACACCAGAGTAGCATTGAAGACTTTATTAAGCGTGTGTTTACACTTTTCAGTATTCCGGCTTCGTACACGTGGAGCTCTGATTTGGGTCAAAATAGAAAAGAGACACAAAAAAATATTTTTTGTTTTAAAAAGAACGGTTAAGTGCTTAGATTTTTTTTACATAGTTTGATCCCGAAATGTGAGGCTTCTGAGAGAGTAATGGGTTTGATGGATACGATTTTCCTACCAACTCGATTTTTTGTGGCCTAAGACAGCATTAGAAGAAAAATAAAATATTTTTGATACATAATTTTTTTTATTATTACTTTTTCTTTGACTAGCTTCGTTAGAAAATTCTGATATTGACCTGACAACCCAGCCTGCCCGATAAAACGCATGACCTATCGACTAGCAATATCTTACATAATATGACATTGGCCTAATAGTTGTACTACATGCGATTATCGTTTGCTTTGTTTAGTATCTGCAATAATATGTGGCTCGTCTTGCGTCGTCGTGGCATAAAGTGGCGTTCAATTCCCGTATCGGGAAACAGTAATAATATTTTTCGGTTCATAAATCAGATTGGTAACTGTTATCAGTTAAATATCAAGTTCAAATATCAGTTCAGTGGGTTGTATTATCATGAAAAGGTCTTAAATAAAAGGCCTTATGACTGTTACCCTTTGCTTAAAGGCTTAATGATACATAGATATTCAAACATTGCGAAATTGTCCTTAGGAATAGACTTCGGCCTACCCTGAAGACAAAGATAAATGTTCAATTTTTCTACTTAACAAAAGCGAATATATCATCAAAAAATATCTGCATAAAATCACAACAAAAAGCCGTTTGAGAGATGCTTCAAATAATAAGGCCGTTCATTACGCGAACAATGTATTGCGGACTGCTTGTACTTGCGTCACACTGTGTGAAGCTGTACGGACAGTCACTGTCTCATAGTATTACGAGTGTAATTATATGCACAACTCGTATCTCCCGACAAAGTTGTCTCCATACAGCGATATCATATTATTAATACTATGACACTTTTCCCAACGTACCACGTTTTACCGAAGTTACACAGGATAAATGATTATATAGGATTGTGGACATAAAAATATCTATAATCAAAGATTGTTAAATCCAAAATCACTGTCATTATATGAATTTTAGTCTGTTAAAATGATCTAAAATAAAATTTACTAATTATATATTTAGTTATATTAGCAAAGCAAACTACTGTAAATAAATCAGCGAATTATATGAACTTTTACGTATATAATTTATTTTGAAATTAAATTACTGATATTTTCCCTGCCAACTTTGTCATAATATTTTTTAAAATCTCTATCTACATATACATACCATATACATGCCCACATAAACCTCGTTGTAGGACGCAAGCCTTCTCTACACCCATAAGGGATATTTTTTTTACGTTTTCTTACATTTATTTATGTACGATATTTCTTTACGATAAAATATTCTTGTATATATTGATAAATCAATTCCAGCACCAACAAATCAGGCCAGTGGTGTGGCCTGCAGCGGCGTATATCGTGGGAATGTGTGACGTCGGTCGGTGGTCCAGCACGCCAGCTTTGCCAGGACTTGGCACCAGCCTCGATACAGACAATTTGGGCCCAAGCCGAGCCACCTAACCCGTTATTGGATTGTCATAATTTAACATAGCGTGTACTTACCGGCTTTACTGCCAGTAACTATTGGGATAAACTTGGTACTGCGCACGCCAAATGTTATTTACGTAGGGACAAATACTTTTTTTGAAATATTTTTGTGTTGTTCTGACGTCAGTGGTCAACAAGACACAGCTCTATTTAATTTGAAGCATCTTATGTCATTTTTTTTTCAGGTAAACGGCTAATTGTTGCTAACAGTCGCCTTATTCATTTGTAAGAGCGATCGACTGTAATTTTTTTAAAATCCCTCGTAATATCGAATGCGTATTTTATTAAACTATGTTATATACTTTTATATGTTAAACGCACATATTCAAATAAGAACAACAATGCTATTTTGCACTAGACTTGAACCTAAAACAAACATCTCAACACAACCCGCTTCAGCTTACAAAAGTATCGACACATATCCCTGCTACAATTCTTCCCATATATTTTCTTAATCCCCGCAAACCGCTATTCATGCGTAGGTTTACCGCTGTCTAGTTCAGCTTACAATGCCTCAGAGCTATAGAGAAGCTGTGTCACTATTACAGAAAGTATGCAAGTAAATTCACTATATCACGGGAACGGTTAAGAGTGCCGTGGGAAGCGCCTATGGCTGCATTATATAGGGACAATGCTGCCCGCTTGTATAAAAAGATGCGGCCAACAATACCTATGGAAAACCACCGACCATACTCTATTCACACGGAACACGATCGCGGGCATGCACGATGCTAACGTTCATCTATAACGTAATTTATTAGAGTATACTATGAAAATATCTGTAATTACACTGCTTTTTGGTGCTGAGACTAGGTATATTTTAAAGAATGAAAAGATTATCCGTCATTGCCAAATGTGAACGGGCTAATCAAAAAACGCTACAAATTTATGTAGGACATTAAGACACCTTATCCGCTCTGCTAAAGCTAGTACTTGTATACTATTTCGATTAGACTGCACAAATTTGTTTATAATGGTGTCATGTGCTATTTTATTTTCATTACAACGAAAAAATTAAGAGAGGAATAATATTAAGGCATTAAGTCATCAATATTTAGTTCCGTATAATTGAAATTAAACGAATAAACTGTACAATAGAATCTAAAGCCTTTCATCACGTCACGAGACTGTTGAGAACATTTAGGCCATTACAAAAGCAGTTATGATTTGTTTAGCCAGAGCGGTGTGCAAGCGTCGCACAAATACGCACAACATATTAACACGCAGTTGACTCGCTGGTTAAGTAATAGCTCACGGAGGCTCGAGATGCGCCGTATCACGTGCGAATGAGCCCAATTACCATACAGATGATGTCTCCGCTCTTCGTCTGGTGCAGTTTAAGCCAGTGCACCGCCCATTAAGGCGCCCAGACTCGATTCCGCATAGCCATTAATTTAATAGCGCGTTTTCTTTGCCACGGCGGCTATTAAATGACTCCTACAGTGGAGCGACTAATTCAACCCGCGCCCGGTTACTCTACGCTCACGCAGCTTAACTAAGTGCAGATTTATGAATCGCCTACTGCCTACTAATTTATTTTACGGTGTCATTTCCATATTGTGCGGTTCGTTTTTACTCTGTCTTGCAGTGCTTGGAGATAAAGGCTTAGTGATTGCAGAACGTCACCATGAGAAAAGAGAACTGAAACAAGTCTTGTACGTGACTATTTAATATTCGCATAATATTGTCCTTAGATTCATAATAATATTTTTTTTTATTGATACGTAAATTAAATAAGAAACACGACTAACTGTCGATGTACCAAATTTCACTGCTTCAATAAATTATTTCAAAGGACAACAAAATCTCGTCTTCATCGAATCAACTGAGAAGCGCAGCGTCTTTAAACTCGGAACAATAAATAAAAGAAAATTAAAACGCTGCTAGGCAAGGTGTGATGTTCGTTAGTAAGATGAAATATTCCCCGCTTATGCTAAACTGTTTATGCAAATGAAATAACTTGTCGCCTTGGTCCTTGATTACAAAGAGAGCTCGAAGTAGTTTTGTTTACGGTTTAATCGCAGTTGGGTCTTGTTTCTTCTCGTTGAGTTTATTCATACTAAGACAGGTGCAAGTTTACTATGAAAACATTACAATTCTGAAACTGCTTCGTTTAGACTTCATTTGCATGAGAATTATTAAATAAACAAATGATGATAATACAAATTTCTTTGATTCACTTAAATTTATAAACGTGGTAATGCAGATCTTTTTATAATCCAGCTAAGAAGATAGTCTTTTGTTGTGAAAGTGAATAGGAACAAACAATGTGTGTAGTGGACTAAAACATTATTTCAGATTTCAATATCATCAGTATCAATAATTATTATAATTAGTATAATATATTTTCATTTTCTAAATTCTTAAAACTACATCATACATAAATCAATGTCTATGATTTTACCGTTCTATTTCGTTTCATAAGATATTTTTTCTGTACTAATATAAAAAAGTTGATCTAATTGGTACACACGTACAAACAATTTCCAGTATTTATCAGGGTAAGCAGAAATGCGTTTCTACACCCAACTAGTGACTTACTATAGTCGTGAAATTGTAATAAATGCACAATGCACATAGACAGATCGATTCACACCAATTCATAATTTTCTTAGCAAAACACCAATACGAACAGTTGAATGCCATTTAAACTCATTGAAGAGTAGAGTGTAGTACGTTTCCCTTTTCACCCCGCACATCTCTGAATAGTGAACACATAAAGTGCTCAAGTCTTGTAATGAAATTAAAAGTTAGCGCCGTCTGAAAAGTTCCCAACGTGCGGATACAGTTGTGGCGAAGAAGATTAAGGGATACGGGGATCAGATTTCTAGTATTATTAATTTACAATTTCCTACAGAGATATCCACGTACTTACGTTAACTTCTACATAACTTTCTTGTATCGTTTATATTTTGTTATTGCGATTCCGATATTGCGATATTGGGTTTTATTTTCAGATTAAATGACGTCTTTTAAAACGTAGGTGCATACGTAACTTAGATACATTTATTAAATGAGAAATTGCGTCCCCACGTTCTAATGAGTTTACAGTAACAATTTAAGTAGCCGAAATTGGTAAAAAAAAAACATTTTAAATCACATTTCTTACAGTATATTTTTTTCGTAACTTTTGAGAATATCCACGCCCATTGCTGATTTTACATGAAAAAGGATTATTAAAATGTTTTTTACTATGAATTCATGATAATAAGCCTACAATTCTTCTAAATGCAACACACTAGAACACTTTTAGCACAGTTTAGCTGCGTCTCGGAGACGTGACGAGAGCTCAAGAGCGTTTCCTCTCAGCGGGGAGGGGCGAGGGACCTTTGAGTTATGCCCGCGGTCTGTCCCCGCCACTTATCTCCGCATAATGACGCCAAGGATTAGGTTACATTCACACATTACGTGCACTGGGTTTTTGTTAATTTACGCGTTTTGTTGCACTGGTTTTGGCAAGGATATTGTTAAAATTTGTGAAAACGCCTTTGACTGCGTTGACTTTAGAAGGGTGTTTAGGGAAATTAAACATTTTTTTTAATATCACACCCCACAGTCGCCTACTGATAAGGCAATAATAGAATATGAATACATATTCATATTCCATTTGCGCTTGCAAATGATATTTTCATTTGTATCTAAGATCACATCACACCTCCAATCATATGATTGAAGTTATCTTAATGCCGATCTCCAAACGTGTAAGCCGCATTTCCATAGGTTTGCCAACTTTTTTTTAAGTTCCAAATAAAGGGAACACACGCATTGCTGTTGTCGATCACATTTATTGCATACTAAATATAATAATGATTCAATGAAAAAACTCAAGAACACCTTTCCCAGGAATCAAACCTTTATACCGTACGGCAAACCCTCTCATCACGCATCTCTGTGCTCCTAAAGGATCCTTTTATAATTTTATCGTACTTCCAAAACTCGCTTGAAGACAAATTAAAAAGTGCAAGTTTTTTTTCGAAGCTGCTGACATCATCAACAAACTGTCGACGTCTCTAGTTAAATTAGTATTTTTCACGTACCTACATGGTACTGACATAGGTACTAATTGCTGTCTGGTCAACTTGCAAAATATTGACTCAAAACATTATGAAAGATTTACCGGTTAATAACTAGCAGTAGCTCCTCATCATTTTTTTTATTTTCGTAGTACATTAACTTCTTTAAAATTATATACGTGATATTGAAATAGCAACTTCTTCAAACTTAAGTAGGTACCTACTCAAGATGAGCCCTCATTTGGGTGATTTTTCGCGTATGCAATTTTATAAAATACATAATCAAAATAATGTAAAATCAGGTATTTCAAAAAACAGAATCAAAGTTATTACATAATAATTGGGTGCCAATAAGATATAGCATAGGTATTAAATAAATCACTGAACATTAAACTCTTTTTATATATGAATGAAAATAATGCACGATGTATGTATAATAAATCAAATTAAGTCGTTACACTGCTGAACACCCATTGTTAAGCAATAAAAATTGCTAAGACGTAATTTGCTAAGATTTACAACGCCCGCGTCGCTTACTCCATTACTCACTGGATCTTGTTAATTCATAAAGAAAATTAACTACCGCACTCCCTTCGTACATTTCTTTAAATAATTATATGCATGAAACTGAAAGGCATGACATTAATACCACGGCAGTTACATTATTTAAAAGTGAAATGGTATATTTTTATAGCGCACCGGAACCTTATGCAACAAATGATGGTCATTTAAATGGTTTGTTTGTTCAACAAGCGAGGAGCCGGCGGTGGCCGTCATCGCCAACCTGTCAGTCGGCACTGGGCGGCTGATATTTCGTGGTGTGTACGGACCGTGAAATTATTCTTCACACCTACCGCTGTTCCCGGCCTTGCCCTGCAGTGTCGTCTTCACGCGTGCTGATTTTTCGACTTGAGTGCGCCTGAACGAATGCATACAGAATTACGCTACGGAATCAAGGAGTTCGACAGGCGAGCTGAATCGTTCGGCACCGGGTCGCATTAGAATCCGTCGGATTACCACTAACAAGTGCCCCGGAGTTTACCTTGTTATGCTAACAACGTTGATTTGTTTCTAGTTTTGTTTTCTTAAAAGCTTCCGTGAAATCTTTATGGACGTCAATCGGGTGATGCAATTAGCTGTGAAATGTTACATTTAGAGTACGTATTGTAGATAACTGTGCCAACATATGAAACTTTTAATCAGCACTTAACGGCGCCCCGCCGAGAACGAGTGTGAAAAATGCCGAGTGCGCCGGTTAAATTTCAAACTCGCTGCCATTTATACGTACTCATTATTTCGGACATTTGTATTATATTAAATAGTTTTTATTTATTTTTAGAGTTAGTAAAACAACGCGGATAGCCTGGATGCAAAGTGGTTTTGGATAAACTGACAGGATACAAGACTTGCGTGACATTTGTGAAATAAATTTTCCGAAAGCCTACTGCCTAATGTAATCTTAATACGATGTTCCATAGCATTATTATTGTCTTTGCACCTTTTTTTTTAAGACTGTCTTATTTATTTAAAAACTAGCGACCCGCCCCGGCTTCGCACGGGTGCAATGCTGATATTTAATGGATGTTATCATACATATAAACCTTCCTCTTCAATCACTCTATCTATTAAAAAAACCGCATCAAAATCCGTTGCGTAGTTTCAAAGATTTAAGCATACAAAGGGACATAGGGACAGAGAAAGCGACTTTGTTTTATACTTTGTAGTGATTAATGACATTTATCACTTACATTGACGATAATAACAAGCACTACAGGACATAGTCATGCATCTAACACTACCACATATGAGTATACTCGTAATACACATATTCAATAAATTACAATCCGAAAGTCATCGACCTATTCGCACCTCTATGAAGCTCGTCACATGATACGGTGACGATTAGTGTTAAATTTTTCCTACGGACTGATTAGCGGGTAGCTGAGTCCCGCCAACTGGCACGCTTGTCGTCCGACCGGGCCAAACTGCCCGCCTCAACACGCCTCAATGAGCTGACTGTCCAATTAACTCCATTCATATATGTCTGGCCGACACTAAAACCCACACGCTAACAGCCTTTTTCACATTTGTACAGCTAAAGTTTCGAAAACGTTAAAGTTTATTGGCATTGTCCCGGGCGGAGATTGTGGAAGAAAATTATGTGTTAGATGTTTCTGAGGGGATTTCGCTACGATATTTTAATGGTTTTGTAGATATGTATGACGTATATATGTTATGAATGTGACATAATGAAAAGCAACACATAAAACTGCTTTAGAATTTATAATGGAAAAAATACTCCTTGAATTGCACATATTGATGTAATCCTCCGTAATTAATGATGTGATGACGATGAAAGAGACTATTCTAATTTCACACAAACGTTTGTTTCGGTTTGGGTTCGATGCGTTTTAACAAGCTGGTGGCTGATCGGGTGCCTTAGGGTCTTGTATCACGGTTTATTGCCTTATTTAATAAAAATGGATGCCTCTTGCTCTCCCCAAAAGAGATTTACAAACGATTTTAACAAATACTGTTTGTCGCCTATAGAACCATAAAAGTTTTATATCAATTAACCTGATTATTATTGCAAGTTTATTAAAAGAAAATGCACAAACACTCAGTTCACACGTACGAACATAACACCCGCCGCACAAGCGGTCGGTTCGCGCGGAATTTAAGTGCAATGAAAGCAGAAGCCGCAAGTAAGTGCAAAGTATTAGACAAAAACCGCCGGGGACTTGTCCCGCCGAAAAATAAACACAACGCCACTGGAATAGCCTAAAGTGGGACAGAAGACGTTGAAACATTTTCACAAGAGCACACCAGATGTTCCGTTTGGCGTTTCCGAACGCCATTTAAATTATAAAAAGTTAAAATAATCCCACAATGAAGGATTTATTTATACAGCTGTCGGGAATACATAGGACGGCATCGAAAATTATTCAAATGTGCTGTCAAGTCGTGACAACCCCATTAGCGATGAGCGCAAAATGCATTTCAATTAATAATAGTGAGCTTCGTGGCAAAATTATGGTGATAATGTGTAATAGATAGCATTTACCGGTGTAGTGCAATATATTTCAAACATGCGGAGTGCTTATTAGTGCTAAGTGCTTTTTTTATTTTATAATACAGGTTGTCCCCGATGGCGCAGTGAACGGCAAACCGGCTGTGTAACGAGATCCTTCGGATTCATACCTGCACCGAGACATGACAAACGATCAGGATGTTGATGATACATTATGTCCCATATAAGTTGCGCTACTAATGATAGCTGCGCTACGTTTAGAAATATGTTTGAATGAGTAAATATATTTTTTTATAATTATATATTATAGCTTTATTGATGTTGTATACGATTTAAATTTGTATTAGTTTTATTCGCCTCTACCCATAAGCCTAATGCATTACGGTTTGATGAGCCAGGTGTCGGTTGAAATGTTTACAGTGTATTTGCTGTATCAACTTCAAATCGAATTAAGAACATCAAGTTTCAACACTTACGCCTTCTCTAAATCATAAACAGAGAATTGTAAAGAGATATCGTCTGTTTGTGGGTGGTCGATTTAGGTTGGTCTACTCAATAGATTCTAAGTATTATTACACTAACTAATGGAAGTCACTCAGCCTCTGAGTAATGTAAGTGATCATTTACGTATGACAAAGCGTGGACAGACTAGTAAATATTTCCAAGCTTATTACCAATAGACAGACACTCGCGATTGTTGACCGAAGGGTTAGGCAGAAGTGTGTCTCAACACTTGTATCAACAGGTTTAATTTCCACGTAATAAGTCGAGTCTATTTTATCCATACTGCTTAATTTTTTTTTCTAATGAAAACCTCAGTCACATTGGATCAAGGAATCGAACTTGAAACTTCTTCATAATTCAAACGGCGCAAACTATGCCGCGGAACCAATGAAGCAATCACTTTTCCCGATATATTTTTTTAGTAATTTTAAAACGTTCGAATTTTGAACTTCGACACAATTATTAAAAGAACACTACATTTAGGAGGTTGAATGCAAAATATGACGTCACTGGAACTGCATCATTTAATGCTACATAACTGCATGAGGAACAAAATGATATTTCTTATTCCGTTTGTTAACAAAATAGGTCACCTCACGGCTCAACTCGCAGCGCACATCGACTGTAAATCATAAGGCACTGAGTTTGATTTGACATTTCGGGTTTTAAAATGTAATATTTCCAAGATGTTGTTTGTGTCTTCTTTCGTTTATTTTAAGGCAGAATAGTAAACAAAAGTAAAAATATATCTAGATACAAACTTTTCCCAAACAGAATAGAAGGACTGATTTTAGTGAAAAAAATGGTTCTAGTGCAACAATACTATTAAAATGTAATAGATATTAAAAAAAGGAAACATTGAAATGATTCATATTTACTGTCATAGATCTATTAGATTCTAAAGGCGTCGGGCCACGATCAAACAAAGAAATTCAGAGAGTCCCTATATTGTTTTCACATCAATTAATAAATGTCTTCTATCTGGTTGAAAATTATGCTATTCATTAAACCTAACAGCTTTTTTACGTACTCGAGCAACTAACATACACGCACATTTCTAGCTATGTGACTCGGTCGAACTAATTCTACCACATATACTGCGTTCAATTGAAGTTGGACTCGACTATAAACTTAAGTTCCAGTCAACTTGAACGTCCAATAACATCTCATCCTACGCTATATAGGACGAGTGTGCACGCTCTCAAGGCTAAACAGTAAGCATCAAGTGAACACTGCTCCAAACGATTTATTATACCGACTTTTGTTCTCTAAAAAGAAAACTTTTGTATTACGAGTGGCTGATAAATAAATGGCAAAACTTCTAAGAAAATAAAGTACGTTGGGAGCGTACTGTTATACCCTTGTTAAAACAGGCGTGAATATAAAATAAAAACGCTGCGTTTCCTATCGCATTGACGTCAATGCAATAGGAAACCAATCCAATACTCAATCATTATAAATATTAGTGCTTTGCTATTTTCAAGTAGTTTTTGATCGGACTTTCGTCGGGTGTAGGCCATTTGTAATATATATTAAATAAATATCAATTCTTTAATAAAAAGTCTTTTTAAAAAAGTCTTCTTCGACCCACCCCGTAACATTGGTGTCAGAAGTGGGATACCAGTGCCAAGAAACATCGAAGAATCGCGCTGGTATAAAGGGTCGCAAATCAATCACCGTGGACCTACACCGTAAAGAAACCAAAAACTCCGGGGCTTCATAAACCAACGCCTCGACAAACTTGTCGCCGTATCGCCGTGTCGCTGAGTCACCGTGTCTCCGTGTTGCTCTATCTCCGTGCCTCCGTCTCGTCGTGTCTCCGTGTTGCTCTATCTCCGTGCCTCCGTCTCGTCGTGTCTCCGTGTTGCTCTATCTCCGTGCCTCCGTCTCGTCGTGTCTCCGTGTTGCTCTATCTCCGTGCCTCCGTCTCGTCGTATCTCCGTGTTGCCCTATCTCCGTGTCTCCGCGTAGCCACGTGTCACTGAACTGCTGTGCCACGTGTCTCCGAAAACTTGCTGCGTTTCTGGCTGCTGAAGCGTCCCTGTTTCCTGTGCCACTGAAGCGTTGCTGTGATCCGTGCTGCTGAAGCGTAGCCGTAGTTCCTGTGTCACCGCTGCAGCCGCTGTCCTTGCTGTCGTGCCGCTCCACCGCCACTGCTGTACGAGTTTCCCGATGTCTGCCGCTGTGGCCGTGCTCCTGCTGATTCTGTAAGTAGAACATCTTATCTCTGTTATCGCTAATCCTCCGACCTTACTATCCTTTTTAAATATTTTGTAGTTATACTTACCTTAATTATCCTTATCCATATAATCTTATTTATTTAAAACTATTATATTCTTTCCCAACATAGTCCAAATTAAATTATTATTTAATTTCCTCCATAATTTTATATATTTTTCTATTTAATTTCTCTTTTTCCCAGTTAAAATGACTGAATCAAAGAAAAACGTAGCTTCAGCCGAAATCATAATGAGTGAACAATTTTCTTTAAATGTTTTATGCAAGTTTATTAATTCATATAATGGTGATCGCGAAACCCTCACAGCCTTCTTATCTAACTGTCAAGACGCCTTAGATTCAGCATCACCTAGTCAAAAAACATTACTTTTTAAATTTATTAAAACCAAATTAGAGGGTAAAGCCCAAATCGCATGTTCTAACAGAGTCTTCGACGACTTTGAATCATTAAAGAGTTTCTTAAGGCAAAATTTTGGGCAACGGAAACACTATAACCATTTATTCCTAGATCTCCAGGCCTGCAAGCAACAACCGAGCGAGAGTGTAACACAATTTTCGCTTAGGGTTGAGAAATGTCTAACTGAACTACAGACAGAAATTTATAATTCTGATACGTTAAAAAAAGATTTATCAGGTCGGTTAGCTATGACGGAAGACTTAGCGTTGCACACTTTCATGTTAGGATTACATTCGCAGATTAGTAATTTGGTGCGTTGTCGAAATCCAAAGTCCCTTAACGACGCCGTAAACGTTGCAATTGAGGAAGAAAAAATACAAAATTTCGTTTCAAGGAGTGCGTTAAAATCGGAGTCTATAAATAATAATAAACCGAATAACTCCCGATTTTCTCCAGTTAGACAGTCATTTAGTCCTAATGCCTCTCGATTTCCGCAAAATAGGCAATCACATCCCCAAAATTCGCGCGATCAGATTTATTGTAAATACTGTAAAAATCCGGGCCATGATATTTCACAATGCCGCAAACGCAAATTTAACAACGAAAGGCGTAAACAATTGCATGCGCAAGTAGCTCATCATATTTCTGAAGCGCCGCCGCTACCATTGGCGTCATTGCCGACATACGATGACATGGCACACGCCAACGTCAATGATGTATCGGATTTAAACTAGCTCCTCGGATTACGAACTCGTGCCGGCGCATTCCGAGAAATAATGGCACAAATCATTTTGTTTCCAAGCGCGTTTCAAATATCAATATGTCACAATCAAAGACGATGTTAACTTCTAAATCTATAATACCTAAAAATCGTAACATCGACCTATCGCGTAAATCTCTTACACCTCAACACATTCCTCCGGGAACCGCTGTCTCGTTGAGTCCTAAATCTCTTACACCTCAACACATTCCTTCGGGAACCACTGTTTCGTTGAGTCCTAAATCCTTTACACCTCAACACATTCCTTCGGGAGCCGCTGTCTCGTTGAGTCCTAAATCTCTTACACCTCAACACATTCCTTCGGGAACCACTGCTTCGTTGAGTCCTAAATCCTTTACACCTCAACACATTCCTTCGGGAACCGCTGTCTCGTTGAGTCCTAAATCTCTTACACCTCAACACATTCCTACGGGAACCACTGTTTCGTTGAGTCCTAAATCTCCTACACCTCAACACATTCCTACGGGAACCGCTGTTTCGTTGAGTCCTAAATCTTCTACACCTCAACACACTCCTTCGGGAGCCACTGTTTCGTTGAATCAAAAACCAAATTACCGAGCTCGACATGTTTCGCCGCGAGTCCATACATCATCTAAATCTAAGATTATAAGTACGTCAGACGTTTCTACTCCTTTATATGAGGTAAACACACTACAGAATAAAATATCTTTACCTCATATATTCTTAAACACTAAGTACTCTCAGATCCCTCTTTGTTTTCTTATTGATACCGGATCAAGCGTTAGTATAGCGAAACTCTCTAACTTTAAAGTAAGACCTTTAATGGCAAACGAAAAAATACACCTTAAAGGTCTTAATGCGGAAAATTCTTATTGTGAAACGCTAGGGTCATTTGAAATGGAATTTCAATGTTCTTCAAATAAAAGTAGTGCAAACTTTATTCCATTTGTTTTTAAATTTCACGCTATCAACGAAAATATACAATTAGAATATGATGGCATTTTGGGCAACGACTTTCTAAGAAAATTTCATGCCGACATCAAATATTCCGAAAATTGCCTCAAAATACAAAATCATTATTTGCCCATCTATTTTTCTCAACCTAGTTACATTATTCCTTCGCGTTCGGAGGCAGTTATCGAATGTCCCATTTTAAACTCACCATCAGAACTTATGAACGTTACCGAAGGCCTAGTTCTTGACCACAGCATATCGGACGGTGTTTACATAGCCAATTGTATAGTTACAGTCAAGCCAAACCATAGAGTCAATATATCAGTACTTAATACTACCGAGTCTGACGTAGTTATAAAAGATTATCGCGTTCATTTAATTCCTTTCGATGTCCAATCATCCGTACAACTCAATAAAAACATTACGGAACACGTTTACAACATTCATAGTTCTCACTTAGACCGATCTCAAAAAGTACTAGATCTTATCAGAACATCTCATCTTAATAATGAAGAGACCAAAACACTACTCGAGTGTTGTTCTTGTTACACCGACATATTTTATTTGGAAGGTGAACCACTATCTTGTACGAATGCCATAGAGCATTCAATCGATACCAAAGATGCTGCGCCTATTCATGTAAAATCTTATCGTTTTCCTGAGTGTCACAAAAGTGAAGTTGAGAGCCAAATAAAAAAAATGTTAGATCAAAATATAATTCGCCCTTCTATATCGCCATGGAGCGCTCCCGTGTGGGTTGTTCCAAAAAAACAAGACGCCTCCGGTAAACAAAAGTGGCGAATTGTAATAGATTACAGAAAGCTCAATGATACTACAGTAACCGAAATTTACCCAATTCCTTTAATAACAGATATCTTAGATCAGTTAGGACACTCTAAATATTTCACTACTCTTGATCTCGTGAGCGGATTTCATCAGATCAAAATTAAGGCCGAGGATGCTCCTAAAACGGGTTTCACAGTTGTCACTAATGGTAGCGCATCAGGACATTACGAATTTACTCGAATGCCATTCGGGCTCAAAAATGCACCTTCAACCTTTCAAAAATTAATGAACACGGTGTTGTCGGGATTACAGGGACTTCATTGTTACGTGTATTTAGATGACTGTATCATTTATTCCCACGATCTTCAGTCACACATGCAAAAGCTCAAGTTAGTATTCGACAGGCTTCGTCAATTTAACCTCAAATTACAACCGGATAAGTGCGAATTCTTACGTCGCGAAGTTAGTTATTTAGGTCATATAATTACCGATAACGGTGTATCGCCTAACCCAGAAAAAGTCAAAGCTGTCGTACATTTTCCAATCCCTAAGTCTCCTAAAGACATAAAATCATTTCTCGGTCTAGTCGGATATTATCGTCGATTCATTGAAAATTTCTCCAAAATCACAAAACCTTTAACTTCACTTCTAAAAAAGGACGCCGTATTCCAATGGTCACAGGATCAACAACAAGCTTTTTGTACTCTAAAAAATAAATTAACCTCAGCTCCACTTCTCCAATACCCCGATTTTAGTCGCCAATTTTTATTAACAACTGACGCGTCGAATTACGCATTAGGTGTCATTCTATCGCAAGGTGACATAGGTAAGGACAAGCCGATCGCGTATGCGTCGCGAACTCTGAACAAAGCTGAAGGGAATTACTCAACGATAGAAAAAGAACTTCTCGCTATCTTATTCGGTGTAAAGACCTTTAGGCCCTATCTTTATGGTCGTAAATTCAAAATTATAACCGACCATAAACCTCTCGTATGGTTATTTAGTGTCAAAGATCCCGGGTCAAGACTTATCAGATGGCGCCTTAAATTGGAAGAATACGATTATGAGATAGTGTATAAACAAGGCAAATTAAACGCAAACGCGGACGCGTTGTCTCGCTTTCCGGTAAACACCTTAGAAAACGACTTAAATATAAATGTCCCTAATTCATTGGCATGTGATCCAACACCAGCCGTTGGTAATAACGATGACTCACACAACATGCCGTCGATATCGGAAACATACGAACAATTCCTCCAAATAAATAAGCAAGCAGGAATATCATACGACACTGTTATCGAAGAACATAATGAATCTCTACTCAAAGCAAAATGTAAGCTTATTGCCTACCCAACATCGGTCGATCTTGATGAATCCGTGCCATACTGCTTAGATATCATAAACGCGTCTACAAGTAAACCCGATATCCGCGATATTGAACGAGAATTATATACATTCTATTCGACAGATAATGATAAACATCTTTTTACACATTTATTTGTACGTCTTAATCATTTTGACGAAATGACTTACAAAGATATATTTAATTTACTCCGTGATTACCGAGAAATGATAAAATACTGGTACCCGGAGGAAAACGAATTCGCTATATCAGATTTCTCAGATCCATTTAGTAAGCTAACGTTTAATAAAATTTACAATATCATATCGTTTTTGTTTCATAATTCTAGTATCAAGGTGCATATATATCACAATTCAATTAAATACCCGACACCGGACGAAGTTAAGCAGATTCTTAAGGATAACCACGATTCTCCTTCTGCTGGTCATCCCGGTAGTACACGTATGCTCGAGAGAATAAAACCCCAATTCTGGTGGAAAGGTATGCGGCAAGATATTGAAGAATATGTTAAAAATTGTCGCTCTTGCCAAATCAATAAGCCACTTAGGCATACCAATCGCGCGCCTATGATTATAACATCCACCGCGACTAGACCTAACGAAAAATTATTTTTAGATCTCGTCGGTCCCCTTCCGGAAACTCACGAAAATAACTTCAAATTCATTTTAACGTTACAAGACGACTTAACAAAATTTTCCCAAGCATATCCCATGCGATCATGTTCCGCTGAGGAGACGGCAAAACTTTTAGTTAATTACATCTCTCACATGGGAATACCTAAAATGCTTATAACAGATCAGGGTACAAATTTTTGTTCAGACGTCTTCAAACAATTAGCCAAATTATTCGGTATTAAACACATCTTAGCTTCCCCGTATCATCCGCAAACATGTGGCGCTTTAGAAAGGAGTCACGCTACGTTAAAAGAATACTTGAGGTCGTACGTAGGTGAAAATCAACACACTTGGGATTTATATATCCCCAGTGCGATGATCGCTTACAATTCCAACGTTCATAGCACTACAGGGTTTTCACCCCTAGAGTTATTATTTGGATATAAGCCATATATACCTAGCAGTATCGATAACATTGATCACAATACATACACAGATTACATTCGTGCATTAAATCACCGACTTTATTACAGTCGCCAGAAGGCCCTTCAAAATATTCAAACGTCGAAAGAAAAATCTAAAACCCGCTTCGACACACACGCAAAGCCCATCACATATAATGCAAATGATATGGTATACGTGAGGTGTCACCACAAACAAAACAAATCATTAATGCCAGTGTGGAAAGGCCCATTTAAAATCATTAAAATAAACGGAAATCATACCGTCACTTTATTGATAGGAAGAAAATATGTTCGTCATCATTATGACGAAATTAAACTCGCCGCCGCTCATATACCACAACAATAAAACATCATTACATCATAGTCGTTCATTCTGTTCCAGATCAGCTCATGCATCCGCGTCACCCGAATACGTCTCGACAATAGTAGGAAGTCCGGGTCTATATTTCGACAAACTTCTCGATGTCAAATTTACTAACGATGACTGGAACATAATAACTTATATTGACATCAGTCACGTTAAGCCCACTATCAATAAAATTGAATTTTTATTTGAAAAAATAGAATCACTTTGTAAATCATTCACATCACAAAAATTTATGCAGGAGTGTTCTAACTCACTATCGGCGTTACAAAATCAACACAATAACAATGTGAAAAAATTCTCGTCCATTTCGTATTTGCTAACTGACGAAAAACCTAGCGCTCGTTTTAAAAGAGGTCTTATGGATTTTGGAGGCACTATTCTCAAAACATTTTTCGGTACTTTAGATCATGATGACGCAACGCAATTTTCTAAAGCGATTGATGACGTTCAAACGGACGAACAGAAAATAGTTCATTTAATGAAGGATAACATCCATGTTATAAAATCTACCATATCTTCCTTTAACAACTCTATCAGCAAAGTAAATAGAAACGAAAAATACTTATTGAATAACATGGAAACGATCCATAGTAATTTAGAAAAACTTTATTATTCCATTGATAGTACGCAAATTACGGCTGAGCTTAACTCCTTATTAAATGCATTAGAAGCGATTATTGTCACGCTCTCATTCGATATTGACGATATGAACAATGCCATTTTATTCGCGAAACTAAATATTTTACATCCAACGGTTCTTAGTCCCCATCAACTATATCATGAACTAGACAAAAACAGGAATAACCTTCCAAGACAATACGAACTTCCTGTTTCCTTGACTTTACAGAATGTTCACGAATTAATAGACTTATCTAAATTAATATGTTACTATCACCAGAATAAAGTCATAATTGTAGTGAAATTACCTTTAGTATTACCCCAAACTTATAACTTGTTCAATGTCATTCCTCTTCCTGTCCCATACGACATTACTAAACCTAATACCTTCGTCCTAATTTCTCCTACCAGCTCCTACATAGCGATAACAGCTGATCATATGTTCTATTCACTGATAAGCGACATAGACAAATGCCAACTAATCGGTGAAAAATGTTATATGTGTTCGTTGACAAGTATATATTCCACTATAGCCAATCCTATCTGTGAAACTACTTTGTTAAGTGAAATAGTCAGAAAACTTCCAAGTAATTGTGAGACTAAACTATTACATGGTTCAATTGATGTCTTCCACAAAATTTCTGGTAACCGATGGATTTTTGTACAATCAGAACCAGGTAGATGCCATATTACTTGCAACGATAATATGGATAAAATTGAAAAAACTCTATTTGGAACTGGCATTTTAAAATTGAGAAAACATTGTAATGCGTTCTTTAAAACTTTGCAGTTTTCGCCTAAAGTTGAAATTCTAGCAGGAAACTCAACTAATATTATATCAAATTTTAATGTCTTAATGGACGATTGTTGTGAAAAATCCAGAGTAAATAAAACATTTTCCAAATTACCCTTTAAACAATTGCATAACATCGACAATTTAAACTCGCTAATTCATGCGAGTGTTCATCTCGACCATTTTGAAAACGAGTTGAACAGATTAGAAAATCCATCTCATTTCGATAAATATGGCATTCATTACATGTCAATAACCTATTTATTTGGGATAGTATTTTCTATTTTTATTCTCTATAAAGCCAAAAACTTAATTTGCAGACCCGATATTAAAGGCAAATCAGGATGCATCCAAATATTTAACCAATGCCACAATACCAAATGCGTTAAAAAGCCGTCCACACAAATGATAGTAATTAAGGACGATACCAAGACGTCAGAGTCCTCTTCAGAGGAAATCGATGTTACCATACATCGATCTCCTATGAAAAGAAATATCATGTATGATAACAAATGTCATACCTACTAAAGTCAAATCTCTTTTATTCAAATAGACTTTTACAAGCTCTTTTGAATCGTCATTATGCTATTTTTTAAACTAGTGCCGCTCCAAAACGTGCTATCGCTTTGGAGAAGAAACGGCAAGAAACATAACACATAAACTTTTTCCTTACTTAATTTACGTTTACTACATATAATTTAATTTTCTATTTCTATAAAGTAGTCACGTAACTTTCTATTTCTTAAATGTATGATTTCAATTACTTTTATTATTCATTTTTATGTTACACCTAGGAAACGTATTTTTATCGATATTTAAAAAAAAAAAAATTTAAATTCTTAAATTTTAATTATTTTTATTCTAGTTCTTAATTTCGAATAAATAATGTATTTTATTTTATTTGTAAACCGATGACAGTCCGAATAGCTTCCATTAAATCAATTTCCAATTAATATTATCTTCACGTCTAGTTATCTCTTAATCTCTCATCACTATAATGAGTGATGATCGATCTTAACGGGGGGGTTGTTATACCCTTGTTAAAACAGGCGTGAATATAAAATAAAAACGCTGCGTTTCCTATCGCATTGACGTCAATGCAATAGGAAACCAATCCAATACTCAATCATTATAAATATTAGTGCTTTGCTATTTTCAAGTAGTTTTTGATCGGACTTTCGTCGGGTGTAGGCCATTTGTAATATATATTAAATAAATATCAATTCTTTAATAAAAAGTCTTTTTAAAAAAGTCTTCTTCGACCCACCCCGTAACAGTACCTTTCCGCGACCGTTGGAGACCCTTAGGTTTTTATTAAGTGCGGTAATATCATTCTCGAGAAATGATCCGCTTGGGATTAATTCCATATAATAATCCAGGGCTTAAAGGAACCGTAATCTTGAACTAACAATATCCTGAGAAATATTTGAAGTGAATGTTTGATAGGTTCTCACGCTCTGATTTCCCGATTACGATAAAAGAGTGTATTTTTTTCTGAGTTGATAACGACACCAAATTCTTACTGTTCTGACCTCCCAATGAGCTATGAATTAAAAAGTACTTATTCGTACCGGACATATCCGCGAGCGACAGTCATGTAATTAATGGTAGCGGGTGTAAAAAAGTCCAATATCCTGTAGGCACACCGAAATTCGGTTAAAGGAAGCATCCCATACAAAGAGCACTCAACACCAGCTAATACTTACACGTCCTCGAGGCAGTAAAGGGACCGTTTACATTTTTCACCGTGCTAATTTTATTTGACTCGCCCTGAATATATTATGCCCTATTATTACGCAGCCCGCCCTCCGCAAGCGTTTAATTCTAACAATGAGGAATTTTTTCCTCTTTAAATTGTTAACATTTAATTTTGGAGAAAATGTTAAAAATCTGATATCATTCCCTTTTTATTGCTCATTAATATTAACTTTTATTTTCTTAACGCTTTTAATTTAGCTCAGTGATTTTGCGAATTAAAGATGTTCCTACTTAACTTTCTTGGAATAACATTTCGTATTTTTTTATTTGCGAAGTAAAGATTTAGGGTGGAGTGAAAAAGCGGACTTTTTGAGCAATTATAAAAGGTTGACTGCGTTAGTTTGTTATATTTTATTTAAAATTATGCCATAAATGACAGCGTGTATTTTTTTTAACAAATATTAATATTTTACATACAAAATGACGTTTGTCTATACGATATTACTTTATTCATTAAACAAGCAAAAAAATATTACACATATGGGTCAAATAATTGCAACGCAAATGAATTAATTAATTCATTAAAAACTGAATCAAAAATCTAAGGAAAAATAAATCTATCGTATCAAGAGAGCTAATTATATAAATCGTTGCAATATTTTAGGCTACCCTCCCTTCACTCTTACAGTCCCTTAATGTTGTCATGTTCTCAAATAACTTTAAACTTTATCGCTGTTATCATTTCATATAAGACATGACATGACAGATCTGATTGATCACACACTTGCTATTGAGCAGACTGGCCTATATCTCATACAATCATTCAAAAAGTTCAAAACAATTCCATTCAAAAACATCTATTAAACATGTGAACTGGCAAAGGAAAATTCTCTTAAATCCAACTAAAATTTTCGCCCACAAAATTATTCTGGATCACTTCTAGAAATGACATTAATAATTCATAAAATCTTATGGCTAAAGATTTAATCTCATTACGTTAACTTACGTTTGCTCCACATCTACATCGGGTGGAAGCGAGTCAAAGAACTTCTTGTGCAATTTATTGCATAATTCTACCTGGAACAAGAAAATGTATTAGTGCATAACGTTTTCTTTAACAGCTTTTTCACATAAAGTGCTCGGTGTTTTGAAATAGCAGAATCTTCAATGCATGGCATGGCTTCGGGTATCAAAGATAAGGTTAATTCTTGTTTTAATGTCTACTGATTGACTTATTTTAAAGCAACGAGCACACAACGTATATGAAATAAACATAAGCATTGTCCCGTTTAATCCATTGCGAATGATCTCTCTACGAATTTCAATTATACAAGTGGTCTGAGTAATCAACGAACACAGTATCATTAAAAAATAATTATGTCAGATTAAACAAGACAATCTATGTGGAGCGACAGTCCAGCCGCATCATTTGCCATTTTTAAACAATTAACTGTTCAGACAATGTGACACAGACATGAAAATGCGAAAAGCCAGCTGAAATTCAGAAGCATTCAGCCGAAACAATCCAATCCAATAATAGCATGCTTCGATCGGTCCAAGTATAACTGCGCCGACCCGGTTAGTCTACCTGGCCGAACATTGCAACATTAATGGAGGCTCCCGATCATTTGTTCTTAAATATAAAACCATCTCTGTTGACCCACTCTCCGCGTGACATTTCCCGATTTATTCCGCTTCTAATTCAGATACATTTCAGAGCGGAATATCATGTCGCCGTCGGAATTATTCATGCTTTTTAGATCACTTTAGAAATGCACCTGAATAAGAACGCCGCAGTGGAACCACACCGCATATATTTAATTTACTTGATGAGCTTGCAATGACTTATTCTCAGGATTTTAGTACTGAAAGAGGAAAATCTACGGTGCTGTATTATAAAGGCATGTTTTAGTGAGCTGCTTTTTGGGAATTTGACAATTTTAACTTTGAAATTCTATGTAGCCTTAATGCTGAGGGGTACATATTTAGTGTCGTAAAGTTGAACTTTTATACGTTTCCCCACAAAAATGCGAACTATTGAAATTCATGTATCAAATTTTAAAGAGTTTGTTTTAATATTAAAACCTATTTATATTGTCATTGATTTACTTGTTACTTTTATACTACATAAGAATATACATGAATTTGCGTGATGGTTAAAGTCTATTCAGAGCGATACATATTTGAGGTTTAAGGTTACGGACGATCGTAAAAAAAGATTTGTAATGACAGATATTACATTCCACATTATTAAAAGAACTCACACCTTGGTCTATCACAAAAGAATAATTTCGTATTCAAATACTACAATCACTTATGCATGCATTTCTGTGTGTTAGACGCAGATAATTCGAGTAGGAAAGCTTACAGCTGGTTATCGCTGAGCGCACGCCTCCTCGGCTGAAGTGGATGTTGCAATCCGTGCCATATTTTGTATATAAAAATTATAATATGACATTGGCATCTACAGTGAGGTAAAGAGATTATTTATGCTTTGTTTTAGTCGTTTTAATACTGCCAGGACTTGTGATTTAGATCATCTGACTATTACTGTAAGGAAGTATGCGAGTTCTAGTAGACAATGACGACAATAAGGTTTTTTTCATAATAATATTATAGGGGCTGTACATAATAACATTAAAAATATAGATACGTTATTACAAATTATTTTTGCAAATATTGTATATATTTTCTGTGACTCTAAGGCGAAGCATGTGTGTTCATGGTGCTTCATAAAACATCTGAAAGATAGCTTTAATGATGATTTAAAACTAGATGATGATTTACACAAATCAGTTTCTAATTTTAAATTATAAGTTGACTCTGGGTAACTTGAGAAAGGTGGCGGGAAACGGATGGATGAGGGCTGCTCAAGACCGGGATGTTTGGCGCTTCCTTGGGGAGGCCTACGTTCAGCAGTGGACGGCGATAGGCTGATTGATTGATTGATTGATCTGGGTAATCTCTATAGGATCATTTTACACCACAGCAAATAGGCAACAACACTACAGTAACTAAAACTCTATTTTCTAGTACATACACGAGGCTACAGAGAACGCTCGCCGTACACAAGGTGTAAAACTCGACATTAAACGCAAGTGTGTCCCATTCCGTGTTCATAATGTGCCCACCTCACAGCGCACCTAGCAATTAAATAGTCACATCAAAGCGAATAAAACTAAAACATTACCGGCAATACTCATCAATAGTAATACGGTTACACGAGTCAGTTCGAGTAAAGTGCATTCCTGTCACAATTTTAGAACATTTCGCGCCGTGTCTAATGAATTTCCTGTGAACTATCTGATAAACTGACCGATAGAGGAAATTTTCAGGGGTTTATCTACATACATACATCGCAATCATGGCTATATACCCTGTGGGGGAATAGTTTGTTGAGCGCCTCGTTAACATCGTCAGACTATGTATGTTCCACTACTGGGTTCGGACCTTCTTTACAACTGAGAGGGGTTAGGGTTTAGTCAGCTATGCTGGGCTTGTGCGAGTTGACGGACTACACACCAGGTAACCTTACGATATTTTCTTTCACCTTTAAAGTAAGTGATTCTAAGACAATTATGTGAGAATAAAAGAAGATAATATGGAGAGCCTACTCACTACTAAATATTCATTTATATTTCGTACGTCCATCGGTCATGGATTCTCTTTCCTTGTTCTTTGAATTATACAACTAACTTTCAGCTCTTATAATAGTTTACATTCGATATTTACTTTGTACTTCTATGAATGTAGTGATATGAAGGGAAAAGTACCATTGTCGAATAAAGTGATTGATGGTCGCGTAGACTATATAAAAAATGTTTAATTTTAAATTGTGCCTCTTCCATATCTTAGCTCCGTTAACGACATCTTTTCGTTCCAAAAGTGAATTCTTCAGACATATAAAAACATCGCCAGCCCGGCCACTTGAACTAACATAGAAACAAACTGCATATAATTTCCTCGTAAGTCTGAGATTCGAAAAGAGCGCTAAGAAAAATAAACAGCCCTTGTATCTCAACGCAGGCATCTCATCTAGAGCGCGGCGACGTCTCACGTTTCTTAAGAAGTTGTTCGACAATATAAACACCGAGTGCGATGTTTACGTACAGTCTCCATCGGTCGCGGGACAAATGGGGAATTTTACACGTCCTATACGTACTGTATGTGCCCACTCAATTAGTGTACTCCGCTTCGGATAGCACTGTACGAGCACTTCTATAGGAGTCTATTGTGTGTATGCGCCACTATTTGTTGAAAGGTTATGCCTTAAAATGTTAAGGGCGTCGTTAACTATGCGATCAATGCTATACTATACATTGTACTGACCTTTTAAGTATGGATAATGTTAAATAATAATTTCGCTTGTATCAGTATTTTTATTAATCATTATTGTACAAATGTTTATTCAAAGTAAATAATATATATATTTTTTTTTTACCAATTTGAGGACCGAAAAATCTACTTCGGATGAATGATGATGAAAAACAACGAAATGTAGACAACACTGCATATTGAACTAAAGTTTGATAAAGAATTTGAAGTGTTTTCACTAAAACGTATCACGCAATTAGATTAAAACAAACAATGACAATAATATTACTTAAATCACATCAAACATCATGGAAGCAGTAGTAAGTACGTCGAATTAACTCTACATATTTTTTCATACGGTTAATACCTCCATCTTTTATTATACAATTTAATGTTAAAATAAACAGTAATATGAGGACTGTCCTCTTGACGTTAGAGAGGTTTCGTCATATTTAATGTGAAAATAATTACATACTTCATACTAGCGTAACGTTTATTAAATCTTTGAGCGCTTCGAATACCAACAATGTTATACCTAAATTCCACAATTTCAATACGTGGCCTACTACTCGGCTCTTAAAGTTGATTGTCAAGCGGATTTTTCAACTACTACAAAGCCTAACCTTGAAAAATTTTGCACAATATACCTCGCCACACAATAAGATTCATCTTACATCGTGGCTGCATTTAAGGACACAATGACATCAATAATGCTTAAACCAGGTCATGTACTTTAAGCCGATGCAATCTCAGTGCTAAATTTCCAGTGCAAAAAAATAATTTTGTGACTCACTAACGTATTCGATTGAGATATTCATCGACATATAAATATAAATACGCCCAACAGTCACACACAAAGTCCTAACCCCACACTAAGATACAAGTCTTGTGTCGTGGGTATCAGAAACTACGAGAGACTTTTCGGTCTCACAAACACCCAGACCCGAAACAAATATTTGTGGATCACACAAACATTTGTCTCGGTGCGGGGATCGAACCCGCGGCCGCTCGCTTCGCAAACTGGTGTCTAGCCAACTGCGCCACGGGGCTGAAATTCGATTGAGATATTCATCAACATCATCAGTTACACTGGTGGACACCGGCCTCTTCTAGAACTGAGAGAGTAAGACTTAAGCCTAACCAATTGAATTAATGTCATATAAATGTAGAGATATGTCAATACAGATGAACTAATCTATTAGATTGGTTTTATACAAAAAATACTTCAACCTAAATCAGTCTACTACACTGTTAAACTCATCCTATATCACATGGTAAGGCGTTTACATATATTGAAGTTCTAAAACATTTTCATAGCATAGTTGGAAACTAAATCATTTTCATAGTTGGGGCGCGAACTAAACGGAATATATTGCATCCATAAAGTATAAGCCCAGTTTTACGAACACTGAAAGAGATTAAAACTTAATCCACGGTCCTTCTCCACTACCGCGTCATTATATTTTAGCACAGAGAATGTTCTAGTGAAACATCAGACATTCGGGAGCGGAATGTACTAAAGATGAGATCATGGGTTCTAACCCTGAGCACACCCCAAACTTTCAAGGTAAATTCATCATTATCCTCAGTCACAGAGAACATAATAACGTCATGCAGGATTTTTTTTCCTTTCGAATTCTTATTACATAAGTTCGTATTTTGGATAAACTATCAATATTACTACTACAAAAAGCAGTGATGGCCTCGAGGTTTAGGCGCGCGGTCGAGAATCTCGGCGGTCGCGGGTTCGAACCCCAGGCACACACCTCTGACTTTTCGAAGTTATGTGTGTATTCAAATTGAATTATCACTTGCTTTAACGGTGAAGGAAAACATCGTGATGAAACCTGCACACCTAAAAAGTTCTTAGGAATTTCTTAGGTGTGTAGTCCGCCAACCCGCACTAAGCCAGCGTGGTGGACTATGGCCTAAACCCCTCTCAATGGTAGAGGAGACCCGTGCTCAGCAGTGGGCGTATATGGGTTGATGAAGAAGAAGATTACTACTACGGTATTAGTAAGAAAATCTAAACCTATTAATTAATAAGTTAATTATAACGATAAATCAAAACAGATTTATTAATTAAAGTTAAAATTATACACACATCTTCAAACTGAATTGAAATGCATCTAGATGCTTATTCTAGAATTTAGAGCGAAATAAATAATTCCTTACCCTGATTCCGAGACGCGAGCTGTGTACAACTAATCGTGTAAAACAAACATCGCGAACCCAGTTAGATATTGCAACTTCAAAGCCAAGTGTAAACGCTTCACTGACAGTTACATTGCCAATTACGTCATCAATATGCTCAATCCGGCGTAATTTCTTCTGTTTACACATAATATTGCTTGGTAAGTCATAATTTATTAACATTAGTATTTGATTATTGCGACGATATAATTCCACTTTCGATAACTGTTTTATGTTCGTTTTAAGGGGGCAAGCGTTTTGCAACTATTCGAGGACATTCACAGGCTCTAAACTTGTACTAAGAAATTAACAATGGAAAAATCCAATTAATAAATCCGATGATCAAAATATACCGCGAAATTAACGAAGCCGACACATGAATCACATGAACCATTTTTGTAAAAATGTGTCATATAACCTAAATTGCGTCTATTCTTATGATCATGGTAATACCCACTATAATTATGATAAAAGAACACTTTCGAAAGACCAGGGCGCAATCAATAATGTAACTATCGGGAAAGACTGAGTTCCCCTTGTGCCATCAATAAAAATTTACTCTGCCTGGAGTCACGATGTTGCAATCTCGAACGCTCTAAGAACAGTTAGGAAGTTTCCTCGTGTCCCGCGAACCTAAAAAAACTCAAGACGCAACAAAATTTCTTCAAAGCAAACAAGATAGAGGAGAGCATGGCGTTATCAAATAGTTAACTACAATGGTGCTTTTGTGTGCGTGCTATATGTTCAAAACAGGTCAACGTACCATGGTGAAGATATGCACCTACTTAGGTACGTTCCGCTGACAGTGATCGATTGTTAAGAAGACTTTAACTAAAGCAAACATTCATAAAGGGAGGAGACAGAGGAATCTACTCGAGGCTTGCACGTCACAGTATGACGGATTAGCAATAGAATTTTATCTGCATAACCAAACTTGAGACGCGCGGGAATCGCACGGCTATGGAATGTTTAAAGAATCTGTTTAAGAAGTGGGTGAGAGGCAGATGTGACTGTCGTATGAATGTGCTGGCTGAACTAGAGATATAAAACATTAAGCGAGGTTGCATTTTGTTCGGTAATAAAAATAGTAACTGCCGGTTATAGCCAGCGCTATGTGATCTAGAACGAGTAATATAAAATAGGAAAAGGAGTTTATTATATTCACGGTCATAGTATATTTTATTCATCATAAGTTTATTTAAGTACCTACGCCTTTCATCTCTGTATCACCTAAAGTTCGAATGTCAAAAAATGTCTGAGGCATTAAGTGCACCTTTACATGTAGGTAATGTATGGTTAATACATTTGGAATTTTAAACTATAGGTTTGGTCAAATTCTCTCTATGATTCTTTGGAATGATACATAGATACATAGATAAATATATTGTCAACGTTTCTTATATAAAAGTATTTGCTGTTATATCTTTAATATACGGATTTTCCGCTTAGTTATATTATGTGTAAAGCAGCAAATATTCCGCAAATTGACGTAATGATAAATGCAGTTAAAATCTTAATCTTGTGCGTCGCGCATCGTGATAGTTGCGACATGCGTAATACTAACATGATGTGTCGTCACTCGTTGACGTATGGGCGTGTAAATTATGACTCAGATTAAAATCATTTTAATTATAACCTGCAATCTCGTTATAATTGTGATTTATGTGGATATCAGCCTATATACGTCACATTTATTATACTTGTTTTCTATGAGTTGGGAAGAATTAGGCCTCAATCTAAAGCCCTAGGAAGATGGTAAAAAAGATTGCGACGTGAGAAAAAGATCGTATAAGATTTTTTGTGATACCTAGAAAGACGATTTTGGCTTAAACTCATGCGGTTATATCCCGCGCCCAGCAGTGCATGGGCTGTTATAGAATTTTTTTTATTTTTTTAAATTTACTTTTTCTGGTTCTGGCCTGACGACAAAAAACTACTTTTACATACTAAATGATAAATTATATTACTGCTGACAGCATGAATATTCCAGCATGGTTATAGAATATTTATTCTTAGTGAACATGTGGTAATTAAACAAAACCACGTGAACCGCCGGCATGAGTCGTTGATTGACATATCAATCTTTAATTAGGCAGACGAAAATATCATCAGCGCCACGGAGTGAGCAAACTGAATTCAACATTAATTCAACATAGGACGCGAGTGCATTAATGCACGCTGGTGACATCAAACGTCGCACAAATACAGCTTAAATGTCAATAAGACGTTTACGACGTTACGATTGCTATTGAAGTGACACATAAAACATACTGTTTCGTAATTAGGGACTGTGATTCAACACATTGACATTATCCCCGAAATATAGAACCGAATTTTGCGTCTACTTCTCCCCAATTGTTTTAAAAATTCAAAGTAATATACGGCAACTTCACTACCCACTGTTATCGGGAATATATTCAGTCTTGATGAGAAAACCTAATAACACTCCCCGATGCAGAAATGAAACCCAAGAGCACAGGTCTTGTGCACAATATCCCGCGAGCCCAGGCAGTTCAGTTCAACATAGCGGTTTTTCCATTGCACGCATCATGAAACGGAACAGAATGAGTGATTGTAAGGACAATTTATGTGCTAATACATTAACAATAGCGGTATCTGGCAGTGTAATACGCCGGTTCACAACGTACATTGTAGTTTGAACAAGTAAGCACGAACAACGGTGAATTATGCAATAAATCGTCGCGCTTGGACGTTGTGGGGGACGTACAGCCGATTGCCGGGACGTCATACTTGTATTAAGTCTTTTATTCGCACATATTTTTCTTTCAAATAAAGACGATATTTTAGAAAAACTAAGTTTTGACTATACGGAGAGATAAAAAATAGACGCTGTTGCTGGCCACATATCGTAAGCTATGTAATATGTATATAATACGTATAAATTTATGAAAATAATCAATCATATGCATCAGCCATATATCGCCAGATTTGTTATAGAACAGATGAATGAACACTTCAGATTTAATATCAAAACAAGTGAGTATAAGTATGTTAACTGCTTAAGACACTTAAACACTATACGAGTATGTACTATATCCCCATGCCAGTACATAAAACGATAGAAATTATTATTTTCCTTGTCACTTACACAGTTGAATCAACATTCCCTTATCTATAGCTAGACGCCAGACAGAGGTCGGAAGGGGATCGTAAAAATAAACAAAGAACCATAAAGGTTATTCAGGGTCATATTGCCCATCACCTAGCGGAGATTATGAAACTTGCATAAACAATTTTTTTTCTAATTGCCTAATACTATTTTCATTTCTTCATCAGCCCATATGGGCACGGGACTCCTTTGAAACTGAGAGGGTTTAGACCTTAGTCGAATTCACTAAGTACTAATTCAACTTAGAATAGAATAAACTATCCTAGATCACTCAATACATAAATGCGCTCGTTCCTAGCTATCGACACATCTTGAATTAGCGGATCATAATATTGTCTCTTAGTGTGTATGCAGCAATCCGATCTAGGATTACTTAGGTAATAATGCACCTAGGAACATATGCAAGAGTAAATACTAATGTAACGAAGAATAAACACAGTGCTTGTTTATATTAAGAAGTAATATTATGTATTTTCGTTATTTCAAATTTAAATCTCACACTTACTGCAAAAATATTTCTAGAAAAACTTCCAAAGGAAATTAATAAATACTACAATATTTACTTTAGTAATCATTTACATACTTTTAAATAACGCAATATGGCATTACATTGCATATTTACTAAATTTTCCGCCACAAATTTGATTAAGCAAATAAATATGTATCATACTACAGATCGGTATCAGTAAAACGGAATTTTACGACTTTGAATATGGTTTAGCGGCATTTTTTGTAATTTTTGGATGACTATGTAAAAACATATTCTATATTAAACAGTAATTTACTATGCACTATTCTTTGGCAAAAACAGAAAATGGCGTGGTACATTGATATGTCAACTATATCCTTTATATAATTCCAAAGAGGAATTCGTCACTATTTCGCGAACAAATCTATTCCTGAGCCAAATCAGTTCTATGAGTAACTCGCAAAATACACGCAATAATTCAAGCGGCTAAGGAATCGAACCTCTGAGTCACAAATCAAATTCACTGCAGGTAGTAATGACGATCAAAAACAACAAAACCACAGATTGCAAATAAATAGAACCACATAATACTTTTAATAACAGACTAATGGCCTTGAAAACATAAGTTTCTAAATCTAAATTATTTATCTCATAAACTGACTTGTTCCGGAATAAATACTCAAGTTACTTGTATGTATTACTTCACACGACCTGCCGTAGTATGGTGTAATACAAACACCCTGATATTTGTACTACGTTATCATAGACTGATAAAGAACGCACGCCGCATTTTAATGGGATTCACATACAGAAGTAGGGACGCCACACTTTTGAGTGAGTACAATTCAAATAATCGAAATTTTTATAGGGATAAAAGCGTAGAAGAAATAATTCTTTTGTGGTTTATTTTTAGAATCTTATTTAGGTTTGGGCATAAGACTCAGTTTTTTTTATTGTATAAATCATAGGAGCCAATAAAATACCGGGGTAAATTGCCGCACTAACAGAAAATATTCAAAACTTTATCAATTATCAACTTGTACACTGTTGTTAGTACCAACAGTAAGCCATATCTCAAAAACATTCATCAAAATCTCTTCTGCCCACAAAGAGATGAAAATTTTACTATATAAAACATCCCTTGGTAAAGCAAAAAATTAAAACCTGTACCATCGTAGAGGCCTAAAGCTCAGTACGCTCTAGCGACTTTTTGGAGCGTATGAAACATACACTGCACTCCTTCTACAAAAAAATGTATTTTACCCTCAAACACACGTACTAATATGCGAGTAATGAACATCTAGCAATTACGCCGTCACCAGTCTTATTAAGAGAACAAAGTGAAAATTAGATCGTTTGACGCACTCGCAGTTTTTTGACTGGTCAGTCACAGGTTATCAACCTGCCTTTTTTAGTCCACCGCTAAATAACAAATCATGTTGTTTTACAATACGTGTGCACTGTCTATTTAAAAGCGTGAACGCGCGATTAACACGTCAATGGTATTTAAAATATTTGTAAAAAATATAAGTAGGGCCCCGACAACTGGAGCGTCGAGGTCGTGTTTGTCTTTCCACTGCAAAGTGTCGCAATCCTACTTTCAATCTATTGGAATCGTGCGCCTCCAATCAAAGAGTTCAACATTTGATACTTTTCCGAAGATGCTGCGGACCACAAGTGGTAACGGAAACAAATGAACTGTTTCTAGCTGAAGGCTATCTAGGACTGCTGGTGTTACAAAGGAATATGACTTTTAAAGATATTAGGTTTACGTCTCAATTTTGTTCAAAAATCTGGCGATAAGCAAACAGGTCTGGTCGCTTTCAACGCACCACGCTGCATTCTATTGCAGCCACAACGAGTCGGTCGGAGACATTTGACACGTGCTCGCTGACAATATGTATCCATGTGTGTGTGACACGGACGAAATAAATGTTAGAAGCTAACGCTCTTTTTCAAGGAGCATTTTTAACCGAACTATGCACTGAGACACACAAATTGAATTCATCGCAATATTTCATAAAAGTAATATAAAAAGCTCATACTCGTGCCAGATATCGACGCAAGCATATTCCACAATTGATTATAATCAATTGATAACTCTTGATCTACCATCCTAACATTTATCAAAAGACGACGTATGCAGTTTTTCCTATGATGTTTCCTTTTGAAAATCTAAGGCAAATATACAAACATAAACTTTTGAAATAAACACTATAATTTGTTTACATTAAAGTTTCACAGAAGCCACGGGTGTATTTACAACTTGAATAAAATTACGCAAGCCTAAAGTAATGTATCAATGAGTAAAAGTTTAATCATGAAGATCTTGGTCCAAAGTTGCGTGGTAAGCAACCTTAAAAACGGTACCTGCCGATAAGATCTCGGCGACAAGGCCCGTTAAACACTTTCACAAGTCATCAAATCCATTGGAGTTCTGTTTCCCTTCGTTTATTAATTATACGGGTGAGTTATCCCCACCCCGCGCCTCACCCCACCTCAACCCCCCGGACTCATACTAACGCCAATAACTTGTTTATCGCGCGACTGCGGAAACTAGATCCGTAACTCCGTTCGGAAAATATCCCCCGAATTTCCTTTACGTCTGATTGTAACAACGTACAGAAATCGTTTTTGCAATAAAAATAACTCAGCGTAATTTCTTCATCTGACATACCTATTACATCATAGGCACCATAAATAAAAATATTTAATTAGCGCATTTCTTGATAAATCTTACAAATTTTCTAGTTTATTGACAGGGGAACTAAGCTTGAAATTGTAGTAAACAGCAATTACGAGTGTCTCAGAGAAAATAAAAATTATATGAGATTTATTAATTAGGTATAGCGCAGAGATCCCCTAGGGGTACGAGTGACACTGCAGCGGGTGCGAGCAGGGCGCCAGCGACGGGTGTGGCGGGGCGCGGGGGGCTAGGGTGGCTTCCGGAACGCCACCGGAGATTGCGTCCCAGCCTCCTGCGCAAGCCGTCTAACTCAATCATCTGCGTGAAAATATCGAATAAAACTTGCTCCCGGCGACACTTTTAACTGTGCACGCGGAAGGGAATTCACTGATACGTCTCGTCACAAACATAGAAATTATTTTACGATTTCATCAAGGAGTACTCAGACTTAATGAAACATCATCGCTTACCGTGTCGAAGAATTTCCTGCCGGTACAAAAATGTCTTAAATTCATTAGCTCATGTGACCGCGCGCATCCGATTTCAACTAACAGAAAAACGCAGCCGGGAGCACATCGGTTGGCACTCCTTTTTCTTGACGCGGAGACGTCAAAAACAAACGTGCGTGAGACTCAACATCAATCAATGTGGGTTGCTTTTATTTTAGTTCGGTCTCCGTTGACGACTGAGGCGTATTTTTAGGGTTCCGAAAGCCTAACCCGAGGAGCTACTAATAAAATAAAATAGTCGATGTACGTTTCTGTTGCGTGTCTTCGGACGAACAAATTAGATACACAATTCACTGTGCTTCTTTCTTTACAATCTAATTTTAAAGCAATAAAAAAGTTTTGTCTTCAATTACAATACGAAAATATAAAATTTTACTTTAACCCGCAATCATTACGAATTAATGTCTAAAAATATCAAGCTTTTATTTACCTACATTATTTTATGAAGGATTTCTTCCCATCCCATCAGTCTTGCAATAATTTTTATAATACAACGAATAAAATAGTTAGATTTACAGTGTAATTATATTGCAACATAAATTTTCACGGCATTCGCTGGCAACGTCTCATAGTAAGCCAACGTTTGTGTGGATGTGGCACTTTTGTCCCGCTGCATCATAAAAAAAATAAATTGTATTCTATTGCATCAGACATTTATTCCAATAATAGCCGACAAGAATCCAGTATTTGCGAATTACAATTTGTCACTTCCTAGTACGCGATCGGTAGTATTCAGGAACTCAGGTTAGATTTATGTCATTCTCAAAGGCGAACTAAATATCAGTACAATACAAACGGTGACAATAACATCCATCACGTCAATGGAGAAATTATTGAGTAAAATAATGAGGCGACTACAGACGCGCAGTAAACTATTCCTACGGCCGCTGCTCCTGCACACACTTCCACTAAATAACGCCAAGTGGTTTTAATATTTTTAGAAAATCAACTTTTTTCTTCGAACACAATTAATTTTGTTAGATTATTGCCGATATGTAACACTATTACGAGACTCACTAACTGTTTAAAAAACGTCCGTACTATAAATAAAGTTGAAGATGTATCTCCATGGCAGGTATTGTTTTGACTCCGCGGTTGTAACGCATAATAGGACGAGATAAGTGGCTGAGATCTTGAGACTCCTTATCCTTTCTGCGAGACGGAAAACAACATTTCTGACGCTTGGAACGTTGCCACGATTTGTTTTTAATGACAGTTTATACTCGCATATGTCCTTAGTCTAGCATTTTTTCTTTATTATGTACATACAACAAATTATTCTGAAAATGTAACGGTTCCCCACAATTGAATTAGTAACTACGGCGAGAATTATCCGGAACAACATCGAGTTTTCAGCGTTTTAAATCTTGTTTTAGTTAAATTGCCGTTGCCAAATGAAAGCAACATGAACAAAAAATCTTACTACACATATTTTTATAATATAAACAAGCAATTATGCCAATTACTCTGACGTTAACTACTCTACCGCTATTCTGATGCTAGTAAATTTAGTCATATTTAACTTCATTTAGAAATAATGAAGCCAGGCTTTTGACTTTGTTTCTTTTTAAAATCTAGTTACTAACGCGGCCGGAATTATTACGGCGACTTTTGAAAAATAAAATAGTGTCTTCGAATTCTCATTCCAGTACCGGTACAAAGAAATCGTAGTAAATACTCATACTTTTTTAAGGATTTTGTGGCAAACGCAATTTGAATAAAGAATACATGAACAGAAGCCCCTAAGAAACAAAAGAAAAGGATTGTTGTTTTTAAATAGCCTCTATCCTGACCTATAACTCTTCGGATAGCTGAAAACGTCGGCGGAATATTTATAAATACGGTAGCGGAGCCGGTAATGCGCCCCGACAGGCAGTTGCTAAATTTCAATGTGCTCTATTTCGAATATGTGTCTTCGACTTTCTCGACAGCGACTCTTGCACGCGGACATTTGTGCTAAGACTTTGAGATTAGACAATAATAAGTACGCAACATATGCGGATGCATCGGCGTTGCTATTAATATTTCATTCTAGCCCGCGGTATAAATATATTTGTCAACTGTTTGAATTGCATATCGAATAATATTTTTTGTCTTCAATCCATCAGTGCGTCGTTCATAGGGTTTTGTTGAGACTTTGTGGCGTTAATGCGAAGATTTATTATTATTATTATAGACTGGTGAGGTTTGTAAAATATTTTCATACATCGGTATCAATTTAAACGCAGCATAATATATTCCTCCTAGTTATCATTACCAAATCACGATTGTAAGATTATAACAGCTCATTAGCTGCACGGAAATAATACCTACATTGATAAATATTTAATGTAAACATCGCATTAAATATTTTATTATTTAAAAGATAATTAATTGTCCATTTTTTTATATATTGCTAAAGATTACAAACACTGTGTAAGTTCCTTACAAAGAAAGCCACACATGGACAAATATTTTAAACCTACAAACGTCAATTACTTTTTGACGGACACCAATGAAATAAGAAGGTAAATTTCTTTCTTAACCTCTGTTCTTGCGTCTACATTCTCTAAACCACGAAAAGACTGATACAATTAAATTTATTAAGATAATTTATATCATAGCAAGTGGATAGTACGGCCCGAGTTAAATAAAAATATACGCGTTTATCTTTTCAAATTCACTTATATTTGGAATGGTGAAAAACTAAAAAATAATTTATATACGTGGCTGTTTTACGGAACACCCAGCAACTGCAATAACTATTTGCCGTTATTAAATTTACAAGTCTCATAAATATTTGTTTAAGTCGACATTTATGACGCAACTCTGTATGTCCAATTGCAACAATGTTGAAGTTTTTTCTACCAACGTTCTAGAAGACCGGGAGAAACTTATACTCGAAGATCGAGGGATAAACAAGATTTCAACGCAATATGTGCTCAAAATTTAATAATTATAGGCGATAATGAAATTGAGAGCGGATGCTACGTTTAAGCAAACATAGGATAGAACGGCATCCTAAGATAAGTTAAGGAAATGAGTATTAAGAATTTCATAATACTAGCGAAGATTAAGATCTACCAGAGAGAATTTACGATCCCAGATTCCGACCCAGAACAAAATCTGAATATTAGTTTAAAATTGAAACCGCATTATCCTTCGCAGAAAACGAGTTACGAGTTATATAAAATCATGCGACGCTTATGCAAAATCTCAAATTTTAATCATCGTTCATACCTTATGCTCACATTTTGCAAGTTACAGACTGACATAATTTGCGGACTATCGCTAATCGGGTGCAGAAATCATGTTGTCAAAAATCACACCGCTTCGTCAAGAGTAACAACAACTTTCACTTCCCACAACTTGAACACTTATTGCCCATTTAACATGCATATTCCCAGGAAATTCACTTAAAGCAATTCAGACTAGCGCCATTCATCTCCTAGGTTTAGGTGGCCATTATATGAGCGTTTTTCAATGCATTACCTGGTGAAATAAAGACGATATTGGCATGGCATCTGCATATCTAGTTTGCGAACTGCTGCCATATATCCCGAAAGCTTTGAAAATACCCTAAATCCGACATACATTGTGGACCATATTACTCGGCGCACTTACGTCTGTGCTCAGTATGGTCTGCTCAGCCAAATTTTTGAATTATTTCCCTACGAAGTGAAGACAGTTTATGATCTCGTATCCTATTTTCTGAAAACGCTTCAACAAATGCTCCATATTGCCATCCATTTGGCTTCAAAAGTTGCCTGGGGATTATAGGAAAAGATGACTTGGACATCTTATACAAAGCGTTCGTTCTTGTTAGATATTTATTTTAAGGAGTGAGTATTGAAGCAGTGATGGCCTCGAGGTTTGGGCGCGCGGTCGAGAATCTCGACGGTCGCGGGTACGAACCCCAGGCACACACCTCTGACTTTTCGAAGTTATGTGTGTAATTCACAAAGAATTATCACTTGCTTTAACGGTGAAGGAAAACATCGTGATGAAACCAGCATACCTAAGAGTTCTTAGGAATTTCTTAGGTGTGTAGTCCGCCAACCCGCACTAGGCCAGCGTGGTGGACTATGGCCTAAACCCTCTCAATGGTAGAGGAGACCCGTGCTCAGCAGTGGGCGAATATGGGTTGATGATGATGATGATGATGATTGACGTATCGCCTTAACAAGGCGTTCAATTTACTTGAAACCTCTTAAAATTAAAATTACTCGAATTAAAACGGTGGGAGTGATGTAATTAAAATAAATATTAATACTTTCTGTGACGGAGTATTTATTACGTACATTGCCATTATTTCTGTGCGGTTCGCAAATCAATTTGTACTTAGGAACACCCACAAGAAATATTGTTCTCTACGAACCATTCTACGAACCGTGTTGCTATTTCCACCAATTCATCCATCGTATCATGATGAACTACAAATACTTCGGATTCCAACATAATGTGTTGCAAACACGCCTGAACATTTAACTGCGAACAAGTCGATAACGTCTGCGTTTGTTCAGACGCCATCGCTATTGTATTGATTCTAAACACCCCAAAAATCCGGCGACATGGTAAGCAATAAATGCAGCAGTGTGCCGTTTTATAGTTACATATGTTCGTGAGAGCATGCTTGTGGACATAATTGCGTTTCTAGGCGTTGTGACATCGTTCGCCGTCTTTATAGGGCAATTACTGTCGTTATCTGGCATTGATATTGCATCTAATTTATTCATGTGCCCATATATATTTAAATAAATACATGTTAGTTGCACTGACCTGCTGAATTCTTTTCTTCTACCGGACTTTTCTCCTATAAGTATTTAATAAGATTGCGCTGCGGCATGGCAAAGCAAAGTTGTTGACGTAATTAGATGAACGCATCTACATTTTGATTGGGGCGATATTGACCAACCTTCAATAAAAACGCGAAAACATCTTAATTAAAATCTGCAAGTCTATGTTTGAATATTACATTGACCGGCGCTGTGAAGCAGTTCGATATTCAAATTTTAGGGCACGTCCTGCTGAAACCCGAATTTGACGTTACGCAGTCGAGCACCTACTCTTCACGCCACGATCTGACGCTTTCGAAATGTGCCTCTGTGATATGCAACTTTGACTCTACGGTCTCGATCACAGGGCATAATTTCCTCTGCATTGTTTCTGAGTAACCACAAAATACGAAATGTGACATGCATATGTATGTGCAGACATACTAATGAAGATCAGTCCAATCACGGTAACTGCTTCAATATTATTACGTCTCATTATTTTCTTGGAGAATATGGTAGGAAAAATTAATTTCCGAAAGCACATAAATCATATTAAGACAGGCTGTCGTGATGCCAGACTAGACATCAATTTGATAACACAGTCATCAATCTACATCTTTATCCTTGCCCCAGACTGCCAAAACCTAGTGAAACCTCTTTTTCTAGTGGATGTCTAAGAAAACATTCCGTTGTGGGGCAAGGTTATTTAAAGAAAGTTCACAATTACTCAATGGATATTTTATTCAAATTTTCTACCTTTTTCGATGTCTATTGTATAACATAAAAAGTTTGACATAAATTGTATGACAGTTTTGTATACTGTCAGGGTTGTATTTAACGTATTTATCTTTATGCAAATAGCGACATCTTGCAACAATTGACCGAACTTCTTGTCGAAGCTCAACTCCAGTACTTTAAAAGCTTGATGACAACAAGTAATTGTTTTTCATTGATATGCGATAATTTTTAAAGTTTTTTACAGGCTTTGCGTCCAATGGACAAACAAAATAATTTTACATTGAAAGTCTTTATTTATTACACTATATAGGTACTATGCAGTGGCGTGCCTAGGGTGTCAAACTAAGGCAAGCCCAAATGTTTATTTAGTAGCAGCATATTTTTTTTGGTACGTAGGACTAATAAATACCTACCGGTTAGTACTCACATTCACGTTTATAGCGTTATTTTATAAATAAACAATCGTTAAGTTCGTTATTCGGGACTATGTAAGGCAAGTCGGGCTTTCGGGCTTCTATGGAAGTACCGCCACTGGTACTATGATAATACTCCCAGCTCAACGTAATTTCCAAAAAATAATAATAAAAAACCACTTAGCTCTAGTGTCTAGATACCCAAGATAAATGTCGTATCCATATTAACAAGAACATAATTTGCTACTTAAATAATCCGCGTAAATTACGATATGATTAATAATCTCCCTAATCGTAACCATTTATCGCCAGTCCCGAGGAAATATAAGAAATAATCTCATTCATAATTTTGGCAACACGAACATTAAGCAGGCTCAAAATTAATTCATCATATACAAAATGTCAGCATAATTTCTCATGGCTCATTATCCCACTTAAAGGCGTAGTTATCGTGTCGTACGTATGTTTGCCGTGTGTATCACTTATCGCTAGTGACATCCTAATTTTTTTATACTCCCTACGCGACGCAGTAACGTAAACACCAGATTCTTATCTACAAAAAATGATAAAGAAAACAGTCTGTATTATCAGAATGATAGAACACCTAACTGTTTCCGTGATACTTTTTACTTATTTTTAAAAAAATATATGCAATATCTCATAAAAAATTTAAACTCACAATTCTTCTTGCAATAGTGGTAATTTTAACATCTACATTCTACAAGGACAAGCATCTCTATTTAACCAATTTCATTCATAATTTCTCACATTATCGTCCCGACTGTCCACGGAACACGTTATGAAATTTCAAAGCAAAACAATATAATTACTGGCGGCTATTTGAAATACTTTCGACATACTCGGACGACCACCGCCACCCAAAAGTAGTCTCTCCCAACTTCCGCGGCACGAAATAGATCGTGTAACTTTTTGTTAAACGGATGCGGTCAGCCGTACAACGTTCATTTTTTCCCTATATTTTACGGAAAAACATTAACAAAGAATAGCCTAGCATTAAGAGAGGCTATTATAGAAATAATTCTCCCAATTTGTGGGAGTGGATTTTTAGGAGCTCTGCAATTAATGTAGTTTTTATGTCTCTGAGGGCGTATGTAGCTTTGTTACTTAATTGAATTGAAACGACGATGAATATTTCTTCTTTCGTTGCATACGTATTCAGAAGTAAATAACACGTTTCGTCGGTCTTGTTGGTATCGTGGTATAAGAACGTGAAGTGCAATAAGAAGTTTCTAATTTGATCCCCGGTCGGGCATATTATTATTTGGATTCTTCATAAATCTAATCTGTAGCATGGAATCGGTATTTCTACCTCTCTTCTATCTGTATTATTATTGTCATGAAGAGTTTTATAAATGTATCTATAGATAGTTCTTTGTTTCATGAATGATCAAAATCTACTAATAAAGAACACTGAGTGCCCGTGCTTTATTAAAAAAATGTAGCTGTATATTTTTTAAAGAAAAAACAATTGTTTCAATCCAAATATAACTGAAGGCAAACAAATTCCCCCACTCCACAATATTAGATAATGTTTTGACGTTCCTGTCGTGAACCGAGAACATTTATAATTCACAAACCGCACAGAGAATCAAAATTAGATCGTATTAAAAATAACAACGTTGGGTGGCGTACTAATGCTCATTTAGGAAACATAAAGTGAAACCAAACCGTCTAATATCCACAAAACGCAATTATTTTCAGAACGCTTTGAGCATTAACATTTACTACGGCGCGATTCACTCGCAGTATGATATTAGGAAACGTTCCTTGGTAACGTCTATTTACGCAACTAATACCTTTATTGCCTAAATTAATAACAGACTAACTGGCTTCTTGAATTATTTACATGAAACGTGTACGGTATTACAGGTTTCAAGAAATAAAGCACTGATTTACAAGAAAATACGATACCTTTTGTAATTTTTACTGTTGATTCATTAATGATCGACCCGACAAACATTTTGGTGGGAAGAAAGAGGGGCATTGACTTGAAAATTATAGGGGTACATATATGGATAGCTAATTTATATTTATTCTGTTATAAAATTTTGAAATATCAGACCATAAACGGCTCAGTATTGAGCACGTGCCATATTTACAATTGTGAGCCTAGTTTACGTTTTCTACGTTTAATTTACTGAGTTAAATTTTACTATAGGAGTATGCTACTAAGCTAAACAATAATAGATTATTGAAAATTTAAACTAAATTTATAGCCTGCTTAAAGCCTAATCCAGGAAAGGCGTGGACACAATACCTGAAGTGTAGATCTATCCCAGTATTTTCCGCTTGACTACACTTCTAAAGCGTGTATTTTAGATCCATGCTTTAATATTCAGTCTAGGTTGTACAGTACTGCAAACAAGTTTTGCCAAACATGAATAAAGTTTGTACGAAAGTTGTAGGCAGTCTTATATTAATGGCGACGCTGACTGTACACCGGCACTGTGTACGCGGTAAGTGTTGATTTCCTGTAACGGAAATGTACGTTCGCATTTGTTAATTTAGTTGTTACCGGTTTAGTCTGTTAGTTAGCCGGCGCAGACTGATTTTTACCGCCCTAATGAACCGTACGTTATTTGGATAAAGACACTTAAATGAGTTAGTACTCTAGTACAATTGTCATCCGGGTATCCGCCTCTCTTATAATACCTTCAAATCAGTTCAGTGGTTATCTAATTAAAGACGAAGGATATCACACATTATCCAATACAACTATAATTTTGATTAATAGGTAGGTTGAACAGTGACTTGGGAGTTTTTTAGATTTTTATATACTTTTCAACCAATTATTACGTTGTTAGTGTAGTGTAGTATAGCTTATAAAAACTCTTTAATCAATTATTGTTTTGTAATTTTAAATACATTTCAGACTTTCCACGAGTACATATTATCTTCACCTCAATCTGTGTCTACATGCGTCTTAATAGTTCAGGAGGACAATATGAAGACTTCATAAATATCAATGCAAGATTCAAACTTCTAAACAAAACCATACACAAAATAGCCATCTTTCTTGACGCCCATACGACATCGAAATTGGGCCTGAAAACAGTGATTTTCAATTAACTTCGTCACGCTATCAATATATAAATTGACTAAGGAATTCATTCAAGATTATACAAAATAGAAGAACAATTTTAAGTTTAAGCATACATGAGTGGGGATATTAATTAATCATAGGCTGAACAATGGCCTATTAGGGTCTTACCCAACGACCGTCCGGCGGGCTATCAAAAATGAAAGAGCCAGGTAAACTACACGCTGTTTCACGACGCCCGACCTCGTCATCATTTACGTTTCACAACAGAAAAGACAACTTAATAACGGTCAATTTAAGGTATATTACGTACTGATGTTTATTTTATTAACTGTTTTTTAATAGCCCAAGGTAAACGATTAAGGATCGGTCAAAGAAAATTTACGGTTTGTGAGTAGAGTTCTTATGGTTTCGTGTATTGTATTGCTTGTAATATACTCATTAGGTATCATCGTGTATATGTGAACGTCTTTAAGCATTGGATTTTTTTCGATGTTTGGCTGAATAACAAATTTCAATCATTAAATTATTTCTTTCCTGATATAAACGATGGATTGTTTATAGTTTAATACCTTGAATATGACCTCTTCAATATTTAATATCCAATTAAGTTCTTACAGAATTAAAGTTCTTTAAACTTCCTTTGCAAAATGATATGCGTCTAAATTTAACGTATGCTTATGTTGTGGGAAAGTCGATCGTGAATAAAATGTTTACAAATAAATTGCTGCAAGGCCTTGAAGCGATAAATTTAGCGTAGGGTATGCCCGCGCTATGTGAATCAATAAATTTTAAAGTAAATCGCAGAAACGGCTGGATCTTACAAACATAAATCGAGAAAAGTAGAAAGCCAATTGATAAGGGATTGTAGGTGTGAGGATTTATAAGTGGCGTACAATGAATGAAAACTGCCCCTAATACAGAAGCGTATTCAAGAGTTGTGTTTTGTTTTTTTTTATCCTTTTGTAGTCACGTCTCACCCGCATGTACTGAGACCGTACGGCACAAATATAAAGTAACAAATATATATTTTTTAAATAATACTGGCCAAAATAAAAAAAGTCCATCAACAAAACAAGTGAATATTCGCAATGACTCTCAGCAAAAACAAAACTATACCGTCAAGTGAAGCCAATATTCCGAGCCGCAATTTGCCTTTTTAGAAACTTAAAACGTTCAATGCCATGTGGTTTTTCGAAACAGTTCAGCTCCATTCTTGTGGGACACAAAACGATTAGATACAAAGTCAGTGACAATGCGATAGCTATAGGATACAATGCGGCAGCTACGGCCCAGCCGGCACAACAATAACCTATCACGACTATGATGAAATGGATTATTGCTGCTTCGCTAAACCTAGTTTCACATTCCACTGGAGAATTTTCGCAAAAATATTCTTAAATCGTCAGTCACGGATTCTATGCCTTTGTTTTTAAGGCAGTTTGTATTCTAAACAGATATTCAAGGCTAGGTCAACAGCCTTTTGTTTTAAAGACACGTGTCGATGAATAATTTCAATACTTTGTAGGACAAACTATTCATGTCAAATAGTGAACTATATAAGGGCTGACTTTTTGGTAAGATCAAACAGCCACACGTGATTTTATCTCCGAAGAAGTAGATAGTCCCACGTTTCCCCAGATATTATCTTAAGTCTGAGGTAATGAGGGGCAAAGCCGTTGCTGTTTTGAGCACATTTGCTAACTTCTATCTAATGATTAGCATTTTCTATAGAAAAATAGCAGTGACCGAATCGGAAATCTAACCCGGTTCCTCTCGAATACAGGTTATATACCCACCTATACCGCAGAACCACGGACGTAGTTTTTATTTATTTAAATACACATTGATAAACTTTGCTGGTGGTCTCATAGAAAATATCTTAAAATCTGCAGTAACGCGTAACGGTATAGGTAAAATCCACGATATAGATATAGATATAACATTTTACCAAGATATATTTGAAATCTAAGTGCCATGACGTCAATTAACAGATAAAAATGTTTCAATTTAGATTCGTATTACATCAGCATTTTTGTCCAAAGTCTAAGCCAAGAGTACATTGTCATTATTAAGAATAAAAATCCATATACATACACAGTATATTCATAATTTCGCGACTGTTTTTCTAAAGGGGTAGACTGAGGTTCATTTCTGCACATGTATATTTTGCCAAGAATTTGTTTCGGGCACAATTAAAAACTACGTACTGCTGCTGAAAATTTCCTAATGACAAAATCAACTTACTCTTTACCCGACCCGGGAATCTAACCCGGAAACCTCTAAATCTGCAACAGACACGGCGAAACCACTAGGCTGACATTCAAAATATTAATACCATAATTTGTTAACACGTACAAAGGAATACATTTCAGTTCGTTTGATGAACATAAAAGGGACGTTTTAATATGAGTTTAAACAGTTCTACAAATTGTATAATTAAATATCAATTTGGCAGATTAGAAAGGTCTTCTATCTGGGATAAAGTGACAGGAACATTTTGTCACGTAATCGGATTACTGAGGCTCGTAACTTCATACCTCCCGCATTTGAACTTAGCTCGCGTATTTTTCCTCAATAATGGATAACATAGTTCTCTCGATTCCCGCCTGTTTCTTTATTTAGACAGTATTTTCCTTACAAAAACGCTATTGTGTAATAATGGAAAAAGAATTCATGTAACTGCCTGATGAATCTACTATAAAGACTTAAGCAATTTTGTGGAGAAATCAAGAAAGGTAAGCAGCGCTTTCTTTGTGTTTTCAGAAACTTTGACTTTGACCTTGAAATGAAAGATGCAACAAATTCGGTAAAATCAAAGAAACTAGAGGACTAGCTGGGCCAAAGTGTAACCGCTGAAGAAATGATACAAACGTATAACATGACGACCTCTGATATACCTACAACTTTTATTGTAGGGCAAAATACAAAAAAAGTAGTTTTTATTGAATTTCTATATTTTCTCATATAAAAAACAGTGGTTGTTAATAAGGTAGTACTGAACATCAAAAATCTTATGATTATAATTTATAAAAAACCTCATTAAGTTTGATTGTGACATTTACCAATATTAATTTACGAATTTCCAAGAAACCCACAATTTGAAGGCTTATAAAGCTAAATTTATTCAAATTATTAAATATCTTTTACGGCATCATGCCTCCTGTTTCTCAGAATAGCACAAAAATAATTTTAGACGAAGTCACAAACGCTGAGGTGTATTAATGTTGTGGTTATGTGCGATGTACGTTTGTTGAAATGATCTCTGTACTCAGCAGCGTCGACTTTATAAACTTCAACAAGCGGTAATGACTGGTAATGTGACACAGCTGAACGAGTGACGAGCGACGTAGTATAGTACGGAAAATACTGGAACTAAATTTGACAACCCTGTCATATTTAACAAATGTACGTAAAGGAGATCCTTGGCTATGGGTCTTACCCTTAAAAAGTAGATTATCTTGTAATTACTAACCTTATCACGTATACTTTTTTGGTTGTCTTCTTCATTTTCAACGCTAATTCATTGTTGGTTATTGAATAGATAGTGGCTATAATCGAAGATTTATTTGCTTTATTTGCTTGTCGTGGCCATCTTCCGTTATGCAATTACAGTCCTCTGTACATCGGGCTTGATTGGTGACGGGGGCTCTATGTAAGTACCAGCGAACAGTGCGAGTCGAGCGAGTAGTACATGTAACATACACGATGGAAACTTGTCTGTGGCAGTAGCCGTCGCGGCGAGTGGCTGCGCCGTAGCATTTTGTTACACATAATCGGATTAGGGGCGAGTGTCGCCTCGATGCGGCGCTGCCGGCTGCCTATGCGCCTTGCACCCGCAAATAAACACTACTCCACTCACTTAGAATTTCAATACCCTAGAAAAATAATTCCAATACGACATTCACCCGCGAAAATCGGTCACAGAAAGTAAACACGTGTAAATGCTTCATCGATATTCAACACACAACGGATTTTTTAAAGAGTTTAACAAAGTAAATACGTATGAAAAAATGTACGAGCGAGGCGTCGGCGCCAAACTCACAGACTTCCATTACACGGATCAGTTGGCTTACGCTCAGGTTCACTGACTAAAGCCTTTCCTGGAGCCTCCTACGATTACTTCGATGGGTTTCTTTGAATAAAACTCTATAAAAGCATATTTTCCTTATGATTATTTTGAATAGTGCATAAAACAGTTATATACATAAGTGCTATAAGATATAATAGAGGTACAAAAATATGTGCAATAAACACTAAATACATCACATATAAAAAGTGAGCATGGAAATAGTAAAAATAAGAGGTGCTCTTAACGTAATCATGCATAGCGTGTCGGCTGGCGCTCAGAGTGTCTAGTGTAGCAAGCGGACTATGGTCTCAAGCGGCTAAACTACGGTGTGAGATATGCATCCGGTGGTTCCCGGGAAAGATCTATTATGCGTTATGTTCCGCAATGTTTCTGTTCGTGTGGTGAAGCTGTGTCAACAGGGCATCAGCGGTACAATCGACAAAATATTTCTCTCCGGAATCACGACGGGCAGACTGTGTATAAATGGAGTGCCTCACTTACCAAACTTCGGAAGATGGCAACTAAGGTGCTCCACCACAATTACCGCTTGCGTAACCCTGGGAAAAATATTTTTCTCCGTGAATCTAACGTGTAAGTAATCTTATAACAGTGGATGTTCTTAAAAATATAAGGTGAGGGATTAATTTTAATAATTATTACTCCGTGATCAACTGCTCGGGCTGTGATATCTTACAACTAACATGCTGATTTACGTAGCCATTACATGGTGAACAGTAACTCGGGGTCATTTTCCTTTACGCTATAATAGAGTGGATTATCTGGTGTCTGTTTACACAAAAAGGAATTCAATTGGACACTTTCTACTCGTACATAATGTCAAATAAAAGTACTAGGACCGCTAACCGGCACTATGGTTACATATAATAACTAAGAAACCAAAAACATATCTATAATGTATAGGTACACATCGTCTAACACACAATTGCAGCAATTGGTAACTAATACTCGACGTTGCTCGTAATTTACAATAATAGACTGAGACAATAGTGAAGGTAGGAAGGACTCAAAGACTACAGCAATAGTGAAATGTGAAATATTGTCATATGATCGATATTACCATTTACATTTACAATTGGTAGAGATAACCTGCAAAAGACGTTCACAATTAATATTCATCTCCAACATCAACGTATTTGTGTAATTAATTGATAATATTCGCTGTAAACATATTGGAATAATAGCAGGCGATGCTAAGTAAACCGCAGACAAAATGTCAGGACCGTGTCGAGGTCTACGTTGTAGATAATCGGTTATAATCAAATAAATTACGCACATGATATGTGTTCCACATACGTTACGTACTTACGATAACATACTGATTCTAGCGCACGTAGCGTATTCCATTGACGCTTTAGAAATTATACGGCCAGTGACAATGTATAAAAAGGTACTTAACCGTATGAATCCACGGTAAATCCCATTGATATACAGAAAAGCACATTGTGAGGCAAACAAACAAGCATTGTAGAGTAACCCGAGCGGGTGCAGTGTCCGCCAGTGGAGGTCGGGCGCTCATTGAGCGCTCGCCAATTGAGATAATGGCCTCAAATGCAGATGATTACTGACCCATTCATTGGAAACTAGCTGTTAGTAGCTCGCTTCGTTCGCGATTTACATCATTACGCGGCGATAGGGCACTTCTATTAAATTAAGTTAACGTTAACCACGCGTGCCACCGTAGATGAAATGTGTGTTTACCTGCACGCCTAATATATCGCAAATGGACGCGATAAACGGATCGCGCCACCATTTGCTATCCCAGTTACATTTTAGATTCAACGGAAACAGAACGTAATATGTGAACCAACTAATAATTTCATTCTCCATGGTGCAATGGATTTGCTTCGCGGTCACCAGACGGTTTGCTATAAATTGACAATTGTGTTTTATTGCATATTGTTTTAAACGCACGCCAATTACATAAACGCATGTCAGTTGTGTAGGCATAAAGCCCTTTGATAATACAACTACAATGTTGCCACAGCACTAAATTTTAATTGGTCTAAATTGGGCTCATCACTTACACGTTGATCACGATTGTAAGTCGGAAATTAACCGACGATGATAGTTAAGCGCGGTTAAACCAGAACAAAGGGATTCTATATATGTAAACACATCTAGCGTACATGTGATTACGGGTGAAATATTTGAATATGTTACATTATAATTGTGCTTGCCGTTTAATTATCGTACATGACATAACTTTATTACTACGAGTGCGTAATAACATTCAATGTACATTAGCCCGCTCTTCGCCGATGATTTAGTCAGTAAACTTTAGTCGTAACCGAGATTTACTGTGTCACACAAACAGCTATTTTTGAAACCGTTCGACTCTCTTCACACTTTAATTATAGACGTACTCGTACAATATAACAAAATAATATTTCAGCTCTGCAGTTCGCCTTGAAAATATATATTGTTCTAGTTTATGACTTACGGGTGCAACTCTTGAAACGTTTTTATGTATTGGATGTGAATAAAAATGTCTCGGAGTAATAAATAGTAACACAAAACGCCAGCGGCTTTCATAAAATGCACGCCACTGCGCCGAACAAATAATATTTAGAACTTCTATTTACTCAAACAAACATAACCTAGAAGATCGCTAGTTGAGTTTTAAAGATAGAAACATGTTTTGTATTGATCAGATGATCTGTTTAGATTGAGATCGATTAAAGTGAAAATTGAGTGGTAATTATTTGGGTCTAAAATACTGAAAAACACGACGATCAACAGCGTAATATTGTTCTGTTTATAACTTCTAATCGATATAATAATTTAAATGCAGCAAGCAGGACAAGATGATTAATGGGCAAATTTATGGCAGAAAACTGTGTGTCTACCATAATTGACCGTGTGGTCCTATTTTGAAAGAAGACTTTTTTTTTAAAGTACTACGACTAGATTTAAAAGTTTTAGCGGTAAATTAGTCATCTACTTCCTCACTTTTTTATAATGAATCTAAAATAACACTAAAACAACATTTACTTCCGACTTCTTATTGACATGGAAGACATTGACATGCATCAACGAATTTAACGCAACATAAAATTAAAGATATTGGCAGAACTACAAATTGATTCTCATCATGTATAAAAACTTTTTACTAACCAAAATTTAAAAAAGACCTAGAATATTTAATTTATACGAAAATGCGGTTTGCTGATTTACGCCAAACATTTGATCAAGAGAAACATTGGAATACAACGTGTCTATTGGCACTCGATACGTCTATTTCATGTGACAAACCGAATTCGATTCCATTAACGTCTATCAAATATCAAACCAGTTTCTATGTGAGTTTGCACAAGTTCTAGCACGAGTACATTTCTGTACTAAATTTCACTGAATTCCATTCAGCCGTTGCGGAGCGATTGACAACACGACTTTCACGCAAGCGGACAAAGTGCAATCATTATCTCTGGGAAAATAGTAGAATCACGTCTTAATTGTTTATGAGTAATGCTCTGTTCAGCCGTTGCCGTGGTCATTATCACAATACACTCTTTGCACTTTGAACGGTATCAGCTCGCGTAATATGATGCGATTTTTCAACCGCGATAACATAACTAGCAAGTCCCAGCGAATTTTCATGCACGCATAGTGTACATTTCACGCGTTCGATTCCAAACTGCCGTTTAAAAATAGAACAACTGTAACACAAAACAAATCTTTAACTCTTGAAGCAAATCTATGGATGCTATTTTTAATATCAATGATGTACGCAGCAAGGGAACGTTTAGTCATACATAAGGCACTTAAACTGTATTGTAAAACTAAACCGGAGTTACGTTTCGCAATTGCAATTGAGCTTTATTAGCGTTTGTTTTATTTGACGCTGTGCATAAGTATAATAAAACGAGGTGGAATGTAGACAATATTATGTGACCATGCAAAATAAAATTATTATAATAGTTGTCACAAACATGTCAACAAACCATCTCAACTTCAAGAAATAACACTAAGATAAGTATGTTTAAAAAAAATGAAACAATGAGTTAAATAAAATGTACGAATCATTCAATGATAAAAGTTTTTTTCCAATAGGCTAACAATAAGAAATTGATTTATACAATCGTCGAAAATATTATAGAAAGGACCTTTCATCTATACTATTATAATAAAGAGGAAAGGTTTGTATTTTTGGATTTTTGGATTTTTGGATTTTTGTATTTTTGTATGTTTGTTACGAATAAACTCAAAAAGTACTGAACCGATTTGGATGATTTTTGGTATGGAGATAGATGGGACTCACCGAAGTAACATAGGATACTTTTTATCCCGGAAAATGTTGTATTCCCGTGGGATTGGGTATAAAACGCTATATTTATTTTACGCTGTCACGCCTAAACCATTTGACCGATTTTTATGATTTTTGGTTTGAACATAAGTAAGATCCTATGAAGTAACATGAACAACATTTTATCCCGGGAATATGTAGGGTTCCTGTGGGATGAGCATATACTGTAACACAAAAGTAACATTGCCTGTGTAATGCTTTCACGCCTAAACCAGTTGACCGATTTAAATGATTTTTGGTATGGAGTTAGATGGGACCCACCGAAGTAACACAGGATACTTTTTATCCCGGAAAGCGTAGTATTCCCGAGGGATTGGGTATTAAACCCTATAATTTTCTTTCGCTTTCACGCTGAAACTATTCGACCAATTTTTATGATTCTTGGTATGATCATAAATGAAATCCTATGAAGTAACATGAACAACATTTTTTCCCGGGAATATGTAGGGTTCCTGTGGGATGAGCATATATTCTAACGCGAAAATGACACTGCCTATGTAATGCTTTCACGCTAAACCTTTTGACCGATTTGTATGATTTTTGGTATGGAGATAGGTAGGGCCTACCGAAGTAACACAGGATCCTTATTATCCCGGAAAATGTAGTATTCCCGTGGGACCGGATATTTCTGGACCTACTGAACCGATTTGAATGATTTTTGGTATGGAGATAGGTAGGGCCAACTGAAGTAACATAGGATATATTTTATCCCGGAAAATGTAGTATTCCCGTGGGAATGGGTATTTCTAGATCTACTGAACAGATTTGAATGATTTTTGGTATGGAGATGGGTAGGGCCCACAGAAGTAACACAGGATACATTTTATCCCGGAAAATGTAGTATTCCCGTGGGAACGGGTATTCTGGACCTACTAAACCGATTTGAATGATTTTTGGTATGGAGATAGGTAGGGCCAACTGAAGTAATATAGGATACATTTTATCCCGGAAAATGTAGTATTCCCGTGGGAATGGGTATTTCTAGATCTACTGAACAGATTTGAATGATTTTTGGTATGGAGATAGATAGGGCCCACAGAAGTAACACAGGATACATTTTATCCCGGAAAATGTAGTATTGCCGTGGGAATCGGTATTTCTTGATCTACTGAACCGATTTGAATGATTTTTGGTATGGAGATAGATAGGGCCCACAGAAGTAACACAGGATACATTTTATCCCGGAAAATGTAGTATTGCCGTGGGAATCGGTATTTCTTGATCTACTGAACCGATTTGAATGGTATTTGGTATGGAGATAAGTAGCACCCACCAAAGTAACATAGGATACTTTTATGCCGGAAAATGTAGTATTTCCGTGGGAATCGCTATATTCAAGATCTACTGAATCAATTTGAATGAATTTTGGTATAGAGATAGGTAGGTCCCCCCAAATAAACATGATATACTTTTATCCTGGAAAATGTGTTCCTGTGGGTATGGGTACATGTTATAATTGCTAGAGTAACTCTGTAAATCTGTTACGGTTTCACGCCTAAACCATTGGACTAAGTTATATAATTTTAGGTATGAACATAAATAGGACCCTGTGAAGTAACAATTAAATGTTCCCGTGAAATAAACATGTTATAAATGCGGAAATAGCTTTTCAAAGTAAAACTTTTTTTAGACACTTATGAGACAAATTAAAGATTCACTTATTATCTTTCTGCACTCAGCCCTAAAGTCTACGCAGACGGAGTCGCGGGCAAAAGCTAGTATTCAAATAAAAAGAATACCGAGGATTAGTTCACATGGCAACAGGGGCGAAATAAAATTGACTCTGACTTTCGAACGTCAGAAGCTTCCTACGAATCGATATGTATCGTACAATTGTAATTTGAATGATATTTATGGTTGTCTCATTTCTAACTGGCTTCATACATACATACATTTTAAGTTATTATTTTAACATAAAGCAAAATAATGTTCACGATTCATGGAAGGACTTATTTTCGTCCGTCAAACGGTTGGTACATCCGGCATACTTAATATACAAAATAAACTATTTTCAGATTAGCTATTTTACGTTTGCGATTCATTAGCATAATATAAGCAGTTTGTAATCGAATGTTTTCAGTAGGAAACGTCCATCACGTCGCTTCAATAAAATTTATTCGGAGGTATAAAATAGCCACACGGGCATGGACCGGCGCAGCAGAAATGTCAGCACAGAGTGAATGGACTCAAGTTTTTGTTTATTTATTTCTGCATACGTCCGCATGCATGTGCCAACAAAGCAAAGAGATCAGAAAAGACTCAAAACAATGAAGTCATTAATCAATGTTATTTCCAGTGTAATATGACGTTTGCTGTTCCTTCTAGGAAAAATATTCATTTATTAACTATAAAATTAAATTTAAATAAAACATATAACACAAAATAAATCGGGGTTGTTTTACCGAATACGAATCTCGTTGCCAACGAACCGTGTTCATTTCACTCAGTTTAAATGTAATCAATCAATTTTAACTTCTTGTCTAAAACCGCGTTCCGTTTTACGTGCGTAGTTAAATGTATTTTTGCTGTCAATAAAATTTGGTATTTGATGAACGAAATCTCGTGACTTATTTACGTGGGACTGCATCGGAGCAGTTTGACCGCAGAAGATATGTTTGTGGAAACGTACGTTTTGAAATAGAGATATGTATAGTTCAGTGGCGGCAGATGGCGCCCGAGTATCTTTAGGTTTCTAGGCAAATCAGTGTTATCGTGATACAGTAGTGTGTTGCGAGTGCAGTTCAAAGGTCGCGTCTTTGCTATCAAGATGCAATATATCACAACAAGTCTTAATCAACGCAAACTTTCAACACACATTGGATAGATAAAGACCTAGCTTGGAAACCCAGGTCAGGTCATGTCATTAATCTTTCTGTAGGGAATTTTCATAAGCAGCATCGAATCTCTTAAAATCGGCAATTCGCCCTTTCATATACACATAATTTGTTCCAAAAAAAAATGTTACAAAATGAATATAGAAATCTACTTATTTCTCAGATACAGGCGTGATATAGAGCAAATGTATAAATGAGCTTAAAATTCATACCCATTACTACATTTTAAAATCTTGCTCTTGACATTTACTGCCGAAATGATACTATCCAACTGTTCGGATCTCATGTTCCACTTTAAACAATTTTCGAACACAGCAATAATAGTTTTTATGACATTACAGAATAAGCAATTGTTTATTTATTAAAAGATGTATTTTTTATACAGGATAAAACTGCAAAAAAAAAACAAATAAAATTCAAATAGAGCAGTTATCCCTTAAGGCGATCGTCTACAGACCATCATCAACATCATCATCCCATACGTCCCACTGCTGGGCTCAAGCCTCCTCTGTAACTGAGAAAACAACAGATACGTGTTAAAAATAAAATAATACTTGTTTTGCGAAATAAAAATCTCACCCATATTTACTCTAGTAGTCCAGGACAAGTGGACTCGAAGCATTTCCGCATTGTCATTTCATTAACCGTGTCTTAATTCTCCCGTAATTCAGCACGCGTCTATTGATGTTTTCCGGGCACATTTCTAGACTCGAGCTAATACTGAGAATTGACTAATGTTATAGCAATGACACTTAACGCCAAATGATTGATTGATTCCTGTTTAAATCTGTTTTGGAGATACACTTTATTTACGAAGAATCTTCATGTAAAAATGATTTTATTGTAAAGAAAAATCACATACATACCTCGACTGTGTAGAAAAAAGTGAAGAGAAAAAACGAAAGATTTTATCTCCCCATTCCAAATTATCTTACTATGCGTACGTGAAGCGAGTCATAACAGCATCAGACAAGCTCTCCGTTTATGTGCGTAATGTAGTCAGCCTATTATAATAAACGACCTCCTTTCCTACTTGTTTTTAGATTTTATTGACGCTCCTATTGAATACTTTAAACGTTATTTCGTTTCATGCTGGTATTTTAATTTAAGAAAACACAGAGTGTATTTTGTTTATTATGTTTGGAAATCTCATTTTGCCTATCAATTGATAGCCTAGGTTGATTTACTATAAACCTAAAAAATTCTTCAAACAGCTCTTAATTTTAATGACGGAAATATGTCATGACTCTTCATGAGTTAGTATAATGACTACAGAATACTTGATATGCCTTATACGTTATTCATTTGTTATTTTTTACTTAAATAGAGATTTCGAAGCTGCTTAACTAATACACAGTTGACTTATGCCTGCTTCAGAATACACGCGTGTGATGTAGAACGTAGGTACCTATAGAATTTTCTACAATCATCTAAGTCTTATGTTTTTATTTTTAAAATCCGAATCTAATTATATCAGAAGATTGTTGATAATTTAATCAGAACCGGGGCTCTAGGTATTATTTCGATCCGTATTGATTGATTTCCAAAACCGATTTGACTTGACGTATGTTGCCACATGATCTGGATAATTTATATTCAATGCGAAGTCGGACCGTATGATGCTCGAACACCCGGCAGCGTTCAGTGCAAATATTTGTGCCCATGCTGGATTCAAACACGGTTTGTTGCGTCACAGACGGCACTAAACTGATTTAAACGCTAATACTTTACATAGATCGATTCCTTCCGTGTTACTGACAACTGACCAGCCACTATTCTTTTAACTGTCGCGTGGTTTCACAAGGCTGTGCGATTCTCGGTCAGGCAATGTTTTTCGTGAGGAAATTCTCAGTAGTAGTGAGGATTACGCTCGAAAAACCCCTATGAGATGATTATGATACTGACACTAATTGACCTGGGGTGAAAGAAAGACGAGATGACGACATGTTTAACAACTCTATCGCAAAATTTGCTATTTTCATAAATAAAATAGGTAGTAATAGTGCATTAAAAAACAATTATAATCTTGAAATTTTACATTTACTTTTACTAGCCGCACTAATGTCGACTTATGCGACCGGAACAATTATAACTACTGCGAGATTTACAACTTACAAGGGGCGGATACGATGTTCTACCATAATTTACTAATACGAGTGGTAATAACAAACCACTAATTTCTATTTTCGACAAGGACTTGTAAAATTGTCGCATAAAGCTGATTGACTCGTCCATAATTATATAGGAACTTAAACATCTTCCTTAGCTAATTTGAAAACTATAAATTTTCGCTCTTCATCAACCCATATTCGCCCACTACTGAGCACGGGTCTCCTCTACTATTGATAGGGTTTAGGCCATAGTCCACCACGCTGGCCTAGTGTGGGTTGGCGGACTACACACCTAAGAAATTCCTAAGAACTCTTAGGTGTGCAGGTTTCATCACGATGTTTTCCTTCACCGTTAAAGCAAGTGAGTATTCAATGTGAATACACACATAACTTCGAAAAGTCAGAGGTGTGTGCCTGGGGTTCGAACCCGCGACCGTCGAGATTCTCGACCGCGCGCCCAAACCTCGAGGCCATCACTGCTTATTATATATGCTTATAAATTTTCGCTGTCGATCAATAATAATAATAACACTTACTGACGTGATTAGTTCCTCAATGGTATAAGGCGTCCATTTTACGTTTCAAAATAATATAAACTAAATGTAGGGATAATAGAATGTACCTATAAATTTACGCCCACTTACCGAATTAAAGCTTTAAAATTTTCCCGCGATAACAATATCATACAATTATGAAATAAACAAGTTATTTTCAACACGCAATTACAATTTATTCCGTTGGAACTAAATTTAACTCTGAGATAATTTTATAGTGAATTATTTTGGTGATATTTATAGCAAAGTATAACCCTTTACCTAAGTAAACATTGACACCTTGTCCGCCGTCGTTTATTTATATGTATATTATAGCTTGCTCTACTCCAATAATACCGTTGTGGGGGATTCTTAGTGGCGTGACACAAGTTTACGACATGCAAAACGCAGTGCAGAGAATTTTTAAGATCTAAAGATATCGATTTAAAAATAATTCCACGTGTTCGAAATTAGAAAGAGAAAAAAAATTACAAAGATTACTGGCCTTTTATCCGGGTTACCAACGAGATATTACGTTCGAACGGATACAGCACAATCGCTTAGAATTCTGACTAAATTCTTTAATATTATCAATGATTCCTGTACGAGGAAACAAAGCAAGCAACTAAATTATTAACAAACCGACGGTAATAGTTTTACGAGAGCTATGGTAAATCACATTGAAATGCGGAGTGGTGTGGGTGAACTGTTTATTTTGCTGCATTTCGGGCTCTTATCGTGACATCGAGATGTCTTGGCCTCCATCCAAACACTTTCACTCAAATCAAGAAGCGATTGCACAAAATTGTACGTTATGTTATTTGATGTGTATGTCCTAATAAAAATCCTAATGGTATTGACATTACATACAAAAGCACTTTTGAATTGGTTTTGACCTTTAAATTATTGACAGCCCCGTGGCGCAGTTGGCTAGACACCAGCTTGCGAAACGAGAGGCCACGGGTTCGATCCCCGCACCGAGACAAATGTTTATGTGATCCACAAATATTTGTTTCGGGTCTGGGTGTTTGTGAGACCGAAAAGTCTCTCGTAGTTTCTGATACCCACGACACAAGACTCGTATCTTAGTGTGGGGTCAGGACTATGTACATATGTGACTGTTGGGTGTATTTAATTATTATTATTTATTTATTTAGTCGAAATAAACTTTAAGATATTTTTATTATTAAAATTGATTATGAGTTTGAGACGTTTAAAAAATGGCAGAGCATCTCTGTTGCCGGGCAATTGTTAAAATATGATTAAATAGAAGAACTAAATATGTTACTTAAATCTAAACGTGCCTAATGTTGACGATGAACCGCAATGCGATACAAAACCCCAACTGAAAGAAATAATTTTAAAAGACATGCGTTTTATTGATATCAGTACTCCCTTTTGTGTTCGCTTAATGAAGAATAATGATAAAAACAGTGTATTATTAGCGTGACAAACTCATATATAACACCATTCATTGACGAACCCCACACTATTAAATCAGATATGCGCTCGCTATCAAATCAAAGCCCGCAGCAATGGATGAGTCTCATTACGTGAATGGATCACGATCAATAGATGCGGTGATTATTGGAATGAAAACTGCAAAAACACGAAACTACGTGGTTTACAAATGAATTGATATATCATAAAATGTCACTGGACTTTAACCGTTCACATAATTACAATAAAGTTGATATTTGCACGAACTATCAACTTATTATGATCAAAATTTCTGTTAATAGTAGAAACAGAAGATTTACAGCAGCTTCCGAGTTAGCCCTATAAATAAATAATCAAGCGCAAGCGGATCTAAACATAGAATTCAGTGTGCGGTATAAATCATACACCCAAACAAGAATTTTTATTATCTTCTGTATGAAAATAGCAGGAAAAATTCTTACCTTTTCAGATCTAAATAATCATTTTAGATAAATTACATATCTACATAATAGGGATTATCATTTAGGATACTTGGTTGACCGTATAAATTTTAAACTGCATGTAACATTTAAATAGTATTCCATATAAAAAAGTCTTTTTATAGTACCAATTCTTGTTATAAAAATACCAAAGAAAAATGCGAAAAATTTCGTCATTCATTTGTTTATTTTACCCGAACTTTACCCAATCCAACTATTAAATAGAAATCAGTATGTGAATTAGCCTTTACTTATGTCACAATCAACAACTTTACGTGTTAACACTACACATAAATTAGACAAGTAAAAGACGAACAATTTTGGGAAATTAAACTCATAACTTCACAATGTAGAGAACGCCATGAATATGCAGATAACAATGTTACTACCCGCTTAATCATCCGGTAAGCGCAATAAATTTGAAAAGCAACAGTTGTACTGTTTCGTACATTTTTAAATTTCAGATACGGCGGTTAAGTTGCCGCGGTAGTCTAATTCCTTCTTTTATAGACTGTTTACTTTGTCTCCTTTACTTTACAATAGTTTCTTGACATCAATAATAAAATACAGTAAGTTTATTACAAAGCAGCACAATGTTTTGTATGTTGGTAGTATTAGATAAACAAAACAAAATAAAGAAACGATTTTTTTCTAAACGAGTAATGTAAAAATGTTTTTCCTGAAAATTAAGGGACCCCTTTATTTCAGATTAGGTAGGTAAGTCTCTGGGGGAGGCCTATGTCCAGCAGTGGACGTCCTTTGGCTGATGATGATGATGATGATGAGGTACAGTATGCTATTGACCAAAAAAAATTTCAACCGCTCCTTGTTTTACTGCTTATTTATTGAACTAGATAAAACATATCTACACTTATCGACACTCCAAAAATAATCTCTGATAATTTTACATAATCCTAACGTGAATAGGAATCCGTTAATCGATTTTTAATCCCAGAAGCTAAGTACGCAGTTTTGATTTCGCAAACAACACAATGCATTCCACACTGCCTCAATAATCCTCAAATTCACGAAGGAGTAAGCAGAGATACTTTTATAGGGGCTTTTTGCTGTTTTTCGGGAACATTTTCAAACTTCGTGCTGATAACTCTTTGGTCGATCCGGGAATCGAATCCGGGACCTCTAGATCGCACGACACAAATGTACTTGTGCCGCAAAACCACGAGGCAGTATCATAATCAACACGGATATTCGGTTTCTTCTATTTCGCCTAACGTTTAATTTAAATTAAGCCTATTTAAATTTAAGACGACTCAATGTATTCCACCAGAATATATTTGATCAGTCATGCACAATAATCTATTCATTAAGATAAACATTCCAAAAGACTATCTATTTCTTTTGTACCATTGTAGTAAAGGATTGTACTGAAAAAAATCCACTATTAGTAAAACTAATTACAGAACGGAGTAACATTAAATGAAAAACATGTGATTTTTTTTAGTCAGAAGTTCCGGCCTTTTATCTAATGATATAAATCATTTATCAGTTTTATACTTAATAATAAACTAATATTTACAGTGCGATCCCAAGGGACACTGTGACATGTGTGACGACATTATTCTTCATGAACAGCAGACGGTAATCAGGTGGCTAAGAATTTCCACAAAGATCTTGAAACTGGTTAACACTTTTTTAATCCTACAAGGAAGACCGAAAGTTTGAAACAAGAACTGAGTTTGCATGTAATCTTCAATAAACACAAAAATTGCTGATTGACAAAGAGCTGATATCTTTCACTAGAACACCCTTTACCTTGTTTTAAAATAATCATAGTACACCGTAAATTGCCGTAATGTGCGGAAAAACTTTTAAGAATAGTTTATTACTAGCCACTAGTTCTCGTGATTGTTCTAAAACATATACTCTACAGTTCATTGAACAAATAAGAGCCCTGTCGTCATCACCCCTACGTAAATGCAAAAAGAAAGATTTACGAGCTCTTTTCATCATTGTACTCGGTCTAATGCTTTATGATTTTTCCGTTCTTATATGAAAATCACATGATCAGTCGGTCAGTACGCAATGAATACCGACACAGATAAACATTCACGATTCATAAATAAAATATGGACGAAACAGCCAGATGTCCATGATCGAAATGGTTTTGCGTGCGGAGAAAAAAACCGAATGTAGCGTAGACGGCAAATAATAAAATAATGTTCATTAGAATATCCAATAAATGCGTACGAGATCTTTTATTTCTGGCATGTTTTACTGCATGCCACTAAAAGTGATTGCGAAAATAGAGTTACTGTTAAAACGTGACTTTCATTGCCGGATATTTTTTTCTTAACGCGAAACCAACTAGCTTGGGTTAATGAAATACGGCCTATTATTTGTGGAGAGGGGAACGATGTATGTTTATACACCCATTTTCCCCTATTTTTGTTTGTTCATAAAGATTCCAGACGCGGTCACATCGGAGCTACGGAGATGTGTATATCTGCATACTAAGTCAGAACAAGTCTAGACTAAAAATCGAGGATCGTGTCTCTGTACAACATTACAAAACAATATTAACCATAAAGAGAGATTTATTGGACACACGCAACGATATTTACAAAGTTTATGCTGAGGGGATAACAAAAATAAACCGCATTAAATAACCATTAAATTATCATAACATTAGATTTCTTGTTAGTGGTACAGCTGTATAATACAGGATTTTGTAAAACAGTAACTGTAATTCAGCTAGACCAAGGCAATGCCTCAGTCTTATAGAAAGCCGTCGCAAAGTAACAGCATACAAGACACGCTACTATAGAATCTTCTTCCTAACTTCTTTTACCCTTTCAGAAACTTAACTGTATATAATGGAACATCATTTGTTTCTTTAAAATACATCAAATTATAAATGATCCGTAACCCATTTACAAACAAATATTTTACAATTATCCGTTAATATTGACGTCAATTCAGCAGATGTATGCTTTTAAAATAGTTGTGCATTGTGCACTGATTTAATATTCATATGATGAAAATCATAAGTATTTACCTACGTGAAATTTGAAAACTGCCATTGAAATAACGTCAATCATACAACTAATTTAAAGGGAGAAGTGCTAGGCAGTAAGCGTGTCATTGCAATGACATTTCTAGAACAACTTAGATTTCTATTCGATACGAAGACTTGTCTAGTTACATTATTGATACTAAAATAGAGCATGGCGAAAAGGGGACGACCTTCATAGATAGCAATTATATCAATACCAATTTAGAACGAGATGTTTTCGAATTAAATGCGTGCACACATTGTAGGGAGCATTAGGTAACGGAGTTAAATATAATTTATTTCTCATTAGTATCGAAAAGGTTCTAGTATTAGAAAATATAGCATATCTGTTGCCTGGAAGAGATCGCCTTGCGCGATAAGGCCGCCCTTTGTACTTTCTTTTTTGTTTATTCTTAAGTTTAATTTAAGTTATATTGTACAATAACGTTTTAAATAAATAATAATAATAATATCTGGACCTAACTAAACTCATCATCAGCTGTCACCATCACCCGGTCACTTTGCAGGACCCAGTATTTAATATCTTGGTCTCATGAAAGATAATAAAATCTAAATCATAAATAATACAAAAACCTATATTAAATCATAAAAAGTTAACCACGCATCTTTCATCTTACCAACGCAGAACATATTAATCAACCCAACACATTTAACACCTCATTACTCCAATGAATATTTAAAGAATCAAGATGTCGAATTAGAGATAAGTGGTTAATGAATCGAGTAAATACTCCGGCGTCTAATAATCATATTAATTATGTGTTTGAATTATGTTATTTACATTAACCGTCGACGTCAGCTGGCTCGATAAGTGAACTCTGCACTAATTCAAGTGATACACTAACATTAATCAAATAAGCGGTACATCACACAAGGACGAGGCTAACAAATGACATCTCTATACACAATTAATCCTAATTGTTCCATTACATATTACAAACGTCTCAAGCAATGGGTTTATATTACTGCCAAGCTTAATATTAAATAAAAATTACACATTTTAGCAAATCAAATGCCACATCTAACCTTGTAAAACAAATTTCTTAATGTTCTTCGCAAAAAATCAAAGATTAATGTATATTTACAACCGGCAATATTTCTCAAACATCAGCTTGTACCGTTCAGATATAATTTGTTACAAATTCCCCTTTAATTAAATCCAAGCATCCTTGACATGTAACGAAAGATAAGAAAATAGAAATTCTACGGATTTTCTGTCCGTCAGACAGTGAAAAATATATTACATTCTCTCGATCACCTCAGCCAAACAAGAGTGCTCAAGAATTAATATTTAACACTCAATTCTATCACCAAATCGTTTGCAATAAAGATTTTAACACAGCTATTTACAATCGATGCTCATAAGAGAAAAAGAAGCCAATTTAATTAAGTAAACAGAATTTACAACTATGGTTATAAAAAATGTTTACTATAGACTTTTATCGTGTTATCTGCAAAAATATTCGTTTAATGTACTAATTATGAACAGCCACCGCACTATCTTACGTACCTACTGGCGCAATGTGCGTAAATACACATTATCAAAACGATTATAATCAAAATCTTCACATACACCTAGCGTTACTATCAAGATTTTATCTGTAAAAATAAATATGTACAAGTAAACGCGTATTCATTGCATCACTGTCGTTGTCTGTTTAAAAACATAGGTGTTTAAGTATATTTAAGTACCAGATAAAACTGATTTATAGCCCTAAGTTCATAGACCTAGATCAATGGTGTCGTAATGATTTTCTGTGTCTAGACAACATCGCTCTAGGAAGATGTCAGTGGTAGAACAATTAATATCACACCGTGTCTAAAATTTAAAAAATAGTCTCCAGCTTAACCCTCGCTTCACGCCGACGTCAATTAGCATGTCGTTTGAAGACGCGCTGTTTTGTCGTCTCTTGTGTTTGATTACGACTTAACAGACTAAATATTGAAATACCGAATTATTCCGTGTCGCCCAAAATTTAGAGTCCGTTTTTGTGTGTCGAAACATGAAATGTGGCATTTCGTAAATGGTAAGCGCGAGCCGGCAGCATGAAGTCGTGTGCGCGACAGATGAGTAATGACAACAACGCAGTGGCGTGTGTCGTCTCCAAACGTTCCCAGATGTGCGTCTGGATGCACGGATTGCACGAGTTATGCAAGCCACAGAGAAATATTCCTAGTTGGTAATACAAACAAGAATTCCGCCCCAGATTGTGTGCCTACTCGGGGAAATTAGAAACGTCGAAATATCTGCACGAGTACATAACGCGCAAATGAACAAACGAGAATAACTGTCTGTACTGCAGCCTGTACCTAGAACAAACTACTTTATCATCCACGCATTATTGTAAGGTCTAATAATAAAAAATGTGGAAGAAAGTCAAATATGGCCTGTAGGTTGTGCAACATGCACAGACTAAACAGAGTTTTGTAACACTTGCCGGTTGTTTTAATTTATCATACTTAAAGATAACGCTTTCGTTTCGGAGTATTCGTCTTATGGAAAAGCTAATAACGCAATGACGACAGAATTATTAGGAACATTTTGACTGCGTCTGTTTATTAAGGTCAATAAACAGACAGTATAGAAAAATAAAGAAATGTACGGATAGTCGTATTTAATGAATTGCACAGCCATTAAACAAAACACGGATGTAAACATAAAATGATCGCTGTGAAAATAAAACTCATCTGAATGAACGAATTATTTACAATAAAATGTTTGACCACCATAGAGAAGTTGTATAGGATTGTGTATTTCTTTCTTTACATCCGTCGAGTTTTTATTGTCCAACGATAAATATGATACTAAAAATGTCACCGGGAATGGTGCGAATGATTGCGCGGGCGTCCATAGCTCACATATTTGTTTGGACTATTTTAAATTTAAATAGTTCATTTCGAATACCAAGAATTGTGAACCGAAGGCGCCACGGTGCACGCAAGCAAAATAAAACTGTACGTATCCTGTCAAGCGTTCAAAGTTGATGCTTTCGAATGATTTATTATTTTTTTCTGTCCTAATTTATGTGTGCTAAAGATATGTTCGCACGCGCACTCCCATGTCTATTTGCGGCCAGGCCAAAATAACTGGCAAAACGAAACGTGTATCCGGTCCCTAGCCGGCTCCCGAACTGTTGTACGTACACCGCCGTGCGCTCTGTAAGAGGGATTATACTACGATTTGCGGTAATGCGGTTGCCTACTCACTCTGTGTAAACTCTTTCCTCTTTGACCACTTGCTAAATCTTTCCCCTGTCAGATCACACTGTGTCGGAATATATTGGAATAGTGTCCCGCTAATACTGGACGGGCACGCTTCGAAGCTTAGTTGGCCACCTGCGGCTTTCAATAATACGCTTTAATTTTGTATCGAAATGTACACATTGTTTAAAGTTGCAACCAAATTTTATTTCCTTTTAATTGCATTTGGAATATTACCGAATTACAAATTGTGAATGCGAAAACTTATGACATTTTGTGCAAAGATATAACTTAAAATAAATTGAGATGGAAAAAAACCTATAGTAAAACTAAAATTTGTGTCTGCCCATTATCGCAAACAACACCAATGGAATCCAAGACGAAGTATACATATTTTTAGATGAATTATATTTTCTCCTGTCAACAACTCTAATACAAATAAAATTGCAGCTCATAGTTTTTATAAACATTTAATAGAGAGCATTTCAACTCTGTTGCTCATAAATAAAATACCCAATAAAAATAATACAGTTCGTGCCAACGTTCGGAAATTTCGTTTTTGCTTGGAAAAAGCTATTTATCACTCAATTTTCCGCACCGAGACGATTTCCCGATAAACACTGCAGCCTGGTGCTAACTAACTACTTATTAGATGAGAAGATTGCTTGGCAACATCGAGTTTCCACCTGATTGGCGACAAGTTCGCGAGCAAGCTGCGTCATTACGCGAACCTCACTCAAGGTGGAAATTAAATAAGGACAATCCGTTCGTTCTGCATCACAGACTCCGGTTGTTGCATTATTCAACGTATGCAAAATCTCCGGATTAATAATAGATGAAGGCGAAGGTGAATTCCTCGCAATCGACCGAGGAATTGAGTTGTGACCCTTTCAGGATGTGAGAGGGTTTCGCACGCTTTGTCCGCGCGGGAACTTCGATAATTCCAGACTGCTGGGTGATTAACTACCGTTGAGAAACTACGCCACTGAATATAAAGACGAAAGTGGTACACGTAAAAATAGTGTATACAAAATTACAATCCACTTGAGAGGAAAACAAAATTGCTTTCAGAACGAACGTACGAGAAGATATTGATCTGATTTATTGCATTTTGGAAATACCATGGGGACGCGCGCGTAGACGGCTTTACTAGGTATTACTTCTAAATCGGACACTGTCCATTCCGTATTCTTTTATAGAAATCTTTTTATATCCCTACAATTCATTGCATTCGTACATGTTTAGTTTTATTTCGTGTGTTATTAGAAAGAAGACTACGATTTATTTACAAGCAATTCGATTCAGTAAATATAATTTTCATTCATACGTGTGTTTCGATCCATCAGAGTATACAAACTTCTTTAATCCGGTTGATTTTTGAATCAAAACAAATGACTGTTACTACCTTCAATGATATGTAATGCATCCATTTCTTTCGTCAGTCAACGTCCTTCAAAACAGCTTTTTCACACTAAACATATAAAATCCTAGTGCAAACACGAGGGATACAAAATACTCCACACGCTAAAACGTTCAACAGTCGGTGGTAGGCAAACATAAAGGTAAACATAATATGAACTTGAGAATCATCGTCCCTAGGTAGTAGTAGTAGTGGCCATGAAAATGTGGCTTCGTAATCCAGCACCCATTTCAGTATTTAAATGTTGTAAATGTATTGTAAATATTCGTTTTTTTTATTTGTCAGTATTAAAGATTGACGCAAAGGTCAAACCTTGGTGTCCACTCTATAAGAAATATTTATTTTTACATACATTTCAGACGATGTTTATTCAGATTATCTGGTGCATTATAACGTTTTATCAATCCAAATATTCACAGGTTGTTCTAAAAAAAACAAATGAACAAACAAGAACTTGTAAATTATCAAATTTGAATAATTTATTTGTTTTCATCACTTCTACTCGTTATTTAACCTAGCAAAATGGACGAGATTTTCGTCTCGTATTCGAGCCCAAAGCTTCATCCTTCATTATCTTAATTTTACGCATGTATGTAAGTTATAATTATGACGTTAAGTATACCTTTGTTATGTTTGTTACATTTTTGTCTCTACATATCGCCTTTCTGTAACAAAACTACTATATTTCATCACTGAGGTAGATTAGCAATGACGGCCCTTATTAATCGGCCCATATACTCCATTACATCACCAACCCCTATACAATACGTCCCATTGCTAGGCACAGGCTTCTTCTACAACTGAGAGGCATTAGGTTTTAGTCCACCACGCTGGTGCGGGTTGGCGGACCCCAAGTTTCCACTCGATGTTTCCTTTCACCGTTAAAGTAATTATTCATTATAAATACAAGCATAACAATGAAAATTGTGCCTAGGGCTTTGAACCTGCGACCACCGATATTCTCAACCACAAGCCTTAAACTCGAGGTCAACATAACTGTTACTGCATTATACATAATAAGTACTTTAAATGTACAAATGATGAATAAAAAGTGTCGCCTAAATCCCCGTTCCAGCAGCGGGACAACAGTTGTAGTGTAACAACATACACACGATAAAATATTTCTATCTTCGTGACAATAACCCACAAACAAGATCCCACTATCTTTCAAGTCAATGCATTGATTCTAATCACTGTTATACTCGATAGACGCAGTTCTGATATGCTGAAGATTATCATCTCTAAAAATCATCTTGATGACGATATCTCTAGATATAAGGAAATCACTGTACTACACACTATTCAGTACCGTACTCCAGAGAACCTCAAGTTTACAAATAAGATTAATGAGCAAACTTTCTAAATCAACTCCACGGCAAGTTTTCGGTATGCGAACACGTGCTGAAGCCATCGATCCGGTAGTTTTACAACTCTCCATAGTTTCATATGATCAAATAATCATTAAACCGTCCAATAACCACGAACTTCTTCCCACATCTATTGCGCTTAAACTGAATAAAATTTGAATATCGAGTGAAATACGTTTTAAATGTGGAAAGGTACTTATTCTAATATAAGGATTAAGCTACAAGTATTTTATAAAGCGCTTTATTTTGACTACATACCATAAGCTTTATACATAATACATATGCCTACATAGAGCAATCCTAGATGTGCGGAGAGGTTTCACAAGTTAAAGCGTGGTCATACCGTGAGCTAGACATAATCAAAATTTAGATTTTTTTGGCGTACTTTCTAAAACATAAAAGATTTAAAAAATCCTATTTCAAGGATTTTTTCTTCGCATAATAGGTACATAGAGTATAGATAATTATTCATTATCAAAACTTAAAGTAATAATGCAGCTATAAATTTATGCTAACAATAGACATATTTCAAGAAATTTATTCAACAATACATTAAGGTTTCAACATATATGTATATTGTATATGCTTAAACCTTTACCTACATAATGAATAAGAAATTACCAATGCTTATGTTTCCCGCCATTTTTCTCTCATGCAATAAAAACGTGTTAATAAAAAAGATAGTCAGTTTTTAGTCAAATTGAAATGAACCTACTTAAAAAGTTAAATAAAAACTTTAGGTTTCATTTTATTCTCAAAAGATAACGTTTTTAAAGGCGCGAAAATAAATTGAAATCTAGTTATAATGTCACTGACTCGCAAAATTAATGGGTCGTGGCTACAAGAAAAAAAATTAAATTTGAAAAATATTACCGACTTTCCTAAGACTACTTCTTTACTAAGCAGTTAACAGAAAATAGTAACTGTATCTTGTTATAGAAAATTATGTATGATATCGTTTGTTTTGTTCTAGACTCAAAGAGGTTGTAAAGGAATTTCTTTCAGATTATGGAATTCTTACTGGTCTGATAAGACGAATAGACTTTATTATAAGGCGACTAGTAAACTTTTGAAACCAAAAATGTATGTATTAAGATTAAAAGTGAGTGTAAAATCATAACCCAGAAGCTTGCCGCAAAACATTTAACATCCATGGTTAATGTATTTATATTATCTAACTGTGCCATCCAAGGCTCCTGTCAACTTTGTTCGCTTTAGACTAAGGATTTTTTGCGTTTGTAATGAGTTTTCCGCCGCAATTCATTGTTCTAATTTGATACAATGGTAAATTAGAACACGGTCATTAATCGATACTTCAAGAACTATTTAATACATATCTCAATATCCTTTGTTCAATAAATATGCAGATGACATTGCTAAAAATATTTCATGACATAAGTTAACATTCGCATAGAACTAAAATCAGCGCGCACAGTTAGTGAACACGCATAAATAATTCAAATAAACGAAACTTAGAACACTAGAAGCTAATGGGATGCGCACGAGCACGACCGTAAAATAATAGTCTTGATAACCTTAACGAATCGGGCTTCGGTACCGTTTAGTTAGCATTGTCGGGCGAGACATTAAAACCCCGAAAGTTCAAATACTTCTAGACGGACAGTTTGACGAACCGACAATTTCCGTATTGAATCTTTCATGCTGTTTCATTTTAACGGTCTTAGGAAATGAGCTGTTAATTGATCTACGGCGGATCGGGATACTTCAAAAGATATGATTCAATATGTCACTATTTATAAAGCGATTATGCCACCAGCTGAATTACTCTTAATTCCATAGCAATGACCTAAGTAGGTTTGCGATTCTTTTGTACAAATGCGTACTCTATGTATAATGAAACGACAAAAATGTGTATTATTTCAACATTTACTTTAAAAACAGTAACAAAATATTTTTAAGCATTCTGTTACCAAATTCCTTTGCGCTTTACGTGAAAACGTAAATGGTACGTTGGTTGCACGCAGTAAACCTGATAATGGAACAACCTTTTGTGTAGACTCCGAGTGCTTGCTGTAAAACGCTGAGCTCGCAACATTAAAATAATGTATTACTTTTGTAGTAAATATGAACTAGAATAACTTATCCTTGTCCCGTTTCACAAACAATATATTATGAGACATTAGTGAGATACGCTAGGCATTGAGCGTACTTAAATCTTTTAAATATATAAATGTAATCTTAACCGCTAATGACTTAGAACTTCCGTTCACAACAGTTATAGAATTTTTTTTCTTCTTCAAACGATGTCATTGTCACGAATGTGAACGCAAAGAATTGTGGGAATGTAAATTAGGAATGTGAATTTGATATTTCCAAAAACTAAATCTGATATGGCAACATTGTTTGTTCAATGTATGTACCTGTCAGTGTTATCGCGGATCGTGATTGATTTTTATATATAAAACGTTGAGACAGCTCGATTATTCAAGACTTAGATATTCGTAACGCTGAGATTAACCGAACAGTACTTTGAGCGCTATCGAAATATTCTGATAACAAACTGGTGTCGTGATACAAGTTTCAAAAATTATCTTATCGCAGCGGAGCCACGGTACAATTACTTTAAGTAAATACTAGAAATCATTTTACGCGAGTCTTTCTGTGGGTCATTGACCACAAGACTTTTTTTCAAATGCAAAAAACAAATATTGGCTCGGTACCGTGATGTATTACACCATTGGACTTGTCAAAGCCAAGTACGAGAGAATTGGCAGGCAGTGCAATCACGTGAATCCACGTGATTTTTAAAAAGCTACTATTTTATTTTGTTTAAACTGTGTATACAGACGGCACTGCCACAATGAAGCGGAACAAGCCCGATACACAAGTTGTTGATGAATGCGTAAGAGCGCCGAGGCGGCTGCGCTTGTGACATTTCCGTATAAAGGAGTGAGCAGCCGATAGATACGATAATATCTCGATGTAATCACAGATGCAGCGCCCTAGATATCTATCATCTCTGTCCAGAGAAGAACAAAGTTGGCATAGATATAGTGAGGATCAAAGTGCAGCGTGGGCGCACGACCCAATACCGCGGGCGACACAGAACTCGCTCACTCGCAACGGACCTTTTGCGTGTTGCACTCAACCGAACAATTAATTTGTTTATACGAGTAATAAAGCTAATGGACTTTATTACACTTCCTAGTGTGAAACGAAATTAGGATTATTTTTAAACGCTCCCATTAATAATAACTAGACAGCCGGACATTCACCACGACGCCTTATGGTAAGCTGCATGAGCGACGGTTACTGAATCTGAAACTATCTACTCTAATCGGACTTTTGTAAGGATTGGAATAAAACAATGTATACGAATTTGTTGTGTATTTCAATAAGTTTACAAGTATCAAGTACACGTCCACTGTATCTTATAGCCAATTGTTGTCCAGTCCTGCCCGACTACGGTTAAGATTAAAGTTGACTAAACGGAAACGCGCCGGTACCGTGCACTACGTACTCGAGATTGAGGTTATGTTGTGATAACTGTTTGGCCCGAAAGCCGGCAAGATTGTAACCTGAAATTTAATACCGAATTGGAATGGCGATAAGAGCCAAAATAGCTCGTAAGCGTGTTGTTCGGTGAGGTCGGTAAGGTGGCGGCGGATGTTGCGCGCGCACCCGGTATGGCCGCCACCGCACACCTGACTGCCGACACAGCTCGCAAATATAAGTGAATTACGACATGTCACACGTTCACGACATCTCGGAAGCCTCACGAGTCACAAGAAAACCAACACGCACACCACCGGCGCCCGCCGGCAACGCTAACCTCGGATCGTATCGAACTCTAGTAATCAGCTGATTACCAAACTTTTACCGGTGTTTATGTACGAAACCCCGCATTTTGTGACTGGAAGCGGACCGCGTTTCGCAACTGAAAGCCGGAGGAGGTCGTCTTCGCAGCAATAGACGAGAGTTCGGCCATCGCCGGCGGGCGCAATGATGCACTTCAGTCGGCGGCGCACCAGGAGCGCGGCCGGCCACTGACGAGCGTACCTGGACTAGTCTGCCAGCTGAGACCTCCGACGAACATCTTCCTGCAAGATAAACATAGCAATCAGAGGCGGAAAACGCAGCGGCAGAGCGCTTCTCTCGGCTTCGAGACGTACCCCGGGTCGTTGGGCACTTCTCCGGGGCTTCGGGCCGCATCCTGGTTCTGGGTCTCCATGGGGCTCGGTCGCCGGCACGGGGCGGGCCGGGCGGCGGGCGCACTACGACTACGAACGAGCGACGACGCGGCGGGGACGGCTCCCGGAGTCGCTCGGCTGCACTACCGACTACCGGCACGAGACTGGCGCGCCGCGGCGCACCCCTCCACGCAGCGGCCGCCGCCGCCCGCCCCCGCGCCCCGCGCCCGCCCCGCAACGCCCGCGCGACACCCGCGCCGCTCGCGCCGCCGCATCGATTCATTCACTTCGTACACAATTATTCATACGGCGGGCACGACGGACGCGAGGACCGGCGCGCTGCCACCACCACGTGAGCGCGCGGCACGTGCTCGGCCCCCCGCGCGCCGCCGCCCGCACCCCTGCGCCGACCGCCCGCCCGCGCCAGCACGCCCACCGCGCACGCACGCCGAGACACCCCCTCGCCGTGCCCACCGGCACAACAACTTTCATAAAGTTTAGCAAACAAACTCATACAAACAACACTTCATATTTAATCAGTTTTGATTAAACGTGCCATTTAATCAGTATGCATATTTTCAATAAAATTAAAAAAAAAAACTTTTCCACACTGATTAAAAAATTTTCGTTCCATTTATTTTTTGACTTGTTTCACTCATTGGCCAATACGAGTTACTCAGTATAGAAAAAATACGGAACTGAAAATCTAAGAAAGATACAAAAGACAGTTTGATAAAATCGAATTCCAAAGGTTACGAACAAGGTTCACCGAAAGTTGTAAAACAGAAAATCGAGCACGTGACACACGCCGGTAACCACGTGCGTAGCGCCGTGCTACGAGACATCGCTACGCCGGCGATCGCTACGGACGTCGAGTACTCGAAGCCCGGAGGGCCTTATGACTTGCTTTACTTTTAACTTTTTTATTTAGTAACAGTCACATTTTATTTTTATATCTTTTTCGTGTACTCCCTAATCTTTCAGTGTTTAGTGAGCATACTCCTATACAGATATACCACAATACATACATGAACGGTAGAATATTGTCGCATAATTAAGTTGACCCTAAAACTCGCGCAAATTGAACCCGCTTCATCCCTTTTAAATTAGATAAAAATATACCTTCATCCCGTTTCAATAATATAAATATAATTTATTTTTCGAATAATCTCAAAATTTTGGTTATTACTAGATCTTTAACCACCGACTTTAGGAACACATAAATTAAAAATAATTCCGTATTACTATTTTTAATATAACTTAACACCATTTTTCTCCATCTGACCAAAGCAGTTAATTATAAGTGGTGCAAAAAAAATAGCCTATGCGGGATTCGAACCTGCAAAGATTTTGACGCAAACAACCAATTAAGCCTGTGCGCTATTTCCATTAATTGTTATCATTTCGACTTTTTCAAAAAATGTTACATATTATATATTTTAAAAATAACAAAGATCATGAAACACATCTAAACATCGTTAAATAATAAATCAAAAACCATTTGTGTCGGGAAACACCAAGTTTATTTCTAATACAACATCCACGCGATAGCCGGATAGGGGCAGTGCTACACTTACAACCATTAAATTACAACCACAATAGAAACGAGTACGAGCGCTTCAACAAACATAAAAAACAAACAAACATTGAGCAATTAAAACAATAATTTTAAAAAAGGAAACAACATTTTTCTCCTATCAGTCAATGGTTTAGGCAAAAATTATCGATCAAGATGACAATAATAATAATTAAGTCAACTAGACTCACGAACGATATTTAAAACTATAAACGTTACGTTGCTTTTCAAGTAACGTCAAATAATTTAATCAATTGAAACAATATTAACAAAGTGATATTTATCGTCCACAAGTCCTATTCAAAGACAAATTCAGAATAAATGAGCATTAAAAACAAAAGGCGTTTTGCTCCGGATTCTGGAATCAATGAATTTATTTCATATATTATATTTGTCCAAGAGATGTTATAAAAATAAACCTCCATAAATGAAACATTTGGCACGTACTGGTGGCCCTTAATTATTACATATATTACTATACTCTTATATTATACGGACAACAACGTCAACTTTGTTTTTAATATCCATCCTTGCTAAATTTCACTTGAAAATTTTATTAGTATTTTCTCATGATGATAATAATCAAACACGTCATAATTTAAAACGCAACTTTTCGAAGTATCTCTTCCAATACTACAATAGAACAGCAATATTCACTTTTAACAAAGTGGAATAAATATTATAGCAACAAATGACTATTCAACATATTTGTGTCCAAAACTCGATCTAAATATTTAGAAAAATAAATTACTACTAGAATTAAACTCAGCTTCACAACAATATTATTTGATTCATATCAACTTATTGACTTACTTAGTCATAGTATGATGAACTAATTTATTCTACCTAAGAAATATTACTTAGAAATGCCAAACACAGCCCATAACATTATAGAAAACTTAACGATAGCAGAAACATTACCCGTTTTGACAGACTTATTTTAAAATATTAAGTACGATTTACAATTATATTAAAAAGCAATTGACAATACAGAAAAATGAATTTTAACATTTGAAAAATTCTATAAAAATAATTTCATCAAACTATTCAGTCGATAATTATAGAAGTACAGTTCATAAATGCGATATGTAACTAAGTTTTGATTCAATAAAATGCGCTTTATGTTACTATGTTTAAGATAAGTATAATACCCTAATCTTGAAAAAATAATTTGAGTTGTTCGTCACATAGCACACCCATAGTACATGAAAAAATATTTACCGACCATATTAAAGTATTTTTTTCGACGCCTTTAGTTACTATGGGCTTCCAAAAAACAATTATATGTTTTAAAAGAAACATATATCGTTACAATTTAATTCACACATCCAGTTAAAGCACATGACTTCTTTAACCCATTCACGCTATAAGAACACATTTTCCTCGATATTATTTGGACATTTTTCTTATGGTTAACTTTTTAATATCGATACACTAGAAACAGAAAATAAAATGAAAGAAAAAAAGGTGTACTATGTGATTTTTTGAGTTCAACAACAAAAAACACAGATTTATCCGTTTTTAGTTTCAAAAAAAATACATATAAAAATATACAGTTTCACCCATATTTTCTCTTCTATTGTTATAATCGTGAAGGGGTCAAACGCATTGATTAAGAAGTCAACATATTGAAACTGTTTATCACAATATAGAAAAATAAAACATTTTTGTTTATTTTTAAACACAGCCCTTTGACACACACTTACAAACTATATTATGTAGTGACATAAGAATTATTTGGCGGTGGTAACTTGTACTTATAACAAGATATAGTTATTATGAAAGATGGCAGGTACTATGGTTCAAGCTTAATAAACTAATCAATGATATATCAGAAAAAATACACTTTCTTCCTCAATAACCATGTAAATAAATATCATATGTGCAATATATAACACAACAAATTTCATATTTGTGAAAAAATTACATATTTTTGCTAGTGTAGTTCGTAATCCAGAGGTACTAAAAGCCAATATTTAAGCCTAAAATATTATTGCAAAATATATATAAACAAAAATACAGCCTTAAAACTTCAGTGCGCGTAGATATTTATATATTCAAGAGGTATACTATTTTAATTACGCAATTTTCTAAAGTAGATATAAGTATAAATTATAAAAATAATGAACGACGTATTCCTTTCACACATTATGATAATTAAATTTAAATTACATACATAAAGAACGACAACTGAGACAGACGTTAGTTTTATATACCTCTTTGATATAAATAAAAAATATAGTATATAGCTTAATTGCATAAAACTAGCTTAAGCATTGCGAATCTAAAAATTTATATAAAAATTGCACGCCAAGCGCTTTTAAAGCAGACATAATTATAAAAATTATAATTAATAGTATTGCAAATAAAAATCAATAAAGCATCAATATTTCGTGAGGAATGTAGTGCTTGAAAGAATGAAGTGTACATTTTATAAAAAATAGAACTGCGAAAAACGCATGGGTCTTTCAAAAGTAGCAAATTCCTGTTCTCAAAAATATTTTATTCGATTTACAGTAGCCGTAACTTACTTATCATGAACTCAGACTTTTTTAAAAGGTATATTTCAAATGGAATTCCACATTAACAAGATAATTAAAATAAATTCAAAAACTATTCCCATTGCACTAACATAAAATTGAATAGCGTAAGCATTACCAATTACATAATTAATACTCGAAATTGCACGCCAAATGCTTCTAAAGCAGATTAAATAATATAATGCTAAGCTCTATGAAAATAAGTATTTAAATAAAAAATATTGCAAATAATAAAATTAAAGCTTTCAAGTCGTAAGCATTGCTTGGCGATTTAAAGCAAGCATCGCATTTCATGATATATCAAATAAATAAATAATGATAAATAAATCTTTACACTAAAATTAACACTCCTTGTGATGATCCCATAAACAAATATTTTTGGATCATACAAACATTTTTTACGAGGTGAACAACTGCACCAAAAATTATGAAATCGTTGAAATGTTACAGGAAATAAAATAAAATAGTATCAATACCTTTAAACCATTAGCAGTTGCGGTCGATTGCACCCAGACATGTCTAATTTTAACTTAAACACATTTAACGTTCTAAATTTAGGTGAGTCTGAGGCGGCCTTTATACTTTTCTATTGATCTCAAACACAGAAGAGTTTATATCTGCTACCTAAAAATGTATAACATCGACGAACTATTGGTAAGCTACATACATATACTTAATGTCATCTAATAAAAAAGCAAGCATACATGCATATTACGCAATGGATTTCAGATATTTCAAATTTTTCAATATTATATGGAATCAATTATTAAAATTTACTGTTTTACACAACAGACACTGAATGGGTATTCACTACATAGACAAAATACCCAACATTTTCCTAACCTACATTTCTATCTCTGACTGGAAAGTAAGAAGAGATCCTAATTTGTACTTCTTTGCAAATAAATGCACAACCCTAATACACATAGCGTTAATAGAAGACAATGTTACTGCAATAAGTTATCTCAAATCAAAATCAGTGTCGACCATGAAAATTGGCAATCTAAATTTCGTATTTCGTTTCGTGGCAGCTAAATGATAAACAAATATATCGGAAATCACCTATTTGCACCACTTTTTTTACGACTTACGAGAAAATTCTATGGGCAAAAAAAGCAATGGCTTTTTCCACATTAATCTAAAGTTTAAATATCACGCATTATCATTGACTCCGCGTCAACGCCTCACTATAAGGTAACATAAGAGGTAGTTGAAACATAATCCTACTTAGCGCTAATCACTTATAATTTAATCGTAACACCAGCAAAATATGATGAGACATCTCTTCGGAAATATATTATAATCATTTAATAGATTTAATCTAATAAGAAATTTTGTAGATACGATTATATTCTATACTTAGTTTACTTTCAAATTCTTCTAGATACTTGTATACGGTTTTAGAATAACGTCTAAGAGACTGGATTAAACACCTAGTAAAATTGGTAAAGAGAGATCGTTAAAATGTTATCTTCATGGAATGATATTTGGTACATTAATTATTCGCTTGTTGAGAACTGTCAGCAGTGGAAGACAACAACGCAGAAAGAGTCGCGTGTGTCGCACTCAATGTTCCCGATGTTGGACTCACAATATTGGAAGTAACGAGGCCAACGTTACTTATGCCAATATTATTAAGACCAACATTATTTATTCCAACTTTATTAAGCCCAGTGTTGTTAATTCCAACATTATTCAGCCCAGTGTTGTTAAGTCCAACATTGTTAAGACCAGTATTATTAAGGCCAACATTGTTAATCCCAGTATTGTTAAGTCCAACATTATTAAGCCCAGTGTTATTAATACCAACATTTTTGAGTCCATTATTATTAATGCCAACATTGTTGAGTCCGTTATTATTGAGGCCAGAATTGTTATGGCCTACATTATTAAGCACAACATTGTTATTTATCAAAGGACCCCCAGTTCCTGAGCTAACGATGGTAACGTTAGGAGGTGCGGTGACGTTATTTGCAAAACCAGTTGACAGCACTTTCTGAGTGTTGTGCATCACGAAAGACTTTGTCGAACCTGTGCTGCCCAATGTAAGTACTTTTTTCAACATAACTGAGGAGTTGCATGCGTTGTCGATCATATCTTTGGTGGTAGATATGCTATCGTAGTCGTTTGCACTTGCGGTGACAGAAGTGCTTATTTTAGGCGCCGTTGTGTGTATAAGCGGGCGCACTGAGCTAACGTTAAAACTTACTGCTGACGTCACGGATGTGAGGTTGGTTCTGTTGACGATGTTACGCGACACGATCGCATTGTGGAGTATGTTGCCGGTTGGGAACGATTTGGACGAGACGTTGACGTACTGTGTGGGAGTGCCGAGTATGGTGGCGTTGGACGTGCGAGTACCGAACCCTATTATAGTGCTTGCCGTACCTTGGGACATCACTGTGCTGAACGTACCGGATTTTGTGTTTATCGGTATCCTGCAAAGAAGGAAAAAAATAAATTTAATATAAGTATGCTAAAGTTACAAAACAGTCTAACTCATGTTAATGAAGAGGCGGATATATTTTCCAATGTCATGTCATAATTACGGAACCATCTTTGAACCTCTTGTTCATAAATAAATATAATTTAGTTACTAACTGTTCCTAAATCTAGAGGAACGGCAGAGTTAGGACAAAGTTCCACACCAGATATTCATCAAATTTCTTTATTTCTTTCATTAGAGATATTTTTATAGTCCCTACTAATTTATAAATATGCACAATCATGATGGAAGCTAAACACACTATTTATAAGCCAATACACTTTACTAATCTGCGTGCTCGGCAGACCAAAAACCCGTGGGTCTCCGCAACAACTGAGAGGATCATGGCAATATCCATCATCATCATCAGCCCATACACATCTTACTACTGTACCCAGCCCTACTCTACCACATCTTACATTAAAACTACACAACTCACCCTCGAATCATCTGCGAAGTGGACCCAGGTATGCTCTGTATAGTGACCGTGGCTTGTGGCAGATGATGTACGGTTCTCTGCCCAGACGGTTGTATGGCGGAGCTGGTGTAGTAGTGCACGGTACTGCCGGTGATGCGGGGCGGCGCGATGTGGGCCACCGGCACGCTGTGGACCATCCCGCTTGTGGTCGACGCCACTGTGATGCACTTGGTTTGGTTGCCTGTGAACTGCCGGGTTTGGGGATTATTTTCCTGTTTTGTATACGGAATAAGCGTATTGAGGGTAAATAAATAATTAATTATATGCACCATTCTAGGTTGTAGAGGAGGCAGTGGTTGGCAAGGGTATTTATATGGACTGAAAAAGAAGTGTTGTGACTGCAAGTTAGGTGTATTGATATTTAAATGGTTTATTATATCATAAAATGTCATTGGCGAATGATATTTTATGATATAATAAACCATTTAAATATCAATACACCTAACTTGCAGACACAACACTTCTTTTGTCTTGTGTCCTTTTTTTTTAATGTTTTGCTGCAACATTTCTTGGAAAACGAAGCGGTAAAAGCGAAAACCTCGAAAACATAAATGGATTCTTTTCTAAACTTCATAGTTAAAAAAATATTCTAATTCAGTTGGAATTGGTCTCGAGACTACGTAGCTTTAAAAGCCTGAACAGTTGCAATTGCGGTTTTTGGCCTATTTGCACCTATAAAAACGCTCAAAGCAATTTTGCCTTTAAAGACAAATGCCAAACTGCCAACAAATTATAACTCTTGTTATGAGAATTCTAAAGATAATGGGAAAATTAGAAGCTTCAATAAAAACCTTGGTTAAAACTTACATTAGTAGTATTCAGAGTACTTCCCAGATCGAACTCATCGCCAACCAAAGTTATTGTATCTGGATTGGCCCCCGTCAATTTTTCTATAGTCTTCCTCGCATCAGCATCACTTTCAATATTTACCAGATTTCTGCTCAAAAATTCAATATCGGCATCCAGCAAACCATCAACCAAGTCACTTTGATCGTCGCTTTGTTTACAAAGCCCAAAAGGATTCATTTCATCATTCTCGAGTTTAATATCTTCAACTTTAATATCATCCATACTAATATCATCTATGTTTTCCACTTTTATATCATTCACTTCTAGATCTTCCACTTTGATTCCTTCAACTTTAATCTCATCGAGATCTTCAACTTTTATATTATCCACTTTTATGTCGTCCATATCTTCAACTTTTATGTCTGCGAAATCCGTGTCTTCCTTCATGGTGGGAACATCTGAGAAATCTCTGGTATTATCACTCGTAGAAATATTGTATGCATTGAAACTATCGCTATCAAACTCTTCTTGTGGCAATGTTATTTTCTCTTCCTTATATTTCTCTTCTTCTTGAACGTTGCTTGAGGATGGTAGAGGACCTTCTGTGTTATTAACATCTCCGCAAAGAGTCCGTTTAAGTACATAAGACTTTATCTTCCTTAGCATAAATAATGGAACTTTAAAGCCAGTTAATTCGCCGAGCATTGGCAGAGAACTGTGTTTATACGTATCACTGTTGGCAAGCTCTTCGATGTCTTCCAACACCTACAATAAAAAAAGGCTGTGTAATAAACTTGTTGCAACATACGTTACTACCACCAGTCGATAATAAAAGAGCACAACAATTTAAGGAATAAATTTACTTATTATGCTATAGTTTATTGATTAGCATGTGAAGTTAGAGGAAACGAAAAGTCATGTTTAAATAGTAGTAACGTTAACTATAGCTTATAAGTAAAGCGGCCAATGCAAAAAAAATACATACCATAATATAAGTTTTCCCGCCAATAGCGTTCACCAAATTGTGGCAAGCAATCCATTCCTTGTCGGCGGTATCTGCTGGGTATCTCAGTAAGCCTGCATGTCTGGTATACAACCGCCCGCGAGAATTTCCTAACCCGAGAACCTAAAATAATAAATATATATAATTGCTTAAATAAGACAATCCTTCTACGAATATACAACTTAAGCTTAAACAAAATTAATAATACAGCCAAGAACCTTCTCAAATTAAATTAAATTTGGCAGCTACGTGGTAGAACTAGAAACCAAGACAAATGTTTGATCCACTAGTTAAAAAAAAGTGAAAGTCACACAAACTCAAGTAAACTCAAGTGTGTAAGACTGTGAAGTCTCTCATAGTTTCATTTTTTACGATCAAATTATTTTCTCTTCGATAAAATATTTTATGTTTAAAATTAAAGCTAAATTATTACTACGAGTCTCTAACATAACAAAACAATATTATTATATGTAATTTTATATAACACTAGCTGTCCCGGCAAACTTCGTATCGCCCTACCAGTCAATGAATGTCTTGTTACTTATTAACAGAATTTAATTTTTAATTACTTAGGTATATCATCATCCCCTTGCCCTGGTCCCAATTAATTATTTGGGGTCGGCGCAGTATCTCTTCTTTTTCCACACATCCCTGTCAGCCGTCATGTTTTCATTCACCCCTTTCTTTTTCATATCTTCTGTCACGCACTCCATTCATCTCTTTTTTGACCTCCCTCGGCTCGCCCATCTATCCACTTTCATGTTCATCACTTTTTTTCCTACATATGATTAACTCCGTTTCTTAATGTGCCCATACCACGACAGACGGTTTCCTTTCATCTTTTCTATCACAGGAGCTACTTTCAGACTTACCCTAAAGTATTCATTTCTGACTCTGTCACTCCGTGTTATACCACACATCCACCGCAACATTCGCATCTTTGCTGCATGCAGTCGTCTGCAGTCTTCTTCGTTGACCATTTTTTTTTCTTTTTCAGCACAGCTGCTAGCTCCCTTGACCTACCATTCATGGTACCTACATTCCAACTTGCATACCTCAATCTCATTTCCCGGGCTAGTGTGTTACGTTGCCCCTGCCCGGGCTGGTGTAACAAACCTTGCCCATTTCTCATAGGAACCGGGTGCTGCCCCTGCGCGTCGGCTACGGGGGACGGCCTAGGCCCTGTCACCTTTCTTATTATACATACTGTATAAATGTTTTGGCAAATGTTTTACGGCCGCCCGCCTGTCTGACACCAACTCTCCTTGGGGCTTTCATTGTTTTGGTAAAGGGGTAGAGATAGCGTGTGTTTGGGTACAGGATATTGCAGGTAAGGATATTTGGCCTGATGGTAAGGATGCCACAGTCCCGGATAAGGAAGTAGTGGGAGACTCCAACAGCTCGGGGGGCCGAGGTCGCGAACTCATAGCCCTGTTCCATGACTGGCTAGATCAATGGAAAAGGCATCCCCTGACCATTTATTAATATTTCTTGAAGGAGATTTAGAGTATTTTAGATATTCAAGCATAATAAAAATTTAAAAATTAGGCACTACCAAGGAGATTTGTTACACAAAATAAATTTCTGAACTGAATGTTAAGGCGTGTAACATTTGAAAGCCAAAAAATGTCAATCCATTGTCATGAGAATTCTGCATTTTTAACATCTAAAATACGCAATAATTCGAATGTTATAGATACATATTGTCGATTCAAAATGCTTATTTTAATAAGTTCTTTTATTTGAGGGAGCCTCTAACTGCATCGACGGGATAAACATTAAATGACAGGAAATTTTGTATGGTGTTAAAGTTCAAAATGACTTAAGTATCATTACGAACCTTTTGTATGGGAATATAGAAAAGTATTATTTTTAGAGCTTTTCAGGCAATTATTAAAATGTATCTCTCCGTAAGAACAATCCTCGTACTTCAAGGAATATTATAAAAAAAGAATTAGCGAAATCGGTTCAGCTGTTCTCGAGATTTGCGCTTAGGAACACATCGAGCAATTCATTTTTATGACATAGAACTCCTCCACTACGATTTAAACTTTATTGTATTGTATTAAAGTTTAAATTGACTTAATTATTGAAACGAAACTTTTGTATGGATAAAGAAAACAATGAAAAGTCCCACGGGAACGCTATCGAACGGGATAAAAAGTATCCTATGTCCGTCTCCTGGCTCTAAGCTACCTCCCTACCAATTTTCAGCCAAATCTGTTCTGCCGTTCTTGAGTTATAAGTGGTGTAACTAACACGACTTTCTTTTATATATATAGATAGCTTTTGCTCGCGACTCCGTCCGCGTAGACTACAGGGTTGAGATCAGAAGGAAAATAAGTTGTAGTCTATTTTACTTCTCAGAGTCCTATTTATGTCCATACCAAAATTCATACAATTCGGTCAAATTGTTCAAACGTGAAACCGTAACGCGTCGATCGGCGCCTTGTGCATCATTACTGCGCGCTTGATCAATATTTTAAAACTGCAATATCTTCTAAGATACTTAGTGAAATCAAATGATGTAAAGGGCAAATTTATTTAAAATTAAATACTTGTAATGAATAACGTATTTATTTTGATGAGGATTAATATCATATTTATAAAAACACCTTCACAAATAAAACTTTATTTTAAAATAAATTTGGTTAGGATATAAAACGTTATAGTGAGCCAACCTTAAAAAATAGACATATGCTGTCGCGGACTTTTATTTAGAACTTTTAAAGAGGAACATTTCTTTCATACATTATTTTAGCAAAACTTTAACCGTTTCCGCAGCGCACGCCGCGGAAGCTCACAAAAAGGAAAAAATGTCCCCGATTTCGAAACATTCTTTATTGCTGCTCCGCTCCTATTCGTCGTAGCGTGATGTTATATAGCCTATAGCCTTCCTCGATAAATGTGCTATCTAACAGTGAAATAATTTTTCAAATCGAACCAGTAGTTCCTGAGATCCTAGCGTTCAAACAAACAAACAAACAAACAAACTCTTCAGCTTTATAATATTAGTATAGATACATAAATTCAACAGTAAACTAACCTTATGAGCATGAGATCCCATGATGAACAATGTATCCTGAGTGAGTCTCTCCGGGTTCCATTTATCTGGATCCCTAATAGCGGGCGAAGGCAATGGTGACGGGGATTCAATCTCATTTTCCTCTTGCTTGATCTTTTTACGTTTCACAATGAATTCAGATTCATATTCATTGTCTTTGCGCTTGGTTTGTAACGGACTCTGCAACTGTTTTACAAAAATATTTAGTATACAGAAATAATGTCATAAAATATATCAAATACATTAACAAATAGTGCCGAAAACAATAACTAGACTTTTCGGCATATAAAATACCCAAAAGCTAAGACATGACATGTGCCAAGTGCCACAGTTTGAACCATCTCTGAATGATTATTAGAAGGTATGAGGAAAAATAATGTAAGATGCTTATTTCAACATTTTTTGCGGCTTACACATTTTCCTTGCAGCAGGGGACTTGACCACAGCTTCTGGTTTTAAAGCAGCTTCGCATTTGCCCCACGTTTTTTTAGTATATTACATACAATAACATTAAGTATACTTAGGTCTATAATAAATAATCACCAGGACTGGGTGGTAAAAGTATATAAGAAAATCTTTCCTTTCATATAATAGTATAACATAATACACCCACATTATTCTGCTTACTGAACTTAGAATCAGTACTGTTACTAGATTCGGAATCACTGTTTTCGTACGAAGACTGTGCTGGGCGTGACGGTGTTGTGTACAACAGGCGAGTTGCATCCAACATAGCTCTGCAAACTGCACGGACCTAAAAAATATAAATATTGACCACATAAACACAGATGTGACAAATTGGTCTTATTTTGAAGTCTTACTTAGGCATCTATAAAGCCCACATTTTGCTTTTTAGGGAGACTAAATGTGACTGATGACAAATTTCCCACCATTGGGTATTTTGCCCTTCCCAGATAAAATAAGGCTGCTTTAATTTGGCTGTGTTAGCCACCAGAACACAAAAACATATGGCATAAAGCATACAAATAATGTTTTAAGTGGGGACAAATTTCTATCTCCCACCACTCAAAAGAAATTACACCACTCAAATGTATTTGTTTTATGAGCCCCATACATAATTACTTAATAACTATAATATTACCTGATCTTCACTCACAGACTCATCGCCCAAATTAAGTCTTATATTGTTTACAGCAGGTACAAAGAATTTCTGAAAAATAATCAAAGTTTTTTTTTACTTTTTTCTATTATGATTAAAGGTCAACAGTAGATTTCTCAGGGCCTGAATTACATTTTATCATCAGCTCATATGCCCCACTACTATGCATGGGTCCTCTTTACAACTGATAGGGTGATGATGAATTTTTTTTTAGTTCTATGTATATTTATATAAAATAACTAAAAGTTAGCATTAAAATGAGATTATTGAAAGAATTTTAAAATACTAAAGACCAATCATAATATTATATACTTTCTTATAAGAAAAACCTGATTAATTATATCATTTTAGAAGTATTGTACAGCCGTACCTCCAGATATTTTTTAATGACTTGATCAATTTCTCTAGTGACTGCCGACTGTATTGTTTGTCTCAACATATCAAGAGACTTATTGGCACTGGCTCTGAACTCGGCAATAGGTCGTGAATGTGGTTGCACAGGCCCTGGCAGGCTAAATCTTCTGTGCATTGCTGCCAAAGTATTGATAGCAATTTGCCTTGTAACAGGCTGCTTCTGGAAGCAAATGTGCAATGTTATGAAAATGTTTAAACTATGTTGTAAATATCTTAGATAATAGGGCTATCAGTTTAGCACATTTTGGTTGTTTAAATTGAGCACAAGTTAAATATTAATTCACAAAATAAAATAATATGCTAATAATTTATGAGAATGTTTGAATAATTAAATTCCCACTGTGCATAGAACATTTATTGGTACATTTGTACCTCTGTGTATTAATCAACAAAAACAAAATGATTACATCCTTGATCAACACTGTACTAAACAAACAGTAAAAACATACACTAAGATAAGAAAAAAAATAAACAACAGCTATGGTCAATTATAATGCTATTTTCACTTTTAATTCTTTGATACAAGTCTTATTTCCTTCCAATTAATTTGGACAGCGTTTCGAGAAAAGGGTACAAATATGTGTAATGCAGTGCTAATCTTACCGTCTGCATATTGGTATTCGCGCTTGAACGAACACTTGCAGCCTTAGAAGGAGCTTGGAAGTTCCATGAAGTGTTTGAATTATCAGGAAGCGTGTTTTGTTGCGACGCTTCTATATTACTCCAGTTTCTTTGAACCACCATTTCGGATCGATGTTTAAATAACTTTCACATCAATATGCATGATAAAGTAATACCGAGCTCTCTTGCGACATTTTGTTGTGTTACATGGTATTTACACATTCAACAGTTTAATTCATATAATTAACACAAACATAAAAACTACAAGCTACATAAGTTCTCCCTCAAATCGTTAATCGACCATTAGAAAGGCGTCAACTTTTGTTGACAGCGACGAATCGATTGAATCGATCTTTTTAAGTAGAGTAGTAACCAGTATCACATTATCATTTTACCAATGCAATCGATTTGGTCACTTAAATAATAATCTAAACGAATAAATATCGATAAGTTGTTAATTTTATGAGATGTAGATGTAGAATTTAAACATCAGAGGGATGAATAGAAACGGATTTTTATTCGTTACGATGAAAATAGAGAATGGTGAATAATGTAAGCTGGACTAATTTTGTGAGAATATCGCGCTTCAGCGAGCGAAATAATATTGTATTGATAGAACTTGTACACTGAATCGACGAAAGGTAAACGTGCCGAGTAAGTAGTAACCGACAATTTCATAAAACTAAACTTCCTGTTTGCAATTCAAAATTGGAAATAAAAGCGTAAATGTGAATTATAACCAAGAAAAATTATTTATTTTTACGTCAATCATTTTTGTTTATAGCTAAATATATTTAAAATTGATTAATTAATTTGTTGGTATAACAAGTATCTAATAATTGGTTAATAATAGAATATTTAAAATATCATCATAATATGGCTATGAAGACATTTTTTGCGAACTATAACGCAAGCAGAAAATACTATTTAAATTAGTTAATGATTTATTACACCTGCAATGTAATACGTGCCCTTCTCGTTGAACATTTATTATTTTGTAATTACTGATCAATAGGCCTATGTCCAGCAGTGGACGAATATTAGCTGTTGTTGATGATGATGATGATGATCAATAGTACTTTCTTCACTATTTACTCTGTTTATTAGGTCTAAGGCCTAAGCCCCAGTTTGTGAGTGAGTAAAATTTCTTTTAATTTAGTTGATCCGCAAATATTATTTTCAATAAATTCCTATGTACCTACTTAGTTTACAAAATTTTATTTTGAGAAAGAAAGTCAAAGTCAACAAACAATCGTCTTATTTATAGAACTTTTTTCATAAATTCTATGCTTCATCATCATCATCAGCCAATTTTAGTCCACTGTTGGACATAGGGCTCCCCCAGTGATCTCCACCGGGATCGGTCGAAAGCCGCCTGGCAGCCAGCGACGTCCTTTCTTTTATTATTATATTATTATATATTCTATGCTTACAAGATTGAAATTCTAAAAATTATACTATTTTTAAATTTTATATTGTTACAATCTTAATGAAATGTAATATGATGCAAACCTTAAATCATTTTCTTTGGGAAATATTTGTAGGGCTGGCAACATCGTATATTTGGCTAATAAAAATTTAGGTATTTTCCGATATTTTTCATTCTGTATTTGTCTTCAATTTACACCCACAAGAAGTGAGAGCGGAGTATTTATTACTTTATAAATTCAAAGAACACGTAAGTCTTTTCAATTTTGTGCCTCTCTTTGTTGTAATTCTAATTTATTTGACTTTACCATTGATTTTGCATATCGACATGTAGGCGATACCGTTTTGTCGAGTCAAGTGAATATTCTATAGTACCGCTACTCAGTTTATTTTATACCGTTCTTTGGGCTGGACGAATTGCCGTTCGTTTTGAACTTTTAGCAAATTGATAAGGTAAGGCCGGTATTTAATACTATTAACGGAATGAATTGATTAATGCTGTGGTTTTTGTATTTTTGCCAACCTTTTTATGGTTTTCTAAACATATATTTAACACCTTTCAAGCCTGTTGAACTTTGTACCATACTATAAACCTGTTTTCAAGGCTTTAGGTAACTAAAATAAGTTATGTTTTATGTTTGCTAGTTAAATAATTGTTTAAGATATCAATGTATACAGAATTATTAAATTTCATAAAAGTGATTTAGCAAAAAAAATTGAATTAGGCAAAAAAAATTGGTAAGATTTTCCTTATCTGTGAATGCATGTATTTTTTATATTTGAACAGATTCAGTTAAAATAAATGAAAAAAATATAGGTATCTATACCCATTAAATTAAAAATGTATTGTTCGTTATTTATTAATAACAACATTATTATAAATTATTTAAACCTAATGCGGGCTAATGACCTATATGATAGAGGGGTGTGGCCAATTAAACATTTATGTATCACAAATGCATAATATTGGATGTCAAATAACTACCAGTTGAATGGGCAGTATACAATAATATTATTATTGTATACAAGAGCCTGTTTGCAGTATTGTTAAGCAATAAAGACAAGTCATAGTCCACACTATTGAATTCTATGCTATATTTATCATGCTAGTTTCACTCAGTATTCTTAAAAAATATTTAACCTTGAATAATAATTGCTGTAACTACTATAACTCTTCTATTTTAAGAGAAAGTTTTTAGTTAGGAATGGAACTCTGTAGATTTGTAGTTACTTGTACATTTTTAAATTTTTTGTTCAGCATTTATGTGGGCTTTTAAAGAATGTTAATGGCATCAAGATAATGTTATCATTGAACAATGAGTAAATAGTACATATTGCATAATAACCACAGTATGCAAAATAAAAGCCAATTCAACAGTTGTATTTATATTTGAGGTTGACCTTATATTGTGATAGCGGCTTTGTTGACCATTTTTGTGCTGATTGACAAATATTTTGATCTTAATATTTATTTGGTAAATAATGAATGAAATATTTTAGTTAGTAATTATTAGTCTTAAAATTTAAAACCTCTATATAACAGTAAAAAAAAAACATGTGAAACATAATCTCTACTAATTATGTTTGCAATACAATAATGTCCAAACAAAGTTATTAAGATTAAAATTTATTTTTATCTATATCAATAAATCATTGATATATTAGTAAATTATTGTATTTTGTCTCCCTTTTATTATAATTACTTATTAAATAATATCTCATTTCAGATTTGTCAAGATGTCGAAGATCAAGGCTGGACCCGTAGTTGACATCTTGGGTGATGAGATGACAAGAATCATCTGGGATCTTATTAAGGAAAAACTGATTCTTCCTTTCTTGGATATTGAACTTCATGTTTATGATTTAGGTATGGAAAACCGTGACAAAACTGATGACCAGGTCACAATTGATTGTGCTAATGCTATCAAGAAGTACAATGTTGGTATCAAATGCGCGACAATTACACCTGACGAAAAAAGAGTAGAGGAATTCAAGTTGAAGAAGATGTGGAAGAGTCCTAATGGCACCATCCGTAACATTCTTGGTGGCACCGTCTTCAGGGAAGCCATCATTTGCAAGAATATTCCCCGTCTTGTAACTGGCTGGGAAAAGCCTATAATCATTGGCCGTCATGCTCATGCTGATCAGTACAAGGCTACTGACTTTGTTGTACCTGGTGAAGGCAAATTGGAACTTGTTTTCACTCCTCCTTCTGGAGAGCCAATTAAGTATGTGGTGAATGAGTACAAGGGCCCAGGTGTAGCCCTTGGTATGTTTAACACTGATGCATCCATTATTGACTTTGCCCATTCATCATTCAAATATGCTTTGGAGAGGAAATATCCTTTGTATCTAAGTACCAAGAACACTATCCTCAAGAAATATGATGGTCGTTTCAAGGATATCTTCCAGGATATCTATGATAAGGAATACAAACCACAGTTTGAAGCTGCTGGTATCTGGTATGAGCACAGGCTTATTGATGACATGGTAGCTTATGCCATGAAATCGGAAGGTGGATTTGTTTGGGCGTGCAAAAATTACGATGGAGACGTCCAGTCCGACTCCGTAGCCCAAGGTTATGGTTCACTTGGTCTCATGACATCAGTGCTTATTTGCCCTGATGGCAAAACTGTGGAAGCTGAGGCTGCCCATGGTACTGTGACCAGGCATTTCCGTTTCTACCAACAAGGAAAGGAGACCTCCACCAACCCTATTGCTTCGATCTTCGCTTGGACCAGAGGATTACTCCACCGTGCCAAGTTGGACAATAATGACGAACTTAAGAACTTTGCAGAAACACTTGAAAAAGTTTGCATTGACACCATCGAATCTGGCGTTATGACCAAGGATCTTGCTATTTGCATCAAGGGAATGAACGGCGTGCAGAGATCTGATTACTACGAAACATTTGAGTTTATGAACAAACTGGCCGAGAATTTAAAAGCGGCTTTGGGAAAATGACTACTTTGTAAGAGGAAGTGTAGTTTGTAAACTACTTAATTTTTACACTATTGTAATCTTTGTTACAGAGGAAGTAAGGGTATTTTGTATTTAAAGCATTTATTTATTAATATTTATTACCTTAATAAATGCATTTTTAATTATCTATTCATTCTATTCATTTGGTCTGTCATTTTGGTATTTAAATTCGGGTACTAATTATAATTTCTAATCAACTTAGTGTTGTTTTCGGTAAACGCTCTCCCACGCGTAATCTACCTATTATTTGTTTTATCGCTTTTGTCGTAATACTATGTGACTGGCTCAGTGTGGCGTGATAACATGAGATAACGTCAGACTTGCAATTATCAATGAAACAACAAGTTTATTAGGGTTCTCTGGTTAAATAAACTAGATAACAAATTTGATGTTTGGTTGCATCGTTTTATAACTATTAAGATAGTAATTGCAGAAATTATAAAGCGCGTTGCCAGCCACCTTGCGGATATCGTCACCCCACCTAGCCAGAGGGCGTCCTATACTACGTTTGCCGAGCCGTATTGTGACTATTGTGACCAATAGTGGCGTGCCATAGGAGAGGCCTATGTCCAACAGTGGACGATTAAAGGCTGATGATGATGATGATGATAAAGCGCGTATTATTCAAAAATCATGCGTTTTGTGAAAAGCCGAATTTCCTTCAAAATAGGTACATTTTGCTGTTTTATTTTGATAAAATCCTACTGAATTCTAAACACATCAATTTTGTTCGCTCTTAGCGCAACAGGATTGATGACAAACTTATCGTAACAAAATATCTAAACACAATAAAGTATTTTACTTGTCAGGTATGGAATATTTATCAGTTGTAATTTTAGGTTCTTTATAGTAACGATTTCACAGTAGTAAGTGCTTTACACATATGGAATCAAATATTGCCGTGTCATAGTGATGATATGCTAATTAAATGACTTATTTAAATATGTATGTTCGAAACAGAAAAGTGTAATAAAACGATAGTGTTTGTGGTAAATTTGGAAGTTTATGTAATACCAAACGAAATACTGCAATTCATGGCACTCGTTACTAGTCGGCCTTGAATTTTCTATTAATATAGTTACGCAGACGTGACAATTAATTATGAGTAATTTGCATTAGTTACCGTCAAGCAGCGCCGGCCTCAAGGTTCATGCACGCGGTCGAGAATCTCGGCGGTCGCGGGTTCAAACCCCCAGGCACACCCCTCTGACTTTTCGGAGTTAAGTGTGTATTCATAATGAACTATCACTTGCTTTGACGATGTGGGAAATCATCGTGATGAAATATTGATGAAATGAATCTTAATGATTTTACTTTATTTTTTTATAATTTTCCTGATGTTTTCCTACGCATTTATATGTACAAACACAAACAGTCTTACGTCTTTATCTTCGATGAAGCAGACAAAGGTGAATATCTGCACAAGAATTTCCGATTGGATAAACCCTGTCACTGCCCAAGCTGAGAATCTAACCAGGTAACGTCACGGCCTACACTTGTGCCGCGAGACCACGAGGCAGACATAAAACACCCATATGAAAAATATTTTATATTTTAAATTCTCGGCGAATATACAAGATTCATGATTATTGCTTGCCTCGTTAAGATTAAGATTCGCGTCACTTATTAACATAATTATGCAATGACTTAAACCTAAATCTACAATTTACTGATCATACATCGTAATCAATTTACGTAGGTTCTTCATAAACTCGCACATACAAGATTTAGAAAGCGAACTTCGCTTGTGCCTATAGTTGCCATTAAAACGTCATTATTTAGTACTTATTTTAATTGGCTTTCATTTCACCTCTCACCCCAGACTTGTGAGAAAATTTCTTATTACTTTGTAAAAAATTCTAAAATTATCATAAAATTATCAGACTAATGTCTAATTTTATAGTTCGTAAGTTAAATAGATTAAATATTATTGAATCCACTGTTACCCAATTATTTTTTAATGCATAAGTCAACGTGATCGGTGACAAAATTATTAGTAAAATTAGCAAATATTTTAGTAATGCCGTACTTTCATGGGGCTATGATTCCAACGGAGCAAAGTAGCTCGGTGCATCCTAAACTGATAGGTAAGATGCATTATTAAAATTCACGCAAGTGCTAACCAACTGAGATTTGTGGGTTTATGGTTAGCTGGATATAACTATTTTTTACATTTAGTCAAAGATAATCTTATCTCTATTTGTTCCCTATCAGTCAAAATTGTTTTTATGTGACATATTGATAATACAGGCATGATAAAATAGAGTTGTATTCATTTGTGAGTGTTTGATTTACTCCTTCCATTTTTATTGTTCTAATGGATGGAAGCCGCCGCCTAACTGTCTGATTCCTAAAATAGACCGTTGCGACTAATTCGTTATCATAAAGAGCAATTTACCTACAATCTTCTTAGACGATGTCGGATACGCGCAGACATGCTTGGACGCATTATTAATTATTCATGCCTTTAAAACAAGATGTAGCGTTATTAGAAAAGTACATGCTGCATATAAAATAGTTTAATCTACTAGATAATATGGTTTTATTAGACTTTATTTTTTTACCTATCGCCATTAATATTTAAACTGATGTATGATGAACTTAGAGGTATGTATTCGCAGTAGTTTCTAGCTATGTAAAAAGGGGTGATAATGAATTTGTACATACCGCTGTTCTTGTTCTTTCGTTTGTGTTTCGATTATTATGTTTTTAGTTCTACGTAATATAGATGTTATGGGCAAAGTGATTAATGCGAGCAGTATTCATAATTCCCGGGCAATATGAATAATGCACAATAAGAATGGGAAATGTGATTAATTACAATCTAAACTCACCTATTTATCACATTTCCTGGGCATTATGAATATGGCTCCACGATGATCGGGCAATGTAATTAAAAGGTAAATTTTTACGTGGTGCCTAAAATGCCATCACAGCAGCAGTTGTTCTAATAAATAGATCAACTTATTTTTTTTACAAACTTATTTTTTATTATTTAAACGAAGCCGATGACTTAAATTATTTAAATTTTTATATACCTAATTTGAAGCTTTTTAACTTAAGCGTAAAAAACTTTTTATACTTTAAACTTAAAAATTGATTTTAAGTTTCATGATCACAGATCATGAAGATCATCCGTGTGTGGTTTAAATTTTATTTTTTAAGTTTTATTTGATTATGAAAACTAGCGAGTATTTTTTTTATTCAGCTTAGCGGCAAGATATGGCAGACATACCCACTTAGCATTTTTTTTCTAACACCATGACGTACCAGCTTACATTTACTAGACTGCACTAAATACACTAACATTTCTCAAGCAACAAGTGACAAAAATTCCCGTCACCCGTATTGTTAATACTTAATTTATTGAGCATTGGTATTATAACGTAGCTTCTTAGCATTTTCAGCTTTCCAGTTTCCCAACCGTACCTAAAATTAGTACTGCGGTTTACCCGCAAGGGCGTAACAAACAAATTCACTTTCGGATTTATTTATTATAGATACAAGATTTGGCACAACTTTGAACAGTTGCGGTGAATTTCCCGTTTCATATAAAAATGATGGTAGCCCAAAGTTCTCTTAGATTTACGCCTTTCGTAAACTACTTGTAGTAAAATTCACCTTTTATGTAGTTGTAAAGCAGTAAGTAAATAGCAGTAATGAGCATAGAGATGCATCGCGAATACATTATTATCAATGTTATCTAGACAAATTTCATACATACAAAAACATAAGCCTGTCTACCGTTGCAGTAGGAAGAGTAGAACACCAAATATGACATTTCCCCCTTTATTTTTGCAAGTCAGTTTCCAGAACTTTTTATATTCTCTTTTTTAATAAATCATTTATTGGGTGTTTATAAATGCACCCAGGACATCTTCGATGGACTTCAACTCTCACATCTACATAAAAAATCTCTTACGTATTGTACTCTTACGTTCCTTTAAATGTGGTCAAATCATTTGAGAATCTCGCTCCCAATTTTGCTCCTCTTTGAATTTGAATCTTCATTTTTTCCCTTGTAAGGGACAAAATAGTATCTTGTGGAGTAGGTACTTAGTTTGTTTGATATCGGTTGAGTACCATAATATTTCTAGTTTGATTCTTGCAAAATCTGTAAAATAAGCAGATATGTTTGACAATACAATCTAAAAGTTCGTAGAATGAAGATGCTGAATTTAAAAAATTCTATAGGGTAAGATTAAATCGTATCATACGTGGCGTCACATGAGTTATTTATACGCTGGGAAAGTAAGAACTACATTAGTTTCACTTTCTTTCGCGAACTTGTGATCCCAAAGGATAACATCGTGAGGAATTTATTGCTAAGGTGGTGGGTATTACATTATTACGTTGCCTTGTTACAGAAAAAAATGATATAACGCCTACGTAGATATTTATCGTCTTTTGATGATAAGCATACATTTCCGTGATTTCTTTTTTAATCAAAAATATTAATGTTAAAAGCGGCATTAATAGGTTAGTCTTCTTAATTAAAACACAATATATTTTAAAATATCTTTAAGTTTATAAACTTATTGACATTTCCATTAATTTTTAGATACGAAAAGTTTCTTTTCTATGTGCTATTAAAATTCTTTAGGTGGCAAGTAAAAGCCAAATCAATCATTAAATAATTGTTAACTGGCCACTTTCATCTACGGATTTTCGAAACGATACTAAGTTTCTATAAAGATTTACTAACGGATATATAAATTTAATAGATTCGGTGAAGTTTAAAATTCCTCAGTTTTCAATTTTACGTATCTAAAAAGTAGAATATTATAGCAAAAGTGCTGCAATTATTTCAAAATCTCCATTCGAATACAAAACAAAAGAGCGTCGTGGAGTTTCATACATGGTAAAAAACATAATAATCTATTCTTTTCGAAAAATCGAATCCTTATAATGTCATTTTTTTTCCTTCCGTTATCTTGTTATAAGAAGCGAATTTTAATCAATCGTGTGCTAGTTAAACTACTGGAATCTCACATAGACCACTCTGGGGAATAACGGATAATATTGACAATCAATTACTTTGATGGCGAGTTAATCATTATCCAACAAGGAAACTTCGAAGAGACCTAAATACCTTCAGAATAAATTGTATTTATCTACAGGTATAAGCACTTGACAGGGCGCCATATACCAACAGATTCGCTTGGCTAGTAAGTGTTATGCCCCTTTACGGAATAAACAGCTTATGATATCATCGCTGAGAAATACTTCGCTGGCGACGGGACTCCAATATATCAAGATACAGTCGGGATAAATGTACTTTGATTCAATCGTATAAAGACTGTACTTATTTTGTGCGCTCCCAAAAATGTATTCAGTTTTTATACTTGTGGTCATTACTAAACTAAATCACAATGAGAACCTCATAATCAATCATCTCCGAATAGATTAGGTACGTTAAAATTTGGTATACATATCAATTTCTGTGACCCAAACGCAGAGGTGTGACGTGAATAGATGAAATCTGTGTACAGGAGGTCATTTTTGTGGGGAAGGTCTTGCAGAGATCTTAATTTTTTTTTAAATTTTAATATAAACAGTTTCTAAGTTATTTTAGAAAATAGACGAAAATTTACCATTATGCCCCCTCTCCCCCTATCTCCAAAACTACTAAACCTAAAATTTTGAAAATAATACAATAATTAGTTTTCTGCTAATAAGATTACAAGAAAATCTATCAAAAGTTTATGATATTAACACAACAATTCAATATTGTGCGATTCGATTACGATGCGAATGAACTAACTTTAAAGCAAACTTTTCAACTTTCATTGCTAATCATTTTATAGGTAAAATGAGGTTGAATCATTTTATAGGTAAATATTTAATGACAAATATAAGCCAATAATCAGTATGATGAACATGATAGGTTACATCGTACGGAACCCTCTTCATGCAAGTTCAACTCGCACTTATCCGGTTTTTTTTCTTTCAAATAATTCTGTTTTTCGCCGAACCCTCGTGTGTGTAAAATAATAAAACGTAACCCTTGGTACATTCTAAGCATTTTTACGAAAATATTTTTAGAAATTAATTCACATGTATAGATGTCTATACCAGTCATTACAATTCCTCCTTAGTCAGGTCAAAGGCTACACATACTAAAGATATCCGTATTGAAAAGTTATTGAGTTTCCGGTTTTTTGCCGATTTTCTCCTTCACTTTAGAGTAAATGATAAGGGGGTGGAAATAGACAGATATCTCCTAAAAGTCATATGAGGTTGCTGTGATTTGACCATGCGACCGACAGTTATTGTCTCAGTACACTAAGCGCCTTATCCATGATACCATCTCAATATTAAAGTAAACAATATTAATAAAGAAAATATTATGATATTTTTTTTAATAAGAAACATAACGGACGACATGAAATCCAAAGTAAACATAAACATTTATTACGTGTAAAGAATTCAATTTGAGTATTGAATGCACAGATAACGCACATAACTTATTCACATTGGAAATCGTTTTCATTTTTCTATTACATCGGCGATTCCCTCTGCGGCAAATCGTCAAATAACTTTTCTTAGTGAATTACCGGAGGCGGTTGGCGGTTTCCCCTACAGATTGTCCCTCCCGGCACCCGCCAGTCCTCCCTCGCATGGAGTGGGCCATTCAGAGACGTTTCGCGAAGCTCTCACTCACGGTGCTTTGCGCGGCCGCTTCAGTTTGGCGGGCTTAGCGTCACTCAACAGCCGTGCGCGAGTGCTCACTAAGCAATTGGCGGGAACGCAAAGCTCGCAGTCGCGTACTCTCACGGAAAAACTACAAAGACAACCCACAGTTTATGTGTATCGTGAATAATGTACCATAATAAATCCACAATCATGCAATGGTTCTACATTTTATTTGTGATGGTAAGAAAGTTAGATTATTTTACATGTGTATGGTATTGACCTTGTAGGCATTTGTTATTTCAGGTGTTTAAGTGCGTTAGTTCGACTACAATTGTTGGCGTATTCAAGTGTTTAACTCTTGATAATTTCTAAATTAACAGTACAGCTGCATTTATCTAAGACAGGTTCCTTATAGGCGCAAGTTATGCCTTCCGCTGATAATGCTTATGGAACATCATACCATTCGCAATGAGCATTCCCAATCAAGATGCATAAACAATTTTGTTTATTGAATATGCATTTGAAAGTCATAGGTTATAAATTCAAATTAATCTCTCAATTGCACACCGCAGGAAAAGGAAATAGATTCTTAATAGGAATAAATATTTAAAACATATTTTATTATTCTTCAAATATAAGTTGCATTATCTAACGTAAAACTTATGAAATTAAAAACGCATTCATGTATAATACACGTAGAGAAATTTTAAGAGTTTTTATACTTATGAATATAACAAAAAATGCTACGGTATAAAATGAACACAGTAAAATAAACGCCTTAACAAAATCTTAAGTATCCCTAAACGCACTCGGCGGAACAAATAGGCATTAGCATAATATTGCAGTTTCATCACAATCGTAACTTGTTCTTGTGTAGTTTTGCTTGCATAACATTTTTTAACGATGTGAGTATTTAATCCCATTATAATGTTGTAAGTATCGGTGCGTCGAACTGTAACCGTTGCAACATCACAGCCGAATCGATCTCCGCCCAGAAGCGCTGTTCGATTGCCTTAACGATGAACTTGCAGATCTCAATGGCATACACATCGGAATAGTGTTAGGGCGTAGCCAGATGCATGCGCCGATCGAGAACCGCTACCTCGCCATATCAATTACTAGCGCCGCTCGGGTGCACCCAATTACTAGCTCTAGTTCACATGATACCTATTCACCACGAAGATTACTCGCGCACCATAAAAACCCGCGTACGTGAAACGAAACTTTCCACTAAAATTACTTCACGTCTTAGATGAGCACGCGTCAAATATACGCTTGTACGATTGACAATCTCACAATCTTAATCACCAGCACTCGACTCGAATATCTATAAAATTATAAAATCGTCAAGTGAATTGGTTTGAATATTCAAAAGTTCTTGAGAAGCCCTTGATGCGCATTATTAAGGCCTGAAAAACATCCCGCGCGACTGTCAATAAGGACAATTAAATCAGTAAACAAGACGCGTGCGTCTTAGCGGCAGAAGCAGTGGTATACGAAATCCCCCTGCTGTGATTCACGGAATTTTGATTAAAGTTACATAACGACGGTCGTATCCACTGTTGGAGGTTGATCTACAGCGCGGCGCGTGGGAATCGTCTCCATCCATGCAATTAGGGAACGCCGGGAGCGAAGGGTACTCAATTACCGCGCACAATGTTTTTATTGCGATTCTCCTTGTCGATGCAATGAAACCTCAGCCGAAACATAAATACGTGTCGGACTGCAAAGCCAATCGTAAATCTTTCGTTTTCTGCGCATATGTCCATTGAGAATTTTCAATATATGGTTACATTCCAGTACATCAGCTTACATTACTGCCCTTTTCTTAGATTAGCTGAAAGTGATCAATTCTGTAGCATTGTTGTATGACATATTTTTTTGTAAATAATACGAATTTTTAAGCGAGATGTAATCTTTAAAAAATGTCACGTATAATTGATAAAGTATAAATGTGAAGTATAACAGTAAGGATAAAGCAACATTGTGGATGTAGTTTTACTGTGTGCACATTGCTAATGACTTATTTCTTGTAACTGGTATCGTTATCTTATTCGCTACGATGTGCACGTGCTGCACATTTTTTCAAGTAAGAACCTTTCAATAGGCTGTTATTATTTATTTTTTCGCCTACTCAAGCGTAACAATACTCATTATGGCGGTTTAAAGCAAACAAGCCGATGATGATTAAAAAAAGGTAGTCGAGAAAGTGTTTTGCGAAAAAAGTATAGAAACTTATCATGTCATATGTGCTCTGCCGCTTCTCTAAGTCAACGACCCAAACCAATTATTGTTGCATAATAGAATATTTTTTATGCAATGATTGAGATTGCTTTTTTCACGCGTGAACCAATTTACGATAACTTACAGATAGTGTCAATGTCTGGCCATCTTTAGTTATGCGTTCGGTGGCGGTTCACTATCATATGCTTTGTGTCGGCTCTAAGCATTCAATTAAGGCGTCACTTTTTGTACTGCTTCTTGTAAGTACTAACGTAGCACCTTTATGTTATAAACTATTTAAGAAAAGTGCAGAATAATGCTAACAATAAAACTATTAATTTTTTTGTCTTTCCAACTTTTTGTTCCTGTGACAAATCTTTTACCGTAAATTTACTATAATGCGTCGTTGACTCCGCAGCGCAAATTGTTGCGTACCACCGATAGGTCTCAGGTTCTCACATAAAAATAGACAGCGAAAAGCTTTAGATTTGTGGTTTTCCTCGTCTTGCCTGCATCCAATAAGGTATCTATGTTCCTCTTTTTGCCTACCATAAACTTACTACCTTTTTTGTGATTTTTTTTCTCCTGTATATTATCCGCAAACAAATATTACTACAGTTTTTGAAACTAGAGGTGGGATCAATCCCGGCATTGAGACGTAAGTTTATGTGATCCAATCATATTGGTTGCGGGTCTTGTTGTTTGTGAATCCGAAATGTCTCCGTAAAGACTTATTTTTCAGTATGGGATCAAAACTATGCATATTACAGTTGGGTATAATATACTTCATTTCATTTGAAGAAATAGCCGCTTAAAACAAAATACTTTTTTTCTGGATTTCAAAATATTGTTTCTCACTATACTATAGTAAATTTTTCCCATCACACACAATTGCGGTTACAAAGCAGTAACAAAAAAAACTCCGGTAACAACAAATTAATTAGGCTTTAAAAAACTGTCCATTTCAAAAGTTTAGTTATGTGTTATAACTCCATTGCGTAGTATACATAGTTCGTTTATACTAGGATTTCAAAGGTAAATCATTTTTATCGCAATTAAACATCAGTAAAGTTATGGAATAAAAATGCTCGCATGTTTGTGAGAGGGAGAGAAGGCTCTTGTGCGCGTGTCATGAGGGTTAGAAATGTCATACAAAACACTTTTTTATTATGTTTGGTCCGTAATATTTCACTTGATATCCACGCAAAGTTGCGTGCACGTACTAGTTAATATTTCCGTCGATATGTGAAGAGTCATAGAAATAAAACAACGTTGAATACATTATTACTGATCCTTTAATATTTGAGATTCTTATCATGAGCCTGGAGGTACAATGAACTGAACAGGACTTAGTTTAATACGTTAGAATAAAAAGTATTCGTTCGTAATCAGATTCATTTCAATAACAGCCTTTGTTGTACGTTATCGATGAATCAAATTAATTTTATTATTCAATCATGCATTAGCAATCGTCGATTATTGTTGGATAATCGTATTACCGAGCATTATGATGATGAACATGATTATTTGGCAAATTATTTAACGGATCAGGTATTTTTTTTATACAAACAGTGGGGCATAGCGTCGTCCGAGCGCAATTATGTATCTGAAAGTATTCTTGTATCAACCCAAGATTACTCCATACTTAAAATCATCCCGATTGTAAATTTTAAAGAAGAGTATTGTGAATTTGTAAAAATAGAACACAAATGGGTTTTCTTACTGAGATGTTTCATTTTATTACTTTATAAAAATTAGAAAATTTCAACTTTCAAACATTTTTGTTAGAGTCAAAATACGCACACACGTAACTAACTTTGCAAGCCTGCACGCTTGATTTTTGTTATTTGGTTCTTAGTTCCAAAGATTCCATAAGTCTTCAAAGTTTCCTACATGATATGTATAGTATAATACAATGCTTTAAATAGTACGGGGGTAAAAAATATTAAAACTCCAGTTTTTCCGTCATAATAATTTTGTACATCAATAATTTTTCACATTTCAAACATTCATATTCATCAATAGACGTTTCTTCATGACTTCCTATACTTAGTATGCATTTCACCATCCTTTGAGTGAGTGAAAATCCTAGCGTTTACTGCTAATATGGTTGCCAACAGAAGCTGGAAATTCCGGATAATTATACGATTCATTCAAAGGAATATGCGAAAAATAGCCTCATTAGTCGCAACTCCTTTCATTAAGGTTACTAAATACATGTTACAGAAGGACTTCCTACCTAGAAATATAATTAACACTTTAAGAAAATTATGGGCATATGAATGTCAGTGTGATAATTTAAATACTCGTACATTAAAGAGACAGCCGCCGTGGCGCTAATAGTTGGAGACCAGCCTTTAACACAGGCGTACGGATTTGTTTCATTTTAAGTGTTTTTTAGAATAACATAATCTTTTATCGTCTGGTATCCATTGCATAAAAAATATAAATAAGGACTTTTGTGTATAATAAAAATTACACGTGACTTTACACTCTGTTTTTATTTCTCAATCACTAAGAAATTGACTGGGAGCTGGGATCGATTTTGGTGTTTTTCCTTTTAAATCAGCCATTTGCGCGCAGTGTCCGAAAAAAAATTGCAATTTAACGTTACGTACAACAAATTCGATTGCTAAGAAATAATTAGAACACACAATTCGATTCATTTATGGCGGTAAGTTATTTGGATCGCAGCAAAACAGCGTAAATTAGAAAAAGCGACATTTAGAAAAATAGTTGAATTTAACTTTATGTCTTTATTTAATACGGCCATTATAAAAACATGATTAAATATAACATTAAAGTCTTTATTTCGAGATTTTCCATTTCATTTTACGTTTAAGTTGCAAGTTTTAAAACTTTTTTGCTAATCAAACCGAGAAATTAATGTTGTTTGAAATTGCGGTGCGAACCTTATGCAGGGACATTAAAATTGATTCGCATAGACGTATGATATATGACTTTAAATGTAGTTGTATGGGTAAACGCAGCATAAAACCTTTTACGAGTATGCAATCAAGTAACTGCAGTTGAGCTGTGAATGGTCATGGTCAGTGCAGTGTAGTGTACCGTTGCGTCGTACCATCGCACGCCGTCAATGGTCAGGTCGCTGTGCCTACGACCCTTCATGCCCTATCGATCCATATAAGCAAGCAGAAAACCAGCTTTATAAATAAATATCCGTGTGAATGACTTGTTCCTATGCACGTACATTCCGATGCGTCAAGGTTTCAAGTGAAAATATTTTCGTACAAACTCATCTGGACAAATAGAACAGCTTAACAAATTAAAAATGCCCACAAAAACTAAGCGAATGTTTACCAAAATCGAGCACGGCAACACGTAAATTCAATTTGGTCCAGTTAACTGCAAACATTTAATAATACCTTAACATATTCTACGAAATGGAACTTATTACGGTACTTATTGTTTCATACATTTTTAATTACGGTGTCTAACATTCACATATGCATCAATTGTCTTTAAGTGAATGTAAATTGATAGACAACAAGTATTTTAAAAGCTTTATCGTAACTCAATTGCTTTTTTACAAGCTAGTGTTTAATTCAATTAAGTAATCATGATACTCATGACAGCAAATGTCAGTTCATACGACGGCGTGCAAAAAGTTGTGGTCCATTCGCGAGCCATAGCCCATATCAGATCAATTGAATGGTAAATTTGCTGACAGATGAATGATACATGGCCTACTTACCTGTATTAGTGAGTCTGTTGAAGTCTGTTAATTAATTAACACGGTTTCTCCTAACACAACAGAGATGTGTATTGGTAAAAAACTGGTATAAGTAACTCATAACCGTTATTGTTGAAATAATTTGCACTTTCTCATCACGTAAAAAAACAATCTGACATTATGTTGTTAAAACAATTTGGCTCGTTTTATGATGAGGTTAATTGAAATCGTACGTGACCGGCGCGGCGCACACCCTTTAGAGCTTCCTATACTAACTTTAACTCATACATATGTAGGAAATTGCGAATGTTAGTCGTTTGAGTATGAACTTGCAGTATTTAAATGCCGCAATTGTTCTGTAAAGGTACCGGGGAAAGTGGAATGCAGCAATACAATTTGAAACAAAGGAAAGCACTTTCTTACCTTACATGTGTTTATTTTATTTATTCATATTTTCTCCGTAGAATTTTAGATGAATATATATTATTTTATATTCATGCACTACTTTCGTTTCCAAAGCCTTTCTTTTAATACGCTTCGCCTTTAATACCTACAAAAACTTCAGAAATTAATAGATAAAACCAATTTAGACCTGTCAACTTCAGAAAGCCATCGCGAAATTAAAAGTTATCGTCAAATAGTTTCAAGTACAAATTCGGCTTACATAGCGTTACCCTGTAACTCAAAAACTTGTCTCCCGTTTCCAGAAATCAATGTTGTTTGCTATACGCGGTGGGCAGTGCCCCTCGAGAGGGTGGCAGCCACCCCCGCTATATAAATCACTGTCCAAATTACTGCGTTTCTATAATATTTGTAATCCGCCGGTCGGACACGCGGTCGGAATGAAACACAATTGACCCACCCCGCGGTGCATCGTGTAAAAATTAATTGAAACTGGCGAATTTGTCATCCCATCGTTACGTCAACATGTTTGATGTAGTTCGGTGCGAAATACCTCCTTTATTATTGGGTACATCCGAAAAAGACATGTAAAGTCGCTTGTTTTAGATTCAATGGCCCAAATTTAATTGCTATGAAAAACGAGACGATAAAACAATAGAAGTGCCTTATGGATTACATTTCATGTATAAGGAGTGATTGAAGAGTTTACGGAGTTAAACTGAAAAGGGCAACAAAAAAAACACACATTCTCGTAAAACCACAGTAAAAAGTGTAAAAAAAACATTTATTTCTACGTAACACAGTACATTAAACAGTAAATTAAAAGCCAAATACCTCTGAAGCACGACATTGCACATTATTTTAATCTTAAACGATAATGTATCTATTCGTTAGTCGTGTCCAATGCTACAAATGTACATTTTATTTCATTCCGTGTGTCTGCGTTAATTCCTTACGTGGGAGGTCTTTCCCGTCTCACGTTCGCTTTGCGAGTTTTATTTCTTTTTCGTCTATGTATTAATTCTACAAATGAGAATGTATTTATGTATTGTTTCTCGCTTTAAATGTCAGTGAGTTTCGGTAGTTAGACGAAGCTTTAAAGATGGTTCTAAATTACTTTTAATTTTATTGATATCATAACGAAGTTTCGAAAAATATTCTGAAATACGTTATAAAAGCATTGAGCATTAATTTATCCAATTAGCACGGTTATGGTATTTACACTTATTGATAACAAATATAATTGGACAATTTATAAAAACTAGATAAATACAAAATATAAAAGACACAATCATAACTGAATGAACAATATTAAAAATCTATAATAAATATTTTTAAAACACTAACAGGGACATATGTACATCAGTATGAATACGATATGGGAACATTCAGTTCACAAAAGTGCAAGGATTCCTTCTATTTCTTCTCAAATACATATGAGTACTTATATTAGAATGTGATGCAATTTCCAATCAAGAGAACAACTACATTGTATCGATCAAAGTAATAGTTAAAGCATCTAGGAACGATTAATCAGTATAAAGCACAAATGTTTTCGAGAAATCGACTACAAAGACTTGGAATAGTCAATTACTTCGTAAATGGACGCGCGCGTATCCACATTAAACACACGTTTCCTAGTAACCTTGAAGGATACAGAACGCAGGAGGTACGAAACACATAGTCATTAATGCTAATACCCAATTATGGACTCCGCGGCGAATCGACGCACGATCCCGCCAAAGAAGATTAGGCTCTTCACCGCAATACATTCATCGCAGGGGTAAAAACATAGGGTACTAAAACGCTTAATACACTTTATTCCTTGAATATCGGTATGAATACGTCGTTATTTTCATTAGGAGCAGACTATGTTATTTACCATAATGCACAAAATGAGTGAACAGTGGGGTGTTTAGGATGAGCCGATGTGATCTATATCCGTATAGTAGGCGTATAGGCCGAAAAATTGTGTCGACAAGAGAGTTATTAGTCGTTATTTTTATACGGCATATTATTAATACAGATTTATAACGCACTACTCTTACCATCAGATGTCAGTGCCGTAATGTTGAGCTGGAAAAATCATCGGAAATTTCATTAGTTCGATGCGCTAAAAGTAAAAAATGCAATAAAAAAACCTAAATACAATGAAAGTGTGATTGACATCGCAAAAGACCTTGAAGATAAGATATTACGTGAACGTGTGTAACGAACGATAAGCGATTGAAAAGTCGCCACAGTCGAGATTATAGAGCAATAAATATTGACCCCGTCTATACAATTTTTACAACACCGGAGATAACCCCGCCAGCGTAGAACTATTCATTATTCACTTGTGTATTAACCATACTTCACTTATTTATATGCCTGTAGGTATTTTTTATTTAGAATGTGAACATAAATTCATTTTACTACGTATCTACCCGGCTTAATTTTCGAAAGTTTTGTGCATAAAACTTGAACAAAGAAGAACATCATAATAATTTTTAAATCCCAAACTATCTCAAAAATGATCTTAAACTTACCTTTATCTTTTGGGGTCACATCGGTCATAGTTCTTTCCTTATAACTAAATTTACATGAAAATGAATAAAAATACTGATTTAATGTATTTATAAAGTCTGGACGTCATTATCTAGCACAGAGCACTCTTATCTTATTATCTTTAAATTAACATTCATGATTTTGGTAATAGAGTAAAATAACAGTTCAATGTGTAGAAATACAATAAAACAAACAAACAAAAATATACACGCTAAACACAATGAATAAAATATTGTGATAATAAATAGTCATAATTATATTTAGACACAAATCATTTTTACTTTATATTCAACGGGTGAAATTTGATAAAAGCTAAAACAATGGATCCTAAAGTTTATTAAATTAAATCAATCGGTAGGAAATTATAGTTTTCAATGATGAAAGTGAGGTCCATTGTAGCGAAACGATGAAAAATTCCGTAGCGTAATTAGTGAGACACTATATTTTGAAGCGACAGTTCCAACATTGTATCAAGACAAATCATGAAATTCAAAAATATTAATGCTGTGTTGTCAAACCTTAAAGTCTTTTGTTGTTTATTTTCAAAATCAATCCTTGAATTTTAGTATCCTGTCAGAACATTGTTAAGCAGGGTTAATTTATTAATACTTCCACGACCAAGTATCAAACATCCTATAGTACCTAAACTTACAAACTGTCTGAGTTTTATAATTTGAGTAAGATTTACTTAGACATTTTCTCGTCTAATTGCGTACACTTGGTAAGACGTTGAAAGGTACAAAGGGACTTGTTTATAGAGCAGATGATCCCACGCGTCTGTCTAGACGACACGAGGGTGCGTGCCCCGAGGGACGTCTCACAATTGCCAGCCAATAAAATCATTTTCAATATACTTTACTTTCCAATATCATTCTTATGCGTAGTATGTTTGGAATAGCGATTGAAGAGGAGCAATTTCGAAGTAATTTTTATGCTATATACTTATATCTTTTGTATTATAAGGGCTCAATATAGGTTTTGTACGAGACCATATATGTAGATTTCACTAATAAGCATTGACTTCTCATATAACTACGAGATCTTCGGCTTTAGTCCGCCTCGCTGGCCTAGTGCTCATTAGCAAGCGAAACACCTAAAATTTTATGAAAAACTTTTATGTGTGCAGGATTCCTTGCGATGTTTTTTCACCGTTATGTTGACTGTTAAAGATTTTAAACTTATGAAAATAAAGCGAGCGTTTTCAAAGTACGCGGAATTTGTACACGGTTCCTGAAACTCGACGAAATTAATTTACTAGCTAAATAATGATGCCAGAAAAGAGGCACAACATAACTGTTATCGCTTTTAAATGTTCAGCAATGCCCTTCCAGAACCATAATAATATTACTACTTGCCACCTGGATTCCGGTAATCGCGTCCGAGTCACTTCCACGTATTTCCATAGACAATGACAATGAGTAATCTACCTCGCCTCGTAAAAGATACGTCAAAACATTTTATTGCAGCTATTGTTCTGTCTCATTCGCTTCATAATCTGATGTCGAAGGTGAACGGTCAAGTTTAACATTGGTCAAGCTATCAAGGTTTTGTATATTTTCTTTCTGTGGAAACGAAATTGTTCGAAATACTTCTTTTGGGTTTCTACAGTATACTTGTCCAAGGTGCTTTTTTCTTGATCTAATGGCACATTATGAAGTGTATTTTTTTAATCTCTCTCTGCCACATAATTAAAAGAATTATGTTTTATCACATTGGCTCTCCATAAAGTATGTAGTGTGTACCTTTTCTTTACCATCATTTTCACTTACTGGCGTACGTCAAACAAATTCGTATTCATTCGGAACAAACTCCGTTCACAGGCTATAAAATCTGCAATAGGCACCCACGCAACGGTCACATTTCTGGATCAGCCTATGTAATCCGGTTACGAATAAGCTCACAAAATAATGTAGACGTGTGGTTGACACAGTTGACAGTTGGTTGATATTTGGATCGTACCCTATTTGCTGTCAGGAACTAGTACGGTGCCACTAAACTGATAAAAAAACATGCATTTTTTGCATTTTTGCATGCATCATAATTTTGCATTATGTAATGTTTATAAGTTCCCCCGACCTTAAATATTTATACGTAAAAACACGTTACTATCCTCAATATAAGCTCCGAGACACTATTAACGTTGCGTGCTGAATCTTTGTTTGGGTTTGTCACGCAAAATTCGTGTACACTGTTTTTTGTGCGAACATCATCGTGGATTATAACTGCAGAACTCATTGAAGAATAGAGTTTTAATAAAATTTATCTCCTGTTACGATTTCCATTGTATTGGTTGGCGAAATCGTGAACGGATCTACGGTAACACTTAACGGTTCAACTTTGGCTTAGAATAAAAAACAGTTCACAGCATACAGGGTGAAGGTGGAGGTCGGAAAATATTTTTTATCACACAATAAAGCGATAACCCGATGTAGTTTTTAACTGCGGAGTGGTGCACACCGTTTACAATCGATTTACGCTGGTTGTTAAACTTTAATAAATACATGTTATACTTGCAAAAACGTGTGTTTTTATCGTGTTTTGTCAGATGTTTTGAATGTAAATATTCTTTAGATGTTCAGTCCGAGCAAGAATCTACAAGGGCTGTGTTTATCTTAACTTCAATCGCCCGAATCTGCCTTTCATCCCAGTTTTATTTTATCGGTTGCCTATTTTTCCATGCCTTATACCGAAAAATACGGGAAAATTTTACCGACACTGTATTTAACCTGTTTTCGCGAATTGTTAAATTGTTATGGGTATCATTTCACAATCGAATTTATTATGCAACGCAAATCGCAAATCATTGTTGATTTGAAATATTCAACGATTCGACTTTGATCACCGTTCAGTAATTATCAATCGAAGGATCGATTTATGCCTTATTGATTTTAAGACAATAATAAAATAATATTTTGGCTATCAATTACATGCTTGTATTAACTACTATAATTGATTCATTCAAGAATTCTTTTGTTAGTTATTTGTAATAACGGATAACTGAGTTGATAAATCGAATTATGGATGGATTTCTTTTTAATTAAACGAAAAAAGAAGAAAATAACAGAAATAGAGTAAATAGTAATGATTTTTTTACTTTTACTGATATTAACATATTATGTAAGACGTAAATCGTAAGTAATAATTCTTCTTTCAACAATTACCCCACTACAAATATTATCATATTTTTTTTATCACTTGCCTGTAACCGTATTAAAATTGTAACAACAAAAAAAATCCATAAAAAAAAATACTGGGCTGTTAACAATTTAAAAAATGACAAGCGATCTCGCCGCGGCAAATATTTAGCGCCGGACCAAATATTAGCCGCGAAGGATTTATGTCAATATGTTGCGGTAAACAAGATAGTATGAAGTAGAAGACATAGTAAAGATGCAGTGTTCTCATTGATGTTGTCGATAGCGAGGGCGCGTGCCCGGTCAACGACCAACAGCTACACGTCGCGCGGGTTCACTCTCGCATGGGAAGTTAGAACGGCAGGCCGTGAGTGCGGCGGGCGCTGCGCAGGCGCATCCCAACGTGCTCGCGCATTTAAACTTACACTTAGAACAGCGCTAGAGCCTCAGCTTAAGGCAACACCGCCGACAAAACCCCTCTTGAGGTCGAAATTCCAGTATCTCAAAATAGGTACTTCAAATAGATTCGTTGTGGAGTCGCCTGTTTAAAATTTACAATTTAAATAACATTTTTATGACGTGCAAGAAAAATTTGTAAAACAACATGCATAAAACTTATATAACATTTCGGTTGTTTAATTCAAGTTTAAAGGAAAATGTGAAAAATATCTATACTGACAGCCCCGTGGCGCAGTTGGCTACACACCAGCTTGCGAAACGAGCGGCCGCGGGTTCGATCCCCGCACCGAGAGAAATGTTTGTGTGATCCACAAATATTTGTTTCGGGTCTGGGTGTTTGTGAGACCGAAAAGTCTCTCGTAGTTTCTGATACCCACGACACAAGACTCGTATCTTAGTGTGGGGTCAGGACTGTGTATGTGACTGTTGGGTGTATTTATTTATACTTCAATATATGCAATACAATCGATTAGTTTAATTACTACAGCTCGAGCCTATTGTAGGGAAAACGAGTTAATTGCTTTAATATATTTAAACCGCTAAAATTATTTATGATAGTTTCATTTGTACAGAGATACCTATATATTCCTATTTACTCTAGAGTGCCAACCCTAGAGTCGATTATAGGCTAATTTAATGATAAAAACATATACCGACAAAATAAAAATTTACGCGTTCAAAGCAGTAGCTTTAAATTTCTTTTGGCAGTAGCCAAAACAAGTACACAATTTAAATAACGAGAAAAATTCGTTAAGAAGTACACTCAAATTATTAAAACTTGAAGTAAATTTCACTATCAACGACCAGTTATTCTGGATATATTAACAGATATGTTCTTCTTCATCAACCCATATACGCCCACTGCTGAGCACGGGTCTCCTCTATCATTGAGAGGGTTTGGGCCATAGTCCACCACGCTGGCCTAGTGCGGGTTGGCGGACTACACACCTAAGAAATTCCTAAGAACTCTTACGTGTGCAGGTTTCATCACGATGTTTTCCTTCACCGTTAAAGCAAGTGATAATTCAATATGAATACATACATAACTTCGAAAAGTCAGAGGTGTGTGCCTGGGGTTCGAACCCGCGACCACCGAGATTCTCGACCGCGCGCCCAAACCTCGAGGCCATCACTGCTTTGATATGTTCTGACTACGATAAACTCAAAACATTTTTATGTACAAACCATTAAACACTGTAACATCACGCCTACAAACTCATGTGGCGTGAGATTATAGGTGACAGAGGAAAGTAGAAAGAAAGGGGAAAAACATATGCTAAGCAAACTATTTTAAACTATTTTCGAGTAAATACGTCCTGGATGTACTAAATGATTGATCCACGATAACAATAAACAGATACCGCGATCGAATGTAAAGTAAAATATTCTAAAACATAGATACAAAGTACAAAGTACACTCATGTCTGTATCCCTCAGAAACGTCTTGGGAAAATTAGTAATTTTTATTTCCCTCCAATGACTTTTTGGTAGGCTTACCATCACCCACTGAAACATTAGAGTTAGGTCTAACTACTCACAATAAAAAAGAAGGAATACAATTTCGCATACGTGCAAACTTGCAAAGAAAACTCTCTAAGCTGTATAACAAGATTTTGTCTAAAGCGTCCGCATCAATTAATTAGCGAAAAGGTATTTGTTGCCTCATTAGTAAAAACACCTTTCGCATTTAAACTCGTTAACAGTATTACTTTTGCAATAAATTATTCCGTGTTGTCTTTTTACATGGCAACCCAGACTTGAATTTATTCGAAAATAGCATGAAGAATTACAGTATAATGATGATCTGATTAATTGGCATTGGACACACCAAACAAATACGGATTCAATTATAACTTCGTAGATTTTTTCAGATTATTAGGTTACAAAACGGATTTAAATTAAATGACTAATTCAATCGCTGATATCTATCTGGAACAAGCGCTGTTAGTTTTTCATTGGCGCAGAAGAATGCTGTTGTAAAAATAAAACTACGACAAGCATTTATCGTTTCGAAGAATTCATACTTAAAGATTAAGAAACATATTCGCCGATAGTATAATAGTTTTATTAAATTTATTTACTAGAGGATATGCATAACAGCTTAGATAATGATTTCATTTAGTAATAGTTTAAGAAGTGTCGTCCTGTAATTGATATAATGAACATCCACTCAACGCTTAATTATAGGTGTTCAAAGATCACTTAAACACTTTACAGGTTTATGAAAGGAATTCCAAAATAGATTTTTCTATATGTCTGCATCAGGCCGGACATGTGGACCTAAGGAATCCTTCTCAGCCTGCGCATCGAATTTGCGGCCTTTCGTATAACAATCCAGTGTGTAACCAACCGCGCCACGTTATTGATTATTGTTAATTTAATGCATTTCAATGGCTTAATTATTCCTTGGTACCAGGGATACATAAATTAATATAGTTTGTTTATTTATCTAGTAATATTTCATGAGTTCCGACGATGACCCTACTGACTGGGTTAATATTCACTTGCCTGTCCGTATTTGAGTATTGACGCTGAATACTAAAGCATATTTATGCGTGAATGCGTCACGATTGGCGAACAATGCATCGTTCATACAAACGGCTGTTGCATTTTACATAGCACGCGATTAGTGCAATTGTAATGTCCGTGATGTAACAACACATATACCTATGCATACATCTTATGTATGCAGATATGTCAAGGGATTTTCTATCACGTTCATCGTACATACATGAAATTGAACACTTTAGCAAAAAGAAAGTTTCAATCCCCTTCAAGGATTTACTTGGGAAATAACTGAGTTTATAAAGGACAACTGCAAGATTGCTTTACATAAACAAAAACACTTATGAAAGAAAATTATTATTAATCTAACTTGGCAAAATATTTTACTATGCTGATAATTAGAAAGCTTTCTTAGTTCTAGAGATTATGTTGAATATCTTATTCTCATTAGCCAACATGGTGAAAGAAGGCATAAAGCTATAGCAAATAGGCACTAGTTATTATTGGCCATACAAAGTAACGACTGTATGCGGTGTAAAGCAAGAATTTACTTACAGTATATGTATACTTAACATAAGTCCAATTATTATTAGAAACTGTTGTATTTCTATACTTGAGCAAGATGTCAGTCAGCCAAGCTTAACAAGCTTGTTAAAAGTTGATAGAAAACGTACAACTTTCTTCTCGATGACTTCTTTTGCTGCTAAAAATAAAACAGTACATAATATTCAAAAGTGTTGACCGAATTTTCTGAATTCAAACCCGCATCTCCATGTAATTCAGTTTCACTTTTTTTATACGGAATCCACAAAATGCCAATACCGTACCTGATAATCAAAATCCGATGGTAAACATAAAGTTGTCCAACTATAGCATCAAGTGGCAAGAGTCCCTCATCTCTTAAATACTCGATACTCTAACCAACTAACATACATTTACGGTAAGACAATTTTTTTTCTATACATTCATTAGAAAATAAACGATGTTACACTTACCTATATAAGGTAGTTTACTTTAAAAAACGAGAGTTCGCGCGAAATTTACTAAACATAAATTAAGTTCCCCGCACCGAGAGAACGATTTCACGGGCAACTATTTTAATATTATGGTAATGTAAACTGGTCGTTTACAAGTTGCGTGCCCTATGGGATTTTCCAGTGACAGTCTCTCAGAAACCTAAACACTCTTACTAGGCGAAGTAAAACGGGCTTTGTTGAATAGTGCCTATTTTACTCAACTTGAAGTTATCTGTTACGAGTGATTTCTCCCGTATTGATATTGCTTTTAATAGTTTATATTATAACTAGCTTTTGCGCGCGACTCCGTCCGCGTAGACTACAGGGTTGAGTTCAGAAAGAAAATAAGAAATAGTCTATTTACTCCTCAGAGTCCTGCCCTATTTAGGTCCATACCAAAAGCCATACAAATTGGTCAAATTGTTTAAACGTGAAACCGTAACACGCCGGTCGGCGCCTTGTGCATCATTATTGCGCGCTTGATCATTATTTTAAAACTGCGATATCTTTTAAGATACTCATTAGAATCACATGATGTAAAGGGCAGATTTATTTTATAATAAATACTTGTAACGAATAACGTATTTATTTAGATAAGGATTAATATCATCTTTATAAAACACCTTCACAAATAATGCTTTATTTTTAAATAAATTTGTTTAAGATAAAAAACGTTATAGTTATCTAACCTTAAAAGATAGACATATGCTGTCGCGGATTTTTTTAGAACTTTTAAAGGGGAACAATTCTGTCATACATTACTTTAGCGAAACTTTAACCGTTTCCCCAGCGCACGCAGCAGAAGCTCACCAAAAGGAAAAAATGTTCCCGATTTTGAAACATTCTTTGTTGCTGCTCCGCTCCTATTGGTCGTAGCGTGATGTTATATAGCCTATAACCTTCCGCGATAAATGTGCTATCTAACAGTAAAAGAATTTTTCAAATCGGACCAGAAGTTCCTGAGATCCTAGCGTTCAAACAAACAAACAAACAAACAAACAAACTCTTCAGCTTTATAATATTAGTATAGATTATTCTTACAAAGTCTCTTATACAACGAAAACAGTGTCTAAAATATCCCATAAAATACCCGGAATGCCCCTCAAATTTGGCTGGGTTGGTACACACATGTTTTTGTAATTATATACATTTGATGATCAACTGTCATTTAAAATCACACACACGAACTTAACTTATTCGAATAGATTACCGTAACTTTATTGGTTTTTAATGTAGAAAAATGTGGCTTTATCGACAACTGGTTTGCGACAATTTAAATACATCTTTAAACATTCCAGTCAATGATGTGATGTCAATAAATTCTTCAATCAAACATTTAAATACAGTTAAGTAACACTGTTATTTTTCCTATTTCGATAATCTTTCTGCCGCTACTTGTTTTTACACTAAGTGTCTCCACTACCATAGATAAAAGATGTGTGACCTAAATAATAGTAAAACAAACGATTAAGCATAGAATGGTCGAAAAAGTTAAGACCGCATAGCATACTGGCATGTCTCTATGATTTTGCGACTTAAGTGCGGCAATCTGCATGCGGGTAGTATTATCTTTCTAGAGTAAATAAGGCTTTTAGCAGTCTCATTCACAGAATGTAACTGTACATTATATCTTTAGTACACTTTACTGTAATGGAATATTGTTTAGGCTGACCAGCCCATGCCCCGCTAACTACAGCATGAATGACATGTGTGGGTATTCGAAACCATTTGACAAATTCCTCCCCTAACCCATATTTTGGCGTTATTCATCAGGGTAAGCTCTGAGACTGGGTCATACGATGCTCAGCTGAGGCTTCATCTTGAACAAACTATCTCAAAGATAGGCCACCACTGATATTTATGTCTTAATTATTCGAATTCACAACGGTCCATGTAGAATCTCTATAGTCTGTGCGCCTGGTTATAACTTGATACGCAACCAACAATTTGCGTATTTAGTTATCACCCTATACTAAGAGACAACGATAAAGGCATGTGTGTTTATGACGTGAACATCAGAACTACTAGATCTTATCGATCTAACAAATCTAACATTTATCGATCTAACATTTGGAAATTTGTGAATCAAAGAATTATGCTTATATATTTAAAATTATACATATTCTAATACATCATTTTATTTTACAGACTAATGTATTAAGCCCGAGTTATCGCATGACGACATACGATATTTCCTTAACGGTGTCTTCTTTCGTCGATATATCGAAGTCTGATCTGGGCACTTAATTTTCCCAAGACAAATAATCTTGAGAACACAAAGAGTTCCCCTAAAGATAAGATGACAGCTAAATTGCGGAGAGAAATGCCACAATTTTTCACAAATTGCCACACATTATTACCGTCATTTTTTCTCTAAATTACCCATAGATCTGCTCTCTAATAAATTGAGCAAGCAATTTATAATAATGGATCTTAGTTTCATAAAGATTATTTCATAACCCATGCTCTGTTCGATTTATCATTGAGCTCAGAAGATGATGTTACAAGTTATAATGGACGTAAAGCCCGGTTTTAACTGCCTAGTTAGATTGAATTGCTTAAAGTATAATCTATCAATAACTAATGTTGTTGTCATTAAAAGTTTTTATTTTTAAATTCTTCTGCCATAAAACCATTTTGTGAATTTATAATCGCGACTTTCTCTCAATATTGTCTCAACCGGCAAAAAAATCCACGAGTAACCCTCAATAGTCGAAAAATTATGTTGGCTTCATTTTAAACGAATTTATAAACTGAACCCGGAAAGTGACACTTACTTTACACCTTACAAAATTGAGAATAAAAATATAAAGAAACTTGACGTCAACAATCTCCATTAAGTTTGTTTTGATATTTTCTGCCAAGTACGTACTAGTGGTAAATTTTGACGATAACCGTGTTGACCGCAAAGTGCAATATTCTCATGCGGTTTCTCGCCCATTGTTCCCTCGGGGAAGAGTGACTTTTTTGTTTAACATCGCTAGTAAATATATTTCACCGGACAATAAAATTAACGTAAGTGTAACACGAATGTGCTTTATTTTACGTGCGGTAAAAATTGGCCACAATTCTTATCTATAAACGTCTTGCTTCGGTTCCTATTGTGGTTTTAAAAAATGATGTATGAAATTGCAATGGAATTGAATAGCTGATGCTATATTTCACTTTATCGAAGTCTTTTTACACTTAGCAACAAAAAAAATAGCAAATATTGTAAGTCTTTATAATAAAACGAATTATCTAAAATAGTTCAAAGAAGTTATCAAAATAAAATTTATTCCAATTTTAAAAAATAGTACTAATAAACAGTCAAGTATTACAAAGTTACCTAGTTCAGTACATTGAAGCAATCTTAAACGTATTTATTATAGATGATTACATCGTATAATAAAAGTCAGGAAGATTGCACAAACTTAGCCGAGTACAGCACTAATGTATATTTTAACTCCACAGCCCGTGAAAGCAACATTCATCAACGATTCCCGTTTTTGTGTCATTAAGAGGAAATTTATGGCAAAGCAACACGATATCATTACACAAGATATAATCAAAAATAAAAGTTTTTCTCTTAATCATAAGGGATATTTTGCTTACAAAAAAATATGAGTCATCAAATTCGTGTGAAGACCTTACAAAAATCTCACGGAATCTTCAAAAGTTAACGAAGTCGGCCTCATTTTGGAGTGGAGTGACGACTCGCCATAACATTTCCATTCGACGAACGTAATCCTAAGCATTGAGCGTGCACGCCGCGCAAGACATAATACCACTCCGTAAAAGGTGATATTTATTGTCCGCATGCTTACTGTTTACGATATTCTTATCTCGTAGTCACAAGCATATGTGTAAATAGCCGTCGAGCCTATGCTTTATAGTAATACAGTTAACATTGTTAACTACCACGTCACCAGAGGATGTCCTACTGAGTAACGCCCAACAGGAGCTCACGTATCTAAACTTGGCAGCAAAACGCCTAGTTCGGTGTGCAAAATACCCATTTCTAGTAAATTGATCGCATATGGTACATTGCCCTCTGCGATTACGCTTTCTAACACAATAAACGGTGTAAAATAAGCAAACCGATGCCTTGGAATATCATCGATTATAATCGAGCGAAAGAAAACTTTCCTTCCTTTGATGAAGCTAATGGTGTTTGATCACTGCTTAACACACCTCTATTACGGAGATGTCATTAGGCACTTGCCTTTGTCAATTTATATACATTATATCGAAAGTGCATAATGTTATGACAAAGATTATTGTCGCGAAACACTTGATTACACTTCAAGGTTTCACACTCCGCAGATATAATTGTTCCTAAAAAGATAAGGTATATCTACACATAGCGATTGTCGTTCATGTTGAATTATGCATAAAAATATATTTTCATGAAAGTAGCGAAGTCAATATAAACATTGACCGTTATGTGGAACATCTATATCAGTACTTTAATCGCATAATTAGAATAATGTTACGTGACGGAGTAATAATGCCTAATTACCTACGTCTTCTGGTCCGATCACTAGATTTTATCTTCGCGTAAATGAAATGTAAATTTTCTATTTTCTACAAGCGTAATCAAAACATTATCTTAGTTTATGCAAATTGATCCATAAATATAGTATATTTTCTTAATCAGCCGTGTTTTTGTGCGTTATTCTGTTACTTTATGAATACATGTCTTACTAACTATCTTTTGGTTTATAATTCCATTTAATGCAAAATGAATTCATTCAGTCTCGTAGATCACATATATTGAGCAAAACGTTTAAATAAATCTAATTTCTAGTTATTAAGAACATTGCCAATTCAGGAAGAGGCGATCAATATTTATCTTTAGTTTCAATTTACTTTTCAAGAGAATAATCCGGCATTCCTACGCAATCGATAACGTTGTAAACAGGAGAGCAATAACGTACTAAATATAATATAGATAAATGTGTAGATAAACTTCCTTCATCAAATTACACAGCGCGGAACGTATCTTGCACGAATTGCTCCCAAGATATTGGACTGAAGATAATGTTGTGAGTAGGCTTGTTAGAGTAAACTTATAAGAATTTCGATCAACAAGTTTGCACGTCCAGCGGAGACGTGATAAAACCAAAAATGGAGGTGAAATACTATCGATAATTGTTAGTATTACACACTGTGGAAACCGCAATCCGCATAGTACAGTAACGGAAACGTTTTTGCCCTGTCTCGTTTGGAATCCGACAATGGTGAAACAAAAAACTGGTTAACGTGAATTTGGTCACATGGAAATTGGGTTACTAATTCAATATATCTGTTAAATGAACACAATACGCTCATTTCACACAATAAGCTCAAGAACACCACTTAATTCTTAACAAGATCGTTTTGAAGTAAGGCTTGACCCACAACAATTTCATTGTTTGTTTAAAACACAACATATTAAACAATTTCGAATACTTATTGCTACGAATAGCTAAAAGAGTATTTTATTAAACAAACACTACATTAACGGAACGATTGAAATACCATATTTGTTGGTTATAAAAGAAACCTTCGCATACATAGACGTCGGCCCCATCCTTCCTGTATAATTTCATGTTTCCTGGTACTTGAATAAGTTATGTCGCTGTTCCGAAGTGAATCGTTAAATTTTAATACCGGTCGATATTGAGACGGAGAACTTCATATTAACACGACTTACCCATTTTCCGATAGAATACTGTAAATATAGTGACAATTCCATTTTCAAATCTTGTAAATTTAACGTGCACAAGTGAAAGTTCGTGTGTTCGGTCAACAATCAACAAATCCTTGCTATTATTATTATTTATTCATTTGTTCAAGCGAATAAACGCTTGTGTATAGTTAATAGCTTAATAAACATAAAATAAATTTTTATGGCATATCTTAACTACTTTATCGACTTTAAAACTAATTTTGTTTACGTCTTTACTACACAAACTTTATTAATCTCGGGATTTAATTGTGAAGTCTGCGGAACTTAAGCAACATAGCACACAAAATCTTAGATAATGACTTGTATAATTACCCAAAATCTACTCAAAGTAATTCATATTAATATGAAAAAAAGGCCTACTTAGTTGAGATGTAAGGTAACGATAATTATATCTCGACACCTGTTCATTGAGTTCGTCTGGATGATGTATTACTGACGTGGGCCGAGCGGACATCCTCATATATGCGAAGACAAGATTCATAACTAGCAGTGTCAGCCAATTTGTGCCAATGACATAATACAATACAAGAATAGAGTTACCGAGCTATTTTAAAGAATCCCAAAACCGCAGAACTGTTTACACAAAAAAGTGAATGATGAGATCCAAAAGCATTTACTGTGGAATATATGAAATTGCGGAATAGTTTTTTGCATTTTTATATATAATTAACTTGTAAAACTTTGCCAAGGTCAGCATGTTGGTTTACAATAGATCGTTGCCCTTGTTTAAGCAACTAAAAATATCCCGGTTGTATGTAAAAATAATATAAAACGCAACACGAGAATTGCAAGTTGCGAATCCCATTCTTGCGAAATTTTACATTTTGTAGGCGCAGTTGATACTGGCACATTTATTACAACTATTTTTAATAATACAACAGGCTGGAATATTTTATGTTTCTTAATCCATAGTGAATAAACGCACACCCGGACCATTATCTTTAATGTATTTAATGCTTGACAGTAGTTTTTATATTATTTTGTTAACAGGCACAACATATTATGCTAATTCGCACGGAAAGATCTTCTGCATGGAAGAAACCTTATGATTTATTAACAACAAAATTAAGATTAAATTTAGTATAGTAAGGTAGTCTTTGTATCACAACAAAGCTTAATCAAGTGTCTTAACTCGTGTCAATCAATTTGGATAAAAATGTGTATACTAAAAAAGATTTATTTTCAAATAATTTCTCACTTTAAGATATCTTATAACAAACAAGGTGACAAAGAAAATCTTAGTTTTATATAGTGACCCGATTGGGCCAATGTTGTTGCTGACAACGCTATTAAAGTGAATTTACTATGATCACTAACCGTCAGGTAGCGCATCTTGTTAGCGATCGCTGCCTACAAAAAAATGAACATGATAAAAGAACTTTTAAAGGCTACAGAATATTTTATAGGTTGTTGAAAATTTTAATTGCATCCTTTCCTATAAAAGTCTCTCAATTATTTTACCAGAGTGTGCCATTTAAATATTGATTTACTTTTATTCGTGAAATTATTACGTTACATTTTTACCCGTTGCGTTCAAAGTTCAATGTAACTTACTGATAAAGTACACTAATAATGAGTATGTGTTTTGTTCGCAGATAGTGCAGACAAGTGGTTCGTTGTTGGGAGACCAGTGTAGGACAAACAGCGATTGCAATGTAGCGAACGCGCATTGTGTTAAAGGCGTATGCGCCTGTCAACCATATTACGCTCGGGTTGACAACTCCACTTGCCTCGAATGTAAGTCACTTTCGTTTTCGCTTCAACTAATTCATTCATGAACTGCAAGTTGCAACCGAACAATATTGAATAGAGCGTTTATAACTATTCTTACTCGCTTGTAACGTCGGTTTCTCTCCAATTTTCTAAGGTATCGACTATCGATTATCTTCTTGGTATTTGCGGTAAAGAAAACTTTCTCTAAGATATTCAAATTGTCATATTAAATCCGATATTTCCGAAATCATGTTTCGTTTTCCATTATATACGATTCGTAAGCATCAATCAAAACATTACCTGACAATGAATACGATAGTGGATGATAGAAAATAATAGCCGTCTTAGTTCTATTGTCCCAGTATAATGGCAGAAGTATTTGTCCGTATATTGACAATAGCCAACTGTCATTGCTAGAGTTGCTTTCACTGGATACATTTTTGATTCGAAAGCGAGTTTTATAGGATTTTCCCACGACTTCGCTGAAAGGAAGAATGACAGTTGTAATAGTACAAAACCAGATTCATAAAGGCTGTCTGTGAACTAGGTGCGGCAAATTTTATCAAAGCTACATTTGCATTTATTTTACCTATTGTATTAAAATAAGTGCAATATTTTTTGTCTTATAGTGTTAAGGTGTAATAATGCTAAGTGCACTAAGGTTTTAACCAGACGAAAATGGTTGCAGCATAAATTCAATATATTTAATTTGTGAATTTCCTAAAACATTTTGTAAAACTAAGTTGATAATTATTAAATATAGCTTTTGTGCGCGACTCCGTCCGCGTAGACTACAGGGTTAAGTTCAGTAAGAAAATAAGTTACCAAAAATCACACAATTCGGTCAAATTGTTTAAACGTGACACCGTAACGCGTCGGTCGGCGCCTTGTGCATCATTATTGCGCGCTTGATCAATATTTTAAAACTGCAATAACTTCTTAGATACTCAGTGAAATAAATAAATGATGTAAAGGGCAATTATATTTAATATTAAATACTTGTAATGAATAACGTATTTATTTGGATAAGGATTAATATCATATTAATAAAAACACATTCACAAATAAAATTTATTTTAAAATAAATTTGGTTAGGATAAAAAACGTTATGCTGAGCCAACCTTAAAAAATAGACATATGCTGTCGTGGACTTTTTTTTAGAACTTTTAATTAGGAACAATTCTGTAATACATTATTTTAGCGAAACTTTAACCGTTTGCGCAGCGCACGCAGCGGAAGCTCACAAAAAGGAAAAAATGTCCCCGATTTTGAAATATTCTTTATTGCTGCTCCGCTCCTATTGGTCGTAGCGTGATGTTATATAGCCTATAGCCTTCCTCGATAAATGTGCTATCTCACAGTGTAAGAATTTTTCAAATCGGACCCGTAGTTCCTGAGATCCTAGCGTTCAAACAAACAAACAAACTCTTCAGCTTTATAATATTAGTATAGATTTAAGAGACAATGTTACTGGTATACCAAAGGTTCATTATTCCTGGGCACATATACCATTCAAACTCTCTAGCTCTGCCTTATCCGATTGGGAGACATCACTAATAGCACTATATCTGATTCAGAATAAATTGGACGAGATGCTATCGGGCAAAATCACTTATCTCTCACACAGATTGCCCTATAATCCCACGCTCGTCTCGCTTTCCTCAAAAGTGCCAGACCAAATTGGGCAACTGGATCATGGGTGGATTACAACGGTTCTTGAGCCCATTATGACACAGGCAATTTTGGCAAGGACCGGTGTAGCAAGTGAAATTCAACTTTTTACTGATTCGGTGATTCCTCGGAATGTTGTAACGGACTTTTTATTCGCACCCTGTTAATAGAGTGCGACGATTCACATACTCGACGATACTGAACGCGTTATAAGGAATTGCAAGCGGATGCGGTGAGTAACACACTTTCTGGACTCGTGAGTCCAGTCCGGCGGCATTTCAAACCAGGATAGAACATGATCGCCGCTAGCTACCCATCTGAGTTATCCATAAATCATAATTTTCCCATGATCCCCTTTTTAGGAGTTGTGTGCGAGCATGAAATATGTGGAACTATGAACGGGCCTTTAACGATCCGACGGCAAGTTATGTTAGGAAAAACACAGAAACCGGGCCTTGATTTATAGAACCCGAAGACATAAAACGGTTATAAAATATGTTTATCTTGCAAATCCACGCATCAAATTATGAAAGGAAGTTGCTCTCCGAATGACTAGCGTCTGTCTAGCCCAGACATGCTGTCATCTTGTCATCTCAAACTTCCCTCTGGTCAGTGTGCCAAGCGTGAGCAATCATCAGATATGCCACGGAGAATAACAGAAAACATACCGTTCAATGAGGCCTTACCGTATGCCCGTAGACAGCTACAGACAGAATATATTCTTTTAAAAATAAAATAAACGCTTGGATAATTTCGCGATCACAATTCAAATCTGCACAACGCTAATAAATTCTTGTTGTGTCTTAACGTAACTTTAAACGCGCTCAGTTTGTTTGTGGCATCAATTTAAATAAACCTTGTTGATGATTACGAGTATGGGGCCGCCACAAGCATCCATCCATTGATTTATTGCCCAGTTTGCAAGTCGTAAATTGGTCTTGCTGTCCTTCGAGTCGGATTATGCACCGTAGGGTCTCACTTTATTCATGACAAAATAACCATTTTAATTCACATTTGAATTATATTAACAAGTTTTAAGACTTTTATTTCATGTATTGCATCTTAATTTAAAGTTTTACTTAGGTGTTTCTGATAATTTACTTGTACAGAAGGTAGATTTAATAGCGTGAGAGAAGTGCACAAGTAAATAAACTAGGATTTACTTATGAATAGAAACAATGAGAAAGCTGACATAAATTATAATAGTGACTTGTCTTTTTCACACCACAAGGCTTTGTTACGATTTTGCGTATAATATGACACTTAAAATAATCTCAGAGAATACAGGAGCAATTTTTCCGCGCGTTAATATTAATGTGTCCATTAATACAGGTACGTGTATAACTTGGGCAATATTCATCCAGTTAAGCTTTGAATTCACACATTATTACATGCGTTTGCGTATAACCTACATTTTAAACGAGAACAAAATTTTTTATGTAGTTTAATCTCGCGCAAAGCTGTTGATTTTTTGAAGCGAAGAAATATACCTACTTATAAAACGTATTTTCATTCTTCATGTTTTGTAAAAGAATATTAATATTTTGGTTTGGAATTATAAACTAAAATGCATAATGTGACTTTCAGTATGTTTACATAGCGTAAAATGTCATGCCGTTTCTTATGACATTTGTAGACAAGTGTAGCCGAAGAATGTTGTTGAGAATGCTGCAATAATCGTTTCTTAGAACACCCTATCATTCAGCTGGAAGCGAAAACAAACAATTAACAAGTAAACACAAAAATTTCACGGCTTTCCGTTATTGCAAATACCATTGTTACAACAAAATTTCATTATGTATGTTACCCGAATTCCGTGAATATTGCGGGATTTTTTTATGGCTAAACAATAAAAAATATATAAATGACCCGATTCCACAGTTCACGGTTTATCAACCTTCAAGCATGGTCAATTGAACCAACCTTGAGTCTGTAGGTAACGAGTCCACATCCCCAGTTTTGAAATCGAAGAGTCACGCGCATGATGTACCTTTTTTACGGTTGTCAGTACCGTGCTAAATCTAATGAACGCAAGTGTCTACGTTTTGAGATTAATGTGTCAGATAAACTTGTTGCACTGAGATAGAAGACGCGATAAACACAAAAGAATCATAATTGTAGATCGATAAGCGATCGTGGTTCGCAACACTACGAGTTTCCGCAGTGTCATTGGTCCCATTCATTTGTTATTAGCTGAATTCGTGTGAATTAACACTTACTTATTATTTTGACTAATGATATTTTAACGTGAATGTAAAAAGAAATTTAGTCATATTTTATATAAGAAGGCGTGTCTTAACAAATTGGTCGACAAATGCTGTCTTCGAATTAACAAATCATTTACAAAAACCCAGGCGTTATTTATGCGGACACGGAAAAAACGAAATTAGACAACTAACAAGAAATATAGCGATTTCCTTAAAAGGAATGTAAATGAGTGAAAAAAATCCCCTCAATAACCTAGTGACAGGTGCAATCGATTTTAAAACGTCCGAAAGACGTGGTATGCGAAGCGCGACTTATTAATTCCAATTAAATTAATTGTGTGTGTTTATCACGCCGCTTTAACTTACGGCTACCTATATTATTTTTGAAACTACCGGTTACATATTAATTATGTGGCGTTCTTATTAATTGCAATAATTTGGAGGAAACGTTATGCATAAACAAACACTTAACTTATACCAGGAATTTAAGTATCCTCATGTCATTGGAATTGGCTTGTTTATGAGCGTGCGGTATCGTTTGTGGAATGTACGGCCTTATTGATACTTACTAAGACTTACGTGAAATTATGTAGAACGAAAATACTTCCTGCCATTGGATGCAAATTGTTCGCCACGCCCGCTTAAACGGACCGACGTTGAACTTGAAATCAAATGGGGTCGTACACGCCTCTGGGTCATGAACTCGTCATGCACATTTTAAATTCACACTAGAAATTCTTTATTTAAAATGATATTGTTCAAAGAGCATCAGTCGTCCGCATCAGTAAATTAAATTGGTTGAACAGCACGACACCACGACCTAATTCGCAATATCGCAGCTGAAATCAAACATCCTTTCACGTAGAACGAGCTTTGGCTTGCAGTCAGTCAACGTTGAACTAAGTGTTGAAATAGAGGACATTCATGAGTTAGATATTTCCGTCTCAAAATCGGGATGGTTTTGATGGATCAATTTAAGTTGTATTTTTTGTCCAACAAAATAGTTGAAGTTTTCGACATCTATTACAATAAGTCTTCTGCGTCGGTGGCACTTATTAATAATTCGATCCCGCACACCCCAAATGAGCCGTAATTACCAACTTTAGGCCTCACTTAATCTACTTGACGAAATATAGCTCGATTGTTTTTTAATTGATACCACTAATATCCAATATAACAATGACATATTATTGATCGCTAATAACTTTGTGACTAAATAGCAGCAATACTAAATATATTCTTTTCTTCCAGCTACACTACTAGGCTCGGAGTGCGTAGTTTCTGAGCAATGTACGTTGAAAGTGGCATACAGTGCTTGTTTGGAAGGAGTATGCAGATGCACCGATGGACATCTCCAGTTCCGAAAACACACGTGTTTGTCTCGTAAGTACCTAGACTACTGCAGCTTTAAACGGTCAACAAAATCATCTAGACTATGATTACCTATAAAGCAAACATGTCCTCCATAGTAAATTTGCAGGTATTTTAATCGGCTTTGCAAAAATGAAAACTAAAACTGGACAAAATGGTTGTTTGTAGGTCAACTGTCTTATGTACTACACTAAAATTCAACAAGTTATTTGAAATAAATAAATTATAAACTGCTTTTTAAAAATAAAGTCTTGCTTCAAATATCATGAAAAGAACACCTGAGGCATCTTTATTCATGCTATTTTCAATCTACGTATTTATATTGCGTGTTCATTGCTGTGTACAGTTTAAAAATCCAAATAAAAGAAAAGCAAATAATATGTCTGGAGCGATATAATTAATCGAATTCCTGTTTTATGTGAGGGCATTTTTATCGTAGCTGAAAGTTCCTTGATTTCTACTTCAAGTCTATAATTATGTCTAGGAATGTATAAAACTGACGGTGATTTTTAACTTTCCGACAGTTTTTAATAGATTCCAATGAAAATAAAAGTGTAATATTCTATTTTCTTTAACGGAAGCGCGTTAACGGTTGTTTAACAAGCGTAACAGTACAACAATGTTATTAATTTTTTGCAATAAGTTGTCAAAATTGTGATGCGCTTTGACAAATTCAAAGTATTTCATTTAGGAATTTTTAGATGTTCACGCTTTAGTACGGCATTGTCTGCACAAGCCACGAAATGTAGCGAGAAAATGATAATTTATCATGAGGACAATCGAAATTTGCACACAACTAAATTATATTGTCGAATTTGCATTACCCGAAAATGCTAAGCAAAAAATAAACAGAATATCTTTTTTAAGAATACAGTTCGAATTTAATATAGGTAATTCGTTACGGAAAGTACGTATCAAAGCGTCGTTAAATTTACTAGCGCTTGTAATTAAACTAGCAACATAGTTTAAATATTATGGTTCAAATTAAATTCAAATTATATTATTAGAAGCAAGATTGTAACTAATTGGATGTAATAATCTTTCATGTAATGAAATTTTGTTAGAGGAGTCGATATGATGGCACTTTCGGTTTCGTCTCACGCATTCCGACACTCATGCCGAATTGGGCGAGTCACGCTGTAAGTTACCGTACTAGAGAAACGATAAGCCACCGTGTAATTTTATAAAGAAGCGAGATGAAAGTGGTGATTACAACGACAATTATTTACTTGCTACCTATTTTAATTTCATCTTTTAATGAAAATCATCATAGTTTAGTATCAAAAAGTGAAACTATGGCAATTTCCTCGGCTTTCTCAAAAACTGCAATAACTCGAAAATAAAAATAAACGATACCATTACGCAGAGATTTACGGCTACGCGCGGTTGTTTTGAGCTTTGTATGGAGCTATTTTGCCGTCGAAAAAGTGTGATAATAATGTATAATTGCCAGCCGCCTTTGCCTGCGCAACGTTATTACTAACCAATGAGTCCAAATTATACTTGAACAATAGTAATACATCAATTTTTCAAAACTGCCACAAAAAATCCGAACGGCTTCTTCTCGATAACTGAACTTATTTTATTTCCGCAACATCTTATCCCCGCTCCGTGAGAAATATGTTGTAATTGTTCTGTCAAATATACCGATCGCAGTTCATGTGAACTTCACCTATTACGCTATATAAAGCAAGTAATAGGAACGCAGTGTGAGAACTCTCCGTACTTCGAAATATGAGATGCGCAATAATTCTAGTATATAACTGCAGCGTTTAATGACGATCAGGAATGTTATTTGTATGTGATTCCGAGAAGCATAAACTATCGAAGATATGTTTATGTACACTTGTACACGTATGATGAATGGCATTTTGATCAAGTCAAATAAAATGTTGATTCACATAAGGTCGCAAGTTCAAACCGAGGTGGAAACATCTAATTCGAGAAATTATATCGCTTAGCGATCTCGCTGGTTATACCGTTAGGAAACATTGCCGTTTGACAAGTTAATAATCCCTAGGTATCTTCCTACTTAACTTTATTTGATAAATGGCGGAACTTCTTTCGTGAGCATTCGTCGTAATGACTGAAAGAAAAAACACTTGGGATATAATTACGATTGTTTTGCGTGCAGCGCCTTATTGTTCTCATTTAATGTAATAACCAATCGTGTTTACCATTTCTGCATGCGATCACCTCGTTTTATAGCAACGTCTTGACGGGTATGTTTAATGCTCGACGAAACAAGACAGTGCATAATTATAGTTTCGACTGTTGTTCAGAAAAAAACGTGACATATCACTCGTACATAAATAGCTTCAGTAGGTTACAACTGTATTTCTAAGGCTATTAGAGCATATGATGGCACACCGTGTGATCAGCGTCAGGAAAATTACTAGTAACGACGTGCTGCATCACGAGGTCAATAAATTGGTGTTTAACTTTCAACGCCCAATTAGCATACAATTTATTACAAACAGGTACTATGTATAATTTGCAACATTGACTGACAGTACTCACGTATAATTTTATCTTTGCAGCTGCACCTCCCGGCCACGTCTGCTATAGCAACGAGCATTGTCGCCTTTGGGATAAAGAAAGTCGTTGCGATTTTGTCATATTAAATTTATTTGGAAGATGCGCTTGCAATTCTTACTTCAGGCAGAACGGTGACAAATGCGTCCCAACTAAATTACCTACTTACCCAACCGAAGCTGTTGTTGCAGAACAAGATTCAGTCATAGGCTCTACCAATTTGCCTGGTCATGATACGGGCAATCGATTTCCTAAGCCAGTTATACCAACTGGATCACAGAATTCATTTCTCGGTAATGTTAATGACAAAGAAAACGTTCAGCCAAGTAAATTACCGGTGTTTACCAGTAGCAATGATGTACTTAGTATCGAAGAAGACAATCCGCTCATACAAGCTGTACTGAAAGTGCCAACAATAGAGCCAACAAATCGTTTGCCTGTTTCAAATAGAAAAGAAGGTGAAGCTAATGAAGTAATCAGAGTTGATGAGATGACTGCAAGTTTACACGCTAACGACCAGCCAATCTATAGGGTAGTAACACAACCCACCACAGAAAAGAAAGCTAATAAAAAAACAGGCTCATCAAAGGAGCAACAGAGCTCTGGAAATAAGTCTCATAAAACTGGACATTCAAAGAAAACATCTCTAAAAGGTAATTCACTAGCTGATTTATTGCGAATGTCTGATTACCTTAGTTTATCGACCGTAGCGCATTGAAAGATATAAATGAAGTTTAGCACAAATTGCATGGTTTTTTTTCTAGATAAACAACGCATTCGGACGGATGTCGCACCAGTTGTCGACCTTGGACCGGCATCTCTTGGTATGCCTTGTGTCACGGACTCGCAGTGCCATCTAGTGGATCCTTACACAAGGTGTCTTAATAAAAGATGCGACTGTGCTTACCGAACTAATTCTACGTCTGCTTGCTCCGCACGTAATAGGGGCTGTTTGCCTGGCACATTCCAAGTGAGTTATATATTTTAATTGTTTATTTTGAAAAAAATTAAAACCGAGTATCTCATTCGATTTAAGATCTGCTATTGGTTAAACTGAATACTTTTTTACGTTTGCAGTGTCGATCCACTGGTACATGCATTAGCTGGTATTTTGTATGCGATGGGCGCAAGGACTGTCCCGATGGTTCAGACGAGAAATGTCAAGGTATTGGTAAAGGTAATTATCTTCGCACTGAATTTTCATCGCACCGCTTTCCTTCACGATCATTAACCTTCATCTTTCATTAATCCACCTCGAAACTTTTGAGAGCTCTGAGCATATACGTATAATTGGGATTTAAGACTATTACTATAAATTAACTTTGAAAAATCCGTACTTTTGTCTCGCTTGGCGTACGCCGCCTGGATATTCTGCGTATTTTTGCAATGGACCAAACATTGCTCGCCAATTAAATACAAAACGAGTGTTTTCACTGAAGTGGAACAAACTACGTCTAATTTCGTTGCAAAAAGAATTGGCTTCAAAAATCCGAGAATGGTAATTAGAATTTTAATTATTAGTATCTACTGTTTATAGATGGTACTGGTGAGCGGTGTCCGATGAACTCGTTTCGTTGCGGCGGGCCCGGGTCCCGGTGTGTGTCCCGAGCGTCGCGTTGTGATGGCACGCCCCAGTGTCCTGGTGGAGAAGATGAGAGGAACTGTAAAGCGACGAGGCGCAAGGGGTGAGAATTTATTTCAGTTGGCTATAGAAGTACTTTTCTCTTCGTTTGTTAGTTTTTTTAATATTTCATTATAAGCCGTGACGCCCTAGGTTCAAGACGAGGTTGTGCTACTATTAAAAGACAACAGGTTTAGTTATGAATTACTTGTCGTTCAAAGCTCGGGATTACTAATAGAGTTTACGAAGTTTATTGAATAAAACTATAAATAAAAACCACACCCTACCAAGTTTTACGATGGTTAATGGCAATAAAAATAGTAACATATTTTTAAGCGTTTTACTTTTGTTTTTCTAGTTGCCCACGACACACATTCCGATGCGGTTCCGGCGAATGTTTGCCTGAATATGAGTTCTGTAATGCAATAATTTCCTGCAAAGACGCTTCCGATGAACCTCCACATCTGTGCAATGAACAATCCAGGTAATGTTACTCTTGACTTTTACATCTTCTAAAATATCAAAAATCTACAATACAAGATAGATTGTGATGGGAAAATTCTAGGATAGTAAAAACATAACCAATTATGCGAACATTATAAAAAGTAATGATAAAAATAATCAAATTTTTAGAACAAAAATTTTAGAACAAATTGAATATTACAAATCAATAAGTGACATAACTAGGTACCATACTAACAGTCATTCATATTCGTCCACATCACCGGTAACATTCTCTATTCCATAAGCAAAACACGTGTGACCCATAACGGTGTTTGGCCAAATATTTGACCTTACTTTGGTGTGCTTTTGTCCAACTTTTGACATGGATCCAATGTTTGTTCAGATGGCGGGCCGCTGATTTCTGTCCCATGCGCTGTGGGAACGGCCGGTGCAGAAGTACTGCTGTGGCGTGTTCAGGCCGAGATGGATGCGGAGACAACACCGATGAGATAGCTTGCACTGTTTGTAGTGAGTATGCCTATATGGAAAATTGGTACAGCTATAATAAAATAAAAGAGTGCAGTGTAGACAGGATTGAGTAGTGTAGACAACGGCATAGGCATGAAATCTGACTTACACTAGAAATCTCACCTTCTCGAATTTATACCAAAATTCTTTATATACCAAAAAAACCTAAACCTTAGATCTTTTTGGTATACCGACCAAAATGCAAATCCAAAACCAAAATCCATCTCTCCATAAATAGTTCATGCGTAAAGTTTTTTATACGTGGTAAGACTTGATAGTCCATAAAGCAAAACTAAAAAGAAAGAAAGGAACTATTAAGTGCCCACCTACCACAGGCCGTGAGTGTTACCGTCGCATTATGCACACTCAGTCAATATGACACGACACTGGATTCCGTTACACGCACAATAGAGGCCAAATGAAGGACCGCATAACAATGAAGTCATTAAATTATGTCCCCTTTTCCAGGATGTCCCGCACCGCCTACGCCGTGAAGATACTCTCCTGCCAACTGAAAACAACTAGTGGAAATAATCGATGGGATCTCTATGCTCAACTTTTGTATTGAAGATGGATTTATTTCAAGTCAACTTAGTTTCTCATTTGACTGAGCTCTAGAAGCTTGTTTACCTGTACCAGAACATAATTGAAAAGTTAACTTTAAATAATTATAAAAATGTATTAAGTTACGCTACGGATATTTTACTGCTAGGAACGAAACATAAAATGTAAAATAAATTCACTGTATTTTTAATGTCGTAGCTTTGTAAGTGGAAAAAAGTATACGCACCCAATCGTAATCCTGTGAAAATAAGAAGACCCATAACAAAAGCAACGATAAACAACATATGGCCTTACAACCGCAAAACCACGTATAATAAGACTGAAGAGTGATGAAATACACTCAAATCGAAACAGTTCGCTAATTTAATGTAGATTGTAGCGGATTTGTAAATAGTCTCTATTTTAAAATATTTTTACACGTAAAGTCATATGTTTGGATAAAGATATATTGGTTAAAATAAGCTGCCGTCTGTAGCGATATAATGTAACTGATTAGAATTGAAGTAGTATATAATTTAGTGTTACGTGTGAAGCCTGCTTGGCTTGATGTCAAGTCACTTATTGTATTATAGTGTGATTGTGCTACGTGTGTGAATGTATTAATAAGTATTTATTAAAATAATTTTATTCTAGATTGTGGTTTTATTTTGCCGAATTTAAATCACATATTGCGCCTATTTACCAAAAAAATATTGCGTTAAGCGCCATCTCTATTTTGAATAAAACAACTCTTAGCGAGATAAATTGTCACATAAATTATAGTATAGAATTACATCAGTTAAACCTTTATGGCTTGAAACATTACAAACCCCTGTACCCGCACGAACATATTTCACAAAATAACCCTCTATTATAGCTAAATAACTGGAAATACTAACTCCATAAGTTTTTCGACCATCATGGCAAATAAAGGTATAGGTAACAAAGTTTTGCCAGCCCTATGGGTAGTTTAATATAAGTAGATATTAATCTTGGTGCTTGACCTTATGCCTCTAATTGTATATTTATTGTCATAATTATTACACCAGAAATAAAGGAATATGGCTGGGTTGAATATACGCCGGACCATTGCTGATGAGAGGTTAGAGTCCTACTACATAATCACAGGGACCAAAGCATGTTTCGAGATCTTTTTTAAACATTTTTTTTAGTACACTTAATATTTGACGACCAACAATGAACAAACAACAAAACAATTCTGTATAGCTCAGTTTTGTCTTATACCAGTTTCTTAAATACCTACTTGTCTATTTCTCTACTACCGTGCACTATGCTAGCGCATGACAAGCCTTTACCTTTGTTGCAGAAGAGAAATGCAATATCATTATAGTCAGAAAAAAGTAAATAAACAGGGTTTTAAACAGAAGGTTTTAATTTTTTTAATGTTATTTGTTTACACGACGTATGGTATTTGTGTTGACAATTAAAACAAACAAAAACTTGTTGAATTGATAGCATCCGCACCAAATTATCCATTCGAACATGTTTCACAAATCACACTTGAAGTATATCGCCGAGTTAGACACACAAATTTTCAATGAACAAAAATTTATATAATGTAACATAGATAATAAAAATGTAAATAAAAAATATCACGATATAAAAATGGATTTAAGAAGAAGAAAATTTTGCGTCATTCTTATCATATTTTTAAAATGGATCCTACACCCGTTCTCGAGGTTAGTAAGCCATATATTTTATTTCTTCTTCTTCTTCTTCTTCATCAACCCATCTACGCCCACTGCTGAGCACGGGTCTCCTCTACAATTGAGAGGGTTTAGGCCATAGTCCACCACGCTGGCCTAGTGCGGGTTGGCGGACTACACACCTAAGAAATTCCTAAGAACTTTTAGGTGTGCAGGTTTTATCACGATGTTTTCCTTCACCGTTAAAGCAAGTGATAATTCAATTTGAATACACACATAACTTTCGAAAAGTCAGAGGTGTGTGCCTGGGGTTTGAACCCGCGACCTCCGAGATTCTCGACCGCGCGCCTAAACCTCGAGGCCATCACATCACATATTTTATTTATCAAATGAAAAAAAATACGGTTTGTCATAAACAAAAGCTTAAAAAGTATTCATTTCAATATTGCAAATTAACTAGAGAAAGTCTTCTAACCAAACTACTAAAGTAAGAACTTAGTTAGTTCCTGATTTATGTGTCATATTCAATTTGGTGTTTTATCTCCAGCAGTGCACGTCTAATGATGGTGATGAAGATGATGATTATGTGCTATGTGTATTATATTGAAGGCGATTTAGTGTTTTTTTTGTTCAAATTTACTAACAATCTGATTTAAATTGCAGGATCAGAAAATTTACGAGAAAATCAAACATAAATCGGTCAGTGTTACTATATGCACCAACAATATTGTTGATTGTAATTATTTTTGTAAAAATTGTCGTATATTATCGTGGTAACGCAAAAAAAATTATAACTCATGTTGAACTACCAATCACGTCTACTGAAGCTGACAAAACTATTGAGGAACGCCCGTTTAAACATGTACCTTTAAAATATGTATATGGATCCTATAAATACAGTAACGACTCGTCAGAATTAATAGACGAGCATAGACAAGGTAAAATAACGCAAATTTTGTTTTAGAAATATTTTTAAACAATTATAGTAAAAATAATAAAATAAATTAATTTCAGTGTACATGATAGATACTCCAGGATGCAAAATTCCTATCAAACTAATTAATTATAGGAGAGATATGAAAAATGAAAAACCGTCGACATGTCCCGATAGAGCCGTGTTTTTGAGCAGAGATCGTGAGGGTTATATTCGTGTCTACATAGATCCGAAATACATGAAGCAATATTTAAGGAAATCATCAAACTACACGTGCTGTTACCAGTATACCACTGGAAATGTTCGACTACCCAACACAGATAAAACTTTTGTGTATGTTTTTTTTTACAGTTAATGTATTTAACCTTGGCCCAACAAAATATAACGGCATGTAGAGAAGTCCTTGGTTCGATCCTGGTTGCATGAAGTGTGAAAATATTTGTCTTATACTGCATAAACCTCGTGGCATATTCATCCAGAGAAATGTTACAGGTTCCTCTAGTAAAAGCAATACACTCTAGAGTCCCTGGGTTCGATTCCCTGGTCGGACATATTATTAATGGATGGATTATAATGTTTCATGACAATATTCTAACTAACAATCTCGCTCCCTATAACTCTGAACTTAAAGAAAAAACAGCTGGCGAATAGTACTTGCAGAAATAAACCATCAGGGAAGTAATAGTGAATGCACGTATACATAGATTAATTTTTGTTCTAGAAGCTGCAAAGATATAAAACATGGAAGTGTATTCAAATTGGAATATGATTACATCATAGTAAAATGTTATGAACATGACGTAGACACTACGTCATCCCTTATTTACGACGACATTTATCCCTTTACAAAGAAAATTAAACAACCGACTGTTAGTAACTCAAATCAGGGATGCGATCAAAGTTACAATGTTTTAATGATTGGAATGGATTCGATGTCGTTAAACCGCATTGGACAAACAATGCCACGAACAATAAATTATTTTAAAGAGAATTTTTGGATTGCCTTTCGGGGATATCATAAGGTAAGGACAATATTAATAAGTTATTCATGACTTAATAAATTAATTTATTTTGCTAAATGCACAAGATTTAGTTACTAAACCTGAAGCCAATTAAATCTTTCTTATAAAAACTTTGTCACCAGATTAATGGATATTCAGGTTTGCAGCAATTAGAGTAAGCCAAAATCACTTTTTATGTGGCATATTTTTTTTTTTATTATAGATCGAGGAAAATTCTCTGCCTAATATAATGGTGGCCTTGACAGGCAAAAAATTTTCAACAATCTCAAACAAGTGTTCATGGAGAATTGACCAATGTAAAGATCTTTTTATATGGAACAAGTTTAAGGAGGACGGGTACGTGACGGCATACGGTGAAGACTATCTTATACTGCCTGAAAGTCTTTCGAATGAATACCGCTTTCGAGTACCACCGACTGACCACTACTTAAGGCCTTTTCTTTTGAATCGCGAATTTGAAAACAACAACGGGTCATTAGTGTGCGCTGGAAAGAGGACTTCTGGACTACAAGTTCTGAACTACGCCGTAGATTTTGCGGCCACATATAGGAGAAATAAATTCTTTGGCTTGTTTTGGCTTAATTCTTTCAGCCACAATGAGAACAGCAAACCGCAAGATGCAGACGAGATTGTTGAGAATTTTTTCAACGATCTAACGTACACGGGAATTCTCTTAAACACTTTCGTTATATTTTTTAGCGGCCACGGCATTCGTTTTGGTAAATATCGCATGCAAATGGAGTCTTACTATGAGGATCGAATGCCATTTTTATTTATGTCGATTCCACAATACTTCGCGGAGATGTATATCAAGAAATACTATTCTTTAATGCTTAACGAGTTTAGATTAACAACACCTTACGATTTGTTCAGCACTTTAATGGAAATAAAAAGCATATCCTCGTGTAAAAATCAAACCAATTGGGGTTCCGACTTACCTGCAAGCCAAAGTCTTTTCGATGCAGTTTCTAAAAACAGAACATGTGAAAACTTAGGTATTGATGATAAATGGTGCAGTTGTCATAATTTATACCCCCTGCCGGTACAAGACAATGAAGGCAAGAAATGCGTTAACTACACTATTTTTAAAATAAATTCGATGATTGATGGAATCAAGACTCGACGTTGCTGGCGTTGCATGAAAATAAAGCTCAATAAGATTATTCGAGTTAATTTTTATTACAGCAATGATAAAGAAAGTCTTTTTTTTGTAGTCGCTTTTACAGTTAACCCTGGAAAAGTATCTTACGAAGCAACTCTGCTAAGGAAGAAGAACAATTTAAAAATAATAGGACCGATTAGTATCATTTCATCTTACAATGGTTTGGGTACATGTACGATGAATCATAAGGACCGATTGTATTGTATTTGTCAGAAAATTGATAAATGCTCTAAGCTTTAGGTTTTGTCTCAAATAATAATACTAAATGTGTTCAACTGTGTTTTGTTGATACACAAAACCATTTTGTAAATAAATGTATGAATATTGATTTGTAAAAAAATAAAAATGTATAGAAACTCGTCATAGAGAGATGTTTTATTAACCAACACCGTACATGATATGTATACGCTGTAAGATATAATTTAAATACTACGAAAAGTCAGAGGTGTGTGCCTGGGGTTTTAACCCACTACCGACAACAATCTGTAGAACTTTCCTAAGCCTCGAGGCCGTCACTTGCAATGATGCGCCTGATGCGTAATATCGAGTAATTCCATAAACTATAAAGAAACTTATATTTTTTTAATACCAGACTGTAGTAATTTATCTGAAACCCTATTTTCAGACAAAACGCAACAACAACAACGTTAAGCTCACGATAGACCACCTGTCGTAGCGAAATATAATTATAGTTCGCTCGCAAATGACTCTTGATCAAATATTATAAAAAATCCGCTTTGATTGGGGATTGATTGAGATTAGGGAAGAATTCATCTAATTAATTTTGGACCCTAATTTTAATTAAATTTTTAAATTAATACCCATTTTTAAATGGGTTTGTGTGTTTGTTAACTTAAAGATACCGATAATTATGACATTTGGTATGGGGATACGATTTAGAATGAGGAATGAAAATACATTAATTGAATTGATTTAGTTATTTTATATACTTACAAAATAATATGTATATGAAACGTTGTGACTGCGCATTTTTACATATACCTAAATATCTTACCGGCAAGTACTTTATGTAACTAATTATCCAAGTTTAACAGTATTCATAAAAAACATTCGTTCCATATTGATATAATTATTTAAAGTGCTCTGTGGTTATCAGCAAGATTGTGGTTACAACAGTTTACATTCAGTGTCCTTTTCCATACTGACAGGACAAACGTATTGTTTATTTAAATTTAATATTTAAAATGTATGTGACAAAAAAATTACAAACATTTAGTTGTTAAGGACATTACGTAGAATAATAAAAGCTTCGCAACAACAAGCTAAGAACCTTGTTACGTTTTAAGTGATTTCAATTACCTAAAATCCGACGATTTATTGTTTCAATCAGATTACTATTGCTTGAAATAAATTACGGTAAGTTCCATAACATTGTATTTATTTTATATAAATTTTAAAAGTTTAATTATTAAAAATGCTTATAATCGGTAAAAGATAACATTAATATGAAACAAAACCAAAAAATTATAAAACAACCGCAGAACTTTTGTAACTGAACGATATGTGATTTTTTAAGGAGGCCTATTACATGTCGATGATATAATGTGACTCCTAAATTCTGGGGTTTATAGTCATAAACCCCAGAATTTTGTGCGGCATCACAGTAATCTGCACGCTTTACTAAGACACCTTATTGTACCTCAGCGTGTGTCTATCCAGTATGATCAGATACAATTTTGTCAAGAATTGTAGGATTATTGTAAACTTTTCTCCACTTTTAACATTACAGTATATTACAATTGTAGTATTTTGCTCTGCTGGTAAAGGCAGACTGACTCGTTAGTCGAGAGGCACGTGATCAACAGGCCCTGGTTTTGATTTCCAGGTTATTGTAAGAAGTTCTTTTCCGCAAAGTAATTCTAAGTGGAATAAAGGTGTCCGGAAATATAATATAATCATTATAGACATACCACCCAATCACAGTGACATAAATCCTTTCCTATTCTATTCTATCCTAATAGTGGTATAAATAGGAAATAAAATAATACATCTTTGACTACCCTTCTCGGATTCAGTCATGACTTAAATCACAACTACTAGATTAGAATAACATTTCTCTTAAACTGGTCATATTTACCAAGAGCATAATAATAAGAGTATTTCAAAATAGCTCACTCCTGGCCTATTTAATACATAGTAAAAAAATATTAATAGTTAACGGTATAATATCATAAAAGTTTATATTCCGGAAATATCGCTTCCTCTCGTAACACATAGATAAGAAATGATTAATAATTGTGAGTAGGTATATTCATACGTTACTATCATAGAAAAAAATATTTATAGCTCGTTTAAATGTGTTCGATTTTCGAAATTTGATTTAGTGTTAAACTAAAACCTATTAGACACACATATTTGAAATCGCTGTAACAATAAGTACTCGAAAAACGTCGGAGACTTCAGTCTCAGAAACTTCCAGAACAGAAGCATATAGGAATGAAACAAAAATTAATTTTCTCCTACATATTTTTCAGACTAAGTGAAGAGCATCATGAAGTTTTATGCCAAGATCATACTAATAAGCTGGATATGTTTATCGCTTTCCATGATTTATTATTATCGTAAATCAACGATTCGCAACAGTATATATGGCGTGAAACGTCACAAGTCTTTATACAAGGCATTGGCCTTGAGACTTGGCTTCAGTGAGTTCCTTCATTCAATTATTATCATTCACCATGGACGCCCCACTGCCGGGCACGTCTCTCTTCTACAACTGAGACGGATTAGACCTTAGTCTATTACGCTAGCGTAGTGCAGATTGACGGACTACACACCTAAGAAATTCCTAACACCATTTAGGTGTGCATTTTTCCTCGCAATGTTTTCCTTAACGGTTAAAGTAAGTGATGATTCTTTGTAAAATACACACATAACGTGAAAATCAGAGGTGTTGTATGAGATTTGTATTTGCAATCAAAGATTCTCGACCACGCACCTGTACCTCGATACATTCACAACTTCCAGTAAGTTTCTTATGAAATTTAAAGTACAAGAAAATTAAAGTTTTAATCTCACTATTTTAATCTACAGGCAATGAGGATTACCTCATCGAAACAATGGGATGTTCTATACCAAATTTCGGCAAACAATTAAAAATAAAAAACACACAAAAGCTAAAAGAGTCTTGTGGACCCAGAGCAGTTTTCATAAAACGTTTCGGAGATGATAAAATTGTTTTTCAGTTACATAACAAAAACATGCAAAAATATGTTAAGAAAAAAATGAAAGTATCCTGTTGTTTTAGTTTTGCCTATCGAAATAATGGAAAAAATACCTTTACGTAAGTACTAGGTATCTAAAGTTTTATAATCCTGTTAAATAAGTTTTCTTCTAGTCATTCATTTCATAAGACTAGCATACCAATAATACCGGCAGTGCAACCTACCTAATATATTGGTGGAGTAAATCCTTCACCATCAAGTCATTTTCTGGTAGAAAAATAGAAAATATATACCATGACTCTATTCCTTTCAGATACACCAAATGTACGCCGTTCCGAAATGGCAAAAAATACAAACTTCTTGAAGAAATCATTACTGTAACATGTACAGGTAGAATAAACAAAAAAAAGGCAAGCGAAACTATATACAAAGATTCTTATATAATGGTTAAAAAGAATAATAAAAAGAAAAAACAAAGTGTTGATATGCCATGGAACGTATTAGTTTTGGGAATGAGCACAATGTCTCGTGAACGCATGTACAGAACCATGCCGCTTACAGTTCAATATTTACAAAGCCACAAATGGTTGGATTACAAAGGATATCACAAGGTATGAACACACTTTCACTATCATTACAGCTACATTAAGGCCAGTGTTAAATTAAATCATTCCATGACTGCTTCGATTGTTACCTCACTAAGTCTATCTATTTGAAAGATAAAAGGAAAAAGTTTCTTGCGTTCTTCACTTAAAGTATTGAATTATGGAAATTAATTAATATTGGAAGGATTCCTTAGGAAGCCAGGTTGATACTGACGGCAACATATTTTATAAGTATATTGCAAAAGTCATGAACCTTCAAAATTTACAGCTTATATTCTTAATACAAAATGCGTATTAAACTATTGTCATTCACCGAAAAAAAAGTCTTCGTGATGCTACTAGTAATTTCTCAAAAAGAAATGTCATAAAACTTTGCTCCACTACACACTGTACACTTATGACCAGTGAAACAACCAGTGAATTTTCTTTTCAGAAAAAGAGGTTTACTCATTTTTCTATTTGTTTCTTTTCAGGTAGGGAACAGCAACTTAATAAATTTAATGTCATTGTTAACTGATAAAAACATGACGACTATAGATCGCAACTGCGCAACAAAGTCAAGATTATGTGATCAAGTATTTATATGGGAACATTTTCAAAATGCTGGATACGTCACAGCATTTGGATATGATTACTTTGATCTTCCAGCCACATTCACTAAAAATGCCTTCGAACCTCCTACAACGGATCATCACGTCTGGCCGTATTTCATAGCAAAATATAGATACCAAAAAGGCAATTACTACTGCACGAAAAAAGAATCCTGTGGTAAACAACTGCTAGATTATGCTTATCAATTTGTAGATTTATACAAAACTAAAAATTTCTTTGGAATGTTTTGGATAAACACATTCACCAGTAGAGTTATATCTATTCCTACGCTAATTGACGCAGACATTGTTGATTTCTTTAAAAATATCAACAAAACTGGTATTCTAAAAAACACGTTCATAATACTAACAAGTGACCATGGCACTACATCTGGTGACATTAAAACCCAAGTAGAGTCGTATTACGAAGAGAAATTGCCCATATTTTTCATGTGGGTTCCGTATGAATTTCAAAAACTCCACAGAAATGAGTTTCTAAACACTTCCATAAACCAAAATAGATTAACCTCAGCTAACGACTTACATTCGACTATGATGGACATATTGAAGTTATCGCAGCAATCAGAAACTTCGACGTCACGGCTGCAATATACTGGTTTGTTTCAAGAAATTCCAGAGCATAGAAGATGCTTAGATATAGGCATCAATAGTAAAAACTGCGCTTGTCACGACCTTGAAAATGTTGAAGGTGACAATAGGGCAGACGAGTGCATAAAACTCGTTATAAATTACATACAAAATAAATTAAAACATATTGAAACTATCCCTTGCATGAGTTGTACACAACTGCATATGAAGTCAGTTGTGAGAAGTCATATGTACAATTATAACGATAATAATTATTATTTGATAGCAATAAAAATGTCTCCAGGAGATATTACCTACGAAGCCACAGTATTGGACGACGGAATACATTTGCGTATCCTCTTACCGATTGTTTCTACTTCAAATCATGGAAGAGGTTATTGCACATTAGATCCAAATGATCGAATGTTTTGTTTATGTAATATTACTGTATGTGACAAGGGATCGAATACGTTTCACGAAAACCAATCGCTATATTAGGATAGGTATTAGATAAATGAGTTATCCAAATGGGAATGGATCAGGCAGTAAAGACAAACGCCTCGAGAAAAACTCAAGACAAAACGATCCTCTACAAAGAAGCCATAAGGTATTTGGTGTATAATATATTGAAAAATACGTATTGAGCTAGTAAACTGAACTAAGGCCTACTGACAGTAATTGCCCGAATGCAGTAGTAGCGTATAAGTTGCTTACATTATTTTTGTTATAATAAATGATAGTGGTTGTTGTACAATGTCTACCTCATTAAACGTAATGTTGACAGATTTTTTTTATTTCTACACAGTATAACAATTCATTCCTGAATTCTCCTTCACCTATATTTAAATCGATTCCTTTCTACTAAACTTATATTGAGGATGATGTAGACACGTTTTATAAAGTAGGGAATAATAGAATATGGTTGGGTATAAAACAGAAACATTAATAGAATAGATAGAATTATAATTAGAATTGATAGTTCGAAAAACACGAAAATAAGGTGCGCACCGCGCGGTCACAGTCAAATAACTCAAAAAATTATGTCGTATGTCGAAATTTTAAAAAATAATATTTTAGTTTTGTGTAATCTGCCATCTTGCAATAGGCTTAACTAGAAAAGACAAGTGCCGAACTGTGTACATAAAGGACCTAATAAAATTTATCAAGACGTATGAAATAGTCAAAAAATTTCTTTCAACCAGTGCCATTTCTATTAAATTCTAAAATTCTAAATATTATATCCCAGTATAAAACTACTTCAAACAGTAGAAGAGTTGTATTTATTTTATTTTCATTATTTCTACACCTTATATGATTTCGACAACACTTACACGATGCAGGTGTTTCCAATAATAACAAATTGTTATATTCTAAGTAACGTCTTCGCTTAAGTCGCCCTAATTATAAAAATGTGAGCAAACAGATACAGTAACAGAACAGTAATCCTAAGTTAAAGTTATTATTTAAATAACGTTTCTACAGCTGGCATTAAGTAATATCTAAATATTAAAGTAACACTTGTTAAAATATTTGCCTTTATGAGTAACATAGAGAACTAAACATACATGAAAGGTATATTAGCTAATTTAATTCTCATTAATATGGCATTGAATTTTCTTATACTTTCAAAATTGTTTAATTGTTTTTTAAATTTATATTATAATGCACATAAACTCACGCCGATATTCTCCGAAAAAGTAGGCAAAGGTGCATTTTTCACACACATTTCACCATGTATATGTCAGTCCCAATTTTTCAGATTCATGTAACCCGAACTTAGCTAAACCTTATATAAGACACCTTTTTGTTAGCAAAGTGCTATCTAAAAATGAATAGAAAATTCTTATGTTCGTGGTATGCCTTTTTAGCACTTCTTATAATAATAGGATTATAATTAAGAATGCAAGCATTTTTTGTACTGCTTTATTTCGTCGCAATTTAATAAAATATATCTTACTCTATTCGTAGTATGTTAGGCGTCATGTGAATACTAGGTATTATAAACAAAAATATTTTATCACAATCTTTGTCACAACATGAACTACACACTACGATTATAATTATATTTATACCTGTTACAAATGTTAAAATCCTTTACTAAATATAAATAATGATTGTTGCCCCTCTTAATTTTTCTATGTTTTGTTATGCTATCCTATGTAATCCCGAATACGTTGTTATACATTTTGATTAAAGGTAAAACAGTTAAAAGCTGACATTGGTTGAGGAATATTCGACGGCAAGAAGCACAATAAATCTGACACATTTCTGCATAGACAATTCAACATGTAAAAAAAAATCAGATCCATAAATAAAAAAAATATTATTTATAATGACTCGTTTGGAACACATTAATTTCTAGGTCAATGATCTCTCTAGTTGTACGAAAAACCCGCTAATTTGTACTGTCCATTTTCATAAAAACAAACCCCTAATGTAGGTATATAGATAGATACTATAGAGAAACCTTACATTATTATAAATAGATCATCATTTCAATATCCGGAAACATGAAAAATAATTGTGCCACTTTTCTCAGATAAAGAATAATCACTATTTTTTATAAAATAAATACCTTCCTTTAACAAATAAATACTTCGAATAAACATACTTCGTACGAATAAATTCGAATAAATAGAGAATTCATAGATGTTAGGTCAAGTAAAAATAAACTTTTACGAGATCAATGCTTTTTAGCAAAATCAGCACAACAAACTTATTTTAATAAATAATATACTTATGACAAGATAAACTAAATGCACTTTCAAACACAAACCACACTTAATAATTAAGAACTAAATAGGTCTTGGAAAAAACCCAAGGGAACGAAAACATAAAATTTACTCTATCACTCATAGGATTTCGTTTGGCTGTTCCTATCTTATATTCACACTGCGTATTTCACTGCCATTATCTTACTTTAAACTCTGTTTACATTGCAATTGACACTTCATGCTAATATACTTTTTGATAAGCCATCCGGCGCTGGTTTATGAGGGAAAATTAAGAAGAGGGTCAATTGAAGAGCTGCTAATGTGCCTCCAATAAAATTGGGTGTCTGAAACAAGAAAAAAACACATTTATAAGCAATATTCATGGATATAACAATATTTTTTATAAGATATGCATCACTAGGATAATGACCGCCGTATTTTAACAACTGTGTTTCGACAGAGATGTTTAATGCCTACGCAATTGGTACCAAGTCTAACAATATTAATAGACCAATTTCCAGAGTCTAGGCTACATGTTATAGATTTGACTGCTGAGCACAACCTGCTTTGAAAATTTTAAAGAAATTGGGCATTTACCTACTAAAATTATTACCTACTAAACGCGCATTCTAGCCTAACTCTTTTGCGTGCAAGTTTCCTTCAGACCTGCTAAAAAACTTTATTGATGTTGACTATTACACAAGTAAGACACAAGTATTCTGCTGAACATTGCGCCAATACAGTATGGTAAAAATAAAACCTTTTTGTACGTAAATACACAATCCATATCTATACTAATATTATAAAGCTGAAGAGTTTGTTTGTTTGTTTGTTTGTTTGAACGCTAGGATCTCAGGAACTACTGGTCCGATTTGAAAAATTCTTTCACTGTTAGATAGCACATTTATCGAGGAAGGTTATAGGCTATATATCATCACGCTACGACCAATAGGATCGGAGCAGCAATAAATAATGTTTCAAAATCGGGGACTTTTTTCCTTTTTGTGAGCTTCCGCTGCGTACGCTGCAGAAACGGTTAAAGATTCGCTAAAATAATGTATGACAGAATTGTTCCCCTTTGAAAATTCTAAAAGAAAGTCCGCGACAGCATATGTCTATCTTTTAAGGTTGGCTCACTATAACGTTTTTTATTCTAACCAAATTTATCTATACTAATATTATAAAGCTGAAGAGTTTGTTTGTTTGTTTGTTTGTTTGTTTGTTTGTTTGTTTGTTTGTTTGTTTGTTTGTTTGTTTGAACGCTAGGATCTCAGGAACTACTGGTCCGATTTGAAAAATTCCTTCACTGTTAGATAGCACATTTATCGAGGAAGGTTATAGGCTATATATCATCACGCTACAACCAATAGGAGCGGAGTAGCAATAAAGAATGTTTCTAAATCGGGGACTTTTTTCCTTTTTGTGAGCTTCCGCTGCGTACGCTGCAGAAACGGTTAAAGTTTCGCTAAAATAATGTATGACAGAATTGTTCCCCTTTAAAAATTCTAAAAGAAAGTCCGCGACAGCATATGTCTATCTTTTAAGGTTGGCTCACTATAACGTTTTTTATTCTAACCAAATTTATTTTAAATAAAGCATTATTTGTGAAGGTGTTTTTACAAACATGATATTAATCCTTATCCAAATAAATACGTTATTCATTACAAGTATTTAATGCAAAATAAATTTGTCGTTTACATCATTTGATTTCAATGAGTATCTTAGAAGATATCGCAGTTTCAAAATAATGATCAAGCGCGCAATAATGATACTCAAGGCGTCGACCGGCGCGTTACGGTTTCACGATGAAACAATTTGACCGATTGTATGATTTTTGTATATTTAAGTAAATGGGGCTCTGCGGCATAAAATACTACAACTTATTTTCTTTCTGAACCCAACCCTGTAGTCCACGCAGACGGAGTTGCGCGCAAAAGCTAGTTTTAAATAAAGCATTATTTGTGAAGGTGTCTTTACAAACATGATATTAATCCTTATCCAAATAAATACGTTATTCATTACAAGTATTTAATACAAAATAAATTTGTCCTTTATATCATTTGATTTCAATGAGTATCTTAGAAGATATCGCAGTTTCAAAATAATGATCAAGCGCGCAATAATGATACTCAAGGCGTCGACCGGCGCGTTACGGTTTCACGTTGAAACAATTTGACCGATTGTATGATTTTTGTATATTTAAGTAAATGGGGCTCTGCGGCGTAAAATACTACAACTTATTTTCTTTCTGAACCCAACCCTGTAGTCCACGCAGACGGAGTTGCGCGCAAAAGCTAGTAGCTATATAAAGCTGTATAAAGCTGAACAGTTTGTTTGTTTGAACGCAATGACCTCTGGGACTACTGGTCCGATTTGAAAAATTATTTCAGTGTTAGATAGTACATTTATCGACGAATGCTATAGGCTATACATCACGCTATGATCAATAGGAGCGAATAAAGAATGTTTCAATATCGTTTTTTCCTTTTTGAGAGCTTCCGTTGCGTGCGCTGCGGAAACGGTAAAAGTTTCGCTAAAATAATGTACCACAGAATTGTTCCCCTTTAAAAGTTCTTAAAGAAAGTCCACGACAGCATATGTCTATCCTTTTAGTTTGGCTCGCTATAACGGTTTTTATCCTAACCAAATTTATTTTAAAATGGAGCATTATTTGTGAAGGTGTTTTTATAAAGATGATATTAATCTTTATCCAAATAAATACGTTATTCATTACAAATTTTTCATATAAAATAAATTTGCCCTTTACATCATTTGATTTCAATAAGTATCTTAGAAGATATCGCAGTTTCAAAATAATGATCAAGCGCGCAATAATAATAAACATAATACAAGGCGCCGACCGGCGCGTTACGGTTTCACGTTTAAACACTTGACCGATTTGTATGACTTTTAGTATGGACATAAATAGGACTCTGAGGACTAAAATAGATTACAACTCATTTTCTTTATGAACTCAACCCTGTAGTCTACACGGACGGAGTCGCGGGCTAAGCTAGTGTATATATATAATCGACACTTTTCTCTGTATGTAACACGAATCAGTTTTTGAATTTAATGCTATTATACAATTTAATGTTTCAATATGTTATGTAACATGTTTAACTCTTATCTAGTGTGACGAATCTGCATAATTTTATCGAATGATTGTATTGGTACCTTGCCACACTGGACGGATTTGCTTGGTAGCCAATTTGGCGTGGGTGCAACAGAAGCTATATTAAAATAATGACGGAAAATTGATTATCCACATGCTTATACATATTAAGGCTGTTTACTCTGACTATTTTTATTATTTTTATCAGATTGGCAAGTTTTTTATAAATATCAGCAATGAATAGACTAATTGTCACTAGCATTTCATATAGAATCTTTTATGACGACAAATGTTTGGCTATTTACTATATTGCCGATTCAGTTCTTTAGACATAAGATATTTACACATATATCACAATGTTAAATGGCGTCGGTAAATCTTGAATCAGCAGGGATTCTATGTTAAAATATTTAGGAAAATTATTGAGGGCAAATTGTAAGTAAAAAAATGCATAGTCATATGACATGCAGTCAAGGGATATTCTATTTCCAAGCAAGCAGTCAAATAAATACTGATAAAAAAATTATGAAAAAATATACAGGGGGGGCATTCCACGCGAAGCGGACAAGCAAAAAAGTCGATGTTTCCGATTTCAGTAATATTCGAGTATGTTATAAATATACATGTCCTTTATACGTGTGTTAAATATTTTTGTAATATAATGACTGGTTTCAGAGTTAAGGGACTTTGAACTTGTGGCCGGCGTGTGGGCATGTAGTGCTTCAAAGCCCAATACCGAGTCATAAGATTATGGTTTAAAATAATTAAACTAGTGGATTTAATACTTCATTTAATGAGTGTTTAAACTGCATTTTTGTTTATAAAAAAAAATCTTTTTTCATTAAAAAAAATTGCAAGTTAACTTTTTAAAGCTGATTTTCACAAAGATTATCATTTTCAATTTTTTTTATTGTTTTCCTGAAAAAAGCTTACACTGTGTAGAATATCCTTACAAAGTTGTATAACGGGCCCGAAAGTAGTTTAGGAGCTAGACCAAAATTAGTGCCGCAGCGACGGCGTCCAGCGCCGTGCCTAACGCCCGCCCCTTGTTAGAATATAATAAAACTTTTAATCAAAGGAATAAAATAACTTCTGATGGAACATTTTTCATATGATCAATAATACTAATACGTTAATATCTATCTATTAAATACTGTTTACTTTAAATCTACACAAATAATACGCTTTTTAAAATAAAACGAACTATTTTTAATAGTTAAATGTATTTGCAATTTTAAATAATTTACAGTCAGTGGTACGATTTATCACAGTTTATTCAGTAGTAGGAATTAAGGCATGATATTGTTTGAGCCTGGTATGGGGCACGCTGATTCAAACTTAAACTTATTCTATAAAAACAACTTGTTTTTGAATATTTTTTTTTCGTGAATAGAAAATATGCGTTAGAAACATTCATTTTCTCGCCCATTCTTACACACGCTCGAATGTGGTAATTGCTTGGTTTGATTTCGACTGTAGACTAGTTTAGGTAGCCAGCCGCTTTGAGTTTCCCCATCACATAACCCTTTTCCATAAGAAGTGGCATAAAAATCTAATTCTGCTTCTGTACCAAAATCTTGTTTAAAATACAACAGGTTTATGAAATTAAATCTATTTTTAAAGAACTAGGGTGCACCATCAATTATTTAAATATATCTTTCTTATGTAGTTCGAATGGCCTATTTTAAAGATGTTGATTAAAAATTCTGTGGATGGTATTATGGTAAACCTTGCTGTGTCATGTTTTAGGTCATCCGATATCATAATCCTTCTATATTATAAATTTTACCTTTTTTGTGACAATATACAAGTGTCAGGAGGTGGTCGTTATTCCAGTGGAAATGGACTATGAGGCGATAACTAGTCTAAAGAATATTTTCTATTCACGAAAAGAAGACATTCAACAAAATAAGTTGTTTTTATAGAATAAGTTTGAATCAGCGGGCCCCATACCTGGCACAAAAAAATATCATGCCTTCATACCAACTACTACAGGAATTATAATAAAACGCACCAGTAACAGTGAAGAATTTGAAATCGTAAAAATTTGTAAATACATGTAACCATTACAAATAGTTAGTTTTATTTTAAAAAGCTTAATATTGGTGTATATTCAAAGTAAACAGTATTTAATAGATAGATATTAACGTATTAGTATTATTGATCATATGAAAAATGTTCCATCAGAAGTTATTTTATTCCTTTGATTAAAAGTTTTATTATATTCTAACAAGGGGCGGGCGTTAGGCGCGGCGCTGGACGCCGTCGCTGCAGCACTAATTTTGGTCTAGCTCCTAAACTACTTTCGGGCCCGTTATACAACTTTGTAAGGATATTCTACACAGTGTAAGCTTTTTTCAGGAAAACAATAAAAAAAATTGAAAATGATAATCTTTGTGAAAATCAGCTTTAAAAAGTTAACTTGCAATTTTTTTTAATGAAAAACTTTTTTTTTTATAAACAAAAATGCAGTTTTAACACTCATTAAATGAAGTATTAAATCCACTAGTTTAATTATTTTAAACCATAATCTTATGACTCGGTATTGGGCTTTGAAGCACTACATGCCCACACGCCGGCCACAAGTTCAAAGTCCCTTAACTCTGAAACCAGTCATTATATTACAAAAATATTTAACACACGTATAAAGGACATGTATATCTATAACATACTCGAATATTACTGAAATCGGAAACATCGACTTTTTTGCTTGTCCGCTTCGCGTGGAATGCCCCAGGGTGTATTTAGACCGTGATCGAAAACTGAGGCAGGTAATAGCGATAGTGATTACAAACCTCCTGGCATTAAAGAAAATCCTGACAAAAAATAAAATTTCTGAGCTTTTCCATACAAACCACATACTTTTAACACCGATGGTTGTATGGAAAACGTCAAAATTTTTATTTTTTGATGGGATTTTCTTTAATGCCAAGGGGTTTGTTATCACTATCGCTATTACCTGCCTCAGTTTTCGATCACGGTCTAAATACACCCTGTATATATATATTCTTTTATATAGGTAGCTCTTTAATAATATAAATAATATAAATCTATACTAATATTATAAAGCTGAAGAGTTTGTTTGTTTGTTTGTTTGTTTGTTTGTTTGTTTGAACGCTAGGATCTCAGGAACTACTGGTCCGATTTGAAAAATTCTTTCACTGTTAGATAGCACATTTATCGAGGAAGGCTTTAGGCTATATAACATCACGCTACGACGAATAGGAGCGGAGCAGCAATAAAGAATGTTTCGAAATCGGGGACATTTTTTCCTTTTTGTGAGCTTCCGCAGCGTGCGCTGCGAAAACGGTTAAAGTTTCGCTAAAATAATGTTTGAGAGAAATGTTCCTCTTTAAAAGTTCTAAAAAAAAGTCCGCGACAGCATTTGTCTATTTTTTAAGGTTGGCTTACTATAATGTTTTTTATCCTAACCAAATTTATTTTAAAATAAAGTTTTAATTGTGAAGGTGTTTTTATAAATATGATATTAATCCTTATCCAAATAAATACGTTATTCATTACAAGTATTTAATTTTAAATAAAATTGCCATTCACATCATTTGATTTCACTGAGTATCTTAGAAGATATTGCAGTTTTAAAATATTGATCAAGCGCGCAGTAATGATCCACAAGGCGCCGATCGACGCGTTACGGTTTCACGTTTGAACAATTTGACCGAATTGTATGAATAGACTACAACTTATTTTCCTTCTGATCTCAACCCTGTAGTCTACGCGGACGGAGTCGCGAGCAAAAGCTAGTTTAATAATATAAAGTCAATGAATATAAAAAAATCATAATCATTTAAAAGTATCAACTGAAACTAATCAAAAGAATCTAAACATTGAAAAGCCATCTCGAATTAATATAAAACAGATATGACATGTAGAAATTTCAAGGTTTTTCAGATAAAATTGTGATAACACACTTGAAACATATGAACGGAAATGACTTATCAGCAAAATCAATACCCATAGCAAAATTAAGGCAATAGCAATCAATACCATTTTGTTTTATTATTTTATGCATTATTTTCATATCCATTAATGAATAACTATAAGGATTGCTATATTTATCTTGGATATTTTTTTATTGCTGACACCCACATGGCCTAACACTTTTATATGTTCCTTAATATTCCTTTTAACATGTAATCCAGAAATCATGCCAGTATGTCTCATATAAAATAAACCAATAGTGGGTTCATTCATGAAACGTCTCAAAATACAACAAAATCATTAAATTTGAACTTTTTACTCTTATATGCAATTTTTTATGCATTGGTAGACTAAGACTAAGTTAAAAAAAAAGGTAGAAAATAAAAAAACATATTTTACCGTGATGTAAACATCTTCTTCCATCAAACCATATAGGAACCACATTGCTGAGACAAAGAAGGACATCAATATCATAGGAAATGGTAGGCAGTCTGTACATTTTACTTTTAGCACATAGAGGAACTTGCTCAGTGGTGCAGCAACTGTGAGAAGTGTTAAGGAACATGCTAAAAGACCTGAAAATAATATTAAATAAGTATAAAAGATACAATCAATTACGAAATTTTAATTTATTTTTATTGTAAATAATAAAAATGATTTAATTCCTACCTAGTCGACTTAATAACAGCTCATTATCCTCTTCCACAGAAACATATCCAAGAAGAAAAGTAGAAAATACTGTTGTGGCTATAACAATTCTTAATACTGAAGACTTTTTTATTGTATAAATGTAGAATACAATAATGTAAGCAATCATTAAAAGAACGCCAATAACATTTACAAAAATTATTTTATTGTCATGCTTTGTTGTCCCATATAAAACCCATAACCCAGCTCTGCAAAAAAAGGTAAATAAAAATTAGTATTAATACCTAATATCCGTAGTTTTGTTTTATATTCTGTTCATTGCAATAAAGAAAATTTTATGAGGAAGTTAAATAATTTATATTAAAGTATCTTGTATTGTATTCAAATAAAAAGGGAAGAATATTGCAATAAAGATGATCTTTATTTAGTTTTGGTCAAAACTTACGAAATAGCGCCGAAAACAAATGGTAAGGGGGATGCTTCTGCTGTCGTCCGATTGAGAACATATTGCTTGCATACCAGACTGTAAGGAGAACATTTTTAAATAAAACGTCTTATAAAATCAAAACTATCAGCGTAGTTATTAATTACTTACATTCCCGACAAAAATTGTAAAATTGTTATTATAACAGCACTATTGCTGACTAAATCTTTTAATTCCGAAGAATACATCGTCATCACCACCGTGTGTGGTACCCAATACCATTCAATTTTCACATTATTACCGCGACGATTCTGTGTGATTTATTTGAATAATCCACACACAACAACACATCACCACTTTGATTTGACATTTCCAGATTCATACTTGCTATACAATTGTAAGCTAATTTTCATACTGGCAATAAGCAACTCGGCAGAAAATTCTGGGAAAGCATTTCATTTTGGCTACCGACCAGTTTTTGTTATTTAAGTAAGATAAAAACAAAACTAAACCTGCTTCTTGGAGACACAATTTCAATGTAACAGCAGTTTTATAAATTAATTTTATAATGAATAAACCTAATAAATTATTATTTAATGAACAAAACCTGAATCAAAGCAAAAATTAAGAAATTAGATATTCGAAAAAATAATATTTTTCTGCTGGTTGAATACTAAAAAGTAACCAAAAATATCTACGACTACGACATTCTATTGGAAGACTATGTCGATGTCGAAGCACATAATATAATGCTTTATTTTTTAATCAGCCACAATTTAAAAGAAAATATTTTTTATCTATGCTTTACGTAAATACTTGACTTTTCGTATATTTTCATTGTTTACGAAAAATGTAGTACCTATTAAAATGAGTGCCTAATAATTTTCTAATTGCAATTTAATTTAAATTAAAGAAAGTATGTGAAAAGAAGATTTACATAATGAAGTCTTTTAAACTGATTGTGCATCAGGCTAGTTTCAGCCGTAAGTATTAAAATTAATTTGCTTTAAAGAGAGTATTATATTTGTATTTCATGTAACATTACTATTTTACAGCCGTAGATTTAATTATTAACCTTAAAGACTACCCTGGGCTAAAAGAAAAAGATATAGTAGAGATCTATCATCCGGAAAATGACTATCCGCGGTTACTTCTCCAAGTCACGAAAGTGGACGCGGCAGGGCGAGGAAGAGGTAAAATTAACGATACAATGTTTTCGCTATTAAGTATTTTTTTAACGTCGTAACCAGTATTTTTAATCTAATTTACCTAAACAAACTGTATATAATCTGGTGACGTTGATTTAGCGAAAATTTTGAAAATAGTATAGTAAATAGTTGCATTTACTCTTATTAGCATTTAATTTTAAGAAAAGGTGACGCGATGCCCATATTTAGCTACAATCTATAAAATTTGTTCCCATAGTAAATATTTACATACAGTACTAAGGCGTTGGACAAAAATAATTTTATTTATTGAGATACATAGGTATTACACATACTCAATTTTAAAGAGTTTCGTTGATATATTGTGTGTGCATGTGTTCTGTATGATGTTCAAAACATTTTTCAGACACCATCAGTGTAGAGCAAAGTATAGCTACCACATTCCAACTAAGGACATTTGCAGACGTCTATGTAAATACAATCAATGCTGCAGATGTAGCTCTTGATTCTGTGGAGCTCACTTTCAAAGATCAATATATGGGAAGATCGGAAATGTGGCGATTGAAGAACCATCTGGTAATTAGACTAGAAAATCTGGTTTTATAATATTTGACCAAATATACAGTTATAATATTTGTTATGAGGAGACTTTATTATGTTATCAACACTAATGTAAGGCTGAAATGTTTAGTTGAGTACACTGATCTCTAGAATTTTTAAATTTAGGAAGGCTATAGGCTCTTGAAAACTTTAGTAGGATTTCTTATTTATTCCTTTACTTACATTTTTCAGGTCAGCACATGTGTTTACTTAAACAAAAAAATAGAATACTGTGGTGGTGCTATTAGATGTCAGGTGTATGAGATGTGGTGCCAAGGAGATAGAGTAGCTTGTGGTGTCATCACAGAGGATACAAAGATTGTATTCAGATCATCAACATCCATGGTGTATCTCTTCATACAAATGTCTTCCGAAATGTGGGATTTTGATATACATGGTGATTTATATTTTGAAAAGGCTGTTAATGGTTTTCTTGCAGATCTTTTTGCTAAATGGAAGGTAAGAAATTATGTTTTAGAATCTGTATTAAGACCACATTTTGGTAATTGAATATTTTCATTCACTTTATGACTTGACAGAAAAATGGCAGCAATCATGAAGTGACAATAGTTTTATTTTCAAGAACATTTTATAAAGCTAAATCTTTGGAAGAATTCCCTCAGCATATGAAAGAATGTTTGCAAAAAGATTATAGAGGAAGGTTTTATGAAGATTTTTACAGGTATGTTCCTGTATTCAATGGAAACTGCATTATTTTGCATGTTGAACTATAATATTATTATTGACTCAACAAATAATCTATTCTTATTTTGAATGTACATATGTATATCACATTCCTCCCAGTTTTTGATTAATTCTATTGGCAGCACATAGGGGGTGAAAGGCTATTTATAAATATTTCAATGTTTACAGAGTTGCTGTCCAAAATGAGAGATATGAGGATTGGTCTAATGTACTCTTGCAATTGCGAAGATTATTTACTGATTACCAAAAGATTGTTTTACAATATCATGAGAGACCTAACATGGAAATACCAACAGCTATCAACTCCACTGCCGCACAGGGAAATTTCCTTGAAGTTTTAAATATGAGTTTAAATGGTAATGAAATGAAATGCAATCTCCTAATTTATTAAATTTTACTTCATGTGATTGTGATGCTTTTTTATAATGTATTTATTTTTAGTTTTTGAAAAACATTACTTGGACAGATGCTTTGATCGCACTGGGCAACTGAGTGTAGTCATAACGCCAGGAGTAGGCGTATTTGAGGTAGACAGAGAGCTTACCAATGTAACTAAACAGAGAATCATAGACAATGGTGTTGGAAGTGATTTGGTGTGTGTTGGAGAACAACCACTACATGCTGTACCTCTGTTGAAGTTTCACAACAAAGACAATAATTTGAATTCCATAGATGATTACTCTATGCCGCATTGGATTAATTTGTCGTTTTATTCTACAAACAAGAAAGTGGCCTATTCAAATTTTATACCAAGAATAAAACTGCCACCAAGAAAAAGTCAGGAGCCTCTGAGAAAAATGTATGAAGACGAGAGGAGGGGAAAGTTGTTAAAGGAGGATGAATGTATGCACAACTCTATATTTGATTATGATACATATGATGCTAATGTCTTCCAACTGCCACCTGCTCATAGTACATGGTAAATTATCATACTGTTATACTTCATGTTTTTATAAAATCAATTGTAGTGCATATATTTTTTCCGTAATAACATAAAACAGAGATTTATTTTCATTGACTATTCCACAGTATTTTTTTTGTTTGAAACTACCTCCTTAATTCTCTCATGTGCTTAAAAGGAGGTGCCTACTGAAAGAATGGTAAATTATATTGTATCAAAAAATGTATGTTACTCGTTTTCCAGTGTACAAAGAGTGCCGCGAACCAAAAAGACATCGGCTGCCGGTCTTGAAGGCATAAGTCGTAGAAGTCCGCCGACCTCCACACTGCACCACAGGAAAATGTCCGATCCAGACATTCATCATAGTCTAGGAGATATTTTCACTTCTGGAAGTAAGAATTGGAATATTTATAACGTAAAATATTATTTGAAACTTTTGGTTTTACAAACATCAAATCAAACATACAATCAATGGCATAGTGCGGGGATCGAAACGGCGTCCTCACGTTTCACACAGTGGTGTCTAGCCAACTGCTGTCAAGATAAATCCGTATGTATGCACTATCTAGATGACTAGATACATTTAACAAGTATGGATGGTTTAAGTGCGCTCTGAGAATCTTGGCGGTCACGGGTTCAAACACCAGGCAATACATATCTGACTTGTAGGATTAAAAATCTCCTAAAAATTCTTAGGAATTTCTTTGCTGCGTAATCCTCATAACTAGCATTACACCAGCGTGATAAACTACGGTTCTAACCCCCTCATTTATAGTTATCCCATGCCCAGCAGTTGCTCCTATATGGGCTGAATACTCAGCCTATCGCCGTCCACTGCTGAACGTAAGCCTCCCCAAAATATGGGCTGAATACCCAAATTTTTTTTTCCAGGCAAAACATCTGGCTACGAGACGGGTAGTGATGTGACGGACTCGCCCATATCGAATAACCGGTTGTCGCCGCGCAGCTCTATCTCGTCGCACAAGCCGGTCATCCGCACGGGCCGCGCGCTCATCAACCCATTCGACCCGTCGCATGTCACAGTCAAACTCACCAGCAACAGGCGACGGTGGACTCATATATTCCCTAAAGGTGAGATATTTTATGACATAAAAGACATAGATATTTATATTGTTTCTTTCCACAGTATATACTGCCACATTTATCTATACTCAGTGAGAGCTGTTCATACTGACATGCAAAGTAAGAAGGCATGGAGAAACGAATTGCAAGAAATTATTGCGAACATTATCAAGCATACTAGCCTTATCTATACGACTCCTAACTTTATCTTGATGACTTAGTGAACTTAGGTCTAATCTTTCTCAGTTATACATAACACCTGTAGCTAACTTCAGACGTTTCACGTATATCGACTGATGACGTAAGAGGTGTGTTATTATTAATTTATATACATACAATTAATTGTACACCTTGGATATATAAAACAAAATTAAATTCAAAGTTTTAGAAATGCTTACAACTCAGTAGGAATCAGCGTCCTATCACTAATTGTATAACCACTAAACTGTAATCTCTTCCAGACCGCCTATAAAGATGACAGGATAATGAAAAAAGGCATAATAATAATGAAAAATACTTAAAATACAGTTAATTTATATTGATATTCAGGTCCAACGGGTGTATTGATACAACAGCACCACTACCAAGCCCGGCCGGCAGGAGAGGCCGCGAGGAACGACGAGCGTCGCTGCGACAATAACATCACCAAAGACAACGGATCGTCTATATTAAACAACAACCACTCTATTTATCAAGTGGACGGTAAGTACTCTGACTCTATGATTATAACCATTAATCAATGTTACTCATTGCTGAGTAATGTTTCATCTTAATATAACATAGTTACTGCGTAGGACAAATCACTAATTGATGTATTGTATTAGAAACCATAAGACATGGATATCAAATTATCACATAAATTGACTTAAATTTAATTCGTTTATTTTAATTCATAGGCAAGGGGGGATCCAGGGAGACGGTCATGGGGGTCATGGCTAGGGTTTGCAATCCCGCAGTCATTTTTTTCCCGCGGGAAATTTGCGGGAATTTCGCCTTTCCCGCGGGATCCCGCGGGAATTCCCGCAAAAATTTTAAAATGCAAAAATATGCATATAATAATGCTATATTACGCGTAGATTAGTTACACTGTTTAAAAAGTAATAAAAAAAAACATTAATACAATTTAACTAATAGAAATAGGATTTGCAATCCTCTCAATGTGTTCCTCCATTCCAACAGTTTCCTGCGTGTTAATATGCTCCAATCTGACCTAAACAGCAATCATGGTCTCGAGATTTTGAAGAGCGATCGAGTATCTGTATCCAGGCATACACCACTGACTTTTACAAGTTATGTGTGTATTCACAATGAATTATCACTTTCTTGAACGGTATGGAAAAAAGTCTTAGGAATTTTTACGGTGTATAGTCCACCAACTTACGGTTTGTACACGTAGTACGCCATGTCATCGTGGTGGACTAAGGCATAAACCCTCTCAATGGTAGAGGAGGCCTGTGCCCAGGCAAGGGATGTTTATGGGCCGATAGTGATGAACCTAACCTAAATAACTGTTACTCATAATTATCAGCCCATATAAATCCCACAGCTGGGCATGGGCCTCCTCTACCATTGAGAGAGTTTAGGCCTTAGCCCAACACGCTGGCGTAGTGCGGGTTGGCGGACTACACACCTTAACAATTCCTAAGAACTTTTAGGTGTGCATATTTTTTCTCCGGATTTTTTCTTCACCGTTAAATCAAGTGATAATTCATTTTGAATACACACATTACTTTAAAAAGCCAGAGTTGTGTGCCTGGGGTATGAACCTAAGATTCTCGACCGTGCGCCTAAGCCTCGAGGCCATCACTTACTTAAATTATTTATTTAATAATTGTTACTATCATTTCGATATTAACTTTAGAAGAAACAACATTTACAACCTGCAACTGTCACTTTCATTGTAAAGTCTCACTTTTTCGACTAGAATAACCAAACCGCCGCCGATTCTAATCCTTAACTTCGCTTGATCGGTTAATCGATGCTGACTGACGCGCCCGCGATGTTGTGTGGAGCTAATAGGCCTTCATGGATAGCTGAAGTACTGAATTTATTACCTAGCGAAGTCAAAAACTTTCCGCGCGGAATTCCCGCACAAATGCGGGAATTCCGCAGTACTCAAAATCATGCGGGATCCCGCGGGAATGCAGGAACGCGGAATGCGGGATTGCAAACCCTAGTCATGGCCTATGAAATGCATTATTATCAATAATTAAATTACAAATTCTTGTCACTTGACCATGTGACCCCGCCCTGGCGCCAAAGCTGGATCCGCTCTTGCTCATAAGCACACATAAATCCCAAAGTGCCTTCCGTCATTGCTTATCTAGCTCCACTGAAACAAATATGTACTAATAACAATTTTCTTGGTAGACACCATATTTATTTTGTTCTTTTTATATTCCAGGTAACGTGATGGGTCGCAAGCGCATGATAAGTGCATCCGGAGCGCTGAGTATTCTGGGCGTGGCCGGCACCCCCTCCACCACCAACAACGCGTCGCTGGCGCTGCTGTGGGGCGCCACCGGCGAGCAGGAGTGGACGCCCGCACTCACTACCGGTTAGTTCACTTTAGATTGGCTGTTTTTGAGTTAGTCGTGTGAAGTGAGCATAATTATATCTTAATCGATTAATGTTACTCTTGATTTTTTTATAAAGGAAATTAACTATCTTGTTTTTTGGTTTCTTAAAATTGACTTATATCTAATTTCTCATAAACTTAGATCGTAGGGAACCTCTAAATTGTTTCTACTTAATTTTTGGAATCTGATTTCATTTATGAATTTAATTTACGCAAAGACTCGAATTCAAAGGAAAAATTACTAATACAAAAATTAGATAACTTGGTTAGCATTGTTTTTACAAATAAAAATAAAACAAATTAACCGGCATGGAACAAGAAATTCGGTTGCTGAATGGCACAAGAAAATCAAACATAATTTTTTTGTGCTTATAACTACACTAAAAACACACAAAAATATTATTTGAAAAAAAAAAGCTACTGCTATGTATCTCTTTCACACATTTATGTAGGCTCTCATAATGAAATACCTTTTATTGTACATTATGAACTTTCGAATAAATATCATCGTATACTGCAGTACATACCGAGAGCTACACAAGCATCTAGATGTAACATACATGAGTTTGTATTACTAAATGTTCATCTCATTTTTGATGTTTCATGATACCGTCGAATTGGAAAATATTCTTCAAAACCACATTGGTACGCTTGGGGCCCAAAGCGAACCGAGCCATAGGTTTGATACCACATTTATTGGATTTGCATTATTCAGTAGTTAATGCGTATATTCAAATTCCCCTCACGCGTCGGTTCGCTTCAATATAATACATGTTGTCTAGAGGCAGATTGTTTTTATCAATTTTTTTTTCTTGTCGTTATATCTTTCTGGTTTAGTAGAGCGTCGACTATACGAACCAATAGAAGCTTTGATATAAATATATATATATTTTTAAATTTCAATGCGAAGAATGTCCACAATACCATGTCGATCTAATAATGAACATATTGTAATAATTGACCGAACATAAATCAATACGACACATCACATGAGCGAAACGTCGTAAGTCGGCCCTGGGTTTTTGGTGTCCTTACACGGGCAAATCTTGATATTTGTACCCTCCGTTAAGTATTAAAGTTACTTACGATTTTTTTTTTTCATATCTGCTGCTAACTTCGCATTTTTAAGAGTATATATCGCTGCAGCTAAGAATTCATTTAGTTCGCTTAATCGACGTTCTACTATACAATACTTTGTGTATTGCCATTTCCGAATCACAAGAACGAAATCACGACTCGTGAGGGCTTTAGACTCAGCTATGGGGATACGTATAGCTTTTTTATATTGTCACTAGCAAATCCAATGACGCATAGTTACAAAACAGTAACTGTTTTGTACCAATAGATATTATTTTAAATCAACGAACAATTTAACAAAGTGACTAAATGTTGATACTCAACGCTTTTAAATTTTCTAATAAAAGGCATGATCACTGTTTGCATGTTTTATTCTATGCTTTTTGTGCATTTTCATTATCATTTCCACTACAGTTCATGAGGTTACGAATCGCTTTGCATGTATTTTTTTCTCATTTACTTTTCAGTGTTTATTCACTCGATGTGCTCGTTTTATTCTTTACACTTTTCTATTTTTAGTAAAAAGACAATAATAAAGCGTAAAACAATAATGAAATAGTTGAAAAAATATAATTTTAGTTATAAAAAAAATAGCATCTATATCAAAACTTAAAGGCTTTTAGGTGGATGAGGATATTAGATACCAAATAGAGTAGTATGATGTTAGTAAACTACATTTTTTCACGTGGGAAAAACGTCTTATTGAAATTGATATATATTTATCACAGGTGTGGACTGGAAGTCGCTGACGATACCAGCATGTCTTCCGATAACTACAGACTACTTCCCCGATAAGCGGTCACTGCAAAATGACTACCTAGTGTCGGACTACAACCTCCTTCCTGATGACGTCAACGCTGACTTCGCCCAAAACAGAGCCATATACAAAGAACCGCTCACCACTATGGAAGTATTTAAGGAATTGGTCTCGCAGAGACTGGCACAAGTACGTCACTTTTATATGTATTTTGTAGTAATTTTAAATTGACGTTTTTTTCCAATGGTAAGTAGAAAATTTGCGAGGTGTCGTTAGGTCAACTTCCACAAAGGAAGTAAGTTAATTCCTCGAAATTTAAGAATTGGTGCGACATAATACTTTATACTCGAAAGTTCGAAACATCTATGTTTTTACTGATAATTATATTAAAAAAAAAACTTAATACTTTATTTCGCAAATTGTAATTAAACCCCCCTTTTTAAAATATTGTAACCCATATATAATTTTTCTTCAGGTTTCCTAATTATGCCCAGTATCGATTCTCTCATCTACATTTTACAGCCACAATCCTAAACCACAAAAATAAATTCCAGGGCTTCCAGCTAATAGTAGGAGTGAACGAGAGCGAGGTGATAGAGTCGCACTGCCCGTCGACCGCGGCGCCGCCCCCGTCGAAGGTGGCGCCGCAGTGCGGCAAGCTGCCCCACGCCGCGCCCACCAAGCGGTACCTGCTGTCCATCGGCAGGATCTTCCACAAACTCACGCTGGTCGGCTCCACCATCACCGTCACGCGGTATAGACCGAGGTTAGTACTCTATTATTTTTTGTGTTTGTTTTCTATCAAAAAAAACTTTTTTTCATCGTTATAAAATTTGTATATGCGTTTTAAAATAGTGTTTTTTTTAGTATTCTTTGTTCTTTTTTTTCAATAAAGTACCTAAAAAAATGTTATAAAATATATACTACTTTCGTTTCAAATATTTTTACAAAAAGTCTTAAAAAATAAACACATTGATGTTTCTCAGAATAACTTTGTAAGGAGAAGTAGATAAAACAAAATAATGGTATTCCCTTTTTTTGTTTTTGTACATATATTTAAATTAAAATTCTGACGTACGGTATGAAGTAATGGTAAAAAAACTTTTTTCCAGGCATCCGTACCCTCCGTTCAATATCCACTATCGCTACCGTTTCCACGCGCCGAATCACGACACGTATGAAGTGTCGTGGGTGTCTTTCACAACAGAAAAGTTAGAGACATACAACTGGAACTACATGGACCACTACATTTGCACAAGAGGAGACAGTGACTTCGCCCTTGTAGAAGTAATATTATTATAGAACTATTTCCCTGAGAGATCTAATCTAATAAAAATTGAAACAAATTAATTAGCTATTTAAGTCTGACGAGGGCCTTAGTTCATAGTTTGTGTAGGTAAATCGCAAAATTTTGTTTTTTCAAAAAAATCATGTCATCAATCTTATAAGAAGCCCTTGAACCAATCATCATTATTATATTAGTTAAGTATTTTTTGCCATATATTATTTATTAGTAATACAATAAAAACTATATCATACTTTAATATCAAAATTTCTGTCATCATTATACAAGCTTATACAAACAAAAAATACAATATTACGCCAAAATATTTTACATTCCAGGCCTTAAAGTACTGGCGGTTCCGTACACTGCTATTGCCGCTGCACAACCCCGCCACAAAACAGATCCTGGACGATGAGGCGACGCACTGCGACATATACCCGACGCCCACGCGACACGATCTCGACCAACTCACAGACGGCTTCCTCAAGATGGCCGAGCTTTATTTCAATAAAGTCAAAAGACCTAATAAGCAACGGGTAAGTATGGAGATAGGGCGACATTATCATCACATCGACTCATCATCGTATACAAATTTTGTACACAAATTAAAAAAAGCGGATTACCTTTTTTTATATTAATCCAACATAACTATTAATTTCAAAATTTGAAATGTGAAGTGATTTGAAATTAGATTTATTTTCCTAAAAATGTTTCTAACCGTTTTTGGTCATACACACACATGGTATAGATGCTGTGATGAAACGCATAAAAGTAGCAAAAGCATTTGGCAATCAATGATTTGTTTCATAAGTTTAGTATATTAAAATTATTCAATGTATTTACCACAATAATTGCGATGATTATTTGATGTGCACCGCAATATAAAGTTATCGCTAAAGTCAGTGAATTCTCTATGTCAATTCCTGTTTATTATTTTTGATACTCCAAGTCAATGTATGAATTTATCCTGTATATATGTATAAATTAATGTCGCCATACTTGTGAATATTGCTTTTTGTATGAAACAATATTTACAAGCCGCGACGCACACTAGCATGACCTGCACCTATGTATATCCACGAGTAGATAATTTTGCACTGCATGATATTTGAGCACAATCTTCTAAAAATATTTAATGCAAATACGTTTGCCGAAACGCTTGCAAATATTTATCAGTTTTTATTAAATATTTTTACTAAAATATTAATAATTAATTTTGTATGCTGGCAATTTGTTTATGATCAACATAGAACAGTCACAACCAACTCATTCAGATATTTTATTTTGAGCATACAAACAAATAGCAAGCATAGTTGTTAAATCATAAATGGTCACTCAAACATGAAATTTTAATTCTATATTTAAACAATTTAAGTATCGCATCATGTTCAGTGAGTGAATTATAATTCTTCCAATATGTTTATTTACTGGTCACATGCCCAGAGGCTAATGTTATATTGTTGATAGGGCTCGACCGAGATGGATTTTTTGTTCTCGGCCGAGACCGAGACCGAGACCGAGAATAAAATAAAGTCTCGGCCGAGACCGAGAACCGAGACCGAGAATAGACAAAGCGTGATTTTTTTAATACTGTTAATTTTTTTAATACGCTACTACTACTACATGTCCTTCGACATAAAATTGACCAGCTCTCCTAAACAATTGTTCACTTGCTTAACTAGGAGGCGGCGCAGTTAAAAAAATATTTGTTGCAGGCTTAAGCACTAATAGTCCATTGAAATGTTACATGAGCTTTGCATTTCTTAGAGGACGCAATTTTATTTTTGGGATATGTTTGGGAGGTCAATAGAAGCTTAACCTCAAGTTTGTGGGGTTGCCACCCTTGTCCCACGGCCGCCATTTTGAAAAAACGGGTGAAAACACTTTGTTTGCGATATCTCTGAAACTATGCGTCTCACAGAAAATTTGTAAAAACATAATTTGTAGCAAATTATTTTGCCTACAAATATGTTTACCTATATGACATTTTGCCTTAAATTAAAAATTTAAGAAGTTATAAGCAAAAAAGTGAGAAAATATTTATAAAAATTTTCTTTTTTGCTCTATAACTTTTTTTTTATACATTTTACCAAAAAATTGCATCAGACCAATCTTGTAGATTATCTCCTGACAAAAAAATCCCTGTATTTTTTTTAAATTTAATTCATTTAAAACGCTGTTACAACACTTCAAAGTTGAACGGGTTTGTCAATGCCCACGAGAATCCGGTTGAAACGAAATGTTTAACTTATTTTTTCTTTATTTTTTATTGTAAATACATATATTCCTACAATTTTTTATTACATTCGTACAATTTTTACTTATTTATTACTAAAAAAAAAATCCTAAAAAAATGTGCCTATAAGTGCATAAGCGCGTTTTTTTTACGTTGTATCCCCAGTAGGCCTACTCCACGAACATCTTGCTTATAAGGTTAGCTTGCTTCTCTAATCGATTTTTTTTCGATGGTCCAGGCTGTGGCCCAGAGTGTAAATCAACGTCAAACGTAAAATTTTGAGGAATGACAGGAATTAAAATTGGAGTTATAGTTGGCAGTTCATCCTCAAATTCATTTTCTTTCATTAACTTTGATATTTCCATAATGTTGCTGCATGTTCATCAGAACAATGGAGGCATACTGTAGAGCATATCAGGCCTGCTTTTCTGCAGCCACACATACTTTGCGGTTTCATTCACACACAAGATCGGGGGGTGCTGGAGGCTTGGAAGCTTGTATTGGCTTCCGAATGTTTGCATGCTTTTTCCATCCCCTATCTTCAGAGAATTTTGATATCTTCCGAGCAAATTAAATGAATTTTTAGTCACTATCTTAGCAAATCATTTGTATCGCAAGTCGTCTAGTAAGTCGTCTTTATTACCGCCGTATAAAGCTATGAATTAACGTTCACCAACAAGACTGAGCAAAGATGGATCCACTTTTTCACTCAAGAATAGCGCGGTACCGCTAGCTAATTCAGGATGTTTCTCCATAATTTGTATATATTAAAATTTCTCCATATTATATACTGCTGATGTATCACATCTAGAAAGTTAAATTTAAATAAACTAAATTCGGTAAGATCTATGATACAGAAGACACAGCCTGCACAGCCTGGTCCATCGAAAAAAAGTCGATTAGAGAAGCAAGCTAACCTTGTAAGCAAAATGTTCGTGGAGTAGGCCTACTGGGGATACAACGTAAAAAAAACGCGCTTAAACTCTTATAGGCACGTTTTTTAGAAATATTTTTTTAGTAATAAATAAGTAAAATTGTACGAATTTGATAAAAAAAATTGTAAGAATTTACAATAAAAAATAAAGAAAAAATAAGCTAAACATTTCGTTTCAACCGGATTCTCATGAGCATTGACAAACCCGTTCAACTTTGAAGTGTAACAGCGTTTTAAATTAATTAAATTTGAAAAAATACAGGGAATTTTTTTTGTCAGGAGATAATCTACAAGATTGGTCTGATGCAATTTTTTGGTAAAATGTATAAAAAAAAGTTATTGAGCAAAAAAGAAAATTTTTATAAATATTTTCTCACTTTTTTGTTTATAACTTCTTAAATTTTTAATTTAGGGCAAAATGTCATATAAACATATTTGTAGGCAAAATAATTTGCTACAAATTATGTTTTTACAAATTTTCTGTGAGACGCATAGTTTCAGAGATATCGCAAACAAAGTGTTTTCACCCGTTTTTTCAAAATGGCGGCCGTGGGACAAGGGTGGCAACCCCACAAACTTGAGGTTAAGCTTCTATTGACCTCCCAAACATATCCCAAAAATAAAATTGCGTCCTCTAAGAAATGCAATATTCGGCCCTGTAACATTTCAATGGACTATAAGCAACTTATAAGGTGACAAAAACCAATACTCAAAAATATTAGCATTTCTTTGATTACCGAGCTTGTACTATATTTACGCGTGGCCACGCGCGATAAAATTTTAATGCCGATTCGAAAAAAGTTACAGTCTCGGTTATGACCGAGAATCTCGGCTAGAAACAGCCGAGAACCGAGACAAAATTCTCGGTAGGATTTGTAGCCGAGAATGCCGAGACCGAGACCGAGACCGAGATCTCGGTCGAGCCTTAATTGTTGAAATGTGATTCGGCATGATCTGCTGTTTGTCCAATTGTTCAATTTACTATTATTTTGCATAGCACGTGTCTTAATTTCTTGTTTGAGGTCCGAGTGCATGACAACTCGACTGTAATGTTCATAGCAATGCACTTTTTGAATTAATCAGATCACAGACTTGTAACACGTAACGTCGGAGCCTTTTTATGAAATAACAACAACGCTTTTTGTTGTCAATTGAATTCAGTTCGTATTTTGTGTTACTCAATTCTGTGATCTATGTAAATGTAATATGTAAACGAAAAAGTCAAAGCCAATGTGAGTCTGGAGAAGTGTCAGTCAGAGTATAGTCGTGGGGCGCGTGACGTAGCGGGTAGGGCGGGTAGTGCGCTAGTTGCGCTCGGTGCGTGGGCGCGAGTGCACGTGTGCGTGCTTCAGATGGCGGGCGCGGCGGCGGGCGGCGCGGCGGACGCGGCGCTCACCCGGCGCAGGCACTCCACCTCCATCCTCACGAGGAGCGCGCAGGTACACCACACACCACCCACCCTCCCACCTCACAGCCCTCACACACCCTCACAGTCCCCTGCGCGGACGCAACAATACAAGCCCCATTAAAAAAATGTTACGCATTGGCAATAATATGGATATACCTTTTTTTATTTTGCATATTTATTTTACTTTGTTTTATTTTATTATCAAAATGGCTTATTGCTTCATATTTATCAAGTTAGTAATGCGTTTATATTATTTAATCATATTAATTGGAGGTTACATATTTTAAGTATTTGTCGCGTCTGCGCAATATTGTATACCTTAGTCCATGATTGTCGCCACTCCCTCCAGAAGTTCGCCGCATCGACAGTTCTATGTGTGTAACGATCGAATGAGACATGTCCAGCCATATGTACACAATGTTCACTAACTTACACTACATTATTTTACGTTCCAGGAAATGTACATGTTCAATGTGAAACCAAAAATAAGTTAGGATACAAGCCTTCGTACATAGAACTTTGCGTTCCGTTGTATTTGATCCGATCGTTTCGTCGCTTTGTTTTAATTTTTGAAACTCAAGTTTATAATTTCAATTGCTGTATTCTGTGGCATATTTGTGCACTCATTTCATTGGCTCCGTCATGAGAAGGGTTCGTAAAAGAAAAAATAAATCTGTAGTGCTAAGATTAATATTGGAGTGGCGTTTTACCTAATCCTCACACCTTACAATCTTTGTTTCCGACTACTAATCGTAACAGTGAGTTAAAAATGACATACTAATATATGGATAAAATAATTTTATAGATAACAGTGCAGTTACCTTCCGGGTATTCACCAGGTGGAAGTGACTTCGAACTTTGACAGTAGACAATTTCAAACTATATCACCCACATTTGTGACGCAATGTCGGGTTGCTGCCAGTAAATGTAGTTCACACCATTTTTTTTAATGAAATCCTAATTGATATTTGAAATATAAATATATTTTTATAATAATGCAAAAACATATTTTACTGGTGTGAACTATGTGATTTACTTATACAGAGTGATAATCTTTGAAGAGAATTAAAAAAAAAGAATAAAATAAAATTTTGTGGTAACTTTTTTTTGGAAAACATTATTTTAAAGACAAATATTATAACTCTGGAATCTCCATAGGGAGTTAAATATAGATATCAATGTACGTTAATTTCGAAAACGTCATACGACTTGATTATTGCAAGAGTTGCGTACATATTTGCACTGCTTATTATAAAATTATGCAATTTATTATGCACGGAATGCACTTTAATTATGTGACATTATTTTTTGCTCGCTTCTTTTGTTTATTTAATCGTTTTATTTTTAGTTTAAGTAGGATTATTCAGCGCAACGTTCAAAAATAGAATATGTTGACATGTCTATGTTATTCCAACGTACCATAAACATCGCAGATTTAAGACGTTGACAACCGCTTCGTATTCCATATTTAAAAAACAAAACCGTTGAGGTTTTAAATCTGCGCTTTATGACGTAACATCGACGGCATATCCTATAGAACGTTGCGTACCCTATGTGCGGTGTAGGTAAGTTAAAGTGCGTGTTGTGTGCGAGTAGGGCGGGGCGTCGAGCTCCCCGTTCCGAGAGCGCGTCGGCAGCACGCGCCTGCCAGACCGGCCCCGGCTGCGGATCGAAGCGATGTCAGTACCCACTGCGGCGCGCGCGCTGCCTACTACTATTGCGGGCTGGATGGCGGTTTTGTACGCGTTTCATGTCACTTTTGGAGTATTGGTTATGGTTAGGGTGATTGAAGAGTTTTTTTTTAATATAATAGAATATAGTTTAAACCATGGTCGGATTTTTGTTGGCATTTCCTATTTGTCCTATAATTAATGACAAAATGACATGGATACATCAACTGATGGAATGACTTGTATAAATTCCAAAATATTTTTTTATGACCACATAACAGTTATAGATCCCGAATGATTCTACTTGATAAATCCAGTTTCGTTGATATTTGAATATTGTTACATGAAACGCGTATAAAATGCGGGTGCATGCGAATATGTTTATGCGAGCTTCATCCGTGTCGCATTTTGTGCAGGCGCTTTGCGGTGTATTTGCACTTCACATTATCATTAATATCTTCCAAATACTAACCATTCATTGTCACTCATTTCTGTTATCAAAGAATTAACAATATTTCAATACAGGTGTATGACACTCCGAAGTTTCCTATCTTTTCTTTCATAACAGAATCACATTATATTATTTTATTTGTGTAAATTGTTTTTATATTTCAATAATATTATTTCGAGAGTTATTGATTTATTTCTTTTTTACAGATTACTTCCTTCTTGTGATATTATTGTAACAAATTAATCGGCAATTATATAATTATATCCTATGCCAATATTGAATGTCGGAATGCTAGCCTCTCCTATAATTTGCTTTATTTTTATCCTTTATTGAATGTTTCATTGCAGCAAGTTTCACCCACTAAGTCACTAAACTCTAGTCAGTGCAACAAGTGAGTATACAATTGCGCTTCATCATTCTCACATATGATATCACCATAAATATATTATTCGCTTGATTGCTTCAACGCTGCCACTAATTTGCTTTCTATTGCGAACTTGTAAACTAGATTGTTATTATAGCTGAAGTTGTGTTCAGGGCTGCCGCAAAAGCTGTGCTTGAAAGAACTCAGTCGCAAACTGGCGAATGTGATGACACTTACGACGACGGGTAAATATTAGTTTTACATTTCATTTCTTTATAAATGTTCGCTTTTTGTAGTAACTATTACCTCTCCTTCCGTGCTTGATCGCTTGTAATTTTGGCAATTTATTCTCTTTCGAATTTTTGTAAATTTAATAGTACATGGTAACCGATCCAGTCTTATCTAAGAATATCTGCTCAAGAAATAAAAATCAATTTTGTTCAATGTATCAGCAAGGTTTCAAAGCAGAATTTTACTATGATGTTTCAGAATTTGAATAACATGTGTTCTATTGATTAGATTTTATTAATATTAGGTTTATATTTTTAAACTTATGTTTGTATACATTTGAACAGCGTACTGGAACCTAAATTAAAAGCGACCGCGCCGCTGTGTGAGATAATCGAGCGAATGCGCCATCAAACACTAGGCGTGGGATACTTGCAACAGACGGTCAGTTTGCCATCGCACACTTTTGTGTCAATATACGCAATACATTGGCTACAAGCGAACATGGAAGGGATGACCACGGAAAAAGCAACTGCTGTTATGGAAGTATGAATTTTCATAATTGTTAATTTAAATTTCGAATTTACGTTTTCGTTTGAATTTCGTTAAAATGAGATCTTTTTTCAGAAAATGTTACAAGAAAAAATGATTTGCCATGCCTCTGGTGATACCCTCAAACGCTTTATAGTCGGATACTATATGTACCATATATTGCCACAAAAGAAAGATAAAGGTAAAAAAAACCATGTGTTAATCAACTATGTTACTGATTTTATTGCAATGAAAGCAAGTTTTTATTAAAATTATGTGAACTTTGCATTCCGCGTTTACTTATATATCAATGATAGCGATTCCAAATTAACAAGGCACTGTCCAATGATATTTTTATCTCACTAAGTTCCTGTGCTTACATTAAAGAATCAATAATTTTATCTTTCCAACAGAATTGACAGATTACGTGAAGCCACTTGGCGATTTGCAGAGTTTCGAAAATGAATGGATGGAGGTGGAAGTGATGGGTCCCAGGTCGCCGTTTATCCAGGCTGAGTCCACTTGTGGTGCTATAGATATACACGGCTCTACTCCAGTCACCGACGATACTGGGGTGCCAGCATTCCTCTGTGATAATATTGACCCTAACTACATGCAACATGATAGTGATAATGACAGTAAGTACATATACAATTTTGGAAATAATAATAGTATTAAAAAAAAACATGTACACACACAATACACACATAGTTCTGATCTCACACTATTTTACAAGTCCTATGTCGGATTCGGTTTCACAAACATTGGGTGTATCAAATATTTGTCTCGGCGCGAGAATTGAACCCGCAGTCTCTCGTTTCGCAAGTGGCGTCATTTTTTTTTATTTAAAAGGGATTCAATTGTTAGCTGGGATGTAAATTGTCTTTATATACTCAGCCTATCGCCGTCCACTGCTTGCCGTAAGCCTCCCATAAAGAAAGCGCAAACCATCCCGAGGGCTTGAGAAGGCCTCATGCGTCAATTTTCCGTCAACAATCAATATTTTGATCGTCTTAAGAATCACTGAATGAATTGTAATTTTCCTTCAAAACATAGACTTTATTATATCAGCTAGGTTAAACAGCTTTTTTTTAATATTTTACATGTCTTATAAATAATTATTTTTAGTGCCGTTATACAAAAGAACTCACCTGGACATTGATGTGAGCAACAAAAGTGACCGAATCGAGTGGGGCCACGCTCGATATCAGGCCACTTTCCGTCCAGACCAGGCGTACGAGATGTGCATACAGTGGGCAGTGGCCAGCGGAAATATTGTCGCTGAATTGGTAAATATACAAGTGTTTGTTTATGGTCAATAATACTGCCCTGAATGTAGGTACAGAACGTTTTGCGCAAGTAAAATTATTTAGGACAAGCGTAATCTTCAGGCTATTTATATCTCATTCACGATAAGTTGATTCTTTTGGCATATCGACTAATGATGGGAAACAGAAAATATCGAGTAGTTCAAAAATATTGCGTTTTAAAATACTGCATTATGTGTGAAATTCTTTCTTACTTTCGACATGTAAAACATTATTTAGATAAGCGATGGTGTGTCATAATAAGTACCTATTTAATATAACAGGGTTATTTTTAGACCTCCCGGCAAATTTAAATAGGTGTTTTAGACCACGAAAGTAAACAACTTCCCCAAAGAAACACGGATCGAAAAGTGAAAAAAAAATTCAGACCTTCTACACGAAATCGGCCACGTGAGCAGTTTTCTATGGGAGGGTCGAGTTACTTATCACGTTTCGACCCATGTTTCTTTGGAAAAGTTGTTTCATGGTCTAAACAACCTATTTTAAGTTGACAGGAGGTCCAAAAATAACGCAGTATGTAAAAATTAAGGTTGAAAAATTAAATAGTTTTATCTTTAAAACAGTTTTTATTAAGAAACTGGAGCGCAGCCATGATCATCATAGTGTTCAGTAAAATTATCGACGTGGATATCGATATGAACGATGTTACGTCCCTTTCCGTCCGACCGATGTAACATTATACAAACGTCAATTAGTTTCAGTATTCCTATTTTAATTTTTCTTTGAAGCAATAAAGTCTCAAATTTTTTTGATAACGCTTATATCTTTAGGGACTTTTGTGTTGTATGTATTTTTTTATATTTATCAAATCATTAAAATAATAAAATAATACGTTTTTTATTTCAAAGTCATGTCTCAGAAAAATTGACATCTGCCAAAAGAATCAACTTATCGTGAATGAGGTATAATGTCTTACTTTTCATAAGGTATAGACTATTTTAAAAACAAAGACTTCTTTACATATATACTGCTACTTACACTTTAACCACCAAGCTAACAAGCGTTCTTCTATACTGTAAAACCAAAAAAATATTTAAGTTCATACTTTCTTGCAGTTATTAGGTTGGGCTCGTAAAGCACAAAACTGTCGGCTCCAAATGGTGCCCATTCCCGCCGACCCCCTCGCCCTGCCGTTCACTCTCAAGTCCGACCCGTTGCGCGGCCCCATCTACGTGCCACTAAATGTGGAACCTCTATTGAGGAATAAAGCAGCTTTGTTTGAAGGTAAAGTATCAACATTTTGTGAACTAATATAATTAAGCTTGTGGATATGAAATGGGTTCGCGGCTTTAATGTCTTCCTGACATGTTAGAGATATTGGTAACATTTTACGTATTTTGTATAAATATATATAACGTTTTGTATAAATGTATAAAATATATATATGTACGTCCAGCCAATATACGAGGAGGCACAGGTCTCTTTTACAATTGAGAGGGTTTAGGCATTACTAATAAACTATTTTAATTATCATCAATCGATGTCATTTTAATTGATTTGATCGAAACTAGATTTAGCTAGCCGATTCTCGATAAATAAAAAATTACCTTACTCATTATGGCGAGGTATTGAAACTTTATATAATTGGTCGTAGTTTTACCGTTTTTGTTATTGCTAGTTCATTGTGAAAACGTTTACATCTTGATTTCAAGGAAAATTATTAAATTCATATATATACCTAATCTTAAGCCAACATGCTTTAAAAATATAGCCATACGTTAATTGTTTTAATAAATAATTAAATCTATTAGCTCTTCCTTTGCCATTTTTAGGCAAACAAGACTTTCTGCTGCTACTGAGGATTTCCCAATGGAAACCCCAATAATATTTTGTCTATCCGAAAATCGATTCCGGTATCACTAAATCGCACGAAGCTCATCTTTGTCGTCATTTTTGAGACAGTTATGTTGTCCTGATCATATAAAATTGAAAAACCCATCGATATGATATGATCATCCTGATTGTAACCTGACGTGCTGTAGCCGACCACGAGACGACAAAGATTTGCATGACTCAATAAGTAGAGTTTTTACAACCTCCGTATACGTGTGTTTACCTTATTCGGTGCTGCTGATTCACTGTCGAAAATGTTTACGTCACGCTTTCAACGAAAATTATTGATTTATAATATTAGCTTTATTGGATGAAGCTGACTATATTTTTATGTTGTTAGAACCATGGCATAGATATGTGACGGTTACAGGATAGTGTTTAGTTTTCCTTTAATAAGTTCCCAGTAACAGCACAAATTTGGGAAATAGGCTTAACGCTAACATGTCACCTAAATTACTAGCGAAACGACTCTCTTTTTAACAAACTCTTTCTAAAAAAGACACCGATAAAAGTACTAAGTTTAGTAGTAGTTTTTCAAATAAGATGTTTTTCCTAGGTTTTCCTGAAGACACATGGTTAGAACGACTCTTCTTATTCCAAGAGGCCATCGTAGGCCGATTTGGTTTCGTCAAATGTACTGTCGAGAGCACATCACACGAAACAGAGAGAGGAGTTGGTGATCATCTGTATGTACACGTCACTGGAAATATGTTCATACTTATACCTACCACGGTGAAGGTAGAACAGAAATCGTCAAGAAAAAAACCGGCCAGCAAGCCTCTCAACGCTAGCAGGTAATTTCTACAACACATCACGAACTCTAACCTTTTAACCCCTTAAGAGGTCGACAGACTACAAAGGTTTTCGTGTAAAAAAGTGCCTTTAAGTAGTCTAGAGGTCACGTAGAAAATCAATTTTCAGATTACCCGATAAGAGGTTAAAATGCTGGTAAATTAAGTGAAGAGTCATGCTACTTATGTAAATAACTTACTATGAATTGCCACCAAGAAACAACAAACAATGGAAGTTAACATAATTATTGCGCTTATTTATCCTTGTTAATTAAAATTCTGTATTTACGTGACTGTAGTTTAAAATTATATACGAAAGATGTAGTGATGATTAGGTAACAACGTTTTCACATCTGCGAATATTCCATTATTAGAGTACTTATGTTACTGAAAATAAGCAAAGGATAAAAGATTTAAATGTATTCCCTGAACTTAATCAATGTATTATCAACTATTTAGTCAGATCAATAAGTTTTGATTAACCTTCCGGTCAATGACCAAACTTTTACCATTCGTTCAATAACCGGGTACCCGGGTACCCACATATAATGTACCGTAGAAAAGTTATTAGTAAGCTATCTACGTGGCATGTTATATAACTATGGACACTATACACAGTTTATAGGCCCCGTGGAATGTTCTAGACCTTTCAGGGACCTATTTGGGACTAATTGGCCCTTCAGCCCAAACAATAATTTTAGAATCCCAGTGAACTGACGTTGCATGTCGGTACTACCTTAACTTATTGCCAATCACGTTTAAAATCTACTGTAATAGTAAAAATATATGTACAAATATTAATAAATAATAACGTGAAAAAAAAGTTGGTGAAAGAATTGTCAAACTTGGTGGCTCCGTACAAAGAATCGAGAAGGAACATTACTTGGATACTATTATTATTGGATAATAATTTTACTACTCTTCCATTGGTAAAATGTTTACTATCGTGATACTTGGCGATAGACGGCATTTTGAAGAAAAATAAGGCATTAATTCCACCTGTAATAGCTTCATCGAAAACGCGAGAGGCCATTATTTACTGCGTTTAGTTTTCATAAAAAACATAACTATGTGCAGTTATGTGCCAAACAGCTACTAATTACATTATCGTCAATGCATCACGAAGCAAAAATTTGTATTAGTTTAAAGAAGCAACCCGCAATCATTGAAATTGACTGGTCAAAAGCTGGAGTGGACACAATGGAGAAAATGCTTGGTACATATGCTGCAACGCCTCGATAGCCTATAGCATATCTCTATAATATTTTCGATGTCACCTGACTGTCACCATATCTTCTGTATAATGAAAATTATAAATGCCTGTTAAAAAATGAGCATAAGTGACGATTATTTTATCGGCTATTAGGCAAAGAACTGCGTACTCTTTTCGTTATAAATCGTTCGCAGATTCCTCAAATTTTGAGGCATTTCTCTACGAAAGTGGCTATTAAATCTTTTTCTGGCCGAGCTATCAATCCATATGTGGAATCGATAACAACTGTATAATCAAGATCCCAGTATTTTTAAGAAAATTAAAACAAAAACGTCGCGAAAACGAGAAAAATATGTTCTGTATGTGAAAACCTTATTGGTGATGAACATGTTTTGGGTATACGTCATGATAAAACTTACTTTTATTTCCGAGTAGCAGTGTATCATTATAAAAAAAATAAACAATGTAAATAAATAAATAATAAAAGAAAATCATACTAATATAAATATAACGCGAATTATGTGTGTTTTACTTACTATTTTCGCTATTGCTAATTAAAAAAAATGTTTGAGTACAATAAATTATAAACTGCATTATTTTTTATTTATTTTAAAGTCAAATTACCAAAATACTTTAAATAATTAGTTTCTTTAGTGTACTATTTACGACGTTTATGCGTTATATTTTCTGTGGGTACCCGGGTGCCCGGTCATTGAACGAAGGAGGTGTCAAGTTTGGTAGTTAATTACTATTATTACATTATTAATTATAATCATTGTTAACAAGAATTGGGCTTAAAACTACTTAAATTTTGGGGATCCAGACGGTTCTGTAATTTTTTTCAGAAAAAGTTATTAAATTCTATCTGCGAAGTTAAAATGGATACCCGGGTACCCGGTCATTGACCGGACGGTTAATATGGATCCGAGATAAAGAATGAATGATATAAAACTTACAGGACACTGATATTTTAGTTATAACGTTATTAGTAGTTTAAATAGAACTTCCTGTTTGGTAATAATGTTCAATTAGATGCGAAATAACTAACATATTTATAAAGTTCGAGCATATTACAATCTGTACCCAATTACTAAACATTGTTAAAAAATCCTTTGGATATTAATTTTGGTCGAATAACTATTCTGAGAATTTTTATGTGTGGGTTGACATAATGAATAACCCGTTAAAATTACCTGGTGGTATTATAACTTAAAACATTTTTCATTTCAGATATCCGGTATATACTGAAGCCGCGCCAAGTCCTCACGAAGCCTACATATCTCGACATGTCGGCGAGAAAAATAACGACTATAATAACAGTAGACGGGTGAGCAATGACTTGTTGAGGTTGCGTTATCTCACGATATCACTCCATGAAGCCGTCGACCGCCATACAAATATGGTCCAGTCGACGATATAAATTATTTCAAATATAGAATGTAGTTTTGCTACATACCATTCAATGTTTTTTATACTTTTAGATGGGTTTCTTATGGTCATGGAATCACATGATATCGAAGAAATGGAAGTGGGCCCAAACTCCTGCAACTGGAGACGAAGGTTTCCAAATGCGCATGTTACGAGATTTCAAGCATTTTTGTGCTAATCAAGAACAAAGACTCAGTCAATTTTGGGACAACTGTTGGGAAATAAAGGAGAAAACTCGTGGAATTCCGACCTGTTAAGCTGTAGAGAATAAGACAAAAATTAAATACTGTTTTCACAAAGCTTTGTCCTTTTATAAACACTAGCCTTCTCACGATTTTTTAATTTGGAACTTAAAAACTCTGATTTGAAGTAAAAAATATAAGTTTTCAAATGAAAAGCAGAAGTAAGCTATTCTAATAACTTCTTTCTTTTAAGAATAAAGAAAAGTAGTTTATAGAATGAAATAAAAGACAAAATACGTTTTGGAAGATAATTTATTGCTAAGATAAAATATAAATGGAGTTTAAAAAATACGTCATTTCGTTGCATCAAACATCTATGAGGAGGTTATTGGTCGTAAATATTGATACATACTTTTAATTTATAGAAAGTTATATATTTTTACTCAAGGCACCATCTTTATTATATCAAACATATACAGTAAATACTATTGACTGTTACTATATACTCCTCACAGATATATTGAACTTACATTTTAATTTCAAAATCAGTCATTACCATTATCACATACACACCAATAAGAATCATTACTGAGATTCTTTTAATGGACAAAATCTTTCTTAAAAGTTACAACGGCTTATTTTCCTATTATTAAAAAATGATGATAAATTATGCATGCACTACAATCTTTAAAACATGCAAGAAGCACCATCAATGCACACAGTATAAATGGCAGTTTAGTTCCATAATGGCAAATGCATGACAATATTTTGTCACTAACAAAAAAATATATCCTTTCACTTACAAAAACAAAAATAAGACAAGACTTACTGTTACACATGAAAAAATAATTGTACTAAATTAAACTAAATAGAAAACTTAACAAAATATGGTGGATTAGGTAACACAAACTCAGAAACCTTAAGTAAAAAGATCTTGATGTATGAGAAAACTGAGGTAATACATGCACTTAAATCTCCTTTATAAATGCAAGACAATGGAGACATGCCATAGGGCATGTAGTGTGATATGTTATGACATCGATTAATTATTAATTTTTCCTACCCAAACCTTTACACAAAGCTTTAAGTACATAATACCAATATGAACAACACATTAACCACATCCATAAGTCTTTTATATGGAATATTCCATTTTAAATCACAAGATATTCACTTTGAGCATAATTTTTCTTAAAGTACTTATAATTTTTTTTTATCCAACCAGGCCTAATATGTTAATTATTTGTGTGCTATTATGACATGAGGAAACATGTAATGACTAATTGCTACATAACAAAGGGATCCAAGATATTTAATGTTTATAAATTCTAAGCATTAAATTGTATTACACAATTATTAATTATGTCTTTTTTAACTATTATAAATTTTCATTGTATATTAAATACTAAACATATTTGTGACTTGAGTTCATTTTTTCTCTACAAAAAAGAAACTCATAATATAATTCATCTACTTTTAAAATCTCATGTTTATCACTGCATCTGAATTTAGACTTTTGTATAATTTTGAATAGTTTATACTAGAATATCATTCATTGGTTTTTATTATATTACTTATTTATTGAATTTTTAAATACCTAAGTAATAAGGTAGAAAACAAATTAAAACATTATTTTTTACCAAAAACAAGGAGACGGGTCAGCATACTGGTAATACATGGCACTTGTTTCTGCTGGTGCATTGGCAATACATCTGGGGTGTTTGACTCAAAATCAAGAGCAACCTTCTGGCAAACAAATGTTAGGAGGGTGAGAATATCTCTCTCAGTGCCTGTGTAGCGCAACTCCTCACAAAGAGCCTGCATAAACCAAGAACCTCGAGTAGTGTTTCTCCATGAATAATATCCTGGTACTGTAGAAAATACAATGAGAAAATCGGCATGAATTGGAATTCTGTATGAAGCAGAAGACAAACCATCTGTCTCAGTACGATTTGTTAATGTAATGCCTCCATCTAGCTTATCACCTTGACAAGCTTGAATAAAGAATAGTTTTGGTTTGCCAGCCAGTGTTGGACACTTATCAGCTGTGAAGTAGTACCACAAGTTATCGGGCTTGTAATGAGTGTCTTTAGCGTACAACATTCCCAATTCACCGTGAGTCAGCACCGCGACGAGCAAGCAATCATTATCCGAATGGTCCATGTCAGCAATTTCCTGAATGTACTTGTTTATCTCTTCTGCCTTTGAATTATGTAGAACAGTTACACGAAAGCCTAAGCTTTTGAGGACTTTAGCTAGATTGTCGCCATCCACATTGGTGCCTGTACGAGATTTAAGACTATGGATATCAAAATGCTCATGATTGAAAATAATGGCCATACCACGATGTTTGTGGTTCATGTTGTAATAGGGCGCATTTCTGTCCACGGGCATCTTAGCATACCGCCGTACACGAGAAGATTCATGACTGCCCCATGCGTCGCTTTCGTCGCCTCCGCCGTTTGGTCTTTGTTCTGTTTCTCCTCCATTGTTCTGAGACTCTTCATCAGACATGGTTGATAACTTCTATTGTCTTCTAGTAAATATAAGATATCTTCACAATTGACAGAATGGCAGTATAAGTTAGCAATATTTATACCCAAGGTATCCACACAAATAAATAATAATAAAAAACCGCGACGCGACAAGAACGTTCAATGTTTTTTTTTAATTGAGAGGCGCACTATACTGTACACTATTTCAAAAATGTTTTAGTCGATTATGTATTGCAAGAAGAGAAGTATGTGCATTCGATTTTAACTAAATCTAAAAACACAAAATAAGTTATGTTGTTTTATCTTAATATTATTATTATATGACTGATACTGATAATAAGGATTTATTGATAATATGAGTTGTGAACTCATGTTAAGCGAAAAATTATCAATGTATAATTCGAAATTCAAATAACATAAATGATGTGAACCTTTCTACAGAATATTTTATTTATAGCAAATAAGAAGTTTAAGATTTATAATAAAAAAAATAATTAAATCAGTATTCAGATTAATGAAAAGCATTGCAGACACTAAATCTTTTCAAAAGAAAAATAAAATGGCTCATCAGTTAAATGAATATTGCGGGTGAATAAAAAAATATATTAACTTACTATATTATATTATACTTAATTACTATTAATTTTAAAAGCAATATCATTCTTTTTTCGCATGGTAATTATCTATACTATCTATACTAATATTATAAAGAGGTAAGGTTTGTGAGTTTGTATGTTTGTATGTTTGTGACGTTGTAGAAAGTAAACTCGCGATCTACTGAACCGATTTTGAAAATTCTTTTACCAATAGAAAGCTACGTTCTTTGTGAGTGTCATAGGCTATATATTAGTCCGAAAAATGATAAGACTTTTTTGTTGTAGCAGGATTTGCGAAGTAAGTCGGAAAAAAAACGGGCGAACGAAACCGTTTTTTGCAAACGCTGCCTTACCCATGGGAGATATATAGTTGAGTCCCAGAGAAAAGTTGTAGAGCTTGATAATATCTACAAAAAAGTCAGCGGTAGCATATGTCTAACTTTTAAGGTTGATTCACTATAACCTCTTTTATGCTAACTAAATTTGTTATAAAATAAAGCATTGTTTGTGAAGGTATTTTTATAAAGATTATATTAATCCTTATCCAAATAAATGCGTTATTCAGTATAAGTATTTAATTTAAAAGAAATTTGCCCTTTACATCATTTAATTTCGAAGAGTATCTTAGAAGATATCGCAGTTTCAAAATAATCATCAAGCGGGCAATAATTATGTACACAAGGCGCCGACCGGCGCGTTACGGTTTCACGTTTAAATAATTTTACTGATTTGTATGATTTTTGGTATGGGCATAAATAGGACTTTAAGGAGTAAAATAGACTATAACTTATTTTCTTTCTGAACTCAACCCTGTAGTCTACGCGGACGAAGTCGCGGGCAACAGCTAGTAAATAAATAAACGCATAGGTAAGTCACGGCGAGGCTTGGATATCTGCTGTTAAGAACCAACAGGATATACCTATAGGACTTAAACCAAATACTTTAAACTAGTATGAGTTCCTGTACTCTACAATCCAAAAAACCGAAAACATTTATGGTGCAGTTGGGTAGGCACCAGCTTAAGGAACCAAAAGCGGAGGGTTTGACCCCTTTGTGGTGACAAATTAAAATTTAGAAATTAGGAAAGGTGTAGGTATCTCTTCTCCCACATCGTCATTTTTATTTTTACCCACGTAGGTAATAGGCGCGATATTATTATCGGTATTTTTTAAACTCTGTGTAGATAATGAGAATGCCCTAAAAGAAAAATATTCCCCAATAGTTTACCCAGGGTCTATTAATCAGAATAACCAGCCACTTAAACCAACGGCAAAATCTTTTGTTTACATTTCTATACTTGTACAGTAACCAAGGTAACTTAGAAAAAAATAACTTGTTTCTTACCTTGAATTCGATAAGTACCTATATTTGTGAAATCACATTTAAAATGTCTATATTTAAAGTGAGAGAATGGTGGTCTAATGAGAAACTGCAAAATAATGAGCCTCATATCGGGATTCAAAACAGTGCTTGCCTAGTTGTGGACAAATTTAACGGGCACAGTGAAAGTGATTGTATTTTAGTAGGAGAGGGCTCACTGATAAAAATATATAAACCAAACATTGAAGAAGATGTATCTCATATGTTGTTAGAAAGTGATTTACACGATGCAGTGTTGCAAATCGGGACCGGTAAATTTATAAGGTAAAAGGAAGAAATAAGATGTTTTATATGAACACACCATTTTTAAAATTCCTAAGTATTATTACTGCGGCCAAAAAGAATTCTTTATCGAAATAAGCTCCAAAAGCCTTTAGAAAAAAAAAGTAAATTAAGTTAATATACTAACCCAACCCGCACGAGGCCAGCGTGGTGGACTATGGCCTACACCCTCTCAATGGTAGCGGAGACCTGTGCCCAATAGTGGGACGTATATGGGTTGATGGTGATAATGATGATGACCAAAGGTACTTAATTACACTAAAAACATTTTCCAGTGGGTTTGAAGATCGCCAAATAATAATATTGCATTCACAAAGTTACGCAATTTATCAATTAAAACGGAAGGCAGGGCACACGGATGCTGGTAAGAAAATAATATATTGCTTTTCATTCATCTCCTTCCTCGGTTGCCTGGAAGAGATCGTCTTGCGCGATAAGGCCGCCCTTTGTACTTTCTTTTTTGTTTATTCTTAAGTTTAATTTAAGTTATATGTGTACAATAAAGTTTTAAATAAACACTTTAAAACTTCTAGATGTTTATCTTTAGACTTCACTATTTTTACTAAGTTTAACGACGGTTACAGGTGAACAAAATTTACTGGAACAAGTAATCAAACATTCTTTTACCAGAAAATCCTATAGTATTACCTGCGGATCTTTTGGAAATATTAGAACGAGAGATTTTATTTGTATCCAAGGACTTGATGGTAGCTTGAGTTTCTTCGATCAAGATTCATTTTTATTCATATGTTTATTTAATGATATTATTATACCAACCCCAGTAGTTTATATCAGAAATTGCGATTCATTTGTTATTTGTAAATCAACGTGGGTGTTGGAAGTTTACAGGTACCTAAGTCACTTTATTATTCACCCTAATATTAATAACATCTTACTTAATGCCAAATAATAATCTAATTGCAGTTACCAACAATTACGAGAATTCAGTGAATTGAATCTAAAACATAACAAGAAACATATTCCACAATGGTTGTACAATGCAGGAGAGGAAATAACAAGGATTCAAGTTATACAGGTTACGTATACATTTTCCAATGTCAGGTTCATAAAACTCTATTAAGTACTTATAAATTTTATTGATTATATGTTTCAGACCAGCAGCAATTTTTCAAGCATAGTTGCACTCGGCGAAAGACATCTTTACTGTTTTCAAGATAATGGTCTCATGAAGCATATGATTAAATTTGATTTTATTCCGGTTTGCTTCAGTGCTTATCTTATTGGATGGTATTACGGTAAAAATTAATGTTGCTCCATACAAGCCATTTATGTATATAGGTACTTACTTAAACATTTAAAACTTTTCAGAGCCAACGGCACGTTTGCTAGTGATGATAGCATCTGAAGATTCAAAGCTATTTATTTACGAAAGCACAACACTGTTGTGGTCGTGTGACCTATTGTACCCACCAGTTTCAATAACGCGATGTTTTTTAAAAGGATTGCCTGGAGGCCTAGTCACTCTATCAAGAAACAGCAAAGTAAACGTATGCTATCTAGGTACAGAACCTGATCTAAATAGTAATGCTCCTCCTATGATAAACGAACCCTATGACCCACAGCGGATTCAAGAAGAGTTAGAAAGTGTCGAGGATGAATTGCAGAAGATATTGGAAAGTAAAGGTATTATATTACCACTGATTCGTCTAATGGATAATTATGACAAAAATACTCTGTTCTAATATTTGTTTTAAATTTTAGATCCCGATCACAGAGTTGCATCGATAGATCATGTTATTAAAATAAAAGCCGATGTAGGCAAACCTGTTCAAAATTTATTTCAAGAATTTACGAAGGGAGACGAAGCTTTACATCTACTCATGTGTCCTATTGTTGTGATGTTAACCTGCGATGATCCGAAACAAATTCAAAGCATTCAAATTACATACAACTGTTGCTTACCTTTCACTTGCTCGGAATCCACAATTTGTTTAGATGGCCTGAATGGCACAGAAATTATTGAGACCCAAGTGTTTTTATCGAGCGATTCCGATATATCTGAAACTCGTGTGAATATATTGTTCACGATTATTGATTCCACGGGAAAAATAGCCGTTTTAACAAAACAAGTTTTGTTGCCGTTAAGCCTTTATTGCAGACCAGAGCAAGCGCCTTCCTCGTCTCAATTGAAAATTTCCGTAAGATCTAATTATCCTTGTGTTGAAATTGCGAAAATATTAACAGGTACGTCATAGATACTATCATTAGCACTAAAAGTCTATAGATAAAATAAATGATAACTGTTATTTTTTATAGATTTCACAGAAGAAGAACTATCAAAACACGGAAATACCTCCGATGCGGTGACATTGGAATATCGATCTTCAAAGAAATTATTAACATTAAGAACAAAAGGAGATGAATATGTTTTAGAAGCTGATAACTTTACGGAGTTTGCAGCAATCTTAGATCATTTAATTATAAGATTAAGCGATCATCATACACGAATGGGCGTAAAAGATTTTCGATTTCAAATTGTATACGATCAAGAGTTCTTAAAAATTCTCTTGCATACATTTTTAAAGTCTATTGAAAGTCATGCAAAGGAACGGGTTAAGTTGAATAGCTTGGAGGTAATAACACTATATGAAGTAAATACCTCAATATTTTTCAATTATAAAAATATTTTGGTTTTAGGAAGAATTAGAAACACTTCAAAAACAGTTTACTTTGGTTCAAAAGAAATTATTGGTACAATACGGCTCATTGCCTCCAGGAGATTGCGATTCACTGGAATTCCTAATGAGGGACACACATAAAAGGTTAATTAACACAGCGTACGAAATAATTCAGAGCAGAGAAACAGTTTGCAGGTATGTAATAAGTCTTTAATTCCCATCATAAGATATTTTATATTACATCTTGTTGCACTTATCGCTATCGTTTTCAGAGCTGGCAGTACTTTAACTACGGTAGGCCAACTAGTCTTGTACTTACTGAAGCATAAAACAAAATACAATTTCAAAACCAAACTCATTGAGGAAATGATGTCGTTAAATTCACTATACGAGGACCATCAGGTATGGAGTTTAAAAGGTTACACAATAAACAACAATTTAGATATAGTTAAATACTTAAATTTTACTTTGGAAGCTAACAATTTTTTTAGGATTGGGAGGAAGCGGTTTCTCAAGGCATGTTTTATATTCTAAAAAATATTTTCCAAAAATCAGAAAAGGACAAGGAAAAATTAGCACCCGTAACTGAACAGGGTGTGCTGTCACAAATCAACTTGAAACGATGTCTAAAACAAATAAGAACGATTTTGGAAAAAATGTTTTCAGAAACACAAGACAACACAGAACAAGAACCCGTTAAACGAATCGAAGAGTTCGTCGAAGTTCTATAATTAAATTGAAATTTACAATTCAAATAAACTACATTACACAAACATTAACAAAGCTTTATTCCATCATTACAATATTAGACAATCCTTATTTATAAATAGATTTAATTATATAAAAAATCTTAAGTTACTTTAAGCGACGTGCAGTAGAGTATAGAGGACAAGGTTGAGATACAACAAGTGTACCAAAAGCAAAAGAACTTTGTCGCGTCATTTTTTCTTAGCGTCTTTTAGACCAGCGCCAGCGTTGAACTTGAAGAAAATGATATCGCCATCTTCCACCACGTAATTTCGTCCTGCAAAGAAAAAATAATTTTAGTTGATATTATGTGCGTATCTTATTATGCAAGTCCGTAGATGGCTTATGAAATGTTGGGCCACGGGTTCGATACCCGCACTAAGACAAATTTTGGTGTACTCGATAAATATTACACTGGGTGCTTGTGAAACTGAAACGTCTATTGATACACACAAGTCATATCTTAGTGTGAGATCAGAACTATGTATCTGACTGTTTGATGTATTATTAGTGTGGTAGATTTTACAGAACTTGGTAGTTCTAGGTTATTCATTTAAATTTAAAAGTCCAAAAATATAAAATGGGCATTTTGAATAATGTGTTACCTTGTTGCCTGTATTTTCCTGCAGATTTGCACGCAGCTTCGGAACCTTCTTCTTTGAAGTCCTTGTAATGCATCACTTCAGCCATGATGAAACCTTTTTCGAAGTCTGTGTGGATTCGCCCAGCGGCTTGTGGCGCTTTTGTACCTTTCTATATAATAATAATAATATCAATGTAAAGATTTTTCTTTAAATTAATTGTTCGATGGTCATTGCTTCGTAAAAGAAATTGTAATGTTATACCTATACAAGTTTTCAAAGGTATTTGGTTATGCCTAAATTTTCTTACAATTCTATAAGCTAAATTATCACATACATTTCCTACACAATATACAATTTAACTTAAAATTTATTTTACTTCGACAAACGATCTCATTAAAAACATTGCTGCTCTGCTTGTCTTGTCGCCTAGTCGTACCTTATAGTACGATATTCATTTTTTACTGGCAAATCGTGATATTGGTGCCTCTAAGTCATATGGGTAGGGAAAACAAATGTATATTTTAACAAACCTGAATAGTCCATGCTTTGACTTCATCAGCTCCAGCAGTGAAGAAGTATTCCAACTGCAGTGCTTTGTAGCCTTGCACGATAATTTTATCTAAAGCGCTGCAGACAAAACGACTTTTTAAGAGTGATATCATAAGTAACATTTAGATATTTTTTTACTGTAGCAATTTCTTGGTAAATTTGTAATCATTGATAACTGAGGATGTTTCAAAGATTGAATATGACATGGACAAATGATTTACCATAATCGTGTAATATGTACGTAATAAGTCTAATTATAATTATATTAGGAGTAAGATGCTTATGGAGCATATAACTACCTGGTAATATTGTGTTCCTTCAAGAATGCTTCCTTTTCAGCAGGTTCCATTTCAATGAGTTTGTTCTCTAACACCCCGGAGAATGGTATGAGGGGGGCGCCGGGATCATTCTTGTCAATCCATTCTTTCAGTTTTGGCAACCTGTAAATAGAAGATGCATAAATAAGAAATATATATTAATATATACTTATTCACACAATGTAGCGGTTAAGAAATTAAGACCAATAAATAGAAAAATTAGACCACCGATCTCGAGAAAATAATCCGGAAACTTTAAATCAGTCTCTATATTCATCCACAAGGTATTTAAAAATCAAATAGACGTCAGAGAAAGTCTGAAGGTAGCTCCTGTGATAGAAAAGCTGAAAGAAAACAGTCTGTCGTGATATGAGCATGTTTTGAGTAGGCATTAATCATATGAAAGGAATGTGTGGATGTGATAAATTATAAAACATATTGCGCTGGCCCCAAATGACGTTGGAACAGGGTAAAAAATGATGAGATCATTAAACATCATGGTATACCGATATTAACAATATCATGCAGTATAGAAATGAGATAGGATGTCTATAAGGACTTGTTAGTAAAGAGCATTTGTAAATAAACTGTAAGTTCTACTCACCATTTGTTTTTCTTTCGGATGTAATCTTTTTCAGAGAGGTTCACTAAGTACAAAGCTGGTTTTGACGTCAGGAAGAGGTATTTGTTGAGGACTTCAATCTGAAAATGAAGTTGTATTATTAAGTTTGCTTTTAATTCAGAATAAAGGTGTATCATTACTATTTTCTGTAGTAATGATACCAATTACGTTATCGTGATATCGGCGTTTCATTTTTTTAAATATTAATATAGGAAAAGAAATAGAAACAAATATAAATAATTTACGGTTGACGTATAGATTACATTATACTTACGTCTGCAGCACTCCAATCACCGAATCGGATATGCTTCTTTTCGTCAACCAATATTGTCTTGATCCGTGCGAGAGCTTCCTGTAAGACAGCATTGATTTATTAAAAAATGAAAAACCTAAAAATTCTCACGCGCTTATTTAAATAGTAGTTTTATGATTAATGATTCTATCTCTTATAGGAAAGGTAAAAGTACATATTATCTATACTAATATTATAAAGAGGTAAGGTTTGTGAGTTTATAAGTTTGTGACGTTGTAGAAAGTAAACTCGGGATCTACTGAACCGATCTTGAAAATTCTTTTACCAATAGAAAGCTACAGTCTTTGTGAGTGTCATAGGCTATATATTAGTCCGAAAAATGATAAGACTTTTTGTTGTAGCAGAATTTGCGAAGTCGGAGAAAAAACGGGCGAACGAAACCGTTTTTTGCAAACGCTGCCTTACCCATTCGTGCTAACTAAATTTGTTATAAAATAAAGCATTTTTTGTGAAGGTATTTTCATAAAGATTATATTAATCCTTATCCAAATAAATGTGTTATTTAGTATAAGTAAGTAATTTAAAAGAAATTAGTCCTTTACATTATTTGATTTTAATGAGTATCATAGAAGATATCGCAGTTTCAAAATAATCATCAAGCGCGCAATAATTATGTACAAGGCGCCGACCGGCGCGTTACGGTTTCACGCTTAAATAATTTTACCGATTTGTATGATTTTTGGTATGGGCATAAATAGGACTCTAAGGAGTAAAATAGACTATAACTTATTTTCTTTCTGAACTCAACCCTGTAGTCTAGGCGGACGAGGTCACGGGCAACAGCTAGTGTTTCTATATTTACGTTTTGCAGGTTATCTAAATAATACCACAATATGGGGCCTGGCCCAGTGCATTTTTCTGCGTGCATTTCCACTGATATGCTAATCAGTATTTTGTATTGTTGAAATCTTACACGTCGGAATCAAAACCGAGATATCTCTATCGGTAACCGCACATGCCGCAGGACTAACGACAAAGTTTTAATTTCATACAGTTTCAATTTAAAGCAATAAACACGATTAACCCTCACATTATACATATAATTCACTCAAAATATGATAGAGGCGACCCGTGCCAACCAGTGGGTCGTATATGGGTGGCTGATGACGACGATGGTGATGTTATTATATTCAATTAGTAAGCGAACTTACATATTCAGGTTTCAATTTCTTGTCACCACCTCGGTTGACAGTCCTGTCCAATTTCTCGATGTTTTGTAGGAGTTGCTCTTCGTCCTTCAGCCTGAGTTCTTCGCCGATGGTCTCCAAGTCCCGCACCGGGTTCACGTCGCCGTCCACGTGAATAACATCTTCATCGTCAAACGCACCTATTTGAAGAATCAAGAAAAAAAATTATGCCTATTTTTTTGATAGATACTATAATAAAACAGTGAATCAAAATTTATTATGGGAAAGTTTCATAAGTGAAAGCTTAGAAAACACATTTAGCTCGCTTTTACGGGCGTTACAAGTGACGAAATAAGCAAGGTAGCATGAGCAAGGCAAAACATTTTTTAAACCTTACTAACCATAACAAATTTAAGAACCGTAACCTAGGACCGATTTTGAGATTTGTTACAACTTCGATTTTTTTAACATGTTGAATAATAAAGAGTTTTCTTACGGCACAAGTTAAAGATGGCATCGCAGGCTTTGATGTGAGACAGGAAAGCGTTGCCGAGTCCCTGACCTTCGGCAGCCCCGCGCACTAGACCAGCAATGTCCACAACGTTGAGGAAAGCGGGGACTTTGCTAAAATACATCAAATTTTTTTATATAACCTATTGAGCAAACGAAAATAAATAAATACACCCAATAATCACATACTTACAGTGGCTTGCCATATTATTATGGACAGTCACATTTTTTTAATTTTTTTTCTTTGAGCACATTTAACTGTAATCTTAAGTGGTGTAAGACTTGTTAGAAGTCTTTTACACATTCACGATACCTCTTTAACTTAAATTTTAAGTGGATTTCAAGTGTTGGAGCATTTATTTATTTTAAAAATATTTTTAAAAGCGGGAGAGTCGCAGAATCGTTGACACGCGTAAAAATAGGAGACGTTAATAATATTATTTTAAAAAGCTATTTAGTGGGTTTGTGTTATAAATATTAATTAAAAGTAATTATTATTTTATTGTTATTGATGGAAAAGTATTTTGGCGTCAATTTTTATCACAATATTATTATTATTACTTTTTAATGGTACTCAGTTCGAGTCGACGGGTTGATTTGTTTCCAAAAAAAAATCTGTGGTTAAAACCCTCCTCCTGCATCCGAATCATTCTCAAAGGAAGATAACAGAACTTGCCGGAGTTTCTTAGTCCACTATTAGTAAAATAAAAATAAATTTGGAATAAAATAAGCCACTTTTGCCCAAAAGAAAAAGCAAATGTTGAAGAAAATTGATTACCACGCAATGGTCTGATTGGAAAATTCGGGATAATTGTTTGCAAAACTGAAAGAAAAGTGGTGATCTTTTAACGTTAATGGTTCGGGAATCTGAAATACCAGTTTTTAAGAGAACTGTACCGCGGAGGTTCGCAGAGGAAGGTCTGACAAGTTATCGACGATTTGAGAAACCGCGTTTGACTGAAGCAATGAAAAAAAAACGGCTTGCCTGGGCTTGTAAGCACCATTCGAAGACTGGAATATTGTCAGATTTAATACTAGCTTCTATTTTGATGTTCTCAAATATTTTTTTCACAAAATTATTCATACAATTACTTTTTTTGGATGTGTTTCTCAGACGAACGTTATAATAACTCGTTTCTCAAATTGTCGATAACTTGTCAGACCTTCCTCTGCGAACCTCCGCGGTACAGTTCTCTTAAAAACTGGTATTTCAGATTCCCGAACCATTAACGATAAAAGATCACCACTTTTCTTTCAGTTTTGCAAACAATTATCCCGAATTTTCCAATCAGACCATTGCGTGGTAATCAATTTTCTTCAACATTTGCTTTTTCTTTTGGGCAAAAGTGGCTTATTTTATTCCAAATTTATTTTTATTTTACTAATAGCGGACTAAGAAACTCTGGCAAGTTCTGCTATCTTCCTTTGAGAATGATTCGGATGCAGGAGGAGGGTTTTAACCACAGATTTTTTTTTTTGGAAACAAATCAACCCGTCAACTCGTACTGAGTACCATTAAAAAGTAATAATAATAATATTGTGATAAAAATTGACGCCAAAATACTTTTCCATCAATAACAATAAAATAATAATTACTTTTAATTAATATTTATAACACAAACCCACTAAATAGCTTTTTAAAATAATATTATTAACGTCTCCTATTTTTACGCGTGTCAACGATTCTGCGACTCTCCCGCTTTTAAAAATATTTTTAAAATAAATAAATGCTCCAACACTTGAAATCCACTTAAAATTTAAGTTAAAGAGGTATCGTGAATGTGTAAAAGACTTCTAACAAGTCTTACACCACTTAAGATTACAGTTAAATGTGCTCAAAGAAAAAAAATGAAAAAAATGTGACTGTCCATAATAATATGGCAAGCCACTGTAGTTCTAAACCTACACTAGGACACAAGTTATGTGTCGTGGGTATTAAAAACTACGAGAGGCTTTTTGGTCTCACAAACACCCAGACCCGAAACAAATATTTGTGGATCACACAAGCAGAATATGTTTTGGTGCGGGGATCGGACCCGCGACCTCTCATTTCGCAAGCTGGTGTCTAGCCAACCGCGCCACGGTGCTGTCATAGACTATTGAGGAAATAATTAAATACCTGGCAGGTTTGTGATACTGGCACAAGTAGTCAAATCTCTCATCAGGCACCGGTACCCTACTTGCTGAAAGAAACGATATCTGTTAGACCTCTATAATATTCCAAAATACATTAATGGCTTCTATAAATAAAATGTAAAATAATACGGAACAATTACATATGACCCCACTTTGATGATCTGTGTTCTAAGACAATCATGTTATTCAAACTCCCTAGCAGAAACAAATGTTTATGGATAACAAAATTGTATGCCTGATGATTTGCTATTGGGCCTATGGTGACTCGGACTGTGTATTCGCATGTATGAATGTATCAATTATACTGCCAAAAACGAAGCTTTTCCTAGAATTCGAAAAGAATAGGCCATTTTGTAATATAGATAAAAGATTTTACATAAGTTTGAATTTTTCCTCACGGATTCTAGTAAGCAGAGGTACATATATGCAGTTTTTTGTTGCAGTTTATATCACCAAGAACTAACGACAACTACAAAATAATAACGAACAAAAAAATAACACAATTTTATTATTAAATTAGAGGTTACAGTAAATAATAAAACAAATACTGAATATTCATATTGTAGTAGGTACATTTAAATCAGAAGTTTTGGTCGACGTGCTAGTGGAACTAGCTTCGCTAGTAAGTTTTTGAACAATACTGAATTTTTTAGAATGATCACAACATTTAGGGTATTTAGCAAACGGGTTGTCCATAGACCTTAAACGCAATCCAACGTCTATAATAAGATTACACATAGCCTGAAAATTCTTAAATACTTTTTCATATAATGCCAAAGAAGATTTATCCATAAGTGGATTATGGGTCTTTATATATAATGCTACGAATAACATTCCCGACACTTCAACACTTAGTCCAGGGTATTTAGGTCTCGCTACATTCAATGCGCAACAAGCATCTGTTAACACTGTACCAATGGATTGTTCCAGGTAACCGAGATCGGGTAATTTTTTTAATGGTAACTGAGGAAACAATTCGGTTTCCTTAAACACAGAAATGTCATAAAACATATGGGGCTTAGCTAAGAATTTTAGGAGACAATCTTCTGAGCAAAATAGATAATTATGTCCTTTGTAACTTGCTGCAAAATTTTTGTTTCCAGTCTTTATTTTTTGTGCTGGTAAATTTTCCGCATAAGTTACAATACACACGCCATTTTCGTAAACACGACCACGATGAATTGTTTTGACCACAGCAGGAATTTCTGGTATATTTATTTCATTAGGAATAAGACAATAATATGGATGACTCAACACAATGTCAATATGATCAGGACAGACCCAATAAAATCTTTTTCTAAAGAGTATTACGCCTTTTTTGTCTACTGGGTATCCACTATATCTGAGAACGTTCTTACGGAGGCACAATGGGCACAAGTCTTTAAAACTGGTCATTTTCTTTTCGAATTTTTCATTACAAATACCCATGACTTCTACAGAAACCGCCGTCTCCTTTTCATTACATAAATAATGATGAATTTTTGGAATCATTTCAGTAATGATTTCGTTAGCATTCTGCAAACATTGCCATTTTGATTGAGTACCATCTATGGAATACAGATTTTGATAATCACTTTTTATCCAATCTCTTATAGCATAACATTTATCTTTAAATGTGTTAAACCTGTACTTAATAAATGGTTCAGAATAAGGCGGCTTGAGTTTTATGATGTTGAAATAGAGTTCATTTTGCGAATTTTGCACTACTTTCTCCGTGGTACTTGAAATATCAAATATAACATTGGGATAGAGGCCCTGTTTGCTTAATTCTAACGCTTCATTAGGTGAATCTGGAAATCCATCAAACACAAAACCGAATGTATTTGTACGATGGTCAATACTAATCATTTGTACAGCTTTTACAATAAGGTCAACGCCAATTATTTCTCCTTGTTGAAGCGTTTTAATCATTCTAGAACCTAATTCAGTCCACCTCATATTTTCTAATATTTTTCTTATAGCTTTTCCTCTTGAAATACATATTAAACCATATCGTTTCGCAAGTTTATCAGCTAAAGAACTTCTTCCACCTTTAGGTGCGCCAATTACACTCAATCTTAGAGGATAAGCTTGATACGATTTTATGGCATTACTGTTTATATATTTCAGTGGGTCTGATCGAAATTTTCTAACGTTTTCTTCACTACATAAAAAGTAGATATAACATCGATGGACAACGGGAAAGACGCTGCCTCTTTTCTTGCTTATTTTATAGGGATGCACGATACACTGCGGATTTTCAAATATATGCACAGGACACATTCTGTTAAATTTACTTAAGAAATAGAAACCATTTGCTAATAACATTTCCGAAATATCAGTATCTATAATAAATGTTTGTTCAAAAAATGATTGACTCCTGCTTCTTATGTTCTTTAACATTGATAACGCTAAACGTAATACTTTATCAAATTTTTTAGTGCCATCAATCGATACAAATTTTATTTTATGTTCTAACAATGTGTCTTTTATGGTCTGAATATTTTCATCGTCAATTTCATAAATGCCTTCTATCCTTGCATCAATTCGTTCTCGAGCATCTGCCGGCTTCTCCCAGAGGCTTTCGTCAACTGGTTCAGGAATATTTTGGATCATTTCATTATAAGTATTGAACAAATTGGGGTCGACATTTGAAGACCCATATGGATTTGCATCAATTATAACACTCTCCGCGGATAAGGTCTTGAAAGGTTCTTCTGAAATAAATAATCTATCAATAACTTCCTCCAATATAAGTTTTGCTACAACATTCTTCGTTATTGTATCCATCCACTTTTGTTTTTCAATATCTAACTTTAATTTTGCTAAATTTTTAGCTTCATTGAGTTGCATTTTCCAGATTTTAAACATCGTGGTTGAAACTCTTTCTAATGATTTTTCTAATGAGCTTTCTATTGTTATTATTATATCAGGGATGCAGAAGCTTGTTATCATGTCTTCCACATCAGTAGGAAGCTTCGGATAACCATCAATAACGAAACCGTTTGTGACGAAGGGCCTTTGAAACCATATCTTTTTTAAGAGTCTTTGCATTAGAGGTGAAAGAATTGGCGCACCTTGTTCAAAATAATTGTGCACCATACGTCTTAAGTCTGTTTCATTCGACAAAATGTCAAATATCTGATTTTCGTTTTCTTCATCAACTTGAATCTCGGTGGCTTCTTCCTCAACAGAAGAATCAGTGAAGCTGTTTTCATAACGTCGTCCCACTTTCTTAAAATGTCTTGGCATTAAATAATCATTAATTATGTTTTCAAAATCTAAATGCAGCAAACCAAGTTCTTTAGCAATATATTTAGAAAGTGTCGATTTACCACTACCAATGCTGCCAGCGACACAAATCCTTATCGGTGGTAATTGTTTGATAGGATAATTATAAGATTGATACTTGGTGGGATCATTTTGGAAGAGCATGGAAGTTTCCTCTTTGCAAAAATAATGATTTTTGTTGTTGTAGGTAATGCAAAATTCTTTTTTACCTTCCCACAGCACTCCATAGTCGTAGTATGCTATGGGGCAAAAAGTGTTGGTTTCACACAAAAAATTTGAACTATTATGCGTGAGAAGGTCTACTGGAATATCGTCTTCGTCTTCTTGAATTTCTTCTTCTTCATTTAAAACGCAGGGTGAAGAATAATTTTTACGCAAATTTAACAGCACCTCACTTATAATTTCAATATCTGTTTTAATATCAATTTCCACTTCAATCAAAGCTTTTGAATTCTCTTCTATCTTTGGTTTAATGCTCTCCCATTCTTCTCGAAACTTTTCAACAGATTCGGTGAACGTAACTAAATAAGCCTTTTCAAATTTGGCTTGTTCATCTTCATTGGCATCAGGATCCGGAGCATCAATTAATGTGCGATCCAAAATATCATTTATTAAAACTCTCATGGCAATATTATTAGAATCCGGAAGCTTAGCAGTGAGAAGTTTTATTTTAATCAATGGGTCATCAACGATTCCAAATCTCTCTGTATGATTTTTAATACTGGTCTCTATAGCCAAGTAATGCTTAATTAAATCAATATCAATGTCTTTGTTTTCAAATAAGCATATTGTATGATCCGGAAAAATCTTTGAAGTCGTAAAATAGTCCCAAAATTCAGGATCAGAGGGAAATCCATCTATAATGAACTTTCCATAACAATGTTCTGAATTTGTTGTAATTTGAACTTCCGAATCAATTTCAGATATTATTTTGATAATTTCATTCATTAGTTCTTCTGTAGTTGGTTCAGTTTCTTTTTGTAAATCGTTTTTAATAATATATTCTGAAATTGCTTTCATGACATCCTCATCGCCTAACATAGGTATTCCAGGTTTTTCCTTGGCCGATAAAAGATTTACCGGGGCATACTGTGTTATATAATGATGGTCTGACAAAGCCTTTTCGCACATATCTAAGTCATTTAGAAAAGGCAAAAATTGTAGTTCATTTGCCAATGAATTAAATGATTCCCAAAAATTCTTATCAAGCTCTATTGTTTCTTTGAGATCATGCTCCTCCTTTAGTGATGTGTCTTCTAATTCCATCTCTGATTCTATGAGATGTTCCTCATCTAAGTATTTTTTTTGTAGACTTGTAAAATTAATGTGTTCTTTAAGAAGGGGAATGTATTCACTTAGAGCTTCTATTGTTATATTACACCATATTTCTAAATTTTTGTATCTCTCTATCTCTGCATTCTGCCATATAGCAAGTCTAGCATCTTCTATAGTAGCTATTATTTCTGATAAAATACTTTTTGCATATGTATTATATTTTTTTACTTTTTCTGTCTCAATAAAAGTTTGGTAATTTATAATAGGTGCATCAAAAATCCATGATAAACATTCAGCAATCATAGTTTTACCTGCTAATTTAGTGCCTGTAATTATAACTCTACAAGTAGGCTCTAAATATTTTAATTTTAGAAATGGTCTTGGATTCCTACAAAAGGAAATCATAGCACTAAGAGAAGATAAAAGATACACATGGTTAAAAAACATAACAGCTAGTTTAGGCTTTCCTTGGACCGATTGTCTATTTTTAAGTTCTACTGGACACCTATTGTACCATGGTGACATATATTTGTTAAAACGTACAGAATTGCTCTGAATAACATTCATCTCTTCTATTAATTTCCAAAACTCTTCCATATCATCTGGTATTTCTTCAAGATACAATGGTTCAGGAATAAGAACTGGTTTTATAGGTAATAAAATAAGCCTTTCAGCAACATGGTGCATCATTTCATGAACTGATATTCGCGCATCTAATTTTATGATAACTTTCGGATCAAAATCTTTGAATTTCTTTTGTATATATGTTGAGACACAGTTACTGTAATTACACATCTGTTCACTGGACTGATTTCTGAAGTTGCATGGTAATCTACAATTATATTTAGGATTAAAAACGTGTGTATCGAAAGGGCTTGTGTAATCACTCACATTATACTTTTTAGGCCACCTAATTTCGGATTCTTCCTTAAATATTGCAAAAGGTTCAAAAGTGTATTGATTGCTCATGTAATTAAAGTATTTATGGCTTTTTTTAGTTACCAAATCAATTTCAGGACTAGATAAATAAATTATCACATCAGGTTCCATTTTAACAACTTCTTTAAATTGCTTTAACAGCACTACAGACTTTGGTTTAAAATTAACTTTTTCATGAAAAATTATATTACTGCAGGAGTCTAGCATAAATTTAGGCAATTCTATAATTGGTTCTTGTTCTTCTTCTACACCATGTTCTTCTTCAGGTACCTGCTCCTCTTCTTCTGGTTCTTCTTCACCTTCACCTGCCACATCACTGCTTACAGATGACTGTGACGTTTCAGCTGTCTTCATTCGCTTTTTAGTTTTCTTCTTTTTCATATTACAAATTAAGTCATACATAAATTCTTCCATTACATCCAAAGATTCTTCACTCATAAAAGAATCAAAGAAATATTGAGAACTTCTATTAGAAGTCACCATGGGAAAACCAGATATAACATATCCTCGGTGTTTTACTGCTGCCGATAATATTTTCTTCTTCAATAATGTCAATATTGTATCATATTTGCAGACTTTATTATGCCTGAAGTTAAAATCTAGGGTGTTTCCAGTTGTGCTTTTTTGGTCTATTTCATCCAAAAGTATATTTTTAGGACAAAGATGTACACACTTATATTTCTTTGAGAGAGCTTCACCAAGACTATAAGAACCAGACCCTGGTTTTCCTATTATTAAGTAACATGTTGGTTTTGACATCAGATATAATTCTTGGGCATCAATATCTGTCCAGCAATGGAAATTCTCAGCCTTGTCTGGCAGTGGAGCATCTGTGTTGTCAATTCCCACAAATGAAGCACCTAAAGGTGGAAATTTATTTTTCTTAGGAGGGCCTACATCCTTATTTAAGATATCGGTGGGGCCTTGATACACCACACCTTTTTCAACATTTGTATCTTTGATACCATATTTGTCTAAAATATCTAAATTTTTTTGATATTTTTCAAATTCAAACATTTTGACTTAGCAAGACAAAATTATTTAAATGTCAAACTATACTTTACCAAACAAAAGAAAAAATTACAAAATTTACATGGCCATGGTTAATTTATAGTAATAACTATTTGGTCAAAGATTAATTAAAATTTAATGTGCTCAATTTTAATACATTTATCGCTAAATAATCTTAAAATGAAAACCAATAAACTTCACGAAAGTAAAAAAAATAAAAATATATGTTGTGTAAACTTTACCATCGTGAATTGAAGAGAAAGCCTATTAATGTGGAAAGAATTCATGGGGTAGTTCTAAAATACTGTAGAGTGTTAACCCTAGAATAATAAACTTATTTTTTTGTACTGAAAAGATAATCTTGCGCCTGAGAGGCGCCGCACAATTATTGAAACTATTTATTTACAAACTGAAAGTGAATTCTTTTTATTATAATTTTAATGAGTTATTAGATTAATAAGAAGTTAATTTAACACAATTTTCAGTAAATTTTTTATTATTAAGAAAATTATGTAGGGTTTTATAAACCCTTGACAAAAAGCAACAAAAATTAGAAGTGTTTATATTAAAGTACAATTTCTCAAAAAATAAGTAACATTTATAGTTGTTTTTATTACTTACTAATAATTGGCTATATATTCAGTCATAAATTACTAAAAATACTGAAAAAAATAATAATTTTAGACAATTGTTGCAAACATCTTTTTATGTTCACCAAGCACTGATTTTTTGCATTTTGTATATGTCATTTTAGACATTCTTTTGTTTTTGGTTGTACTTAGGCTACAGTAACGGCGAACTTTAGCAGGAAGTTTCTTATCAGCTTCTTGAGATGTTTCTTTGAGGCAGAATATTCTCAATATTTTCTCTCAAATGCCATGATAAGGTAGGGATTCCCAATCTAGATTTCATACATTGTGTAGACAGTTCAGTACTTAGTTGTTTCATGTATTCTCTTCGGTTTAGTTCTTTTTCTTGCTTAGACAAAATATTGTGTGTGTAAATTATGTATGAGTGGACAAAAGCTATATTCAATATGTCATAACACAATGTCATTGTCAGAACAAGACATCGAAGAACACATCTGGTCAAAGGTTTCAACGCTGCCTTTTGTTTTATTGTAGAACATAATGATTTCAGGTTTACCAGTTGTAGGATTTATAACAGCGCCTTCATCACATGAGCTAAACATATACACCATGTTCCATCACTTCTATAACTTCCATCATCTGGACATTCTACTTCTTGAATCAAAAAGGAAATTATTTCTCTGTCGTTCAAAATTCTTCAGCTTGCCATGATGTAAAGATGTTTCTAAAAACAATAAAAGTAATTAGTAACAATAACCGAATTGTATACACACTTAATTTATGTGTAAATAAAGAAAAAGTAACAAAAGCTAAATAATACACAAAGTGGTAAAAGTTACACAGATGATAAACATGCGCCTCTGGAGCGCAACGCGTTATCATAACAACGAAACTACGGTACTTACCGAACAGCAGTGATTATCCCTCGGCAGTGTTGTCCGACGACAGAGTTGGTTTGAAAGCACAAGCCCGTACACGCGTTAGATTAAAAAATACACCGATATATCTGTTTCGCGGACGCCTCTGGGGCGCAGTTTATTATTCTAGGGTTAAGCTAATGTAAGGCAGGGTGTTATTTTAGTGTCAGAATTGTATACCTAAATAATTTTAATCACTGTCATGATCCCAGTAATTATTATTATATGTATTAGAATAAATTAAAATTGTGATACTTATTTTCATTAGGTTCAATGGTACAGAATGGGAAATTCTCTGCAGCTGCCTGGCTCTTGGTCAAAACATTGAAAAATGTTGACTTGCCAACATTTGGCACACCAACTATTCCCACTTTTAAATTAGTGCCCACTCTGCCAATGAGTGGTTTCTTCTCAGGTTCCTCTACCTTTTTGGGAGGCATTCTGAAAATTCAAATATTATTATTTTTTGATATGGTAACTCTGTGATGCCTGCATGAAATTCAAGGACTAATTCTCAACTGAATCTAATTAAAGAATTCTTTTAACTTTATATATTATGATGATTACATTTAAAAATCTTTACATATGGGTAAAACAATTTCAAGGAAAAATGCTTCAGGAACCAAATTTTTTTATACATAGAAGTAAGTTATCATTAGATGATGATATATTAATTATTATATATATGTTGAGGATCTTAATATATAAATTAAAATTCATAAAAACTATAGCATTGTACATTGTGTTTTTTTTTTAATAGTTATATAAATTATTTACATCTAAAGGTCAGGGAATGCTTTTTTCCATTGAAGCAATAACCAAATTGCTTTTGTAATGTTTCACTTTACAATATTTTAGTATTTATGGCCAAAATAGTTTAATGTGTGTAATAATTTCATTGTTAACATAATAATTGCTGATTTCACACCATAAAATTCAAATATTATAAATCGCAACCTGTGGCGCAACTTAATTTCATAACTAATATGACTTTTAAAATTAATTACAACACAACTTGTTACAAAATTAAAAGACATTTCACAAGTTTTGCAAAAGTCTGAATAAATGATTCAGAGTTTTATAGCCATATAACTCGTTGAGAAGTATGTAACAATGCTTAATAGGCTTTTGTGATTATTTTGAATGTATATTTAAGTTTTAAATAGAATGAAGTAGTAAAAACTTGTAACAGTTCGCAAATAATTTTATTAAGATATAATGGGAATATACCAGGTAAATAAATTAATTCTGGATATTTATAATTTTCGATGTCATTTATTTGACTTTCACTGAGATTAATTTCTTATATACTTTTTATTTAAGCATATTGCAGGAATCCTGAGGTAACCTAGTCAATTAAGTAAATATCACTTATTTACCTTAAATAAATAAGAAGATGTTATGTGTGACAACACGAACTTTCACAAGAAAAGAAATATTCAATTGATGGAAAAATATTGTTATCTCACTAAACTTGCTGTAAAATTACAGAACGTGCTAGTCGCCTAAGCTGATGATGGCCCGGCGAATTTTGACATAGACTATAAAAAGACTGCGTGTCCAACTTCAATCTGTCAAATTTAATGTCAGTTTATTGTCATTATGGCCTGTAGGTTCTTGAATATTTGTATTCCAGGATTACTACTTATTCAGCCAAAAACTGAATTGAACTGAGTTTAGGAATTGAAAATTTTATACTATTTAATGTTCAATATACTTATATGCGTGTCACATTTTTTATAATGTAATAACCATCAATTGAAAAGAAGGATGCAAACATCGTGCAATAAGTTACTAGTTATTTACTAGAATCTAGAGGCTATAAAAATTAACTTTGATCACTGTATATAATAAGTATCTTATCTCATTTACAGATTATCTATCTAATAGCAGTACATTCAAATAGTTTTGTTTCTAAGGTTTTAGGAAAACATTTACCATTCACTTAAAAATATTGTTTGTTCCCATTCTTTGAGGATAAGAATTGAGTAAAAAATCATCATTATCAATTAAAATTAAAATGAATTGAGGAAATATAACAAAAACTCTTTATTATTTTTACTAAATGATAATACATATGAAAATAAACATAACTTTTTCTCTATCATTCGAAATCAACACATCAATTATAGTTTACAATACATTATTAAATAATAAATAATTTATGTTGTTAATGTGGCCCATGGTGGAGACATTGGTGATGGATTTTGCAGATAAGACATAACAACTGCAGATATGGACAACATAAAGGAACTGACAATCTGTAAAACAATTGGAATCAAATTAGTAAATTTATAATTTTTCAAATTACTTCATTATGGTTCATGTTAAATTATACCTGTTTTGTATCATCTGATACTCTTGAGTTTGCAAAGCTTATACTTGAGCAGAAGACAGCAGTCCATGCACACCATTTTAGTCGCATCATAAGCCCACACATGGAGAAGACCATTCCTGAGTATAAAAAGTATATTAAGTTTATGTGTTTTAAACATACAAAAATGTGCACAGTAAGAAAATAAAGGTACATTAATATAAATTTATATTCCCTTACTACATATAAAAGGTAGCAATTAGAAAAATCAGTTAGATTTACTAATATTGAACATCTAGCACTTTTGTTATCATCATCTTCATTCTATATATCATTTAAATTGATTCATGTTTTGTCCCACAACCCAAATATATTCTTTTACTAGATACTTTTATTTTTAAATGTACTTCATACTCCCGTCACTGCTGTTGATCACTTTTAACAACAGAAATTAAGAAAGAACATACTTTTACCATTAATGTTAATTTATATTGGTAAAAATAATTTTCTTTTTGTATTCTGGGATGATATTTACCTAAGATGTTCATATAGTCTGTAGTGAGGTCTTCAGCTGGAGCTGATGTTGGTGGAGGAGGCTTATAGCGCCGTTCTCTATCAGCTCGTCTTGGGTCTGACGTAAGTTGCATCTGTTGACGAACAATTTTTATTTCTTACTAAGTTTTCTAAGTTGTCTCTTTCATTTTATCATAGTCGTATAATCTTGCAAGGTTTCCAAATAAATTAAGGTCGTACTAACCTTTTGGGTGTTTATTACAGGCCCACAAATTATTGAATCTGTAAAGTTCCTTGAAAGGATTATATCCACAGGGGCACTGTGATATACAATGCTTAAATTGATTTAAATTAACTTAATATCTACTGAGAAAACAAAATCAACAAAATACTTCCTAATTAGTCTGAGATGACATGTCAATTGTCACTTCCATTTGTCACATTGAAATTTTAAGGTGCAAAGATAACCGTAACATACAGCTTTGACACTAGGAAAATATTAATAATGAATAAAATATGCGTACTCATATAATTGTGTTAAGAATGTATTATTTATTTAATAAAAGCGTAAACCTAAAATTAATTTTAAATCTTTCATTGTTAGTTTTCACCTAATTGACATCCTGTTTATTTTCTTTCTCAAATACTGCAAGCGCAATTTACTAAATTAGCTATCCACTCTCATTGCTACTTAATGTAATCACAATATCTTAACTTTATTTTTTTTATCAATAATAAACTAAAAACAAAGTCCTGACGATTTTTTTCTTACCCGAACCACCTGGGCAAAGCATTCCAGTATAAGCATGATCACATATTCTCATAAGACTAATGAAGATCACTTATTCTAATAAGATGACCTAGGGAGTCATTATCGTTTTTCGTTAGTCTACACTCAACATTTATTTCACCTTGCTAAATAAAAAACAAGTGTTTCAATAATAATAAAAAATAAATACCTACCTACTTTATACCTACTACGCTTTTTATAGCAAGTATTTTTAGGTACCTACAGGAGGTGATTGGATTACCAAAAATCACTATTGCTGGTCATAAATACATTTTGTAGCTTAATAAATTTAATTTTTATGTAGCCTTATGTTGATTGACTTTATTTATCTGAAGTTTTTGTGCTTATAATTTACCTACTTCTTTCGCTCTTTTTGATCCCTTAATGCTATTATAAGTGGTAAATCATCGGCATCAGGCCATAACTATACGTGCCACTGCTGGGCCCGCGCCTTCTCTACCATTGAGAGGGTTTAGAGTTCAGGCCATAGTTTTAAAGTCAAAGTCAAATCATTTTTATTCAAGTAGACTTTTACAAGTGTACCTACTTTTGAATCGTCACTATTTAAAACTAATGCCGCTTCGAAACGTCTTATCGCTGTGGAGACAGAGGTTGATTAACACATTTGCCGCCAGTAGGCAATCTAAACTTTCCGCCCCTACAGACTAAAAGATCCTTGTTTTTTTTTAACAAGTCCGCAAGTGCGCCCCTTTGAACCTTCGCGCCCCTAGGCATGTGCTTGTGCCTAGTTTGCCTTTAGGATAATCCGCCTCTGTGTGGTGAAGGAACGGCAAGAAACTCCCTCAGCAAGACGAAATGTCATTATGTTTAAATGATATAGCTACCTTATAAGTAATTAAGAAAATTTTATGTCCATTATTTCTATAATTTATTTTTATAAGAAGCTAAAAAAAAAGAACGCATTATTTTCTACGTCTTCTCTATTATTTGTAAGACAATGACTATTGCGTCATTTTCAATTCCAATACTGTTGCATTTATAGCACAATTTTCACACAACACATGTCTACATAGCTAAAGGTTCGTTCAAAACATTCAGTTTACATGGTCGCAGGCAACGGCCAAAATATGCAAATGCAGTCAATTAATGTAACTGCCTGTTGAAAAATTAGTAAATATTCGGAGGTTTTGCAGCGCGTCCATGTCGGTACGCGATTGGTTGGTGCAGCGGCGTACGCCCACTGCCCGAGGCACGCACGCCAAACGCCTCGCCCAGATATTTATATGTGAAATTTAAAATAACCTACCTCATATTCAATCATTTGTATTTTGGATGTGATGAGTTAAATAGTTATTTAATGACGTAAAACTCAAACAGCTAAGTCGACGCTGATGGGTAAAATAAATGCTATGTTTTAAATTTGGAATCGATTGTCAACATATTTTCCCTTAAAATATTTCTATAAATAGGTACTTGATTTTATATATTTTTTTATCCTATTTTTTCGTATACATTTATGTAAAGATAGAGTCCAAAACCATATTTTAAAAAATCTGATAAGCAAAGGTTTGTAAATTAGGAATGTGTTACAGTATCAAGAATTGAATTCCATGTCGTGTTGATAGCGCCATCTATCGTCCAATAGCTAAAACAATTCCTAAATTATAATGTTCTTTCGAGTTTTTTTTTTACTATACGGATTTGTCTTTATTAGTTACACTTCGGTGGAGGAAAACATCATAAGGTTTTGCCGATTTTCTCAGAAAGATTTCTAGTAAAAGTAAAGGCTGATAAAAACAGCGGGAGAAATAATCCTTTTTAGGGTTCCGTAGCCAAAATGGCAAAAACGGAACCCTTATAGTTTCGTCATGTCCGTCTGTCCGTCTGTCCGTCTGTCCGTCTGTCACAGCCGATTTACTCGGAAACTATAAGTACTACAGTGATGAAATTTGATGGGAATATGTGTTGTATGAACCGCTACAAAAATATGACACTAAATAGTAAAAAAAAGAATTGGGGGTGGGGCCCCCCATACATGTAACTGAGGGATGAAATTTTTTTTTTCGATGTACATACCCGTGTGGGGTATCAATGGAAAGGTCTTTTAAAATGATATAAAGTTTTCTAAAAAACATTTTTCTTAAAGTGAACGGTTTTTGAGATATCAGCTCTCAAAGTCGTAAAAAGTATGTCCCCCCCCCTCTATTTTTATAACTACGGGGTATAAAATTCTAAAAAAAATAGAGGTGATGCATGCTAATTAACTCTTTCAACGATTTTTGGTTTGATCAAAGTATCTCTTATAGTTTTTGAGATAGGTTGATTTAACTGTAATTTTGGTTAAGTTATTGTGCTTACACTGAAAACGATGGCTGAACCTTATAAGATAGATCAAAAAATATACTACAGTATTTTATTATATTTGCTGCTACGGAACCCTTTGTGCGCGAGCCCGACTCGCACTTGGCCGGTTTTTAACTATAGATGATGGGGGTAGGTAAGCCTATTGCTGTGTTTCGAGAAAATTTCTACTAAGAATTTTCTAATGGAAAAATCAGAGAATCGAACTTGAGAGTCGAGATCTCGATCTAGATCACACTGGCCTTACTTGTACTTACTCTAAGACCATGGTCCAGTTAAAAGTAATATAAGGTTATAAAATCAATTAAAATTAAGCTAACTCAGTGTCCTCCAACAAATCACAGCCCTTTACACTCACATTAAAAAAAAAACAGTACACACTACGACTCCCTATTGTTACAAACATAAAGTACCGGAAACAGTGGTGGAGATGCAGTGTAATTAGCTTAGTACGATTGAAGTGGGTGCAGCGTGGCTACCGGGGGCGTAATTAACTAATATGGCGGATTAATTAGCAACCTGCACAGTTCTTTGTGTTTGCAAGCGGAAATATCAGCAATTGCTATTGCGGTCGCTATACATTATACATAGATTCAGTCATAGCCTAGTGTTCAACATATAACTGTTATGGAAGTAGGCTAGATATACTACATCAGTGGTACCCAAACTTATTTTGTCTACTGCCCACTTTGAGAATAATTTTTTTTTACGCCCCCATTAAACCGCGCGAAACCACAAATGAAAATAAAATAAATATAACATTGTTTATATAGGAATGCTTAAGTAGACCATTATTTATTTAACCGTCATCCTAAAAAAAACAACAGCCACTCTGGACAGTAGTGGCCACTTTTCACCACACTGTATAGAATGGTCATGTATAATGCGATCTAATACCAATTTTGGGCGCGTATCTACCGATTTTTGTCGCTCCTAGCTAAATACAATTACAAATCACCCCCCAGGCCTCTACACACCGCCCCCATTTTCTTTCTGGGTCTCTTACCGCCCTTGAGACCTGCAGCGCCCACAAGGGGGCGTTATCGCCCACTTTGGGAAAGACTGTACTAAATTATAAAGAAGAATGTTTAGGTTTTTAGTTTGTATTCTTTATTCTCAGCCTGTCGCTGTTTACTGCAGAAAGAAAGCCTTTCCATTTAGGCGCCGACCATCCCGGTTTTGAGCAGCCTTCTTCTTTCTTAAGTTGTCGGATCATCGTGCTGCTGGACGTCTTACACTACGTCTACCTATGCGTGATCTCCACTTCCACACTTGTCTGCTCCAACGACCGGTTTATGTTTGTATGTTACAATGTAACTTAAAAACTTATCGACTTTTTCAAATTATTTTTGGGCTAAGCTGAACTCAATCGCTAGTGTTAAATAAATAAATAAGTGACTCGTATGTAACTTAAATCCAAATTTAAATTCATAATGTAGGTGCCTACCTACCTTATATTGTAATTATTAAGTTTTTGTCATTAGAAAATTCTTTGTAATAGCACGGTGTCTCATTGGTCTATTATTTCGATTTCGAGAGACACAGAACACAAATAGGTACCTAGAAAACCATCCAAGTATTGTCTTAAACCAGCCTACAGTCGCGTAGGTATTAGACATTAGTAATTTTAACATACAAATGCCAAGGATTAAGCTATCATCAGGGCTGGGCAAAATACATGCTTTACTTTAATTGAAATACAAAATACAAAATACTTTATCACAAGTAATTAAAATACGAAATACAAAATACTTTTAAGTAAGGTATTTGAAATATAAAATACAAAATACAGTATGTTAGCTATTTGTAATTAAAATACAAAATACAAATTACAAAATACTTAATAAGTAATCTGCATGATCTGGAAAGATGAGGAAAAAAGATTCATCATCATCATCATCAGCTTATCGAAGTCCACTGCTGGACATAGGTCTCTCCCAATGACTTCCACCGGGATCGGTTGCGTTGCCCATGTCCAAATTGCCCCACTTTCAACTGCGCATCGCTTCTCATGCCCAACTTTGCGTTGAAGTCTCCCGTAACAACATTGAAGTACGTTTTGGAAGTATGTATGGCCCGACGTATGTTCTCAGAGATCTCCTCTACTTCTTCATCTGGGTGTGTCGAGGTCGGCGCGTATACCTGTATGACCTTCAACGAATATCTTTTGAATATTCTGAGTATGAGGTACACTGCCTTGTTCGACACACTTTCATTGGATACGATGTTGTTAATGAGAGACCTATGGATGAGAAATCTTACTCCTCCTCGGGACACCGGAATTCAGGGTTGTCATGTCTTCCCCGACTTTTCGAACTTCCAACAACCCCAGTATGTCCCAGTGTTATCCACTCAATTCAATCAACAATCTTCTCGTTTGTCCTCAAAGTGCGTATGTTGTGTGTAACCATGGCCAGTCGTCGTTGGGTGTGGTAGCCGGAGCCAACCCAGGGATTCTTAGTACCCCCTGCCCCACCGTTACCATGGCCGCTACCTTAACCAGGAGACAGGAATAGTGGGGCTGCCGGGGACTGGAGGCCTGGTCCTAGTTTCACTCATTGAGAGGATTATGCTGTTTCTCGCCACTTACCACTATTGCGCTCATGGTGGTTAATTGTATTTTAATATTAATGTATTTTAAAGCCTCAAGTATTTAAAATACAAATTACAAAATACCTCGGCGTCAGGTATTTAAAATACAAATTATAAATTACATTTTAAGGAAGTAATTGAAATACAAATACAAAATACGTATTTGTATTTCAATTACGTATTTCAATTACAAGTAATTAAAATACTGCCCAACCCTGGCTATCATGCCTTATTTATGCACAAGATACTCAAACCAATACTCATAGGTAATAAAAACTGCATCATTATTCACTGATTAGGAAACTTGATTCTCGAAAATTAATAATTCCGCATCAATTTTGTATTTATGATGTTTCTGATTCATACATGATTCTGCTAAAATTAAGTCGAATTACGTGGCGAGCCTAATTTTATTAGCGATTTTGTTTAATGTGCATCATTAGTCCCGTGATGGTCGGAGGGAAAACAATGCTCGGGTGTTATTTAGATAAGATATTTATTATTTAAATCGGCGCCGTAAGTATAGGCGATGAGGGCTGGTAATTCGGTAATCAGCGGTTGCTCTCCCATCGGTCCAACTTCGACAAGGTCAAGAAATTTCAACAAGATCGTTTCAAATTAAACGGGTAAGACGTAGCGACTTTACGGTTCATCGTGTGAATTGAAAGCGGAGAAATATTTGGTTTATCTATACTCCATACCAAGAAAGTTTGGCTGATTTTAAAAATATGTATATGAATACATTCAAACTTTTTAAAAATAACTATTTAAAAACGAAGTATACCACGGTTATACTCGTAGCTATGAATGTTTAGAATACAAGCGTTTTGCATCAAGCGCCGTTTTTTTAAAGTTAGCAGTTTAATAAAAAATGAAAATATTAATATTTTTTTACAATGCTAAACATGATTCAAAATTCTTCACTGTGATCAACTTACACGGAGATGCTTTCTTGGCCTAAGCTTGTGAGCCTAATTTAACTTAAGAACGGTTAATCCAGAGGATGCCCCTGGATTAATCCCCGCTTCGAAATATATTTTTGTGAGATCGACAGATAGTTAATTAATGAGATCAGAATAAAGAATAAAATCACCGGTTTGCAGCAGTCTCCGGGTATGTAGTTGTTTGAGATGATGTACCTACTTTAGATTAATCTAATAGGATAATAAATTTACTGACGATTATATTTTTGTATTAAGCAGCCTTAAATGAACAAAAGACTTGAAAAGTTTGCCAAAACATTAAAAAAAAAAACTAGCATATCAATCTAAGAAGTTAAACCAAAACAAACCTCACCTAACGGTTTCCCTCAAACTCCTTAAGAGCCGTCATAACCATAGAAATATGAACAAAACCGTGTCACGTGCTGGTTGGCCGCCTTGCAATGTTGCGGGGCGGAGTCCTCGGGCGCACAATATGAGTCCTGGAGAGCTCGGGGCTTCTCCGACGACGGCTACACTTCCGGACGCCGCTGTGTGGCAAATTGCCGAAGAAAGGGTGCCATTGTAAACCGATTTCAACGAATAAAACATTGTTAACAACGCGTTGCCGATCGGCTCTTTGTGCTCGTTGCGCACTCCTTAATTATGTGGAACAGTGAAAGGGTCATATTTTCTATTAAATTTATACAATTGTTAATATATGGTGTTCCGTTTTTGAGTATTGATTTTTGTTCATCAATAGTTTGTATAAACAAATCAAACATAAGTTTGATGCGTTTAAATCTTTTCTATCTCACATATTCATGGACTTAAAAATAATATCAGAGGTTCACACACAACTTTGTTTCGAGTCAGGAATCTAAATCAGAACATCTCATTATCATAAACATAATACTTACGTACCGTTATTTGACCACGCTAGCTAGTCCGAATTGGTGGGTAGTTAAGAAATTCCTCTTAGAAAACTTTTAGTTCAGTTAAAGCTTTCAAACTTTATCACGAAACTTTCATTCGTCATATTATCAAGCGAGATATTTTTTGTTCATTGCCTCGTGATGCTGTCGACTAAACAACAGCATGTGAAGAGAGAGGCTCCGGGTTTGCCGCTCCGAAACAAATATTAGTATCATCCACAAATATTTTCAGTTCTGAGAGTTTATGACATAGAAAAATCCTTCATTGCTTCATCAGAATCTATCATATCCCTGTATTGGGTATCAACTCAAGACATTTATTTTTGAATGGGATTAGAATAATTTAAGTATTTGACTCTTAGGCGTTTTTATAATTTAGTTTAAACAGTCATTATTTGTTAATTCAGCAGTTTATAAAAAGGTACTACTAAGCAGTACTCTAATACGAAGCATAGTGAAAATAGTTATTTAAATGCATACAAGCTGCATTTTGTGAACATCCTGTCGCGTAGCCGCATGTGGTGGCACGGTGCTGCTATTGTTCCCTCATGAGTAGATTACTATAATCATTGCGCACGTAATGTGGTAAATGATAAGGTGTGCTCTAGCGCTCAAAACATATGCTTTTGTAACTCATTCGTTCCAGCGGTGAGCCCTCGACGACCTGGTTTTGCTTTAACAACCCTCCACTGTTTGCAGCGAAAGTTACAAGTTTGGGTAAACTGTTATGACGCATTTTGACTGGGAAACATTATGTAATGTTTGACTTATCAAGTCTTAGGTGTCCTTGTGTCTAATGCTGAATGGTCATTTGAAATGTTAAAAAGGTATATTGAATTCATCACGGAGTTTGAAAAGCGGTTATAAGTTCAGGAATTATGTGGTAAAAAGCGTGTTATATGTAGGTATAATGTAAAATAATTGTTTAAAAAGGATATTATATTCGTGCACACGATATTCAAATTAAATCCCCGTCACTATATTGGAATATAATTAAAGTTTTATCAACTTACAATTTCTACTCGCCCACATCAGATTTTTTCTTACTTAGCTTCAAATTCAAAACAACGAGCTTAATTGTTTCGCATCAAACTAATTTCTAGCCCATACATTACTACAAGATTGTATTACAATAATTACGTATTATTGGCAGTTACATATTAACCGCACTCTGATTTATCGATCCTCGTTCAAAGTACAGTTAGTTGGAGCGTGTTGCTCAATTTTTTGCATGTACGTGATCAAGAGGTATAACGGATATCCAGTTTGATATTACCGAGGCTGGATAAGACCTAACTGCCTTAGCAAATCGTTCTAACCGCTTATAATTGCCGTATTCCTGTATTTTGTTGCTTCAGGCCTACCGCGTATGTACTGGTACATAGTGCGGTTGTGATCAATCGAGCTGGATCGGCTCATTATGCAACATCCATGAGGTCTGTCATTACGGCAAATGGAGGCAAATTGCGCACATCTAACGCATTGCCGCCGCCGACCGGCCGAGTACCCGATGGTAATGCGGACTGCCTGCAAAAGGGTGAATCCGAATTGCCACACTATTAGCTTGTATGGTAATGAGGATTTGGCTTGCCGCGCAAACGCTTTGAAACAGCGCGCCGCCGCGCCGGCTCGACTGAATAAAATTTGCAGCGTAGGCTAAGCAGGTGCGACGGAGTAAGAAAAACTATGTACTTGTCCTGTTTTCTTTTTAGACTTCTTATTGGAAGGATTGTAGTGAAATTATGGACGACGTAATGGTACGTGTGTCAGACATCGATAAAGATTAACGCGTGACTATTAAAGGAAATCAACTTTCTTAGTATTATACTAATGATCGATAAACACCGGTATACGCTGGTAACTTTTAACGAGGCTGTATCTAACAGCTTTTTCCAGTATTATCGTGTCCATACAAAAATTAGTATATTTATGTCTCATCTCAGGCAAGTTTGGGCGGGTTTATGTAGCTGCCTAGTGCTTATCTCTTAAGCACTACATAGATACGGATCTAAAGTATCTAATTACATTAATATTTCCTTCTTAAGGAGTGAAAAATGGTTAGAAAATTACCTTAGCGTGTGCAATTCTAATTCTAGGTAAGAAAGCACTCTAATTAGCAATATTTTGTTCATTAATTATAAGACAGTACAAACCAATAAAATTTTATATATTTCTATTATTTCGGAGTGGATAGACTAGACTGGAGTGGCCAAATATAACGGACTGAAAATTATTATGTAAGATTAGGGAATTGAAAACAATTAACGTAGGTTTTAGTACTATATGACTTGCATAAACCCTCATACACACATTGGTACATCAATTTTTACTTATTTTTTATTTGAGGATATTCCAAATTTAAAATTCCCCAGACTGTTTCATTGGTTTTGCACATCTATAATCCAGCAAAATTAAATAAGCCGCAAGATTCAATCTTGATTTCAAATTCTCCTACTCAATTTGTAACCAGTTATAAAACGAGCAAGAGCATTATTGGCAAGAAAGTCCCTTAGTCCCACAAAATGACACAATATAAATTTATATAAGTTTTCATTTATGTTATGTTAATTTTACATTTTAAAAATGCTATTTATTCGATAAAGCGTTATTTGCGATTCGACATGGAAGATGCATTGGAGAATCAAAATCATAAAAATCTTAGGTAGCTATGTGTAAGAAAAGCGATGTTCTTCTGAAAGCAAAGTACAATAAACATTATGAGATACACCTATAAAATCGGATAATAGTTTCTATAAAAAGAACCATTGCGTATTCATAATTGCACCATCAGTACATACGGTAAGTACATTTGCGTAATGTTCATTTAACATTCACAAAGCAAGCAATGCGCCCATCTCGTGAATATGCATCGGAGGATACCCGACAATTCGTATTCATTAAAGAAAATCATCTAAGTGTCACCGACCTATTATTTGTGGCAATTTGCGTAATAACCAATGCCCTTGTGTTGGTAATTGCTATCGTCGTATTGCACACCTGTACTGCCAACATACATGTATGGCAAATTTCGATGAACACTTTTGTTTCTTTGCAGCGCTCGTAGTTGGCTAAAAACTAGTAGTTAAATGAAGAATTGTGGTTAGAATAACTGCGCTTTGATAGTGTTTTTTAATCTGAAAAATTGAATTATTTTACCAAATTATAGGAAAGTATTTTTATAAGAAAGATATAACGGGTTCTTCCCGTTTTCACTCCAAAATTTCTCAATAATACAATTTAGACATAGAAGGTATAACTACTAATAAAATTTTCTTTCAGTTTATGTTTCACGAAATTATTAACGTTACATTTTTTTGTGTCACCCAAAATAAATTCTAATAAAAATAAAAATTTTACGAGCCTTTGATATCCTTTTCATTTACTAGCTTTCGAATAAATTTTGAGTAACTTTTGAGGTATCCGCTCTATCGTGAAAAAAATTCTAGGAATCGATAATCTGCAAACATAATGTTTTATTTGATTCTGAAGTAGCGCGCGGTTGTTGTTTCATTCAATTATAATTCTGCTCTACATCTACTGATAAGTTCAGTCAACTTATGAATAGTAATGAAATTTCATGACTTTGTCCGAACGATTAACATGGGACGATTAAAAATAGATAGGAAGTATTATGTTTTGTCAAATAATGATATCCTCCAGAGGAACAGAATTTCCTTTCCTACTTTACCGGACCCGAAAATTAAGCTACCTCTCATATTTGGTGTACATTATTTCACTATATTAGTAAGGGTTGGTAAACACACATACCTACGTAGGAAAGAAAAACGCTGATTTCCTTACGAAACAAGTGAAAGCGATGGGCTAACCTTGACCTTTAAGCTCAAATATACCTACGTTCAAGTCATGCATACATAACGGTGTCACCAATAGTAAAGTAGCAACTTCCTTACGTTACGTGTAATAGAGGAATTACCCGCATCAGAGCTCGCCATAACGAGCGAAATGACAACAAAAATGAAAATTATTTTTAATCAAGTCCAATTGACAGAGCCGTGACGAGTGCGGCTAAACGCTGGCTAACCACTGCTCCGTGGCTAGCCAAGCGTAGCCTTAATTAAACGGTACGTCTGATAGTGGTCGCATCGCCACTGTTTCTATGACTATCCCCGCACTGGCCGTAAATAAATTAATTAGTGTCTATGGGAATAATTACTGCGCGAAAAAAGAACGCGCTAGTTCGAAATTGAAATGAAAAAATGATCAACTGGTTTTTACGCGTATGATAGCTGCTTGAATGTTTCTTTTTCTATTTGTGTACATTGTAGGTATATATTTTTATGGTAGGTCTGATAGTTTAAATTTGTTTTCGAAAATTTTAAGCTTAACAATTTTTATAATAAACCATAGAAAACAACCTAAAAGCTTTTAGTTTTCAGAAAAGTTAACCTTGTTTATATGTGCGAATGAGCTATTTAGCTTTTAATTCCGATGAGGTTAATAAAGTTTCTACGTTATGAAAGTTTTTATTTAAAAACCTCTATTTCCTTACTGATTTCTTTAAAGGAGTTTTCACGATAAGTCTAATTGTGACCATTTTGGCTACCGTAAAATAATAATAGAATTTAATTGCCCAAGCAGAAGCATTGTGGCCGTTATCAAGCTCTGATTACGTCGCGCGCCGTATAATTACAACTGGATTATTTCAGCGTACTTACAGTTATTTCGCGCATTAAGTCTGCATCGCGTGTGTAATTGCGTTATGGTTGAAACAATACGAAATAAAAGTGAATTGGGCGTGGGCGATTTGCATTGGCGGCGGGCAGGTGGTTTTCCTTTCTTGCAAGGGTTCCGCGCGGGAGCTAGAGCGAGAGGGTGTGGCAGAGGCCCGGCCGTTGTTTCAGCTCGCTCCGTACCAAATTATTATTTTGATTACGTTTAATTTGCATACGGCCGGTGGACGGAGCGCCGCGGGGCTAGCGCAGCTCTGTTCTCGGCGCTCGGCGCTCGCCGTGCCCGCGACCCCTGTACTTTTCTGTAATGTTTTCGCCATTTTCAACAAAATTCCACACAAATCATATAATTTGTGATATCATCATGGTTATTACGAAGAAGCGCCCGTGGACGTCGGACGGCCGATACTCAAATTCTGAATAACTACGAGCAATCAACATAGAACCTGCTCCGGTCGGCTTAATGATGCGACGTCTTCAATTATTGGTAATATCGGTCTCTTAAACGTTCTTAGGTAGCGGCTTTGAGCGGCAACTCTGTAGGCGGGGGACGGTGACCGTTTATTCTTAAGGTCACGATTATTCTTAAATGGGGACTCGCATATCGTATATTTTATATTTAGCATTGCAATATTAATCGCGTTTCGCTTTATGGTCTTTTGACACGCGAAGTATATTTTTATGTGTCTAGAAAGTGGACGTTTGGATGTAAATTTTATTTTTATGTGTATTATAAGTAGATGCTTATGTAAAGTTAGCAATAAATGGTATAAAAGCTGTGTGCTACCGTGCGGCGCGCACGCATTGGCGTCGGCCGGTCCAATCGGCGGCGCGGGAAACGCCCACACCATGCCACCACGATTTCCACGCTTGCTTTACTGCAGCCACATATCACGAATAGGCACTGCATCTCCGCGCCTTGGAATTTCGGAATTATTTGAAAATCGAGCTACAGTATAATTGATCCTAATTTCATTACAGATACTCAATTTAATGGCAATAAAAAATCAAAGCGTAAAAGTGTCATTTTTTATTATTTTTCCAGTCTTTCCGGAGTAGTTTCTATGTACAAAACATTTGTTTTATGTGAGCATTGTGAGTAAAAACATCCTGTTCTTTTTACAATTCTCGCGATACATTTCATATTCGGGTTTTGTATGCAATGTCTTGTTTATTTATCTAGACTGATAAATAATATAGGGAAAAGTTAAGAATATAATTAACTGAAAAATTCCGAATAAGACAAAAAATACCAATAAGACTGCCTATTAGGATGACTTTTGCTATGCGCATTGATAGGACCTTAGAAAATGACAAGGTATTTTTATAAAATTACGGCGACGGCAATCTCAAGTCTATTAACTATTCCTGTTCGCCATTGTTCTACTTAAAGCATTGTCTAACGTATGATTGGCAATCGTTGTGAATAATAGGGCCAAGTATCGCCACCGGCTATCGGGCTTTCAACGGCGTCTGATATCCGGGACACTCCAGGGTAATGACATAATCCGCGCCCAGGGCTCGAGACTTCACGATCACAGTGATTATCCGCGGCTCTAGCGTAGCGGGCAGCGGAACGACGCTGTTGCAAATTGATTCGTCGCTACGGGCAACCAGGACTGCACCTGACTGACTCTAATGCGCATAGGGAAATTTTGTACAGTGCTCCAATTTTGGAATTGGAATCTCTTTGTTACTATTTGTGGCAGTTTTAAAGTGAGTTGGATAGAACGCAGCTCGCTATTTTCTCATTGGATTTTCTTTGTTACTATTAAGGGCTGTTTTAAGAGTTACATTTCACGCATTTGGAATTGAGTCGACTAGCACAATAGAAAATCAATGTGAAAAGTAATTTAATGTGTTGTAACATAGGTTCCTAATAGTATTCTCAGTCTTCATTCCTTCCCTCATGGTAATGGTGTTTTACAGGTGAACAAAACAATATCAGGTAACATGTTATTTTTTATTCACACTTATACCTCTTTTGCTTCACGGATTCTTATTTGAGGATTACCACAAATTCGAAGACCTTAGTTCAATTTTACTGCCACTAACTGAAAATCGTTTTATTGCAAAAGTATAATGTAAATTTTGGCAAAAAATATACTGTACATTCTCTAGGCATGATTTAAGAATTTCAGCCTCATAAAGAATCATTTAATTATTTATTTTATAATAACTTTTGATTTCTATTACGCAAATAGTATAAAGGCGAAAATTTGTAAGTCTGTAACTATGCCGCGATGCGCCGTGGGTATGTCTAGTATAAAATAAACCATATATTTAAAGCACTGCAAACAGTACCAACTGTATTGTAGAGTTACAAAAATATAAGTAAAATATTTCTAAATTAAAACAATAAACTAACTAGTATAAAAACGACTCCATTTAAAGAGAAAATATGTTATTTAACGAGAAAATTACCTTTATGTTTTAAAGTAAACACGTATTCACACAGCTGTAATAACACAAAGAAATTTATAAAAAAAACCTTCATATTTTCTAGGCAATAAACGATTGCGAGTGCCGGCCGTCAGTAATTATTGTTTTAAAATTTCAACACGAAGTGTCGGCAAAACATATTTTCTATCGTGAAATGCAATTTTTTTCTTTTAAATTGTATACATTCGCGACTAATATCGATGCGTTGCGGTGTTTGTTTTTATTATAGTAACGAGGAATATCAAATTTAATTAGTTTCCAACTCCAAGCTACGACCTCCTTTTACCTTCGGCGAGGACTTCCTTATTCAATTTTATTAACTTCAATTTTTTTTCCTCAATCTTAAAGCCGTTTCCCTTTAAACCCTCTTTTTAAGATAACGCTTTTTTGTAATTTGTAACAAAACTACCTTTTATTCCATTGATATGAATAATCGTGTAATAAAGTAAATAATGATTTATTTACTGATATTGAATATGAACTGGCGAAATTGGAAGAACGCTGAATAACTTTGATTGTTGTTCCAAATAAAAGACTTACTTTTCTATGTCTTAGAAATGATCACCTTTATAGCGAAAGTAAACAAAATTGTTTGGAATGAAAAATGTAGAAATAAAACTTATAATCTTAGGTTTAACAAGAAGTGTAGATGCAAATCAAGACCAGAGTCTGGGATCAATGTGTGTTCATGTGGGAAGATTTTATACGTGCCAATGTCACGCTGGTCTTACATAAGCTACAGGCGGGTGTCTGGTAGAAAGCTTCTAAGTATGCCACCTGTATTTTTCCACTTTAGCAGAAGCCGGCATATTTGGAAAAGAAATGACAATTATCTCACCAATCGCTGCTGCGATTGAAAAATAAATAAAAAATAATTGTACGGACATATCCTGTGCCGATAGCAAGTCGTGAATAATTTTTCATTTTCCACGTAGCAGTGGGAGTTTTTTTCATTGTCCACCCAACTGGTGTTTTCTATGCATAATGGCTGGCTCGTCCAAGATTATAGAGCCGGTGTATGCAATGATAGCTGTGTCCGTGGGACCGGTAACGGGAACGCATTAACAAAAGACGCGGTTTGATTGTCGACCGCGAGCTCTGTCATTTTCTAAACACAAAATGACAAAGGACTGTTATATAATATTGCCAATTCGCAAACGTTTGTTACCGCTTTTCATTTTAAAGGAAACGTGGCTTAACGAGTCAAGGTTTTATTGATGTTGTTTTGTTTTTGAATCGATATTTGAATGTTTTAACGTTTCATTCGTAAAAGCTGTATTTTGGAATGCGGCAAGAACATAATAATCTTAATGTATACGAATTATTGACAAATATGGACAGAGATGCAATTTTAGTCTCTTAACAATGCAATAATGTAAATTCCTAATATTCTAATAAACACTCACACACACACTATTTTTTTTATTTCTATACCTTAATCTTTGTTTTTACCTTACATAATCTACTACCATTTACATTTCTTGTGATATTCTGAAATGGCAAATAAAGGCTTTGTCTCCATTTTTAATATTGGTAAAAATACATTTGATTTGTGATGAGAATATATTTTTTAAGTTTTATGGAACTTTAAGGATTTAATTTTAAAATAAATTAAATGTAAGTGACCGAAATTTGTCTATTAGTGCTACTTATTGTGATATCTAATGACTGCTAGTCTACTAAAAACGTATTGAGAGAAAAAAATGCAATAAAATTTAATACGTGTTAAAATTTCAGATCCTTATTACTTACTACAAGTAGTCACTTGCCGCGTCAACATACCTTCCTGTTTACGATAAACTCATAAACTAAGAGGATTTCCGTGAGGTTTTAAAATACTGACAGGAACATTCGAGAGAAAGAAATATAGATATCTACCTCTAACAAACTCTATAGTTTGTTAAGGTTTTAAGTTAATTCGTTTATGTGTAGGTAGGTACTTGAGTGAGTAGTGTAAGCCACACTTTCAATAATGAGAACACAAACTTGTTTCAACTTGTTATATTCCTTTATCCAATCTCTTTATACTCTTTTAAACAAATATATAACAAACTTCAGCTGTGTACAATTCCATCGTTCGATCAAGAATGAATCAATCTGTCAGTGTCGCCAGTATTTATACATTTTTAAAACATAATTTACCGACATTAAAATTATATTTTTGCAAAATAATAAACGTCCAGAAAGAATATGATGAATAAAGCCGATACGAGTGAAACTATAATTTTTCACATTAATTGATATACATTATCTCCAACAAAATCGGAGATTTAGAATATTATTATCAAAACTATTAAAAAAAACGCAATATTTGCGACGTAATTTCAAATTTTGTAAGACACCATTGATTGGTATAAACCTACTTCGATTATAAGAATTGTTGGTAGTTTAAAGCAACGCCGTGATTCATATAATGATTAGACTCATTTCAAAATGAAATTCAAGTAATGATGATAATTTAAAATCGTATTAACTTGATGATCCGTAGGTAAATACTATAAATTGGTAGTAAGGTTCCGGGCCGGCCGTCTCCAGCCCCAAACATAATTGCTAGCCACAACACACCGCATCAAAGTAAATGCGACGTAAAACATTATTTTATTACCTTAAATTGACTCAAATTTGACAAAGATTGTATCATAATTAATATAATGTCGAATGAAATGGTCATTTTGACATTCAAGACGATAAAGGCCACCTATTCGTTGTCTATTTAGATGAAAAAGTTGTTTTTATTCATTGGTAGTTTTATACTCAGGTGATATTTATTTCTTTGAAACTACTTTTGAGTGGTTCGATAAAGGCCATAAAATAATAAATAATAAGACGGCATTTTTATTTATAATATTCTTTTCCGTTCCTTTTGTTTCTATTGAAACGTTCTCGTTATTGTAGTAGAACCGAGCGGAGATTCTCGAAAAACAGAAATTTTATAATTAGACCTCAGCTAAACCTTAGTGTCGCGCAAATCGTAAACAATTCATATAAGATAATTTTTAAGGCAAAAAATTATGAGAAATAGTAAACATTCACTAGGAAGAACTGTTATCTCGGCATAATAGAAAAAGAAACCCATTGTTTCATTATAGCTTCATATACATACCTAAGTAGTAAAAACCAGGCGCCGTTTCAAATTTGGCTTAACTGCTCTATAATGAAGCCGTATTTACTATATTATTGTTTAATTCCGAAACGTAAATTCCACCACATACGAACTAGGCTGGCTTTGGGTTTTTCACTAGCTTGAAGAAAGTTTAAAGAACCATTCACAAAGGTTTTCAGTGCAGAAGCGATACTAATACGGTCGAACGGACGCGACGGTATCTCAAATTCAAACATTCATATCATAATAAGTTCTTCCAGTATGAATTTTCATCACTTTATTTATCTGCAAGGTTTTACGAGGTTTTCAAATTAAGTGGGCTTTTATTGGCGCCTTTACCTTACAATATGTAAGGCAACTACAATATTTCATTAGTATCTAGGTATATATTTTATACTCGAAAGGATTAAACAGAGATGCTTTTATGCATTTCCTTTTCGCATTTTGCTGCCGTTTTTCGTACATATCTTCAAACTCCGTGTTTCTAATTTTTTTTTTAATGGATACACCCTATAACTCCAGATAGTTAGCATTTCGAACAATTGTTGGTACCTACTTCAAAGTTCGCGCACATCCTAGTCACGTGTAGGATTTGAATACCTTTAATCCAATACCAAAAAAGGTAATAAGAATTAATTTACTGCAAAAATTTAAAAAATACGTTTTTTATTAGGCCGGCAAAGTGATCTGTTGCTAAGTGCAGTGCCGTCTAATTAGAGTGAAAATGAACAAGAGGCAACATTAATAATCACCGGACACAATTTTCCAGTATTATTTTATGAAAAACAAATATTTTTTTGCTTGTTATAAAATAATATAATTTTTTTACGACCAACGCTGTTGTTAATTTTGCTACTCTCCGCTAGATGGCGAGCGAATACGCGCAAACCGCGATGATCGTCCAGATGGCGTCTTCTTTCCATTAAGGTAACATCATTACTTAAGAATAGCGATAAAAATTACAATTTAATGACCTTTTAACAAAACATTACTTAAGATATAGCATCAATTAACATGCAAGGAAAACATTACGCTTTTAATTAGCTACGTTACGTTGGCAATAACTGTTATTGTGAATGTAATGTGGAAATAAAATTATTCAGCCGGCATTATTGTGTATCCATTAGTTATTTAATTGGTGCGTTTCCCTTTGTTTGTGGGCGGAGGCATTACGTGCCATTTGTTCTTTGCCATTCGTAAAAAATGTTCCCGTGGTAGTGCTCCGCCTTTGAATGGGTTTGTATTGTAATAGCGTTCGCGGCTGTTCATGCGAATCGTAACTGGGTTATGACATGCGATCATATGACACTAGGAGATTACTAAGTACCGTTGGAAAATTAAATATTGTATATGCTTCTTACAAAGTCCATCAATTAGTTAGTTCAGTCTGATACTTCCATTGATGGTTATAGTTTAAACCGAATCTAATCAGCGAGGAACATATTTTTTAGTTTTACCCACTAGAATAAGTTCCGATTTCAATTCAATGATTCTTAAGTTTGATGTTTTTATCATTGTTACTTATATATGCTTGTATTTGTATATTTTATTTACGTTAAATTATTTGTCCATGTGGACACATAGATAGGTAAATAACAAAATCTTGCTCAAAATAGCACTCATGTTGTCTTGATTAGATGAAAACTTATGCACGCTTTATTCAGGACTAGCTTTTGCTCGCGACTCCGTCCGCGTAGACTACAGGGTTGAGATCAGAAGGAAAATAAGTTGTAGTCTATTTTACTTTTCAGAGTCCTATTTATCTCCATACCAAAATTCATACAATTCGGTCAAATTGTTCAAACGTGAAACCGTAACGCGTCGATCGGCGCCTTGTGCATCATTATTGCGCGCTTGATCAATATTTTAAAACTGCAATATCTTCTAAGATACTCAGTGAAATCAAATGATGTAAAGGGCAATTTTATTTAAAATTAAATACTTGTAATGAATAACGTATTTATTTGGATAAGGATTAATATCATATTTATAAAAACACCTTCACAAATAAAACTTTATTTTAAAATAAATTTGGTTAGGATAAAAAACGTTATAGTGAGCCAACCTTAAAAAATAGACATATGCTGTCGCGGACTTTTTTTTAGAACTTTTAAAGCGAAACATTTCTCTCATACATTATTTTAGCGAAACTTTAACCGTTTTCGCAGCGCACGCCGCGGAAGCTCACAAAAAGGAAAAAATGTCCCCGATTTCGAAACATTCTTTATTGCTGCTCCGCTCCTATTCGTCGTAGCGTGATGTTATATAGCCTATAGCCTTCCTCAATAAATGTGCTATCTAACAGTGAAAGAATTTTTCAAATCGGACCAGTAGTTCCTGAGATCCTAGCGTTCAAACAAACAAACAAACTCTTCAGCTTTATAATATTAGTATAGACTAGCTTTTGCTCGCGACTCCGTCCGCGTAGACTACAGGGTTGAGTTCAGAAGGAAAATAAGTTGTAGTCTATTTTACTTCTCAGAGTCCTATTTATGTCCATACCAAAAATCATACAATTCGGTCAAATTGTTCACACGTGAAACCGTAACGCGTCAATCGGCGCCTTGTGCATCATTACTGCGCGCTTGATCAATATTTTAAAACTGCAATATCTTCTAAGATACTCAGTGAAATCAAATTATGTAAAGGGCAATTTTATTCAAAATTATATACTTGTAATGAATAACGTATTTATTTGGATAAGGATTAATACATATTTATAAAAACACCTTCACAAATAAAACTTTATTTAAAAATAAATTTGGTTAGGATAAAAAACGTTATAGTGAGCCAACCTTACAAAATACACATATGCTGTCGCGGACTTTTTTTTAGAACTTTTAAAGAGGAACATTTCTCTCATACATTATTTTAGCGAAACTTTAACCGTTTTCGCAGCGCACGCAGCGGAAGCTCACAAAAAGGAAAAAATGTCCCCGATTTTGAAACATTCTTTGTTGCTGTTCCGCTCCTATTGGTCGTAGCGTGATGTTATATAGCCTATAGCCTTCCTCGATAAATGTGCTATCTAACAGTAAAAGAATTTTTCAAATCGGACCAGTAGTTCCTGAGATCCTAGCGTTCAAACAAACAAACAAACAAACAAACAAACAAACAAACAAACAAACAAACAAACAAACTCTTCAGCTTTATAATATTAGTATAGATTAAAATCATCATATAATTTCGTAATAGAAAGTACACTATTCGCGGAATATATGTAGGTCTACAGTCTACATCAACACTTATGTATATAGGTCCCACTGCTGGGCATGTGCCTTATCTATACTTGAAAGAGGATAACATTTGCCATCACAATACAATTTATGCATATCGAAGCACATAACACCAGAAACAAGTCTTTGTCAAGTGCCAACGGTCATTTTTACCTTTATTTAGCTCCAAAGACATATAATTCGAAACGGTATGCAACTCGTGTGCCAACAATGATTATTTTGATAGCAAAAAGTGTCGCATTTAGTGATCAGGCAGTGGGCACGTAGCGTGTGCTGGCAGCGGCAGCTGAGAGGGCGGTTTGGGCGGCGCAGACCCGCCTATATGATTGTAACGCGCGGAGTAACCAACAACCCTGGCTGGATTCGTCATGCTTTTTATAAGACATAATCCTGAGGTAAATAATGCGGAATTTGGGTTTGAATTAAGTGCATTTTAACGAATTTATGATCTGTATTAGTAGTAGGGGAGCCGACGATGCTAAATGGGGATTTACTCGAGCGTCATAGAGACCTATAGGATTGCAAAGCTTAGATGATAAGAAGAAAAAAATGTTATATGATATATATCTTTTCATCGGTGGGGAAAGCGGGTATAGATTGTTAAATATGTAAAAAAAAACTGATGCGTGGGCATCCTCGAGCGCGTCAGATATTGATAGCATCATTGCCCTACGTATTTTTAATAATGTACGTATCTTAATCTGATCGTTTCCATGATGGGGGTGGTTGTATTTAAGGATTGAAAATGAAGAAAAAAAAATTTTATCGAGCGCGTCAGATTTTCTAAGGGAGTGTTAAGTGCACCAAAAAAAAGCTCTCATTCAATAATCTGACGATTTCGATGTGACGCAAACTCGTGGCCATTCTCATAATATGCAAAAAAAAATCGCCATTTGGATATACTCAAGCGCGTCAGATTAAGATATATATGGTTCATCTTTATGTTCTATACGTACTGTCTCATAATCTGACGATTATCTAGAGGGATTCGGCTAATCTGACGAAAAAAAAAATATTTTTTCAATTTTTTTAAATCATTGAACTTAATTAATTGAAAAGCTCAGGAAATAGCATGCAAATAAATAAGTGTATGTTTTTTTAGTACAATGCATGTATTTATAAAGAAATAATTTAAAAAAAGCTTAAAAAAAATATGTTTTATTAATTAACCATCATCTTAGTTGCAAGTAGATATTTTTCAAATAAAAAGTACTAATTGGTATGCCAGGTCATATAACCAATAAAATAAAAAAAGTTTGCGGGACATTGATGTTTCATTATTCTCCATTCATTGCTCATACATCTGTTAAATAAAAAAGTAGCTCCCACATCCAGTCTAAATAACCCAATTTAAAAAGTATAGGCTCATGCAATAAATGTAATGCACGGATGTCTCAGTGAGTCCGAAAATGTATTATATATAATGCATGGACAAGTAACGTGCTAAAATAGCAAAAACGCCAAAACGTTGGAAACACGTTGAAAATTATAGGTACGTTATGAATACGTTGGCGTCATGGCATCAGAAACCAGAGTGGGGACGGAGTGAGAGAGTAATAGATAGAGAAAGAGTGCGAGAGGAATAGAAACGCGGAGAAGGAAATAGCATCACGCAGCTGCACTCATTTAACTTTATCGACGAATTTTTGTTATTTCGGCTTGCGGAAATCGTCAGATTATATATTTTTCGTTATTCTTGAACTATTTCCTTCAAAATAAAAAAAAAATTAGCTACGCTCGAGAATGTCGAGATGACGTTTTTTTTTTACAACTTTGCTGCCCTCCCCTTTCTTTACGTCACGCTCAAATTGTCAGATTAGTGGAATATACACTTTTTAGGACGTTATTTACTCACCCTACCTTAATCTGACGCGCTTGAGAATATCCGATGGTCAATTTTTTTTTACTAATCTGATCCTGTATCCTTCATGGGCGGCCTTATATATGGGGCTCATGTTTGGTGGAGGTACTTAACCGGGTACAAGGTATCCTCCTGTATATTAATCTGCCGCGCTCGAGTAAATCCCGAAATCCCCTCTTCGGCTCCCCTACTATAGGCTATTCATAGATCTATAAGAAAGGGGATTTTTGGGTCGCATCGAAGAAAATCTTTGAGAAAAGAATTCAAGAGATAAAGGAATGTGTTAGTGTAGGCACGTAATACTAGTATTCTCTACCGTATTTCTATGTTGGTTGTCTTTGTAATGAATAGCTATTATAGAATCAATTAATTATTACTATTTGGCGAGTGGAGTAGGTACCGAAACACTATTTCAAAAGCCGTTGTGATACACCTATAATATCTTTGATTTTGCGGTATTTCCTTTATTGTATTGAAAATTTATTAATAAACTATCACGCTTAAAAAATGTAGATATTTAAAAGTAGAAATATATTAATGTATCTTTCATACAGAATGTCACAGAGAGGTAGAGCAGGATTTAGATAAGGATCGTGCATCGTCGAGGGTATGGCGAGGGATGTCTTTCACCAATTGTTGCTCTGTTAACAACGAGTTTACAGGTATCAAAATAATTTTGTCAGTCTAGACCTTTTCCAGTTGCAAAAAAGTTGTGGCATATTTTATTATGCACTAGGTATCTCGCCCGTTCATCATTAGCGAAAACCGTCTCCCAAACTTGGTAGTAAATTATATTCAAATTAATTTGATGAATGACTGAATATAAATGGTGTAATTGACATTTTATGGAATCAATAAAGTGTTTTAATTTGTATATGTATAAGAATGTTATGAGTATAAAACGGACTTACGGTGGTTTAATATTCACGTGTCGTGCTCGATTGATAGGCGTAAATGATGTTTCATGCACGACAAAAATGCTAAGCAGTTGCTAAGGGTTGTATTAAGTACGTTCTAAGTGTTTTCTGCAATTTTTCTCATGGCATGGTGCTGTCGTAATTGTTATGTGTATACTTGTATACTTGTTTTTGAAATTGATATCACTTTTGGAATGGATGAGTACGTAACGTGGCAATAAATAATGAATTTTCAAATCGACTTAAACTTTTAACGTTACACTTAACACACAATTTTTATAAGGTGCTTATTAGAAACTATGACATATTTATGGGTGTCACATCACCCAGTCTCTAAAGATTAAATATATGAAGACATCCAACAGTCACGTGCGCAGCTCAAACCGACATATGTATACACTTAAAATTGATCTTTAACTAATAAGTTGATTTGGTCGCGATATACTTTGTTTAATATATTTTACTTTAGAAAATTGATACAAATACACAAACTAGTTTTAAAAAATTGTATTAAAATGACGATTCAAAGAGCTTGTAAAAGTCTATTTGAATAAAGGAGATTTGACTTTGATTTTGACTTTGAATGTGTAACAGAGTCAAAAACGGCGATAGTCTCGCACTCTATAAAGTGGGGCTGCATACCTATCTGGTGAAATGTGGGTGCAGGAATGCATCTCCATCTATTCCTTTTGGAGGATAGCATGGAGAGTGATATGCTGCGTTGGACGTCCACAAGGTGGTCTGATGATGTAAGGAAGATCGCTCGAAGCGCTGAATACAGGCCGCTTCCGATAGAGCGCTATGGAAGTCTTTCGGGGAGGCCTACGCCCAGCCGTGGATGTCTTTTGGCTGATAATGATGATGCAAGTAATAGAGCAATATAAGGACCACTATACAATGCTTTACTTTAAAGTATGTACTGTGACAGTTTTTCTTAAATTTTACGGACTATTTGGAGAGCTCTTAAAGAGTAAGTCTCTTTACACTTTAGTACATGATTACATAATTGATGTACCTCTGCTATACCATATAAAGGTAGACTTCATCGGGTATTCCAGTAAACAACTACGTGATACTACTGATATATTCATGAGCGTGCACTGGGCAGTAAACGGCTAAGTTGGCAACAAAGTGTACGTACGCGCCGTCATCGCGTGTAATACATGATGTTCAATCGTTCCCGCAATAAAACCGTGGACGTATTTCACAAAGCGCCATAAATAATGGCCAATATGTCGAGCGGCATTGTCGATGGTGACAAATTGCCCCTCTCGCTTGCCGCATTGTTAGCTACCGCACTGCCGAGGACGAGAGACTTTTGTCGAACGCTCCCCGTACAATACCCCAATGACTTTTGTCAGCTATCATTCTCACTACGGAATCGCAAATCGATTTTATTGTGCCTTACAGGTCGGCAGAGGCTTCTTAATTTTATTATATGATAAATTGTCAGTCGCATTATGTTTAGGCGATAAATGTTTGGTTTGTGTTTTGTTATTGTCAACGATTGGAATTTGGTCGGCGTTTTTGAATGAAAAGCAAACATAAATGATTGTCGGCATAAAGTCTTCGCATTGAGTATTTCGGTTTTAGAAAAAATAAGTAAAATATTTTAAAACCCCATAGTATAGTTGGAATTTATAGTTTGGTCGTATAAATTGTTGAATAAAAAATTGTAAAGATTACCGTAAATCTGTTTTAATGTAGGCCTCAGGAAAAGTTTGATAATAACAGTATATTAACGTTCTAATGAACCGGTATCAAAGTGTATTTACATCCGCTGTAAATCTCTTAACTAAGGAACTGAATATAGAAGGTGTGCATAATTTTAAGAAGATTTGCAATTAAATATCAGCAGATTTTCTATATTCTTTATTACGCCTACATCTTATGTCACCTATGATTTAGTCGTACGCCATAGTATGTCTATTTTTGTTCAAACACAAGCATACTAGGAGACTCGGTTTTACAATTTTTTTGAATTTTTGCTTGACCGAAGTGTCGAAACTAGAGCCTTTTGATCGCATACGGTAAAAATGTCTTGCGGCTAACAGTTTAAATTTTAAATTGATCTATTATACCATTTTAGTATACGAAAAAGTAGACATAAACTTAAGTATGGTTTCTGCTATCAATGGCATGGTGGAAAGTCGACATAATGTAAATAGAAACATAATAGTGTACTCATCGCAACGTCATACTTTTTAAAATTATATGTAAAATCAACGCTAGGAAACATTAGACCTGATTGGGACGACAATAATGTATTAAGCATGATTTCCAAACCGGAGTCACTACTCCGGTGGACTATAGTCAAACTCATTTCTACCAGTGATTCCACTCCTAGGTATCGGTACTAAGTAATTACCGGCAAAGCTGACCCTTGATCTGCCACTAAGGCACAGTCCTCCCTTTAATCCTTCTGTAAATATTTTCACGGATTACAGACTTGTTTGTTGTTCAATAATGAAGTTACTTAATTTCATAGCAATTTTGCGTTCGTTAAAGAGGGTGTGCACCGTGTCCGCGCCACTCCCTACAAACCTACACATATTTGCTTTAAAATCAAACGCACAATAACATTATTGTTCCCTAACAAAAACGAATTACTGTGAAAATAAAATAAAACCCCTCTCCTCATCCCCTACTATTAAGAAATGATGTAGCGATACTCTGCGCGGACGCAACTGCGAAACATTTCGTACTTCGCTACATTTGTTACGCTCAATAGCCATGTCGAATTTGGTTTAAAGTGTACTTTACATCAATAGCAGTAAGGTTTAAAATGTGTGTATGTAATTAGAGAGTTTAAGGTTACCGAAATATAAGCTAAAGTAAGCGTGACGGGTGAATAGGGCATAAAAAAATCATAAATCAAAGTCAAAAAGGCATAGAGAACGGGCAGATCGGCCGCGAGAGCTTTGTCACCAGCTGTGGCCCGCGGCGCGAGTTGCGTTGACACCGACGGCAACAATGCATTATTCCCTTCCCATCAATAATGAGGGTCATTTTCGGCATTTTGTCATATTTGTCATACTTATTGTTGCTAGCAGGCGTTCGAGTAGGGAATTTTACACTTGCGAAATTTAATGTAATTTCTACTTTGATTCTACCGACTTTATAGACAACAGATTGTGTATTTTGTGATTATAATGAAACAATGTATTACAAACTTTCTGTAAACAAAAGAATAGTGTAGTTATCAGTGGCGGATTTACCAGGAAGCAAAGGAAGCAATTGCTTGGAGCCCCGCCTAGAGAGGGGCCCCGAAAAATTCGAAATTTTTTTGAATTTGATTTTTTTTTTATTTCAAAAATGGAAAAAAATTAGAAATAAAAAAAAGAAACTATACAACAGAAAAGTACAGGAGAAAGATCGTTCAGCGCATTAAAACGCGTCAAAAATTATTTGCGCTCATCTATGTGCCAAGAAGAAGTAAGCGATTTAGGCTTACTTTTTATCGAAAAAGACAAGCTTCGTCAACTTGACTTCGATGAAATTATTTATCAATTTGCGACTGAAAAAAGTAGGAAAAAGTTGTAATTTTTAAGAAAGTTGTAAGATATTTGAATAATATATCCATTTTGCAAAATTTGCTGTATTATGTTATTTTGAAAAATAGGGGGGGGGGTCAAATTTTAGAACGGGGGCCCCAAAAACTTGAGATTGCTTGGGGCCCCGCCATAGGTAAATCCGGCACTGGTAGTTATATAAGAAAGGAACTGTTAGTTGGTATTTCAATGTTAATTCTATTCGACAGCCTTCGTTACGCATTTGGTTAGACACCAGCCTAAAAAGCGATTGCTGATTTGATCCCCGAAGCGAGACAATTGATAAGTTTGAGTTTCCTTTAAGACGATCTTTAGGACGGATTAAGCCTTGTTGGACTTGTGTAGGTTAGCTAGCGTTACATAATATTACATGCATATAACAAAAAAATCCTTGCATTGATCTTACTGTTAAAAAGATGTCCTAATAATATTTGAAGTAGGGGATCTCGGCGGTCGTTGGTTCAAAATCCAAACACAAACCTCTGACGGTCCGAAGTTATGAGTGTAAAATAAATCATCACTTCATTTAGTGGAAAACCAAAAAAACATCGTGAGGAAAGCTGGACACCTAAAAGTTCTAAGAAATTTCTTGGGTTTAAGTCAACCGTGAATTAAGGCTTTCGCAAGGATACATTTCAGCAACCATGTTTCGGAAATTATGTTAAGTTCCATGCGGCAACTCTAATACCACTAATTCGTTATTGGTATTGTGAAAATATTGTGGTTTTCAAAAGCACAAAAAATCTAAACATTATGTCTTCATAACAAAATAACTATACTTCGTGACTCATTACGCTTAGTAATACCGACTGCCGCATCCGATGTAAAGTAATTGAATGTTTTATGCAATATGCGTGAATTACAATAATTATTTATTAGACGACAACAGATATCATAATGTAAATATTAAATTGGTATATCCAGTTAATGTAAGTTAAAAGTTATGTTCATGAATACATTTTTGTATGTATGTATTGCCAATAGAGAAACATTAATTTATACTTTAAGAACGTAGTATAAAGTTAACTACTAAATACATTTTCATTAACACTCTTTTCCTTGTTTTCTGACATGATTTCAAATCAGGCAGTAGTATATGAAAAAAGGAAATCTTTGTGATACTGAAGACAAGAATTCGTAGGAGAGAAATCGCATAACTTAGAAACATACAATACTTTCACAAATTGCACCCTTAATAATATAGTGACCTAATTCAAAAAGCTGAGTCTAAGGTAAGTAAATGGGGAAAAAATTTTACTTCGTCAAATACATTTTGTAGAAAATATAAAAAAAAATCATTATGTTTAAAAAATATGTGTACTAAATAGTTACATAACATACATTACAATTTTATTATTTAATCAGACTATATTTAATCACAAAGCGAATAATGGTGAAAATACAAAATTTTGAATTAGGTCACTATATTTTTAAGCGTGGGAAATATTAAAAAAAAACAACTAAAATAACCTAAAATAAATGAACTCCTTCTGCATAAACCTGCCGAAAAGTGCCAAACATATGCAGTATTACGCTGTCGATACTCGGTAGTTCTTTGCGGTCGTGTATTGGCGGGCAGGCGCATTTCTCGACACACCGCGCTCCCGAGCCGCCATCTGCCACCTCTAATTACTTCCTACGCTTTTCAATACCGCCACCGTCTTTTGTTACTCGCCCGTATTTAATGAGAATTATTTGAATAAAGAAACAAGAAAGTACGCCACACAAAGAGCTACCAACTGGTGGAAACTTTCGACGTTCCCTTCGAAATCGTCATCGGCTTGCGTAAAATTGACAGTTTCCTTCTAACCGCAAATTTATGGCAATGATAGTCCATAATTTACGAGGTAAATAGTCATTAGGGCATGCATTATATGAATTTGGGCAGTATGCCATTAGTTCCGCTGACTGTTTTGCAAAACACGAGGTTGTTGTAGTGAAAACTTTATAAATGTTATATGCTACGTCTAAATTGTCGATTTGGAATGATAATGATAAAATTTTAAATATTGATTTTATATTTAAAGGCATTCACAAAGAAAGTCTTGCTCATATTCCTGTCTCGCGTTACGGCTGTTAATTTCCTTGAATGATTGTGAAATTGTAAAACCATAACATCGCTCTTTTAGACTATATTTTTTTGTTCTTGGCCAAGGTAAAGTCTTATTATTATATCTGATTACTTATGAAATCTGATATACTGCATATTTCCTTAATGTTTCTTTTAAGTGGGATAAGACATTTCACCGTCTTTGAAAACTAATCAAAATGTAATAGTTTCTACTCACCGCAAGATGGCGTTACATAGGTTTACTTAGGAAACGAAGGCTGTGCGCTTTCTAAGCCAAGATTTAAATACCTTTACACGTTTTTTTCTAATCAGCATTACCAAGAGAAAGATATCAATAAAGAAATGTAAAATCCCATTATTTGTTGTCACTTATGTGTTTATTTATCACGTACTTGAACGGTAAAAAAAAAGGTGAGGAAACCTACACACCAAATATTTCTTAGGAATTTCTTAGGTGTGTTGTCCGCCAACTCGCACTAGGCCAGCGTGGTGGAATAACCTAAACCTTTCAATTTTATTAGATTAGGAGGCCCCTGCCCCTATAGGACGTGTATGGGCTGGTGATATTTATGTTCTTAGTACGTATCTTTTATGTCCGACGTACGAATTACCTTATTGATAATTTAATTGTTTTGGTTGTGAGATTGTATACGATGCAATCCGTGCATTTAATCTCTATACTAAGGCAAATGTGGTGGTCCATATATTTTGGCTTTGGGTCATTTTGTTTTTTGACGCCGAAAAGACAGTCGTTATTTCTGGTACCCACAACTAAGGTATTTTTAACACAGACGTGAAATTAAATGTTAGAGCAAACTTATGTGTTGCATTTGGGTGTATTAAGAGAGAATCAGTCCTCAATAATCCTTTTTTGGAATCGGTCTTGCTCTACAACTGATTGGGGTGTACCTACTTCTTTCTATCCATAGTAGTTTTGTAAAAGTCTCCCAGATGTGTAGATTTTGTAACGATACTTTTCAAGCTTTTATCTACTTACTTAAACGGAATGTTTTTAAATGTTAGATTTTTGCAACATGAGTTAAAGAAAATTGCAATAAAAAATTAACATTTTGACGTTTTCCATACAAATCACTTACTTTCAATACCGATGTTTGTATGGAAAGTATCAAATATTTTATTTTTTGTCTCGATTTTCTTTATTGCCAGGGAGTTTGTATAACCTGCCTTAGTTTACAATTACGGTCTGGATACACCGTGTATAAGAAAATTCTCGTGAAGAGGAAAGTCGTAATCTCATCGGTCATCACATCAAATTTGCTGTTAGTCTTAACGGTTATTTAAAACTTTAGCGTTTTAATACTTAAATCAGCCGTAATTCACAATCGCTCAACAAATAAAAACCCTGCCGCGCCTCATTCACTACACTAAAACAATGAAGTTATCAAATTAACTGAGTGACTTAACGTGTACAGAACGTTAATTACGAAATGTCCAAACATTTTAGCAACGGACGTGTTGGCTCTCTTGGAGCGTTTTAATTTAATTAATTTATTTCCGACCACCAATTAATAGAACAACGGCGAAGCGGCCGACCGATGAAAATGCGAACAAAATACGACTATTTATTTTGTGCATTGTGTCGCCGGCATAGGAATAAAGTTGGGCGGCGCCGCGAATACAAAGGCCCTCCATTATACAGATAAAACAATAAGCGCTTTATTAAAAAGACATTCAATAATTTATTTTATTCATATTTTATTCGCACAGCGACGGTTCTAAACAAAACGTTCAATACACCGCAATTCAATACAGACATCTACCTGTGCCAAATGTTTAGATGATACCATAAATATTGAATTTATATCCTAAATAAAAGGCAGTAGGGCATTTTTAATGATATATTTCTACGCCGTCGTAGTGTTAACATTGAAAGTGTTTGAGCTGTCTATGAAACATAAGGTATTATGGGTGTCCTCCCCGATCTAAGACAAATATATTGGTTAACTTATGCCTCGTGATACTATTTACGGAAGCCGAAGGTACTGAAAGACACGGCTATGAAGAATCTTTCCACATCGTTTTGGATCGCGTTTGATGTAGGTATGGTAGTTTCGAACAAACTTTACCTTAAACTTAAAAGTAGGAAAACTTTGGAAGCTGAACTAATATTGTGTAGTAACTGTTAACTATCTTTTTCATAAATATTGTTATATATAGTAATGCCATGTACAATTAACACACATACCATTGAATAAAGTAAATAAAGTGACGGTTTTTCGTATTTGCCATACAGCATCTAACGAAGAATAGAAGTGGGCGTCACAAACCGCACTAACAGCTGAACCATTCATGGAATGTTTGAACAATTCGTGTCGCGCGCCATCTGTCGCGGTGCGATTGAGACATTTTTGCGAAATAGCACTGTAATTACGCACTTCCGCATCCGGGAGCGCGTGCGCAGACGTCGACACTCACGCCCACTAAATTTACGGATTTCATGTAATCCTACACCACTCGTTTGCAAAATTGTAACTAGAACTCTACATTTGATATTTTGCAGCTGCTAATTATATTTCAATGTGCAATATATTAAGGTTTTAAGTGCAGTATAATTAATTGATTTTATTACTAGCTAATAACAATTAAACACTTTACATCATGTTATTAATTTTGCAATATGCGTAATGAGGTTTCTTTGTACTGTTTATGTGTGATAATATCATATTATGCGTGATTGAAACCAATGCACATTAGGAACGTATGTGGATTCAGCCTTAACCCGTCTCACTAATGGAATTGATCTCGAAATTGAGGATTAATTTATTTTTATACATAACTAACATAACTAACATAACTCGCAAATTGTGTAAAATTCCATTTAAAGAACTACTTGAGGAGAAAACACCACAAGAGGAAAATTATATATTATACCTTGAGTGAGGTAAAAGAATTTCGTAATATAATATGCTTTTACAGAATGATTGATGATCAAATTGTATTTATTGTTCTTTTCTGAATATTTATAACACGTAACTAATATTGTTTTAATTAGTGAGGGGCCTCGAGGTTTAGGCGCGCGGTCGAGAATCTCGGCGGTCACGGGTTCGAACCCCAGGCACACACCTCTGACTTTTCGAAGTTATGTGTGTATTCACATTGAATTATCACTTGCTTTAACGGTGAAGGAAAACATCGTGATGAAACCTGCACACCTAAAAGTTCAAAGGAATTTCTTAGGTGTGTAGTCCGCCAACCCGCACTAGGCCAGCGTGGTGGACTATGGCCTAAACCCTCTTAATGGTAGAGGAGACCCGTGCTCAGCAGTGGGCGTAAATGAGTTGAAGAAGATCAAGTTTGATGAAGAATAAATTATTTACTATTTTGTTCAGCGCCTGGGATCAAAGTTTTACTCAAAACTGGATAGTATGTTGCTGTGTTTCTGGTGCATGTACAGACTTTTCAAAACTAAAATCTCTTGACCGCTAGCAAAAAACCTATGCAGCATGAACAATACGGGGGCAGTATTATAAAATCATAACATAAAAGTTATAGAATAACCTATGTCGATTTTACTACATTTTCCAAGTTCCAAATACGTTATAATTATGAAAAATAAAGAAAAGCTTTTAACCCTCACATGCTCAACCAATACTGAATGAAACGGAATGTGACAGACTAAATGATGATTTCTTTGACGTCTATGAGTTCCATACCCGGCAGAGCTTCGAATAAAAAGTGGCAAATATCCGAGGTTCAGTGACAAGCATTCACATAATTAATTAAAAGGTCCCGACTCCGAATAACTGAGAGATTTATAGACGTATGGAATTTCAGTTTTTGCTCTGACACACGACAGTCATTAACAACGTTCACAGTTATGAGCAAAAAGTGCAAACCGAACAACACTCGAAAAGAGGCGACATAAATTCATTTCGAGTGTGTGTTCATAATTTATTTCCTGAACATCCTATCACTTTATGCGGCTAGTATGCGAGCGCAATTTTACTAAAGCGATCGGTAGGTACCTACAAGTAAATATTTCAATGAACGAGAAAGAAGTTTACATTATAAACATGCACGGTAAAGTGATAAACTCCTGCTGCAACTTAACTAATTATGTTTACACTAAAGTCTGGGCACTAAGCCTATGTACCTATGTAAATTCCAAAAATAGTTAAATTTCATGTCTCTAAGAAGGCAGCATTTTATTTCCATAACAACAAGACGTTATTATGGAATGTAAAAGTTTATTAATCGAATAAAAATAGCTTGACCCTTGTATAAGAATAGAATTATGAATTCGAACTTATATAAGAACAAAAAGCATCATGTATTTGGATGTGAATATGTGAAAAGTCAGCGTCAAACATCCGCGTTACCCATTCTTTGATTGGCGAAGCTTGCCGATTTCTGAACGCTCGCCGACAAAGCACACATTTGCATCCACTTTGTCATTCATGTCGTATCTTCAGACTCATTCCTATTCCGTTGATATCACCCGCTGAATGTACGCTATGATAATAAGCTACACTCGTTTCCGACTTTCTTTTAAAACTTAATGACGACAGAGCAGCGATGTGTGTTCATATATCAGGTCAATTTTTTACGAGATCTGTTTGTGGTTTTGTGTTTAAAATGGATGGACAATAAATGTCAAACAAATCAATAATTTTAATTTATTACAAGATTTGTTACATGCTTAAAATTGATTCACCGCATTTGCTAGTAAGATTTTTGCCTCCAATATGACAAAAGCGCCATTAATATTTAAACATAAATGAGCCGTCAAATTACTGAGGTTTAAACTATTATTACACTGCAACTGAATTTAGGCAAAGACCTCATATAATTTTAATGCAGCAGTGACTTTTTTCTTTACAAACAAATAACTAAAAATACGCATTCAAAAATGCAAAATCAATCTATTATGTGATTGTATACAATCAAAGATCTCTTTGTCGTTTCAAAATGAAAGCCAAATTAGCATTAACAAAAGTGTCAATAGTAGCGAGATTACTTTCAAACATCAAAAGAACAAAATAAAGCAGAAACTAATAAAGTGACGCAAGAGGAGATTGCTTTAATGTTTAAAGTCCCCAAACGAGGGCTGATTGAAATGTTCCCCTAAGCGCCGGGGAATGACAGAGCCGAGTTTTCATCTCGCTGAATAGATGCGTTAATTTGAATCATCTCTTTAGATTACGTACGGCGGTACTAACTTTTACTTAGGCGTGTATTTTATGTTTTAAATTGCACAGAATTTAATTTCAGATTTCTTCAACTGCCTTGTGGTTTCGCGGCCGTGCGTGTGTCGTGCGATTTAGAATATTCAATCTATGTACATATATGTAGGTGCGATGTTAGGGCTGATGTAGATTTTTTTTTTAAGTAGTACATCGTATCATTTGATTTGCAAATTTGGGTGTATTAAAAATTAAATTTATTGAAAATACGCATTTGAACACAACTTTGAATAACAAATATTTCTTATAATTATTAGTTTATCTTGCTTTTCGAAATCCAAAAAATATTTTAATATGAGTTTCAATTATTAAAAATAAGTATATTAAGGTCACTAATAAACATTGTCAAATAACTATTGTACTATAATACGTAACCCTAGAGACAATTCACTGTCATTACGCTCAAAAGACGTGTCGAATTATAAAGCAAGGGTGCGAATTTGCAATTTTTAAGTACACTGCGCGCCGTGTGTGCAAACCCGACGCCCCCGTCTATATTGGCGTCGTCGGCTCTTTATTAACCAGTGTTTGTACTGAGTGTGATGCGTGGGGAAATAGATAAATTGTTTGTTTTCCTGCTCCACTTCCAACGCTCTGCACCGAGATTTATTTGTTAATCTCCGCGGAGTTATTTCTATTTGATTCCGTTCGGCGATCCTTGCTGTTTTAGAATGTTATTACGCTCATCGAAACGCTGTTAGTCTTGATTGAGTTTTGTGAAGGAGGTAATGTCTTTCAAAGGTAAAGATTGGAATTTTATGATGTAGATGTTTTAAGAGTTATTTATTTTCTTATTACGTCATCTATAATAGAATCTAGAATAATTGTATAATGAGCATCATAACACTAACCAAAATTCAAAGCACGTGCCTATTCAAATACTTTGAAGATGGACAAACCGTAAACCCCTTTGGCTTCCAATATTAACTTCTTGATGCTAAGAACTTATTTTTGATTTTTCTAAATATGTAGTAACTTTTTATTTACCTTTGGATAGCGGCGAAAATTGTCTAAAAGTAAGTAATTTTTCTTGAATCTAAGAATTCGTCACAGGATTTCTTAAACTCTATCTTTTGTGCCAATTAGGTCGCTGTCGTTATATGTGGCCCAAATCTCTCCAAAATATCTACAAAACCAAGATAAAATCTAACACAGCGTAACTTGGAAGCCTTAAAAAATCATATGTAAGAAAGTACATTACTCATTTTGCGTTTAGTGAGCGGAGTCAACTGAGACATCGGATGCAAAGACACGAAGGGTTGCATTTCCGTAATTAGTGATGTACCGTGCGGTTATAGATTTATCACCTCTCAGAATGGAGTGTCGGATGGCGTGGCCGCGCCAGCCAAGTGCGGATACTCCGTGCTGTGACGAACTGCGTCGGTAAATTAAAACATTTTAACTTGACAGCTACGTGTCACTTTTGTGTCGCGTGTTTTAAAGGAGCTTTGCCCTTGAACGAACACAGGCGTGCGTGGAGATTGCTGTTTGTTATTTATTGTTTTTGACAGTGGAAAAGTTATGACAGTTTCAGAACAATTTGAAAATGTGATTGAATTGAAACAACACAGCAGAAATATAAAATATTTGGCGCAAATTGCGTGGATTCTACTTTGTTTTGTTTTGATTCAAATGTTCTACACACTATTCATATTAAAGTTTTTGGATCCCTAAGTAAACTGTACATCAATAAATAGGCTTAGATTGTGACATAAAGAAATGTCAATTAATAACCTTATTTTATTATTAAGTCTCGTGTTTGTTAACAAAAAGTGTTTGTTGTAGTTAAATTAATAGTAGGGCTTTAGGGTATAATATAATAATCAAATATTTCTTTAACAACTCTTAGAATGTCCTAAAATTCTTAGGAAGATGCCTACCAATCCGCAATAGGCCAACATAGTGGACGAAGGCCTTACTACTTTCCATTAAAGAGATGGTCGTGATCTACAGTAGTAACTATAAGGGACTGATGAAGATATAAGTTACTAGTATTTAAAATATTATCTGCACGCAGAATACAAGTCTAGCCTGAACTAATAATTGAAATGGAAACGTATATCGCGGTAGTTGAAGGATTAGTGCCGGCGTGGGCCAATAAAGTCATTATTAAAGATTATGATATGCCTGTATACTCCAACTATCAATTATTTTAAATACAGATCGGCCATGTAATTTCAGAAATATATTATGAAAAAATTTGATTTCGAGATAACAGTCTCCCATACGTTATTTAAATTCCCGAACTAGAATTTCACTCAAAGCCATTGGTTATAAAAAGCGTTATGTTTAAAAAAATAATTCAATGGCGTATCTACAGTTTTTTTGTTCCAGGCGAGTATGCTAAAGGAGTCAGAGATCGCGGGGCTACTGTTTTATGATCCTCGCTGACAGTTCCAATAGTCTTGTCGTTCCGTAACAAAAAGCGAATGAACGATGACAGCGGCATCATGCTTCGTGAAATTAGAAATTAAAGAAAGTAAACCTCATTATTTATAAAGAACGTATTTATTTTCATGTTCGGCTGATTTTTAAACGCGCTGTTGTTTTAGTTTTGTTTGTATGCGTTTGCTTTTGTGCCCTGACGTTTCCTTTCTTATATTGAAGTATGGCGGATTAATGCCAGTTCGAAGAAGTGGATATTACTTCTGAAGGGGGTCTAAACGTTGTGATTTACAGCGACCGGGCATAGCTGTTAAAAAGTTGTAAACTGCCTGTGTTTCCGCCGCGGTTCGCAACAATGTATTGACATTTTGTTTAAATATTAACAATGTGATGTATGCTGTATTTCATAACCATTCATGAATAGCAAGGATATGTAAATAACTTAATTTTGTTGGGAAAGACTAGCAGATAGGATGGCGTTGTTAGTATCTGAGATCGCAATATTAGTTATGATGAAATGAATGCTATGCATTGTGTAAAAGAGTTGGCGTGTATTGTTGTTGATTTTCCTGTTTCGTAAAAAACGTGTTCTTAGAAGACTCTCTCTCTATAATAACTTTATTGCCCATTACCAGGGAAATATTATTATCTACTTAATAGATTCTTCCTCATAATTTTCTACTACTCCTTTAATAGACCCGATCTTTCGATCGAATTCGCCACTTTACGTCAGGGCACCATCAAAGCCGCTATACACATCTATTATATATTATAGTTTTATTTTATCAATTTAATAACTTTCAAAATGCGAAATTAAAAAACGTAGCCGTGACGTCACGGCGGCAAATGAAGTGTTTCTCGGAAGGTGTCGCAGTCGCGTCACATGTGCTGCGCCGGCGCAGGCGGTGCCTTTACTCTCGGCCATGTCACGATTTATGATGGTGTATTAATCAGAACTTGTTAACTAGAGCACAATTTTTGCGGTTTAAACGGATATCGCTTTTTATATTTCGAACGTTCCAAATTAATCATATATGTTTTTTGTGTATTTATTGTAGTTGGTAGAGCAGGCGATCACTACACTATTGATAAAGAAAAACTCCGTACTGCATAACTATTTTTTCTAACGATTAAACTTCAATAATAAATAATAATTTGAATCAGAAAGCGAATCTATTAATTGCTCGCCCAATAAAGTTACCTCATATGATATGATAAAATCCAACTCTACCAAAATTAAAATACCTAAGAGTCCTCATTTCAAATAAACTCATTTTCTTACCACTTACTGCCATTTGATACCTCTGAATAACAACTGGCAATGTCTGGCACACTTTTACAAATACGCCGGTGGTACAAGTTACGTCTCAAATGACTTGTGTAATGCGTTTTCTTTGATGTAAAATCCCGGTCGAAGAGTAGTTGTACAGAATGGCGGCTGTTCCTCGCTACATTAACTCTTTACCTCAAAGTGTATTTGACGTCTGAAGCTGCCTAGTAACGAGTAAGTTACTGGAGCCCACACTGCCCTAACACCTGTTGAGGAAACATAAATTTCATAACTACTAAGCTGGTACGATTTATGTGCAACTTCGCGTAGTTGTGAGGCCAATAGAAAAAGTGGTCTGGTGATGTTTTCAGTCTATATTATTAAATGCGAAGATAGGTTCGTCTATCGTTATCTTGGCTAGTCTTATAATAAGGACTTTAGAACTACTTTTAATAAAATTTAGAAGGAACGCCTATGCAAATGTTTTGACTATTTCACAACAGCAAAAACAATCGGTAGGTATAACTATGATTATCTGTATCACTCAATGTGTTTAGGATTTCGTCTGTTAAATTGTTTTGTAAAGGTTAAATTTTCATACCTTGTAGAATATTTAAACCGATTCCACGAGACGTCTACAATAAAAATTTACAAAAACTTTTTCAAATTCATCTCGCTATTTCGCAAATGGATGACAGGAATATAAAACAGTTAACGATTCCTCCCTCTCGTACGCTCAATCAGTTTACGAATAATTCGTTTAGAGACGATAAATCTGAGTTTAGATATGGGGAACGAGACTTAATTCGATTATGGGGGGTTTGACTCCAATAACAGCCAGGATTACATGATTACGGAGGTCATCTCGTGTAATTAATTAAAATAAACATCGTTGTGTAGTAATATGATTACGTCCCGCGTTGGTAATATGCACTTTTTACTTATCTTCTTTTATACATAAGTATTTACAGTATGGTTTCCCTAAAAAGGTAGGCAGAGACGCATTTCTGTAGCCACATTTTGCCAATTGTTTTTGCCAAAACAATATTTTTTTTGCCTGAGCCAAATGGAACCGCTAGGTAGCACGAAACATCCTTCCATCGTTCCGACCATCCTATACGGTCTGAACGAATAGATATAAAACAGTGTCACCCGTATGCCGGTTTAGTTAAACCTGTATGACACTTGGCACTTGTATTAATCACGGTGTTGAAAATTTTAACTGGGTCTTAACCCAGTATCGTCAGTAGCAGGTCAGTCGTATCCCGCCAATTTGCTGCACATACCCTTCTTCTTCATCAAACCATATACGCCCACTGCTGGTCACGGGTCTCCTCTACCATTGGGAGGGTATTAGGCCATAGTCCACCACGCTGGCCTAGTGTGGATTAGCAGACTACACACCTAAGAAATTCCTAAGAACTTTTAGGTGTGCAGGTTTCATCACGATACCCTACTACATGGATATTATAGATGGATACACAATTCGATTCTCGAGATAATACAAATATCTTATCAACTCCATCGAGTTCTTGAAAAACAAACCCGTTTTGTATTAAATGTTTTAAGAAATTACAGTCGTAAAATCCAACATAAAACAATTTTCTTGCTGGCCCATTAGTAAAGTAAAAATGTTCAATAATTATATGAATTTTAGCAAAGGGAATGAGTTCACTAGAAATGCTTAAATTGAAATCACTTACAGTGTAAAGAAATTGATTACTTTTGAATGGATTTGTGTAATGGCTTCATAGGTCTGTGTTGCTACCTAATAACTTGTAGGCATGTTGCTATGTTTATAGTTTCGTTAGTGTGTTTTATTTTGCCTGGGGATTTGGGGACTTTCCTCAAAAGCCGACAATACACTGATGATTCATCTGGTATTGTAAGTGTTATGGGCGGTGTTGACTACTTAAGATCAGGTATAGGCTCACTTGCTGGTTTGCAGAAAAAAAGAGGAATGAAGAAAAGATGAATGAATGAAGCTGGTGTGAACATAATACCTTTGATGGTACATGCTATTAGATATTAAAAGAGCTACATCGATACGATCAGAAAAAGATTATTTATAACCGGAGTTTTTCAAGGCCTCCATTGAGATGTCACTGAGGCATCACAGCCCAGCGGACCACCGACGCGCAACGCGTCATTAATAAAGCGAAAATTAACCTAGACCACGAGCGTCGCAGTAATGGAGTCGGCGGCTGGTGCAGATGAGTTCGGTTTTTACGCACGAGTCTGTGGCCACCCGCGGTGGCGACACCACGCAATACGCTCCCCTCATTATTTGTGGTTTCAATTCGCTTTTTACCACCGTCTCCCTTTGCTGCGTCTAAATTACACTCACCCAAATATGTCGTAATCAACCCTCTTCTGCGAAATGAAGACCAATGAATGGATAAGAATATGTACTTATATTTAGTAGCGGATTATCTGTCTTCGCTTATTACGAAAGTAGTAAGGAAGCTGTTACTTAACATTTTTGAAGTTATGATTTTATTTACCTTACCTAATGGTGGAGGAAAGTATCGTAACACTAGATAGTTGTCTCCAGAATTTTTTAGTGCAATTTAGCTTCTAAAAGTACTCGATCCCCACTTTTACTAGAACCCTTGACCTCATAAGGCTTTTCAGTCGCTCAGGGATTCGACAAACACGCCTTTAAAAATCTATTGTAGATGCCATGCTACTTTGTCTTGTATTAGATATCACGCATATGTTTGTAACACTATCACGCTTATTTAATTTGATGACATAGATGACCTCGGTGGCATAATTTTTCAGTCATTGTCGTGGAAAACTTGGCCAAGTTAAGTCCCTCTTATAGGAAGTAACCGAAAGATACAACCAACTACACTCTCTTGATGTCTCCAGGTTAAGCAGGTCTCTGAGTCATACTTCTTTATAGTCTAAAGTCTTAAAAGACGGTGCTCTCATTTCTTTCATCTTATATTCCTAACTCGCGTGAGGAGACAACAGATCGTATTTGATAGGTTACTAATCTTACTTTCATAAGGATGCTACTGTTGGAGCGACTGTAATAGTAAGCATCTAACTTCATCTTTGAGCAATATGCTTGGCGGCAGTGAAAACAAATTAAATATTTTTCTTGCCATGCGACGTTAAAATATCCCATGGTATGGATACCATCTTGTACCACAAATGTGGTGACTAAATACGTGAGCAGGCTGCCACTTTTTGTATGTTTATGTAAATGTTGCATTTAATTTTCGAGGTAAAGTATAGTTCGTAATAAGTTTTCTTAAAAAGTGCATTATTTTCCTTAGGAAAATATTAGGAATGAGAAAAAACAATAAAATCTCAAGCGCACTTCATTAAAGCATCTTATCATATCACTTAGTTGAAAATGGTAATTTCTTGCAATAAGGACTTTTAACAGATTTTTCTAGAAACAAATCTCAGTAAAGTAGCTCTGACTTTTAATAATCTTGTGTATTTCTACTCTAAGCTTCAACGTTTAAGGAAAACCTAACACGGAAACCTATAGAGGCTTTCAGCAAGGAATTTCTTAAGTACATGTAAGAGTTCCAGTAGCTTGCACTGAACCAGCGTTGTATAAAGTAGATATACCATGTTTTAAAATATATTAGGTAAATACATACTTCTATGCTTAATAAAAATACAAAAAATCCACTCGGAAAAATATATTCAATTTTTATAAAATCAATATCAGGCATTTTTTAATTCGCACAATTTTGTACAATATACAATACATATTTAGTTTATTAATTATAATAAATTTTACAATTATTTTTCAAAGCTAAGTTATCGCGGTATTAAATGATGTCAACTGTAAATTATAATATTAATTAGAAATCTATTACAACGACTGCTTACATTTCAAGTCCTTGATAATTGTTATCAGCATTGTGTGAAGATTGAATGATCATGATAAGCATAACATCTTTATGTATGTACATAACTATATTTCTATGTGTATACTCTTACCATAGAGATTTGTGACTTAAGTTTTCTATAAACACATTTAATTTATTACTAATGAATTTTTAAATGGCATTGCTTTCGTATACATATGTAAGGATTCAAATCTTAACACAACGCTGAAAACAAATATTTTAAAGTAGTTTTCGTTTTATAAAGATTTTTGTGGTACATAAAATTAAAATATTCGCTTCGTATTCTGAGGTATCGTTACAAATAAATAGAAACTGCAATTTTGGACTAAAATAGTGATACTACTTATCCTATATAATTAACCATACAATCTCTAGCTACAATATGAGATAATTATTTTTAATAATATCTATACTGTACAACACTTTTAAGTCTCACAACAATAACATACACACGGCTGCGGAGAGCACCGAAACTTCAATATTACAAGTCCAGTTTGTTATCTTTTATACAGTAGTTTGATATGTAGTATGTACAGGTGTGTGGGGCGGCGGCGTCTCGACGCGGCGGAGGCAGTATCACAGGAGCGAGGAGGCGTAGTGCGGCACGGCGAGCGCCGCGCGCCCCCGTCACACCAGCGCGCTCGGCTTCACGTCCAGCCCGTGCTCCGGCGACCGACTGCCGCCGCCGCCCTCGCCCTGGCTGTTCTCTTCAGAGTCCGAACACGACTCGGAACTGCCCTTCTTCCCGCCATTGTGCGTCTTCACATGCTTAGCGAGGTGGTCAGATCGCATGAACCTCTTATTGCAGACGGGACATGCGAATCTTTTTTCCCCCGTGTGCGTTCGGAGGTGTCGTTGCAATTCGTCGGAACGTGTGAACCTCTTGCCGCAAAACAACCAATTACATACGAAAGGGCGCTCTCCAGTGTGCCAGCGCAGATGGGCCTTCAAGTGAGACGTTTTTCCGTATACTTTCCCGCAGCCGGGTATGTGACAACTGTGTATATTTTTCTTACGTAGGTGAGCTCCTGCCGGGCCGAGCCTTTCCGCTTCTTGACAGTTAGGGCAGTCACAGGTCGCTCGGCCGGCGTAGCGTCGTTGTGACCTTGGCGATGGTGCTTGTGCGGGAGGTGCCGGTGACCCCGGGGTGTGAAGGCCAAATGAACCTTGCGTGGGCAGCACTGATTTGTATGCATCTTGTAAGAGGTGAGGTGCAGGTGGTAATAAATGAGCACCTCCAGAAAGTGAATGTGTAAGCTGTGAGTAATCTTGTCCAGCGTAATTAGCCATTTGTCCTCCCACATCTAGCCATCCGCTGTGTACATCCCACCACGTGCTGCCGACTGCGCTGACTCCGCTCATTTCGGCGGCTTTTAATGCACCACTGCCGCCACCTCCTCCGACATTGAACGGCCACGATTCGTAGGGATGCCGAGAATACATTGATCCTAAACTAGCACTGGATTCGCTTTTACCGAGGAGTTGATCGCCCGACGAAGGGAAGTAGAGATCGTTGCCGTAGGAAGGTGCGGCGGCGCAGGAGGTGGGTGCGCGTGCGTACGGGGTGCAGGTGGGTGCTTGCGAGCGCGGCGTGGCGCCGGCTCCCGGGGGCGAGTGGGCGCCGGGACTCTTCTTCCACGGATGGAATCCCTTCCCCACGGCGGCGTCGGCCAGCGGCGGCGGGGATTTGCTCGACAGTTTGTTGCACTGGGCCGCCAACATGGCCAAGGGCGTGCCGCGTAAGCTCGGATGTTCCTGGAAAGAAAGAAAATGAACTTTTAATCACTTCGAACAAAAAAAGGTCAATTCCTTGTTCAGATTTAATTATCAGCCGACGGTCAGACCGTGAGAAGCTCTCTGAGTGTCGAACCAGATTTATAGTCTAATTTATATGAGAACCAGGCAGCGGCGTTTTACTGGTGCCCGAGGCTAACAGAAATAATATAAATAAATTATGAGGAGCTTATAGGTAGTGTATTTACAATTAGTCGGTACGGTGACAGGTCCGGCCGCTACCGCGCGGGAGCCTCAGGATGTCGTAATTAATAAATACTGCCTTTGGCTCTGTGCGTTGGTCCTACTTCGTCAGCGAAAATTAGTGTTATTTCTATTAACGCTTACAGAACATATTGGTATTGCGTTTGATGGCGTTGCGTAGTTGAGCGTATAATGTTTATTATGAGTTAGTGTTATTGAAAATTAATATTTTATAGCTGCATCCAGATAATGGTGTAACAAGCGAACAAATATTACATTGAATACTTTATCTGGACTAGTAGGTAATTCATTATTTGTATTGCGAACTAAACCATTTTTATACCCACCAGTGACAACATAAAATAATCCTATTAGCAACAGAAAACAGTTTTGCATACTACATTCCTACATGAGCAATATTCACAAAAGCAATCCTTTCCCAGTTGTTCACTTCACGTATCTAAATAAAGGTGAGAGTTGATGGAACATCCGGCCGGATATTTCACCCCAATATAAAACACAATGGCTCGATAAAAAAGTCCCATTGTAAGCAATATAATCCAAGGATCACATGATCGGGGGAGGAAGGGGAATGGGGACCGGCCACGCCCTGTATATTGTGATTGGCGCAGCTGTTGCGCGGTGTGTGCTCGCCCTTACAACTGTTAAATCAGATCCCAATACTAGATATACGGAATTGGAGGAATAACCAGTTTTTAAAGTATGTTGCCTTTGGTATGATAATGTAGCTGTACGTCGCGGTTTTCTGAGGTGGTAGTTGCTGGGCGTGTTCATACCACAAGCAACCTAAGCAAAATCGTGATGTATGAGTTCATAAGCAATGATGATTAATTTTATCATGAGACAGTCTATAATACATGGTTTTCAACGCTAACTAAAAAGCCTCGTAGTACAAGATAATTATAATCTAAACCCCTATTGGCATTAAGCCGATAAGTCGTGTGACTTAATATAGTAATAAGTCCACTAAGTTTAAGTCTATATATCATAAGTCTAATAAGAAGATTAGGTCCAGATTATGATACAACTGAATTAAGAGAAAGTGGTACAGTAAAAGCTGTATTAACGTTTCTTAATAGTGTTAATCGTGTAGATTAACATACGCTGATAAACTAATACTTCGACGTATTTATAAAAACTTCTCAATTTGTATGAAACGAGGCTAAACACATGATAGCACTTGATGATTGATGACTAACAATGTTTCATTTATAAGGTTTTTAGAGTGTGTAAGTGACGATCATATAACTCTCGACTCACAAAATTAATGTTTTGCAAAATTAAGATGTCCATTTTGTGTGTTTAAGCTGAGAATATAAATGACGAATGAAGACAGTAGATAGTGGGTAATTACGCGCAGTGTGTTATTACTACCTAATGTTTGATGTAGGCTAACAGCGGCATTCTAGTAAATAGAAATAATGGACCGACCCACTGCGCTATCGACGACGGGATCTACGGAGCTGAGTTGTAAATATGGCTGCGCTCTCAATTAGCCCCACGACAATTACAATTACCATAAAAAAATAATAAAGCGCCGCCAAATTGCGGCAGCGGCCACTTACGGCGCTCGTGTATGGGCCACAGCCGCGCTATTTGTTTTGTGCCGTAGAAATTACATTCAACTCTTTTTATGTATTTCAATCATGGAAATAGTACTAAAAGAACGACAAATATATTTTTCCATTCAAATACTCTGAATGTCATAATGTAAAAATTATAAGTGATATAAAAACGACACGTCACACATTTACGAAAGCTATTTCATAGCAATTTAAAATAATAGGCATTAGACGATGAGAGCTGTGGAATCAATGCGAGCCGGGCGGACGCGACGGACGGCACTGAAATCATAATTACCCTCGGCATTATGCTCCATTTGGGCGCGGGCCGAAACAGAGTGATATCGAGAGTAATTGGTCGTCAACTCGCCGGTTCGCCCGCGAGATTGGATCAAAGCGCGGATGACGCCTCTGAGCCGACTCAATGGCGCCACCTCTGTATAATACAACGCTGATGGCCTTTTCCTTGTCAAAAATGACGAAGATCTTTTTTATAAAAAATGTTGAGAGAAAACGAAATGAAATTACCTAATGTGAACACGAAATTGTGGTGTAACAGCCAGGTAGTCGACACAGCCGGCGAAGTTGTGAGGCGAGATATCACCATCAGTGACGAAATAAACGGATTTGTTAAAGAAGAATGGGTTTTAATCTCCATCTGACGGTTATGAAGGTGATCTACATTCGCAATTGTAAAAGTTAAGCTTCTTGATTCATTTATTTTTGCAACAATTGTGGTTTTAATGACGCTGTTAACCTTGGGCATGCACGTGTGCCAAAAGCACTATTATGCGGATCGCCGTTCGTCCACAGATTAAATTAATAGGTGCATGAACGAGGCCACAGCGTAATCGAATGCATTTTAGCATTTTTGTTTCGTTATCGACATTTTAGAAAGGAGATCGGAAGCATAATAAAGTTAATAAAATTTATTTATAAGATAATAAATTTCCATGGTAAGAAATAAGGATTAAGGTTTAATCTGTCTTATAAAAAAGAGAAGCATATTTCATTCCCACAGCTCCGTGTGGATTTATCACTGATGGCTCTAAATCTTCACATCGGTTTCACGAATGCCGATTTAAAATTATCTACCAAAATTATGATGAACCAAAATGAATATTCAAGCGAAACGCTTAGCGCTCGACGTGTTATTAAGATGATCGTGAAGTCGTTACCGACGAAATTGTATTTCATAAAATTCATAACTATACTTATGAGCTAATATTTTTTCGACAACACATTATTGAAAATAATGAAACTTATCTTTACTCTTACTATTATATTGTACACGATAATCATATTGATCGCTTGATTTAATGCGTCATGTATTAACATTGTTCGCGCGTTCGTGACGTCATTATTGAAATGTCAATTATTTTATAACGAACTAGCGACTTTACCTCGCTTTGCCTGTTATAACTTATATGTGCATTTTGCCTTGGTATATCATATTTAGGGGCTTTTAAAGTTTTTATATGTATAATCGACTAGCTTCATAATTTAGGTTCATCTATGATGATATGTTTATCTATGATTCCTTTGCATAACTAAACTAGTAACTTAAGTTAAGTGCGTTCGTAGATACACGATCAACCCCAAAATTAAATTTGTAGGCATACTGGTATGCAAATATTTTTTTACAAGTTAATTTTATAAAAACCGATTTGTTAAAGTCTGCTCAAGCAAATATGGTATATAACTTTTTTATAACCAGGATAATTAAACGAAATATATTCTATGTGGACTTTAAGGACACGAAACATTAAACAATGGCCCATTATGGAAATCGAGTTCTATGACATTAACATGTTCATGAATAATATCATCATTATAGTAGAGTCATCAAGGATATTGTATTTTTTCCTTCACCTCTTACTGCAAGTCTATGTAGTAAGTGCGTTAACAATGTTGCTCGTAAGTCGTTATAAGTCCTTCCACGGTAAACAAATATTTAATCATAAAAACCGAGAAATTTTACAAAATAACTATTAGGTCGACTTATTCTTTTAAAGTTATTACTCGATAGTTATGGGCATAAATTCTAAAAAATAAAGACTATTTAGTGTAATGCAGTAATGTATGTATATAAAAGTATGTACCCATATATGTTTGTATCACTCCATTACGTCCTATTACCGGGCACGGTCTAGTAGTTAATGTAAAATAAAAGTTTCAAATCTTATGGCAGAGATGTCAGAGGGGTATCTATGTGACTTTTGGGTGTATTTACTTATTTATAAATTTTATAACTTTATTCTCACTCTTTTAACTTTGCAGATATATTATCAAAGTTTAAACCCACTTCGTCAGACAGTGAGCTCAGTCGACAAAGTAAATTGTCGATCGCTAATTGCACAATTAGGGAATTATCGAGTTAATTCCGGGTGAAACTGTACCCGGCGGCGGTCGTCGCGACGCCTCTGAATACGACCCCTTAATGCGTCCCCTCGGATACCATTCTAATGCAAACTAACCTATTTTGAATTTACAATTTATGACGCATTGTTGGTTTTGATGGTTTTGCTCAGTTTAAATTTGTTACAATAAATGCTTGTGAGAGCTTCTAGAAAGATGAGGGTGAACGAGAATCACAATAAGCTGCCATGAGAAGATGAGCGAAGGCAGTTTTTATTACATAGAGTATAACAGTAGAAATAGAGTATATAAAGTATTATGTATACACAGCATTCTGTGCTATTAAGTCTTGAGGGTATATAAAATGTGACAATCTCCTTAAGGCAATCGGTAAGAAAGAGGTTGTAAGACGGCTGCTGGTTCGTTAACGGATAATAATATGATATTTTGAATTTGATACATAGCAACGACATTGTATAGTAAGAATACTTCCTGACTGATTTATGATGCTATGTTGCAATAATAATATTTTTTACCAATTTTCATATTAATAATTCAATCTATGTTAAATCATAGGGAATTATCTAAATACGTCTATATTGTGTCAATAATTTCTTATGTTGCTTGGTCATATACATTTTTCATATGATTAAATATAATCAGTCATCAGGCATATTAAAATGTCACGTTTTTATCATCTTCAATTATACCAAAAGACTCTTTCAATTTTAATTTGTCAACATTACTCTTTAAATGAAAATACGCCTCGAAATTGATTGGTGTGAACTGTGAGTAAATATTTATGAACATTAAAAAAGGTAATATGATAATATAGATTACTCACTTCTGAAAACAGAGGCAGATGTGGCACCTCATTTGACTTTAAACAAACATGGCCAACGCATTATAGAACACAATTTACGCGAGTCTGGTTAAAAATGAATAATCGTCGGCTCATACGAGTTCCTTCCAATTAATGAGGCAGGAATGACATCAAATTACAGAATAATTCACACAGGCTTGTCGTTAATAATTACGAGGAGGAACATTAGCAGCGCAAGGGTTGACTTTGTGTGTCATTTGACGCTTGGAGGGGAAATATTGATCGGCTCTTCCTCAAATAATGATGATTGCGCCTTTAAATAAACGACACTCGTTTTAAAAGCAATCCTATTTCAGCATCTTTAAATGCTCTTTTAAAACAGTAAAAATTGAGTTCTGTTAAGTCGTAAACAAAATATACACGACGGATCGTAACGCGCTTAAACTAAATTCAATTATGACGAATATGTTTAATTATGTTTTAATAGTGCCATTATCATAATGTTTAAAATACGGCAATATAAATGAAAAATGGTTTCACTTGCAATAAGTTGAAATAAACATTCGTAATAGCATGTATTTAGTTTATGCATCTGCAAGGTAAAGTGCAAGAAATAATAAAATATTTTCGAATTCATATTTACGATGTTAACACTAGCAATGCATTACAATTATGGAAATTTACGGCTCTACACTTTTATTCCGGGCAAGTTTAAGCTTATGTATTATTAAAATAACGCCAGTTTTAGTTATCATTTCATATGAAAAATCAGTAACTTATATTTTCATAAAGAATACTAATTGATTTATGTTGTCAAATAACAATTGCGATTTATCAAAATTCATTCTTAGATATTTTTGTCAGATTGGCCGTCTCGCTTCTCAAATTCTGTTGTCAAATAACTCAAGTGGTATTAAATAAACTATAATGTTGCGGTGACATTATTTCCACATCAAGTGTCATCTGCTGACACGCAAGCGGAGCTGATGTGGCTTTCGTTAACTACAGCATTGGGTCCAATAAATTGGTTTGTGTTTCAACAATTTCGAATATATTTACCTAAGCTTTTTGATTGTATTTGCTTAATGTGCTAGTTTTAATTAATTTAACTACTCTGAACGACTAATAAGTCGCTATAACTTTCAACCTTCATGCTGCTCTTTAAGGGAAACCTTTTTATGAAACTCAGAAGCAACATAAAAGGAGACCTCTAGGAACTATTTGTATTTCGAATAAGTTTTTGGTGAACATTCATTTGACACATACGTTCTGTTTATATGGAAAAGTGTAAATATTGTGGTTTACACAGTTTTTATAGGAGTAAGATGGCGTCAATCGTCCTATTTAAATATTTTACTTCAATCTTTTGCCTTCGTTTGTTTATTTTATTTACTCCTCTACATAGTAAACTATAAAAATTTAGCAAAACATGATTTTAAAAGAATAAAATTGAAAATGTAGTTCAACAAATGGCAGTTTTATCGCTGGATGCGATTTCTTCCAGACATCGTAGGATGGACTGGAATGTATAAGAAAATAGAGCTTTAAGGCAAATTTTGAAACATTTACATTCGCAGCATGATATTAAGAGACATGAGAAAAAACAGTACCTACTAAAACAGTCGTAATCAAGGTTTATAAGGACCTCAATGTTTGCAAGCGATTATTATTATTAAAGTTAGTATTTATAATCGCAGGAACAGGTGCACCGGGATATATCAACATCTAGGTTAATTATGTTATTATTCAATTATCGAATAGTTTTATAGTGCTGTGGTACAATTTATAATTCCATTCGAAGAACTCAATATTATTTGTAATCAGGCCAACCGGACCGCTCACTAGAATGATTCTATTCTCTTTACATACCTACATATGTACACAGCATATATTTTTAGAAAGAAAACAACTTAAAAAATTGTATGTACTCAGTACGACACATTATGCTAGTCTACTTCTCATTCTAATGATTGAGAGAAACATCTATGAACCTGTATATCTATACTAATATTATAAAGCTGAAGAGTTTGTTTGTTTGTTTGTTTGAACGCTAGGATCTCAGGAACTTTTTCGATTTGAAAAATTCTTTCACTGTTAGATAGCACATTTATCGAGGAAGGTTATGGGCTATATAACATCACGCTGCGACCAATAGGAGCGGAGCAGCAATAAAGAATGTTTCAAAATCGGGAACATTTTTTCCTTTTTGTGAGCTTCTGCTGCGTGCGCTGGAGAAACGGTTAAAGTTTCGCTAAAATAATGTATGACAGAATTGTTTCCCTTTAAAAGTTCTAAAAAAAGTCCGCGACAGCGTATGTCTATCCTTTATGGTTGGCTCACTATAAGGTTTTTTATCCTAACGAAATTGATTTTAAAATAAAGCATTATTTGTGAAGGTGCTTTTATGAATATGATATTAATCCTTATCCAAATAAATACGTTATTCATTACAAGTACTTAATACAAAATAAATTTGTCCTTTACATCATTTGATTTTAATGAGTATCTTAGAAGATATCGCAGTTTCAAAATAATGATCAAGCGTGCAGTAATGATACTCAAGGCGTTGACCGGCGCGTTACGGTTTCACGTTTAAACAATTTTACCGATTTGTATGACTTTTGGTATGGAATGTAAATAGAACTGTGAGGAGTAAATAGACTAAAACTTTTTTTCTTTTTGAACTCAACTCTGTAGCCTGCGCGGACGGAGTCGCGGGCAAAAGCTAGTTGATTATATGAATCAATATATATCGCTTGCAATAGCAGAAAATCTGTGAGAGCTCATCACAAATTCTCTGAAAGAAGTTGGGGTATGAAGTAATATATGTATGTGTGTCATAGGTAAAAATCCCAAGCTTCCAATTTAAATAGATTAATCCAACGTATTATTTTGGAAACCTTCTTTTTGAAAATTAAAACACTTACAAACTGTAACTTAAAGGATTGATATAGCAAATTTAAATCAACAATACGTCCCTCAATGTCAATGATGAGTCAATAAAACGTATCGGCGCCAAAAAGTTCGGTTGTGTATAATAAGGGCTGTCTGCGTTGTAGAAATGTGGTGATGGAAGGCGTGAAACCGCGCTAGTTACGCAGGTCATTAGGCCGCCCCGAGCCACATGACGCTCCTCAAATTGAGCCGAAACAAATTATTTATTTAAATGGAAATTATCGTGACCCGACGCCGACGTTCCGACGCATATGTGTTTAATTCGACCAACATGTGGCGCAAATCAGTTTTTCATAGCCAAGTCTAAGGGCTAAATGTTTCGTCTTTGATTTATATTAAGATGTGATAAAATAAAATATCAAAATAAATAATTGATCTTGGTATAAATATTGAAAAAATGTGAACAAAAACACATTTACATTTTATGTCGTAAGCGCTACATTGGATTCTAAATTATTTTCTGAAATCCAAAATTTCTTCAAAACTTTTCTTAAAAGAGAGCCTATAAAAACTAATCTAAACCCCAAAAATTAAAAATTATTTATTGAAATTAAAAGTTAATATTTTGATATAAGTAAAGTTTGATACGTGCTTGATATATTGTGATAATGTGTCGGACATGGTCGCGGGCGCCCACTCGCTGTCCGACATTAGCCCGAGGGCTCCGGTGTCCACTGTAGGCCCTACCCCGCTTTTATCGACCGACGCAACAGCTCTGTGGACTTCTATCTCCTCTAATAACAATTTATGCGTGCGATAAACTTGCACGCCCAACTTCAAATAATTAAAGATAAAATTTTATTACACGCTGCTGAGGTATTATTTAAATTAAATGGTATATTGTTAGTTATTCAGGTTTACCTCATTTGCCTTTAAACAAATGGCCAATAAAAGTAATAAAATAATTACTCGAGTTACTTCGCAGAATTTTATCTTTTTCGCTTTTTGCAGTTTGCCAATCACATAAGGGACCATTTTCGGCCCAATAGTATGATTTCCACATTTACCCACACCACTTTTGCTTCACCGTAAAATGTGGAAACAAATGTCTTTAATTTTTTTCTTGAGTCCAATAAAAAGTGTTACTACTCATTAATCTCCGCGTAAAAGTTCGTCACTTACAAACGACGAAACAATACGATATAAAAGCGTTACAAATTTCTCCTAACGTATCTCTTCAAAGCGTAAAGCATCTCAAAATCACTATACAATGGCTTTAATTTTTTTCTCATTTCGAAATAGTCAAGTTTGGATGTCAAAACGTCTGCCTTCGTAATATACCAATATTTTGCGTGTCGGAATTTGTTCCAAAATATTAAGGTGACTGTCGGCCTTCACTGGCCGGGACCAGATAATAGGTGTACCAATTTGAGAAACCAGTTTCCAGCATGATAAAAACAACCGACGGACGAAACAAGCCACATATTGAGGCCTTTGTTCTGTCTACGTAGTACGTTACAGGGAAAATTACACATGTCTATGTAACAATGTATACAAAAATGGATTTTAAATTACTCTCAATGTAAGTGTTTCAGTAAACTGCGTTAACTGTATTACGATTCGAATGATAATTCTTCAATTAGACTTATACTTTAGATTGCTAACTGATAGGTTATCAACTATGTAATGCAACACCTCGGTCGTTACATAATATCACTATAGCTACAATGTTGAAGGCATTTGTTCGCAAACCTGTGTAGTCATTTTTGAATTAATTCAACTCAAAAATAAATAATAGTATATTCACTTCCTGTATATGATTGCACTAAATATGTCAGCTGTTTCAATCATAATTCAACTTTCTAGTGACATAAGCTTGATATTTCAAACAAAACAGTTCAATATACATTTTTCTTTTTTACATGTCGCAACAGCTGTTGGCAAGGCGTATTAAACCTAGCCTCCAGATATAAAAGCTGAGCAATTATTTTGTGAGGAATAATTACGTCACAAAATTGTTCATTGAAGTAGAGCTGTGAGATGAGTTTAAGGTCGCGTCGCAAACGCGCATGCAGTTGCGTGCACGTCGCTCCACATCGCCGTCGGCTTCGTCTCTCCGCCGACACTTCCAAGAAACAGTCGTTAAACTCACGTATTTTAGGTAGCAACTTAATTCCAGTAATTTTCAATGAAATTATTATAATTATATCCATTTATACCGCAGTAACAAACAAATAAAATGTTTCGAAATAACACCAAGAACGTAAATCAGTTGTCTTGCCGATGCCGCAAGTTCTAAACACATTTCTAGAATTACTAAACTTTGTTTATGTTTCTTTTAGTCGTATGTATCTTTTAGCTACAAGACAATGATAGCTTAAAAGCAATTAAGCTGACACTGAAAGGTTCAGTTTGAAAGTGAAACCGCAGCGACACATGTCAACAAAAGCAAAGGTGGTCGTTTGACATTTCATCCGGTACGTATTGCCATATAATAGCACAAAAATGTTTCCAATGGATGCGGTAACGTAATTTTCCCCGAGTTGTGTTACACATTTTTTACTTTTAACCAATTGAACAGCATAGTATATTAATTGCTGAGAAAATTACCGACGCACAAGCCCCGAGGGCCTAAACCACAAAGACGGCGCTGCGGCGTAGAGCAGGCGACTCATAAAAACGAACAATTATTATGCATTCAACTCTTTGCTCCTCACCAATTATACCTTAGACTACGATTTCTATAATTCTCCTTTTTCGTTAGCAGAATGATTACTCCGACAACTAATTATGTGTTACAGTTAGACACACTAAACATTTAAAGTGTTTTCATTTATGTTACAATGTTACTGCGCTGTTTTACGGTTGCGGTTTGTCGTGGCGCACCTATATTTTAAGGATTTCTAATTATTAATGGTTAATATGAAGTATTCATTAATAGGTTGAATTTTAATCGCTATAATATTTTTTATTTGGACAGAAATGACCCCTCATTGCTGTAATGAAAGGATCATCGTTCGCTTTAAGTAGTAGAGTTGTGAATCATGTTACATAGTAACTTTTGCTTGTCGAGCGTTAAACGCAATACCCGTGACTAACCGACTTTATGTTTTTTAGTAGTGAATGAAAAACAATACAGCGAGCGGTTCAAAATCTCTTTTACTGAAATAGAGTGTATAATCTAAATATTTTTTACTATTAGACCACATTCAAATTTGTCAATGGATTTCGAATAGATATATTTCGAAAGTTTGGAAGGGTCCAATATTTCGCAACAATAGCAACAATTAGATAATAAAACAAAAGACTGTAATTCGGCGTCACGAGAAGAGGTGATGCGGAACAATTGCGAGGAGATAGCAGACGATTACAAGCCGCTGAGTGTTCAATCGTCACGTACTCGGCGCAGAAGAACAAAGCCGCACCAAACAATTGAACGGCCACAAAAAGTCCCATAATTCAATTTGCATCCCGCTAGATGAATATAATCGTAGACGCTAAGAAGTATCGGCACGATTACAAGCCGCGGGCGCTCGGTGAGAACCGCTTTCGCCGCTTTTCAACACTTCTGCGAATCGATTAGGTGTTGTTTCTTCCTGTGATTGTATCGCTTATTATCGTTTTAACTCGCATTTGGTACGTGATACGAGTACCTATAACTACAGAGCTGTCATTATAAATGCAGAATATTATCAGAACATTTATAAAAATAGCCAAACACGTCGAGGTATGTATAGATATTTCTTTTACGTTCAGGTCAACCTACTGACCATACATCATTTGCCTTTCAGAAAAAAATTATGATTACACAGAATTAAAATTTTCGAAAAGTTTTTAGTCTATTTTCAAATGGCCAGAACCTGATCTAAATACCATCCAAAATATCTATTGAATGCGCTCCTATCTCACGAACATTGGCACAGCAAAGTGTTGGAGAGTGTCGCAAGAATGTTCTAATTTACAAGTTGTGGCGGTGCGTGTCGATAGACGACATTGGGTCCGGCGGGTTGTTGGGCGCGGTGACTCGCGCATTATTATGATAATGCGCCAATGCGGGCGGAGTCGATTGTATCGCGCCGCTATCCGCTCTCGTAACACAATTGAATTAGCATAGCGCAGCGTCGGCCGCGGCGGGCGGTCCTCGCCACGCGACCACCAAAGTACATCTTTCATTTTAGATTCGTTCGTACAACGGCCAATATTATTCGTGCCATTTCTGTTTTAGTACTCTATGGTATTTTACTGTGTGTATATTTGGGTCAGTGTATACCAATTACTAACACACTTTTGAGATAGAGTTTCACTATTCTAAGTAAAGAAATTTTTAATGAATTAAAATGTGATTTATGATGAAAAACATTATAAGGAATCCGACATACTCAAGAAAATTTGACAGAGCCATTCGTAATTTGTTAGCCAACGATCAACATAAACGTAAACGTAATCTGGTATTTTGATTTTTAAAAACAAGTCGTCGAAATTAAAACTAATGGAAGACTTTCCACTTTCACAAAGCCCGAAATATACAAAAAAGTAATGCAATCGCTTTCCTAATGGAATTGACTTCCAACTTCCAACTCAACTTCAGCTAAAACCATTTAACCTTGCAAATGCTATACCACACACGAGAGCAAACCCAACAAAATGGTTTCTATAAGCAAGCCGCACATATTCTAGGTAAATTGTGCTAATAGCCACATGTCTGCGTCCGGTGGCCACTTGCTGTTGGCTTTATGAATGAGGAGCAGTGTTCGCGTTGAATGGACTGACCGCAAAGACCGCAACGCAACGGTCGTCCAGCGCAAGGCCGTTTCGAACATAGCTTACTGTAATTACTGTAACTATAGCGGCGTGGATGTAGGAAAGTTGGGATGGCTAATGTGGACATGCTAGCAGTGTAAGTATGGGATAAGCGTGGCTGTTATTCGTGCTTCTTATTTCGGTATATGATGTATTTGTTAAAACTTGATTTTTCGCCCATACGGAAAGTAGTTTACAAAAGTCAAAAGTCTAGTTTTTACTCAGCGGTGGTCATAATTTTTTTACAATAAATTCAAGTATTTGTGGAATTGTAGTAGGTACTTAAATACTCATTTACCTAATACTTTACATGCATGTGAATGTGTATTTTTTTCTAGACTTGGAAAATCAACTCCCTATAAAAATATTTCATGTTAAAGACAATTTGTACTAGCAATTCAAAATAAAAAGGTGTTTTATTTCAAATAATGATTTGATATATAAAAATTTCTTCTAAATAGCGTACTACTACTCAACTTGACCTTTAACTAAACCAGTAAACATTGAAAAGTGTGTACCTAATGACCCCCACACTTGAGACTGTGTTCGTCAATTGTAAATAGCCGTCAGTGTCTAAAACTTGACAAACTCGGCGAGTGTGTTTAATGGCCACGTTAGCAGAGGGAGCTCTGTGGGCAAATTGCAACCGGAAAATTTACACGTAAAAGCCGGATGCTGTTGTAAATAGTCGCAATTTCCGATATATCTTATAATAGATTTAATGGGACGCGCGCTCGGCTTTAACAGTTCGATTTAAAAATATTTTATTGTATAGCTATGATGTGTCTGACTAATGTTCTAACCAGCGGTGAAGATTAACAATTTCCGTTTTAATATTCATAAGGGACGAAATGTATTTATTTGGTGTGCATAATCGGTAATTTTACATGCATTATGGGTATTTTATAAATCTTAAATCTTGAAACTGATACTCATATTGCAAGTTTCTAAAAATATATATATGTGCCGACATCACGAGCATTCCCATACGTCGGAAACAGAAGTGACAGTCACTGTGAGTTATAAACAATCCGTTGTTATGGTGATGTGATAACTGAGATTCGGCGTGGGACATGAATGGCGCTATCGGTGTCGGCGCGCTGCGTGCGCGGCGGGGGACGGCGGCGCCCTGCCGCGCCCGGGCCGGGGGGCCGCCGCGACCACCGCCTATCTTTGTACTCCTGCTTAAGTGTTAAATTAATTGTTTCTCGCGCAACCACACCAACCCTCGACAAACGATAAGAACAACCGCGCTCGTCATCCACTCTCGATGTCTACCCACTCGTCGTCGATGAGTGCCGCATTAGCCTCGTATTTCAACACATCGCACATGACAGTGGGACAAAGAAGTTGCCGCTTCTTAATTTTTTTCACCCGGTAGAGAGCATTAATTAGTGGTGCTGCATCTTTGAAAATAACCTTCTCTGTTGTCGGGCCATCAGATATTGACAGGGCGCGCGATGACGGCGCTGACGGACGGCGGCGGCGCCTCTGGCCCCGTGACTTGCACCTCGCCTTCATTACGTGCCTCCGCGCCGCTCGCCGCACTAACAAGCCGGGCTAATGCAATGAGTTGCAAAATCCTACTCCGTCATCGATTCCAACTCGATTCTTTATCATTCGAATGTTATCTTTTTCACAAACACACAGGACGCATATTGTGTTGGCAGAGGCGGCGGTCGAAATATTCCAGGAGCCGACTAGACGGCTCTGATGACATTAATGAGTCCGAACGATACTTTAAAATCTCCGAGGACTGTATTAGTTTCTTTTACGGCGCACATGACCGAAGACCTCCATTAACTGGGGGCGGAAACAACAAAGGAGTTTGAGGGGCCTATTGAGAGTAATCATTGATGTTGATTATAGCGGCGACCTGTGAGACACTGCATCGAATCCGTGCTCACAGTATTTGTTTACACGTCATGCCGTGACAGATTACTTTTCTACCGAGATTCAAGATAAATATTGCTAATAGATCAGATACATGTGTAAGATAAACGAAGGGTGCTATTTTAAAGTTGGTTTCTTTTTGTTTTTACAAAAAAATATTATTTATATTTTTGTTAACTAATATTGTAATAAACAGCTATGGAGCCGTATTTTATACTACCGTAGTATTAATTAAATTTACTATATTAAAAAATTCAATTGCAAGACTGTTTATATAATAATTATTAAAACAGGTTTTCGTTTTCCACTTTTTGTGTTTAAGGAATTGAAAGAATTAAACTTCGTACCAAAGAATCTTTATCTACAGCTAAGTAAATTTTAGTACCTACTATAGTAGCTTATTTAGACTATTTAATTATACCCTAATAAATCGTGGAGTCGTAACATTCAACCCTTTGTGAGTTGTGACGAAGTGCTTGTCTATACCGGGCTTGTTTAGAGGCCCATATGTCAAATGTTCGCCGTTCGTTCACGGACATTTATCTCTTTAACGAGTTCACACATTTACCCAGCTCACTGAGAATAATGGAAGCGAACATCGGTATTTACAAGTATCGAGTAATGGGCATATTTCTGATAACTAGAGACCGGGTTACATGTCATTGCAAATGTATGTATGTATGGTTTTGCAAATTCATTTCGTTTTCATCGACCATTGCATATTTGGGCTGATATGTGGTAATATTGCAATTTCCCTACATTTTTAGGTATGTTACGCTATGGATAAGTGTAAAATTAACAATTTACTTATGGCTAAACGGGAGTCCGTACTGTCGTTGCTCGCTTTGAGCAAAATCTTTGAGAAAAATACTTTTGTGATCCACAAATATTTGATTCGTGCCTGGATGTTTGTGATATCGATAGCTCTCTCGGAGTTTGTGATACCCACGACAAAGGACTTGCATTCTAGTGTGGGGTCAGAATTATGCATGTACTGTTGGGTGAATTTATTATTTATTTATTTTATTTAGATCCGCTATATATCAAAAATATAAAATAATTGCGTTATTAAAGGTTATAAATACAACTCCAGGTCGCAGCAAAAAAAGTATACCCAGCCGCACCACTTTTGTTTCGAGTTAGTATTGTAATTGTTACTCGCCTGTCGACACTCTAATTGGGTCCTATATATTTATATACTATTTCCACCATGTGAAAACACCTTGCTTATATAAATAATAAAAAATAATAAAAGCCATATTATAAAAGAAATTGGGGTAGTTGATTTTATACAGCAAATTTACATGATGACACTGTTATGTGATTCTTAGGTGTGTAGTCCGCCAACCCGCACTAGGCCAGTGTGGTGGACTGAAGCCGGAACCGTTTCAAGCAATGGGGGATATATGGATTTAAAATGATAATGATAATGACTGATATATTGGTAGGTACTGCTAGCGATGAAAAATTCGTGACTACCCTAATGTGTGATCTAGGAAATTAAATAATAATTGTGTCTTCGCGCGATGATAGAAATTGCCTTTCCTGACATCTATCAATCTGTGAGACTCAGACCCCCTAGATAATAAAAATCCCAGCATCATGATAAACATATGAATTATACATAAACGACTAACTGTTTAAGCCACATCCAATCGAATGGTAGACATAACCGTCGTCTATTGAGAAATGCAGCCACGTCAATAATTATCGAGCACGTTTAACGGTTCAAAATTAACATCGGTGAGGCTAACAAGCTGTATTAAAAGGTTATTTGTGGTCGGGGCAGGAAACTGCAGTTGGCTTGCGGTCGGGCCGTTTTTGTACGTTGCGTGGCGAATGTTAAAGCGTTTTTAATAAGCTATTGCAGCGATTACACGCGCTGTAAGCGCTTCACGGTGTCAATGGCGGCTGAGGTAATCCTCTAGCGGCCGCGTGGGATGTGGTTTGCTTATGAAATAGCACTGGGGAAAGGTGAGGAATATTTTCTCTTGCGTTTACCTGTAGTATGGGTTAATATTTTTGCTATTACATTGGTTTTATTTAATTTAGAAATATGACTGGAAAACGGCAAAAATCTTATTCCTTCTTACGCGTGATTTTTAAAAAAGTTGATAAAATATGAGTGTACAAATTTTCGGTTGGATAAAGAGGACTGAAGATCGAGTCCAGTGGCGTGCCTATCTCCAGCAGTGGACGTGAGAGAGGTTATAGATAAAAAATAAGTTGTTTAACAGAACCGAATCTGGCTAAATTAAAGTATGATTAACAGAAGCCAAGTAAACTCAACCGCAAAATCACCTAAACACAAAACAATGAGATTTAAAGCGCAATAAATCTGCAATACCGTGCACGGACAGATTTGCACTTCGTCAATTTTTTGTCAACATTCCCCATCGGGCCCGTATGCGTTCCTAACATTGTTAAATTTGTCACAGACGGCTCCGAGACGCGCGATGGCTTGCGAGAATTCGAATTATCTGTAATACATGCCATTTGAAGCACTGTTGCATAGATTTGAGGTCATAAATGTTTTTTTTTACGTAATAATTCGGTTTTTGGGAGAAAAAAGTTTTTGAAACTAGATTTGATCTCAAAACAGAACTTAAACAAGAAATATTAAATTCTTATAGGTTCTATTATCGTTATATTTAAAAGAAGAAAAACACTTTATTTTTGAACCAGAAAAGTGGTAGAACCATGTCATAGTAGTCATTTTACTAATACCTAAAGACCTAATTCAGTAAGAAGTAAGTTACAATTAATATGTCGTTGGTTAAATATACATTTAACAAAAACGATATTCTCCATTCGGAAACTGAACCCGCAGCCTCACCCAATATTCCCGTGGGTTGTTGAACGTTCGAGAAGAATGTTTACGGAGCAGTAAATATCGTTTCCCGACAGCTTCATTTAAATACCTTTTGTCAATGAACGGGTTAAACACGTCGGTGGTGCGATAAAAAAGAATTATGATAGGGCGCTGTCGCCACCGGTACAAGCGTTTTATTTTTTCTCTAATTGTTTCATGCGAGAAATATTTTAATTAGAACGCTACTATTTTAGGCGTGATTTGAACATGTGGCTTGTCTTTGGGCGTTTATTTTTATCGTCTCATGTTGACACATGAGTATTTAAGTATTGTTACATTTATGTTAATTGTCGCTTTGATTATTAATAGGTTACATTTTCAAGTTATGCATTTTCACAATTCTCTGAGATAATGAAAAATCTTCCTTGATTGCTATATATAAATGTGTATGTATTAAATATACATTATCAAACTCAAATCTCATAGTAAATTGAAATTCTAATATGAGCAGCAAACCTGCAAAGTCAAGATCGTCCTACGCACTATCATTAAAGCAATAAAATAATTTGCTCGCAGTAACAGACTGTAATATCGATCACACACGTCGACATTCTATTCAAAAAAGTCACAGCTGAAGAACAAATTGCCTTTATATTACCCAGGATAATGAAAATCACTGAGAGAAAACCAACAAGGATTATGGTAAAGTGATTGCAACAGAGCTGCGACGTAATAACCTGCATCAATAAATAATACATTCTATCAAGCAAATTGTCACATGCAAAAACGAGGACTGGCCGTCTACACTAATGGCACTAGAGGAAGAAAAAGTTCCTTTTTTAAAACCTCAACTTTTTCTAAGTGGCCAAGACTTAAGTTTAATCCTTCGTGTTAACTGTCACACAGCGTATCAAAAGTGACAGATCTCGAGTGCGCATTGTCGTCTAAGCTAATGCTATTTCGCCGTCCATTATTCCGGATTTGTTGAATTTGCTAACGTCCTCGTAGCGATGACAATACAAAAAGCTTAATCCCCACAACAGCCATTTAGGGCTATTACAAATAAAAGTTTGTCGGTTGTCGGTCGTCGGTCGTCGATTCGGCTCAATGCCACAATGGCCATTGACGGGACTTCACGCTGCGCCCGCTGTGAATGGGCCAGCACCAAAAAAATCTATTAGACACGCATAATGGTTTTGATGTGTGGAGCTACGCGCAGACTAGGTGATAGTTTACGATTTGCTTATACAAAACTGAATTTTACGATGTATTATAACAAATTCTGATTGTCTAGCAAAAAAGCAAAAGACAACATCGTTTTTTTTTCAAATCACTATGTTTCAAATAAATGAACCCTTCTGAATCAATTGCGACGCCGTTTTGTGTGCATGATCACACTACTGACTTTACCTTCCAAGCTAACTTATAATATGAAAAATTACTGTCAGTCCTAAAATAAAAATATTCTGCTACTTCTAGTTATGGATGAGCATTACAAATAATAATCTAAAATAAAGAAGCGCAATACATAAATCTGTTACCGAAGTAAAAGAACTATAAGTTCTATTGGTACGAATTCTATATCAAAGTGCTGACATGTTGAGATACAATAGTAATAACGCTACAGTACTTTCGAAGCGAGAGATCCGTATCAAAACAATCCAATAATAAGATGTTTAAGATATAATCTATTTAATTTAACACCGGCTCCGTACAGCGTACATAACAACGAACAATGCGTTATTGTTTTCCATTACAATATTATATTCGATGTAAAATATACCATAGAACCCCAGATTCATAAATTGACGAATTATCTGACGGCACCGCATACGTTTGAAATTCGAAATGTTGACAGCGCGGAAACAATGCGAATTGCGTTCGGATATTTGTCTCGCAATCGATCGCGCCTATCGATTACAAACACAATCGATTGTTTAATGCGATTGAACGCGCTTTGACAACAGTCGAATCCTATTCGTATAATTACAAAGGGGTTATGAATGTCGTTTATTGATTGTTATGAAATGTGCGCCTTTTTGCTGTTTTCAATGGTATGCAATTGTTATTGTTCATAACGCTTTATAGGGGGCCTTTTATTATTAATGCCAATAATAATTGATGAAGTTAGGTATTGCTTAATGGAAACAGGGAATTTTAAATCAATAATATGTTGCATGAGAACATATAATAAAAAGTCTTTTTATAAGTCTTAGTTCATATTAGCCCCGATGTCAGATTGGGATATAGGTATTGAGCCTGCAATAGTTTACCATCGTTATAGATATAGAATTGTTTTAGATATATGTAGGGCAGGAATCTATATAAATGTAGCTAATAATATTCTCCTAATTTTAAATTGACTTTTGCTTATGTGTCGACGCATTGTTTGCTTAGAATTGTGTATATCAATTTTGTAAACATTAAGATTGCAGTATACAATATAGATAGTAGTAGAAACAGAAAGATAGCACAAACATTTATTCCAAACGTGGATCAAATCACGTCATGTTTTACAGGCTGGTTTCAAACCAACTGCTCGACGGGGGTTGTCAAATGGCTACTTGAAAAGTTTTATAAATAAATCACTGACAAGATACATTTCCGATATAAGTATATTTTATGCCCTTTTTTTTAATATTTTTTAAGGTTTACGTACCTATATAAAAAGATATTTAATAACTCGAATATTAAATGCATTGTCAATATTTTTTATCAAACTATAATTTAAACGCAATCATGTTTATGTATCAAAGTTCTTAAATATACGCAGAATGTACATTTAGAAACCTAAACACCTTAATTCAATTTCCGGAAAAACAATAATAATATTTGAAACACAGTATTAAACACTACAATTCAAAAGAATTGTTGCTTATTGATATGATTCAATAAGGTCGATTTTTCCTCATCAGCTGTTAAGAGCTGTTAATATCCCAAACCTTAACTTTTAACCAGTATTACATTGAAAAACAATAATTTTTTAACTAACAAAAGACTTACAATAGATTTGTTTGAAGGCGGCGCCGGCAGCGGCGTGTACATGTCTGTTATCATTGTCCGACACTGGCACTAGCACATACCGACAACGAGACCGTCACTACAGAGTGGAGTACAGACGCGGCGCTCCGTTCACATTGCGTTGTGTGCCGCCGAGCGTCGCGCCGCCACCGACCATCGACACTCTAGTGCCAGGGGGGGTGTGTGGGCGACCCGACGGGTTGAGGGGGAGGGGGGAGGGCCCACAGAGGGGGGGGTGGGCGGGGCTCACCAATCCCAGCCTCTTACCGAGGGCCGCCCACGCAACGGTCCTCCCGCAAGGTCGCAGGGCGGGCGTATCGATCGCACGCGCGCACCGCAAGACTCCATTTTATTTCGGCTCCCTCGATTTGCATATAACCTTTTTTGTTTAAATTATATCGCTTAGACTAATGTTGTCTATGGTAGATTTTATCGTTTGTACGATTGTTATTTTTTTTTAATTTGGAACGCTGAGTTTTGAGAAAGTGTTTTGTGGTTTGATTTTTACTTTTATTAAATCTTTTATAGACTTTATACATTACAATGTAAGGTAACATTTTTTTTTTTGTTAAAGTTGGTAATAAAATATGGAATGAAATCAATATTATATATCTTGCTATGCATTTACCCTATACTTTGGGAAGAATACATTTTTTGCTAGCCGTCTTTAGCCGCCTTTCGTTTTGCTAATAAAACATACTTAGTTTAGAATAACACAATAATAATTTAGAGGTGAAAAATATAACAAACTTGCATTTGCATTTAGAATATTATTTTAAAATATTTAAATTAGGCGGTCCCAACTAAGAAAATAGAAAAGGAATTGTCAGAATCTATTTGTTTACAAGAATTAAATTTAGTTTTATGTGTTAAAATTAAATTTTGTATAAAAATTTAATCCTAACTTTAAATAATTTAAGTTATAACTACAAACATCTTCTTCATCAACCCATATACGCCCACTGCTGAGCACGGATCTCTTCTACAATTGAGAGGGTTTAGGCCATAGTCCACCACGCTGGCCTAGTGCGGGTTGGCGGACTACACACCTAAGAAATTCCTAAGAACTCTTAGGTGTGCAGGTTTCATCGCGATGTTTTCCTTCACCGTTAAAGCAAGTGATAATTCAATGTGAATACACACATAACTTTGAAAAGTCAGAGGTGTGTGCCTGGGCTTCGAACCCGCGACCGCCGAAATTTTCGACCGCGCGCCTAAACCTCGACTACAAACTACAAACATGTTTAAATGATATCATGCATTAAATTCGTAGATCAGTTAAAAAAGTTGAATGTTAAATTCATGTAATGGTTAAAGTTATTAAGAATACCTGCCCCACATAACCAACGTGATCATTTTATTAAGAAATAAATTGTCGACTGTCTCCTCATTGGCAAAAGATGCATCTGATAGCGAACCATTATCGAGTTAATAAGCCGGTCTAGTCCCAACAAGGTGTTAAAGATAATGAAATATAATGCTCATCACAAAAAACATAACTATGCGACCAAATAACACGTAATGGGGAGGTTAAAAAACCGTCGTAAAAGTATAAAAGTTTGCGGGAAATAAAAAATTTGATGGCGCCCTTCCGCACCCCGCGACCACGCACACCGATAAACATTCTGAAAGGAACGTCGACGCTTTAAGAATAGCTTAAGCGGCTAATAGTTTTATGACACGCATAACACGGTTGAACTTTTCCTTAACCTCACCAATGGTTTATGTACTCTATCACTGTTGGATAAAGTACCATTTTGCATCCACCAAATCTGACAGGAAATGACAGTCGCAGGGCATTATAGCGACATTAGACAGGGGTGCCATCGGGTTTATAAAATAGTGAAATTGTACCGTGTACCGTCAGGGTTAGGGGAGCGGGTGAAGGGGGTAATACGGAGGGGGGGGGTTGTTCTGAGAGGTGGGCGTGTCCGGGATAACGAAATAAAAATGCTCCGGGCCGCTCATGGGAGACCGTGCGAACTCCGCTTAACGCAATAAACATTTTAATTTGAACACGAAACTCACGCTGAGATGTGAAATTACAGCATGAGAGGGCGGCGTGTGCAAAGAAATCGAATTAGTGGAAAATTCTCGCGAGATACGATATTTTTTGAAGATCCATAGCGCGTTCGTAGCCGAATGAAAAATATTCATTTCCTTAATGTCCGTTTTTGCATTCAATTCGCGAAGTTCTTGATTTTAAATTAATTCTGGTAAATGACTCGATTTATTACTGCTGTTGCGGCGAACGCCGCGGTTTTCAACATTCTACACACTATTAAATGTAGGACTCCATCAAATATTAGTAATGTGACTTGGTGGAACAGGTACGCACTAACTAACTTCTTGCTACTTACTTCATCTGTACATTTAGCAGGGAAGTGCTTAATGACATTTAAGTAGTTATTAATTTGATAAACCTAATATTTTCGCTAACTAAAGATGTCAATACATCACTTAGATTCATTTCTATATATTTAGTTTACCACCCCGTTCGGAAGGCAGTCATTACCAAAGAAGAACAGGTAACGGATTCTAACATTCCTCTTATCTAATCAAGAGACAATTTGCAACAGGTAATGTGAAAAAAAAATTAAATTTAAAATCAATGCAGTTCATTGATTCAATCATAAAGTATTGTATTGAATATAGGGATCACATCCTCGTCTAGGATAGAGAAACCGATACTGATATAAGTACCTACTTTAAAATTGACGATTCAAAAGAACTTGTAAAAGTCTATTTGATTAAAGAAATTTTTGAAATTGTCTTTACATACACACCTACGCTTGTATCCTTAAGGTAGGTACGCCAAGGTGTATTTCTACCCCTTATTTGAACCCCATTTAAGGTATTTTTCGCCAACTCTTAAGTTTTATGGAATGGAGGGCGGCTGTATTGCTGTTTTTCGGGCACAATATTCTGCTATACCTAATACAATTTGTATTGGAAAGGTATCCAAAATATTTAAAGGGTAACATTGAACAATTTTAGGTAATATGTATGTTACCTAAAGCTATTATAAATATAGAGAAGAATTTTTGGTCCTGTATTTACACTATACAGACATCTCTCAAAGATTTCCACAGAGATCTATGGTAAGCGAATTCAACCCATATACATATTTCAAATAACCCTCTTAATGATAGAGGAGGTCCGTGCCCATCAGTGGGACGTATATGGGCTGATGACGATGACGATGATATGAAATAATATATAAATATTTAACTATGCAAAATAAGAACAATACAGACAAAAGACTCATTTTCTATTTTTCTGGTTATTATCCCCATCATGTTTCATTTAAATTCGAAAAATGTAAATATATTTTTTTCATGAAACTCCAGTAATGGATATCAATCAGTCCACTTCAAATACACGTACAAATATCGAAGTAGAGGCGATATGTTTGACCGGCACCGGCAGTCGTATGACCGACGGAAATAGCCGGAAGTGAGCGGCGCCGGATCGCATCAACAACCTCCACCGATCACAACCATTTAGTGTCTGCACAGCTTCAATGACAACCAATCGAGTGATTAGAATACGCTCTAGAACGGCTAGATTTGTTTTTTTTATTCCTCCAAAGAGTTATTACAATGGAGTTAGGCAGCTTTATTTTTTTAATATCTTAGAGGATTTTTTAGAATGTTGTCAGGCTGGATTTCAATAATTTTTTAATGCCTTAGAAAATTTTAAAATGTGGTCAGGGTAAATTCAAATGTTTTGTTTAAATTTTGTCAATCTGAATTTGAATATTTTTTATTATAATACCACCACATTAATACCCAGTGCCCAGCACTAGTTTGTATATGACCTGGTGTATATATTACATTTGTAATTATTCTATGTCTTATGTAGTTATAAACATTCATTTAATGCGTTTAATACTTTCGTCTTAAATTAATATTAAGTAGATAATAATAAAATAAGCTACTGGTAATTTTTTAAATAATGTGGATAATAAATCCAATCCACTTTTTGCGACTTTATTGACACGTTTACAAACAATCAATTTAGTTAGATAGTATTCTTTCTAATCTCTTTGAGTTCGAGTCGAAGGAATGACAGCCTGTCGTTGTATGCTACAAAGTTCTTGTTACAAAGTAAACAATAGACAAAGTACACAGGTAAGTTAATGTGTACAGTGTAAATTATACCTTCCGCCAAATGTTATGTGAGACGTTAATGTACGAGTAACAATCGTTCATATTGCTGACTACGTTATGCAATACTTGTCTCGATAGCAATAACCATTTGTGCTTCCCTCTAAACTTTACAATGTACGTAAAATATTGACCTATCTGAACAGATGATAGCCGTAATTATATAATGTTATGAAATATTGAAACTAAGATGTTCTCAAATGCGAATTTGAATATTATATGAATACATAGAACAGTTTCAGATAAATCACTATAACAAAATACTGGTATGTGTCTCTACCTACATTGATTAATCATATTACATGGTGGTGTCTTTTGTAAGCAGGACCGCCTACACGGCTATTCAACTTGTGATATTAAGGAATGTAGGCTTCGCAAGGATATCGCAAGCGCATAATGAAAGTTATGAAATGAAATCCACGAAATTTAACCATTTTGACAATGAAATGATTATATAAAATTTTAGGCGATCGTAAAAACTCCTTTCATAAAGGTGGCCTTTACGGCACAAATTTGACAAATATTTTGAGACGAAGAAACGCGTGCTATTTTTTTTTACTGCAAACTCATCCAGCTACTAAACTCTTGTGTTTATGTGTATACTTTATTAATAATGTAATCTTTTTGATGAAATAAATAAATAGCGACAATAATAATTGTAATGAATCCAAGAACTCACAAGGATTTGATATGTAAGTAGGTAACTATTTAATAATATTGCTGAAGTAAACTATTACGACTACGAATGATTTTATTGTAGTAATTTAAATAATTGATCTGAATCTAAACTTAAGCTTAAGTAAACGTACACAGCGTATACTGAGATAAACAGAAAATCTTGCAAAATCAAAACAGTTCCCTCTGGTTGTTTATTAATTTAATATTGTATGTCCATTGCGTACAATAAATTGCGCATAGATAATTCTAATTCATTATAGGTAATTGCTTAATGATATCCGAGCGGCCATTCCGACGACGCCTGTGGCATTACGATTTTCCGGTATCAGGTCGGAGAATTATGTCGGAACGAAATATCCAATGACGAAATCGGTAAATTATTTTGATTTGTCGTCGATCGATGCGACGGACACTGTGAAATGGGCATTGTACGAGCGATGAGAGGCGCGAGTAATGCATTCGACACGGGATAAAGGCGCTCCGACGTGGCCGCGAGAGTGCGCGTGCGCAGCCGCACGTCACAGGAACAAACTCATGCATTGTCCGATGTACCTGCCGTGCCCCGTCAATACATTAAAATACTACAATATTCCTTAGAGACCTAGTTAGAACAGTAATTTATTACTAAGCCCTCTGGTACAGTACTGATTACGTCACTAGACGGTAGTTATACCGGTTGGTTAGGGAGCATGTATATATCTCAACCTGAAGAAACAGGGATTAACTCTTACGAGCTATTGATGACTAAACTGTCCAGAGATATGAAATAATTTATTTAAAAAAAGAAACGTTGATTAGATTATACATGCATCAAGGACTTTCACATATTGCCAACACTCTTCGATTGCAATCCATTTCCTATTCATCACATATTCCATGAAATAATACTACATAACGGTTATCTTAAATTTGTAAAACAAAAACACAGTTTTACGGGATTTCCCTCGTGAAAAGACGAAACTGCGGAATGGTAACCAAAAGATGTACTCATAAAGTTGCAACGCAGAAATAATTCGCCTTCACAAAGTGGCCATTAGTGTGTCGCGACTCGCGTGTTTATTTGCGTTTCTAAGCACCATTGTGCGGAGTGTTTGTTTAGTACAATCCCCAATAGAAACCGACATTAAGAATGTTCAATTGAAAAGGCTATCGATGAATGTCGAAGTGGTCGTGCACAATGCGCCGATGCGGACCTGCGGTGCACTCGCCCCTGGGCACACCTCGGAATTGTGCGGCAAATTTTATACCACTATTTATTCATTGTTGCATATTCATAATATTCAGACACTTAGGTTAAAGAATTTGTAGATATTTCATGTATAGATTTACTTTCTAGACCACATTATATGTAAATGCGAAAATTTCCTCGCTTAAACCGTAGACTGATATACTTTTAAATAAAATTGGATGAGACGTTATCGTCTAATAACCTAAGATTATTTCTACAGGTATAAAGTCTTTGAAGGATTTCGTTATCAATAAATTGGTAGTTAAAATGTACATTTACGCAAGCAAAGTTACAAGAACAAAAATAGTAATAGTAAAATATAAATCATCTTGTGTAAGATGGACCAATTCTGGCTAGATCTTCTGCCTATACAGTGCAATGTTATTAAATAGAAGTACAAAGTATTATAGCCCGCTACTATAAAAAATACTCGGGTTCTGCTACGAGATCGTAAAGTTAACTTTAAATTTTCTGATATGTGAAGAAACATTAACATAAGAAAATATTATTTTAAAAGTAGCAGAGCTAACAAAATAGCTATCAAATGAATATTGGAGATCCGGTGATTGTATTCTCCGGACCTACATTTTACAGTCACAAGCATTATACTGGAACTATATATTGTTTGTTCAAAGAGTATCCCAATATTGCGAAAATTCTATATTTAAACTGCATGAGAACGCCGATAAAGCTAATAGTGGAACAATGTTTGTATTTTATTTTGCCATGAATAAAAGGAAGAATAAATAAACGGATAAAATATCTAGAGGATATTGTTCATCTATATTTTATAAAAGCCAATAAACTTTATTGTTTGTAAGAAAAACCTTAGAGTATAATTAAATAGAAGAAAGCGCTTTCATAAACGTTAATTAAGCCATTTACTTTTCTTTAATTATTACCAACGTTCCAGTTTAATAGGCTCTCCTTCAGGTTTTTATTTACGTATTTCAAATAAACAGTAATTTGTTCATTTCTAATGTTTCATTGCAATTATTGGGTTCTGTTATACCGTGGCGATTATAACATCTGTTGAAGTCCTGCAATAGTTATTAATAACGAAGACTATAATGATCTTTAAAATGTATTAATTAAAGATAAAACTATTAAGATAATGTTAAGTCTATCCTATATGAGGAATGTAGAGTTTTTATGATATTTGTATTGAATTAAGTTAAGGTTATATTTTATACTGTTTATATGTAAATATACATAATAAAACAGCAGTACTTACTAAAATCTTCATGTCCTTGTGATCCGTGGACACGGGGTCGATACTAACCTGAAAGCAGAAAAATAATATTTTTAAGAAACATTCATTTTTTTCATTCATACTTTGCCTTAATGGAGCTTTACAGAGTAGTCATTGAGCTTATTATAATAAATCATGTAGAGTTTTGTAGAAGGTTAATTAAAAACGCTGAAAACAATGTTACGAAATACAAAAATATACATTAAAGTATTTCCACATTTAAAAGACTCTCTCCGAATAAAACTAATATTTATCACGCTTTTGACTCTGCAAATCAATTGCTGGTAAAGAATAACTATATCATAAAAATTACAGATTAAGTAAATTATGGTAGATTATCTCCTCTTAATGTCTATTATTTTTTAAGATACAACGATTTATAAAATCCAGACATATGAACGCCTGCAAGAAGGCTAGTCGTAAAATTATGAGATAATATATATGAAAATAATGAACAGACAAAGACGGGCAGATGATAATGACTCCAGCTTAATGATATTGAATAATTGCATTTTGCCAAATAAAGTACGTGCGTACTGATCGTCTTTTATTAATTTAAATAAATAAAGAAAGAATAAATTAATTAATTTAAATAATAAGGAAATATTTAATGTGTTAAAAAAGTAACAATACATTTTTTATTATCGGGCATTTACTTTCCATACTATCTGTTCATCGGCTTACATAGGCTAAGGGCAGTTAGTGCCGTCAACCTCATTTGTTTCATGCTGTTAACGTCCATCAATCAGTACTTACTACCGACACAATTTGTTCACATGCTGTACGTGTACGCAAATAGACGGCACTTAGTAAATTTTCATTTTTCTACAATTAGTCAACGCTGCATAAACTGTTGTTTTGTAAAAAACATGTTACTATCATTAGTAGGAGTATTAGACGCTTAGACAACTAATGCGAACGCACTCAGGTATTTATTTTAACTTGGAATAGTTTTGTAGAAAAGGAAAAGTTGAGATTAAGACAAGGTGGCCGAACTGTTTCCTTAAAATTGGTATAAGTAAATCATTTAAGCAATTAACCTTACGAGCACAATTGAGTGCAAAAATCGCTAATAGCCATCCGTTTATAAAAAAAATAGCAAATTTTTCCCTGTCGGAAGTGGGCATAAAGCAGCGGTCAACACAAACAGACGGCGGCACCGTGTAAAACATTAATGCGGTTCCCTATTTTCCCATCAGTCAACACAGAAAAAACAAAACTAATTAGAAAGGTTCTAAAAAGTTAATATCATAAGTCGGGGCCGCGTACACACGAGCGAATTTAATTTGGAGCTTTTTTAATTACGCCAAGGGATTCGTCGGAGTCGGGCAGCGGGCTGCTTTCGGCGCCGGTCGAGAGACAGCCCTGTAATTATGGGCCCCGTAATTGCGAGACCCAACAGTGTGCACCCCGCTCCCCAACCCTGACACCTCTGCCTAGCACTGGATAGTAACGCAACTGAAATTGGAACATCCGTTTTTGTACCTCACAGATTTTTAACACACGGCCTGTAAAAACAAATCTAATTGCAGTGTGATTCTGTGAATGTCTGGATAGGTGTAGCATTCTTATGTGGGCTTTGAGGTACAGTAGACTAGTTATAAGCTTGTGTAACGTGGGGCTATGGGTTGTATTCACGGTCCCAGAAAATGTGAGTGTGATCAATATATACTCGTATTTGTATCTCTCCTGGGTATTTATGGCACTAAAAAGACTCGTAATGTTCTAAAACCCACCAAAAAACTCAGGTATGTTCGTGTGACGGTCCGAGTTGTTGGGAGTTTACTTATTTACAACTTATAAAAATGTAATGAGTGTGCGTACCCAAATAATTCAACAAACATAATATAGCGTATACGATACGCATACTTTACCTAAATCACCATATGCAGTGATCTTAATGTCTCTACCACCTGTGTTGCTACTTCAAAGACGTAACGATTTTTATTATTAATAATGTCCTACATTTCTATTTCTTCTGTGACTAAGATAAGAGTACAAACTTATATACAGTAAATAGTTCAAAGAAGGGCTTGATGAAAGCCTGTTCTACGGAAACTATTGAAAAGATATTATGACTTCTGTAGTTTACGTAGATCTATTTATAGTAAACTAATTCTTATTATTCAACCTTGCAAATGTGGATCAAATACCAAAATCAAATTTTCAACTAAATTTTCAACGCCAATTTTCAATATGAGTTAGGATTATTCAGAACAATAGAAAAGGAAAACTTGGTGGCAAATCGTGACCGGCGGAGTTGTGAGAATTCTAAATAATTTTCGGGATGTTTCAAGTCTACCGTACAAGCTGCTACCGTAGAGAAGGCTATGGCCTTCTTAGCCACCTTCTTTCCATCTTAGCTTTCTTGCCTAAGTCATCAACGACACGCAATGCTTTTGACTATATATCACATATTTTCCTTACTTAGCTTTCGTCAAAAATATATTATACAAGATTACGTGTTCAGTAAAAGGGTAGAAAGTTTCAATTGAGGTAAACTCAATGAAGTTTTAAAATGTTGTTTTATTTAAATCGTTCCAAAATACTTGCTCCTTTTTTGATAAGTAATAAAGAATTTTTAAGTTGTATTCTTGGATTTCTGAGGCAAATATCACGGTTTATTGACGGTTCATATATATTTCGGGTTATACTTGAAATTTCTTTATGCTCTATTATTTTCTTACTCCACTGAGGACTGACCAACCAATGTTGAATATGGAACATTGAAAGAGTTGTAAAAAAAAAGTGTCATGATTGTGCGTACTGACCAAGTCGACACTTCAAGATCATCTAAATTTGCCAAGGAAAATAAATGCTGAACGCATTTATTATTATATGTAGTAGATAGTGATGTACATTTATACAAAATTTTATTAATCCGTATGTTTGTTCGTGCGTTTGGTAGCCACTCCTTTCTAATGCACAGTAGACACAAAGGATTGTATTTAATTACGATGACTGGCGTAATGTAAGTGGAGAAAAAATATTTTAGTAGTACATTATCATAATTATAGAGGCACGTTCGGCCAATGACTAATATTAAGCTACATTTGTTTCGGATTGATGTCTATCTCATATCTACATTACGTTACATATGCCTCGGCTGATCGATAAAAAATGAATTTTGTTGCCTATTGCGTGATTTCATCGTGAATATGTTATAGTAAGAAAGCTTATTATTTTTCCGCAGTACTTTAAAGGTACCATGTATAACTTTTTAGTATTTATTAATAATAACTAAATAGAAGCAAGAGGAAAATTCTTATTAGATATTTTGACTCAAACAAAATAAAAGCTTGATACGTTGTGTTTTCTTTCATCTGTACGATATTCCGACGAATAGTTATTAGAAAACACAATAGAATAGTAATATTGAATGGTACATAAAACAAGAAAGTGTTGAGAGTTCACACGAGTGATTGTCGGCGGCGCACTCAGCCCCGGTGCATCACAATGCTGCGGTGTGACGCATGACGGGACCACAGGAGGTGTTTGTCCGCCATAATCACACCGTAATCACACCAATTAAATATTTTTATTCCCATTCCGGCATTGTGGAGCTCCAAGGTGTGCCTTTGTTGGCTCATTTTAGTGAGCGCCTTTTGTTCGCCGAACAACGCCAAGTGAAATAATCGTAGACTCTTACGTTATTCGATACAGCTTATTTATTTGTGATCGAATTATTCCCTATTTGTATTGTGATTGTTGCTTTTTTTAGCAATTTCTTTGTAATTTGCTTATTATATTTTATTAGCCGGTTTAATTTTTTTGCACACTTTTAATTAGCTTTCTTAAAAAGTTTTAACTGGCAAACATTTTTTTTGTCTGTAGCATATTTAATTTTTGAAAACGTTTAATTTAAAAATACAAATACACAAAATTACCTCGTTGAAGTACGCATTATTGACATTGTGGGGCACGGGGTGTGCGCCCCCGTGCTGCTGATAGTACGCGCAGTTCATCAGTCCATGTATCACTAACACTTGGGCACACGCGTGAAAATTCGTGAAAACAGCGCGCAATTATCCCGTGACGAATCGATGCGGCGAACGAATCTCGACTAATTGTAGGGTTAGGCGAGGTGTGCGCGCTCTCTGTCGGCGTCTCGCTCTGTGGCGCGGCGGCGCGGCGGCGCGGCGCACCCTGGCTGTTTGTTTACGGCGCCGTGGCGGGGCGGCGCGATGGTGCAGGGCGGCTCCAACACGCGCACACCACCCGCTCTTCCCGTATCGCACTTTACTTACTCTAAGAATGTATCTATTTCTTAGTAGTTATTCTTGCCGTTGTTGTCAATATTTTTTATATTTTTAAAATAAGAACGATTTTTTTAAATTGTGGTAACTATGTTGACTATAAGGTTTAAGTTAACGATTTTGGGGTGTTCGAATAATCTCACACTTTAGATATGCTTAACAACATTGAACATGAAATTAACAAATTGGCAGTTAAATCGTGATTCGAGTCGTCGAATATTCCTTGTCAATAGATAGGGTTGAAGATTGATATTTCCGTAAACTTTCAGAATTTGTCAAGTATTAAGTAAGTTTCACTTACTTGTAAGTAACTCTTCATGCGAGAAACTCTGATTTTTTGACACCTGTGTTCTAAGCTTTATTGGCGACGAGGTTCCACTAATAATGCCATTAATCTCCCCAAATGATTAATAAAATCTTTATAAATATATTTCGTATTTTAGTAAAATAAGATAAAATCTAAATACACTTTGAAAACTCTATAAGCAATAAACTGAAAGCAATTCATGTAAAAAAATTGGAAAGCGTTATCTAACCCCGGATAATAAAATAAATATATCCGGTAGTTAATAAAGAGCATTTGTATCGTTCCGAGCCGCGACTATTATAAAATTGTGATATTTTTTACTGTCCGCGTCCCAATCTGTGCGTGGGCGGATGCGGCTCCTATGACAGGATGCACTTTCTTTCACTATTGATATCACGCGAAATACGGTCACGTGATACCTTAACATCTGTTACAGTATGGTATTGAGGATACTTTATAGAAAAAATAAAATAAAATATGGGATTAGAGTGTCTTTATTTGGTTTTAGCTTCAAAACAAAACTTGCTAAATATAAAAAAAAATGAATATTTCTTTGGAATTTATTATATTAAAAAAAAAATACATATTATGAATTATACATATATAATATATATAAGAGAAATCTTTATCACATTTATAAGGCGAGGAAAAAACAGATTCCTCGAAAAGGATGACATCACACTGTAGCAAAACTCATTTCAGAATAAGGAAAACCGTCGCAAATTACTTCATCAAAGAAAGTTAAATTATAATCATCACTTATCACATGTGATAATGCACTTATTAACCCAACTATATACTCCCAAACCATTGTGGCAGCCTTGACTTAACCCCTGAAATTACATGTGTATTTGACATAGCCGATGAAATGCAATGACGTGTGACCCACACACGGTTGCTCGGCGAGATGTCGTTGCGGATAGGGCGAGTATTTTGTACTGAATATAGAATAACATGCGCAAATGATAGTGATTAGAGTGCGAGTACAGTGGGCGCCGCGCGTGCCCGAGCGCACGTAATTATTGTAATCTCGGCGCGCATGCTGTGAGCTTCGCAACTCCGTCATGACTTACTGTTGTTCTATTGTTACATTGTTAACACATTTCTTTTATATTATTTCGCATTGTATTTGATAATGTAGTTAAACTTGTTTTTCTAAATTTACCGAAATTTGTAAAAAATTTCAGGGACGCTTTATTTATTTATTTAATATCACTAGTCACTACATACAAGTATGTGTAGGTGGACTTAATGCCTAAAGCATTCTCTTATAGTCTGAGATGATGCACGGACGAGATGAGGCAAGTGTGAAAATGTTACCACAGTACTATGAATAAAATACATAGATCTTTATCTGCTTCGCCATTTTCTCTCGTCAATTTCAAACGAAAAAATTGAATTTAGATTTGTCCTTACAAGACTGTTAATAGCTTTAAGAAGTTAGCAAATGCATGCTGAAATAAAACCTTGGTCATGGAGTAAAAATAAAAAATCAAATTATAATAATTTAATATGACCAGTACACAAATGAATGGAAATATACAAAAGTTAGTGATTGTGTCGTCGCGTGCGCATCTGGTAGTTCCGCCCTCGGCGCCGCCCAATGCCTAATGTACTCGCATCGAGTTACTAACTATAACAAACACAACACTTTTGTTATGTTTTGTTCCTTTTGTTTAATTATGTACAGAGTATTTACTCTAACATTTTAGAATAATATAATGTAATAGTTAGAATGCTTTAATTCGCTCAGATTCTTTGATACAAATTAATCATAATAATTTTGATGTAGTTATGTAGATGTAGATTGGAAGGCCTGTGTAGTCCATAATCTTCTCTTTCATGTTAAAATTGTTAGGCAGCACGTATTTAAACCATCGTGAATAAAATGATAATCTTTACTCAAACACAAGGTTTAAACAAGTTGACAACGTCTTTAATAGACACATCTATATAAAAATTTGGCTGTATTAAAGTTTATCCATATCGACTCATACAACTTTGGTGTTAATCAAAAACTGCATATTACTAACCAAATAATTGAAGCACAAAAGACAAACAATGTTACTATAACCAACAAAACTGGTCCTTACACTAAATAAACCATTGTATATAACACAAGTCTACACTACATAAATATCGTACAATCGGTCCCCCAGAGTGGCATTGTGCACAACAGTTAACATAAAGGGGTGCAACATATCCGGTTGCAATCTTACACCGACTTCCGTTCGTTCGTTCCGTTCACTCGAGACCGGGATAACGGTCTGAGAGTCTATTTCAGCGCATTAAAAGCTGCAGTTACTGTCCCGCACTTTAGATTAAATTCTTGGGTACTGCAAAACTTCCGAGAGTTTATAAGTAACGAATGTATGTACGGTTCATACGGTATTTTATGCTGCGTGGTATTAGCCTTTTAGAGGAGGCTCGTTTAGCTGTGGGATGTATGGAGTATATGGGCCGCTGAATTTAAAAAATATATTAGATATTTTTAAGAGGATGTAGTGCCGAGAACGAGTAACGAGATACTAAATAGTTATTTTATTTTGTAAACTTACTATGTTATCGAATATTATACTTATGATAGTTTAAAATTAAAATGTATCGTTAACTCTGTATCTAGCGATCAATTACTATTAAAAACCTGACAAAGGATTTTTTTAATACATGATAAAATTGAAACCACTTAATGCCATTCATTTGATTAATTTGCTGGTAAACATAAATTCTCATTTTCAAACTCCATTAACGTAAAATTCGTAAATCATAATATAAAATTGATCAAAGTGGGCATAAAGCGCAACGCGATAATCTCGAACATTAAACGTAAATCCAAAATGTTGTCCAACATTCATTGATACTCGATTTCTCAATTCAGATACGAGGGTATTGTTGACGTAGTCAGCTTACCTCCATTCACACATCCCTTCAATAGACAACCTTTCCAATAATACGACATTCGACGACAGCTTCCTATGCAAAATCTCGCTTAATCCCGGAATAAAGGTCCGCGTGTTTCCGTTGAAAATTTCTATGAGATGTGCACAAGTGTTAACAAACAAAGAAGTGTCCCTATTTTGAGATCCTCGAGATGTTCATTTGACGTGATATTCAGATGTCACCACTCGACACTGTTTACGAATATAATAGGATTAATATTGTGATGCGCGAATTGTGTTTTGAAATATTATTGAATACGACTTTATTGTTGTTACGTTCCCATGTAGATAAGTTTGTGTTACACTTTGAGTTCAATTTGCTGACAAATTTTGTCAACGTGCATGTCATAAATTACATTGTCAAAATTAAATATGTTTATTAAACATATGATTTGTATGTCTAAATAACAACATTCGCTAATTATTTGGATTACTTTTATAAAAATCCAATTCTCTGCTGACTTCTTTAAAAACAGGCGTGTATAAGAATTGATAAAACGCAGACCATTACACTTTAGAACCAAATCTTTACCAATATTTCGGCGGTACGGGGATGAAGCATGTCAGTGATAAAACGCATACAACGCGAATAAAGTCGTAGACAAAAGTTATTCAGAAACAAATTGCAATGAAAGTGCTTGTGGACATATTATGTAGGTATAGGCAGAGTAGCGTGGTATGTGGAGTCGCGCGTTGCGAGTGGCGAGGCGTGGGTCGGGGAGCCGCGAGTGGCGGGCACAGCTCCGACAGCACGGACGCGCCGCGACGTGCACAACAAAATAAACCAGCCTACCCGTGTAATAATGGTGTTTCCACCCTGTAACAATAACTACATAATAGTCGAGAGCTTTTACGAGCTTTTGTAAGCTTGTCGAAGCTTCTACTTGACGTTTTTGTGATGGACGCCGCTCGTTGCGCCGGCTCGCGCTTTATGACCGACAATGTTTTATTGAATACTCATTCGGAACTTATATATTCAGCATTCAACTGAAAAGGGTTCGTAAATTGGTTTACTGTCTGCCCATCATCGTATTGTTGAACGGATGAAATACTTTCTTTTGTTGTGTGCCTTAAAATACGAGTGCGCCGTACCACTATCGAGTTCTTATCTCGGACATTGACAAAGCGCCGATTACCGTATAAGCGCGCACTTCATAAATGTAGCCGATACAAAACTTACTTGCCTGAGATAAATTTTCCAATTATAAAAGGAGTTAAGCGGAGTCTATAAAAAAATAATAACCGCTTTAATTAACACTTAAGGAAATACTTTTTCATATATTAATTACTCAGTTTTGTGGTATGCGTTTTTAAAATTCTTCACTGTCTTGTAAGTTTTTATGTTATAATTACAGCTTTCCTTATTAGATAAAATAGCTCTATATCCGATGTTTACAAACTTCCCAAACATTGTTGTATTAAAATTAATTCAGTATGATTCCAACGTACATTCGTCATTCTCGTACAACGTATACATTCTCTGGGTGCTGCTTACCACTTACATCCATATATTTCTATACACACAACTTCCAACAACTTTTTTAAATGTACCTAGCTAACTTCTAGCTATGTATACAGACAGCGCGCTGCTACTGAGACTTTCCCTTTGAAAAAGTAAATAACATATTAAAGAAAACAGAAATTGAATCCGAAATCTACGATTCCGGTGTGCGGTACTTGTGTATTTTCTTTTTGTTTACTCTTAAGTTTAATTTAATTTATATGTGTACAATACAATTTTAATAAATAAATAAAAAAATACTTAAACCACGGAACTTTGCATGCAATTATGAAAAATGGGATTTATTTGGTTACTGGAATTTTGAAGATAATGTATAATATATGCAACCTAGATGTAGAATATAATAATAACACATAGTTTATTTATAACTTATAAATTTAAGCACTGAAATTTCTATCTGAATATCAAATAAACTCAAATCGCGGTACTGATTTACGTCAGAAATCATAATAGCAAACGGACTTATGTTCACCTCAATAATAAACGTTTAGATTTAATGTTACTGCACTAAAAGTTAATGAAATCAAAATGCACATTTCAAGAAAGATGCTTTTAGAGAGAACGGCTGCGCGCCATGCTCCGTTGTTGAGATAAAATTAATAGCGGCTATTAAAACGCGAAACTCACCGCGAAAGACTTCATTAATTTCCCGCAAAGGAAAACGCCTCTAAATGCCTAAGATGGGCCAGCGATAGGTTTATTAATTATTAAACATTATGGCTGTTTTGTGGCCTGCTAAAAGCTTTATGAACTATTAATATGGAAATTCTTACAGCGAAACTTATTTACAATTATATGTTTTAGTTTAATGTGTTTTAAAACAGTTGCGTTTCGTTTCCTTATTTTCATAACTGTGTTCTGATGATAAACATGAGTAACAGGTTAATTAGAAGTACCTTACACTATAAGGTAAATATCTTCCTTAAACAATTATTTACCATAAATGATGATGATGATTCTACACTAAACTGTGAGAGAATAATTCACACGATAAGGCCATGGCGCAATTGGCTAGACAGGGTTTCCGAAACGTGAGGCCGCGAGTTCCACCTCCGAACCAAGAGACAAATATTTGTGTGATCCAAAAACATTTGTTTCTGGTCTGGGTGTTTGTGAGATCGTATATTCTTTCGTAGTTTTGGGATACCTACAACACAAGACTTATGTATGTATATCTCAGTGTGGGGTTAGAGCGTAATGTGTGCCTGATAGGTGCATTTGCAAACGAGACAGATAAATTCCGACATAATAGTATGAACTAGTGTGGTAAACGTAGGTGTTTCAGTAACATCACACAATTTTGAACCAACTTAAGGTACTTTAAATGAAATAATTAAAAGCATCATTCTTTTGTTTCTCTTCTTCATAAAGGGGACATGCCGTGGTCATATGTATCCAGGTGGGTTCGGTCTCAGAGGGGGTGCGAGGTCGGAAAACGGTGCGGGGGGCGCGGTCGATAGCCGCAATAAATCAAGATATTATCTTGGCGCGAGCATTACCGAGCCGATACCAAAGGGTGAGTCGCGCACCTCGGATTTATTATGAATTTCACGCGCAAACACACCTGTATGCGTTTCCAATGAAATGGAACATTTGTTACGTGCGCTGTCATTTGTTTATGAACACAGTTTACAGGTACAATTGTTACTTGTAGTATTGTAATCAAGGTATGGTTGTATACGTTTACGGTTCATGTAGCATCTATGTAGGATTAGCTTTAATCTGTTTTAGAATAAGTGATGATGTATAGGGTTCCAGAAAGGTAAGGAATGCGGGTTGTTTTAAATCTTTTTAGAAGTCTTTGTAGAAATACATTTTAAGTAAGGACAGTGAAAATACCCACAAGACCCATAAAACAATATCATCTACACATATCTCAAAACATTCTTATTCAAAACATCTTATTTTCGTTAATAATTCTCACAAAATACCAATATTTTTGATTCACCTGCAGATAGATACGAAAATAGCAATATATTAAAGGCAATAATCATTGACGCACCACCATAATTACACGGCAGACCGTACAATTTCGTAGTCATTAATTAAAATTCAACTAAAGATGAGAACAAAGTTATGTTGGAATCACAAATCAAAGCGAGTCTCGTCGATAGCCGCGGGTGCAATAAATCAGTGGAGCGCTTAGTCCTTCTTAGCTTTTCTAGATAGAGATTTATCCCGTAATAACATGTTGTTTTTCACTAAATCAACCGCCGAATTATCCAGTAGAGCAACGATGATTAATCAGCCGGGCTGCCGTTGGAATATCGGATGCAAGATACGAAGCTTGCTAGGGAGTAGTATGCTATATAATTCTATTTTGTTTTTCATTATTTTAATCCAGTTCTAATTCTCATTAACGAAAGTTAGTAATCATTTTGGGAGATTAAAAGTCTTTGTTTAAAACTTGCTTAATGCTTCGCCATTATTCGTGACTACATACTTGTTTCCATAATTTTGGAAGCAGTGGCGTATTTTCAAACATTAAAATTTACCCAACTACGAATCGTAACTGGGGCTACGCAATCGCAACCTATACAGTTTATCCGCAAGACATGCTAGGCAAGTTGTGTTTTCATTGAATGTGACATGGCAGCGTGCTACATAAAAATTATAAATGATGAACCACAAGACCCATTTACACTAGTACAGAGGAAGATTTATGGAAGTTTAAAAAATATATTCACAGTATAACTTCCAGATCGCGCAAACCAAACAAATAAAGTTTATAGCAAGCATCAAAAAGCAATTACATTAAAACGAGCCTTTGCGCCGGTACGGACGACACGAATCTCATCTCACCACTCATCTGTTCAGAGATTAAGTTTATATAAACGCTATCTTTAATTAAACGTAGGTACATGTGGCCGACTATATTTCATAAAAATAAAATACGTTTGTAGTGCATCTAGGAAGTCTTTATTAAGATTACGACTGCAAAGAGGCGGGACCGTCCACTTATTCGAGAATTTGAATAATCACCGCATTACAAGTTTACATTATTATGTGCGGTCAAATATACAGGCATTTTCAACATATAATTATCAACGGCGAGCGCGCCGTGTACCACAATGTTCCGCGTTAATCTATTAGACGGCCAAAACATTCAGTTTTTAATACTCACACTCTGCCATTTTGCTATTCACACTATTTGGACGCTAACTATAATAATTAAATGCAATCATTATCACGACTATGCACCGTATCCGCGTTTTCTTTTTGTCTATTAAAATATTTGCTTCGCTCGTGTTATCAAGCAAATCGCGACGGCTTGTACAAACCAAGATAAATAGCTTTCAGAGATAAGTCGGTAATATACACCGATATTATTTAAATGCAAGAAAAGGCCCCGGCATGCAATATCAACTGGATCCGATTGATCACCTCGCAACATGGCGAAATTCCTAAGTTTGCATACCAAGTACCGCATCGGCCATATTTCAACGGTAATGATACCGGCCGAGCGTGATAATAATTGTTATTACTATGATCCACATCTGGTATTATTTTATAATTGAGGGCTTTTGGGTGAAACCCTGCAATTATAAGGAGAGCCTGGAGCAACGGCGAGCAACATGCAACGAGGTGAGCCTGTTTTTGCCTCGTTCCCTAAATTATGATATATTTACTAAAAATAAACTTACGCACAACCGAGAATGTGATAAATTCAACGTTTCCAAGGGTTTCTGCGCCTTTGCATAAGTTTGAACGCGAATTCTAATACAAACTACTAAATACTTTTGCGTACATTATTATAACATAAAAATGCAAAAATAAAATGTAAGTAGATATTAAAATGAGGAAATCGCGGATACAATTAATATTAAAATAAATTGAAGTCAAAAGACTTTATGTCTTTAAAATAAGTTAAATCTCATAAAATCCAAATAAATACAAACATGGTCGACAGATAAAAAACGCCAAACAAACCGTTCCCTTTCACGAAAGTGCCCATAGCCCAGCTGTATAATTCGATTAACCGTCGAAATATTAATCGAACAAAAATCTAACCGTGATCCTCGAGAGTCCTGAGAACGGAAAGTTCATTATTTATTATGAATATTAGTCAATTTTTATTTAGTCAAAAAAGCGAACGACGCGCGGCGGGGCGAGCGGCCGCCTGCAATTAACCGACGCAACCCTGTAATTATGGACAGTAAATTTCTGGACGCGTCCTGGCCTCGTCCGCAGCTATATTGTTCTATCTTGGCCAGCTTATTTGAGGATTAGCCCACTGTTGCCACGCGCTATCATAACATTGATATAAAAACGTTTTTAACTGTCAAGCCAATGGATAAAGTGGCAATTTTGCAACAGTCGGGTTGGTTGGTATTTTAAGCGTAAGAGTAATAGGTGAATCAATTTGTAATGGATTTTTAAGTCGAAATATGGACGACACGTTGGTATTTTGTTTCTGACTACTGCTACGAAAGGTTTTTTAATATCATATAACAGTATCGCAAGTAACAAAAAGAATTTCTTGTTTGGTTCTATGGTCGGTGCCTAGGTGTTTTACAGGTCCATAAGTTTTATTTTAACTTCATATGAAGCAACTCGAACGTAAGACACTAAAATAAAACCATCGTTTATTAATTGTATCACGTATACGATAAAGCAACATTCAAAACGTTCAGAAGTTGCTAGTTTTACATCAAAGAAATTTGCTTTTCATTAAATGTGTAAGATTGCCGATTACTCATATACAAATGTGGTAGGGAGATACATAAAGTATTAAATATAATATAATAAGACTTAAAAGTCTGGCTGCGTACCTACATAGGAATTTTAACAGACCGGTACCACTGTGTTTGTTAAAGAATTATAGAAATAGCTCATACCACACTATCATTAGACGCCTTCAAATACTTCAATACATAATTTTAAATATTATGTATATTTGCACATCTATATTATGTAATATTGTCAACTGTTTGTCAAAAATTAAAAAAAAAACCTAATTCATATCAAGGTGCGATTAGCGTCAATTTTATAGTTTTTATAAATATTATAATAAATTGACCCTATTCTAAAGTAACCGCTAACATGTCGAAAACATCCCCGACTTGTGGACAGGACACTGAAGAAAAAAGTTTTTAAAGTTAATTACATGAGGGCTCTGATCTATCTGAGGCCGGAATCTACGGACAGTGACTCGTAATTGAGTCTCATATTTAAATAATTTAGATCATACGATTTCAGCCACTGGGACTGTTATTAAAATATTTCTTTTTCTTAAAATACTGGCTGTACGTGACTGCTATGAGTCTCTATTAGACACGATAGTTTCTTTTGTGTTTGAATATATTGAATATACAAACTTTTTTTTATATTAAATACCTTTTTTATGCGTATTGTCGTCCCAAACCGTAAAAAAGATGATTTGAGATTTATTTTTTGAGAGATTTTTTGTTTTTCTTGATGTTTATTGTAATTTTACGAAAAAAAGATAAATATATATACTGAAGGAAACAATTCTCTAATAACTACAACTTTTCAGCGATTGTAGTAATTAGAGATATTTTGAATCAAGAACTAATGTTTCACCGGATCTAATAGCTAAACATAAACTTACATTTCTTGCTCTAAAAACGTAATTTACTAAGTAAAAGTCAAGTAATTTAGATGAAAATAAAATGCTAGCTTGTAGAAGATGCCATTTTTAACATTGAACACAAGAGGCGGTGAAACCAGTTAGTGAGCGGTACACACATTAGAAACAATTACGGCGGTGCCTGCAGGTTCACCTTGGTGTTGTCAGATTAAAAAATTCCAAAGTAAATATGACAAAATAATTTCGCATATTGAATAAATTAAATTTTAGATGCATTAAAGTTGACTGACTCTTTGGCCCCGTTTAGTGTGCAACACTCCTAATTCTAATTCTAAATGTCCCAGATTTATTTCTTAGAACCGAAAAAAATTAATAGCATCTCGGTATTTCTAAAATGTGGCATGCCAGAAGAGAGACCTATGCCCAGCCGTGGGATGAGTGAGGGCTGTAGATGATGATGATGATGATCTAGAAATGTGTCTGTTAACGGCAATAAACTCATTTCTATGTTACCATGTATGCATTAAAATGTATCATTTAAACGCACCTATTTATTTTAAGTGTATGTATTAATTTAAATATTTGCGGAGATGTAAACTAGCTTATATACCTAGTCGTAGGACATTAGTTGCTTTTAACATAGAAATTTTTAAGTTTATAATGCTACAACTTAAATCTGTACTGGTATTATTCAACGACACTGCAACAAGAACATTGCTGTGTATCAAGTGATACTCATACGTGGTGAACATGAATGAACATTCTGCAGAGTCATGACGGGAATCCCATTGTGCGTCGAAATCGACACGACACCGCGCCGCGTCAAGCCTCACGATACAACACTAATTGTGAATGAATGGGGGTCAGAGATCGACTTATGCGAGCTTTAATATTGATACTTTAGACTTTAGTCGATGCGATTGAGGTGAGGGGCTACAATGTTACAGTTTTTTGTTTATACCTACATAACTCGTGAATTTGGTTAGCGAACGCAGACTACAAAAAACCGAATCTAATGGTCGAAATATACTTTCGTTTGTTTAAAGTTTTTATGTACATATGTATAGAAACTGCTTTGCAAGGTGACGAGGAAAAAAGGCTTAAAAAATAGTTAATAAATTAAGGAAAACGCATGTACTTTATAAAATATCCGTTAAGATATTTAGAATAAATGTAAGGAACTTTTAGAAGCATTAGAGTTTAGATGAGTATCTCATAAGAATCGAAAAATCAATAGTTCGGGATGTTTACGGGATTATAATATTTTGTAAGCTGCCGCTATACATAAGATATTAGTAAAAATCAGTGGTTCGAATTTTTGGGTACATAAACTATCGATTTTATTAAATTGTAATTGTTATTTTAAGTAAATAGACTAATGTTATAGATTCTATATGCATACTACTTCAAATGCTGTAACTTCTCAGGCAATAAATTCGTTACGCCATACAGTCTGTGTTGATATAAAATAAGAGCATAATAAAATCTCAATACTGAATACATAAACAAATGCCAATCGGGCAATAAATAACGTATTGTATAAAAATATTGTTCCATAAATTAACATTTGCATTTTAGCGAGCAAACAAGTATCTTGCTTGTCAAGTGATATTTAGTTCTAACATTCTCTTTTGACAGTGTAAAACAATTTATTAATTAGTAACAATATTTATAGTTACGGTATAAATAGATAACATACTACCTTGGCTTTTACTGAAGCTCGTAAATTGTGTGAGTGCTTCATGTTCGGAACTAAGTGCAATCTATCACACAAAAAGAAAGAAAAACTCTCTCGCGGTTTTGAATACCCTCAACACAAGTCCTGTATCTTAGTGTGGGATCAGAACTATGTCTATGACTGTTGGGTTTATTAATTATATTAGTCCAGCATTACAAAGACCAATCCGCATCGAGATAGCTTGGTTGATAAACGTCTAACCCTCTCAGTCGCAAAGAAATCCGGAGCTCAGCAGTGGCATATACAGGCTGAGCATTACTAAAAATACTCATAACCTCAACATATTACAGTCTCAAACATTTCATACCAGCTATAAACACCAGTCCATCACCGTTACGTTCCGAGCTTGTTCTACTCTTGCATAAAAAACAACACGAGTGAACCAATAAAAAGCCTGCGTGGAACGCTAGCCCGGTGCCCGATGGCGACGCCGACCTGCGACCCGCAATTTGCATACAATGTTTTTAGAGCGTGGGCGTTGAGCGAGAATTTTTCCTGCGCACGTGCTTTCCTCTACATAAAGTACGGTTCACGTATGAATAACTTACACGCATGACTTTATTTACCTACGCATTGTTTGATGTTGGGGGTTTGAAAGGTAAAATTGAGCAACTTTTTTGGTGGAAATGAGGTTTTGAGGCACTTTATTGTGTAGCACTAAAGCTTCGACTTCAACTGATGACGTTTTCACTTATATTAGAGTTGAAATCCGTTTTCTTTAGGTGCCTACGTGCAAGGTAAGAAACATCGTAATATATAATTTTAAACTATATTTTTACAAATGTAACGTGTTATCTAATCTAAACTTTATAAGTAACGGCATATTATATTTAATAACATTTTTTTTACTTTTAATACGGATAAAGAGTAACAAACGTACTCGTCCTACCAATAACAAAAATTCAAGATGAAATATGTAAACCTCTACCGAACTCAAGATTGATTAATGTAATTTTTAAAAATAACAATAAATCCGAAACAATTACCCACGAAGATATTAAACATAAAGGTAATAAATACGAATAAATACAATCACAACGCCATGTTGAGTTGGAGCGGCAATTTTTCAGTGGTCGTGTACTGCAATGCAGTAGCCAGAGATTTATTGCAAAAGAGAGGAGTTGTCCTCCGCGCGTCGCTCGTGTCGAATCAAGCGCACTGATTAATGGCCACTATACAGCATTTGTTGTACACGAATTTGTTCTTTAAATGTTTTAAATTTTGGAACGCGTTGAAATGCATAAGAACAAAATCCTTTAAAAAGAAGTGTCACTGCCATTTTTTTATTGTAAGTTAAAAGTGAACAATGTATATTTCATCTGACACATTAGCTAACGGGGAACCAGACGAATCTGATGGAAAGTGACTTTCGTTGTTCTCCTAATTAAACATTGATGCTTGTCCCGAATCCCGAATTCATTTAGATACAATATATTTATTCACTAAGATCATAGAAAATCTAACAAATTACAGCCAATATTTGAGAAGATGATGTACAGAAAACACAGCTTCACACAAACCTAAGAAGTATCAACTAAACAGAGCAAGCAAAAAATATTGCTAAGATTTATCCAACCAAGTTATCTGAACCGGATCAATAACCCAACGCCTGGATCCTAACATTACACCTCACTTGTAACGAATAAGTGTAACTACTACAAGCAAGAAAAGAAAACACGGCGATTCTAAACCAGTATTCATTGAGTGTGGTGTAACTGTGCATATTACTGCCTTTCGGTCCTTCAAATAACAGTTCTAGTGGACCGCCTCGAGCGCTCGCCGGGCTTGCGTCCGCATAGGATGCTGTAAATGCGGTCTAAGGGCCGGCGCTCACTAGCAGATTTTACTGCAGCATGCCACGGCATGCCGTAGCATCCCGCAGCATGCCGTGGCATGTCGTGGCATCCCGCAGCATGCCGCGGTATGTCGTGGCATTCTGCGACTACCGTAGCATCCCGCTGAAAGCCCAACCACTCCGGTATCAGTTTTGCTCTGCGCGGATTCGAAGTTGGTTGTGTCGTTGCGCTACGGCATGCTGTGGAATGACGCGGCATGCCGTGTCATTTCACAACGTGCCGCGCCATCGCGTACCGAAATAAATTTTAACTTCCTTGAAATAAGATTCAAAATAGCTTTATTACTAAAGAAATGCTTTGCTATGTTATGCCGTGGCATGCCGTCAGTGAGCGCCGGCCCTTAAGATATCTCGATAGTAGAAAAATGAATAACTGATCAAACACTTTAAAAGCGGACAGAGGTAAATAGCTCAAGCATATTTCGTCACCAAAGGTTTTCATGTTCTTCTTCTTCTTCATCAACCCATATACGCCCACTGCTGAGCACGGGTCTCCTCTACCATTGAGAGGGTTTAGGCCATAGTCCGCCACGCTGGCCTAGTGCGGGTTGGCGGACTACACACCTAAGAAATTCCTAAGAACTTTTAGGTGTGCAGGTTTTATCACGATGTTTTCCTTCACCGTTAAAGCAAGTGATGATTCAATTTGAATACACACATAACTTTCGAAAAGTCAGCGGTGTGTGCCTGGGGTTTGAACCCGCGACCGCCGAGATTCTCGACCGCGCGCCTAAACCTCGAGGCCATCACTGCTTTTCATGTTACTATTAAGTAAATGATTTTAGCTTGATGGAAATGGGGTGATTAAATTTTATGCAATACTGCAGTAACAAAATTAGTTCTTCTCTTTTTTGACAAAATGTATAATCAAATAAATCCGGTGTCATCGGTAACAAGTAAAAAATGAACTCTGTATTTTGATGAGAATACAAATAATTTTCTTGTATTTTCCTCTAGACATAATTTAAATTTGCCGTCCCTTTCCCAAAAAAAAATTGTACCTATATAAAACGTTGATAACTTGCTTTGTCATTTGGTGTAAAAGTGAGCTGTCCTGATTTTAATTTGAAATTTACTACAGCTTTATTTAATTCTTTTTTTCTAACTAGAAACATACTTTGTACTTTTCGAATCTACATAGATGGAACTTAAATTGACAAATCCAAATGTATTTAACATTAAAGCCATACAACTACAAACAAACGTTACCAACCACAGCTAAAAAATAGAAGCGATAATTCCTTATGACACGGTTTCCCATGGCACGGGAGGGTGGCGTGGGGTAGGATTTGACCGCATTACGAGCGCGACGAACCGCCGGCCACCTCCGGGGACCATTTATCAAATGATCATTTGATTTGCTTGTGTTTGATCACTGAACACATTAGAATTTGCAACAGTGCAAACTGCTGCCAAGTAGCTTCACTACATTTTTGTCAGTATTTATTGCAACAAGTTTTTTTTGATACACTTGTTTTTTTCTTTTTCTAGTTTTATTTTGAAATGTGTTTCTGTATGGAATTACACATAAATTTATTGTGAAATTAGATGCTAAAAATCTGAAGTGAAAAACCGTGTTAAATCATTTTATTTATGTCTTACGTGCAGTAGCACGTTCAAAAGTATTGTCCATATGATTACGAGTATATTTGTATAAAAAGCTTTCTTTTTACTAACTATGCTTAAGTAAATATTTTAGAGAACCATGTTGTATCGAAATCAAAATAAAGTAAAGACCTACATATTTAAACTTATTATTTTAAATTTTTAACATTGAAAATTTATCCTATACCGACTCTCAAAGCGAGGTATTTAAAATTTTCCTAGGTACAATTTTCAAACAAAAATAACTTAATCGACAATCGAATCGCAACCCACTATCATACCCAAACTCTGCACCATCGCCACCGAATCCACGCACCCTCTCCCTCTTGTGGAGTGCACGTCTTATAAAATACGATCTGTTTTGATTGTGGCCTGGGGCTCAAATCAATTAGGTCCCCCAGGCCCCCCGTAGCGAGACACCAGACCAGTGGCCCGTTTTATGACACATCTCACAACACACCGAAAAGCGATTCATTAACATTCACAGACTTTATTAGCTCCAATTGACAGGGCCCGCTCAGAAGCACGTTTATCGATTCATTATTTATATTGTGCGTGTTAACGGGGAATTAATTTATTGCTTTTTCAGGGAGAAATGGTTGTAATCAGCGGTAGCTGCCATAGAAGCTCAAAAGCGTTACAGGTAAATTGTGTTATGTCTAGTGTATGATTGTTTATTGTTGGAATAGTATATGCTCATCTATATGTCTTTTGTTAAATAACATTCAATCTTAAAGATTATATTATTCGGAGTTTTTAAATAAGACAAACTGGATTTTTGGGGTTGTATATGAGTGAGTACCGCCACTCTTTATAATATATGTATGTATATGATGTCACTTAATTAGGACAAGATAATTGAAATACTATGAAAATACTTCTCAAATTAATAATTAAGAACAGAAATGTAAAATTTTGATTCTATTCTCAGTAAATTATTATTTATCATCAAATGCTCCATAATGGAATCGCATTTCTTCAGAATGGAATCAACCGTCACATGTTGCTCCACTCCCGATTCTATTGCCACTACACAATAAATTACCAATTATAATAACTTAGATTTATATTCATGAGCGGTCGCAATCACTTGCTATACGATGGACTGCTTGTAAATTTCAAAAGGTGCTGCTATTAAGAAGGAATCAAAAATTTGTTATTAAAATTATCTTACGCATCTTACCTTACCTAACTTTCTTAAAAATTTAAACCTCCGAATCACAACAAGTCCAAACAATTATCCAACAGGTAAAACACAAACTAAATTAGTGTTCGACACATATTAACTCTTGAGTTGCTCTGTGCTAGTTTTCCATTGAAGTTGAGTGCTCATATTTATGTTTGCCATAAAATATTCAATACCGAATGTATAAATATAAAAATGGAATAAACTGCCATTAATATTTGTAGTGAAGTTGCTGTATAAATGAATCGGTGTCTAATAGAACGCGATGGAGAAGGTAAGGCCGTGTTTCTACCGCATCGATTTCCTATTAATCTCCCATTTAATATCGAATGTAATATAGAAAATAATGACGTAATAGAGGCCGGCGGCGACAGGGTCGTTTCCCACGCCTGCACCGGCGCGGACAATTTTTACATTTTTTATGAAGATGAAAATAAATTAAGTTTCGGTAATCAGACGCCGCCCGAATGCTGACCCGTTTCTTTGCAATATATCTAAAAGCTATTACAAATACATTTATATTGCCATACAAAAAAAGCTCTCCAACAATTTTCGCCACATAATGAGCCCATTATGGGGAATTTTGTTTTACCAACATAATAACACCGCCTTTTATTCGGCCGATCTCGTCCGCAAAGGTCTTCGTGTTTTAAAGGACAATATTATTCCGGACTTGATGAGATTTTCGTGCTAAAATTTTAAAACTAAATTGCGGTCATTATGTATTTAACCTCGTGGATTAAGACGGCAGGGTCAAATTGGACACTCATCACAAACATATTACTGATTCCTAAAAGAACGAATTAACTTCAAAGTAACCATAAAATCGCAAAAACCGAGAATTAGACCACCTGAAAGTTAGCGCATGGAATAATAAACTAAGTTGAATCTTAAGAAAACATTCGCCGCAAGTAGTCTGGCTCTTATAAAAAATCTTAATAAGTATCACGCATCGCGAAAGCAATCTTCCAACTTTCGTTAAAAAATAATTTACAATATCATTGCAGTATCGGAAAGTAAATAATCACGACGTGCCTTATTACGTAAAACGTTATTCATGAGGTGACAACCCAAAAATTGTGTTCCAATTATTATGCACGTAATTTATTTTCGAGAAGTAAGTACGTAATTATTATAAACATTACATGGAGAATTTTATAAAATGTAAAGGTAGAGAAACGAGTTTTGAGCTATCCCCGTGGAATACTGCTATTACGTGACACGTGACGAAGTGAACATCAACAGATTAATTTCGCTGTTGTGTAAGATGAGTCTAATTATACATATTTTGTCGGAGTCAACTATTCAATCTTAAAGGGGCAGGAGATTGAGTTTATTTTGGCACGTCGTAAGCGGTGCGCGCGGGGCCGGCCGTGCGCCGGCGCTGCCATCGCTCCCGACATTATCCTTGTAATTGGCGATTTTGTGCAATTTATGGCGATTCGCGCAATTTACGAGCAGCGGACAAGAGGGCGACGCACCACTTTTTGTCCGGGCCATAGCGAAATTGACTCGGAGTTTCAATTAAAATTTTATATCCCACAAATTACCCGCCAATTATATTCCATTAAGCGTCGTAAAACGACTACGACAGTTTTCACTCACTATTTTTGCATTGATACAAAGGTGAAGTGAACTCTTAAAAACGGTTTTGTAATATTCATTTGACATGAATTTTAAATGCTGCGAGTGGTTTAGCGCGTCCGAGTATTACGTATAGAATATACAAAATTCCTGCATCACTCTGAATAACGGTTATCATTTTAATGAAATAATTGTTTGCAAATTATTTTATGATAATATAATGTGGCTGTTGAGCAATAAATTGCCGGTAATTTAATGCGGCGAGTGGCCGAGGAGATGGGCGCGCACGTCGCTATCTCGAGCACATGTGGGGACGTGGGCCGAACATACTCGTAAATATCCTCAGCTTAAACATCCAACGTTTTTACTTCGATTCATCTAAATGTTTAAATTATTTTTCCACACACACGTGGATCTGGTGCAAAGCAATCTTAATACATATAGCCTAAGAGCCAGTGAACGGATACCTGTATGTATTTGACCAGACCTGGGTTTTTGTACATTGAGGCCCCTATACCTACCGTACATGAGATGGGGACTCACTAAGCCCAAAGTGGTGGACGCGGTGAGTGCGCAGGTAAGACAGGTATCGATTTTTGGCTATTTATAAATGCATTTGACCACGTCTGCCATTTTGATATTTAAAAATATATTATTATTATTAATGGAAAACAACAATGGCAGACCATTATCACGCGTTTAACATTGTGGCAGACAATTTTGAAAATGTTAAAAAATTTTTTTTTTTTAAATAAATTGACCAGATCTGCCACTAATATATTTTATTTGATATAGTCTTAAAAACTTATTTTGATAACGGCAGACGTATTTATTGCGTATAAAAATCAGCAGATAAAAAAATCTGAGATACTACCCGGTTATATGTTTATATATTACGATAGCAGTTTTACATTAATATAATTTATTTTATCACTGTATTTAATGAAATTAATATTTTATATGTAGTCTATATACTAAACTTTTAAAGTTAAACGATAAAGAAGGAGATACATTACAAAAAAATCTTAAATATTAAAGTATACTACTAAGAAAAAAAAGTTATTTTAATTTGTATTTTATTTTTTACATTTATTTATTGAATACAAAATTTAAAAGTTAGATAAATAAAAAACACTCATGCATGCATCACTAAATCAATATATATTTATATTTATTGATTTTGATCTTCATTCATCATCATTATCATTGAACTCGCCTTCATCATCCATTGAATGGGATTCTGCAAAATTAAACGTTAATTTTAAAATATAAATAATTTGTAAATTGATTCGAACATATTGGATGAAGTAAGATTTTTGTCAACTTACCAGGAACATCGGTGATTAAGTCACTCACAAAAGATGGAAGTTGATCTCCTTCGAACCATTTAAAGACTAATTTGTTGTCCTGCTCAATCCAACCATAATCCAATGGGCTTAAAGCTTAGTTAGTAAGTAGCTTAAGTAGGTTGCTTTTTGTAAGCATTTTTCCAAATCATAGAAATATAATGAGCTCTCATAAATTGTTGGTAAAGTTCACTCTTACACGGTGGAATTGAGGTTGCGTCAAAATTTTGCACTTTTTTGCTGAAATTTTCATTGATGTCTGAAGCTTTGTAATTGCGGACAAAAAGTTGGAATCTTCCGTCATCGACGTCCTGCGATTTTTTGGCATTGTAGAGTTGGCAAACAAAAAGTTGAATAACATTAAATAGGTCTTGTAGTTGGTCCTTAGTTAAATTTTCTTCACCAAGAGCAGCAAATGCTTCTTGGAATTCTGTATTTTTTTTTAGCAATGTAAAAGGTTTTTTCTTCCCTTTATTAAAAAAAGCGGGATTAAAATCACATCCGGTGAACGCATGGAAGCCGATTAAACTTTTAGCTAACAATTCACCAAGCTCTGTATAAATTTTTGTGATGTTAATATACCTTTCATTATTTCCTGTTCCATTGAGCATCCAAATATTAGATTTAGAATTCTTCAAGTGTGCCATATTACCAATCATTATGATTAAAATATCGGTATCAGAGGCTCTGATAACAATATTTGACTGCTCAGCGATATTGCAAGCATGATAGATTTATTTTTGTATCTGCCTCTTCCTGTGCAGTACAACATAAATCTTCAGCAATACTTGACTGTATCTTCTCATCAACAACTTGATATGATTGACAATTTCGAAAATTTAAATGAATCTTTCGATTGCCTAAAAATAATTTCATTTCCTCACTACACCAATGTTTTCCGAAAAAGTCTACAAGAGCCTCCTTAAATTTTGTGTTTTTTAATTCTTTTGCAAAATCTGAAGGTCGCACTTGGTCAGGCCCAGAAATAGTGTAATCAATCAACGATGATTCATGTCGTAGACATCTTTCACTATCTTTTATTGACGGACAAAAATACTGGTCAAAGATTATATCAATTCTTCGGGAGGAATATTTTGATACCATCTGCAAGAATTTCTTCGAAATACTTTCGAACGTTTTGGGAACCTCTTTCATAGAATGTAGGATGAAAAATCCATCAATTAAGAGTACATCTGTACTATGTGGCGGATCTTGATCTAAATTTGGTTCAAGACATTTTACAAGTACAGACTTATCACTTTTACAGAAACCACCATCTAGATGACATAAAGCAAGAGGTACTGGAGTTATAGGAAACGATAAAAATACTAAAGGCTAGAATGAGTACAATAGTAATACATTGGAGAAAGAAGAAAGATAGCTATACCTCTGAACGGGTAGTATCTCAGATATTTTTATCTGCTGATGTTTATACGCAATAAATACGTCTGCCGTTATCAAAATAAGTTTTTAAGACTATATCAAATAAAATATATTAGTGGCAGATCTGGTCAATTAATTTAAAAAAAAATTTTTTTTTAACATTTTCAAAATTGTCTGCCACAATGTTAAACGCGTGATAATGGTCTGCCATTGTTGTTTTCCATTAATAATAATAATATATTTTTAAATATCAAAATGGCAGACGTGGTCAAATGCATTTATAAATAGCCAAAAATCGATACCTGTCTTACCTGCGCACTCACCGCGTCCACCACTTTGGGCTTAGTGAGTCCCCATCTCATGTACGGTAGGTATAGGGGCCTCAATGTACAAAAACCCAGGTCTGGTCAAATACATACAGGTATCCGTTCACTGGCTCTTAGGCTAATACATATCTCATGTTAAATGTTAATGCGAGTGATACGCAGTTTGTTAGACTTAATACTACACTTTTCTTATGACGTTTTTCTCGAAGGCAACTCATAAAAATTCGTAGGTGTTTACACTAAGCTCGATCATAGACATACACATTCATTGTTTTCTTAATCTCTTCTTTTCTTTTCATTCTTTTCAAAGTTATTTAAAAAAAATGTTATGTAAAGTCTATTCCGCGAACAGATATTCGCGATACTTTAGGACAAAGATATTTTATAAGAAAATTGATTTTAAATCTGGGGAATTTAGGCCAAACATTTTTAATCAAGAATGCATAACCCGTATCAGTACTTTCAAGTTATGCTGTTACCCCGAACCACGCAAGCAGCTGGGACATGATTAAATAATTGAATATTTTGCATACTGCAAACATTATTATATAGTGTAATTAAAAACGGACATCGATACAAGCGCGATAACACTGTCTAGTTCCTTATCTATAAAAGTAATATCGAAGATGAATGGCTTTATACTGTGGACAAATTGTTTACATTTATCATGTCAGTTAATTCTGAAATTAATTAATTACATAATAACAGTTTCTCTGCCGAGTGACAAATCATGGCTCTTGTACTAAGCGATGGGTATGATGATATGTTTCTCAGCTTTTTCTTTCACGCAATGCCAAAGTTTATGCCAAAATCGTCAAATTGTTGGTTATTGCTCTCGCTTTACGTTTTACAAACCAGATAGTTTAACGACTTTTTAAATACTAAATTTCTAGCGATTTTGTCTCCAATCCACATTAATCTTATGCAAAGTTATGCATATCGCCTGTTCTTCTAAAAGAACGTCGTATTGGTTAAGCTCTATATCAGTATAGACCTAATCACGAAATCTCTAAAGCAAAAACTATCCATGTGCTTCAAAAACATACAGCACACTTTATTCATTTATAACAAAAAAAATGTCTTTAAATTCCGTGAAATCACAAAACAAAACACGGTGTGAGTGTAGAAGACTCGGAGTCAAAAATAGCTCCGTCCAGATATCCGCAGCTCTTATGACAGCGCGGCCGATATTTATGTCGCGCGGCCCCGCCCACCGCCGTGGCTCCATTCAGCCTGTTTGTATTTATTTCGTGCCTATTTATTTGTATTTGCCTTCGCTTTGAATAATGCATGAGCGGAGCGTTTCCGTCGTGTGTAGGCAGCGTGACGCCGCCGCTTGTCGCGCGACCCCGGCCGCTATTTCGGCACTTTTCTTTTAAACTTGTTTAGGCAAAAGCATTCGTACAGTCATGGATAAACTTGTTTTGTAACATATTACTGCCAGCTATAGTTGACTTGACAAACGCGATCATATTTTACAAATAAAACTAAAAGTTACATACAAAAAGTCGCTGGTTTTGAATTGGCGTTGCCTAGTTTGTTTTTTTCTTCCCAATCGACTAGGTACTATTCACTCCGTTCTTAACTAAGTCAAAAACCTTCTAATTCAAATAGACTAACAGTTCTTTTAGATCGTCAATTTTAAACTATTTCCGATTCGAAAAGTGTTTCGCAACACAAAATGTCATATATATTTTTTTAAAAGCAACAAACTTGCTATCAATTCTAATACAATCACTATTCTATTCCAAGCAATCAATACAACAAAATTATATTACCCAATCATCTTAAGTCTAACCCGATTTGATTTTAATTAAATTTCACGCATAGATACCGCGGACGTCTTCATGAGGTTAATTAACAAAGGGTGTGGATGGGAGTTAATTACGGCCAACATCGTCCGATTCGTGGATGCGTACCTTTATTATTTGGTAGGTAAATCACGGAGTATCGCTGGGTATCGATCGGACACGCCCAGCGCGATTTACGCTGCTTGCGTCAACCCGGTGATATCACGGCTCGTCACAACCAATACTCCGATCAATGAATTTCAATATTTATTGTCAATGCATGACGTCATTTGGGGTAGATTATACTATTTCTGGAGTGTACGTCTAGTTTCCTAAATATATTTCTCTACTTTTCGTTTTCACGGTGTTGATGTATTAATTAAGTCTACAACTCTGACGTAATGCAGGTACGTTCACACATCATCGGATATCTTACAAAAAATTTGTAATAAAATTTGCTGTTCTTCTCAATAAGTCTCCTGACTTGCTTGCTTGCTTGTCTCGTGGTTGTTTCTATGGCGTCGTAACTCTTTGTTAAAACACAGAACTTTGAGTCAAAGGTGCGAATATTGTTTGAATCCACAACTAGATAGATTTATGCTCAACCGCGCACCTAATACTTATAAGATATCAATATATTTCATTGATTTCAATTTGTCCAGAGCTTGAAATTCATTACTATGCAAATGGTTGCAATTAATTGTCCAGAAAGTGAGAGGCAAAAAATGAATGTTGTTTGTTAAAAGCTATACTTACTCCTAATTAATAAATGGCAATTGGTTTTACAAAGCCTTTAATAAAGGTGTATTTTTGTTTATAAGTACGGTACACGAGAATATATGACATATGTACTTTAACAGTGACGCAAATAATCGCGAGGAAAAATACACACACAAAAGTGAACAGGAATTTCTTAAGTGTTTAGTCGAATTCAGTTAAGTTACACTAGGCAAGCCTGCGGTTCTTTCTGCTGTAGAGGCCCGTGGCTAGCAGTGAGACCCATGAGGACAGATGATCGAAATCCACTAACCCACACTAATGTACATACATCGCCGGCGTAGTCTTATGTCTCTTTAATAAGCATAAGAAGTTCTTTACCAAGCAGTGGGCAATTTAACCTGTGGTATATCGTGAATGGACGCACTGAATTCGGTATAGCTCATCACTTACCCTATACGCCATAATAAATACAGTTTCGCAAAATACTTCAGTGGAAATAGGCTGTTAATTAATACTATCTTTCATTGTCATTGTCCGTATTCGAAAAAAAAATTGAATCAGATTATTTTGCTCGAATAAAAAGGATAGGTATGAGAAAAACTTCTAAATAACCGTTATTTATTTATCATGTTGCGTAGTGCGCTAGACAGCTGATGATCGCGCCTAATGAACTTACGAGTATGTAAGAATATTACACCCACAATTATAGACTAGCAATTGTTTGCATAATTACCGGCTGACTAAGCAACCTGAGAGCTTGACACACTTTTGCGAAATCTATCAACAGCTATTAATTAACCGGCGAGCGCTTGATCGAGCATTTTATAATGTAGAATTTATGGAACGCTTTTACGATCGTATTTATGCATTCTTGTTTCAAAGGAGTATTTATTTATGGATATCTGTCGGATTGAAATATCCTGAGTACTACTGTATTTCCATCATATATGAATCTATCTTGCTTTGATAGTCTTGTCACCATTATGAAAAATTAACGACTCTACCTAAAGTCTGCTAAACGTTATCGAAATGATTACTAAACAGATGAGGTTAATTACGAAAATTATAATAATAATTTACAATTATTTCATTTTAACTGTGGTGTAAATTGGAGACTAAAGAAGTTATAAGCAATACAGCTCACAGCTACCTTGGTTGGGATTAGGGAATGCACTTTATTGACTACTAAGGAAAACAGGTTAAAACAGTCCATATACGAGTAAAAACTATCCTACTCTTCAAAAGCTTTGAACTCTTCTCTATAATTCGGGCCTCGGCACTCTCATAACTCTGGTTTAAATCGTTCACCAGTACTTTAAAATAATTAACAATCGAATTTCCTCACCGCTAGTAAGTGCACTAAACACGGTTAATACGTTTCGTTCTGACATGATAATAGTGGTAATAAAGCCAACACGTGCGGGCATCGCATGACGCCACTCATCAGGTCCCGGCCCGGCTGTGACCGTTTTATTGATTGTTCTCCGAGAACGAATGACTTCAGACATGCCATTACATCACGTGGTGGTCTATACTCCTAGACAATCTATGGTTCCTTTATACTTGAGTCAAGTGCGTAGAATCATCACTACAAGATGATTCTACACACAAGCTACGTGGCGCAGTTTGCTAGACACCAACTTGCGAAACAAGAAGCCGTAGGTTCGATCCCCGCATTAAAGTCAAAGTCAAATCATCTTTATTTAAGTAGACTTTTACTTTTAAACCGTCATTTTTTATTTTTTTTTTTACCGAGAATGTTTGTGTGATCCACAAATATTTGTTTCGGGTCTGGGTTTTTTGTTTTGATTTGTGAGTCCGAAAAAGTTTCTCGTAGTGTCTGATACCCACAACACTGGTGTTGTAACGTAGTGTGGGGTCAGAACTTTGTATGGTCACTTTTGGTGTGATGGCTTCTAAGAATGACCGCGTAGTTTGGAAATAAATCTCCTCCATTCCGGGTTTCAGGGTGTTAGGTTCCAAGTTGATAGAGGTTTAGTGTTATATCTATAAAATGTATTTACAATGAGTTTTTGTGTGTAGTCCGCCAACCAGTATCTACTAGTTCAGGTTGGGGAATTTGGGTGAGAAAAAACAAAAAATTGACACAAAAATTTCCGTGTATTTAGTTACTAATCATTTTTATCAGATAATTTTGACACCTTGCAGCAGAAGCAGCAAATTCAACTCTTTTATTATAACTGTTGTTATAAGGCAATTTCTGTCATCACGATTTGCGTGACTGTTGAGTATATTTGTTTTCTTGGAACTGACAGAAACGCCCATATTAACTAAAGGTGAAAAAGGGGACAGGTGGCAACCAGTACCCACATAGTGAGGTATTTAAATAATAGTTAATACGAGACTTATTTAAAGTGACTATTTAAAATGTTATTGGGAAATCCGGCTTGTCAATAAACTTGAGTAGTCGTTTAGAATAGAATAGAATAGAAATAAACTTTATTGTACACACACACAAAAAGAAAAGAGAAAAAAAAAATTACATATACAAAAACACAATGCAGGTACAAATGGCGGTCTTATCGCTTTGAGCGATCTCTTCCAGACAACCATTAGGTGAATATAGTAGAATAATTTTTGGCGCGTATACATACATATAATACATAGGTAAAATAGATAAAATAAAATACAACAAATATAAATAAGATCTAATAATTACATATATACAAGTATTTGAAAATTAATTAAAAAAAAAAAAAAAAGTAATAATAATAAAAATAGTTAAAAATATAATAAATAATAACAACCAATGAGCAGCAATGTACTAAATTATGTGAAAGATAAATAATGTTTCCTTAAGAGATTTCTAAAAATACGAAATGAATCGGCACGCTTTATATAAATAGGCAGTGCATTCCAAAGTCGTATAGCTTGTACAGAGAAAGAATGATCATAGAAGGAAGAGGAATGGATAGGAGTCTTATGTTGATAGAACGCAGAGACCGAGCCGTAGAAATATGCAAAAACTGAAAACGTTCTTTAAGGTAGAAAGGAGCAGAAGGATCAAAGAGGATTTTATACAAAAGAGATAAAATATGAGTATTCCGGCGAAGGCGGATAGGCAACCACTCGAGTTTTTTACGAAATTCCGAAACGTGGTCATATTTGCGTAAACCAAATATGAACCGTATACAAAAGTTTTGAAGTCTTTCGAGTTTATTTAACAGGTCTTCAGACAAGTCAAGATAGCAGGCATCGGCATAATCAAGTACAGAGAGTAGAAGAGATCGAGCTAGGTCAATTTTGGTGATAATTGGCAAGAAATTAGAAAGCCGCCTAAGGGAAGCAGCCGATGCAAAAACTTTTCTGCTGATTTCAGATACGTGGGGTCTCCACGATAGTTCTCTATCAAGGACGACACCCAGGCTCTTTACAGTAGTACTAAATTCAATCTGAATTCCGTCAAAAATAACATGTGGGACATTAAACCAGTCAATTTTTGAAATCATACGAGAGCTTCCAATAATAATGGTCTGTGTTTTGAGCGGATTTACAAGCAGGCCGTATGATTTACTCCAGTTCAAAATGCGATCGAGATCTCTATTGGTGGCTTCAATCGCTGAGTTTAATGTCTGCAACGGAGACTGAGTGTAAATTTGTAAATCATCTGCATGTAGATGGTAGGAAGAAGATAGATTGTTGGATATAGAATTAATGAAAATAGCGAACAATAAAGGAGATAAAACGCCGCCCTGAGGAACACCGGCTGTTAAATTACACCAGGAGGAATAGGTGTCATCAACCCGTATTCGCTGCCGACGTCCCTGCAGGTAAGAACGAAATCAGCCAATTACAGTTGGAGATATGTTAAGAGAACCGAGAATTGCCAGCAAGATGTCATAATCAACATTATTAAATGCGTTGCTAAAGTCGAGTAGTGTCAGCACAGTCAAATGGCCCTTACTCATTCCAGACCTGATGTCATCCGTTATTTTAACGAGAGTGGTTACGGTACTATGTCCAGAGCGAAACCCGGATTGGAAAGGATTGAGTAAGTTGTTTTTAGTGAGGAAAACAGAAAGTTGTTGGTGTATAAGACGCTCTAGGACTTTAGAGAGGAAAGGAAGAATAGAAATAGGACGATACTCGGAAAAGTTAGAAGGGTTCATTTTCTTAGGTAAGGGAATAACTTGAGAGTCTTTCCACATGGAAGGAAAAGTTCCGCTGGAAATGGAGTAGTTCAGGATATGGGTTATAACGGTGACGATTTCATCCAGAATGAGATTAACCATCTTACGACTAATGCTATCACTGCCGACTGCATTCGATGAAATTGACAAGACGCTTTTCTTAACATCACAATCTGTAAATTGACTAAAATCAAAAGGAGAGAATTTAGGAGCAGGCAATGATGAAAGATGTTTTAAGGTAATAGACTTAGCAAGTCCATCAAAATGAGCAGACGAGGAAAAATGTTGATTTAATAAATCAATGTTTAAATCTTTTGGAATATTATTTTTACGTGCCTTTCCAACTCCTAATGATCTAAGAAATTTCCATACTTTTGATGGTTCGGAGTTAGTTACAGATTCATGAATATGTCGGCGTTGTGCATCCCTACACAATCTATTGCAGTGATTTCTGTGCTTTATGTAATTTGCTTTAGCATCATCAGATGGGCAACGCTTGAATTTGGCTTTGGCATTGTTTTTTCTTTTCATTGCTGCCTTAATGTCATCTGTAATCCAAGGTGCTGGTGAATGTTTAATTTTAACAGAACGTATGGGTGCATGTACATCGTATAACGAAACTAAAATTTTACTAAACTCACTGATTTTGCCATCAATAGAGGTCGCATTAAAAACATTTGACCAATTTAATTCAGCTGCATCTCCGAGCAACTTCTCCATGTCAATATCACCAAAATTGCGTAGAAGAATAGTTTTAGGGCGATTTCGCGGTGGTCGAACTTTATATGACAGAAAAATCAAGTCATGATACGAAAATGCATCAGCTGGTAATTGACCATGCACATGAACATGATTAACAGAAGAAACAAGAATTAAATCAAGGAGTGAAGGTGTAGAATTAGGGAAATTATGAGTAGCGTTTAGAGGAAGAATAGTTAAATTGCTAGATTTTACAACAGAGTTTAATAAATTTGACCTATAGTCTTGTTTGATTAGGCATGTATTAAAGTCTCCCATTATGATGGTATGATCAAAGTTACCAGAGAATTTCTCTAGTAAGTTTTCAAAGGAAGAAAAATAATTGACACGTAATGACGGGCAATAATATACGCCAAGAAGAATTTTGGTGTGGGCGAGATTCACTTCAATGAGAAGATGCTCTCCAGCATTTGGCGGTGGGGGTTGCGCAGACATACTTAAAATAGAATAAGGTATGTTACTACGAAGATAAATGGCTACACCACCACCTGCACCACTGGCCCGGTCATTACGTATCAATTGGAAACCTGGTAAGGAGTAAAAGGTCGAAGGAAGACAAGGTTTCAACCATGATTCTGAGATCAATATGGCATGGATGTTTTTATGATTAAACGATGCCAGCATATCGGAATAATGTGCCGGAATACTCTGAGCATTGATATGTAGTACATTAAAAATTTTTAGACCATCAATAAACAAAGAGTTAATCGAGTCTTCAAGCGAGGGTATACTGCTATAACTATCATTGCTTTCATCTGAGGTAACAGATGAGGAACAGGACAAATATTCATTGCTGTCATTTAAATTGCTGCTGTACAACATGTAAATTTAAAGTATAAATAGAAATATAAATATCTTAAAATTATTCAAGCTAATTCACCTGCCAGTTGTGTTAACAAATAAATATTTTAAATTAAAGAGAAAAAAAAATCAATATAACAACCACATAAAAATGACAAAATAATAATATATAAAAAAAAAAAAAGAAAATAATTCACAAAAGAAAAATACTGTCATACTGACTAATTAAGAAAGAAATAAAAACAAATATTGTATGCTAAGAAACTGACATTCCTTAATATTGGAACACTATTCAATACAAACAATCATAACTGAGGGTAAAATAAAAATAAATTTTATGCTATCAACAAGAAATGTCAGATTCGCCAGTAGCGTGATAAGTCAGTACTATGTATCGCAAAGTATCTTAATAACAGATAAAACTTAAAATAAACAATACGGATCTATTTTTTAATTGCTGCGCCTCGTCTGGTCTTCATCGGAGCTGTCATACGACCACCTGTTGCTGCTTTGGATGGTGTTGTCGTCTTCACAGGCGCAATAGCATCGAGTTCCTTCATAGTGTCGACACGATGTCGCGCATTGTCGGGTCCGATTTCGTCGTTTGATAATTACAAGTGACTTGTGACTGTTACTAATAAATTATGTATATTCTATAGGTTATGATACTTTTAATAGCATGGATAATATTTAATTACCCGAGATTTACCCGTGAAACCCATAGTTCCTTACAAGATCTAAAGAAAGTTTGAATCGCCCTGCTTGATTCAGTAGTGTATGGGATGTAGGTAGGCGTTGCCATGACAACGGGGTTGTCTCTCGGGTCGCTACCTCTCTTCAGTTTATGTGTTTCATTAAGTGGTCCCACTTTATTTATATCCCCACAGGCTATTGTAACTGCAGGGGAAATTAGGCAGCTCTTTGTCTGCGGCTGACTTTGCACTACCGCGAGGGAGACCTCATAAAGAGGGACGTATTTATCTTTCAACTTTGCCTATTTTCACCCGCTTCACAACATAACTTCGCATCACAGTTATTTTGTACGTTTTTTGCATTCATAAGTTAATAGCCGTCTTTGTAAAGCAGTTTGACAATAAGAAATAAATGCGTATTTCCACCTATTTGACGAAGTCATAAAGCTTAAGTGTCACAAATGTATGATTAACGAATGGTGGCTCTCGGCATTCCTGTGCGTCGGCCGCCCGTTACAAGTTCATCCCATTTAAATTTAGCACGACGCGTGCCGCGGGTGGCGAGCGCGGGGGTGCGCGCGGCGCGGCGGGCGGGGGGGAGGGGTGCCGCGGTGGGCGGGACGCTCCACCATCACTCAAGTGACGAAAATTGACGGAAAATGGGCGGACACCGGTTGGCCGCGACGTCATCAATTACCGCGTCCCGACGGTCACTGGCGTGCAGTTTCGACCGAGAAACGCATATCTACCCAATATATTTTCCGATGGCGCACCATTATTAGACGGCGAGACGTTTTGTCATCCGTGACAATTCCGAGAAGCTGTACAGGGCACGCTGGTACACGTTTATCTGGTTTGCAGCACCGATTATTATACGGTATCCCGGAAGGACAGCTAGTAGCTGGACGCACGTTTGCCGAGCAATCTTGGGCGATATCTCGGACAAGGATTATTGAGATGCAATCTAGAAGCCATCGATCGGCGGATAATTCGATCTAACTGCGTTTGTTGTTGCGCAACCACTTATCAGATCAGATCCTCGATTCCTCGATGATACCTTTATTAAGTGGTAGCCAGTGATAGCCCCTGCTCATTTTATACATTACTTTAAATTATTGAGTGCACCGCGTTAGGGAAGTGAAACGGTATCCATATAAAATCAATTTCATCTGCGAAGTAGCAATAAACTGTTCTATCAATCGCTGTCATTTGTTTTTGGCAGTTTGACTTTTAGTTTCAAAATAGTTCCAATTACTGCATATACGATTTAAATGTTTGAATTACGTTAAGTTTAGTCAGTATTCCGGTAGCGTTTAAACAAGCGACGGACACAAATTGCTCGGATCAGGAGCAGTGACTGCGGAAATTGTAGGTGTGCGATCGATTCTTCACCGCGCAATCTTACCGCTTTTAAAGGAGCTACGTAGTGTTTACTCCTTGCATCTAATTACCGTGCTTTGTTTGAGTGAACCCCTCGTATGAAGGTCTCAACCATGAAAATCCTTTTCATTTTCATACAATTGTTAATAATATTTAGGTAATGGTAAGGTATATGTATCTTTGGCCTTACTCAAGAACGTTATTTTAGTTCTAACAATCTGATACATAAGTCTTGCTTTATATAACTTTTGACATTGGAGAAAGTAAATCAAAATGTTTCATAAGTCAGACTTAACTTTATTTAGTGTGTGACTTCAAAGTTATTCATTTTACCCTATATATAGTAGCTTTTAACTTCTAAGTTAGTATTATTTTATTAACTTCTTAAAAATAGCTAGTAAGTTTTCAATTTCTTGTATACGAGTCATTCAACACCACTATATGACGATATGTGTAAACCAATTTCTCTAGAAAAGATCACTACCTAACAACATTTTCTAATTACGTTAATATTCTTCAAATTACTTTTCATTTCATTCAGTTCATTTCTGGAACATAGAAAAAGAAATAAGTATAACACTGTTCTTGTCAAACAAGGCCAATCGCTAGTAAACAAATGCTAAATTATAAAATTGTTAAATTAATAATGCGGATTTCTAGTCGAGACATTAACGAGGTCTTAAATAACAAAAATATTTTTAACAACTTGTCTATGTTAATCGCATAAAACCGCGCCGAAACGTTTTATAACAGTATTCAAAGTGGTTATGTTTAATTTATGTGATATAAAGCAATTCAATATAATTGTGGCGATTATAAAATACCTATTCCGCCCTTGAGGTAAGACATAAAGCAGGCGCCTGCTGGTCGTGCTGAAGCATAATTTCTAATCTAGATAACGGAGTGGTAGCCGCCGACTCCTGTCTACGACATTTGACCGCGGTACACTAGTGCTACACTTATTGCAATTTATTATAAGGTATGTTTATTATATGTGGGTGAAATTGTGTTATAAAAAATAATATTATTTTTTTATTGTTCAACTATATGTCTGAGACAGAAGGAATAGAAAGTATTTTTACGTTTTAAATCTCTGATTTTTCAAGGTTATGTAATTTAAGTCTTAACGAATTCTCACTTACCTTAACGGTGAAGAAAAAGATCGTGATCTGCGCACCTAAAAGTTCTTAGCAATTTCTTAGGCATGTAGTCTGCCAAACGCACTATGCTCATCACCTACCTTACTAGATTTAACAATATAAAGTCTACCATTCATGGAAATTTGTAATTCAATTATAATACCCAATAATTCTTACCTTCCGTTACTTTTTAGGCATTCTACCAATAACTACCAAACTACCAAAGCTACCACAAAAATATTCCAAAAAGACCCGACGTACTATTCTCGATACTTAAAATCTAGTAGACGACCCCGTCCGCCTTGGTGGCTGGTATCGGTAATTACGCAGGTATTATCGGTGACCCGATATCGGTGGAGCCGGCCGGTGCACACGATCGCCCGCGGCTGCCCTAATGGTCACGATACAACTGCTACATGCACGTTGACAGACAACCTATAAGACTTTACTTTAAACGTCCGATTACAATTAATGCCACTACATATTATTTTACGTTGTTTATTTCTATGAATAACAACCGAATATGTTATGCAATATTCTTTAAATACGTTAATGACAGACTGTTTCTGTACTAAAAGACATCAAAAGTGGTTCAGCAGCATACCTATAGAAAATCCAGCTCAGTTTCGTATGTGCCATTAATAAAAACAACTACTTAAAAAAACTAATTACCTTCATATGAAGTTGATTCGAGAGTTGTATTACTATTGTCTTTGTAAAAAGAGGAATGACCTTTTCGGGGCATTTAATTTGAAACAAAGCATTAGCAGTGGATGCAGGGGCCCGCGCCCGACTGTCGCCGCGCGTTTGATGTCTCAATTAGTAACGGGAGCGGCTAATTGTGGCGAAAATTATTTCGCACCCCATCCCAGCTCCACTTACCATGACCTTGTTTCAATTATGCGACGTCTGAGCTTTATAATCAATACATCTGTATTCTGTATAGCATAATGATAGCAGTATATCTGTTTAATTTTTCGCATAGAATTCACTTTGTTGTAATATTTGAGAGTTACATTTGTAGAATGAAAGCGAAAGGAGAGTTAGAGGATTTGATTACCGACCCAAAATAAAAATACGACTAACTACGCTATTCATACCAAAAAGCGTAATATACGGACATAAACAGTTACTTTCGCATTTAAAGTATTAATATGAATAAACCTATACTAGTTTTAGAATTTAAAATCTACACAACAATTCCGATAATTTCTAGATAAGCTAAATTTTTGACGTAGTAATACTATCATAAGCTTAACTAATACGATTGTCTTGCGTATCTCACGCAACTCATGGCGGAAGTAGCTTAACGCTAAACCGTTTAATATTTTACTCAATTTCACACTCAAAAACATTGAAAGCGGTGGCTTAATAAACCAATTACGGTTCATTACCTAATGCAACCCGGAAGACAGACATTACTCGCTCATCATTACCAAAAAGTTCCCCTTGATAAAGTTTCACATGTTGTGAAAAAAGGTTGATGCAGTTAACGGCTTTATCGCGAAGGATGTAAGACTGTGTGTTTTTTAAACAGGCCGCTGTGAAAAATGAAAACGGCCAGCTATTTGCGGCTTTATGATGAATGGCTGTGGTCATTTCCCGCTCGCCGGGGCCCATTAGGCTTGTCACAGCATATGGTTGATTCGACCCTGTACAGTGCATGGGGCATTGTTTGTTTTGTATCACTCGGAAGCACAAACCCCGCTTTGACGGCAACTGCATATTAATTCACGCGATTTTTTACTGCATTTGTTTTATTGCGAACAAGAGAAATATTTTAATACTAAGAGGCCTGTGTATTTGGGCAATGATTTGGAATATTATAGTTTTTTCTCACAATTATAAATGAATATATACTCCATAAGCCGTATAAGTAATCAAAAGCTCCATTACCAAAAGCTCAATATTGTGCAGGCTACTGTTTGACAATGTCTATTGGAAGTTCGCTAAAATGCATTATTCTCCTGCACTATAAAACGCTAACAAAACTTCCAAAATAAACCCCGAGTGTACCCTTTGAACGTTGATAAAACGTACTGTTTGTACTGCAAAGTGGGGGGAGACACACACAATGAAACTGGAAGTGGAATGCAATAAAAGTCACATTAAGTCAAGAGCAAGGACCTTCGCGACGCGTCTACCAGACGAGCGAATTGAATTTATTCGCGCCAGAAACACGCCGCCAACTCTTTTGTTTGACAAATTGAACGCAATTATGTTGCGGTTTGTGTAAACCGTGGGTACTCACACGCCTGAAATTATGCCAAGCTTCATTAGAAAAATCACAAATTCCTTGGCAAAATTAAATACTTTTTATGTGTTAAAGTTTGTATGTTTATTAGACGTTGAAAAAGACTTAATGAATTAGTATGATTTAAGTAAGATAGAAAAAACATTTTGCTAATGAAATTTCGACAATAAAATGTAAACCGATTGCTTAGTGGCAATCAACTCTTAGAGAAAATGAGTATGATTTAGAATAAAAATTTAGTGAGCTAAGTGAACAGATGATAGGAAAGAAATTAACGGTGAAAAACATATTTTAAAATCAAGCTTTTATTATGCACGAAAAATTAAAAAAATAAACTAAGAAAACATTCATAAAATTCGTAGTTTTTTAAACTTTACAAGTAACAATTTACAAAAGTGTTCGGTTTATCTGTAGAAGTATGATACATAAACATATATTATCTATAACTAGTGTATTAATATTCTTAAGTGATCTAAAAGCTCGTCGCGGCCGAGGTGTTTGCATTAACGAAATTGCGCGACAAGCTTTTAAATCACTTATGAATATTAATATACTAGTTATAGATAATATATGTTTATGTATCATACTTCTACAGATAAACCGAACACTTTTGTAAATTGTTACTTGTAAAGTTTAAAAAACTACGAATTTTATGAATGTTTTCTTAGTTTATTTTTTTAATTTTTCGTGCATAATAAAAGCTTGATTTTAAAATATGTTTTTCACCGTTAATTTATTTTTAACTTTTTAGTTGGAAATATTTCTAAGTCTATCCATTTCGTATTCATACCGAAATTCAACTCAATCGGTCCATGGAAACTAGTGTTCCTATGGGCACCTTCCAACTTCTCATGACACCAGATCAACGATACCTTGTTATTATGTTGTCACTAAAAATACAAAGGCATACCAAATTTTAGCTTAATTGGTCCACAGGAATCGGAGTTCATATGGGCTTCTTCCAACTCCTCATCAGATCAGTTCTATGATACCTTGTTATTATATTGTCACCGAAATTACATAAGTGTACCAAATTTCAGCTCAATCGGTCCAAAAGAATCTCCTCAATAGATTAGCTCTATGATACCATTTTTTGTATTGTTACCGGAATTACGAAGAGATACAAAATTTCAGCTCAATTGGACCATAGGAATCGAAGTTCCTATGGGTATCTTCCAACTCTTCGTCAGATCAGCACCATGATACCATATTTGTGTATTGTTGTCGAAGTTACAAAGACATACCAAATTTCAGCTCAATCGGTCCACAAGAACTGAAGTTCCTATGGGCATCTTCCAACTCTTCGTCAGATCAGCACCATGATACCATATTTGTGTATTGTTGTCGAAGTTACAAAGACATACCAAATTTCAGCTCAATCGGTCCACAAGAACTGAAGTTCCTATGGGCATCTTCCAACTCTTCGTCAGATCAGCACCATGATACCATATTTGTGTATTGTTATCGAAGTTACAAAGACATACCAAATTTCAGCTCAATCGGTCCACAAGAACCGATGTTTCTATGGTCATCTTTCAACCTTATCATCAGACCAGCTCCATAGCATCATATTATTGTATTGTCATCCAAGTTACGTAGGTATACCAAGTTTCAGCACAATCAGTCTATTGGAAGTGGTTCAAATCTTCATTGCAAGATTTGTAAACATACAAACATACATACATACATACATACATACATACATACATACATACATACATACATACATACAAAAGTGAAGTTAAATAAAAGCTTGTAAAAAGGCTGGTTTTGTTTATAAAACAAAACAAATACGAGTAGATGCACAGGTTTATTAACGGTATTTTCCTACCTGGTAACAGATTATAGCAAAGCCTATTTTTTTCAATACCCTAGAATTACGTAATTGAAACAACAAACGTAAGCATTTACGATTAAACTTATATCCGTGTTTCAAGACTAGTGCGTCGCATGGCCTTAAGTAATTTCCCCTCTAACAAACGTCTTTAATTATCGGCCTATTACATTCGATTCATTACAGGCCGAAGCTTATTTCAGGTGTTATTTGATCAAATATTTATCGACGTCTAACAATTAAGTTTCCGCTTTCCATTCCAAACGGATAATTTAGCCTATCACGTATTCCATTCTATGGAATTTAAAGGCGACCTACTCTATAATAAAGAAGGATAATTTCAATCGTACAATTGTGGCAAAGGACATAATTACAGCGTTTTAATTAAGGCTAGTTATAGGAAAGGTGTCCGCTTTCACGCGTACCACCCTGCAACTAGGAAATCTTGAAACTTTGTGTTGCGGTACCATGTTTGTAATTAAAGTATGAGTGATGATTTTTTAAACAGCACATTACAAAACGTTATCGAGTGTAGAGAATCATTGAGTTTTTTTCATTCACATTTCATAAATCAAGCACACACGTGTGTCCACAATAAATCACGAAACACAAGCTGTAATTAAAAGCACGATTTCGGATAAGATTTGAGAGCGCACTACTATATAATTAATTTTTGTATTTCTTTAGATGAATCACCGTTGATTAGGTGCGCGCAGGCCTCAGGATTTCCGTGGCCGTTTCTGTGGATGCAGATGTTTACGTTATAATTGCTCTCGCACTTAATGATGTTTTCACGAACGCCGGCAATGCGAGATCATTACATATTGAATATTATGTTAAGCATAATTCAATACGTCGGTGTTTCTTCAAAAAATATTAGAATAGCCATAAATCTGTGAATATTACCGTTAAAAATGTTATTTCGCGCGTCTTTATTGCTGTGATTATGAGAAAATTATAATAATTGTGCGCGCCGTAATTATGTGATGTAATGCGAGGCCGCCATGTATATAGTGAACAATTTGAATTAATGTAAAATATCGCGCAATAAATTTACATTTTATAACTTCGCCGTCGTAGCTAACGTGGGTGAGATATCTTGATTTAGGATCGAAAACTCGTATCTGCAAATTGCGCATATCGATCTTACTGACCTGGTCACTCAACATTGCCAATAATGCTCCGTAGGGATTGTTTTTGCAACATGTTACGTGTGTACAATTTCATATCCTTTTCTAGCGATAATAATACAAAAATACTGTATTGGTGTACAATTTGCGTTTGTGCTAAAACTCTATTTAGTCATGAGCTGTTGAGAACTAAGTTGCGGGTACACTGCCTTAAACTCGACCTTATTATTTTTGGAAGGAAGAAAATGCTACTCTTTGTATGTAGTATTGATAGTATAAGACAATGTTTCTGGGTGTGCAGGCCGTACAATTTTGCAACAATGCGATTGATCTACGAGACATTCTATTCTATGCAAAATCGAATTTTTCGAAAATACAACCACCATATTGCAAAAAAAATCTGAATGACGGCCTCTAGTCTTACAAGATGCTGCCTAGCCAACTGCGCCACGAAGGCTGTCATTGATTAACGACACATTAATTTACTTAACTTAATGTTCTTTTTAATATCGCCATCTTTAATATTTATTCGATCAGATTTCCTCTCTCGGTAAAGTTTATAAGTTGTCATTTAAAAACTATTGAGTAGTAAATATCCAATGCTCATAAATATCGAAATAACTTAACAAATGGATATGTAATCAAATAATAAAATTTTATAGCCAGTTGAGTTGTCACCAGTATTTCACAGCCGCGATTACGTTTCATAGTGAGCAAGCGCGTAAAATATCCTCGGTATGATAATGGTTAATTCTTGAAATATTTTATATAATGCGAGCCCGCGGCACGGCGGCCGACAATATGTCTAATAAATTTATGAACCTTCATTTTTATGTTGATCGGAGCTCAAAATGATAATGGTGGTGCTCGGGGCGCGGCCCGCGTGACGCGAGTACGCTCCACAGATGCCCCACGTGGAAACATAATGCGCCAACAATGTTACAATTACTGTGTTTATACTTGTTAACATGCTTTCTCAACTCAATCCTTGCTAATATCATAAGGCGAAAGTAGCCCTGTATGTCGCCCTGTCTGTTACGCTTGCAGACGGAAATGACATGTTACATTTTGATAGCTATGCACATGTTTTATCGTCGTAGAACGAGTTATACTGAAAGCATTGTATATGCCGATCGAGTACTACACATGTATTTATTTTAAATATTTCCTGATCGGTCCATGTATTTCCCGATCTCTTAGCCATAGATACGTTTTCCTTCGCTGTTTCCAATCGTCTTGCGCTAGTATTTTTTGGGTGACCATAACCTTAAAAGAAATCAAGTGAAGCGCTGACTCGCACACCCGATAAAAAACGTAGATAATAATTTTCCAACTCTTAACTACTAATTACTTATGGACCCCAGTAATTAGCCAACCTATATATGACTTACGAGGGTAATAAAATTCAATACGCGACGCTTCCTACGGGGATGTAACCTATACACCTATATTTTTACGGCGGTTGAGTGCACATGTTCTCACGCTGCATGTTCCAATAAAAAACAACAACAGTTAGAAGCTCGCAAAAAGTGCCAAGACAAATGTCAAAGCAATGCATCAGTACGGAAACGATATGCGGGGTTAATGACCTGGAAACTGAAGCAGATTTGGTCATGCTCTAAAGAGGGCGGTTAGACTACTAGTAAAGTGTCGCAGATTAACTATGGTCGAGTTTGCATTTTTTGTAGTGACCAGTAATTATAGCGTAAACCAGGCGCCGGAGTTATTAAATATGATCTACTTAAGGTAATCACTGAATGTTTGCATAGTTGAAAATATTTAGACATTCACGAACCTAATTTGCATTAGTTTAATATATTAGTGCAAAATAAATGAACGTGGAATTTTATTCAACATGAACTATTCGTATAAGATGTGACAAATATGTTCATGTATAATATAAAGTACTTTTATTAGCCTTACTAGAGGGAGTCACTCACCAGACTTTAAGAATTTTATGAAAAGAGATAAATGGCATCCTGAATATGGTTTTGGGGTACATTTAATGCTACAAGATGTTTGGATACTTAAGAATCTTTTTAAACTAAGGAAAGACGACGCGAGTGGAATTGCAAGAAAATATATTTTAAAAATTCACTTAGAATTCTAAGCAGAAAACGTTAAATATTTACATATTACTTTGTGTCTATTTGTATGTTACAATATTTTTATGTTTCAAGCTTAGTTGCTTTCTTGCAATAAATAATTGACTCAGTCAACTGAGCATCTGCTAGGCAAATGTTAGTTAATTATTGAAGTAATATTAAATTATGTTAAACAGAGAATGTAATATTCTTCATGCATTAGGTGTAACGAATTTTTTATTGGCAAGTAGGTGCTTCGGTTTACTTTTTAAAATTTAAATGAAGATAATTATTTACGACCAGTACCTCTTAGTATTAAATTATAGCACAAATTAAAATTAAAAAAAAGAAAATTATTTATGTTTAAATGTGATGCCAACTAAAAAAATAAATCATGGTAATTTATTCTTTGTTTTTATACAAAAAATATTTATAAATATTCACATGCGTACCTAGATTTTACTTGGACTTGTTTATCATGTCAATTGTTCGAGTCTCCCTCACATTTATTGTTGCGGTTTACTCCGTAATCGTTACAATAATTACGTATAATGTTGGCAACATTGTGCAAACCGAGTTTCGGCGAAACGTGAGGCAAGGTGCCTTACGAACCAAGATTGGCCTGATATCGTAGAGATATACATCGATACCATATAATGTACAATGATATGTGCAGAATATGTTCCGACTTTTGCACCACTGTTTGTGATTAAACAGAGATTAAACAATGTGAACATATGTAATGCCACCTTTGAATAATGACCTCATTACGATACGTTATATAGTATGGTTTCTCATATTTCGTTTCACTTAGCTTCTGTGAATTTAATATGTGTATTTGCAAATCTTAAGTTGTACTGTGTTTTTTGTGTATAGGTATGTCTAATTAAAAACCGTCTTATTTAGCAAGATCAGTCAAAAGCACATTTGACGGCAGGCTTACGCAGATTGGGACGTTTTGGTTGTAAATACGGTTAGAATAGTGTTTGAAATAGTGAAAAGTTAATAAAATTGACATTTTACCATGATGCATAAAGGAAATATTTTTTTGAGATTAATAAATCAAGTATCAAAATCAACTACAATAGCATTGCACATAAATATTATGATGTTTATTCAATTCGCAATTATGAATCATTGGAAACTACTGATTGTGTTGAAGGCTGATTAATAGCCGTATAGGTTAATCACAAGTCGAAGATCACTTAAGCGCAGTTTGCTTGCGGAAACATCATCGCATCGGGTCACGTGCCGTTGTACAAAATGTGTAGTTTTCCAGCGCTTAGAAGAGCAACATTAACTGCCATTTTATGGTAATAAAGCAATTTATCTCTGGAAATTTTCCCGGCGACAGAGCGACTTGTCCCGGATATAAAGTGCTCGGGTATGTAGATTTATCTTCATGTCACGTGGTCGATGTAAAAAACTCACACAATGAGGGGATGTTCGGGAAGTGATTCGAATGTTGCGAATAATATTTCCTTCGGCGTTTGGCTACGAATGTATTTTCTTCATCCATTTCGGTAACTTATTGAAGTGGGTAATTTTTATCGGCAAAGTTTCATGTAGTATGGAATTAAATTGATATTTTTTACATGTAAGCGACTCTATATTTCATAATATGAGTAATACAATATTTTCATAAAATAAATACTCAGTGTTTTGTCATGTAGAACGATTATGTATCTATGTGTTTTGAAAATGGTAAAGTGCAAATATTAAATCAGCATTATATCCCCGAGAATGTAGCTAATTTCTTAGTATAAACTATCGACAGTTCAGTACCAAATTCAAGACCAACCAGCAATAAAAACGTTCATAAGTACATATGGAAGTAAATATGCATTTAAAATGATCGTGACTGTTATGTCCGCATATTAAGTTGTAAGCAATAAATGTCAGATTCGCACTTATCGATGATCTCACAAAACGGAATATTTCAAACAAAGGTTTTTGCTGTAATAAGCAGGTATTGAAACGATTATGCCATTACAGGGCATTATGCACGTAACAAGCCGATTCCTGTATATTTTAAGACTCCTTCGCGGTAATTGATAGGGTAATTTTAATTGAATCAATAAGTGCAAACAACATTTCAACAATGTTGTAACTTTTTATTGATGTTAGTTCTTGAATTATTGCTTCATTTCTACTTTAATATTTATGTCTGAATTTAAGTGAATAAATAATGTGTATGTTATATATGTTTTTAATAACTCTATCACAGTAGGCACATCTACATTCTCCAATATTAAATAATTAATCAAATATTTAAAACCATAAATAAATTATGTTTTCGAATTTGTATCGCATTAAGCATTACAGATTCCAGCATTCGCCACTAGTCTCTACGATACAGTTATCGTAAAGACTAGTGGCGAATGCTGGAATCACGTCTATGTGCGGATAGAACGCAATTTGTATCAATCATTCATATATGCAGAGGTTATTCATTTTGACTGCTTCATTTATGGATCCACCTGGAGACAAAGATAAAAGTATAATTCCTGCGGTAAAAGTACAATATCTGGAATATCGGAGATTTAAATTGACTCTACACAAATACTTTATCTTAATACTCAAAATCGTACTTTAAAACAATTTAATTTGTAATGTTGAATTTAAACCCTAGATTCGTCAAATAGACTTCAGGATGTTGCATATCTTGCTCTAGTAAAATCATTGTGTTTTGAACAATAAAAACATCATAACAGCACATTTTGCCTCATTCACTGAAACGCGGCACAAAAACTCACGAGAAACCCGCACCATACCTTGTAATTACAGCGTGGCGCAACATTGAGCAGTTGAGAAAATAAGAGATAATAGGGCTGTCACTTTCTTGTGAATTGGGAAGGTCGTAGGAACACAAAGGACGGACGAAGTGGTGTTATCAGACGCCTGGTCCAGTGCCATACGTCGCGCATTCACAGCAAGACCTGTTTCACAGTTGACATCCACCTCTCCAATGGACGAACAACTGGTTATGATTGGTCAAATTATCCCTTACTTTTTCATTTTTATATCTATAGTTCGTAAAGAATGATCTTTCGAAAGCTTTACTTCACATTCTATAAAATGGTTTCTATAAACAATTTTAATCCAGAACAATTCATATCTCCCAACCACTTCTATAAAAGCGCTAAAGTTAATTACTATAGTTAAGATAAAATTATTTGCTTAGAACCTGTTGAAAAGCGTATAATGAAATACGACATCAGCGAGATCACGTTATCTGTCTAATCGAATCTATTACAGAGCTATTTATTATCGAGATTATAATGAAAGCATAAATTTTAAGATGCGTTATGCCTTAAAAAATATTACTAAACGTTATATCTAGTATTACAATCTCAGATTTAATGAGTAAATTAATTGGATTGCAAATGACAGCTACGAGACTATAATCGAGCGGACCGGTTGTGAACAGAGCTCCAGTCTTCCCGTGCAACATTTCTTGGCTGTATCCTTAATCGCAACAGTCTAGGGATGATGACAGGGAGGATAAAACGCAAATTCTATGTTTCTATGCGAATGAGGAATTATATGTATTGCGCTCCTCCCGTATAGGGACAATTAGTTCGATAGACTGTTTATAACCGTCCTATGTTATACAATTCGCCGCTCACAACAATTTAATACAGTACATATACACATTTATACATATTCTTATTCCCATATTCCCTAAAAGGGTAAAATTCAATACCCCCATTTCGCCAGGTGTGTATCATTCTTACTTAATCGGTGGAGAGCCGATTGTCGATTGTCATTTTACAGGCACATATACAGACTAGAGCTACAAAAAACCCTAGCTGAGAATCGAACCCAGGATGTCTGGATCACATGACCTACTAGTGCCGCAAGTCCATGAGGAATTTAATAACATTACGTAATATTTTTTTCTATACTAGACTTGATAATAATAGAGATGGAAATGTCTCGTTCCCTAATGCTCTATTTGGAAAACATAGTAATAGTCAGTTACAGAGTAGTCACTTTGTCGAGTATAAATACGTCTTATAAGGTAGATACAATGAACAGTTTCTTCGTCTAAATAACCTTTCTCATTGAATTTTCATGAGTTCCCTTTATTTGGAAGTTCCATTGAGCTGAGCAGAAGGTGACATCTTTTTTTTATAATCAGAAAAAGCTAATAGATCCTCCATTAAATGTCGCATATTAATTGATTTATTAAGTTAATAATGGGACAAACAATACCTCATCTACAATTTCGAGTTAATGAAAATTATATTTAATTATGGCTATTTCTTCAAGAATTCATCCAAGTTCATTATATCATTATATACCTAGGCATGGAAGTAGTGTTTTTAACCAGTGGGTCCACGGGTAAAGTATAGTGAGTAGTGTTCGCTTTTCCTTAGTACAAACATACTTTTTACGCATGTACTGAATAGGTTAGGTAGATATGTACTTGTTTTGTCAGAAGTTTATTCATTTTCTGTGATCGTGATAATCATTTTATCTAAGTAAATTAAAAATTTGTTTTGGACCAAACAGTGTACAAAATTAAGGCTGTTGATGACAAAATTAAAAATTGACCAATCCAGGCAATCGCACCCGGGGACCTTTCCATCGTATGCGCTAAATAATGCTATACGCGTACTTAAAATCGGGTTAAACATTTTTGTATAAACCATCCTAACAGGTGTAATAAGTGAAAAATGCTGTCATTCTGCAACATATTAAGGGAATAATATTCACAAGAGCGACACTTGATCGACTGAATATAAGGCACATCAGACCGCTTACACGATAATCAATTATCGCCTTAAACGTCGGCTGCTTTTTGCTTTTGCTATTAATTTAATACCTTAACTAGGTAACACCCAGTCGCGATCCCACTCAATTGTTTCATTACATGTGAATATGCAGAAAAACGAAGATAGTGTTGCAAAATGCTTATCATTACCATCAAGACACGAGTTTCTTGTTTTAAAAAAAGTGTTTCTGACTTACGATGAAACTTTGTAAACGATTGAGAAATTAAATGTATGAATAGATTCGTGTTTGTTTTTTTTAACAATTTTTTTTTTACTTCTCATGTGTTTATTTTATTTTTTACATTTTTAAATATAAAGTTTTATAAAAAAAATACATTTAAAAATATAAAAATTAAACCCGCAGATGGCGGGGTCTACGACCCAAGCCACCGGTGGTTAGGGTCCAAGAGTCAGAATTTTTAACAATATTATTATGCTACTAACACATTAAACTTTAAGTGTGCCGTAGACAGAAATAAAAAACTTCATTTACTCGTTTCCAAATGCATTTACGTATCAAAATAAACGCTAAAATGTGGTGTTTAATATCGATAATAGTAAAGTATACTATATCAGTCAAAAATTATACCTGGAAAAGGAAAAGTTAGATAATCTTATTTTTCGTATACGTAGAAATAAATTGAAAGGACTCAATTGACATTGTTTGCAAAATTCAACAATCTCTTAATGTGTTCATAAAAGAATCAAGATGGGAAGATGCTCTAACCGTCTTTACACCTCTCGGACTGAATGTCTCCATTAATTTAAAATGAAGTTGAGCGCCTTGTTAGGCGCAATCATTTTTCTATGCACGTCCGAGTGCGCGAGAAGGCGCGGTGGAGGTATAAATTGCTACTTAGTGAGTGGAATGAGTTTACTGCAAATGTCAATGGTGGTGGGAGCCGCATGCGCACGCACCACTCGATGTGTACGCTATTAATGCGAAATAACTATAATTTGGAAGACGCCGGTGTTTGGCGTTTAACCGCCAGCCTCTGGAAAGGCGACGGAAGCCTGTCACAGGCGCAATTACAGTACCGAGAATCGGCATTAGTTCGTCGAGTTGAACTATTTACGTATGTAAAATAAGAACAACCTCTCGTAGGGGGAAACGGCGATTGCACGCATCGCTCATTAAGCACTTTAGAGCAATTTGAGAGGAGAAAAAGTCGGTTGGAGCCGCGGCGCAACATCGCGTGGTCAATTAAAATGTTGCCGCACGGCTGCCGAGTGCGAGCGCCACCGCTCCCGCAACGGTACATTCGCGCACAAAGCGGCCAAATAACACACTCCACTTGCTTCCAATTGCTCGCATCCTCTGCGCGAGTGCCGTAGACTTAACGAGAACAGGTGACATGCACTCGGCCCAGCGCACACCCTGCCGCCAAACCACCTAATCAACGTTTCGCTGAACTCCGCCGGCAACTGTAATCATCTACGAATGCATTCCTGCAAACAATTAGAACACCTTTGACAATGGCTCTGCGTAAATTATTCATTACGTTGCGTGTGTCGACGGATGCTGTTTCCTTTGATTTACAGCCGTAATGGTATAGCTATGGAAATTAAAAATGAGTAGTAAAAATGTACGACAATTTTAGCGTAATTATTTTGTGTGTTATTTATAGCATGCAAAATGGTTTTAATCCAAAGAAGCTACCTTCAGTCATTTTTAATGGTAGCATCGGCGTCATAAAACAAATATTGGTGGCACTATGTAACAATGTACAATGGTGTGCAGTTGCAGCATGACTAGTGAATAGTGGTGCGTCGGGTAAGAACCTGCGCGCCTACGCACCGCGACCTACCACGCACCCACCGCGCTGCCGGGCTCCAGTGAAACACGTTTTGAAATATTTTCGAAATAAGCCTCATTGTGACTCATAAAGCTTTTGGAAAATCGCAACAACGGATTGTTTCAAAGATTAGCACGTAAGAAAACTAAAAAGACTTTGAATACCTAAAACATTTACCTCAATCTTCAAAACACTTTTTTAAAAATCGAGGAGATATAAAGAAACTTAACTTGTCTATTATAATGAGAGACTCTAGTGGATAAATTAATACGTCACCGATTATGTTTATTTGAAGGACTAATTTTAAAACTGTCTTATACATAAATACCACTGAAAAATCGAAATGTTCAGATATTTCTCTATTTTAACCCTTTTTATAAACATTAGTGAAGACTGTTTATTATTCGCAACATAAACAATTGAGATTGTCAGGTTGTATGCAATGTCTCAAGTCACTCACTCTCATCGCCGGTTCTGGAATGGTACATGACCATGCAAAAAAAAGAGAGAGATGCATTTGTATGCCACTAAGAAATCCATTATAATCGGACGCAGAATTAGTTTCTTATCAAGTCAATAATTATACCTAAATGAAATCGGTAGGAGCTACCTGTGTAATGGCCTTGAGGCAAAAAACATACTTATACAAATAAAGTTTCGGTAGAGTAATGTCATGACGAAAAATAAGAATGTCAATGCTTGAATTAATCATATTTTGTTCAATAAAATATTTATTATAGATATGTACACTAACGGGGTAAACTAGTGAAGTAGAAATCTATTTTAATACATTAATTTCAAGATTCCTCGGACAGCTTTGAGGATACTGGATACTTTTTTTACTCAAATCTTAGTAGTGAATCGCGATAGTGAACACCAAAGGATTAACGATACTGACAAATAAATAACAACAATTAATATTTAAGTATATTTTTTATCCTGCTACGGTCCAACATTAAGTCTGCGGTTAGGACAGGTTAGATCTTAGATCATCACAGTTATAATATAGCCTGTAAATATTTTCAATCACAAAAAACATACTTATAATTCATAAGTATAATATGACAGTGATATAATAGTTACTGTCTATTAAATTACAAAGTCCTTTACTATGTCCTATAAAAAAATAGCTGCCCTAATTGTCCAAAGAACAAAATAAAGAATCGGCACTAGTGTAAAGGCATTTTTTGCCGCACAACTAATTGTAAGTAGGTACATACAACGTGGGCATCAATCAAGCGTCCGAGCAACAACGAAAACACTGTTAGTTTTGCCGCGGAATTATTAATTACATTCCCACAAAAAACTCTCACACGACGCCGAAACGCATAAATTTCTTCCTTTTTCACCGCACAAAGGAGCCGTTCGGCCTACAATATAACGCTAAAGAGATTAGCCGCGCCCGCTCCCGCGCCCGCGCCGCCACGCTCGTCGCGGTATAATTTTTGGCGCCAGTAGTCCTGCCTCTAGATTAAACTAATATGAAAAGGAAATTGGGTAGAAAATGGATGAAGCCTCTATGTGTCATTAAGGATTGGTTCCGCCGCTCCGAGGTGCCGGCTCTGTCTTATTTATTTGACTTCTTTTAATTGAATTAACATTTTGATAGTTTTTACGATGTGCCAGTAACGTTCGGAACTAACGTAAATGGGCCGTTTTCGGATAATAACAATAACGTTAATGTAACCAATATTGCCTCTTAAATAACTGACCGACCTTTTTTTGTAACTTATAATGATTTGTCAGTAGCAGGTAAAATGTCTAAATACTTTTTGTTTCGTGATTTAAGTATTGTTTTATCAATGCTTTATGACCAATAATACATTAGACTTAATGATGTATAAACTTTATTTAATTTCTTTTATACTTACGGACAGAATAACTTTCTTATAATGATCAACGGATTTATTATTCAAAGGCACGAAAATGTGAGGAATTTTTCCACTATACATTTTCTCCTGTGAAATAGCTATGGGTCCACTCAGCCCACGGGGGCGGCGGCTATGAATAGTAATAGGGGTTAGGGGCCCAAAAGGCCGAGCTCGCAGACTCAATCGCGGGTAATGCGCCGCTTATGGTGCGTGCTAAATCGACAATACCCAGGGGCACTCTGCGGGCTAACAAACCATTTCATAGTTCCTATTTGGGTGAGGTTTGTTCTTGAAATTAAACTTTGAGCACCGTGAAGAGTATCGAATGTGCTCGTCATGGATTTATTTGTTTAATTATGGAATAAAGAAGTCCCTTTAACGTGTTTAAGGAGAATCCTTGATTGTTTTTTTTTTGACGTTATAGACGTATGATAATTTAAAAAGGAAAGGGTTGACACTGAATTTGAAGGCGCAATTAATACTATCTCTATATTGTTAGTAATAATTCTATGTTCATTATCATAATGTCAATCATGACAAACTAATGACAATTGGTATCCATTAGCTTGAAAGTGGACATGTGTATATGGGTTATATACTACACACGTCGTGATGTTTGATTATAAATCATATTGAATACGGATTATAGGCCTAACTATATGAAGAGGAAAGAAGTGAGGATAGAGTTTTGTTAGTATGAGGAGAGCGTTGAAGCGTGAGTTGCGTGCCGTCGGCGGGCATGGGAGTGCACTCACATTCATGAGCAGGTCCGGTGAGGAAGAGCCCTTGCCGCTCATGGCGCAGAGGGTGGCGCATGTCACACACTCACTACACTCGCGGCGGCGCGGCTGGCGGCGGGCGGCGCAGGCGGCGCGGGCGGTCTGCGTGCGCCGAGCGACCACGACTGCCGCGCGCCGGCCCCCACCGCACCACGCGAGCCCCCACCGCTACCGGCTGCCTCATTTCTCACTATAATTTGCGTGCTGCTCGTTTTTTACCATTATTACTCCCTCGTTTTGTTTTACGTATTATCGAGTGCATCCCGCTCACACCGGCCGCCATGCGCGCCGAGCGCCGCCCAGATAATAGCCGCGTGCAATTACTGTTACGCCGCGCGGCAGCGACGCGCGCTGTGACCACTCAGTGCCCACCGACATCTACTCTACCAACGCCATCTCGTGGCGGGAGGAGGCAACACCCGAAAGGTAAATATGAAATACTTGTATGAGTAATCCTAATAAAACAAAAAAATATCTTTGGATTAAACTCATCAATATTTTATGATAACTATCTATCACCTAAGTATCACGTGAGACGACACTCACCAAGCGCAAAAACTCAAACCATTAAGCTCATATACCTACTCAATTATTTTCTATTAAAGAAAACATATTAAAGTGTTCGTTAATATAAATATTTTAGATGGTATCATGCCATAACGATTATTACACGAGACTAAGCATTAATATGATAATTTCTAAAATTGAATGAAGTCGTGTTCCGCCCACATCGATATTTATAAATCACGAAGGTTAAAGTTCATCATCTATAAATTCTATTACATGGATGTTTTTAAATTACTTATAGTATATCTAATCTTTGGATTATTTCTTCACTGGAGAAACTTTTTTATCACCAAGATCCAGGGAGTATAAGGAAAACTAAACGAACCGGTTTTTTTGGTGAGAATGTGATGTGATAATATAGTTATATATACGTATCACACTTAATTGATCCAGGTATATATTGTAGTATATTTTTCCTTTATTTTTATGACTTATAATTCTTTTTAAACAGACTATTTAAGTAATGATAAAAGTTTGTTACGCATTTAAGGGGATAGATCTCGATTATAAGACTGGGAAATCTTGGGGAAATTTGGGACACTTTTAAAGACCGTCATATCAATTCCATTCATTCTCATAATTTTTTCGAGACTTAAATTAAAGTACAGAAAACAATAAAAATTTCCTATATCCTTAATGCAGTCGTGATAATGTAATGTGTGTGCAGTAGTAGTCAATATGTGAAATAACTGTATCCAATTGGATGATTGATGGTAATAACTAATAAAAATACTTCAAATATAGTATGTAAGTTAATTTTCTCTTTAGGTAGATATCTTTGCCGTTAAAAATATAAATAGAATTAGAAATTGTTGGTTTAAAAGTAATAAATCAGAGAAAACACAATAATGAAACTTTCGAATATCATTAAATTCATTTATTCATAAAACATGAACTCAGTAAGGCACTATTTTCAGATCTAGCAATTAACTATTTTACAGAAATCACATTTGAAATGCATGGTAACTTATCACAAACAGTACATTCACTGAACTATAACATACGTCGGTTATTTTAAAGACGTCACTCCACAATTACACCGTACATACCAGCACGTACAATGCAAACGTAATGACGACCTAATGTAATTACTGTCCAAGAGCCACCGGCGGTTGTAAATTGTAATGTCCTTGGAAAACTGCGTAATTTTCTTTAGTTGCGCATTGGTATGTGTTTATAGAGGGGTACTGTTGGTACACTCGCATGGGCGGGCGGTACAGCGAGTCTTGTCGTACCTCGGGGTACCAGCCGTTCATCACTCCATTGCTGCCGTACACTGAGCCGTTGTAAACATTCGGCGCACTCGCCACATTAGGCGCCACCGCACCGTAATTTATTGCCGTGTTGGGCTTAGCAACCGCTGCAGGCGCTGTGCCATAGTTCGTGCTCCCGACCGGCACCACGGGCGCGGCCGCCGCTGTCGTCGGCTGTTCACTTTTGTCACTAGCAGAGTCATCTTTGTCGTCTTCTTTCGCCTTCTTATTCTTCCTCGGTACATTAGCGTGTGTTTTCACGTGCTTCGCGAGATGGTCCGACCGCATAAACCGCTTCGTACAGAGCTGGCACGCGAACCTTTTCTCTCCAGTGTGCGTGCGCAGATGCCGTTGTAACTCATCCGAACGCGTGAATCTCTTGCCGCAAAACAGCCAGTTGCAAACGAATGGACGTTCCCCTGTGTGCCAGCGTAGATGAGCTTTGAGGTGAGAAGTTTTTCCATACACTTTTCTGCATCCGGGTACGTGACATACGTGTTCTCTTTTCGCGCCGTCTTTTCCGTAGTTGGGTCCAAATCCTGCCGCTTCTGTGAGGCAATTGGGGCATCGGCACTTGGCGCACCGGCGCTGTAGTTCGCGAGCTTCTTCGGCAGCAGCGGCGGCGGCCACGGGCGGCCAGTACGCGGGGTACTGCGCCGGGTAGGGCGGCAGGTCGCGCCATGCCGCCGGCGCGCACCACGCTCCCGACGACGCACTGCTGCACGACGACAGGTCGGAGGCAGGAGACAGCGCGTCTCCACGCCCATAACCACACCCGTACCCCGACATCATGTTCATCATCTGCAAAAATATTAACTCACATTAAAATACATCGTAGTTATCACTTAAAAAGCCGTGAACTTGATTATTAAAAGTGATTATTAAAAGTGTTTATTAAAAGTTTGAACAGGAACAACAGGAAACCAAAACGTAACACATTTAGTTGGAAAAACCACAATATGGATATAAACAGTGTGAAAGCTTCGGTTAATAGAGTGGTAATGTGGGCGGGCGGACGGACCTGTTGCGCGGGTGGATCCACGTACTGCATTTCCGGTAAGTGTGGTGACAACGTAGCGCAACGAAACCTCCAACTGGATAATTACAGGGCGGCGCACCGTTCGCGCCGAGACGTTTTTAATAACTGGCTTGGAATAGACGTAACGAGCGGTTGTCACCTCGCCCCCTGCCCCTCGGGCCGGCGCGAGCGCACCCCGGAGCGCCCCGCGACCCGCACCCCGCGCCGCGCCCCGCCGGCCCCGGCGCAGCCTCCGCCGAAACACCCCACCCCACGCCCGTGAATTATGAGCTTACCATTTAAGCTCTTGAGAATGGGAAAATCACGACGGCGACACGACACCGCACAAAGGTTACGTTCTCGCGTATTGATTGTGAACGTGTATCGGAAATCATTGCGCGAGTATTCGTTTATAAACCTGTTGTTTCTAATACACGAATCTATTCATTATTGTTTACATTTAATAAGTACATAGTAAATGTAACTATTTTCCTACGTACACTAAGCGGATACAGTACACTAAATACATAGAAGTTCCAATGTTAAAACTCATCAATTCAATAACTACGATACAAATTAAACAGACCCTATTTAAACAGCCGCACTAATGATCAGTTGGCATGATTTGTAAAAGCACGACGAATCACAATTACGTTAACATATTATTGTTAACAATGTTTGTAGGTAGAGCTTGGAGTATCTTTTTGGAACTCCCAGGCGCTTAATGTATTTAATTTTTTCTCTATTTCGGTCGGCAGTTCGCGGCAGACTCATGATTTATGCATATTCGAGCGGAGCCAAACCTTTAATTACACGTTGTTAAAATATGGCAGTTTGTTAAATCATTCGTTGTGCTTTTGTTTCACTAAACACCGCGCCCTCTTAGAGAGAACTATATTTCCTTTTCTTCCATCACCGACCTTTTAATATTATATTTTTTATTTAACTTATTGCTGGCCAGTCCGAGATATTTTTTTACTTTTTATACAAAAGCATAGATGTAAAGAGTTGTTTGAGACTTTCGAAGTTAAGTACGACGTCCCTAGGCAATAGATTTGTAATTTATAGTTTTTTTATACATTTCTTCAACATAAAACTCTGCTATCGGAAACACGTCACGAATTCATATTATAATTCGGATAAACTATAATGTTTCTGAATAATCATTAAAATAAATAATAAGCTATTAATAAGCGGCAACATCTAAAGAGGTTTATTATAAAATTATTTATAAAACAAAAAAAGTTAATTGGATATTGATCATAATTATGTAGGTATAGAACATGTAGGTATCTATATAGGTACGTTCTAATACTGAACGGAGTTTCTTAAACTACAAATACCACTAAAAAAATTCAACGTTATTTCGAGTTAAATATTTATTAAGTGACCTCGAAAAGCCTTGACCCTCGCACACAGACACAGACAGACAGTCCCACAAAATGGAAGGGCTGAAACTGTATAATTTGGTCGTCCTCCGTATGGCATAAAGCCCTAATAACTGCTTGAAAGTTGAGATCATAGTCTAACGTGAACCCAAATGCCCAAGACATATAATGTTAAGTGCGTTCCAACTTGCGAAATCGAAGGCCGCTGGTTCGATCCCCGCACTGATACAAATGTTTGTGAGATCTACAAATATTTCTTTCGAGTCTGAGTGTTTATGATACCGAAATTTCTCTTGTAGTCCCTAATACCCACGAGTCACGACACAGGACTCGTATCCTAAAGTGTGGTCAGAACTATGTATGCGACTGTTGGGTGTACTTACTTATTTCTAGCATCCGTAAAGATCTGTCGAAGGCATTCTAAATTAGAGTAAACTGTGTAAGATTGCTACTTTACTTTCCTTTATATAATAATAAAAATGGTTTACAACCATAGAGATTACGATTCCAAATCAAAGGAGCTTATTTAAAGTACAAGAAGTCCAATTTATTATCCATTTATTACGGTTATTTTATTTATAATTACGCAATATTGGTCGGTGCAATAAAAATTATAAAACTATATTTACAACTATTTGTTATGAAAATATACGTTATAAAAAAACTTAACCATAACATAATAAATTAACGCTTTAGAAATTTTCGAATAACTGTATGAAGTATGAACATGAATGCAAACCTTTGAGAGAAAGTGTCAACCATATCGCACTCTCAGGGTGCCTTATCTTTGAGGACCGTAAAACCAATGAATGGAAACCCAAAAAAACACAATGCTTGTATGAGTGGCAGGATAATCCGCACACAAATTTAACTTAAGAGGATTATTATGAATGCCTTGTTGCTCATGAGTGACTGGCGCTCGATGGAGACGTCTAGGGGTCGATGTTCACTATCCAGAATGCATAGTATTCGTTTTCTATTTGGAAATTCATATTAGCAACAAGAAAACAGTTGACTAAGACATTAGTTTAGTGAAACGAGATGCCAAGGGTTTGATCCCTGCACCGTGTCCAATATTTGAAGGCCGACCTCGGGTCTGGATGTTTGTGAGACCAAAAAGTTTCTCGTAGTTATGTAGCTGAATGGGAGGTGCCTTTTCTGGTACAATTTAATATGTTTATTTTTCTGTTTTTGCAATATTGTATATGAATTGTTCTAGCAATAAATGCTTATTTCTTTTTTTTAGTTTTTTTTACCTATGGCAACAACTATAGATGTGAATTTTGGCTGTGTTTATTTATTATTATTAGAATTTAAAAACCTCTTCCTCTATACACTTGTGAGTATTTAGACATGTAAGTATGCTTGTGTTAAAAGAAAGTTTTATTTTATTTTGCTATCTGGTTATATAACAAAGCTTGCACATAAAAATCACACGTCATGAAACAAAATAAAAATTATATTGCACGGAACAGTACATTCGACGTAGTAACTCCAGTGGAAAATGAATTCAGTCCACGTACTTGCGCTGTTGCGGGTTTAAAAATTTCACAGATGAAAAATTTACAATAACTTTCTACAAGAATTCGTGCGGTGTATGCGGTTTAATGGATCGGAACATGTGTTTTGATATTAATTTATTATAATGATAGGATGTACAGGAAGTTGTACTGGCTTCGAGGACTCATCATCATCATCAGCCTAAGTACATTCTCTGCTTGACATGGGCCGCCCCCAAAGACTTCCAATGTGGTCTGTCGAGGAATAGTCCCGGCGGTCTAGGGTTTAAATTCTGGGGGCCTTTGACTTTTGAAACTTTTAAAAAAGAAAAACGTGGCTCACTTCTTCAAAAAATTGTAGAATTGGCTTATGCCTTGCAGATGACGTGTAAGTATAATGTATATTAAAGAGTTTAGTCTAAAATTGTTATAGAGTGTCTTACTGAGACTTCATGAGACTCGAAGCCAACATATGTAGTATCGAATTTAACTGGAATCTAAATTTTTAATGGTTTTACCATTATGTGAAATATCACCTGACTTTAAGTGGAATGCACCCTAAATAGCGTGCCGAATGTCTCACTAATCAACATAATTACTGACTCTTCACCGGATCTACACAGGTTGATCCTGGCAGGCGAAACACTTGTGCGTGTTATTATTTTATACTCTGTGCTGATTGCTAACACGTTAAACCTTTTTACGAACAATTATTAAAGATAGATTCTTTTTTTAAATATCGACATTCAATTCTGCAGCCATTATTACAAAATACTTACAAAATCCCAACAATGCACATAGCAACCCAAGCCGTGTGAATTCAGGGCCCTTTGTTTAGAATAAAGGAGCGATGGTACAGAGAATTCCGCAGACATCCTCGCTACTGTACTTGGTGCTCGTCATTACGAGTACAATACGTCAACCTGTCGACATGTTTATGACTCCATAGAACAAAAGAAGATCGGCCAAGAGAGGTGCAGCTACTGTTGCAATGCGCCCGACCGGGGACTCATAAAGACCGCACGTAGGGGACAATGACGACTACTAATGCGCTATGATCGCCCTTCTAACGCCATAAATCTTCACCGCTACTGTGTTTTTGTGAGCGACGCAAAAAGTTCACTTGTCCACTGCCTGTCTACAATCGTGTTTTTCCTTAATATATTGAATTCGGCCTCTGTCGGTACTTTTGCTGACAATTAATCTAAACGCGGACTAGTTTGTAACTTGCAGTCACTACAATGCCGCAAGTTCATGTGTAAGCAAATTAATTATTAACATTGTAAATAAATAGCTGCGACATGCGCTTAACGACAAATAATTTCTTTTAATATGTAATTAAATACATTATTATAGTTATATCATTTTTATGACCAATAAAATTTTGTAGCATGTTAACGTTGCCTCATTCGCCACTAAAGCATTCTTCCTCGCATAAAAAATTGGCTAATCCATACATCTTTCACTTGCGATCCCGCAGGCTTCCGCTAAAGAAATTCAGATATATTACACGTAATTACAGGTTTCTTGTGTCGTAGGCGGGTAATTGGTTTTATCGCACGCTGTCCTTCACTTCCTGTCTTTTGGCAGGGCGCCCTCATGAATGGGGACCCACGGTTTACTATAAGAGTACTCTCTTACAAAGCACCGGCCTGGTGTCGGGTTCCAATGCGGCTTCTTAGCCCGAGCGGCACCCACGCTATTTACCCAATCAATTGAGCATGTAGATATTGAGCATTCATCGAGCGAGGATTAAAATTCCTAAGGGTGCCTTCGCTTTCTCCATGACTTGTATGATATTCATAATTGTAATGGATGATAATTGTGAGAAAATTAAGTGAAATATCTGTCTCACAAATATTAGATACTTACACAAAAAATGTTAATGATACAAATAATCATATTAACTTTAGTAATTCTTTATCAATAAATTATACGTATAATGAATTCTCTGATTAATTCAAAAGTACTACTGGAACTTTAAGAACAAAAAATAACTATTGCTTAATATCTATTTAATCCCCATAAAAGACATATTGAGCATAAAAATGTTTTTTTAGCATCCCTGCAACACCTTTTACGCTTTTTAAGTAACTCGATACATATTCCAACAAAAGTGATAAAAACCTCGAGCATATTGCCAATAAGTTTTACATTACTATTGTATCGAGGAGCGGACGCAAGTGTTATCTGATCGGAATTCCGCTCACTTTGTGAAAATCTCGACAATTTAAAGGAGTGAATGTCGATGCTGGGTCATTGTTCAATGTAACCAGATCACTAGATGTACCTGTTTTCGACAATGCGAAGAGCACAGGTTCACACCGAACGATGTGCCCTTGCCAAGCTATTGTATCTTGCTCGTATTGTCCTCGCGAAGTGAAATCTATCATTTTTCCAAATGCTCAATGAAGTTTCATTGTTGTAATGCACTAATCTATGTTGTGATAAATCACAATGACAGTAAACTGTCATCGTCGCTAAACAATTTCGGAAAGAACTGTTGGTTAAAATTTTATAATTATCACATAGCGTACCTACGCGTAGTATTGTTCTTAAGCTAAAATGGGCTTTAAGCGCTACTTAATATATTGAAAGTATACGCTCATTAAACGATGTTTTTTTAATACCTGGTCAAATTGTTAGAACCCCCATACTTTTCGAAATTATATGAAATCAATCTTTTACATAATTCATTAGTTTCGTATAAAAACTAAATAAAAAATTGTAACTGTAACGCGCCTGTCACTTATCACTTGTCTCTGCAATACGTAGAGAAATTTTTAGTTATATTATAGTCTCAAAAATAAACAGTGATTATATCACATTTATTCATTAAATATGTATTAATAGAAACTTTAATGAACCTAGAAAATTAGCCTAGTTAAATGTATAGACGGACGGTCACCATTCGGACTCTCACAAAAAACCCTAGTAGGTAGATTTCTGCAGCGCGACGACGCCCCGTGGCGCCGCGGCTTCCTTCAAACGACGCTCTTTCTGTGCACTGACAGCCGAAATTGGCCGACACCAGCAAAAACTACGTATCCAGAACAGTTTGTTTTACACAACAAGACATTTGGGACTGATACGGCTATGACACGTTTTTGATGTCGGCGAATCAGTGTCGTAATAGGAGTCCTTCTTTGCAAATATAAGGAAACTAAAAAAATATTTAGTGTTCCATTTTTTTTATTCGACTTAAAAAAATATTTTTGCATAAACCATGTTATCTTTAATACATTTTTTGAAATCAAAATTAATAATGATGTACGGAGAATTTATGAACTTTGAATCATTTCTTTCATTCCGGCTTAGAATTAGGAGGTACTTCTACTACTTCTTTCTATAAGTCGTTAGAAGGAGGCGATCGTCGGGGCACATTAGCAAAATGCGAAACAGTAAGTAAAAACACAGTCAAAGCGATTCTGATTTGAGCGATAGAACGCATTATCTGTCACTGAAGAGGCAAGAACCAAGGAGTACCTACTGACCGGAAAGCCGTATTTATAAAAGTTTATTTAGGTTTTTTTTGTACCCTCGTTCAAAATAAGTCGTAGGTGCTTTTAGTAGAGACTCGGTCCCCTAAGCTTTTAGGGGAATGAGCTTTCATTATAACCGTTAGGAGACCTAGCACGTCATCAGCCCATATAAATCCCCACAGTTGGGCACGACCTCAGAACAAGAACAGCTGAGGGTTTACTCTAACCTAGTGCGAGTTGGCGGACGGACTATACACAGTGCAGATTTCCTCACAATGTTAAAACCGTTAAAATAAGTGATAGTCAATGTGAATACACACATAAATTCGAAAAGTCTGTGGTGTATGCCTGGGCCCTGGGGTTTGATTGCGTGACCACTGAGAATCTCGACCGCACATTATAGAAAATCATTAAAAAAAAACTTATTGATAAAAAACGAAATCTATCACAATCTTGAAAAAGTTTTATAAAAGAAATAACTTCTCTCAGTGGAAAATGCTTATTTTAACGAAACAGTGTACTTTCCAAGTGATAGCAAGGAATGTGCTGACCAAATAATCATCACCCTCGCGCCATCTATTGAGAGACTTGTTAGTTGTTAAATACAACTGCGAGTATTTCTATTTCCCTGGGTATTATAATATAAATAACGCAGACAGTTTACAGCGAACATTTCGGTATGTACGTTTTTTTCTGATTACCGGAACAATCCCGATTTAAAAAAAAGCTTAAGCGTGGCTCTTGCAATTACCTGTAAAATTAGCTAAAGGAAAAAGGGAAGAAGTGCGCTGGTACACAATTTTTTAAATGGTATGGCAATATTGAGTATGATAGTGACTATTAAGTGTGTATTGTACGTACAATATAAATAAGGTGTAAAAAATCTAGCCTTACCCGGGACTGCTCGATCGCACGTCATTATACAATAATACGGACCCATTTGTTCTTCCTCGTCCACAGTAGTTAAAGTAGGCTAAAACTAGCAACATGTGTATCCAATCATTGTAATCCACTTGATTAGATTGAATTAATTTACAAACTGACAATTTACTGGTCCATAATAAATCCAAATTTTACGTAAATACATTTGTTGGCTTCATCTCACCAACTACTAAACACTAAAGGTCATAAATTCCAAAATAAAAAACAATTTAAAGTTTCGAAAATTTATTACAACACACGTCACAAAACATACATTTTGTACAATCATTTAACGTTCCACAATATACAATAGATATTAAATGACTACTCGGTTTAGATCGAGGAATGTTTTATCTCGCCGTATGTTCTCTAAATTAACCATTTCCATATATTCTACGATCAAATATGTTATCGATAGGCAAATTGTAACAGAACCTTAAATGTATAAATAATAAAAAATAAAATAAATATTTAACTAAACAATTATTATTAAAGTGAGAAATTTTCCACACATTAAATGATACTAAACAATTAAAAAAGGATTGAAGGGATGTACCCCAGCCAAATCTACATCGATAATATAATTATCGTTACAATCCAAATCAAAAATGTTTATACTTTTCAAACTTTACCGAGTAGGCGATGTTGGAAATCAAAATAAATAAAATCGCCGCTGATGGTTATAATTGAACTACATCATGTTAAGATAAATATTCTAATACCTTGATAGGTACATTAATGGTAATATAACTACAAAAATTGCGAGTGAAACATAACACACTACAGCTAAGTGGAAGAAATAGTAGCAATTTGAAACAAATTAATATTAATAGCACGAATGTTAAGTCAATTATTTGAAGATAGACTGAAAGAAAGGAGACAGTTCTATAATGTGTAAAACTACTCACTTGTGTAAAATAATAAATTATTTTTACATACAATACTCAAATTAAATGCAAAACCCTGACAAATTTCAAGACTAACTCGATTTTCATGCAAAAATCATTGAAACTGAAAGTTATGATATTTATAGTAAAAATGAAAAACACATGTTTAAACAAACCAACATATTTTAACAAAAATAATAATTATCTACTTTCATTTCCTTCTTCAAGAGTCCTTGGAAGCGGATCACAATATAAGCCCAAGCTTAATAAACATACAAAGTCAATATTATATTATATATTGAATAAATAAGTAAACACTAATGGAAACGGAATATGGTCAGCTAATAATTTTATTTTGTCTAGTAGCAAAATTAAATGTAAACATGAATGTATAATAATTACATACCTATGTATCAATCAATTCAATAATATTGATCAATATCAATTATAAATTTTTAATTTATGCTTCTGTATAGTTGATAGTTGCAGAATATTATTTCCACAATTCTACCAATATGGCTCATATTCGTAATAAGAGCAATACACATAGAATAAATTTTAATATACTTAAAAGATTTTTTTGGAAAAGAACAGATCTTTATAGGGAATCTATAAGGTATAGGAATGAATAAAAAGCCTCATTCTAAATACATTCAAATACAATTTCTATCTTCCAATTACTCCTATATAATAATTTAATGATGTGATTTATCAAACTGAACCCACCAATATCTGTAGGTCACATAAACTTTAATTAGTTTTAATACATATGTCAATGATACAACTATAAGTTATTATCAAATTAGTGAAAAAAAACAGTAAAGAATAAATAGGTAGGTACATATTGAAGATGTTTTTATTGTTAGGTCTAGAATTCTCTTCAAGATACTTAATAACTTATCATATATGCACCATTTGTTAAAACTCTATACTTTGAATGTAATCATGACATTTCATATACCATATAAGGGTTTATTAACTGGTTTTGAACTATTAGATGTATTAAATTTGTTCTAAGCACAAAACTGTATGAACAATCAATTCGGTTGTGAATATAAAGAATCAAGATAAAACAATATTTCACAAGTACTTACAAAGTAACTTACACTAAATTGCATGAGCTAATTTAAAAGACCTTATAATTCATCACGAAGAAGTGTGTATCGGTTCTTGGATGGTGCCAGTTTCTTGAACGTAGACTCCGGAGGAGTGGTCACTTTGATGTCGTTGCTGATCTCTTGCACTGGGTCTGGTCCATAATGGAACTCCCTGAAATAATTATGCAGAATATTTATAAATTTATCATAACCAATGCATGCAAAATATTAGTTTAATTAATGTTTTGTTATTTATTAAGAACAAACAATTGACATTTTAATTGATAGAGATAACTTAATCATGAAACATATTCTGCGGTACGTAATTTAAATATGAAATTTCTATTTAATTTAAAAACATTAAGATAGAGAATTTTTTTCGATCCCTTTCTCCTTACACCACTATACGCCATAACTTATTAGTACAGTCCCAATGCTGAATCCTAGCTTCCTCTACTGAAAGTTGATTGTTTTTTATGGAATAATGTAGTAAAAATGAAAGTGAAAATACCACTGTCGTTAACCGCGTTTCGAACATTGTGGGTTATAATGAATTTATTTGAACATGTGGCTACATCAATATCTATCCACATTTTTCTGTTGAGTTCTTCATATTGATACTATATGTTGTCGAAAAAAAAATAATAAGTGTAAAATAAAATACAATTTGATATGTAAATTTTAACGGAAATTAACACTATTCGCTATATTATTACAGATTATTAAAAATATCTTAACTAAGACGTAAAATATAATATCCTAAATGTATTACTGTAATAAATAGAAAGGAAACAGCAGTACTAATTATCATAATTGTTTTACGTAATTATCACTATTTTAGGACATGTACGATAACGAAACTCTTAAAAGTGTTTGTTTGCTGTGCAATTTTCTTATCACACACTATCGCGAGATAATCAACAGTATTATTGTCAAATTCCATCGTAAATATCTTTCTGTTCTTACATTGGCCATAAATTACTTAAAATCTTGTTGTTACCACGAATTGAAAGTAACAAAAAATACACTCATTTCAATATTAGCCACATGCAGACTAGCATTTCCTCAAGAATGACTACCTTTTTATAGAATTCCATTACAATATACCTACCTACACCTACGTTCTTTTAAACGTGTATCCCTGCAAGGGGTTGGAAATCTTATCTTCACTAACACACAAGACATACATACCTACATACATACATAAACTCACGCCTGTATTCCCTGATGGGGTAGGCAGAGGTGCATTTCTACACCTATATTTCGCCAGTTATGTATCAATCCCACGTAATAGGGGGCGAGCCTATTACCGTTTTTCGAGCACATTTCGGGAGAATTCCCCAATGGAAAAACCCAATAACACTTTGCCCGACCCGGGGATCGAACCCAGAACCTCCAGATCGTACGGCACATGCTTGTATCGCGAGGCCATGAGACAGTCAAGACACAACACACTAGAGTTTTAAACTATTTTTGCTACACAAATCTCTGTTGAAGTGACATTCATAGTAACCTTTTTAAACAGTAACCTCTTGAATTATATGTAGCGAATTAAAAATATTTTTTACCTGTGCAATTTCCCAGAGTACAAGTCAAGAAGAAACTGCTTGAGTTTGCCCGGTTTCTCCATGTCGCTGTAGCTTGGGAACAGGTACATGTGGCGGAACGAGTCAATGGCGATGAGCGGAAGGTCGTTGATGGACTTGCCCAAATGGTGCAAGGGATGTTCGAACCGCACACCGTCAGCCGTCAGGAAGTTTATGTTCTCTACAAATAAAAGATTAGAAATTAATACTAAGTGATGGCAGATAGAGCAAGCACAATGTTGCCTGACCAGTAGAAAGATGGTCCATTTGACTGGCAAATATTGAATGTGACTTGCCCAGGATAGAGCTGTATGGCATGCTAAAAGTGAGGCCTTTGCCCCAAAGTTTAATGAAAAAGAACCAATTAAAATTGAAATATGTTCATGAAACAAGTAGCTACAGAATGATCATGGTATTTTATCAGGTAAACAATATTGTCCGAAGATTATTTACATGGATGGACAGTCCCGTGGTGCGGTTAGCTACACACCAGCTTGCGTAACGAGGCCACGGGTTCGAACCCCGCATCGAGACAAAAGTTTGTGTGATCCACAAATATTTGTTTTAGGTCTGGTTGTTTATGAGAGTGATAAGTCCATCGTAGTGTCTGATACCCACAGGGCTGGGCAAAATACATGCTTTACTTTAATTGAAATACAAAATACAAAATACTTTATCACAAGTAATTAAAATACGAAATACAAAATACTTTTAAGTAAGGTATTTGAAATATAAAATACAAAATACAGTATTTTAGCTATTTGTAATTAAAATACCAAATACAAATTACAAAATACTTAATAAGAAATCTGCATTGTCTGGAAAGATGAGGAAAAAAAGATTCATCATCATCATCATCAGCTTATCGAAGTCCACTGCTGGGCATAGGTCTCTCCCAATGACTTCCACCGGGATCGGTCGGAAGCCGTCTGCAGCTATCGACGTCCCGCGACCTTGACAAGGTCGTCCGACCACCTTTACCATGGCCGCTACCGTAACTAGGAATAGTGGGACTGCTGGGGACTGGAGGCCTGGTCCTAGTTTCACTCATTGAGAGGATTATGCCGTTTCTCGCCACTTACCACTATTGCACTCATGGTGGTTAATTGTATTTTAATATTAATGTATTTTAAAGCCTCAAGTATTTAAAATACTAATTACAAAATACCTCGGCGTCAGGTATTTGAAATACGAATTACAAATTACATTTTAAGGAAGTAATTGAAATACAAATACAAAATACGTATTTGTATTTCAATTACGTATTTTAATTACAAGTAATTAAAATACTGCCCAACCCTGGATACCCACGATACAGGACTTATAACCTAGTGTGGGGTCAGATATATGTATGTGACTGATGGGTATATTTATTTGATTTTCTGAAAAATCATTGTTGTAATTTTTGTTTTCATAATTAGTTTTTTTTTGTTGAAGGCAAACATTTTGTTCCCTTGTAACAAGTGTTATGTACAACCATACTATACTACTACTATTACTATTTTACAATTTTCCTGGACTACTCGAATGTCTTACATAGAACTTAATCTCCAAGGAACAAATCCATCTAAAAAAATGTGTGTAAGTGCATATTTCTTTCTCATCAGCCTATCGCCGTCCACTACTGAACGTAGGCCTGCCCAAGAAAGCGCCAACCATCCCAGTCTTCTGCAGCCCTCATCCAAATATGCATATTTCTTTACAACAAAACAATAGATACTAAACAGCAACAGTAACATATTTTATCTACCATAAAAACTATTTCTATGAAAGGCTAGAACTAAAAAATATGTTGTTAGATCTCAATAACTATTATTGAAAAAGAACCATTGGCTAGCAATACCATCTTCATTACTTACGTTTCTCAGACTCAAGTTCTCTTTGTATAATTTCTTTATATTTTTTCACACTTTCTGTGTCACTTGGGTTGTGGAACAATATTAAGAATGGTAATCCTTCTTCGGTGAGCTCTTCGGCATTCTCAAAGGTAATTTCTCGAACTAGAGGAATACACTTTTCTTGCACCCAACTATGAACTTCCTCAAAGCTTGTCAAAGAACCCGTAAATGTCTCATCAGACTCCACAGAAGTCTTCTTGTCGGGTCTGAACACCACAACAGGCTGGCCTTTAAACACATAATAGCATATTAAATTAACATTCATCTGTATTCATAACTATTAACATTTTTAAGTGACCTAGACTAGAAATTGAGTATTGGGTAGGGAGTCTTTTGGCTATAATAACCAAATCATTACATTGTTTAAAATATTTTATTCAATGACTATAAAATTAAATACTTAAGCAATATATTTATATTGGCAATAACTGTTCAGACTATTTACAGATAAGTGTTAAGTGCATAATATAAATGAGAATTATTTAAAATCTTCCTCAAACTTTCACATTTCAAGTCCAATAAAAATGTATTATATAAAATTTACTTGAGTTAAAGTGAAAGTCAATGGTGCAACATGCATACTGCAACATCATATTACTATTAAGTTTTACCTGGGGGATGCATTTGTTGAGATGCATCACCGAAACCAGCGCGGAAGATACATTCATCTTTAAGACTAGCTGCCACTTTCCTCAGTACTTCATATTCTGGCTGATCCCTTCTGTCCATATAAGCAATTATGTATCTTTTGTCATCACTCAGTTCTTGTAACTCCTTAAGGGATCCAAATGTAATAATAGGATCAGTAAGCTGCTTTTTAATGAATTCTGCAAAAGCCTCCACTGAGCGTTGGCCTGAAATTTATGTCAAAAATCAAATATAGAACAATAAATTTATGCCTAATATTTATTATTAAAATCAACAAAATTTACAAAATTATTAAGCTGAGATGGTTTGTATCTTAACCCTTTATAGCCCCTGGTGACATTTCTGTAACAAACCCAAAAAGTCTCTATAAAATTTAAACTAAACGTTTAAGATTTGTCAAATCAATATCAATATATTTTTAAATAACACACCGAACATTTTAGCATCAAATATAAATCATAGGTAGTGTAACTTGCTACCTTTTTGGCTTTGAATTTCGTGTTTTGATGAAAATGCCATGTTTGAACTTGCAAAAAGTTTAAAATTTATAAAAAAATACTGAAAGTATATAAAATTGTATAATTTTCGTTGATACCCGTAGGTAAATAAATGATTTGGTTTATATATCGTTACCAATTCATACTTTTGATTTTTTATATGTAAAAAGTTACTTTTTATGTTTGTTACATTTCTGTTACATTGGGTGACAATGGCATAAAAAATACAACTAATGTATATCCATATATTGATGATTTTTTTCTCCTATTTTTTAAGATAGGGGTAGTACTTACACAAAAATTTGATCTATAATATAAGCCTTAAATAGGACTTCTAGTGGAGTTCTATTCGAGGTATACCTTTGTGTGGATGAATAGATTTGCTACACTAAGAGAAGAGACAATTTGAATAGATATATGCCTATAAAAAAACACAATTGGCGTTAAAAGTTTTATGTACTGAGCGTAGTTTCAAGTTTCGTCTATAATATTGAACCTGAAACAGGAACTGAAAGAGTTTTGCTCCTAGTAGAATAAAAAAGGAGCATCTTGAAACGTCGTATTTAGAATGACGCGGGCATACCCAGACATCAGAAATAACATATATATTTGGATAATAACTTTACTTCCGTGGCTTGAAACTTTACTGGAGTACTTAGCAGAAGTGGATATATCTTGGACTTGGGGAGTCCTGGGACCGTACGGAATAATCTCGTTCCAGATTGCAAACTACCCCCTAACGAGGATGTAATAAAAAGTAATGTAGATTTTCTGTTGATTACGTAGCAAATATGGACGCAATTGATGTGTCAAAATTTATATCAAAAGAGAACAAACTTGTCACGCTTCTCTCAATTTTTGCTGGTGAGTGGTCGAAGGTCCAAGTCGTTACGATAAGGCCAATAGAAGTACATCAACATTGATCGGTCTCATATCGGCGAAGAATGTAATGGGTATATTGGAAGTGTAGATTTTATTAAGAGCATTATGGGAGCTTATAGTATTATGACACGAATTAAAAGATGCCAGGTTTGGATGTTTTACCAATTATTAGACCTGACCATGGCCAGTTCTTGGCTGATGTATGTGAGAGTAAGGCAGACTAAACTATGTAATGACAAACAAATGTCTTTAGCAGATTTTCAACTTGAAATTGGAGACTTTATGTAAGCTTTGCTTGAATCCTAATGTCCAACAGCGAAGATTAATTGAAAATAAAATACGAGCCAAAATCACAAAAGTCCGGCGCAACATGTCCCCCCATTGGCGGTGGGGCAGTATCAAATTGGCTACTGACTCAATTAGGTTGGAAAATCATTTGACCCAAGTTTCTTCGGTGTCCTGATGTAGCACAAACAGTTTTTAAAAAGTTCGGAATAGTAGTTGTTACAAAAAACAAAATAAATCTGTTAGATCCTTCCATACTACGTTAAAACATTTTCTTCCAGTTTAACCCAATGTGACAGTAATGTTACAAACCCTAAAATATCCAATACATACGGAATAAAAAATATTTTTGAATTTCCACGAAACACGTGTTTTTTTATTTGTTCAAGCTTATCATATACCAATGTATTATAAATTTTTATGATCTTGGGCTACGAAGGGTTAACTTCATAAAATATTAGTTATGAACATGAGTTTAGAAATAATTATTATTGAATTTTAAAATGTAAGATGTAACATCTTTGTGGGATAAATATTTTAATAAATTACAAATTAAGTACCTTACCTCTGTACTCTTTCTTAGCAGGTAAGCCATTACGGAAGAGCTTCAATGTTGGGTACTTGGTAATATGGAACCTGGTAGCTATAGCACCTTCACGGTCACAGTCCACTTTACCCATTACCACTTTCCCGGGATCATAGCCAGCTTTAGAAACTTCATCAGCAGCATCATCAAATATAGGCATGAGCATATTACTGAACTTGCACCATTCCGCATAGAAATTTATGAATACAACTTCATTTGAAGCTGAAAGGACAAACTTTCCTTTAGCAAAAAAAACAATGGATGGGTTAAAACTTTACAATTATAAGGAAATATATATTTTAAACGATTGTACATTTTTTTTTTTTTGTAATCATCTCTTCCTATTTAATAATGTAGTACATTGAAAATGTCGGTGATTTTATTATTTTATTTAACATAAAAGTTGAGATTTATTAATAAATTAAATAACAATATATTACATTACTTTACTTCATAAATATTTTACTTTTAGTCGTTTTTAATTCATTTAATGTTTGTAGTGTCGTCACCATAGGTACAACACATTGGAAGAACTAAATTTTCTATCACAAATAAAACAATGTATTTTGTGAGAAACAATTTTAAATGTAATAATATTCTTGAAGGTAATTCAATTTACGTTCCTTGCACATAAACAAACAGATAATACATGAAGATTATAATGCTAATTACTGTACAGCTGAATGCCAAAAATGCTGAATATTTTTCTAGAAAACGCCTTGTCGGCACGGCTTGTCACTTACCTAAAACCATGTCCAAATTACTTTGTGTTATTTGAACAGCTCCGCTATCGGTGGGGTTGTAAAAACTGTGGCATATCTGAAACATAACAAACACTGATTGATTTAACACCTATTACTTATTGTTAATAGACCATAAAATCAAACAATCAATCCGTATTTGTAAAGCGATTCCCACGCAATTATTTGTTAAATTTTGTGTACTTACCAAAACTAATAAGCATGCTAAGAATTTGTAATGAAGTAAATTAGGATAATTTAGATTCATGTTGAAGGAATAATGGGGATAATCTTCGAATTGTAAAGAAAAATGGTGCTACGGCAACCGCTGGTGCTGGCACTTGGCACTTGGCAGTTGAATGCAATGAAGTTAGCTGTTTGCTTAAGCTGACATGACAGCGGAATAGAGACTTGGCTTTATTGCAGCAAGTCGATTATTACTATTTCGATGAAAATAAGTTTGCTATGTTAAGAAAAATGTTATTTTTTTTTTATTTCCTACAGGTACAACATGTTTAGCTGTTTTATAATTTTGTTTTACTTAGTGTAATACAAAGGATGACATAGATAAGGCTTTGTTATCGTTAATACACATTTCATTCCATTATTTTTTTTGGAGGGGAAACCAGTTTATGGCTCTACTTCGCGCCAGTCTTGGGGTTGGGGGTCGTTAAACATACGCCGCGTTACTGGGCTATCAGACTTACAAGTCGTAGTCGCTCACCACGGTGCGTGAACGAGAAGCGCCCATAATCGTACTACAGAGGTACAAATTTTAAGAGGCGCAATTTCACCCCCACTAACTTGACTTGAGTTCCTGCGACGGACATAGTGCCGCCGCCCATCTCGGGGTTTGCGGGAGTTACGGTAGTGGAATTGTAACGCCTCTTGTCTCAGGGCAGTGGCACGTATCTGACTTCTCAAAGCTATGTGTGTACTGTATATTCACAATGAATTATCATCTCGAAAAACATCGTAAAGTAACCTGCTCACCTAAAAATTCTCAACAATTTCTGGGGTGTTTGTTTATCTGTTTATAGCAGAAGGGTAGAGCAGCCGTGTTGCTCCCAACACTTGTTGTTGGTGTCATGCAATTTAGGGGATTAGGGTATGATTTCCGGGTCAGGCTGTTTTATTGTTTTAAGGCACTATGCTCAAGGGGTAAAACTGGACCCTATTAGGACTAAGTTTACTAAGTTTATTACTAAGACTTCTTCTAAGACAGTGGTACCCAAACTTATTTTGTCTACTGCCCACTTTGAGAATAAAATTTTTTTTAGCGCCCCCTTTTAAACGCGCGAAACCACAAATGAAAATAAAATAAATATTACATTGTTTATATAGAAATGCTTAAGTAGACTATTTTTTATTTAACCGTAATCCTAAAAAAAAACAAGAGCCACCCTGGACAGGAGTGGCCACATTCCAAGACTAAGAAATTCTCACATGTGACTATCTAGACTCTAGAAAAAACAACAATAGGCTTGCTACCCTTTTAGCTGGTCTTGTAAACAATAACCAACCTTTTTAAGGATACAGGTTTTAGTGCTTAAATAAGAGTGTGTACAATACATAGGTCATTAGTTATCTAGGTTTTCTCATGACTTCTTATATTGCCTTGATATACACTTTATTTATAAAACTTGTAGGTCTGAATCCATATCTTAACTAAGAAAGTTTCACCTTTAGAACTAAAAATAAAAATGTAATGAATCAATAAAAAAACAATTTATTTTTCTACAAAGTTATTAATGCTTCAAAACTTATGTAAAATAAGATCCATTGAGTAAAAAAATTGTCTCATAAGTGATTAACAAATGTTTCTCATAAAAATAATGTAAAAAAGGTAGAATAATTAAGTTTATAATACTTACGAAGAGAATATATTATTTATTCCTGTACAAAAAAATAATTTGCACTGAGGCATTATGTATCACTCAACCTTAAGATTTGAAGAAAATATTATGAAAGGTTTGCCTATTTATGGAGTATAAATTTAGTGTGATAAAATTATAATAAATATTTCAAATGAAATATGTTTACAATAGTATTTAACTCACTATTTCTAAAAAACAGCTATGATATATCAGACCCATATTACAAGTAAAAAAAATATATATATAGTCAGTAAAAATGTACAGTATTTATGAACATGAATCAGATCAATAACTTACTGTACAGCTTTTTAGGTTTCTTTACTATAAGGACACTTAATTATTATAAACTAATGTTTTGGAGAAATTATATAATATCATATTTCAACTTAAACTATGTCATCATATTGGACGGATTTTTTGCAGATATTTTTAAATGTCTTTCATAGTCTTATTATCATTATGTACTAATAAATATCTTATAAATTAATCATCTTCAGTATAACTTGGGTCACAACTGTCCCTAGTATTAAAAATACACCTGGCCCAGCAACAGTACTCTTGCTCTGAAACAGAAAAAAGTCAATACTTAAATTAAAAAATAAATACACTCAACAGTCACATACATAGCTCTGACCCCACAATAGGTTACAAGACCTGTGTTGTAGGTATCAGACACTACGTGAGACTTTTTCGGTCTCACAAACACCCAGACCCGAATCAAATATTTGTGGTTGACACAAATATTTGTCTCGGTGCGGGGATCGAACCCGCGGCCTCTCGTTTCGCAAGCTGGTGTCTAGCCAACTGCGCCACGGGGGCTTTCAATCTACTCAATGTGGATAAAATTAAAATTTCAGTAAAAATCTGACTTTTTGCTTTTATTTAGGTTAGTATAAGGGTTATGCTATAATTTTGTAATGTACATCCATGTAAATTTACACTAAATAAAGAAGAGAATGTTTATATCCAACATTGATATTTTTTTTTCAGAACACATCTATGAATTTTGAACCATTTTCATTAAAACATTGTCGTATTTATGTAAAACTTCTATTCTTAATAAAATAATAATGCATACTTCAATAGGAATAAACTTACAATAATATAATAGTTGCAGCGGTCTCCAAGGCAGCAGTCTGAACATACCCAGTCCTGGTACCATATATGCGTACAGAGAGGCATGTAATTGAACCTGGTTGCTGCACATTCTGTCTTATTAGAACATCTCTTTGATATGTAATATTGCTTTTTGGCCCCCTGTGACCAATAGGGTGTGCTTCCCCAACGAATCTCAGTTAAGCATACATCTTGTTTGTATTCACAAGACTTGATAGTATTGATACATTTCCCATTGTTATCCTCTTGATTTTCGCAAACATAACATTCCAAACTTAGTACTGCAAACAAAAATTTAAATATACATCAACTTCGATAATGCTTGAGTGTGTATGTTTATTCTTTTCTTTCCATAAATGAAAATCTATTTGAACTCGTAAGGAAACGTACCTTTCGCAAATAATAGAATAAGGACAGTAACAAAAATATAAAGTTTATTCATTTTGTATTCAATATTAACATTTGCCACACCCGATAAAACTTTAAATCGTTTTTAGTGTTTTTGAAGCACAACTTCTCTATAATTAATGTTACCAACTCGCGAAAATATTTATCCCTTAAGGTAGAATCAGAATCTCCTCAAATGGCCATAGACATAGTTATAAATTCCAAAAAAAATAATTCTAATACCAATCGCTTTTTATACCACACATTTGTGTTATACATTCTAATTTCAAGTTATTAGATAAGTAATTTAGCATTACGAATTTGAAACATAGGATGTGACCACAGCGCGTAAAGCCGAGGCCATAGGTTCGAATCCTGCTCGTATTCTAATTTTTCGACTGATTGCATTTGTCGAATTATATAAAAAACATTTTTTAGAAACTAAAAAAAATGCAATAAATAATCTACTGCAATATTTGTTTAATATTCTTTATAAAGGCTATTCCCAGCCTTAGTTTTCAATCATGGTCTCTATACAGCCTGTATAAAAATTACTATTTAATACTTCAAATATAATTTCATTTTCTTCTGCTACTGACTTCAAAATTATTCATGTTGAGATTAAATAAATTAAGCATTTTAAGGAATGGATAAAATATTCTGTATGAGGTGTTGTCCACCTGTTCGGTGCAATGTGAATCGGGCCATATTTATTCTTTGCAGCATTTCAATAGATAGCCTATTCCGCAACTTAATTTTGACGTTATACATGGAGAACGTGCGTTTTACATGTTTGTTGAACTTGGTACCGTTAAAATGCTTATCCAAATTTTTAGACATTTAAAAACGTTTACAACCACACACGTTTACGTTTACAATCATTGTAAACATCAAAATAAAAATATGCTGATGTAGAAGCATCCAACCAAGTTTGATAACTTAATATATATGAGCTCGCTGAATATAATTCAATATTGTTCGTATATCCGATTTGGCTTGAGACGTAGTGATCTTTGGATGTGATAAGTCAAAAAATCTAAAAATATAAAGCCTCTAAAAAATGCTATTCCACATTTTTTTCTCCCAAATTTAGGGTAAAACCCCCTAACTTGGGAACACTCTATTGTAGACTGTCCTCTGTGGTCAAAGGAGCCACAGCTTAACTATATTTTTAGTTCGATGTATTGTATGAGCTTGTATGAAATTATTTCATGCTAATTTTATAAATGTGAAAGTGAGTCTTTGGATTATTCATGGTGTTGAGATTTACAGGACGTTCAGAGAAAACTTTATGTACCACTGAAAAAAAAAATCAGCTTTAATTTATAAATATCTAATTATAGATTGTGATCACTTTAGTCATCCATTGATTCACTTAATATAACTTATTGTGAATTAACTGATTACTAGAATAAGTAATCAATGAACCTGAAATATTTATATAAACTAAAAATTGTTTCTATTCCCCCTGCCATTCTCATTCGAACCTATTGCTGGTATTTCAAAGTGACAAGTGACAGTTTGTATTGACAATTCTAATCCAACAAGACGAAATTTGTCGCGAACTATTGAATTTTCCACATTCAAAACATAACAAATTCTTTAAGTGGCAATTTATTTTCTCTAAACATGGAAGGTGTTCTTTGGAAATGGACAAATTATTGGAACGGTATTTACTATAAATGTGTCAAATAGTATTTATATAATCCTTTGTGACAAATGTGATTATAATATACACTTTTAACGCAGGTTGGCAAACCAGATGGTTTATATTAGAAAACGGTATCCTTTCGTATTATAAATCTCAAGAAGAAGTCAATCAAGGGTGTAAGGGTTCGGTGAAAGTATCAGTATGTCAAATAAATGGTGCGTTTTATTTACATAAATTTTTCTAATAAATTATTTTTGGTCAAATTAAGTTTCTGTATAACGACTTTTGCTTTTCAAGAAACTATTTTAAATGATATAGAAAAAAATAAGATTACACATTGTACTTTTTTTTTTTTCAATGAAAGTTCAGCTATACATACATACTACTCAGCCTAATAAGTTTATCACTTTACATTCCAGTAAATAATATTGATAACACAAGATTAGATTTGGTAATACCTGGACAACAGCATATGTACTTAAGAGCTCCATCACCACAAGACCGTCAAAAATGGCTGGTTGCTTTGGGCAGTGCAAAGGCATGTGTTGACTCTAAAGAATTAAAAGGTAAATGATTCGATTTGGTTACTTAGATATCTTTTTTTAAATTATTGATGCCAAACAATGCCTCCCATCCTAGGCATTGACATTTAATTTAAGCAAGGAAAAATATGATATACCTCACATAGATATGAAAAAAATAGCACACACGCCCCTTATATAAAATGAGTGCATAAGTGTATAAATAGTTATGAATTCTTGTCCCATAGAACAAGCATGTAATATGTATTTTCCTGGTTGCATGGTGTTATTGGGAATCCCATTAGAAAAAACTCAGTAATTGCTAGAAGTTGGGAAATTTGCCCAAAAAATAGCAATAAGCTTGCCCCCTATTATTATGAAGCTAATATTTACTTGGCAAAATTTGACTACAGATTTGATCATCAGCCTATATCCATCCTACTGCCTGGCACACTTGTCTACAACTGAGAGAGTTTAGGCCTTAGTCCACCACACAGCAGGTTGACAGACTACACACCAAGGAAATTTCTAAGAAGCTTAGGGTGCACAGATTTCTTTTCTTATATATCAACATTCTTAAATCACAGCAATAATATTAAATGTGTGCATACTTCAATTTACAGTATCAACTTTAGAAGATGTCAATTCACTGAGTCATAAAAAATCAGAACTAAGGCTGTATTGTGATCTCATGATGCAACAAGTGCATGCTGTGAAAAGTGCTGCTAATGCGGAAAATGGACCAGAAGTGCAGGTCTGTATTAAAATTATATCTGGTAAAGTATACTTTATCAGTTACAATTTATAACATTATTCAATTTTAGCTTTTGTATGTGTGTAAATAAAAATATGCAAAAAAGGAAGTAATAATATTAATTTTTAGATTACATTTAATAATTGTGGTTAAGCAGTAATGGCTATTTCTGCATTCATTTAAAATTGTATACTCACATATTCAAGGGCACAAGTGTGAATATATTTGATAGAATTATTATTTTATTTTTAGAGTAGTTAAATCTGATTATATGTAGGTATAAGTTAAATCATGTATTGAAATAGTCATGGGCAAAATAATGAAGTTAACTTTTGGGTAAATCTTATAATATGTATTAGGAAACATCATCATGATATTTTTTGTTTTAGAAAATTGATGATGCAACCAGTCTGCTGACAGCTACATGTGACACATTTATAAGAACTTTGGAGGATATTATGAAATTAACAACAGCAGCTACAAATGCACCTTATGAAATGCCAATACCTAATTTAGTAATAAATAAAAACAATACTTCAAATAAATCACAATCATCTAATAAAACTCCTAGACAGAGTGTAAGTAGATCTTTATCACAAGAAAACAGATGAAAAGTAAATTTATTTTTGTTAATATATTTTGTGTACATTTATTGTATTGATACTAACACTATTAAAGTATTTGTCCTTTTTATTAAAGGTTTAATGTTATGAACTCTAACTTGATCATGGATGATATGTATTTTGTATTACATTCACATGTTAAATATTTGTATGTGACCAATTCCAATAAGTTTCATATTCTTCATGCTGGATATGAGGTGTTTTTTTTATCAATAAAAGCAACTATAAAATTATATAACATTTAAACATTCCTGTACATGTAAGTAAGTATTCGAATAATTTACAGCATTTTAGAAAAAAACATTAGAGCCTATAAGTTGTATTTAGATATTTAGTTACATTGTATAACTTTTCCCATAAGGTTTCAAGAAATCATTACTGCAGAATAGAAATGTCATTAAGCACTTCAAAATGTATCTCCTAAGGATCCATGACTTTATGAGGCTTTTCCAGGATTTAACATTGCACTCTGTGATATTGCTTGAGCAACAATTGTGATGGATTAAAATGTTTTGGTATCATGGTAATTTGCAAATTATTTAAAAGTGGAGCAGTAGTATTAGTATTGTATTTAGATAAATACTTATTGAGTTGTAAGGTATTTAAAGTAGTAAAGTCATGTTAATAGACTTTAATTTGGTAGTGCCACTCAAAATTTATTAAAAATGTGATTAAATAATAAAAAAATATATAATATATTGAAATAAGCTTGTATGTACGCCCAATATTATCCTTAAGTGGATAAATAAGGAAATTTACAAGTCCAATTTTAAAGCTTAATAATTAAATAATAATAAATAAATAATAAGAAAAGTCTTTTTTATTATATAAACAACCTTTATTTTCACACTTATTACCAAGTTGGTTCACCAAATCTTAATACATTCTTTTCTTGACCATCAAGTTCTATACCCATTTTCTTTCGCATATAGAAAATAGTACAGTCTCTGTTAGTGCAGAGAACTTCTTCATGCAAACTTCCCTGACATCTTTGACATTCAGTCCAAAGTCTAGAAAACTTTTCTTGTAGTTGTCTTAGTTTAAAGACTTCAGTAATATAAAGCTGGCCTTCCTTGTCCATACAGTGGTTACATAAAGCTTTTTTACTATCATTGGATAAGACAACTTTGCATCCTATACATTTCTCTCTCTTCTTAGTGAAAGCAGCCAATGCTGCTACTTTCGATGTAACCATTGCTTTAGTTCTTGTGTGTTCTCCTTTCAACAGAAGAGATTCAGCTTTATCCCCAAGAATTGGTTCAAAAATTCTTAACAATGGTTTGGCAAGTTGATTCTCCATGTAATAATTAAAATCAATTGGTACACTGTTTTCCAAAACATATATAGGATCTTCAGCTTTCATGTATGCTGGAGTATTTTTGGCTGCACAACAGAGGACATATGGTACTCTATCTCCTAATTTAGGAGCTGTCCCTGCATCTCGTTTTTTCATTTTGTTTGCTAGTTCCACATGGGCTTGTTTTGCAGCATAATCATTTTTAGTCAGCTCTTTAGTAATTACAAGTTGTGATATATCAATGCGGTTACATAGTAAGTCCGCAATTACTTGTTTAGCATAATTCACAGCACCATCTGGGTCTCTGTCTATAAGTAACTTTTGAAGGCATGTACTCATCATATTAGAAACAAGAGGACAGTTATCTCGCCTAACAGTTTCAATACCTTTACAATCCATTTTATCATATTTATCAGGTTTTGTAAAATAGAGCCCAGCATATCTTTTCTTGTTAATTAAAAGATATGGATAATACACTTTCTCAAATTCCAATTTTATTGGTTTAACAAACTTCTCTGTAACAAAATCAGCAGCTTCTCTGCCCAATTCCATACTTTCTTCAAGAGTTTTGACACCAAACTTTACCATAACAGAATCTGTATCTCCATAAATAACTATAGCATCTTCTTTATAACCATTAAGTTTTGTATACTTTTTCTCAACCTCTGACTTAGTAAATTCTATCATTGTTCGGCCATAAGCAGTTACACTGCCAGAAATTTCTAGACAAGGTAGTTTGCCTACTTGAGCGCCTGTAAAGCCATACACTGAGTTAGCACTGATTTTCAGTGCCAATTGCCTGCCATCTAACACGGACCTTTTGAATGGATCAGTCTCTTGTTTCAAATCAGCTTTAGCTTTTTTTCTTGCAGCTAATAAAGATTCTAAAATTTCAGGTAATAAGCCCTTACGCACATTCGCTTTAACAAACATATTTTTTGATGGTGTGACAGTAATATCATCACTGTCAAGGTTCAGTTGGTTTTGCATGTTTGGTTGAATTAATGTAGTATAGCATAAATTGTGAGCCATCATTATACTAGGATATAGAGAGGCAAAATCTAGAGTTGATATTGGGTCAGCATAATATCCTTTTCTAGGCTCAATGACTGTTGCTCCTTCAAATTGATCATCTGAACCTTGGCCATGATATGCTGGCATCAAATAACCAGCATCTTTAGCTTTACGAAGGAGTTGGCTGACAACTTTTATTTGTTGACCTCTAGTTAACAGGCATAATAATGGAACTCCTGTAACTCTAGCCATTTCCATGTAATTAATGATACACATCAACTTATTGAGTAACTTAAGAGGCAAATAGGCATCTTTTAAGCAATACATAGCTAGCCTTCTCCTTGTCTGCTCATTTTCGTTTTGTAAGTCTGCAATAATGCTGTGGTGAACATCTTCCTTTTGTTCTTGAAGGAAATGATAACTTACTGCATTTAATGTATATGATCTCAGTTTGTAATCACGGACTAGTACAAGGAGCAAATCAAATGGAACTCTACCTTCAAAGTTTATGCTTTTATTTTCTCTACGACCCATTTGTTTAGATTGTAAAACTGTATCTTTGATGACAGATCTTATGTTCTTAATTCTGCCCAAGAAATCAAAGTTTACAACATTGAGATGTTTAGCACGATTTATAAGGTAAGGCCAATCAAAATTATTTATATTGTAACCAGTGATTATATCTGGATCAAGCTCACGAAAGAAATCAGCCCACTTGTCAAGCATTTCTGATTCTGACTGAAAGCTCAATACTTGGGAACCAACTATTGGTGCACATGTATTTAATGTAAATACATTTCGTAAGTATGGTTCTGTATCACCTTGTCTTATTACCATTGATGCTATCTGTATCACAGGATCGTGTTTTGGTTCGGGAAATATACCTTTTCTGCCAGCACACTCAATGTCAAAACTTAAAATTCTAAATGGTGCAACTTTAGACCATTCTCCTTCAGGTTGGTGAGCTATAAAAGAATTCCACGCTACATCCACCTCAATTTGACATCTGGTTTCTGGTTTTAAGGAAGTATTTGATGACCTAAGGAACCATTTGCCTATTGGTAGCTCTATCCAACTACAACCAACAACTCCGGTGTCTACCATGAAACGGATATCAAAATCTATATTAGTCTCATAGAATAATGGATCCATAACTCCAAAAGAAGTTGGTTGTCTTTCAATAAGACGTTTGGCTGCGGCTATCAATTTGGGTAATGCAACTGACACTCTAGCAAATGTAACACTATCATTGCCTTTATAATACATTATAGATTTGGCTTTCACTAAACGCACTTCTAGCACAGTCTCTTTAATGTTATCTTTATTGCCCCTCAAGTCTTCCAGAAGAGCTTTACTAAGGTTTAACTTCATATTGTTGCATGAAGATTCGGTAAAATTTGCAGGTACCGTGACATAGAAATATGGTGTAAATCCATGGACGTGACAACATACAGAATTACCTTCCATTGTTATTCCATACATTCTCATAATTGGCACTGGGGCTAATTGTGAGCCTGGCATACCTTGTATGGGCTGGCCATTGTAATGGTCGATGTCAATCTGTTGAAACACTAAAGCATCTGTTTTTGGATTAAATGAGGGTGCCGGGGGTCGCGACCACTTCATATTAGTGCTTTGGTTTTCTGGACCGTCTCCATATAATTGTTGCGACTCGAATTCACTCGCTTCGAGCCCTGCCAATTGATCTTCAAATGTATAAGACTCATTGTCGTCGTCGTCATCCTGTGATTTAAACTTTTTTGGCGGCGGCCCTTTAAATTGTTTTCTTTTATCCATCTTGTATATCAAAACGGTTATAGTGATATTACTAAAAATATACTCAGCAGATTCCCTCTAGGAAGCAGTTTACTTTAGGGGTATATTGATCAGGAATACTTATTTTAAAACTGTTTTTTTCAAATACTTTTTAACTTATTTATTTAAGAATCGGTTTACGCGCCAAAATACTATACCAGTCAGTTGTCACTTGTCATGTGTCAGTTCGACATTCATTATTCATATATGGCAATTGTTATTCGTGCCAATATTCGTAAGACCTTAGATCAATGACTCTTAATTCAATGAAATTATTAGTTTGTAATTTTTGCGCAATTTTCCCTAGCATCTGATTTCACTTTACGTATTTAATATTATATTTATTAATTTACAACGTAAAGAACATTACTCCGCACCGTTAATACTCGTTTACAGTACTTAATAAAGTAAAACAAAATATTTTTTTGCTAATTGTGACTCTTATTACGTCTCTCATCTATATATGTATGGTATATTATAAAAATATTAACTACAGTTTTTTTAATCATGCCTGGCAACATTTTGCTTTTTTAATAGACTGGATTAGGCTATGAAGTTTTAATCTACACAGACCTTAATAAATCTTTTAAAGAGATAAATTAGAGTATAAAATAATGAAAGTTCTTAGAATTTATTGAAACAGTAAACTCTTTAAAAATGATTTGAATATGGCTTACTGCAATAAATAGAAAAAGAAATTTTAAAGAAATTTCCTTTGTAAAAAATTACCTTTAGCCCGCAAATTAGTCCTATTATACTTTTAGGTTGAAGTGGTTCTTATGTTTCGTTTACAAAACTGCGGAAAGCTTTATTTGAAGCACATGCCGATGTGAGAGGTGTTCATAACATTTACTCCGAACTAGAGTCCAAACTCGTTCTGCAATAAATCGCATGATATTTTTTAAAAACCACGAAATGATAGAATAACATAATATTCTCAAGCAAGCGAGGCAAATGCGAAATCTAGTACAAGCTGCACTTGTAGATGAGATATTAGGAATTACTTGATAAGTAAGGCATTCATTCTTGGCTGTATTTTGAAAGACAGATGGCGTTGTTACCTATATTTCAATATAAGTAATGGCCTCAAGTTTCAATTATAAGTTCGTGATCGAAAATGTCGGGGGTCGCGGGTTCGAACCCCAGGCACACACCTCCGACTTTTCGAAGTTATGTGTGTATTCAAATTGAATTATCACTTGCTTTAACGGTGAAGGAAAACATCGTGATGAAACCTGCACACCTAAAAGTTCTTAGGAATTTCTTAGGTGTGTAGTCCGCCAACCCGCACTAGGCCAGCGTGGTGGACTATGGCCTAAACCCTCTCAATGGTAGAGGAGACCCGTGCTTAGCAGTGGGCGTATATGGGTTGATGAAGAAGATATTCGGGAATCTATTATTATCTACATTTATAGTTGCTGCGGTAATTTTGACGAGGAAAGTTGCGAGCCACTACACACTATAAAGTTAGCTAATTAAAATATACTTGTGAGATACATTGTGTTTTCATGCGACGGCCTCGTCAATTTATTTATTTAATGTAAAAGATTTTTAATATTATATTATTTTTATATGGTTTCTATAAGGTGGTACAACCGACTTGGTTATCGATCTCATAACTTTCTACGGTAGAACTGATTTTCGAGACTTGATTTTATACAAGATTCTATATACATACGAATACACATTTATAAGAAATAACTATAGATAGAAATATCTATTGACAATTGAAGACTAGATAAATGACTTGATTTTCATCCACTAAACGATATAACTAAGCAATACGGTAGCGCGTGGGCTATGTGCTACCAGCTGTGAGATAATAAGTTGATATAAACAGAAAGATTGAATAGATTTCCTCAATAAATTATCGTGTTTACACCAGATATCGTCTTATTAGTGGCAGCCACCCTAGCGCATTTATTTAGATAATAGCTTGTGAAACGAGTGAGCACAGATTCGATCTCGCAATATTTCAAATAATTATGTGATCAACAAAAAATTGTGACAAAGTTATTTAAAGAATTTTGCCTGAGGAGTCTCTCGTAATTCCTATACCCACGGGACAAGACTTATTTGTTATTATTGGATGTTATTATTGGATGTAATTATTGTAATGTCCAGGGCCACTGATCTATGTCGGATTAGTAAAAGGGTACATAAGACTGGTCATCCATTTTCATTTGGTGTCTAGCCAACTGTGCCACGGGGCTGTCAAAATCGAAGCGTCGATACCGAGATAGCTACGCACTTTATCTAAGCACACTATATACGTATACATAATCTCTAAAAAAACTATTAAGTACGTATCAGTTACAGCATTGTTCAAAACTTAATGCTAACACTTAATTACCTGCTTAAGTGACTTTTAAAAGTTTCGTTCACCGTCTACACGTAAGGGCAGATAACGTTCATTCTTTAAAAAGAACTCTATGAGACTCACTAATAAGATACTGATAAGAGAACTAAGGCTGGTAATTAATATTTGAACAATGTACTTAGGAATATCACACATAGTATTCACAGGTAATGCATAAAAAGAGAAAAGTATATTGCCATTATTTGTGCACATATCCAAACATCATGTTGGTACTGGGAACATTTAATGTAGAAATCTACTTACATTTTACACGATTAGGGATTTGATCCCAGGATATTTAGATCGTTCTGGACCTGTACGCACGAGGCAGCCTGTTCGTGGTTATGGACATATAAATATACTCGTAAGTAAATATGTTACGCTCAAAATACTTTAATCAAGTTTTATATGAAAGTATATGGTAAACTTGGTGACTTGTGAAAGACTTTCACATTTTATACTATGGCAAAGTTTAGCTTGAAACGGAGTAACTTACTGCTTTAGAACCAATTTTTATTGCATTAGTAAATGTCCACTTCTGCCACCTTACGGATTCCTAAAGGTAAATTAATATTTTTACTTCTCATCATTCTGTATTAGTAAATTCAGTGTACCACTGGTATTAACCAAGATTATTTGATAACTCATTACTTGAATAGTTCGTTCAGTAAGGACGAATGTGATAAGTACGTAGCTATGCACGAAGTGTTTTTTCCAGTGACATACATTTCTCCGTCACGTAATTGTACAAGGGAGTAAAAACTTGTAAGATTCAGATTAATAGTGTTTAAATTTTTAACGAAATGTTACACTTTTTTTATAATTAATTTGAAAGCCTTTAGGATTGGATTCAAGGGGAATAGGAAATTGTATATGTGTCGATAAAAGCCGATAAGTTAAAATAATCCTACAAGAACTTACCACTTTTCGCGTGAAAAATCCTATACGAATGCATTTAGCCGTTTCGTATTATTGATGATGAAAACACACAAATGTTACCAATGAGATGAACTGTGACGTATTTCTAACGCCCAACGTTTTGTTACCCTTGTTTAAAATTCCACGTACTTAATACGGGTGTAGTATATTGCCGATCTTTGAGCAAGCACATTCAGATTTCATGCTGGTTTTGAGATCTATCTGACCTAAACTCAGACCCTCATAACACAGATACATATCTATAATACCGCGAAGAATTCAGGTAGTACAATATTCACAAAATGAAAAGCTCAAAAATGTATATTTTTTATGAAGAAGTGTCACAAGTTTATCAGTGTTGTACAATGTTATTGTTTTGTCAAAGGCGATCGGGCGCCTTATGGTTGTGGCTGTAGGCGCCTGGCGGACTAAGCATGAATCATTTTGCAGCACGCAGCTTAACAAAATCACTATTACCATGAATGGTAATGTGAACTCGCTCCGTACATTATAATACACCGCGAGGAAAATCTTTTGTATACCTACAGACATTTATATACTTTGTAACTACATTATTAATAATTCTGTTCTCGGTAACCAATGTTTCATGATTGGATGAGTCAAATCGTTATATTTAGTTAATAATAACTTCGATCTGTTAGTCCAAAAGTCGAGTTGCGGAGAGGATAATTTGTTTTATTTCAATTATTATAGTTTGTCCGTATTACAATACTAGGACCATATAATACGTCATTTCGTAAACATTAATATGTAGCTATAAGTTATGTTGTCAAATTAACTGTACGCTGTATAAATTAATGTCAGTCCAGTTAATTATGAAGTGAACTTCTCGAATCAGCGTATACCAATTTGCCGTTCTTAGTCTTGGCATTAAGCCCTACCTCAAATGCATGTAGAGTTTAAGAGCGCTATTAATTGATGTGTAACTTTTCGATAGGTCCTAGCTTGGCTATAAAAATATATTCTCTAAGAATCGTTGAAAATTTAAGGTCATAGATGGCGTACAGAAATTTGGTAAGCATCAATAAAAATGAAAAAAAAAAAAAAACTTTTTGTAATGAATTTTTTATACTGGTCCTGATAATAAATAACGAAATCATTTTGGCCATTAAATCACTTCCGCCTTATTATTTGTAATCATTTGCTGTCAAAAAAATTATTACATAATTTTATTTGTGATAACATCCACAGTTTTCGTTGTTCTAGCTCTGTGTACAAACTCTATGTTTCCCTTCAGTTCAAATCAGTTTAGTTCTAAGAAGTTTCGTTCAATGAGTTTTTATGGTAGTGATGACGTTTTGCTCTATTAATGATTGAAAAATGACAAATAAGTTATGGCGGCAGAATTATTCATATTTCTAAAAATATCAGCTAATGACGCTCATAGGCCGGGCAATCTGCACGCATCGGTATAATTTGTAAGGAACTATCAAATATATATAATTCATATTCAATATGAGCTTGTACCTACGGTTACATCTGTTTTAATAGAATCAAAAAGTATTTTTTCCTAATATTTGGAGACTTATTTCTTATCTAAAGTTACACTATGCCAATTTTTGTTTCTATTATGAACGTTCTTATAGATACAGCGTTGGCTGTCTCATGCAAATTTGATGAATGTACACATAAAACAAATAGTTTTATGGCAAACAGTAAAATCCTGTGGGGAATAATTATTGCGTTTTGCTAGTCATCTTTCGAGTTTTCTCCAAGTGAGGAATAAATTGTGTACTCTATTCAGCCAACCGATATGTATTATGGTCGTGGGAAAGAAAGCCGTTAAAACTGAGAGATTGAATAATAAAATAGAATCAAATCAAGAAAAACCCATAAACGTTTCATTTTACTCATGTTTTAGTACAGACATTTTAAGATTTATGTTCTTGTGGGCTGAATGTAAGTTATTTGCGGCTTTCCAAACAGCTTTCTTTACGTTTATACTGTACTAAACAAATATTTAAATATAAAAAGAAATTGTTGATTAAATTACATGCTATTACTTACAACTCATAATCATAAACACATTAAGTTTAAAATAAATTACATATCTCATCACGTATTTAGTACGGATGCAACGTGCATTATGTAAAATAATAAAATTTAATTATCTGTACCTTTTAAAGAGATCGCACAGACGCGAGTATGATTACTGCTAGCATTTCAACAAGCACTCGTCATGGGAATGTACTAAAGTTCACACGTCCATTTCGCAAATAACTGCTGGGTAGAGGCTATTGAAAATACGAATTGGTCATTACGCCGAGCAAACATAAAGGATTCACTAATGAGTTTCTTAGTTCCTTTCTACTGTAATTAGGTTTCCGCGAAACTTTATTTGTGTTGTCTTACTGTAGACTTGCGCCTTCTAGTAATATATTGTAAAGAGATTAGAAGTAATCTTTTGAAGCTCACAAGAAAATTATGGGAAAAGTGAATTTTAATAGTCTTATTTTCATGAATAGAGTTAACCACGGTCGGCTTGGGTCTTTGCTTGCCTCTTCTTACACATAAATGAATAGAACTTTCGTTAAAGGAGTACTAGGTTGGAATTTCCAATTCGGTAAATTCATGTTAATAGATTATGAACTCAGGATATATATGTATAATTTATAAAACTTTATGTACGAAAATGACTTTGTCATGTTTGTGCTTTTTCCATGTTGCGTGTTTTAAATGTTGGTTACTACCGGTTCAGCCATGCTTTTAAGAAAAGAGGATTTATTATTGATGATGATATAGTTCAACTTCAAGCACAATATTATTTATTAACACGTAGAAAGTAGCTTTAGATTTCTTTTTGTTAAAGGGGCAAAATATTTAACTTTTTTAAAGAACAAAAATTAGAACTTATAAAGAATATGTATTATTGTATTATTCGCCTTTGCTACTGAACAAATACTATCAGGTGACGCAATTTGCTCTTTTACAGTAAACAAATGCTCCATGATATAATTGTTTGCAAAAATTATACAATCTGTATCTTGTAAGCCGTGCAAAACTGTCAGTGTTGTTTTTAATCAAACAGCAATGGGTGCTTAGTCATGTCAGGAGTTCTATGGACGGTTATGAATTCAAACGCTGTACTGGCCATCGTCCATTAATTGGTTCTGATCTAATGAGTATGGTTAGAACAGCTTGAGTGTGGATGATGGATTGCATTCGAAATTGTTATCCGATCAGTAATGTTTATGGCGTACTTTGATTTATTTACGAATTGGTACTGTTGAAATACTATTTACATACATAATCTTATTGCGTCGTGGTAAATTCAGATTGGTTGAAAATTTGGTAAATGGCGCTGTCTTTTTATACGAAACGTGCCTTATACGCAGCAAGGAATAAACTGACTTTTTTACTGCATGGTCGAATAATGTAATAATAAAGCAACATTATGTGTCGAAAAGCGCGATAAAATATGCGTCTGTAGATCTCCACGTATAAATACGAGTGAGCCCGACGGTCGACAGGAGCAATTGGCTGGCGACGAAACCTCGCCAATTAGTTAATTCGATTGAGAGATGAGACTAGGCGTAATTTTTCATACCAAACAATTCAGACGTAGGGGATTAATTAAAAAAAATGATTCACTTTAATAATTTTAAACAATAAAAATGACAAATACAATCTGATCTTGTAGTAACATATACATTCCTTAACTATTGGTGCCATTTAAAATTTTATTTTAATATATGCTAAATTGGTCAACAAGTGCAGTTGGAGACATTCATTACCTAGATTAAATAGGCTGACAATATTAAAGAATGTTCTATAGACACATAATGACACAGTCGTCTATAATATAGGTACATCATGTTTTAAGCTCTATTCGGCCATCCAATTTTCCAGCTATAATTACGAGTACACAACAATGTAGTTGGACACAAGAACATTAATAAGTACACGCGACACGACTGACATAAAAATGACTTCCCTGTTTAAATTGCATGGTCTAAAGGTTTACTTCTCCTTATGGAACATTACAAACAACACATAACTCATTATTTATTGTACTTTAATATTTATTAGGAGTTATTATAATGCATCTGTGCACCAATTGTTTTATTGCGTGAAATAACAAGTATGTGTGAATGGTATTATCGTGTTTTATGGTGCGATTTTAGTTCATATTAATATGATCACTTGTGTAATCTATAAGAATTTCGTATTTATTTCTGATATCTACGATATAAGACTTATATTATTGTGTAGGATCAAAACTTTACTTTTATGTGACCGTTGGTATAAGTATTTATTTTTTTACTTTCACCATGTATGTAAGTAAAAAAATGTATGTAGGCATGTGTACTTTTATATCTGCTGAGTGAAACTTGAAACATTAATAAATGCAATATAACGAACTAAAGCTTCTACCATAATAATCATACCAGACTAATACGATCATTTCTTTCATATAAATGCATTTTACTTTTATTTTAATTGGTAATCTAATTACACGTTGCCTGTTTTTCATACAAATATATTTCAGGAGTGTGGATTTTCATTGAAATAATGACCTATTAAAAAGGTAAGAAACATTTGAAAACAATTGCAATTATTTTTGCTACGTATCAGTACCTAATAACATTATTCCGTTCGCGCCAAGCGTTCTTTGTCTGCGTGTCGCAGCTGTTAATGTCACAAATTAAGCTATCTATGATCTTGTAACTTGACACACTTTTGGTAGTAGCTGCACCCACAATAAATATTTACGTGAGAATATGATTTTTCATAGAAATTAGCTTTATAATTGCCATAGCTGGTAGAAATGTAATCTTTTTCATGATTATTTTGGTAATATAAATATTTTATTTTAGGTACATACGGTTTGTTTTATACTTGTATGTTTATTGTACAAATATCTTTTGTGGAAAATTAATATTTTTTCAAGATTACACGATTCATTTTGGCCTATTATATACAGTGCTGAATAATTTAGACGAATCAACACAACAAGCCTTGAACTGTCTATGTTCGCATTAATTTAATTAATAAACACCAACAATAGAGCAGCTGTGGTGTACTCAAAATGTCTGCAGAAAGGATATCGGGTGCACACGTACTTATGGCTCGGTTATGTTCATTCACAGAGTCGTTAACAATATGAGCGTTGAGATCACCGCGCAGTGGCGACCAACAAACGCGACGTAAATCACTCATCTTCACGACATTGGTTCTTCGTATCGATAATTGAATAAACTCGTTCATTATTACACAGCAATAAAACTCGCTGGCACAACTGCGACGATTGTGCGCTTTTACGACTCCCACCAGATGCATTAATTTCCTATCTTCATTATTCTTACACTGATCGTGATGCGTCATAATACAACATCAATTAAGACATCAATTTTTATGACTTTTTAGACGTATCTCGTTATTTAGTTGAGACAAGCATACATTGTTTCCTTTCTAAGAAGAGTGTTTTATCTGTACTACGAGTTATTTTAATACATGTGTACTGCGCTACATTGATAAACTGTCGGAATCCGTAAGTCCAGCAATAACCGTTAATTTATGTACATTACGGCTAATTCTACGGACTCAGGAACTTAATGGGACATAGGGTGTGTGTGCGCACTGCGAATAAGCTTTCCTGCACATGTGGTAGTTAATAAGACGTTTAAGCATTTGGACAGGATGTCGAGCGGTAAACAATGCCGGCGCAGGTGACTGAGCGGATTGCAATGCAGTCATGGAAATCGAGGAAGGACTGCTATCTTATCTAGGGAATGTGCCATCGCTCGCAGCGCCGTGGGTTGCCACTTAAAGCCGTGCCGCAAAAGGCAACAAAAACAAACTTTTGTTACCCAAAATCAATACGCTTATCTGGCCCGCTTTGTGTGCATAACGGCACTGTCAAAGAAAAAGTGAATTTTTGAGTCATTAATCTTTGACAGCATATTGCTTGTTCTTAAAATTAAATATTTATGAAGCTTTATCGTTGAGATAATTATGTAGGAATGCACGCGAGATTTATCACACTATTTTACTGTGGTCACTTTAGAATTGGTAGTCTTTTTCTCAATCCCGATAAAGATAGTTTCCGCGAGGAAAACTAAAAATTACCCAATTTTTTCCCTCACAATATTATCAAGTAAAAATATTGATCTCAAGGCAGATGCAATGTAACATTCAAATTATGGTTCAAAAATCTTTATTGAGTGATGTTCAGTTGAAATAAGAATAAAAAAGACCTTTATCCAGCGAGCTGATAAACACGAGATTTTTTGTACGAAGTAAGATAAAGTTATCGAGAAATGACAATGAAACCAATAATAAAATAATTATCTTGGTGAGCATGACAAGCAACGACTTGCACGAAGGGCAATGCACTTTACAACTGTAAGTGGATGCGTGTTTTCATTTCAAAATGTATCCGTTTGTCTTCGGACATATCATCGGCATTTAATAATAAATTCACACAATAGGGATATTTCATAAAGGTTTTCGACCTGTCCCCCGCTCCGATGACTTACTGCGGCCTGTGACCACCTTTGCCATTTTCTGCGGATGCATAAAGGACGCTGTAATTATTGCAAATAATGTCAGATCGATCCAATGTCGTTCAAAGTTGAATTTAATTATTGCAACTGTATGTATTGTGCTTTATTCATACGTCGTGTCTGTTTAAGATATCGCTTTGTACCTACTTGAATACAAAGTAAAAATACTGCGCTTCATTCAGTGACTTGTGATTAGTAATTACGAACTTTATTGTGTAATTATCCTAATACTACGAAGCGAAAATGAGATTGATAATGTTTACACGTTCCGCGTAGATTTTCATCAAATTTCATCATATTCTCTATCTTTGTCATAATTGTGATTGTCGTAGGCCAGTGATACCATATTGGTATTCGGTCTTACTGCGACCATCGTACATATGGTGTAAATACGCCATAGTGACATGATAAAATTAAGTATAAAATTGACGAGTAGGAGATGTGATTTAAAATTTTCCGCAATACATTTTTAATTCATAATACATTTACATAATATTTTCAGTGGAAGTACTTCGTTGTCGCTGTAGAAGAGTATTCTGAAGTTGAGGAGTTGGGATATAGGTATAAACTATAAAGATATTAGAAGTGACCATTTTCTATCTGTATCCCTTGCTTCTTCAACAAACTTTCGTAAAAAAAAAACATTTACCTCTCGGTTGGCAAACTTTTCCGTACATTATTTACATCGTAATAAATTCATCATAACCAACGACTGTCTTCCAGTATTGATATATCGTGTTATGTATTTACGATATGCAATAAATAACAGTTAATAATACTGGCCCTACTTTCGCCCTCGTGTTTTGAAGTGTAGACCGGAGTGGTGGCAAAGGTCTTGATAACGCACAGTTTATGTCTGATAGTCTTTGGCAATTTGCCGGATGTATCTAGATAAATAGTCCTAATTTGCCTCGAGAAACCACCCACCATGTTTGAGCTTAAAAACAAAAGATTGCATTTTTATCTACAAAGCCTAGATAGATTTACCTGGACATTATCCAGAGCAAATGATTTTGAGCTCGATAATATTAAATGTGTTTTTAAGAATGATATGCTGCCAAGAAGAGTCGTCATAAGTTAGATTCCATATGTATAATACTATACAGCTAGTTCCTACCACTATTGCAAAAGGAAATGTACTGCAGTGACGTTTAAGGAAGATAGAAAACTAGTAAAGGAAATGAGATATACATGAATGGTCTTTATCGACTCATTGAGTAGTGACAGAAAAAGTCATAATGATACGTCCAATAAACTTTGACCTCAACGTCTTTATCGTAAACATAATAATATTATACTTCGGGGGATTTAATATAAAGTACATGTCCTAGCATGTTTGTACATGTAACCTAGTACCTACGATATCTACCTGTCTTTATCTAGCTAACGTTTTTCACGTAATAAGTATAAGCAGTCGGAATTCCTTTAATTCATTTGACGTTGAATTTATCAAGCAGAGTATTTTTATTAATTCATGTAGTCTATGGTTGGTTAGATAAATATTGTCGATTCCACTCTGGAATACGCCAAATATTTAGTGTGTATTTCAAGTTTAAATGATTTTGTGACGGATAATTATTTGCCTGGTACGATGACCGCAGTCTCGCGTGCATGTACATAGATGTGTCTCAGTGGTACGTCTCTATTATGTATGGGTGAGAGTTTTCAATGTCCATCCAGGAAATCAGGCCGATAAGAATACCACTTTACTATTTCTTACTTGCTACTTCCTAAGAAAACAATAAAGATAAACTGGAGTAGAAATATTACATAATATAACCCTTAATGAATGACGTGCATTTGTCCATTACGCTTGTTTTGATCACAGTATGAAAGGACTTAGGGCTTAAATAAACATTGACGATAACCACTCGATTAACATGGAGATAGTGTTACTGCAAAATACATAATGAAAGCGCGTGGGTGGAACCATTACGGGTATTTATTCTATCCGCGGTCGTGCGTCAGTTTACTTTACTTAATCGCAAATCGTCGTCACTACCCTTCGTAGAATGTTTTATAACATGACGTCATAACATTCGTCGCTTACGTGTGCCTGTACAAACATTTGTTTTGATTTGTTAGTTAATTGAACAGTACGTAAGCGAGGTTGGGCGCTTGGTGTCTACATCGTTAATTTTGTTATGTCTACCTTTGCTAATTACGATACTATTCCGTGCTAGCTACAAAGGAACTATTCATAAGCTATACAAAAAACCTACGCTTTTGTTGCATGCCAAACTAAAATTTGAAACATTCTGTACAAAAAATAGGAAGCACTTCAAGTTTTATTTTAAGAAGCGGTATTAACATCGAATAAATTGTGTGCAGTCGCTAATTGGTTTTAATTAATGCATTGGACATGCAATCGATCATTATGCATTAGCATGTCTTTTAGAAATTATTTTAAATATGCTTCGTGGCTAAAAGAGTCAATTAATTGAAATTATTTAATTACATTTTCATATTTGTCATCATGACTCCGAAGTGTAGATACTATCAAAATAAAATAAATGGTAGTTAACACAACATTCCGCCTCCTTATAAGATTTTGATTAGTCAAGTCTGGGCTTGTAACATTGACTCAATACAACATTACCGGCACTGCTTATTAAATGGCGACTAGCTTTATCAACAGCGCAAGGATAATAAATAGTTTTAACGTAATTATCCTATAGAACCGTTCGAGCTCCAATTAATATGAAAATTATGTTGTACTAAGGTGCCAATAGAGACTTCATTAAACTTTATTATTTTCATATAGATTGGTGATCGATTCAAGATTTGAATCAAATGCCACTATGATCCTTATGATTAATTATACGTTTACAGGACTAAACAATATAAGATATATATAGAAAATACTTGATGTATAGTAGAATATAATATAATAATGCCATACATTTTTTAGACACTATAAAATTATTTTTGTGTATTCCTCGAAGGTACGTAGAATTGAATCAGCCGATTATTTATAGTCCCTACTAAACTCCCCCAGTACGACAAGAATCTCGATTCGCCCCACCTTAGGACTTAGTATTTTTTATAGATTTCCGCTAAGCTTAGCCGTCTGGCCGAATATAACAGTGCATTTGCTTTTAACATACACCGTTAATTATCTGGGTTGTGTCTGTAAGCAAGTTGGTAATCGCAGGAAGCTGACGAATTGCTTTGAAGGACAAGCGCTTTTCTTAAAATTTGCCCATTTTCAAGAAGCAGTCGAGTTCCGTTTAAAAAATCCGTGCGATAATTTCCAGTTTGCTTTGTTTCATACGTAAACACTGTCTGGCATTGAAACATTGATATTCTTACCGTCGCAGATGTTTTATAACGCAATATTCATAAATTGCTCGTCAAACCGGGCAAAACAATCCCAGACAAGACAATTGAAATGTATCAAGGCTTCAATTATAACCTGACTGATAGGAGGTTAACAGGGACAATCAGCCCTTCAGTTTGGTGCGTTTATTGAATGAATGCCACATTCCACGTTATGATTGTAATTTAGTTGATCGGCTAATTATTTCTCGTTTATTAATACAACCAATTTACTGTCTGGATTGAAATAATGTGTATTTGTTGTTGTAACAGAATTTGCTGTCTTATTATCCTATAGAGAATATGAGTCTTTAAAGCTACCTAGATTAATATTAATTCTCGATAATTATGTTGGTCAATCAATGTGTTCTAAATTTTTATGACATATAATTATAATTCGCATAATCACGACGAAAATAGACAATTAATTGCAAGCAAAATGTATTTAACATTTTGACTAAAATCTTGTTGTGCCAATAAAGAGTTTTATGATGTATACTGACGTAAGGTTAAAAATAGACGTTGAAAAATCCTGTGAATTGCAATGTAAACACTGCCACATTATTTCATTCAGCGATTCAAAGCTTTTAGGCCGCCTTGTGTACCGTATCAAATAAAGTTACACCTAATAAACATTCATTTCTATAAATCCATTGCATTAACAAATGTATTATCCATTATTTTGACGTACTGAATTCCGCAATAGCGTAAACAGGTTGCTTATAGCAGAAGCCTTCTGTAGGCCGAAATTAGACCAGATTAATTTTTGAACTATTTTGTCGATTAAAGTTCTTGCTTCCGAAATGTAAACATGATTTTCTATCCCAACGCCTAGAGTCTAGACAATGGACTCAAGAATTGTTATATTAATGCTACTGGTTTTCGAATAATTTATGAGTAATATATGCCTGTTCGTTACACTTACACAAATTGGAGTCGGCGGCTGTCAACTTGTTATATATGTGGGAAAAGGCAGATAAGACAGATTCATTGATTCCTATTTTGGATGAATGCCTTTCGTCCTGAATAAGACTTGAATTATTCACCGACGCATAAATTTTGTGCCAATAATAGCAATTTTTTGACATCATTTTTGGTCTTTACTGCTTGCGAACACTACCCTAGAAAATTGTAGCTACAATTGTTTGAAAAACATAAGAAAAAATGAGGAAAAAGTTTCTGGAAGATGAGAAAGCTCAAGTATTCGTATTCTTAGAAGTGAAACGTGACTCATCATGAGTAGAGTGGTTGCTACGCGGCATTCTGTAAGACCGTGGTAAAACTCCAGTCCTGCCGATTTTGTATTATATTATTTATTCACACATGGTCATCAAACATAAATCCGTCTACGTCATACATACAATAAACTTAATTATACAGTTTCCTCTGAATTCTGTATCTAACGGGATTATTTGTTGTAAACATACGTTATAGGTAATTTAATTATATTTCTGTAGAATTTTAACATCGTCAATGGGTAAGTACATAATTCTATCACCTTCCACAAACTGATATATCATTTACTCGTAAAAAAATTTAAATATAATTATTTTATTCTGTAACCTTAAGGAGGTGTATTTAAACCGATATAGTAATAGATATAAATACGACGTGATATTACCACCATTATCGTGGGATTTCGGAAAATAAAAACGAATTAACATTTTTAAAGCATGATAAGGAATTTTTGATCTTGGTGATAAGCCAAGGTTCACATTAGTGGTTTTTGTATTCGATAATATGTCTAAAGTTGTGAATCGAGACAAGTAAAATGGACATGTAGACCGAGAGAATTAAGACAATGCGTGACATGATACGGCTTCCACTATAATTATAACATTAATAAGCGAACCCTCTTGTCTTTGAACTTGTCCATAAGTAATATTTTCAGTTTTGATTTTTTTTTTATTACAATAAAATATTTCGTTGTACTCATAGTACGGATAACGAGTACAATGTTAGTTACTTTTAAGGGTGTACAAAGCATAAACACATAGTTTCACGCTTCAGCGTATAGGCAGAGATGCAATAATTACATATTCCTAAACCCACTTTTTACAATTAATTTTTTAAGTTTCCAATAAAAGGGATAATTATTACTTTTTCTCAGTGTTTCCATTGCCTGTCAAGAAATAAACAAAAAGTCTAAACTTGAAGATACAACAAAAGAATATCAATATCGCATGAACATTTTTACTAGTTGCAATTTGTAATGTATCAACCTACTATACTGCTACAAAGATATATGATTTTAAAATATTTAGTTGGTATGCAGCAATCGGGGACAAAAAATCCGGCGCTACGAGCACAAACTAGCATTTTTTTCCCTTCCAATCAGTAGAACGTATAGCTATTCGCTCGCTCCCTAGCCAGGGTTGACTGCACAACGGAGAAATATAAATGGAAATATAGCATGCAAATAGATCGTCACCTATTCATATAATTCCCATCGGGTTATTAGGTTTCTAGGTTAATGCATCTTTGCACTCAGCGTCATATCCTCGACGTGCACAGTCCATAATGCAGTGTGGATTAATGATCTTAATCGTTTTGATGAATATGTTCAAAATATCATTAACCTTCTTTTATGTTTACGTGTTGTTCTCTACATATCATTGTTAGGCCTGTCTAAACTTCCCACTACTTAATTTGACAACCCTGATCAAAATTTCCAAATCTTTCACGATGTTTGTATTGTATATTCACAATATATTATGTAGCTTCACTAATCAAATCCCATCACGTAAACCAGTGAACTCTGTTTTGCGAATGAGTAAAATCCTTTCGACGCCGTGTCGTCGCGAAGTGTTCGTCATTAAGAAAATACACATCGTAGCACATCAAATGAATGAAACTGAGGGGCGCCCACGCACTTAGCACACAATGAGACAAAAGCTCTTAAAATGGTGCCGGTGTGCCTATACTTGGTGTTGTATTGTACTCGCTATATATAGAGGTGTAGGGATCGAATTTATTTAAAAAAATGTCATTGTAATTTGGGATCGTTCATATCGCAGCCATAATTTCGAGTTCTCGGTGCGCGCACATCATATATTCTGGTGCAGTACGATTTAATATCGCAAAAATTGTCGTGGCATTGTTTAATTGATGCAATTAGGCAGTTGTTAGCGGGCGCAAGTGCGGCGAGGAGTGGTGTCGCGAACTGACACGTCCATGCCATCATGGCCTGCGCGTGAGCACGCCGGCCCATGCGAACTGAATAACTTAATGAAAATAACATAAAAACTATTTTTTATCGCTCCTCTAAACGATTCGTAAGAAACAATCATGTCGATGACCTAATCTTGATTAATAGCCGAGTGAAACCAGAAAGGATCAACATTTCTGTCCGGTTTACCCTCAATTGTGTATCCTTATGCAATATTAATGATTACTTTGTTGCCTTCGACTGTTCATGTTTCATACATATGTGATATTTCAGATGCAGCTATTTTGTTAATGAAATAATTTCTTTGTCGCAGACTCAGTGTTTTGCTAATTGAATAGTGGCAATACTGAATTCACTGAGTCGTTTCTAAGTGACTAGTTGAGTGAGTTTAAAAAGAGACATTTATGACTGATAAGTTACGACACTTTAACGCCAGCCCTTTGCTATAAATTGAGGCTCATTGAATATCTAGAACAAGTCCACGGTCTGTCTAACTTTACGCTATATCCATTGGTCTAGTTTAGGTGTAATGATAACCTCATTCCGCTATTTATACTGCATGTAATTTTCCATTATATAATGTATGTAGCCGCAAAATCATTTATTCACCAATTAAAAATAATAAGACTAGGTTACTTTATTTTGAGTTATTAGACTTGAATTTTATAAACATTTATTTTAATTATTGCGTGTTGTTGATATATATTTTTATAAATGAGCCATATTTTTATTTAGTAACGTTATTAATCTTAAATTAATGGTAAATTGAATAAGGCGTGGACTGTAATGAAATTCTATATATCAAATAAATATAGTAAATGCTTGAGAATAAATCTGTCTCATGTTTCACAAAATACTGGCGCCTAATAATTGATATTATTGCATGCATGCCTATGACAGTTTGTTATCGAGGTGTTTTTGCCTTTTGGAAGCGTCTTGGTAAATTTTTGTCATCCCTGTGGTGCCGTTGGCTAGATAAGAGCTTACGAAAAAAGAGGCAGTGGGTTCGACCCCCGCATTGATACAAATGTGTGTAAGATTCACAAATCGACCTATGCATCGAATAAAGTTATATGTGCTTTTTCACTACTTTTCTTTCTCAGCGATTTAAACTAAATTAGGCACAAAATTATCTGTAACTTTTTATGTCCTTCAAACAACAACAAAATTTATGATCATTATTACTTTACTACTGCAATATATAAACAATGTTAACTCTATTATAGACATAAAAACTAAAAAGTACTTTGGTGTTATAGTCATCATCATCATCATCATCATCAACAGCCTTTCATGTCCACTGTTGGACATAGGCCTCTCTCATGGCACGCCACTGGGCTCGATCTTCGGCCCTCCTCATCCAACCGCTATAAGTTATAGTCATAAGTAACCTTATTCGATGCATAGGTCGAAGTATTTGTTTCGGGTTTAGGTGTCGGTGAGACCGAAACGTTTCTCGTAGTTTCTGATATCCACGACACAGGATTTGTATCATTTACTTTACTTCTTTGTACTTTTAGGTGAATTTATTATTTGGTTTATTGCACGAAATTAAAGTTAACGCCTTTCCAGCCTTTTCAGATATATCTAGTCATATGATATTATCATAAGAAATATAACGTATTTTTGAAATCTCCAGCTTAATAGTGTGATGAAAATAAGCTATGCAATGTCCGCTACTAGTACCACATAGCATACGATATAAATACCGCATTAACTTTTATTATATGCTAATCCAGCCAGAAATATCCGGCCGAAAATAATCAGGAGGTCTCGCCATTCTGAATACAAATTGGGTGCTAGACTAGAAAAATGATATTATTGATTTGGTAGGCACCTAGCCTACATTATGATATATTTAAATATATGGACAGCGAGGTTATAATAGCTCTTTATTCGACGTTGCTATGTCTGCCCTACGGCTAGGTTTAGTGGTCAGTGATGTAATTCTATACAGCGGATAGTAACATAGCCACTGCTATTCATAAGGTATTTTGTATGTGAGACACACGCTAAATTGCTATTTGTTACACCCACGAGAAGAAAAACCCGCGTTTTATGACAGTTCCACATCTGGACAATCATTTTATGTATTCGCTTTACAATTTCTATGCAAGACACAGATTCTATACTCCATAGGCAGTCTATTGCAGTAAGATGATCCTTTTGATAAAGTAAGCGGTGTCCTATTATGTACTTTTATTCATGTGGTGTTTTCGTAATATTGACCACGTTTAGCACGCCGCAGGTCAAAGCTCGGCTAAGGAAAGAAACTGACTCGGTATTTTTTTAGATTTTTTGACCTCGACCTGAGATTTTCTGATTTTGGTTTATTAGGATTTATTATGATGCAGAGTGGTAAGGAGTCGACTATGAAATAAATATGTAGGGGTTTATGCGATTTATAACCATACCATGTTTTCAATTTGTGCGGCGGGGATCGAAAACTGCTTTTGCAATAGCTTGCCGATCCTTATAAATTTGTAAAGGTATTTCATAAGGTTTCAATATAGCCTTTGGAATCTTAGATGTACTATAAAATACAACTTTGTAAACCTGCGTTATTGAGCCACGATAGAACAGTACATAGTAGGTTGCTGTTGAGGATATTTCCAACACTTCCATAATAGTCATATAAGTGTCACGAGAGAAGTGTCTTGTCTTAAAGTGGCAGCATTAAGAAAATATTGAAAGATTTTCAGACTAACCTATTGAAAACGGCTTATATCCACCGTCCTTCGCGATTGAAAATCAATATCTATACTATTTGAAATATCTGGTATAAGTAACAAAAGGTAAAAAACGTTGTCGATAATGAAACTTCGTGACACGCAAATTTAAAGAACTGAATGGTAAAAAACACTTTGAATCACAAACCGGGAATATTTGTATAGCTTGCCTTTTGTGTTTGGAGATTATGAAACCACAGATTGCGTGTTAAATGACTGATAATTTTTTATTATATTTTCAAAACACGCATATATTTGACAATAAAATAAAAGCTGTAGATTAAATTTATGTTGAAATACTCGTTCACAATTTTCTTTTTACATCAATTTAATAAAATCCTCCAAGACATTAAAACTAATAAATACAATCAGCCATCACAAAATGCCATTACTTATTAATGACAAGAATATTTGTAGTGATTTCTTTGTGATTGTTCTGATCCCATTTTCATGGCAGGCAATTATAGGTCTACACAGAAACACATTAAAGACACATTGCGAGATAAGTTCTTATAAAACACTTCCAGGTAACTAGCTCCATTCGCCGTTTATCTGTTAGAAAGAAACGAAGTTCACATTCCTACACGCTTCGTGCAAAAACAGCCGCCAGTACCTACTGATTGATTGATACGATAGTCACAATTAGAATTTATTTAATAATTTATAAGCTGTGCTATTGTCAAGAAATGTTGTATGAACGTCGGCATACTGTCCTATCTAGGGTATTGTTTGGAGTAGGGCCGAGTCCCCCAATCGCGTGTTGAATTTATTAGGACTATATGATTCCTGATTTATTAAAGTTGTGTGTTGCGAGTCGTCATGAGAATGCTGATTGAGCGCTCCCGTCCCTCGCGTCACTCTTCCCTTTTTATTTATACGATCGATCCGCGTTGAAAGCTTTCATATATAGCAAAAAATGAATCGTAATAATGACTTCAATTGGTTGATTAGAATCGACTTAATTATTTCTGAAACAGATTACCAAAATCCTGATGACTATTAATTTAAATTTCGTCGCTTTATTATGGAATTCAGTCTGTAGCTATTATGTAAAATTTTCTGAACAGTTGTTCAACCCAAGGCTGGTATGAGTGTCTCAAGTGGTCGGAGTCTCTCGCAAAAATAAAAAATATTTTGAGCTTATTTAAGACGTAGTTGCTGATAGAAAAAAAAACTAGTTTCTAAAAATAACTAGAGGCAGGCTAGAAAAGAGAAGCTGCTGAGTTGATCCCTTTTCTAAAAAACAAATATTTATGTCATTCATAATCTCTCGTAGTTTCTAATTTCCATGATAACTTATCCTATTATAATTATCACTTGTATCTTAGCGCGGGTCACGGTTATTTATGTGACTTTTATGTATATTAATTTATTTACATAAGGAGGCGCATTGATGACATTGAATTGTCAATTTGAGGGATAAAGAACTATTCCACACATTTTGTCCAATATTACCTAAGAATTATCTAGATTTGGTACTAAATATTGGTTTAGAATCACAAGACAGGTTTACATTACCGCAGTGTTTAATGATTGCGACATGATAACTTAGGCGACTACTGTTTGTAATGTCTACGAGCTCAGATAATCTCTGGCTCATGTCACGACATTTCATTCAATTTGAAAATTTCTATAGCAATGTAAAATGATTAGATTTTACCCTCTGGGCTGCTTTGTTGGACCCGCAACAAATGTAAGTGTGGGCAGTTCAATTAAAATTCTAAATAAATTTCCGGGTTAACCTAAGTATTATTCACTTACTTACTTTTCAACTATTGCTATCTTCACTAATTTTGGTGACGTCGACTATGACTGCAACTTATTTCATGTGCCCTAATGTAGCTTTCTAAGCCCTATTTGGTTTAGGCCGTGGATATTAGTATATGTGTACGTTAGGTTGGCTAAGGGCTATGCCTCCGTGTTTCTCTTTTTTCGGCTAATGCTGGCAAACGATCATCTTCAAATAAAAACTTGCAACTAGTAGTATGGACTGTGCAAAAGTTTCCAAAAACATTAATATGATCGCATCCTATACTTTTATACTGCTAGCGAAACATAGGTACAGACTGCAAGTATACCTTTGCCTACCCTTTCGCAGATCAATGCGTGTGTGTACTTAATCATATTGCCATTTTAACCTTCCTCGTGCCCGGACGTGGCTTATTAGTACGAACATATATTTATACATTAACATAAATGCAGTCCGCAAGAAACTGGCGGCGTTGGCGCCGTGTCGCGCCGATCACATTAGAAACAACACGGGAAATTACACAGCTTGTTGAGATACAGCAAATAAACAACCATTTTGTTGAATAATTGCGCCAGTTTACCTATTTGAGTTACATTAGCTGTTCATATTTTTATACGCAGACCATTATTATTGTTTATTTTGCATTACATAAGACAGTAATTGATAGGTGCTGGTGCCATTACAGTAGTATTTATCTTGTTACTCGCGGACTAGCGATTGCACAGGACTTTGTTCGTATTAATAAAATATTCCACATGTCAGTTCATTAATCAGTGCGTTCTTACTTTATCGGGCTATTTATTGACATACGCTGGGATAAGTGCGGTGTGAAAGTACACCCGCGCTAAATGATATATTTATAGACTGCCCTGTTGGTCTTGTGGCATGAATATCTCGCGTGCGTTTCAGGTTCAGTTCTATTGTCGTTTTTGGAGATTTTCGTGAGGAAATTTTAAGGCAAAAACGTGAAAAAATGCCTGATCAATTCGGCATATCTCTCGCTTCGATTTCTTGGGGAATGTATATACTTCTACCTATGTATTTATACCTCTGCCTACCCTTCAGGGACACATGGGTGAATGAGTAAGTACATTTTTTAATACCCAGCCATTAACGTCGCTTTGTAACTGACAACCTTGTTAGCAGTAAGTGTTGCATTTATGTGTCATTATTGGTTGATTGAACACAATTTAACTAAGATCCATTAGGCTCGAACAAAGGTAATTTGCCCAACATGTAATCTATCTGGCGTGCGTCTAGCGTCGGCCAGTTATTACCTGTGCCATTATCACTTTAGCGTAGTAAATCACACCGATCGACAGTGTCAGATAATGATCTACGTGTTACAAGGCATCTAGTGTGAATTGAGAAACCGCAACCTTTGTCGGGCGGTGTGCGTGTGCGCATACTGTAAACATTACACATTTCTGTAAACTACACTAGTAATGACGTCTTAACTCTTGAGACATATAACAGTAAGTTATGTGTCAGCTTGCGTAATAATTCGTTTGGACAACAAATTTAGATGTAAAGGAATATGTGCACTGTAATTTACGGCTCTCCGCGAGAGGGTAGGCTGAGGTCCATCTCAGCATCTAAGTTTCACAATTGATTGTAAATACATACACAATTCAAGACAAAGAGAAAACTATGCTGTTCGTCGTAGGATTCGAACCCGGGGCTATTCAGATGGCATTTGGTGGGTACTCTTAGTAATACTCCTAAACCATCACGAAACTGACCGGGAAATCTCCACCCTCACAAAAATTGTAAACCACATAAAAATTTGTTGGCTTCGAGGACCGCAGCTTCTCAGTTAGGGCGCAATCTTATTGGGGTTTTCCATGGTAAGTTCTCGGTAGCATCCCGGAGTCTAATTCTTTTTTAAATAGTCAATGGACTAGGCTCCTATTACAAAGCATTGGCGAAACATCGGTGCAGAGATTCACCTGTACTCTTGCCTCCTGCGATACAAGCGTGAATATGTAATGTACATACATACCTACATTTATTCCGATGCGCCACTCCTATCTCGGTCTCTTACCAATTGCGCTCCGGCGGCTGTCAAACACTTGTCTTTGACGTTATAACCGGTTTTATCAACGAATCTAAAGAGGGTAAAGTGTCCATTCCTGCGATATTTATGCGTTTCCACGAGTAAGTTATTGGCGTTATGTCGCTTGGGCGGACTGGCTGCCAAATTCTGCGCGTGTAACCGGAAATGTACCGCGTGGGTACTGACTTCGAAATCCTGGTAGCTTGCGCAGTGCCTTCTTGGGAGACGGCGTGGACTGAATGTTTCATTAATGCGTTTATAAATAAGTGCTTTACAATGAGAAAAATGTTTTGTGTCGTCGATATGTGTATCAACTACCATCCGCGACTGATCCGCGGTCTTGCAGCACATTCTTATTCCACGTAACAATGTGCTACAAAGTTATTGACAATTTTCGGACGGATTTCCGGACTCTGCTATTGAGAATGATATGATGGAAAGATCTCAATAACCCGTACCCAACCTAGGAATAAGATTTCTAGATCTTACGAGGCAATCATATGTATTTCTGCGAAATCGGTTGGTTGATCATATAATATAGAACGTAATACCGTTTTCGATACCAGTGATAATCTTGTTAACATCACTGGAACTTATGTGGTCTTATTGAAGTCAAAATAGTATTTTTATGCAGGTATTAATTCTTAGTCAAAACGATGTGCATACTCGCAGAAAGTATCAAAACGGAAGTGCTTAGTAGGATAATATTGTAATCAGCATGTGCTCACTTGTGCGAGCTAGTTCACAGAACAGAGGAACAAGCAAAATATTTTAATGGCAAAGCACTCTGCATTTTTATTCGCGTAAGTAGCATGTATTTTGAATTGCGTGAGAAAGAACTGGTTTGTGGAACAACTAGTCGCGTGCCCACTGTGATGGGATTTCCCGGCGGCATTTTGGCAATAGCATTAATAACTATCACCATGTTTAAAAATCTTAAGCATTTGTTTGCTTTGAGTAATTCATCTTATTACAATTATCGCGAGGGATGAATACACAAAAGTAGGCATTACTTAGTATCTGCTCACTTACTTCTACATACATATCCTTAAGTCTGTATTATCCAAAGGGGTTAAGTAGACGAGCATATGCAACTTCACATTATTACATAATATAATATTAGATATCTTCCTCTTCTTCATCAACCCATATACGCCCACTACTGAGCACGGGTCTCCTCTACCATTGAGAGGGTTTAGACCATAGTCCACCACGCTGGCCTAGTGCGGGTTGGGTGGTTATATTAGATATAACAAATTCAAATCATAGGTTGCGACCCTGTTGCCGTTTTTCAAGTACATTTCCAAATCCTATGCTGTAAGAACATATGTAAAAATCCATAACACATATTTCGTCGCGGGAATCAAACTCAGGAGACCGCACGGCACATACTTGTGTCGCGATACCTCGAGGCAGTTAATTACTTTTATATGTAGGTAATGTTTTAAATGTTAAGGTCTGGAAGTTATGTAGGTACTCGTACATCTGTGTTCAAACAATCTGGGACTTTTATCCGCAACAAAATTAATCAAAATGTTATAATAATATTCTATACTTTCGTCATAATGTCCATATCAACTATGCGCGTATCTATTTTTGACATATTTCCAAAAGATATTGCGGATACTAAGTACTGTTTGTACGACAAAAAAATATGTAAATTATTATCATTTACATTTAAGTAGGTACATTTCGTAATACTAGAAGCAAACTAATTAACATGTAGTGCTTGAGTTTGGCACCAATCTATTATTAAATTCTTGTATTAGATGTCAGAAATGGAGGCAATTTTCCTTATCTCAGCAGTTCGGTTCACTTTATTTGATATCGGGATTGTCAGATCAGTGATATTAATTGTTTATTGATAATGTTACATTTCAATCTTTAAATGGTGCAATTAAATTAATTGTAAGATTTTATTACAAATGATTTTAAGCGCCTGATTGTTTAGACATACTATCTGAAGCGTATGCTTTGGCAGACACAAGAATGTTTTAAAACTACACTAATTTGATTGTCAAGAAATGAGTCTTGATGAATGTTTAACGGATAAGTACTTGAGAATACCTACTGCAAAGAAATATTCTAAAATATTATGTAAAGTTCGCTAACTTATAGTCGACGAGCCTGATGAAAGCCTATTCTGTTACAGAGCGTCTACTTGGTTGGAAAATATGTGGTATGCTGTACACAAAATTAAACAGAATGGGGTACAGTCTTACAATATGGCAACAAATTATTGTTTGTGCTATCTTTCTTATAAATTTTCTTGGTTGTGGCTGGTGACTAGTGTTGCCCCTAGTACCTACTGCTGAAGACCATGGTCGATGACAACCATGTACATACCTACTGTCAGGTGTGCCGTTATCTCCCCTTTATATGGTAGCTAAAGGATTAGGAATTATACAGTAAATTTATTGAAAAAAAAAGCCGTTTCCCAACTGCTCGGTCACAATATTTCGTTGCCGGATGATGTCCATTTAAGTACCTTTAGATTCCCTGAGCTTTAGTGTTCGGCTTCAACGCTATGCATGCCGCTATTGTTTCTGGAGCACAGAAGTTACATTGGCAGGTGTGTGGTGGGAAAGATCCAAAAAAATCTGTAACATATTTTACACAAGGGAATCCACGTAAGTACTAGTCTCAATTTACATGCAAATCGCATAGTACTTCATTGTAACATGTAGTACGCGCAAGTACATTGTTGTTGAAAACGTAATGGATACGGTAGATTACGTATCGGTTTTTGTAACGATTGTTGTACGTCTGACGCGCTATCTCAAGAGGTAACATTGATTGGAATTGAATCAGCTGTTATGTATGAACGATTCATACGTTATCTCGAACAGGAAAAATGGTATCTGAAGTGCAGGCGTCACAGCGTCACTCCATTCAATAGTATACCTTTGTTCAAATTCTTATTGTGTTATTCACGGATCGCTATCGCTACGTGTATGATACGCGATATTACATGTAAAAGTAAATATCTGATTGTTGCAAACATTGGTGTCATAAATAATATCGATTATACGTTCTTCGGTGTTTTTTTTACAAGTTTACCAGTAATCGTAAAATAAAAGCACCGAACAGTTAGATAAGCGTGTTTGATTTCAGCTTAATTAATGTTAGGAAAGCAGATTTTAGCAAGAATACGAAAAAGGGTGTGTCAGTGTGTTGGCTCTAGATTAAAAAGTGTAGGCATTATTATTGCCAGAGTTGATTCCACATATAAACCTATGTGAACGTACTCAGATTTCAATATGTATGTCGAACAGTTTAGTAGTGATACAGAATAGTTTTGTATTCGAAGTAGATGTGCAAGCGGCAGAAGAATCCTATTAATTTAACATCCTGCACTTTAATTACTTGTCGTGAATAAAGGTTCAGTTGGCACGCTACATGTTTGATGTTATTCCTAAATCCTACCTGACGGAGAATGACGACAAATATATAAGTTTTCACTGGTTTTATAATACTAAAATTGAAGCTTTCGTATGAAAAATGCTTCACTTACCATTCTTGTTTTTTTTTTATTTAATTTTAGGTACAATGCAATAGGTAGGTACGCTGCCCAATCCAAGCATTGTGCTGCTACGTAAACTGTACTACTAATAACATTACTTTTATTTTCGAGTAAATATCGATAAAGTATAAATGAACCCGGAATTTGAAGATTTTACACATGTAGGTATGTCACGTGAAGAGAAATATTTTATCAATGTAATCACTTTGTACATCCTACTTCCGAAACATGTTTACTGTCATAGTATTTTTTATCAGTAAAAATAACATGAACACCTCATGCAGAGCTCTCAAGAATCGCATTTCATTTCCGCAACTTATTTTTCGAACCGATGTAAATGACTTGGCTTTCAACCTGCGTATGTCGAGATCCAGTCTTATCCTGATTCATTCGAATCTGGACTCCAATTTGAAAGTTACGTTGCAAAATTCCCAGGTATCAAGCAAGGTATCGCCAACTGTATATATATACATATTATGTCTAGATTAGTATCAGAAGTATATAAAATACTACTATTATTATCGGTAATATCGAAGACCGTAGGCACCAAGAGTCTATCGTTTTCCAGTCACCAATTTAGGCAGCTAAAAACTTTCCTATTTTAAAAATAAACCTTATCCTATTTAAAAATGAGTGCTAATAGTCATTTGATACATTTAAGCCTACTTGCTCAATTACTTTTTCACGGATCGTTTGAGACCCCGAGAGGCTCTACAATGTAAGGAGCACGTGGGTTGGCCAACTGTTCGAATGCGTGGTGCGGCTGAGATATGTATACAGAACTTTTTCCAATGGTCTAGATGGACCGTAAAGGTTATATTACAGATTAAATCCTTATTATCACGTTTGAATCTTCAAAATGACAATTAGAGGAAGATGGGCTTTTGTGTGGTTCGCAAATGTTTTAGTATTAGATGATAAAAGTTATCCACGTTTCACTTGATACGTTGAAAATCTGCTAGTGAGATTTTCTTATGGGAAACGCAGTCACCTAAGTAACACTAAACTAGTATAACAACTAAGTAAAAATAGTAAAGCCTTATGCGAAAAAAAAACATTAATTTCAATAACTTCAAGTGTTACTATTTGCTGGTTACTATGATTACTGTGGTTACTGTGGATCTGTAGTACTGTGGGTACTGTGGTTCTGTAGGTACTGTGGTTCTGTAGCGCTGTGGGTACTGTGGTCGGGGAGCAGCGATTCGCTGAATAAAATTCCCTTCTTCTATCTTGCGGCGGGGTGGCTTCCTCGGTATAGCGCTTTTCCACTGTTCTTGCTCTGCTGTTCTTGTAGGCGAGGCGAGGACCGGCGAGGACTGATTTTGCACCGATCCTTGCCCCCCTTATATACAGTTCAAACCTCTATCCCGCTCTCACGCGTAACAGCGTCTCTGTCGGCGTGAGAGCGGGACAGAGCTATACGTGCAACAAAGATGGGGATATCAAAACTGACACTATTCTAACCAGCTGCTATACCGTAAGGAGTCCACCCATTGTTTTTTATTAATAAAAATATGCATCCTGATCACAATATACATCTACCCTATAACTATTTGTTTTCTTTATTTCACTACCTACTATCGATCTTAAGCTATGCCCGCAATATAACTTTATTTATTTTCTATTTACAAACTATCTGTTTTACAAAATATCTATATCTATTTACAAAATTACTATATTTATTAAATCACTATTCTTAAAAACTATTCTAAGGCTATTGTCTCGTACAACTATTCTTAAAAACTATTCTAAGGCTATTGTCTCGTACATCACTCCCGCCGTGCGTCGTCCCGGCTGTCAGGCTGGAGCGGCGCAGTACTGGTCCCTGGCGTGGCTCCAACATTCACAGGCAGGATCACCAGCTTCTTGGTCGGCCGTCGCAGGGTGGTGTTCCGGGTGCGCACGTCGGCTGCTCGTACAATTCCGTCCGGTCCCGGGAAGACTTTGACGACTACACCCTTGGGCCAGACATTGCGGGGCAGCGTCCCATCAGCTATCAGGACGATGCTCCCGAGTCGCAGTTGCTCGCCTCGACTATAAGGCTCCCGCCGGTGTTGCAACTCCGGCAGGTACTCCCGCACCCAGCGTGACCAGAAGAGGTCCGCGAGGCGCTGAGAGGCGCGCCAGTGACTGCGATTCGCTATGTCGTTTTCTTGAAATTCTCCCGGTGCTGCTAGATTGGCAGGACCACCGAGCAGAAAGTGGTTGGGTGTGAGGGCTTCGGGATCCTCCGGGTCCGTGGAGACGTGAGTGAGTGGTCTGCTGTTGATGACGTTCTCGACTTCAGCAAGAAGCGTCACTAGGGTTTCTTCTGTAGGGTGGCGTTCGTGTAATATCGTAGCGAGGGAGACTTTGACGCTACGCACTAAACGTTCCCAAGCTCCTCCCATGAAGGGTGCACTGGGAGGGATATAACGCCAGTTGATGGCGCGGCGATTTGCATCTTCACGCGTCGCACTGTCGATGGAGCGTCTGAGTTCTTTGTCGGCACCCTGTAGGTTGGTGCCGTTGTCCGACCATATCTCTGTAGGTAAGCCACGACGAGCGATGAACCGTCGTAGGGCCATGATGGCGGAGTCGGTTGTGAGCGATCCGGCCATCTCGAGGTGCACGGCGCGTGTGGTGAGACACGTGAATAAAGCGACGTACCTTTTCTGTGTTGACCGTCCAACGGTCACTGTGAGCGGTCCGAAGTAATCTATCCCTGTGTATGTGAAAGCACGCTGATGGTGGGCCAGGCGAGAAGGTGGGTGATTGCCCGTAGCTGGTGTCGGAGGGCGCGCCTTCCGGATACGGCAACTTAAACAACTGTATATGACACTTTTCACTGTTGATCGCGGCCGCACTATCCAATAGCGTTGCTTGCATTCGTTCAGCGTCGTCTCGACTCCCGCATGTAGCAAAAGTCGGTGTACATAATCCACGTATAGTCGAGTTATGTGATGTCTTCCGTCGAGGATTGCTGGCCTCTTGGTATCTTCGGAGACCTCTTCTGCGGCCAGGATGCGGGATTTGATCACTAGAATCCCGTTGTGCACTTCTATCGCCAGGCCTCGCAAACGACTGTGAGGAGGTGGGGAGCCTCCTTTGTTGACTGAAGCTATTTCTTCGCTAAAACTATCTTCCTGGCATCGACGAATCAGCAGTTCTTCAGCTCTACGTTGAAGTGTGCTGTCTATGGGGTGATATCTATGTTCCGTGGTGCATTCCGTCCGCTTCGTGGGGCGCGAACTTGCGGTCGGTTTTGCTGGAACTTTGGTCCACGTCGGGTCCTTTTCTGTTCGACGTTTGTTTCTTTTGTAATTTACAGATGCGACTGAGCGTCTGCAACTATCTATAAACTGTAGAACTCGTGCGGTCGTTCTCAATAGCTTTTCCCATTTGGAAAAGCGTTCTGTGGGTGGTAATGCTGCGGCGAGGGCTGTGACTGTAGTTTTTATGCTGTGGACTCTCTCTTCGCCGGTAGTGAACGAAGCTGTCGGCGTTTCGACGGGCCAGGTCGAAGGGTCGTTCCTCAGGAAGTCTGGGCCGCAGTACCATCTGTGTGCGCTGTTTAAGTCATGGGGCGTGTCCCTCGTCGCGTCGTCCGCCACGTTCGCTTTTGTCGGGACCCACCGCCATTCTAATATCCTGCTGTTTTCTTCTATTGCGGCTATACGATGCGCGACGTACGGGCGATAAGAGCGCGCTCCATTCCGCAGCCAAGCAAGTACTGTTTTGCTGTCCGTCCAGTAGGTCTTGGCGTCCGGCTTACGGTCATGTTCTTCTATAACAGTCGCTGCCATGCGACTTCCCATGACTGCCGCTTGCAGCTCTAACCTGGGAATGGACACCAGTTTGAGAGGCGCTACTCGGGACTTCGCTATTATTAGCGTCGTCGCGACTGTTCCGTCCGGATGTGTTGCTCTCCAGTATAACGCTGCTGTGTAGGCTGCTTCACTCGCGTCGACGAATGTGTGCAGTTCGAGGTGAGTGGCTTCACTGTAGTGCAGGTAGCATCTAGGGACCCTGATGTTTGTTAATTTCTGTAGATGGCCAATCCACTCCTTCCATTGTGGTCGGAGATCTTCGTCCATTTGTTGGTCCCAGTCTGTACCTCTCCTCCAGATCTCTTGCAAGATTTGCTTCGCCCGTGATGTGACCGGGGCGGCTAATCCGAGTGGGTCGAAGAGCGACATCAATGTTTTGAGCACTTCCCTCTTGGTCGGTGCGTCGTTTTCCATCGTTCCCCGCGGTAGTCTTGCCAGCTCTGTGTTGAAGGAGAGTTTGTCGTTTCGGCAATCCCATACTAGGCCGAGTATCTTCTCTGTAGTCGTATCGTCCTGCAGATGCGTATACGGCTTGTCTGTGGTGGCTTTGAGAGCCTGACGTACCTCTGGTGAGTTGGACGCCCATTGACGTAGGTCGTAGTGCGCCTGTTTGTGTATTTCGCGCACGTCTGTTGCTATGCGGATGGCTTCTTCGATCGTCGCGAAACTCTGTAGGTAATCGTCGACGTAATGATTTCTCACTATTGCCCCGTAAGCTGCGGGGTTGCTGTTTCTGTGTTTCTCTGCGTTAAGGTTCTTGACGTAGATGGCTGTGGCTGGTGATGACTTCGCTCCAAATATGAGTGACGTCATCCTGTATTCTGTGGGGCTCGCGTCCCCTCTCGCGTCTCCTCTCCACAGGTATCGGAGTGCGTTTCTATCGACGTTGCGTATTTTCACCTGCATGAACATTTCGGCGATGTCCGCGGTGACTGCTATTGGATGCTGTCTGAAGCGCATCACAATCCCCGGTAGTGATTGAATCAAATCAGGTCCGGTGAGTAAGTGGTCGTTGAGCGAGACGCCCTGCGTCTTCGCTGCTGCGTCGTGGACGATTCTAATCTTGCCGGGCTTCATTGGATTGATAACGGGGAAGTGGGGTAAGTACCACGTCTTGCCCGTTTCTGTCGGTGTCGGCGCTACTTCGGCGTATCCTTTTGTAAGAAGGGCCGCCATCTGTTGATTGTATTGTTCTCGCAGCTTCTGATCTCTGTCTATCCGTTGTTCTGTGCTCAGAAGCCTCTTGAGAGCGTTTTCTCTGTTGTGCGGCATGGGTACGGCTGGGTTCTCCCATAACAGAGCCGTTTCGTAGTGACCATCCTCCCGCCGCTGTGTGTGCTCCCGCAGTGCGTTGAGTGCGCGTTCTTCCGGGTCAGTTCTCGGCTTCTTGGGTTCGACGGTCAGCGATTCGATGGCGAGGTAACGTCGCAGCTGCTCGTTCATGTCGTCGTCGATGCTTCTAAGATGATTGATTCGATGTAATCGGTGACCAAGCGACCGAGTAGTGGAGCCGTGGAGCACCCATCCGAGTGGAGTGAATGATGCGACGGGTTGGTTCCTTTTCCCTTTCCGCGTAGCTGTTGCCAATAACAAGTGCCAGTTGTCTTGGCCTATAAGAATCCCCGGAGTGCCCTTTTCGTAATGGAGATAGGATGCGATGTCTGTTAAGTGGTCGCAGCCTTTTAGCGTTGCTCGTGGGATCTTCTGTGGTGCCACACGTAACTTCGATATCGTGTGGGCCTGTATGATGTGTTCTTCTTGGGTGCCACGTAATGTCAACGTGACACGCTTCGAGTCTGTGGCTTGGACTTCTGTGTTCCCTATTGCTTCTATATGTAGCGGTTCGCTCCGCCCTTTGGCTCCAATTTGCCGCGCTATGTCGCCATCGACGAGCGTTACTGTGGAGCCGTCGTCCAATAATGCGTACGTGTCCATTTTACCTTTAGGTCCGGAGACTTGCACTGGCAGGATCTTGAGGTAAGACTGTGACTTGAATGTGGACCACGTACTGGTGACTACTTCATTGTTGGGTTCTTCTATTTTCTGTTGACGGAAGTGTAATGATTTATGATGGGTTCGTATGCATCCGTCGATTCCGCATTTAGCTGTTCTGCACCGATGACCTGGCACTCTTCGCTTGAGGCATGCGAAACAGAGCGCCTTCTCTTTGGCCATTTTCCATCTCTCACTGCTGCTGAGTTGCGTGTATTTTGTGCACTGTTCTATTCTATGTCCCGTATTGCTGCAGATCGGGCATGTTTCGTCGTGGTGATTCGGCGACGCTGTGTAAGTCTTCTGTCTTCTGTTGATCTTGAGTCCTCGCCGGTCCTCGCTGCCTATTAGGTTCGCGTGCGGTTCCGGTGAGGCGTATGGACCGCATTTCTGTGCTTCATTGTCTGCAAACCGAGAGAGCTTCACTAGGTCCGCTTCGTCGTCCCTTGTGGTTGCGGCGAAATCGTACCATCTGTATCGGAGAGCTGGTGTGAGTTTGTCGACGACTGCCTTTGTTACCTCGGGGTTATAAAGGTAGTAGCTTTTCTTCAGCATCCGTAGAGTCGCTACGATGTTTGACATGCGTGTGGCGAACGTGCAGATGTCTCGTGGTGCGTCCGTGAGCCGTGGTAGTGTTCGCAGCCTTTCCAACTCGGTGATAGCGATCGCGTCTGGCCGTCCAAATCGGGTTTCTAACGTTTTCAGTATTTCCTCGGTGTGCGCGCCGTATATGAGCAGGCTTCTGACGGCTTCTTTGGCGATTCCCTTCAGGCTGCGTCGCAGGCGTGCGATGTTTTCTGTTTCTGTGTAGTGGGCTCTGGAGTCTTGGAATGCTGCCTTAAAAAGCAGCCATTCTTGATGGGCACCGGTGAATAGTGGCAATTCGTGGAAGCTTCTGTTTGTTGACTTCGCGGCGAGGGTGATGGCGTTGGCGAGTTCCCTCAGATCGGGTCGCGGCGTCGTGCTGTACTGCTGTGTGTCGCAGGCTGATTGTTGCTTGCTTGTTTCATTTTCTATAACTGTTGCTTGAAATCGCGTGGTTTCTTCCTGTGCTATAACTGTGGCGCGATGTGACGTGGCTTCTCGCTCTATGGCTGTGGCGCGAGGGGGCATGGCCTCTTCTCGCTCTATAACTGTGGCGCGAGGAAGCGTGGTCTTTTCTCGCTCTATGACTGTGGCGCGAGGGGGCGTGGCCTCTTCTCGCTCTGTAACTATTGCGGGTTGTGCCTCTATAGCCAGGATTGGTTGGCGAGTGTCGTTCAACCAATCGTTGACTCTCTGTTTTGTGAGCTTTCCCGTAAAGCTCGAGTCCTCGCTGTCTGCATCTGATTCCGCTTCTATTGTGGCTATACGGGCGGCTGCAAGCTCGACTTGAAGACGAAGTAATTCTTCTTTCGCTTGCGCCAGTCTGACTGCGCGGTCTATTTTACTGTCGCGATGCCTCTTGCTGCTGCATACTGTGGCGGCCCGCTTTTCTTCTGCGGGTGCAGGTGTCGGTGCCGTTTCTACCTGCGCAGCGGTTTGTTCTGATTCCGTAATCGTAGATTGTTCGAATTCCGTCGTCGTGGTTTGTTCAGATTCCGTTGTTGCGGTGGCGCTTGTGCCTGTGTACCCTGTGGTGCCTGTTGTCGTCGACTGTTGCGATGTTTCGGCGACTGAGGCGGTTGCAGAAGCGGCGACCGAACGCTGACGCTGTTCATTTTCGTGTCGGGATCTGGTTACTGGCATCTTTTTCGAAGATTCGGCGGCTATTGGACGAAGTTGCTTGAAAATCCGGCGCTTTCTCGAAGATTCGGCGGCTATTGGACGAAGTTGCTTGAAAATCCGGCGCTTTCTCGAAGATTCGGCGGCTATTGGACGAAGATTCTTGAAAATCCGGCGCTTTCTCGAAGATTCGGCGGCTATTGGACGAAGTTGCTTGAAAATCCGGCGCTTTCTCGAAGATTCGGCGGCTATTGGACGAAGTTGCTTGAAAATCCGGCGCTTTCTCGAAGATTCGGCGGCTATTGGACGAAGATTCTTGAAAATCCGGCGCTTTCTCGAAGATTCGGCGGCTATTGGACGAAGATTCTTGAAGATCCGGCACTTTCTCGAAGATTCGGCGGCTATTGGACGAAGTTTCTTGAAAATCCGGCGCTTTCTCGAAGATTCGGCGGCTATTGGACGAAGATTCTTGAAGATCCGGCACTTTCTCGAAGATTCGGCGGCTATTGGACGAAGATTCTTGAAAATCCGGCGCTCGAAGGACCAAAAAATGTTACTATTTGCTGGTTACTATGATTACTGTGGTTACTGTGGATCTGTAGTACTGTGGGTACTGTGGTTCTGTAGGTACTGTGGTTCTGTAGCGCTGTGGGTACTGTGGTCGGGGAGCAGCGATTCGCTGAATAAAATTCCCTTCTTCTATCTTGCGGCGGGGTGGCTTCCTCGGTATAGCGCTTTTCCACTGTTCTTGCTCTGCTGTTCTTGTAGGCGAGGCGAGGACCGGCGAGGACTGATTTTGCACCGATCCTTGCCCCCCTTATATACAGTTCAAACCTCTATCCCGCTCTCACGCGTAACAGCGTCTCTGTCGGCGTGAGAGCGGGACAGAGCTATACGTGCAACAAAGATGGGGATATCAAAACTGACACTATTCTAACCAGCTGCTATACCGTAAGGAGTCCACCCATTGTTTTTTATTAATAAAAATATGCATCCTGATCACAATATACATCTACCCTATAACTATTTGTTTTCTTTATTTCACTACCTACTATCGATCTTAAGCTATGCCCGCAATATAACTTTATTTATTTTCTATTTACAAACTATCTGTTTTACAAAATATCTATATCTATTTACAAAATTACTATATTTATTAAATCACTATTCTTAAAAACTATTCTAAGGCTATTGTCTCGTACAACTATTCTTAAAAACTATTCTAAGGCTATTGTCTCGTACATCAAGTTACTTCATAATCGAATTAAATGACAAATTACAAAACTAATGTAAAGAAAATATTTTAATTTATGTGATAGGTATATTGTAAAAAGTGAGAATATCAAAGCAAACTTGAGTAAGTTATCTTATTGTTTATATAGTTTTTCATCATAAGTTTTGGCACGCATAAAAATATACATATATAGATCAAATCTAACGGCTATAAACTTCACGTGTACCATAATTATCTGATGTAATTTTGATATATGTATTATTTTTAGTATTCGGTTTAGATCCTCATCCTATTCGAGAACATTCTTGCAATGACATCATGTCACACTTTGTTTCTATTTATTTTACTATGTTGTCGCGGTATGATTCCATCTAATCACTAAAATACAAGGTAGAATGAAGTAATACCTCAATTGTTTAGTATAAAACCTCTTTGGTTTTAGTATACGTTTATTGCAAAAAATATGAGATTTAAATTTAGAATCAAGAAGATATTCAAGTTTAAAATAATTTGATTGGTGTTTTATTAAACATGTAAACATCATAGATTTGTTATTTTTTTGTATAAACGCTGGCAGCATCAAGTGCGGACTTGGTGTTGCGTGCTTGGAAGCAGGCGATGGTGTGGTGGCGAGTGCATGTGCAGCGTGCAGGCTGGTGGGCGCGGGAGGCTGCTCGCGGTGGGAACTGGTCCGGCGCACGCGCGCCGCGCGGGGCAGAGTCTCGCGGCGGCCGGCAGCGACGCGCCACCGGCCACGGCTCCACACTCAGTGCACGCGCTGCCTCGCCGCCGCCAGCTTGCGTGGCGACCGTGCGACCATCACCTACCGCTCCCGACACTCCATCGACACATCGTCCACCGCATCCCTTCGGCCGAACCGCTCCCCTACCAACCTTACAAAAAAACAAACACCCTTAAAACACTGTAAACATTCCACACACGTGAGTTTCGCCACCTCCTTGTCTGTTTACATTTTTTAAAAGGTGCTATTTTTTGTATTACCGAGTTTCTTCATAGTGCATCGCGAGTGTAGTTAATGTTTTTACCGGCACTGGAAAGACAACGAACTGATTTTTAAGGTGAGTTTTAAATATTAATTTAAAACCATTTAAATAATAATCATGTGCAATATATCTTTGTGCTATGATTTTGTATGTTATATTAGAAAGTTACTTGCATAGCAACGAAACAAGTTAAAGCTATACACGTACAGTAAGTACGCAAGTACGTTCTGAAGTTGATGTAACCTCGTTATGTTGGGACAGGTTAAATAATTTTCAATTCTTCAAACACCAGTGCTTCGTGTGGCTAGATTCAACAGAAGTGTCGAAGAAAGGGACATAATTATTTTTAATTTATTTTCTGAATGAGCTTTTTTAGCAAGACCCAACAAGTATAATAGTGTTGAATCAAATTATTTGTGCGTATATTATCTTCAAGTGTACAATATTGAAACAGGACAAGGGCTAATTAATGAGATATAACACATAAACAAGTTAATGATGTTGTAACTCTAATATGATATTCACCTACGAGTATTCGACACACACAGATTGCTTCGCTTATGTGAATGCCACTTATCATACCAGTCGAATAAATTTTAGAAAGTCATCAACAGAAATAATATTATAATAAGCAAAATTAATTGCATTTTTGGGCTTAATTTACTTGTAATTCAATTAACATATGTTTATTTTCTTTAATTTATTATCACGTATTTTTTCTCTTCGTTTTTGAATATAAAAGCTGTATTCGAAAACTTAAATAGTTTATAATCATTCAATAACAAGTTTCCTTGTGAATAAGTATTAAAGCTTTCAAGAAATCTTAACATAAAAATAAATGAAACACCTTGCATGAGAAATAATTCATGTATTAAAACTTTGAATAAGTCTTTCCAAAAATCATTTACACTAAATAACTTCTATTGCACATAAGTTACTTGTTTGTAATTTGTGTCACCTATGATAGCAGCGCGGCGGTTACTAAAATGGGCAATGTTTATCGATAACATTTTCGCAAATAATCCAAAATTGTATGACTATGAACGGTTTGTTTCGTAAATAATTCCTAATTCTAAACATTCCAAGAATTTCTTCACATCCGGGTCGGCATCAAGTTGAAAAATACACGGTTGTAAGAAATAGGTTATGAATAATACCGATTACATCTGAATATGACCGTTGAAACCGCGACATCAAATTACCACCAATGTTTTTAACCTGTTATTACATGTCCCTTGAAGCACAATCCCTGAGCCCCAAGGGGCAAAGACCTAAAGTTTATAGTTTAAAAATAAACCCATTTAAATATACTTAAAAACAAAGAAATGTCTTTTTAATATACGTATTATACAGATATTAAATTCGTTTTTTTTTAGGTTTTATATATTATAGTTATTCTGCAAGTTGAGATGAATAGCATTAACAATATTAAAACATTTTATATTCAAGTTAACAGAATTTCATTAAAATGAGACCAAAACGTCGACATAAATTTATAACAAGCCATAAGCTTGTGGAACAAAGTTGCAGCTGTAATGTAAAATTTTATTATATCTGGATGCGTTATGAGTGTATCTCAAATTTAAGTGTTTCTCAAATTACATTTAAATTTATACATTTAAAAAACCTATCTGATATAAATTACGTACGTTGTCAAAAACCTAGAATATAAATCAGAATAATTGTGATATCTTGTAAAGGAATGCATTAAATTGGTGATGCTGAGCAAAGGCCAGATCACTTAAAAATCCGTCGTTAAAAGTGTGGTCGTAAGTCGCGGTTCTGTATAAATGAATCGGAGAGACAAAGACATTTGGGAGCCGATGTCCTAATTTAGTTTCGGCTCAAACTAGTCGCAATCATTATGACGACAGATTTCATAGTTTCGACGAAAGACAATGTGAGTCACATGTTTTCGGAAGGCATTTCCCGCTCTTACTCATTGATGCCAGTTGTATTTTTTAGGAATCGATTGATCATGTATTTTTATCTTATTGTGTAAATATTGTTGTGTAGATTTACGTCCAGATGCAAATTATTACTATTTTATATCAATGGTTTATAGTACTTTTTCACTGAACGCCAGTATTTTGAACAGATTTAAATGAATATTTTAATGCTAAGACCAAATAAATAAACGGCAGTTACATAGACAGTAATTAGTATGCAATTAATAAGTCAAACGTTATTTTAAAGGATATAAATTAATACCACCAAGAATTAACAACGTACGTTGAATATATAAATATTTGGCGTAGTGTCCGTAATCTCTTAACTATATTTTACTAAGAATTACGATTATGAATGTCTTCTGAATTGGAACAAAGACCTGGTTTTCCCTGGTTATTAGTTTCACAACACAACATCAGTTTATTAAGTAGGCTCAGGTGGCTATTGTTAGTATACACACATAGAATAAATTAACGTTGGATTAGATGCTAGAATAGATTAAAGAAATAACGAAGATTAGGCAGGCGTGGTAGCTATAATAAAAAAATAACATTGAATAAGTTAAGCCGTAATTTTGCTTGAAATCATTTAAGTCTAGGTAATAGGTATAAATACATAATGAAACAAAGACAACCTTTTAAGCTACGCAGATAAACATCGTGTGAGTTAGTTGCAGTCGTTGTGTTGTGGTGTACCACACGAGAACTAATTAAAGTTTACTTGACTGCAGTCCGGCCGGACTGTATTCGTGTGCCGAGAATAAAATGCCCACTAGATAGTGTATTTATGAACTTCTTGAGGATCACAAGTATGTTTGTAAATGTATCGAGTTGAATTCCCTTTAATGCTGCATGGTCCCTCATTAATTACTATCAGTATTAATAGATTTATTTTTATCACATACATCGTTATCACAATTTGGATGTTTGAGTGGGCTTAAAATATGATTTGTCATTTGAAAATCATTGTCTTCAAATAGAATCGGCTCGAGCAAAAATTATGCAAGAACTTGTCAATAGAATATTATGAAGGTTTATTCATCATATTGATTGAACCGATAACAATAATTTACATGTCATCGATGATATTACAATTTTGTAATACATCAAAAGCAGTAGTAGGTTGTCAACAACAACGGACGAGACTGCGAACACTTATTTTATTATGTTGATAGCATTCCTTTTTTTGAAATCATTATTTTTTTCGAATATTTTTTGTATTGTAACTACGACTGTTGAAACACCTACACGCGATTGGGACATTTTTATCTTGAAATACACTCTATTGTGGAAAACATCAATAGATATTGTACCTGCTAATACAAAAGGTAATAAATACTACAAATATGACATCTAGCATACCAATTGAATATACATATGACTTAATTGTGATTTTTTACTTTCAATTACATTATTATTCCCAATATATATATACCTATATATACAATTAGGTCATTTGAAAAGCTTCTAACCATCAGACTTAATCGCTAATACCTTTTGACTGGCGGTGACAGACATTATCAATCGCGTCTAGGGGGTTTCCACTTCACTTGGCGATTGTTGTTGTATTATTAATTTAAAATGATGTTTTGACATCTATTGTTTCAAGGGAATAGACAATTGACGGTGGCACGCGCTGAAGTGACACCGAGCAATGAAGCTCATCGAGGTTTTACAGAACCTATTTTTTATGTGGATAAGAAAACAAATTATTATCCACTTTTCTTTTTAATGAAGCGTCGGAAATGATTTTGTGCTTTGAAGGAAGAATAAATAATGTTGAATTTGGTTTTAATAGAAGTAATATTATTTCAATTTTCAATAGTGTAATAATGTCTAGGATTGTTTGTTCAAGTAGCACCAGATTACTATTGTTTTAAATTGCGATCATTGTGCAATCAATTAGATTGCTTGTTACGTCACACATTATCAGAGCTAGACACGACTTGTTTATCTTTGATAAAGTTTAGCTTATTGACCGTCGCGGTTGGTGATATGCGGACTTTTACTCACGAGTGTGGATAGGTTTTAGACCCCGCGCTGCTAGTCTTTTTTGATACTGATTTATACGATTGCATTGTTCAAACTTAATATGCATCTTATTAGAATATATTGTAAGTGGATATTTGCATACGATGTTACTACCTGTCTTGCAAGACCGAAATAGATCACAGCATGCGTTAAATAATCTCTATAGATGGTATCCATTACTATATACACTCGAAACATATGCGTCTACAGAGTTGATGTCCATATTTAGCTGTAAGTGAATGACTTAACGTCGTTCCACACATTATTTTCTTGTATAAATATTCTCAATTATATGGCATTATCCGGTAGCATAACGTTTCTAATGTGATTAATTAATACATTTCTTAGTAACCATTCATTTATTTTAATTAGTATTTGAATGAATAGCCGGCGATCTTCCTTATCAAAAGTCACAGTATAGAGTGGTGGTCGAACTCAATCCGTGTTTATAATTACCAACATGTATTTACGTGTGGACGTACACATGTTACGATAATAATAATTGGGTGTGTTGAATGAAAACATACACATTTCTGTGAATTATGAACGGATATAATTCGTAACGTCTGTCTCTGGAGGAAGTGTAGTCAAACTTGCCCATTTCTATGTGTGACGTATCGCGATACACAAGCAGAAGACTTTATTATGATTGTTCATTTATTTGCAATATTGTGTTACATGTAATTTACAATTTAGATGAATTATAAATTTCATTTTCATGCCCGTACATTATCAATTAGAAAACGAATATTATCGCCTATTTCATTTTAACCAATTCGCAAGATCTAAAACTAGGAGATAATCAAGATTTTATATTTAAAATACTTCCATTAATTATTTCTGCCACCGTATATTGATTATATTTTTTATGTATAAAAGTTAGGTGCTAGAATAAATCATTTGGTCAAAATTACAAAGATTAGGCATTTGTTCAAATTTTAGCAGAATTAGGTATTACAAAAAAGTTAGGCATTATATCCATGGTGTTTAACATAATGTAAATTATTTTTGTCTTCGTTATTCAAAGAAAATAAATCTGCTAAGGAGGAAGAATTTTCCGAGCTTCATAGACGGTCCATTCCTTGCATGAATACTTTTCGTTGACGTATTCCCAATCTTATTAGACAATGAAACGTTAGACGCGACGAAAGCAGCATTTGCGATCTGCAGTCGTGAGTAAACTCACACGTGTTTACAATTGTTAAGAGTTTAACAATTAGATAAAAGAATTGTGCGTGTAAAGCCCTACAATGCTGCAGACGAGCTGGGAGCACGTTTGTCGCGGGATTGTGGCTCGTAGCGCTAGGCGTTTAGTGCTAGTGTCGTGTGTTGGCGAATGTAAAAAGTGTTGGTTTTGGGTTGTTGGCGACAATCAGGCTGCGTGGGCACTATCGGCGCAGCGAGGTCGCGCCGCTCACCCTGCTATCGCGGCCGAGTTGCCCGCCTCATTAACTCTATTAATAATTCATCTGGTATCTCACCCTATTGTTCTGCGAGATTATTTTCCATTCGTCATTAACTATTTGCACCTAATGAGTTGTATTAATCTATGATTGTTTTGACATTTTGTTGCCAGGCACCGAAAATCATTAAGATATGACGGCCGTTCATTATCATATGCTTAAAGTACTGTATATGTCTAATTAAATAAAAAGCATTTGTACATTTATTTATAGATGGGTATGTGGGAATCTGACTGGTAAATTAATATGTAATGTGTTGCGATATAGGTTCGAAAACCGCTTGTATGTAAGAGGTGATATTGTGATGTATGTATGGAGGGTTGAGTAATCGATTCCACGGCTAATGTTTCCGGGTTGTTTCTTCAACGGCAGGTGATCGGCTCGGTGGGTGTAGGCGTGACCAGGTGAGAGGGCGTGGCGTAGCGCAACCACCCTACACTTGCACTTCTATTTGTCCTCCCCTCCCTTTAAATAATATTTTATTCCTCAATACCAATAATTATGTTATATATCTCAGCTACATCTTTACTTGCGCAATATTAACGTAACAAGTATCATTCATACCATCTTTATAAAAATATTATGGTTTTTGTAATTATCATTTCTTTAATGGGTAAATAAAATATTTTTTGTCACGGACAAGAAAAATATTATGTGATAAATTATACATTTGTATATTTTTTCAAGTCATGACGTCAGTATACCAAATATTTCTATAGTATTTTCCGGGTACATTAATTACGTATACCTACTGAATTTAAATAAATTCCTTCTCACAATTCAGCAATATTTACTTATTTGGCTTAATAATATAATCATCGCATTTTTGTGCTAATATCATTAAAATATTTTTCATCTATTGTTAATTAGTCTCGAGGAACATATCTGAATGCAGTCATGAAAAGTTATTTTTATAGCGACGCTCGTATTTTTGTTTGAACAAAGTCATTTAAATGATGTCCTGACGCATACGGAGCGGCAGACATGCAGTCAACGTCTCCAGCGTGTTTGCTGAGACTTAATGGACATGTTGTGTTCGGGCCTGTTAATTCAATTAGCCAGACGTGCAAGACTTCGGCTCCTCAATCAACGGTACTCATTGTTTTTACGGCACAATGAAATCTTTAACGTTTCACTGAGCTCTACTCAAATATTATGACACAACTTCAAATTCGTACCTTTTTCGCAGTTGCCAAAGAAACAGACTCAGCCTAAAACAATAAAGAATCGAAACATAGATTTGCATAGTTTCACAAGGAAACACCATTCGCACTTAAGTGTGATCCAAATTTATCTCAGATCTGCAAACAAAGGGTAATTACGGATTCACCTTCAATATTTGCTGAAGATAAATGGCAGTACAGTGGCAATGATAGTCGCCGTAGTCATTAAATAATTACTTACACGCCTATGCGAAATACTTCGGTGAGCAAGAACACACATTATTTCTGATCATGGACTTATCAACCAACGTGTAACACCTTTTTACTGGCACCAAAGCGGTGCATGTCAGCGTGGATAAAAATTACTGATACGATCATGCAGCTGCAAATGATTTTTATTTCCCCGTAACGGCCTGTAGGTGTCTTTGGGAATGCGGAATAAATAAAAACGTGCAATGTCCATAACAGTAGTTCGGTCACGAACCGTGCTCGCATCTGCACCCTGGAGATGTCCCATGCGATCATCGAACCTGCTCAGAAAAAACCAGATCTTGTTTCTCTCCGCTTGTACAGTTAGCCACGAAGCATTAAGTAATCGGAGCCGAGAGCGACGAGATAATGTTGCGCACGCGTGAAATATATCCGAGCGTTTTTATTGCGATCGCGTTCCGCTCCCGGACTGGTATGCGCGTGTCTCTGCGTCGAAGAAATTCTGTCGACGAGTGGTTTGCCTCACGGCGACCTTGCCGCGTACGCAGCGCCCTCCCCGCCGACCGGCGACCGGCGAGCGCTCCTCTGGTGCTGCCTCCGTGAAAGTAGGTGACGCTGCGCCGCCTGCCTCCGCCGAGCCGCCGCCCGCGCCGCCGCGCCACCACCGCCGTGCTCTCCGGGCCCTATGCCAGATTTTAAAGCGGCTTTCTAAATGGATATATGTGCTCACATGTCACGTTGTAGTCTCATTTAACACTCTGACGTGTCTTAATACTAAAAGACGTCACTACAAGCAGTTTTTGTTGCTTTATGTTTATTTCCTGCTTCAAGTGGTCACTACGTTTACGCAAACTAAAGGTTTTCCGGTTATTATATTTCCGAACTTTAATTGCGTTATAACTGGATACATTATTTACAGTGCAGTCGTTTGGCTTAAGATTACCTTAATCTCAATCGAGTTGAGTTTTAGAAATTTCATACAACACGATCTATGAGGACTTGTATCATTAGGGATTTCTACTATATGTAGATACATATATCGTAGGTAATAGTGACAGTGATATGTTTATCGTTTTCATAGAGATTATGTTATGAATCTTACGTTATTTTCCTTGTAGTAATACGAAAAGTATTTTGTAGTGATTCGTAAGAATAACCTAAGCACATCATTTTTTGGGTATTAGATACGTACATAAGTCATTGAAAAGTTGGCTATTAACTACACCACACTATGTTTTACATTAGCCTCATTTAGCTTCATAAGCTCCACAAGTAGTACACAAGGGACTAGGTCGTTATTAATATTATTCTTGATTTAACGATTTCGTTTCTCCTCCTTTGAGGGTTAAGAGCACGGGCCTTAGCCAAGTGCAGATAGTAAATAAATAAAGTTAGATCTGTATTTAACTATTTAAAAACTTTCGGGTTAGACGGCAAGTATTAAGGATCACAGCTTTTTGCAGTAGCAGGTAGATAAACGGATTTATTTTTAAAGCGGACAAACTAGCATGTAGTGATTTTGGTATAACTCCTGTACTGGATAATATTATAGGTATTGTGCGAGTGTTATTGACTTTCCATTGTGACTTAATCTCTATTGATAAATCTGTGTATTTCGCTATTTTTTCCGTGTGTGTCGTCAAAAGGTTATGGGTATTACATATAGCAATATCTATTAGGTATACGGAGTTATTATCTTTATTGTACAGGGTGATATCTGGTCTGTTATTGTAAATTGTTTTATCCGTTATAATAGTTCTGTCCCAATATAATTTAAACTTAGAATTTTCTAGTACTGATTCCGGCTTGTATTTGTAATACTGAACTTTTTCTGTTATAAGATTTGTTTGAATGGCTAGGGCTTGGTGTATAATCGCGGCGACCTGATCATGTCGGTGTTTATAATCAGTCTGGGCTATGGATCTACAGGCGCCTGTAATATGTTGGATGGTTTCGGAGGCAGAATGACAACGGCGGCAGAGGTCGGAGTAATTTGGTCTATGGATTATAAATTTCTGGTAGTTGGCTGTATCGATAATTTGATCCTGAATGGCTATCATAAATCCTTCCGTTTCCGGGAAGAGTTCGCCCCGCTGCAACCATGCGTTCGACGCTTTCATGTCGACATGGGGTTGTTGCAGGTCTAGACGGTGTCTTCCGTGCAAGGATTTACGGGACCATTCAGAAACTTTATCCTCATCTCGAACTATACCTTCATTATTTTGTGTTTCTGTTGATTGTAAGTTTAGAGGTGTGTAATTTTTATCTGCGAGGCTTATTGTTTTATGGAGAGTTGACTGATTAGAAATATTGAAAAAATATTTCCTTAACGCGGCAATTTGTTTGTTGTGTAGATTTCTAATGTCAATGAGACCACGACCTCCTTCTTCCCTTGGCAACGTCATTCTCTGGATACAAGATCTTGGATGGTGTTTACGATGACTACTCATTGTGGTATTAATTAAACGTTGGAGTTTTATTAGGTCTGTTTTTGACCAATTAATGATACCAAAGGAATAAGTAAGTAGGGGAATAGCAAATGTGTTAATTGATTTAACTAAGTTCCGGGAGTTAAGCTGGGATTTCATTAAAATATTGAGCCTATGTTTAAACTGTTTAGTAAGATTTATTTTAGTGACTTTCTGGTTTATGTGGTAAGACTGTTCAAATCCTAAGTATTTATAAGAATTATTGTTATCTAAAGAGTCTACTATTTGGCCTGTGGCTAATCTATATGGGTTATTTTCGATAGTTTTACCATCACGCATTGTAAAAGTTTTACATTTATTAATACCGAAAGTCATATTAATATCACTAGAGAATTTTTGTGTGAGGTCTGCGAGCTGATGTAGAGAGGAGATACTATTGCTATACAGTTTTATGTCATCCATATACATTAGGTGAGATAATTTAAGAGCTGCGCCCCCATTTGCAGCTATGGGTAGGCCACTATTGGAAAGGTTAAGGATATTTGAGAGAGGGTTTAACGCTAGGCAGAACCATAAGGGACTGAGAGCATCACCTTGGAATATTCCCCGTCTTATTTGAATAGGTGCCGTTTCTATTAATTTGCCTACTTTTAATTTCGTTTCCCATTTCTGCATGACGGTTTTTATAAATTCTATTATCGTCGGGTGGATCTTATAGTGGTGCAAAATATAAGTAAGCCAACTATGTGGTACGGAGTCATAAGCTTTTTGGTAGTCTACATACATTGTACATAAATCGGATTTTTGGTTAATGTTGTGTTTCATGGCAATGGAATCTATTATGAGTTGCTCTTTGCATCCCTGGCTGAATTTTTTACATCCTTTTTGTTCAACTGCTATAATATTATTATCGGTTATATGTTCGTTTATAGTGTGAGAAATACATGAGGTAATTATTTTATAAATGGTTTGGAGGCAAGTGATTGGTCTATATTTAGCTGGGTTGTTTTTTTCTGTATCTTTAGGAATCATGTAAGTTACCCCTTGGCTAACAAAACTCGGGACCGTGTCAGGATGTTCTAGAAAATTATTGATGTGTCTATGGAGCGCGGCGTGCAACGAGGAGAACTTTTTATAATAAAATGCATGTATTTAATATTATTATTATTAGTTGTACAAATTCGAAAATACATTTAGTACTTAATTAATCTCAAAGGCTCACTATGCCGTGAAATATAAACATTGTATTGATTTTATTTTGTTCGTTAAAAACTTGTCTCATGCATTTTACATGCAATTAGTCGTAAATTCGTGAATTGAAGAAAAATAAAGTTTCGGCTTAAATCGACGCTTGGAATTATAATTTTATATATCCCTTGGTGCCAGTAAAAAAGGCAGACAGGCTGGCCTAGTTTTTAATTATTCCACACAACGAATTATTGTAAAACATTTTGTAATACGTATTCAGAAGGATTGACGAATTCAGAGAAGTGCAACAATTATATTTGAAATTGAAGACAATCGAATGCTTACCGCAGTGTTCCAGGATTGAGTGATTGCACATTTCGCTCGATGTTTCTTCGGGGAACCTGTTGCCTTGCTTTCAGTCGCTGTCACACGCCTTATGTGATTAGTTGATAGTTTACTGTGATGCTTTCCAAGAGAAAGATACGTGCTATGTCTACAGATTTGAAAGTTAGTACCTAGATCTTAATGTTAACAACCAACTCGCCGCTTACGACACATAAATATACGACTTTTCCGGTAGATAATAACATTGCTTTGGTTGGGACTGTTTATTACCTAACTTTGAAAATTTACGGTTTACCTGAATCCGTCAGTGCAAGGTGAGTTGTCATTATCCTGAAGGAATTTTCCATAGGTATGATTACATTTATTATTATTTTTAGTCTTAGTGAACAGAATAAGGTTAATAAATTAAATCGAAGCGGGATTAATGTAGGATTCTTTAATAATATAACTTCTGCAGTCTCTTTGTGCTGTTATTAATTCGCGTAATGGCTCATTGGCAGTGGATTAGATAAACAGCATAAATACACGATAAGTCCAAATACATTAGTACTAACCACACAAACCTAGACAACATTTTCCATCAGTATTATAACGTTACCCGGACATCCGTTTTTACAATAAATCGCATGATAATAACAAATATTTTGTTCCGTGACGGCTAATGTACACAGCGTATCATACAAATAGTTTATTAGTTATGTATCGTGTTGCTTTAACAAAAAGAATACGCTAACCGATTCAATTACGTTTTTGTACACTTTTTGTGTTGTAACTAAACGCATTACCGAGGAGGATCTGGAACCGGAACTAAAGTAATTGACAATATTGGTGCTGCGTCGTGCCGCGTGCGAGATTGGCTAGATTCTTGAATTAGTTTCCACTGCGCTACTATGTGCAAATGTTCCTAATATGAACCACTTTTTGCCTTGTGTTATTATTAATGAATAAATGCTATGTGTCCGAGTACTCGAGGTCAACGTACGCGCGGAATGCTGTAAAAAATACGTTAAGGACATCATACCGGCGTTCTATCAACTGTTGAATCGATGTTCCAAAATGTTTGGGGTCATTAAATCCTCTTATTAGTTTTGAATTATTAATTAATCCGTGATTCGCGATGCGTGTTTGTTAAAATTAAAATACCTGACATAATTCGATGCTAGATGCCTATTATTCATCGATTTATTTGCGTGTAGGATGGAGAGCACATTATGTTTAAACAGGAAAATTATGTTGTCGAAATATACAAGTTTTGCTGAAATAATTTCGTTGGCGAGGAATTGGATCGTGATACTTAAATATTAACTTATCCAAATGGCAATTTTAATTCGCTGTAAGTAGGAAACAGCTATTATGTTGTGCTAATGAAGCGCGTAAATACCGATTTAGATTTCGTCGTTGCGTAATAAACAGATTAAGCTTCTAGTATACATAATATAAATTGAGCAAAATAGGTGTTAAAATAAAATATGTTTGAGCAACGCTAAGTATTTATTCCATTTACATGCACTTTGTGGCTGTCACTCGCGCACCCAAAATAAGTTGGTCATACGTGGGTGGGTGGCAAATTTATTTTTATATATTAGTTTTATTTGAGTCAAATAAATTTACACTTACTGTAAAAGGATTCGCCAGTTTTAGCATCGAGAAATTTTCTGCAATAGAAATATAATGAGGTACGAAATTTTTCATGTTCAGGATTTCGAGAAATACTTCCTTGTTGCGGGTTCTGTTGTTATATTTATCAAGCTACGGATTTCTAAATAGTGGAATTATGAAAATCCTACGGTATCTTTATAACCAGCGGTAACAATATCGCAAATATCACGTGCACTCCGTAGGTTAGGTGCGTGACGTTGCAATGAAAATAAACATCACAAATACGATTTTCCGTTTGTATTGTGTTAATTTAGTCTCGTGGTGGAGATCCATTCATGTATTTTACCGGCCAGTATTTTGATATCATAAATGTCTATTGAGTCAGAATCATGTTGATTGATATTTGATGTGTGTTTAACTTTTCCGTTGATATTAAAATAAAGAATTTTTGGTTCTTTTAGCTATTTATCAATTTTGATTCCGGGATCTAGTAAAACGGTAATAAGCTTTCTCTCTACAACGTAGGACAAAATAATGCGCGAAATGTGGATAGTCACATTTTAGGAATACACTACATTTCAAAAAGTGAGAGGTAAGACATTATTAACGTATGTCAAAATAATATAACAGTTAAAAGTTTGACATAAGTTTCCGATTGCAAATTTACGATCCTTAGCCCATATCTCTCCGCTGCTACCGATTCTGCAAAGATTATTATATATTCTATAAAATTGGTCTTCCTTATTATAGGACCTCCTGTAGTATATGATAGGTAATATACTTATATAGATCATATCTGTCCATAAACTTTCATAATTTAATCAGTGTGCGTCAACAGTGTAATAAGTTAGGTTACATGCCTACTTATCACTTGATAATTTGAGGCCGACGACCCGATTCTATGTTATATAATTTGGAGAGTATTATGTAGTGATAGAAATACCAATTTATTCACCTATAAAGGTGGTGGTACCTAAGGCTTGTATATTAGTCCGTCAACGTCAACCAATAAGGTCTTAGTCCACGGTACCCTTGTGTGAGTGGCATTTCGGATTTCTAAGTAGGTATTCATTAAGTGCGCAATGTAAGTTCATGTATGTTTTTATTCGTAAAAACTTTTGTCAATTTAATTAGGTAACATTTTAAATTAACAGTCCAAAAATGATAAAAAATAATGGCTTGAGTAGAAACAAATTTGAATGAATACTATATTAATAAATACTGGGTAAGTTATATGATCTATTCAATTCTGATAATCTGGATGTAACGGTCATTTATGTAAAATATTTATTATTACAATAGAGTAACAACTATTCGTTCGGCTACTCCATACGAAATATATCCAAATATGAAATCATAATCACTGTGACGTAGATTGCGCTAATAATTACAGATTGACGTTATTAACGTCAATTTATCAATACTACGATTAGATTTAACAGTTTGTCGTCAAGTAGATTTATCCAGACTCCACAAATATCACATGTCTAGGAACCTTCTACAATATTCCAAAATTATAAATAGATTTTAACTCTTCATACTATGTATGTATTAACTTAAATAGCGACTCAGTCTGATTACAATTCACATGATCCCATATTCATTCCACTGCTAGGGCCTTCTCTACAACTGAAAGGAATATTTTCAGCAAAAGCTCATTTTTAAACAACTTTCTACTACGAAAAAATAAATAAAAAGTTATCAACACCTGTCCGTCGCGGAGATCTAAACGCCAATATATGCTGTGATATATCAATAGTTTAGTTCTTTAAGTGCCTTGTTGAATTATTTTTGCACACGCGTTTCATATGTCAATATTCCTGACTCTGATAAATATAATTTAGCAATGTTTAAGCCGAATTTAAACTCGATCCATAGAAGAATTTCCACGAACACCAAGAATGTAACTGAAGGAATTTGATTCGATACATTTATCAGGCCCGGAATCCGATGTCTTGGTATAAATAAAGTGTATCTGTGGCTATTAAAAGCGTTACTTTTCATCACCTCCCCTCATTACGTCTACTTTGGCGATCTAAAAAAAAATACTACGTCAAAGCACCTACACAGCCATTTGTCTAGGTTCGTCAGTTATCTCAACAATTTGCTAAGTGCACCAAACATTGCGAAATTCATAGTAAAACTATTCAGGTGTAATTTGAACAATTTATCACGTCACTGAGTTTGCAAATTTTCCACCGCAGTTTATTTGACTGGTGTTCTAGGTGGCAAGGATCCAAATCCTGTGGAGAACCCAGGTGTGTCTTACTTCTGTGCGATTCTAATAAATCACAAAGTTATTTGATGTGTTTATGTGTGTGCATTGTCTGTTATTTGCAGTATATATGCATGTTGCCGCCTGATTCTGTTGTATAACGTCGTAGGCTTACATGTGTGTTGCAGAGCTGATTTTATACCAAATTGATATTTAAATTGTTTCTTGCGTTTCATTGCTGCTCTAGTAAATGTTGTAGATGTTTGGTGATTACTATAGGACGTTATTCCACTAGACGTTACATTAAATCCGCCTTCTATACGAACTAATTCATATATAGATTCGTCGTAGTGAATTCTTTGAACTTGTGGATGTGCCTTACCCTACACAATTATGTTTTCGAGGTCATGGTATTCTGGGTTGTCTCTTGTGTTTCTAAATGACAATGATCATTTTTCTATTAACAAAAAAAATACTGACAGTCTGATCACTTTCTCCAGTGATGACTTTCGAACGGGATGGTAAACCACATTTTGAAAGAAATAAATGTTTAGGTATGCTTATGTATTTGATATTTTATAGATTTATAAATATTATTTTATATGAGTTTTTTTTGTTCCAAAAATAGGGCCTGGCATTGATTTACAGCAATGAACACTGAAGGGTATAGATATATAGTATAAATGTGTTGTGTGTGCAGGTGTTGCGCGCGTGTGTGGTGGTGCGAGGGTGTGATGCGAGGGAGGCGGCGAGGCGGTCGCAGGCGCCGCGAGTAGCCGCGACCATGCGGAGCCCGCGCCGCACCGCATACGCCACCGCATGCCTGCTCGTGCTTGCCGCTGCCATGGCCGACAACGCTGTCGCCGCCTCATCTGCTGTTATCAGTAAGTATATATTCACACCGTAATCGGAAATTAAGGCAAGTAATAGCTGCAGTGATGAGAAACTCATTGGTGTTAAAGAAAATCCCGACAATAAATAAAATTTTGACGCTTTCTATACAAACCGCATACACTTAATACCAATGGTTGTATGGAAAACGTCATTTTTTTTGACAGAATTTTCTTCAATGCTAAGGGGTTTGTAATCACCTTGGCTATTACCTGCTTTAATTTTAGATCACGATCTGAATTAAAGTATCATCATCATCATAAGCCGATATACCTACATAATGTTGTACGTCCCACTATAGAGCACGGTCTTCCTCTACAACATAGAGGGTTTAGATTTAAGTGTGATACATTGAAAAACATGGCGTTTTCATACTCACCTCATATATTTAATACTTATGATTTTTAGGAGAATGTCAAAAATTGTTTTTTATGCGGGATTTTATTTATTAATTATATATCAATGTAATCACCGATACTATTGCCTATGTTAGTTTGCGATCACGGTATTATTAATTAATTTAAATTAAAATAATTGTAATTTGATTATAATTCAGAAGTACATTAACATTTTCAAGTCAGAATTACAAATGCATTTGTATTATTACATGATAAGAAAACAAAGCGGTGGCTCCATCAGATGGATTATTAGTTTACAACAAATAGTCTCCATTCCTATCAACAGTGTGACATCATAACGATAATTTAAAATCTAACGCAGTTGTTTTTATTGTAATCTGTTTACACATTCATGTTTTTCATGATAAAGCAAATCTATAGACAATAATATTATGCATTGTTCAGGAACCACAACTGCAATCCATTTAGTTAGAATAGAAAATCTATGAATCTTTATATTTTATGTCCCTTATATTTTACATATATCCCGGTATACGTATCTTTGTGTCACATGGTGTAAAAAAACCGTGATCCCAAACTAAGACTGGTGATAGGTATAGTGATTACTGATTACATATGCATTGATGCTAAAAAAACTGAAAAAATCCATATTTTCCTACCTGCTCATGGAGCGACAAGAGTTGAGATGGATAAGTTACTCTTTCGCGTTTTTTTTAAGCTATTTTTAGTGAAAATATACTGTCATTAGGAATTTGTAAAAAAATTATAATTTTCATCGTAATTATTATCAGCCACATTATTCCCATTGCTGAAAAAAATAATTTTAAATTTGACGTATCACGTAACAGGAATATTCGAAAATATGCCCTTTTTACCATAAAACAAATTATTACTTATTCGATTAAGGCCTATTTTGACCTCAATAACTGCAACATACTTTTTATTTAATCTTTTCTTAGGATACTATTTATAATGCTACTGATTGTATTAAGTTGCACCAAGGTTTATTCTTTCTTTGTGCTTTTCTACGCGAGCGGGATATTAAGACAGCTGTGACGTCAGCGGAAGACGAGGTTTCAAAGCACAGTATATATTCTCTTTGTTTCAATTTTGCAATTATCATGTACGATTGAATATGTCACTGGCAGTAAATATAGTTCTATTAGCTTTTATAATATAACCTGATATTAAAATTCGTTGCTGTTAAAGGTTAAATTATGGTAGTTGTAACACTATTTATGGTCCATGACTAGAGGTATTTATGTAATTATAAGGAGTTTATATTTGCGGTATTTATATAGCCCGTCCGTTCAAATTACTATGTTTATTTAAAACTAGCTTTTGCCCGCAACTCTGTCTGCGTGGACTACAGGGTTGGGTTTAGAAAGAAAATAAGATGTAGTATTTTACTCCGCAGAGCCCCATTTACTTAAATATACAAAAATCATACAAATCGGTCAAATTGTTTCAACGTGAAACCGTAACGCGCCGGTCGACGCCTTGAGTATCATTATAGCGCGCTTGATCATTATTTTGAAACTGCGATATCTTCTAAGATACTCATTGAAATCAAATGATGTAAAGGACAAATTTATTTTGTATTACATACTTGTAATGAATAACGTATTTATTTGGATAAGGATTAATATCATGTTTGTAAAAACACCTTCACAAATAATGCTTTATTTAAAATAAATTTGGTTAGAATAAAAAACGTTATAGTGAGCCAACCTTAAAAGATAGACATATGCTGTCGCGGATTTTTTTTTTAATTTTTAAAGAGGAACAATTCTGTCATACATTATTTTAGCAAAACTTTAACTGTTTCTGCAGCGTACGCAGCGGAAGCTCACAAAAAGGTAAAAAGTCCCCGATTTTGAAACATTCTTTATGGCTGCTCCGCTCCTATTGGTCGTAGCGTGATCATATATAGCCTATAACCTTCCTCGATAAATGTGCTATCTAACAGTGAAAGAATTTTTCAAATCGGACCAGTAGTTCCTGAGATCCTAGCGTTGAAACAAACAAACAAACTCTTCAGCTTTATAATATTGGTATAGATATGTACGTAGTTTTTCTTACAGGGTTACCATATATACTCTAAATACCATATTGCAATATGTTTAGTAAATAATTTTCTGACGAGTCATTGGTGTAATTTTATATCTATTACGCGGTATGCCGTCTGTTTAAAATAAATATTAATAGGTAGGTACTTGGGTCTCTATGAAGTATTATTTTAACAAAGCCCTGTTGTATAAAATCTATTAACTGAACCCTTATTATAAAGAGTTTATTTTGTATTGGAAAATTTAAGAAACATGGCATAAACAACATCTATCTTTACGGGGACATTACCGTTAGTGTGGGGTTTTCGAAAATTGAATAAAGTTGGAATGAAAGTCTGAACATCATCGAAAGTATAAAATTGTTGTCAGATTTTATGACAATTCTGTTAGGTTTCACAAGGTGCACAATGAACGGGTCCGGACAGTTGCCGGTTGCACAACCTGTACTCGACGACAATTCTTCAGTTGCGAAACTGAGTTCCGAATGCGTTCCCACATAGATCACACATTCCCTCACCTCTCTCTATCGTGTCTATCGAGTTCGTCTTGGTCTTTGTTTAAAATCTATATGTTTCTACTTCCCGATTAAATTGTAGTTGTGGCGTTATTTGTGTGTTTAAAATCTTCTAGTTATGTATGAAAGGTTTGCTTTATTTCTTTACTTTAAATACATATTTTTTCCCTTTAAACTCAAACTTTATAAATGTGCCGATCGTAAAGCTCCAGGTTTAATTTTTTGGCAGGGCTAAGTTTCAGAAAGAAGAAGTTTAAAAAGTTTAAGTTCTGCACTTCCTAAGGTTCGACTGGTAGAGAATGCCTCAGGCATTAAGTCCGCCTTTACATTGTCTATGTAAAAAGTGTAAATAAATAAATAAAAATACATTCAGCTCACCTCCTAATATTTAAATAGATATCTCGAAACGTGCGTGTAGAATTACTTTATATATTGGACCCTTAAGGAATACAACCACGTCTTAAACGATAATAGTTCATCCATAGCTCTTCCTTCACAATAAGTCGCAAGTCGAATCCAAAAGTACGATAGACTTTTCCTTCTACAAATAAGTAGACACGATACAAAAAATCTGCATATCAAAAACATTACTCGATGCGGAGTATGACTTGTAGTCTCTTTTCACAAACAAAAAATTTCACGAGACAAAAATAGAGAAACATGCTGAGTATAATAATATGATGCCAAATCGTATAAGAGATGCATTTAGCAAGGTTTAGACTCCAATTAAAACTGAGAAAGGAATTTAATATTAAGAGAAGCAATCAGGAACGAAGTGTATTGCAAAACACTTACAGAATTTATGGATCCTTAGCGTTAGGTGTACGTAAGATCATTAAACGTAAATACAGAAGCAACTTTCTAAAATTATGTTCATTTAAGCGACATTAACGAAATGACCGATAAATGTTATATTTATAATCATTTTATGAATATTTCGCGTATACCTTTAACGTCTGAAACATTGCAATTAAACCCAGCGTAAAGTGTTTCGAGCACCGTGTATTTTCGATATTTGCATAATTTCTTGTCACTTATTGGAATAATAATGTAAGGCAATTGATGGAATATCTTTGCACAGATCTTGAACGATATTAATGTTAATTTGAAGACGCGATGATGGTAATAATAGCAATTCTATGTAAATGGAAAAAAACAACATCAACTTGACTATTTTGATAACATGTTATTCATTGATAACAGAGTAACCAAACCTTATTACAGAATATAGTAATTAAGCAATTATACTTGGAACAGTGGCTATGAGAAGACAGTGACATATTGTTGAATACTACAAAGGAATTTATAGTTTGATTAAAATTGAAGCCAGTTTTATATGAGACGACACTCGCAGTATCACAGTATTCGAAGCAGCTGTGTTTGAGGTCAAGATCAGTGTCAATTATTATTGAGCTATTGCCTATTGACATTGATACTCGATTAAATAGCTTATCTATAAATCCTTATCTAGGCGAAACTCTTCTTCTACATACGGCAAGGACACTCGTGCGACGTGACTCGAATGAATCGCCGAGTATTTTCTGAGTAGCTTTAGTACTTTGACTACCATTCTTATTGAATGGAGCTGGTGAAAATATATGTCATATAAAGTTTGCTAACAATTTAGTGAGTACCGACTTACACGTCTCATAATATTTAATAAGTGTTCTTTTTAAATTATAAACAATTCTTACTGCTATTTACGATTTGTATGTTTTTAATATAGTTTGGTATTATAGAAAGACTATTTGATATTATCAATATTTTGAGTAATATAATAAATATTTAGGTCTCAATACAAATGTTATCCATTTATAACAAAAGTCAAAGTTTAATTTCTCAACAATATGAATTACCTATCTGATTTGTTAATTTGCAATTCAGCGGATTATTTATAAATTCGTTTACCTTGAAAACCGCTCGTTGCTATGAGATATTATGAAATGTAAATACGGAATGCCCACATAACTAATGTAGAAGATTGACCATTAAAATGATATATCATTGAGGCGCTTGTTTGACTCATGTGTGGCCACGTTTAATGTGCTACATGTTCGCAATACACCAATTTAATTGTGCGCCTATTAGGTGAATTATTTAAGAGATAAATAAACTGTGGGCTTGCGTAACTACCTAGACACTGGAAGAGAAATACACTCGCAGACAAGCAAATATTAATTACCTACAAAAATGTTTACGCGAGCCGTAACGCTGCGACCGGTGCTAGTGGCGCCCGAAATGGCTACGTAATAAGAATGCGGATCCGTGGATCTAAATCAAGGTAAAATGTGATCAGACGACCACGACATCGACACTGAGGCGCAACGCTCAATGCGCGAATGTCATCCGCGCACCGCGACACCACACCACCACCACACCACGCCGCACTGGGCTCGCGACCTCTATCACTTACTACCAAACCTTGCGCAATAGATCTTCAACTTTATTGATATACCAAAATTCCACACCAACGCCTTGAAGTCCACTTATGTAGATTATACTACCGTTGCGTAGATATAATTCGACACACGTCAAACACCAGTAAAAGTTGTAATCCAACAAATATTTTACTAATTCGCTGGTATTCAGATTGTAATTTAAATAACGATATCTTCGATAATAGCTCTCCAATTACATCGGAATTCAGCGTGACGAAGGACGACAACATTGATTAAGCTGCTCCGTCGGTTTATCTATCTCCCGCCATTTGTATTCTTTGGCACAGTCATAAATTTATTTGACATAAACGTGAAATCGTTTAAAATGTTGGTAATGCGGTGCAGTGCACGCCGCGCTCGGCGCTGGTATATAGGACGTTTGTTTCCCACGCAAGTTGCACAAACCGCAGCCTCCTCCGCGCTGCACGTGGTCGCCGGGACGGTGGTCGAGTGCGCTGAGCGCTCTACCTTTACAACTTTCCTTATGGCCCATCGCACCTGCTAATCTCGACTCGTACTTAATCGGAAATTATTCCAATGAGTACACCAGCCTATGTTAATTCCGTCCCTATCTTATGTAAAATCAGATTTAATCGCGCCACGAGTCGTTTGAATAAGCACGTTAAAAATATAATGTTTTCTTTTTCAGAAGGGCAGCGCGCAGCGTGTTCTAACGAAGGCGAGCCCGTCCGGCTGCAAGACGCAAGGCTCGAACAAGATTGGAGCAGCTGTTTCCGCTGCATTTGTAAGGTAAGCATTATACGAATTCATAAAATCTAATCATTTGACTCGCATAGCCGGTACGGTTCAATACCACTTTAAGCATATTGCCTCAAATTATCTTACAAAATTAACGCTCTGGTCTATGAGTACGTTCGAAGGTTACCAAGAGCTATATTCTTTAATTTATGTCGTATACGGAGTACGTGTTTGTATTTGGCTTACTGATTTAGTGGTTTCAACACGTGCTAGCGCATATTACTAACTGCGCAAACAATTATTATTTCTGGTGCTTAAATATTACAGTACATTTAAATACAATTGTTGCTCCTTATGCCTACAATAAAATGGATTTTCCCAAACATTTGGTATTCCTCCAAACTATCCTTAATTGGTGTTGTGAAGAAGTATGTGTAATATAATTTGCAACGGCCGTTCCCATTGGTGTTAGATATCGAAGAATAAAATGGTACCCAGGCCTCGTAATTATCTCTGTGGATTTAACTTATGGGCAGTTTGTATGCTCACACGGCGGCCACTGTCACCAAATCAATTTATCACGCGCCAACTATAGAATAATAATTCTAACTCGCGCGTGCGGCAAGCTCGCACCTAAACAATAACTAGTAGGTAATTTGATTAGCGGACAATTTTTTATTGGAATTTCTAACCGTGTTGCTACATTATTTTTATAAGGAAGGCTATAACTGAGCTTTGTCATAAATGAGAGTGACAGTTTGCTACGTATGTGTGTAAATTTATTGTACGTGTATCAATCTGACCAAATATAATTTCCCAATAATTTATTCTATACTCGTCCATTTGTTAATGACAGAATATTCCAAAGTCGTTCTATAGGTTTGCGTGCCTCGCAAACGTAGCGTTCATCTTCATAATAAAATAATTTTCAACGTCGTATGTATAAAAGCGAATGTGCTAATTTTTGTACAAATCTGTGACGTTTATAACTAAACATGCCAATGCAGAATGAGTGAGATAATCTGTTATGATACGTGTAACATACTAAATTGTAAGCGCCTAGGTACAGTGATATAAAAAGGTCATGTACAACGTTTTATAAACAATACAAAAAAATCACCCACAAAGTACCCATTTTTTCCATGTATTTTATCGGACGCTTTACGTCGAACTTTTGGGAATGGGTCTACCGTACAATTGAGAACTTTTATTCCTTATCTACCTACTGTCTGAACTTGAGAATTTCATTCATTGACATAATTACTTGGGTAGATGTGTCGAGTATACATAAGTAATATATCACGATTTTTTATGAAGTTCAATAATGTGTGATATTTTACTACTAACTTACTATTGAAAAAAAAAATGCGTTGGTAAATCAAGTAAGTTGTCACTAGGTAGTATAGATGGGCATTTGCCCGGAAAAAACCCCGACGTGGGAAAGAATGGGAAAATACCCGAAAAATATGCGGGAATGGAAAAATATTCGGGTTTTTTCATATTTAGCATATGTAACATTTAAGTAATGTGTAGAGATATGTATATATCAAATAGTACGTCCTATTACTACTAGTTAGAGCTAATCTAACTTTGTTTATATTCATAATTCAATAAATCCATATTAATATTATAAATGCGAAAGTAACTCTGTCTATCTGGAAATAGGCTCGCCCCCTATTACGTGGGACTGATACATACTTGGCGAAATGTGGGTGCAGAAATGCATCTCTGCCTACCCCTTCGGGGAATATAGGCGTGAGGTATGTTATAACTCTGTCTATCTGTCTATCTGTTACGCTTTGACGTAAAAACTACTAAATGAATTTAATTGAAACTTTACAATAATATAGTTTATACATCAGAATGAAACAAATGATACTTTTTATCCCGGAAAATGTAGTATTCCCGTGGGAATGGTTATTTCTGGATCTACCCAAGCGATTTGAATGAAATTTGGTATAAAGAGAGGTAGAGCTCACAAAATTAACATGGGATAGTTTTTATCCCGGAAAATGAAGTATTCTCGTGAGAATGGGTATTTCTGCGTCTACTGGGACAAAAGGATTTATGGTTTGGAGATAAATAGGAACCAAGGAAGTAACATAGAATACTTTCTATCCCAGAAAATGTATTCCCGTGAGAATGGGTATTTCTGGATCTACCAAACCGATTTGAATGATTTCTGGTATGTGCATAAACATGACTCTGAAAAGTAAAATAGATTATAACTTATTTTATATCTGAACTCAACCCTGTAGTCTACGCGGACGAAGTCGTAGGCAACAGCTATACGTTATATATGCTAAAAACTTGTCTTGTTGTTTGTCTGTGTGTGTTCATCCGCTCTTAGTGACAAGTAACCCGAAACTACGTACGAGGGTGGGGGGCGGTGAAGCAAGTAGTTGCAGCGGCGTACGCGTTGGTGATCTATTTAACTCAAACGTTGTTTTGACTTCGTACTGCGAACTTGTGTTAATTTGTAGGTTTAATTGACGACATGGATTTTGTTTTGTGGACTTTGATTGATTCCATACTGCAACAATTGCAGCAGCTCCGTGGGCATCAATGATGACGTAGAAGACTGATTGGTTTTTATAGTATAAAGTTGATTTGATCTCTTTGTTAGTATATAAGATTAGTGATTCCTATTATAAGATCAAAACTCAAAATATAAATATGTTACGTTTTTATCGTTGATTTTTTCATGTGTTATTAAAAATAATTATAAAAGTATATTTCTAACATGTAATTCTTAATATTTTTATTTTACCATCTAAGCAAAGAATAATTATAAGAAACACTATTTAAAATTGGGGTAACTCATTATATTTATTAAAAAAAAAAAAACATTCAAATTCGGGTCAATATGACCAGGGGTCATCGTCCTATTAACTTTTTTCACGGCATTTGCACCGGATTAATCATCATGACTACTGCGACAGTGACAAAAAATTTTCAATTGTAAAAAAACATTTTAGTAACTTTTGTCAAGAAATGATTTATCATCATCATCATCATCAGCCAATCTCAGTCCACTGCTGGACATAAGCCTCCCCCAATGACCTCCACCCGGATCGGTCGAAGGCCGCCTGCAGCCAGCGACGTCCTGCGACCTTTACGAGGTCGTCTGACCATCTGGTTGGAGGGCGTCTCAGGCTGCGTATTTCAGTACGTGGCCTCCACTGGAGAACTTTCTAGCCCCATCGGTCATCAGTTCTCCGCGTTATGTGGCCGACCTATTGCCACTTCAACGAGCTAATCCGTTGGGCTATATCGGTTACTTTAGTTCTCCTTCGGATCTCCTCATTCCCTATATGAGATATTTTCTAAGTTATAAGATATGTCTACAAGTTGTTTTCAAGGGTCATCACAAACCGTCTCGAACGCAGGTTTGATGACTTACAGCCTCCCGAACAAGCTGGCTTCCGAAAAGGCTTTAGCACCATAGACCACATCCATACGCTTCGGCAAGTTATACAGAAAACCGAGGAATACAACTTGCCACTTTGTTTAGCGTTTGTGAACTATGAGAAAGCCTTTGATTCGATCGAGACGTGGGCGGTGCTAGAGTCTCTCCAGCGGTGTCACATTGACTGTCGGTACATCGAGGTGTTGAAAAGTATATACAGCAACGCCACCATGTCGGTCCGAGTACAAGATCAGAGCACGAAGGCTATTCCACTACAGAGAGGCGTGAGACAGGGAGATGTTATATCTCCGAAACTGTTCACTGCCGCGCTGGAAAACGCCTTCAAGCCCTTGGAGTGGAAAGGATTCGGCATCAACATCAACGGCGAATATATCACACACCTTCGGTTTGCCGACGATATTGTAGTCATGGCAGAATCGCTGGAGGACCTTAGCACTATGCTCGAAGACCTCAATCGAGTCTCCCAACAGGTGGGTCTTAAAATGAACATGGACAAGACGAATATCATGTCGAATGTCCATGTTGTGCCCACCCCAATCGCAGTTGGGGGCTCGACTCTCGAAGTTGTAGACGAATATGTCTATTTGGAATAAGTGGTCCGGTTAGGCAGGTTCAACTTCGAGAGATAGGTCAATCGTCAAATCCAACTCGGTTGGGCAGCGATCGGAAAGCTAGGAGACGACTTCTCGTCCGAAATACCTCAGTGCCTGAAGACGAAAGTCTTCAATAGTTGTGTGTTACCAGTGATGACATACGGCACTGAGACGTGGCCTCTCACTAAAGGCGTCATGGGACGGCTCAGAGTCATTCAACGTGCTATGGAGAGGGCTATGCTCGGGGTTTCCCTACGTGATCGATCAGAAATGAGGAGATCCGTAGGAGAACTAAAGTAACCGACATAGCCCAACGGAAGAAATGATTATCGTAAGTGTTATACCTAAATGATTATCGTACGTGTAATAATGATTATCGTAAGTGTAATAAATGATTATTGTATGTGTAATAAATGATTACTACTACTCTCTCGTTCTTTTTTTTTCAAAGATTTTTAAAATTTAAATAGTAGTTCCTTCTGCAATTCAGCAACATTCCATTACAATGCACAGAAAAAATCTTATTATAAAACAAGAAGACGTCTTTTTCTTTTAGTTCCTGGATCAGGCTACACATTTAGACGTTTCGAACAGCAGGCAACAGCTAGTACCTTATATACGCTGGTGCAAAGTATGTGCGCATTGCAAAGTACCTATTTTTCGCTGCATTTGTTCTATAAAGCAAAAAAAACGTTATTTTTTTAAAAAATCGCGATAATCACGTTAAGTGATGAAAAAACCCGTCGTTTGGTTTTTTTCCGCATAAATACCCGATTTTTTCCCAAATGGAAATTTCCCAGGGAACTTCCGATTCGGTTTTTTCCCACCGCCCATCTATACTAGGTAGCATCATGATGTGACGCTAATTGCGTGTCGCGGGATTTATACTCTGTTCCTTTGCCTTATTTGTATGCCATTAAATAGTTAACTAAGGTCCATTTTTGGCAATGATTTTTCGTTATTTTTTTACACAAGAGTTGTTAATGAGTGACGTATAAGTTGGATGACATTTGGTTTCTAACAAGGTGTGTGAAGTAAACAGAGTGATATTACAATTTCATTGAAAAAAATCAAGTCACAAATAATGTTGTAAGGATTTTTGGTTGATCATATAAAACATTTGAATTTAAACTTTAAAAAAGAAAAACAATAATTTAGCCATCGCTTTTATTAAATAAAATAAAAAATCCACGCGAAGTGGTTTAGAAATTATTGCGATTGAAATAAAAATATATTTCGAACTATTTCCTTGTTTTGTATAAGGCAATAGTTGACATAAATGTGGATACATTCATTTGCGATGAGTGGTGGTCTGGCGTCGAACAGTGGCGGCACAAAAACTGGCAATGCGGAACCTCAGCAGCCACTGGTAGACCAGGAATCTGGCACAACCGCATCTGGCATTCCTTTATTAATCACCACCGGCATTCTTTAGCTTAGATTTTTAATTAATAACGACTGATCGACAATCTCAGAGGATGTCGTGAAATAAAAACAATTTCATGTGTGTATTAGTTTGCATGGAAACTCGCCGGCGGACGTGTACTTGTATCGCGGCGGTAAGCAAGCCTGAGTATGTATACACAGTGTGGCGTGGTATTTCCCAGCCGATCTCACCTCGTCGGATGACTTGTTCGGAATTCGAAAGCCCATAGCGAGATTTATCGCTTATTCTGTATTAAAATATACATTTGCTTACCTAATGGGCTTTTTTGTCGCGTGCCAAATAACGACCACAACATGTCGTCTGCTTGTTGATGGAATTTTTTATGATTTATCAATCTTATCTGACAGTTTAATGCAAATAGTTTGTGTCGTGTTTCGTTGTAGCTGCAAGGTTGTGTACGGTGTACGTGTGGTGTGGAAGGAGTAATGTTGACCTGAAGTGCCATTAGCCTTGCGTTTTTATAAGAACCAGTAGCTGGTTGATAAAATCTCGTGGCTACCGCGCACCGCTTACTTTAATGAGCCATGTCATTTATCGAGGCGCGGATTACGTCCCGTACCGCTCTCAGTCGAACAAGCGATTATTGCACTTAACATCGATTTCACGTTACATATATCTGTCTACAGTCTCAACAACAGTTTTACACTCCAAAGCTCTAAAACCGTGGGTACAAACTGACATATTTGGTTTCAAAGTATACTACGCATTCCATCATACATACTTCGTGAATTGTGACATACCTAAGAACTGGATCAAGTTTTACTATTAACATTTTGGGAACAAGACGATACTTTTATCACCGGCCACTAAAGATATTGATCTATTTTACCATTCTGCCTTTTATTATTTTTGAATAATTCTAATAAAAGTCGGATTTTCGATATTTAACGATTGGACTTTGGCGTACATGTAGGTATGGGCCGTGTTTCTAGCTTCAAAAATATAAAAATTATTTTATAAATATGATATCCCATTAGGCATGAATATGTTCAAACGCTGATTGATAGCCTGCTCAGGCTAGATTCTTTTTTGTTTCGTGAAATTGTTTTTGGAATTATATTCTTGAGTAAAATGTTGCACGATTACATAACGGATATATTTTACTACTTGCCAATTGCAAGATCCTCAGTGACATTAAATATGACCACGTTAATATTAATAAAATTACATAATATATTTTTTATGTTATGTATAGCTTGGAATTTGACGGTTGGAGTGTTCGACATGTGTATATTTTTTACTTGATAACGTCAAACGTTCGAGCAACAAGTTGAAGTTATGACAAGGGTGCGATTTGAAGTCTGAACTGATCTTCGAATGTCCATAGGGTGCATGTGCTAAGGTGCGGTGTCGGTATGGGTACATGAGGTACTGTGGGTATAGTGGGTACAGTGGGTATTGCGGGTACGGCGGGTCCGGGCGGCGCAGGTGCCGCCGAGGCCTTGCCGCGAGCGCGCGCGCGGTATGCGGTCGCACCGGTTAGTCTAGCAAACGCGTATTTTTTACACTCCACACATCATCGACATTGTTGTTATGTTTTGCTATGATGCAAAAAATCTAGTATAATTCAGTTGCAAGTTCTTAACATGGTTTGTGAGCCGTTATATTGTGAATCAAAAAGAGCAATTCATTTTATATCCGTATGACCATAAGCACAGATGTTTACAGTTATTCGATAAAATATTATGTTTTGGGCCACACTTCCAGTACGGCAGATACATTATACGATTTATTGAATGTTGGCTGGGGATTCGTCGTAACATAAAGACTACAGTTGTCTTCGTGAACTCATATATTCTTGTTCGTTACGTAATTGAATTTTTTAAGAAGATGCAAATCACGTTCTTATAATTTATTGAAGAATAATAATGTTAAAATGAATTAATAAATCATTGGAAAACATTTGTATTATCATTTATAATTAATTGCTAGGAATCCATTACGGCACTGCCATTAAATAAGGATATCAATGTGGATAGGAGACGCGTGTCGCGCGCAAAAAATTGCAAGGAACGAAGGCGCCAGGAGCCTGATTCTGATTACTCACGACATGATATCATTTAATGCGAGGCCGTACTGTGTGTTTAGCACTAACATTGTTGTAGGTTTAATGTAGTTTTTGCGTTCCGCTCGTTTGTATTGTTAGTAGAATAGGTATGCCAATACTAGACATCACTGCGGTGTTGGGACTCAGAAGAGATTTTTTTATTTTTATTATTTTATCGCTAGTTAATATAGTCCACATCTCTGACGTAACTTTAGCAGTTTTTTCTTACTTACATATTAAGTAACATAATTTATGAACTTCTACTTTAAACATTGTAAGGACAAAATTTGCATACTCATAAGCTTTTGAATCTGCTTTAAGCAAGTTTGTTGGAGCAGAACCTATTACTTTTCAACTGTACCAGTAAATCATATAGGGTTAATTTTAGGTTTGGTTGCATGTAAACACCTTAAAAATTAATACTTAAATTTAAATTAAATATTACTAACGATAGGTATCCAAAAATTAAAAGGGTTTAGCTTTGATTGATTATTATAAACTCTTCGAAGTAACTTCAAAGTCTGACAATGAGTGGAGTACGGACCAAATAAAATTTTAAGAACAATCCATGACGATATCTCACCAATCGACAAAATTATGCCGGTCTATCAGTACCGGATATAAACAGATTGATCTCTGAGCACGACACTCTCGCGTGGGTCAATATAAACAGTACCTACAGATAACGAATATCTTATAATACAACCAATTTAGAATGCACTACACTTGTCAAGTATGGTGTTGGCCGGTAAAAAAAAAACAAAAAAGAATCTATCTTCTACTACTTTAAATAAATGGCTTGAGTGAACAGCGTGTCATAAGAATTAGGCGCCAGGCGCGCCGGGCAGCCCACATTCGGCCTTGCGCTGTCGCCGCCCTAGGATCATTTACTCCTAGATACTATTACACTTATTACATGCTGGACTTTTAATGTCTATAATTAGCACTCTATTCTAGGGTTGTTGCACCAAATATGGTCAACGCTTAATAGTTGTTATGATTTAGATGAAGTCAGTTGTATTTACATAACGCTATTTGTAACAAGCTTTTGCGTTTTTATCAGTGTTAAGTTTTCCTTAAATTTTTGTCGGGTGAAATACTTTTCGGCGAGCAATTACGTCCAAGATACTATCCAACTTTAAGCCAAAATTCATCAAAATCATTTACAACTAGTTTGTAACACGAAGTGAATGGTTAATTGGGTACATAGTATCAATTTTATAATCGAGACAAATTGTTGTATCTTTATAGGAAGCTTTTTACATAACACCGGAGTAAATTGGTCCTCTTGGCCATAAGCGTGCGGCGTGCGATCGAGAGGTTCCGGTTTCGATTACCGGTACGGGAAGTGATGTGGGTATTTCCATTAGGACATTCACTGCAGAAATACTTGGAAATGTGCCCGAAAACAGTAATAGGGTTTCCCGCTATTATGTCAAATCACAGCCCGCAAAGTATTGTTGTAGGGACTCGACATTGCCTACTTGGGATTTAAAGCGTAAGTGTATGTAAATATGTGTTTATTATATAAATAAATCGTTTAGTAATACAAGACTAGCTAAGGTTCGACTGGTACAGAATGCTTCAAACATTACCCCCATTTTTGTATACCAATTAAAAAGTGGAAAATTATAAAAAAAACTATTATGAACTTGTCGCTATGAAAAGCTAAGCATCGTGGTTATTCAACATGAAAGCACATTTGACGAGATTATTTCCCAATTTAGCTGTATAGCTTGGCACTCAGTTTTAGTACAATATTGTGAAACAGCCCAGAGATTACGACTCTTTGTGTTTACAAAGTAGCAATCTCGTGCGATAAATAGTCCTTATTTTCTTAAGTATCGAAACTCTAAACTCTAATAATTATAGATAAACGCAGAATATTACAGGAATTTGTTCGGTGAAAAACTTTATGCTTTGTGCCATTCAGACGAGAAATAGATAAATATAATATAGTAGAAACATGTTCTATATAGCATCTTCATTAATTTAAATATTAGTTTGAATAGGTTTTCACTTGTTTATTAGTGTACTTAAGTATCAAATGTGTATAAAGAAACTACTAAATAAGTGAACACTGCTTTGAATGATAGATATAATGCGGTAGTGCAACTCGAAAGTACATCTATATACGTGTTTTAAATAAAATATGAGTTGAAAGACATTAAAATATTTCCAAAGAGCGTCTCTAAACAAGTGAATATTGAAAGAGAATCCTACGGTGAGACCCCGAGCAGTCTGTGTGAGCGCGAGTCCATTATGTAAATGAAGAGATAAACATTTTAAATGAATGTTAACGTACACATTTTATACACAACAACCAATATTTCTTGCAATACGACCAGCAAGCCAACTGCGGATTAAAATTATTAAGTTTTTCTTAAGTTTCGTTCAACTTTATCGTCCTAAAGTGCTGATTTTCAAATTAATGCGGCTGTCAAGTAAACAAGTTTCTATAGCCCAAATGTCACCGGTTGGTGCAAACTACGAAAATTTATAAAACATTATTTTATCATTAGAAATATGGCCAGGAATTTTATTAACACTAACTTCACGCTTTAAAGTATTAAATTGAAAATAATTCCATTACACTAATGGCGCCGTATGTGAGTGAATAAATGTCTTTAACACGAACACTGTCAGTACAGCACATTAAAACACGGCTATTTATTACAAGATACTAAGATTTACTTTATCTTTATGTTTCGAGTTCTTTAGAAGGTAGTGATAGTTGCCTGCAAAAGTGTGGGGTTATTGGTAGTATTTTTATTGCTCATTCAATTGATCGTATTATGGCATAATCGTAGTGATAATAAGCGAAGGTGTCATCGGAATATTACGCAAATGTCAGGAAGTGTCGAGGATATTTGGCATTACTATCAATGGAACAGGAAGCGTTGTGACGGTCATCTGCACAACTACGTCACACGTCCTAATAATGGAGCATTTTTGTTCCAGAATATTTCATTCGTTGTATAATCAAAGACTGTAGGTCCCGTGGTGTAAGAAGGCCCTAGTCGGCGTTCGAGAGAAAGTTCCCTGTTCGATTACCTGGTTGCGCAAGATATAGACTTTTTATATTATAAATACTATAACTACACATGGCAGCGCAAAGTATGGATATAAGCCCGAAGACGGTAATAACCTCAACTCTTAGTAAGTAGAAGTTATATGTCTGCCAACCCATTCTCAATACAGGCTTAAGTATACACGTAGATATATACGTGTCTTTCCACATACACCACTTGCAGCGATTAAAAACGCAAAGTTTGTAGTAGATCATAATTCAGACGAAAAGGCTTTAAAAGTCGATAAGTTGTGTATATTTTGGTGCAAAATGATTAATATACAAGCGACCCTGGACGAGCATGCTCACCTGTTTTCGCTCACTCGCCAACACTTTGGTTGGCTAGCGCCGGCAGGAGGTCTGCACATGGCTTCCTGGCATCGCTAATTCTTAGATTCCCCGTTTTGTTTAGCAAATTATTTTAGCCGTGCAATAAAAATGTAGGTGAAACACTCGTATTTGTAGCTGTTTCTGAGGTGCGGTTTAGGATTTATTGAATTAAGGCCATACTAATACGTCTGCTTATATTTTACTCCACCGGTGAATCACGACCTGTATCGTTCCAATTTATTTCAATAAGCAAAGATTGGGTAAATGTATATAGCTCATTCTAAGAATTCTTGGAATCTGCAATTTTATTAGAATGCGCTTTAAATATTTGCCTAGATACCTATTTTTCTAACACGGAGAACTCGTTTAAATCTTAACCTGCGGCAATGGAGGTTTGAAAGCTCTGTACTGTTTAAATCAAAATTTATCTTTGACTTTTAAGTCAATAAATTGAACCAAATGTTTACTGAAACCATTTTTTTGGTCGATTAATATACTATTATCATATCCATTGCAATAAAAAATTTATGCTAATATGTTCTTGTTGCTAAGCGCAAAACTCAAAACCGGCTCAACCGATTTGATGCTTGTTTGTTTTAACGTGTTCGTAAAAATCAGATTTAGGTTTTTTGAAAAAAAAAGCTACAAGTTTTCAGGCCAAATTTAAATTCCGGATATACAAAAATGTACCTGTGAAACAACTTTTTGGATGGGTTTACTAAATTCAGATCCAACTTTTGATTTAAATAAGAAATAGTTGTTTGTGATTCCTTTTCAAATGTTTCCTACAGGATGCTCGTAAAATAAATGGAGAACTTCAACAAGAGGATAGAGTGGATGGTAATAAAGTGGCTTATCCCGTTTGAGGAGTTTTAGAGAAGATTAGGCGTGCAGAAAATAGTTTAATGAGGAAACTGGGGCGGACTCTTAGAAAAAAAGCAATAAATGTTTGTTCAGGACTCTCTCGCTTAGTGGGGTGACGATATATGGAAGATGTCTGACAGCGGTTGTATGAAGAGGGTTGAAAAGTTGTTGATGATGGTGGTGTAATAAATATTTTTGGTAGGCAAATCCAATGCGTTAAAACAGGTTTTGATTTTAAACCTGGTCACTGGTTTTATTACATAATGATGTTAGCAGTGCACTGAATGAGCGCGGAATGGGTTTTAGAGTCATCTGGAGCTTGTCACCTATCGATTTTTATTTATTCGTCAAAAATATTCATCGCACACATTAATAAATGAAAGATTTTGAGGAAAAACTGATACCACAGAAGAATTCCTAGAATGAACTTTACCTTGTGTGGGGGCATTTTCTATAACGCAGCAGACGTCTTAGGTAATCTATTGAGCAATTACATTAGTGTGAGAACTGCTACTCATAAAGCATAACCACATTTTAATTTATGCCATAGCTTGATGGAGTCCGTTTACCTCCAAGTGTTCTGCTGGAGTTCTCCCTAAGAAAGGGCCTAAATCTTTTTGTGTCCACAATAAGTCCTATTGCTGTGCAAGGTACTATTTGAGAACTAAGAGTGGTTAGGTCTCAGTGCATCAACATGGAATAGCGCGGTTTCGCGGTATTTTTCTCCTATAAGAATAACTAACTTGTCCTTTTTATCAAAATCCACACAATGATAATGTGCTTCAAAACGAACCAATCTGTATAAATATTAGAGTACAACAAAAGTATGATGACATCGAATATTTTTTTATAGAGACATTGTACTCAAACCGGCGATTTTAATTTACATTTAAAAGCTTCATAATTACATTGACAAAATTAAATGGCTCACGATTGTGACTGATTAATATAAATGGGCGGCGTATAATGGCAATTTTAAATCTCGTTTAACATAGTATCAAGGTTGCTACATAACATAGTTTTAGCAGAGTACCCCAATTTATCGAGCCAAATTTGTATTCTCATAATCTGTTCTATTTTGTTCTGTACACATTAACGAGTAATGATCAGTCGACAGACTTAAAGTTATTAGCTGACGTGTAAACGTAAATATTTCGCTATTTGAGGGTGATTCCAAAGAGAGCCGCGCGTGAAATTCAGTTGAAGTAATGAAAAACAATAAACAGCCAGTGACCTCGGTTAGTGTTACACATCTTCGACTAAAAATGTAAGGGTACTTTTTATTTAAATGTTCCTAATGATGTTGCAGAAATACGCGCTCGAATTGTATACTGTTGCTTAGCAACACATTCCTATTCCATTTATTGATAGTAGGCGAAGATTAAAGTAGAGGAGGATTTAATATCTGTCTTGATTCATGGGACTCATTTGAAGTTAACAAAAATATTTTGACGTAAAAAAATGGAGCAAAGCTACATACGTTAAATTCTTTCATTTAAATCAAGCCATAAATTAAAGAGTTTCGGATCTGTTCTAAACAGTATATTTCAAATCCAGCAAAACGTTATTGATAACAAACCTCGACATATGTACATGCATAGTTTGTAAATGAAGCTAATTTAGGATCAATTTTAATACCTGCTAAAATACAAAGAAAACAAACATATTTAGGCCATATTTTAAATATATTTATGAGGTACATTTCGTACATTTGCATGACGTTGAACGTGAGTTGTGACGTAAGAGTCCCCATAACTAGCGGGCCTGTTGAGTGACTCATATAGTTCGGAAACTTTTTTAAACTCATTCTTGAAATTCTACAGTTTATATTATATCTAGAAATAGAAAATCCTGTTTGGTATTTTTAGAATAAATTCCCGTGCATTTTGCACCTGGCAACACGGTGGTAGGCGAGCGCGCGCCTATACCGCGCCCCCGCATAACACATAGTAAAGAAACTAGTAACTAGACTTTAGGCTGCTGTGTATAAAGATGGGGTTTAATGTTATATGTTACGTTTGGAGTGTTTAAAATTGTATTTGAAAACCATTCAAACATTCATAGATAGACAGAGATAGATGAACATGGTGTCGCATATTTAAAAAACTTTTTGTAACATGCTGATCATTCCTTGAAAATTGTTATACTACGTAATAGTAAAAAATTATTACATGCCTAAGTCAAATTAATAATTTACAGCCACAAAGTGCCGCAAACAAGATTCAAATAAAAATGTACAGTTTAAAATATGACTTTGTGTAACTAACTTCAGTAAATATCTAAAACTATGTTATTACAAAATGTGTTACTATGTAGCTAAAAATAGCAATATAACCTGACGTTTCCACAAGTATGTAAACACAGCAATTACATATATGGAGCGGTATATGGATGTATATGTATTTAAAGCCACATGTGTGAGCTACAGAAATATTACTTGTCATAAATCGACCTATGCATCGAATAAGGTTACTTATGACTATAACACCAGACTACTTTTTATGTCTATAATAGAGTCAAAATTGTTTATATATTTTGCATTAGTGAAGTAATAATGATCATAAATTTTGTTGTTGTTTGAAGAATATAAAAATTTACTGATAATTTTGTGCCCAATTAAGTTTAAATCGCTGAGAAAGAGAAGTTGTGCATAAGCACAAATAACTTTATTCTGCGCATAGGTCGAAATGTTAACTACCTCTGCATAAGCTATCTTGCTTAGTTAAGACTTCTGACTTCTTTAACTTTTGAAAAACTCCTTATAAATAATCAATAAGCACGATGGCCAAGGACTCGAGAAAGGTGGCAGGAAATGGATGGATGGAAGCTCAACACCAGGATGGTTGGCGCTTTCTTGAAGAGGCCTACGTTCAATAGTGGACGGAGATTGGCTAAGCATAAACAGTAGGGTGTCCCAGCCTAGTAGGGCGAATTTTTTTTTTTCGAATTTAGATACGCATACCCTCTATATTTTTTCTAATTGACCCTAATAACTCAAATACAAAATATTATCAAAATTGGATAGCGGTAACCTGTGCCGACTTGATGGCAAAGTTTTAAGAAAAAAATTGTATGGAAATTGTAGAGCACATATAAAAACTTAATTTTTATTTTCAAAATTATACCCTATTTCACCGGTAATATATATTTATTATTAAAACAGGAATATTTGTGATATTTTAGTCTTAAAGTTTTCTTTTTACTGTTAGGATAAATCACAGGAAAAAATGCTTTAGTTTCCCTTTAAAGGTGACTTTTTCACGAAAATTTTGTATCAATATAACTGCGATTTGCAGTATCACTAGCGACTTTTAGTGTCATTATCTATTTCTCAACTGCTTAAAAAGGAGTATATCTAGGCTGTAATGTAAGCAACTCATTGAGAAAACTGTCAAAAAATTTAAAACGATTAAAGAAAACCAAGACTTGTTTTTGATTGAAATAAAGTCGTTTATGTATTTTTAAAAAAACTAAATCACGCAGATATACTTTCGAAGGGATATGAATTGATGGATTCTTTTTAGTTAAGCTTTAAAATATTATTATTTTTCGTTCCTGGTCTCCATCATAGTGATATAGAGACAAGACAGCTACTTCATGAACCAAAGACCAAAAATGCTGATAAATATTCTGTATAGTCATTTCTGAGTTAATTTTATTGACAGTTTTCCAGGGTTTCAAAGTATTAAGCAAACATAAGTCGTGGTAAGGTGCCGTCACTGATAATATACAATGCATCCAAGCCTTAACATGGTATATAGCGATGCAAATCTAGGTGTTTAGACATCTAGTGTGACTTTTTATTAGTAATTTACAATTAAAAATAATTTACCACATTTTTAATCAACTAATTGCTTCGACCATCATGGTGTCTGGTACATAGAACTTGGAGATCGAATTGTTAATTTTCTTATTGTATCACCACCAAAGAATATGATTATAACTGTTAATTCTTGATAGCCATACCCTTAAATTTCCTTCATAATTCTGTCCGGTAAAACTATGCATATCTATTTATATAACTATATCTATTATTTACATTTATTTTTATCAATTAAAAGGCACCGGCGTGTGCGATATATAAAAAGTAGTCCAAACTTGTAACAAACTCTTGACGACACTTTACGAACATACATATCTTGCGATTTTTCCGCATTATATTTATTGCTCTTCAGACTCGGTATAAGGCAACTTGTTTCTTAAAATTAGTTTATTAAGGCTTAAATAGGCATATAAGCCCTTTAACAAAAAATAATTAATCTCGAATAGTTAGATTTGCGCTTGTACAAAATTCAATTTTACTTCACAAATGTTATTAAACAGAACTGCCAATATTTGTTCTTTACAGAGAAGTTTTAAGACGTTATTTTAATGTTTTGCACCCCCTATTAAAATTTGCAAACTTAAATCTTAATCTGACATATTTATTAAACAAATAGAGGCGTTTACCTATACAATAAACAAGCAACCACGAAACTTCCATGGGAATATTGCGACGCGCCGAAGTTCATACAAAGTATGTAAGTACTGAAACACATGAATGCAAGTCGGCACGGGTTGCAGTGGTCCTAAGTTCATGAAATTTTATTTATAAGTGTTTTAACACCATTCGAAAATAATTAGGGGGTATGCGTTGAAAAAAAAAGACTTTGATTTTTTTGGGACACCCTAATAAACAGCTATGAATAATAATTAATTATACAATTGGGGGCATTTTTGTCGAGCCAATCAATTTATACATAAATCGGTTTAGCTTTACCTATCGCTATATTTAAAAAGTTGAAATAATACTACTGTATTATTACTGCGTCTACGCTATAAAATGTCTTGACTATTCTCAAAGCATTACAGGCATATGAACATGAAACATAAATTTACATTTATATAAATTTACATATAATATATATTTTTCATATTTTGATTTTAGCCATTGGTTTATGCAGGATATAAATTTAAAGTTTCAGTTTTTAAAGCTCTCAAAAAACAAAATTGCGCTGGACACTGGGAACTTTTGGTTTTACAGTTTGAGAATAAATTTGTATGAATAATATAATTATAAGTAAGCCAAGGGAGCCTTTGCTTTCGATGAATGTTGCACCGATTTTGAGTTGAAGCGAGCTTTGTAATCTTGCTAAGAGATGTAATTTAGAAATGTATAGCTACATTTTTCTTATACAAAGACATTATATTGCTTTTCCTTATCTTGGGTAACTTCTATATCAGTAGGTATTACTTTTTTCATATTGAAGATGTTAAAAAAGACAGACAAACGATATATTTCTCTTCTCAGGCATATGATAGAAGGAATTTCTATGTACTGTTAGTAACTTGTGTATTGTCAGTACCTAGTATAGCAAATGAAAGATAAGCCTAAACTGACGTTACTTATAGAACGATATGCAACAGTGGTAACGAAGTTTCTAGAAATATCTGGTTCTAACCCAGGGAGAATAAGTACACGTGAAGATCTTTGAAGTTAAATAATTACATTATATAACAGTACAGCAATAAAAAAATATGTCCAGCGATGGGCACCGGCAAATTAGGACTTAGTTATTTATGGTTTGATAAGTTTACAGATTTGTGCAAATATTGGCCGCCAATATTGAACATGTCTGCCAGTTTAGATGCTAATAAGTGGCTTGACTTCTTGGATGGTTAAATATTCTTTATTAAATAATCGTTTCCTTATCTGTTTTAGTTATGTGACGTAGAACATTTTTGATACAAACATCCAATTATTGTTATGGTCGAGATAAGCTTTTCCATGAATGAAACACTTGAATATAAAATTTACTTTAATGCCTTATAACGTGGAACATTTACTAAAACAAAAAAAAAACGAGTATTAATGTAAACCTGACCTAAAAAAATGTATTTAAATAGACAATTATCAGGTTATTTCTTCTCTAATTTGTTGTTTTGTAATTATTCACGGATCAGTATTGCATAATACTAGACGTAGAATTAACGTCTCCTGTCTTTAAAATGTAACTGTTGCGGTGAAGTTTCATCAATTGCATTATACACAGAAACGGTTCCGTTTAAGCTTTGAATTAGCCTTGTCTAACATTCTACAAATCTTTTTTCGATGTTTACGCTTGCCTCAGGTTGATGAATAGTTTGCGGAATACTTCTGTAACTAAAATATATTCAGCCATTTTAAACGTTTTTAAAATAATAAAGCGAAATACAGGTTTTTCTAGCCTCATATTAAATTGTTAGTTATTTGCCCAACCACCAAATAAGACAAAGTTGATAAATGAAGTTGATAGTCCCTTATGTAAGAAATTATCAAGTAAAAGCTTCACAAGTATTCCAACAATTGTGAGAATCATTACATATTTCAAATATTCAAGTTTCGTGAGTGTTTATCACTACCAAATCAGGCTGTTCTTTGGCGGTAGAACAAGCCCCATAAGGAATACAGGTGCTTGAGTACTTAAGGTACGAGTGCCGTATACGTGCTTTGAAGATGTTATGTAGAAAAGCCATTAACATTTCCCTCAAGCGAGCCACGTGCCTATGCAAATGCATTTTAGAACAAAGAGCCGTTAAAGAACGCATTAAATAATTATGACGGCCGTTTGTGATCTTGTTATCATTTAAAACGTTTCGAATTATCATGGTGAATAATTTGAATGCGTTTATTCGCAGTGCACGCTTTTATAAGTGTATCTGAAACATTCATACTCCGCTAATAATATCTAGGTTTGTGCCTATCATAGGTGACGTGTGTTCCACTCCTCGGGCTGGGTACGTTTATGAATCATTTCTTGTCTGTAACTTGACTGTAGTATGCTACAGTAGATCTTAATGTATGCGCTAAATAGTGAATCATTACTTAGGTATTTCGGTGTTAACCTTAATTTTCTAATTATGTGTTTTTTGTTTTGTTACTAAAATGTTTTGCTACTAATATTTAAAGAAAAGTAGCGGCGTGGCGTATATTTGTTCGAAAAACGTGTTATAACAGTGATTTTTCAATTACCTCCTAAATATTTGTAGAGTATTACACAACTTTTTTTAACCTCATTTTATTAATATTTTTAATCTACGATAGTAAGATTCTATGCAGTGATGGTTTCGAGGTTTTGGCGCGCGGTCGAGAATCGAGAGTCTCGACGGTCGCGGGTTCGAACCCCAGGCACACATCTCTGACTTTCCGAAGCTATGTATGTGTGTATTCAAATAGAATTATCACTTGCTTTAACGGTGAAGGAAAACATCGTGATGAAACCTGAACACCTAAAACTTCTTAGGAATTTCTTAGGTGTGTAGTCCGCCAACCCGCACTAGGCCAGCGTGGTGGACTATGGCCTAAACCCTCTCAATGGTAGAGGAGACCCGTGCCCAACAGTGGGACGTATATGGGTTGATGATGATGATAGTAAGATTCTTGTAAAATGATAAAAATCTTTTCATAGATTATGCTCTTGGCTAAAGTTAATTAAATAAAAAGTATTGAATTTTGATTTTATGATTTAATATTCCTTTTTTATTACTCAATTGCGATGAAGCCAGGAACAAAATGCCTTCTCCACATTCCTTAGTTTATGACTGTCTTTATGAAGACGAGAACCTTGATTGAATCTTCTTAAATGAGTTTATGATCATTACGTTTTAAAATTAATTATCTGTGCATAATAAACCAAAATCTCTTTCGATGTACAGTCATATAGCATACGTCGCTTATGAATTAAAATGCAGACCCTGCCAACGCCCCGACGTCAATTGCATTCTGAAATTAAATACATGAATAAAACAAAAGAGAATAAGGAAAAAAGTAATGTTTCAAAAATTTTTATGTTCGGAAATAAACACATGGGTAGTCCTTGAATTTTTATCACACTTGATTATAAATTACTCTTATTTATGAATAGAATTGATGGCAATAATAAAAATGTAAGTATTTAAACATGGTAGAAATTTTATTCAGCTCTACGAAGAGCGCACCTGGACCCGATGCCGAGACGAGATAGAGAATGTATTTTATACTCTAGATGCATACAAAATCGCAAATTACAATCGAGACAAGTTGGTGCATATTTTAGGACGCCTGCTTGATATGCCTGCTTTTTATTTATAGAACGGTTTCGTGGAGTGCCGAAGTGGAGCCGAGGAGTGTGGCCTGATGGATGACTGCGCAGTGTTGATGCCGCGCGAGGGCTGCTGCATGCGGTGCAAGGGCTGCTGGTACAATGGAACAGAGCACGCCTCGCACACCGAATGGAACGAGGACGGGAGGATATTGCGCTGTGAAGCAGGAGTCATTACTATATCGAGACCGGAGTGCTACGCGCCTTGCGACAGACCAAAACATCAGCGACACACGCATTACAACTGCCCTGTCTGCGATGGTGAGTCGAAAATACATAAATTCTGCCTTGAATACTGATGCTACAACAAATAATTCAGTTTGTTTATTCGCATAGTGTTTAAAGTCGTAAATGTAGTAGTGGTGCTGGAGCTCTAAATATTATTAGTGTAACTTTCACGCAGAACAATTGAGGTTAAATTATTTACGGAGCGGTTTCCACGAGGAATAAATTGGCAGGCGAGACTGGCGCAGCGGTGTCTCGGAGCGCTCAGCGCGCCCACCCAGACTCGAGCGCGGCAAAAAACAACCACCATAATCCCCTTACGAAAACAAACACACGCCACGCGAACTTAATAAAACCATAACGACGTGCACCTCCGCTTCCAAACCTTAACAAGTTTATTAAATTCCATAACAAATAATAGTAATTACGCGATGACTCGGAATAGCTTTTGAATATCGCCGACACATTCCGAACTATCGTTTTATTGCTTATGTTTATATTTTATTAATTACTAGCTAGTGGCTAAGCGGTATGAGATCAAGGGATCTCCTGCCAGGCTCTCTCCGTCATTAAGACCCGATGATTAAAAAATGGAGGCATCATACAATGGTTACAAAGTTGATCCTATTACGAGCGTGTTTATTAATTTTTCATGTCTGCTCGGAGCGCGGTCGATGTCACCGCCGATTAACCCACACGCGTCCACAAACAATGAAAAACATATCGCACAAGAAGTGTTGCGCAGTAGCATTCCTACGGACAATGGACTAATCGGTATTATACATAAGTTGCTCGCTCAGTGGGATCATTATTGCGTTCATAATACAACGAAGATATTTTATCATTTATAGATTACTGCGCACCTCAGTTACTGTAATACAACTTTGGACCACACGACGGTTTTTATTTGCACCTCACTAACTATTATAAGTATGTATATTGTATATGAGTATACGACGTGCTATGTACACATGGGTGGCGCCAAAGAGCAATCAATTCTTTCGTAGTAACTGAACAAATAAAAGTATTTTAGTTTACACGCCATAAAATACTTGATGAACCGCGAAGACGTGATTACAAAGGTTTGATTGTATGAAGTTTAAGTTGCTAATGAAAATGATAATCGAAAAGGTTTTTATTCGTATTGACCGGCAAATAGAGCCAGTGGGATGTTTCGGTCGGACCACCCGGGCGTTTTCGCAAAATCGATCAGTGTTTGAGTAATTACCTGAGATAAAGTCATTGACAAGGTAATAAGCTCCTCATTATGGGTCCGTGGGTAAGGTTAAATTATATAGATATTTTGGTGGTCGAAATCTCCCACGGCGTTGCGTCTCTATTATTGACCATAAATCAAAAAGTTAACAACCTACTTAAAAGGTTGGGTCGGGTGGGTTTTTGTTGGCTGGTCAAAGCGGCCGACGTCGCCGTGGCTGCGGGAACGCCGAGGTAAATCCTCTGTTTATTTGTTTTACGATCCCAACAGTGCATTAGGTTTTTGTCTTTCCGATTATTATTTTCAGCCTTATCAACATGGGATTCTTTTATTGGGTCCGAGTGAGTAATGATATTTATTTGAGAGGATTCACTTCGAGGTTTTATTTATAGCTACATTCAAAGAACATGCCCGCAATACTTGCATATATTTTTGTTTCAAGAAAATTTTAAAAAGTTCTAGCTACAAAAATACCTAGCTCATCTAAATTCATATGGTGTTTTGAGAACGTCGCGTTATTAGGTATGCCTGCTACGGCTATCTGAGAAATTGAAATAATTAGCTTGTGATAAATGCGCGACGCGTGTTGTGAATTTGTGAGAGACATTTTATGAACATTATGCTTTAAACCGCTATTCATAGGGACACACGCTTTATCTGGGTGCGGTTGGATTATTCATGCGCTGTCTCAATGAATCAACCGAGCGAACGAGCCCGCTCCTGTCTCAAATGTCTTACATACTTTTCGATACATTCACAGACATAATATGATCATTTAGAGCGGCTGCTATTAATATTAGAATATTACAAGCGACCAGTGTTACTCCGAGATGTCGTTAATGTTTACAGACAGACAGATGTACGCAGCACAAGTAAACATTAATAACAGGTCTGTTACTGCGATCGTTGTGTCATTCCCAATAAACTACCGGTCGCACTGTGCATTCAAATAATTATTGATGCAGAACAAAATGTTACTACGTAGTCGTAAATAACAGAATATTCATAATAACAGTTATTTTCTGATAGCAATCTTATGTCAGCCGGGGTTATGGTTTACTGTGACAAAGCGCATCGCACATACGAGTACGAACCACTCGTACTGACAATGAATACCTAATTGTTTGCCTACAAAAGGACAAGCTGCTTTATGCAGACGTCTCTAGTTTTACGACAGACACTTGACTGTTTTCATTGTCACAATTATATGCGTCGACGCGGCGGTCCACGGCGAGCATCGCGCACGGAATTGAGAGTCCGTGACTATTGAATGAAACTTGTTCGATTCTAACATAAATGACAAATGAATAAACACTCCACATTGAAGTTGTAAATACTTTATCATTTTGAAAGGATTTTAACTGTAACCACTTTATCTTGTTTGTGGACTAACATCATTAAACTGTCAGCAGGTTTGGACTAAGTACTTTAGATACAAGATTTTTGTCCTGCGCTGTATAGGCCGTCGATAATGTTGGTATTGAGTAATGATTGCGGCATTAGTCGAAGTATGGAGTGTGGGGTTGTGAAGTGAAGGCTTGGGGTGTGAGGTAGAGAGGTATGTGAGTTCTCTCCGCGGTGGGCTCGCCGTGTGCGGTCATCCGTGCCGCTGCGTCATTCATTAGCTCCTTGATTGATTCATAGTGTTCTTTCGCTAATTTATGGAGTTTGCGCATTGTCGTTGTAACTGAGCCGCCAGACGCTAGTCCGTTTTGGGAAACAATGGGTTGCGTTTTTGCCTTTTTAAATTTTATTGCGAAACACGGCTGCTTGGAAACTGCAATTAATTGCCATTCCTGCTTACTGAGGATTTTATACGCGGAGTTTTATTAATGTTATAATTTGCTTTACTATTAGCTCACGTTTACACATCAATTCTATGAAACGCGAATGTGTAGTACTATCGTTTTTAAAATAACAATTCCGTTTCATGCGGGTTTCTCATAACGTCCAAAATTTACAATTAATATACAATTTATTGAACATCGTACTTTTGGGTTACCGACTACGGTATATAGAAAGAGTGTTATATATTTTTTTTGAAACCACTTTTTAATATGCTTGTCACCGTCGGTCATTGTGCGCGGGAGTTGCAATGATGAGTTTTTGGAGGTATAGGATGTAAAGGTTGGAGGTTTTTGTTGTTTTTTAAAGTGCTTATTTATACATAGGTCTCCTTTAATGACTTCCAGAGCAATTGTTAAAAGCGATTGCATCCAAGTATGTTCTATGACGATTATTGGCATCTACGGTTGATCGCAACCGCAATTTTTGCAAATGTGAAATGTTGCTTATAAAATCGTTTCAATACCACTTCAAAGACGCAGAAAAATGTAATTTCTTACTAGAAACATTAAAACAGACTTTCACATGTTAAATTTAAGACACTTTGATAAATCAATTTATCTATCCTTGGTAGTTGTAACAATACATTGTTTCCTGGTACCGGTTTTACGATGGTATGTAACAATAATTTTGATTGCATTGTTTAAAAGTGTATATCACCATCTTATGCTGTAATTAGGTATGTTTAAGGTAATAAATCAGTTTTTGGGTTCCCTACCTCAAAATTAGAAAAGGTACACTTATAGGATTTTTTAGGTGTCTTTTTATCCGTTTGTTACAGCCGACACTCCAAGTAAATATAGTTTTAATTAGGCCACAGTAGAAAGATCCTATAATAACAAAAAATTGCTATAGTAAGAAGTTGATAGTTGTAAGACATAATTACGTATTAGGTAAGTTTGTGGAGTTCGCTCTATGATGCATAAAGCAGAACTTTATTAAAAAAAAAAACATTAAAAAATATATTTTTGCTGTACATGTATATAAAAGCACTAATGGCTTAAACAAAATTCACTAAAATCATTTTTATAATAATTATTTATGATCTTGATGCACGTATTGATGATGCACGTAAATATTTTTTTTTAAAGAAAATTTGTTTACGAATATTAATAATTTTGTAGCAGCAAGCTCCAAAACACGTTCCTAACAATTTTAAGGACAACATACAATATTTATCTTTCAAATACCTAAGGGCAATTTTTAACCAATTGCAGAGTGCGTGATCAACGGTCAGCGTGTGTGGGAGGGTCGCGACGTGCGCGTGCCGGAGGAGCCCTGCCTGTCGTGTCGGTGTGTCCACGGGTCCTTGTCGTGCGCCAAGCGGGCCTGCCCCGTGCTACCGTGCGCGCGTTCCCAGCAACACACGCCGCCCGGGGAGTGCTGCCCCAAGTGCCTGCACCCCACTTCTGATAAGATATTGCCTTGTAAGTGTAGTCTTGGTATAGGCAGTAGTTGGATGAGGAGAGTCGGAGATCGAGCCCAGTGGCGTGCCATAAGAGAGGCCCATGTCTAACAGAGGACGAATTGAGGGCTGTTGGTGATGATAATGATGGTGAAGTAAAGTCTTGGTCATCGTGATGACGGTCAAGTAACTATTAGAAGAGGATATGTGAGAATGGCTAGAATTCTAATCAATCTGGGGTTTGGGGGCGAGACAATTCAGTAAGTGGACTAGTAGGGGTCATCGGGATTGTCAGGCGTACTGATGGGGAGATGCGTCTTTGCAGACGTACGATTCTGAGATGTACTACAGGGCGCATGGCCTCGTAAATTTCGCTGTCGCTGATAAAAAATGTGACGCACATTGGTACGCAGACGCAAGTGGGACGGGACATCTTGATTCTTGAGTCCTTTCAACGCAGAGGAGTCAATAAGGAGGAACCTAACTCAGCCAAGCAAACAAAAGTTGAATGCGCTGAGTTGGAAGGTCGACATTTCCTATTCGGCTTTCCCCGAGGTACCGAACGGGGAGCTTAAGGCAATTCCTCTGGTTAAATAAAATAACTCTACTTGTGTTTTAGGAGCTTTAAGTATGTATATTCTAGTAACGGTGTGCCGAAGTCAATTATGAAATTGCAAAAGAGTCAATTATGTCATGTCTTCAAGTACAAACTGACAACGCCATGTCGCTGGTTGTCCAAGTTCTGCTTTAAGATGAGAAGACAGAGGAGAAGGAGAAGTAGAATACTAGTTAATATCATATAATGGTAACATTACTGTGCTTTCAGTTTCAGCTAACATGCCGTCTAAACCGTGTGTGATCGGCAAGGAGTACCACATGCACGAGAGGCCGTTCAAGGTGGACCCGTGCACGGACTGCAAGTGCATGAACGGCACGGCGGTGTGCGTGCGGCACACGTGCCCCGTGCTCACGTGCGGGGCGCGCGCCCTGCCACCTGCGCCGGGCAAGTGCTGCCCGGAGTGTCCACACATCGAACACGCCAAGGCCGCCTGCATCATTGGAAGGAAAACCTACCAGGTCTGCTTCACTCTATTAACATGCTTACATAAAAAGTGTTAAGACCATTGTAAACCAGAATAAACATCGCAAATTTATGAAAGGTTGGGTCTAACATCTATTTGTATCATTACAGGATGGAGAGACGTGGCAGCTAGACGCTTGTAAATCATGCGAGTGCCACAACGGCGAGCCTCAGTGTGCGATGGAACGATGCCCAAGCTTGTCCTGCCCTCCCGATCAGACGCTGCGACAACTGCCCAATGAGTGCTGTCCGAAATGCGTCGACATGGACGGAATCTGCACAGTCTTTGGAGACCCTCACTATAAAACTTTCGATGGAAAGTTTTATAGTTTTCAGGGTTCGTGCAAATACCAACTGGCTTCCGATTGCGTGAACGGCACGTTTTCGATCAGGATTTCGAATGACGCCAGGAATACCTCACATTCGTCATGGACGCGCACAGCGACGCTTCGTATCGGTTCTACCAAAATCAATATGGGAAAGCGTATGCGGATCAAAGTGAACGGACGGCGAGTGACTCTCCCGCACCAAATCGACGGAGTCGCGGAGATCGGGCGCAGCAACGGCTCCGTGCTACTGAAGTCGGACATCGGCGTGCAGATGTTGTGGGATGGTGACGGTTTCTTGGAAGTGACTGTGTCGAGTGCGTATAAAGGCAAACTGTGCGGTCTGTGCGGGAATTTCAATTCGGTTGCCAGAGACGATATGAAAACTCGCAGCGGCAAGCTGTCCAACGACACGTGGAAGTTCGGTTCTTCATGGCGAGTGGGTGGCACGCGCGCCTGCACGAGGCGCCAGAAGCCGCCCGTGCACGCGCCGCTGCGCCAGTCCAAGATCAGCAAGGCGCGGCGTTTATGTCGCGGTTTCTTGCGCCTGGACGCCTTCACGGAGTGCGTGGCCCGAGTGAACCCGCACCACTACCAGGAGGCGTGCGAGCTGGACGCGCGCAGCTGCACCGGCACTCGCTGCCACTGCGCCGCGTACCGAGCGTACGCGCGCGAGTGCACGCGGCTGGGGGCGCACGCGGGTGCGTGGGCGCGCGCGGCGTGGTGCGAGGGTCCGGCGCCGGCGTGGCTGGCGCGGCGCGGGCGGGGCCGGGGCGCCGGCGGGGGCGCGGGGGGCGGCGCGGGCGCACGCGCCGGCGGACTCATGCCGCTGAGCGCCGTGCCCAAGCCCGGCGGGAACCGCAATCGCCCACCGCCGCCCATACTGCGTCTGTAACGCCGCGGGGACAGCTCTACTAGTCAACACTGCCCTAGTGCCCATGCGAGGTACTATTTTATTTATATTCTTTTGTAACCTTAGTTTTTATAGAGACTTGCTGAGCTTCGATGCTCAGTGTGCTCCAGTGCACTCCATTGTGGATCCCGATGTACAGGATTTGTCATGGTGAATTTGTAACTGAATTGTGTCTAGCCTAAAAACAACCTCGTGACCTCGCTGTAAAAATATGTGCGATCTTACAGGTTCGGTTCCCAGGTCGGGGAAAGTATTGAGACTTTTCACTGGATTCTTAGTAGCACCTTGGAAATTAGAAATGTGCCCGAAAAACGGAAATAGGATCGCCTCCTTTTGTGTGGGACAAGAACATAATTGGCGATGTGTTGTTTACCGATGGTGGCAAATCGAAATCAGTGTAGGTAAATTATTTTAAGCTAGCAATTGTATGCCTAGTAGTTTATTAAAAATGGTTAGTAAACCGTTCCATCACAAAAAAGCCCATACTGAATAAACAATCATATTATTTGAGAATAGAATATGAGAGGAAAGAGATGAATTTAAAGTGGCGATTATCTTATTAATATAATTTAGGATTCCCCGAAATTTGCATATAACGATATATATAACTCAATACTCAACAGAAAGATTTTGTGAAATGATTACTGCACATCTCCCACGGAGCGACGACCATTTAAGGGCTGCTTTGTAATAATATTAATAATAAGGCATTATCTCCAAGTTGCAGCCAGTTTATTAAACTTTTGGCAAAAGTCATTAAACTGAAATGTATGATTCATATTTTTCTATATTAAAGTAGTAGCCTAATTGGACAAAATCAATTTAGAATGACATTGTATTTTTGATCATAGAGAAGACAATTTTATATTTTCATAAATTCTGCGTCTAACTTTCAGAATAAGTACACTATGATAAGTTACATGCAGAAGTATATTGTAATTTATGCAACTAAACCAATTGAGGTATAATCCGAGTTTATGTTTATCTTGCAGCTTACTAACACAACTGGTCCACTTTCGATCAAAAGGAAATAATCCAAGATGGGTGACTAAATTCTTTGGTAACTCAGCAAAAACTAGTAACAGTAAATTTATTGCTTTATATCTGTGCACTTTGAATCATGGTAGGAAGTTTAAAACTAATTCTCGAAGCCGAATTTGCTTGATTGAAATAAATTCCCAATTATTAATAAATGTTTCCCAGTGCTCCAAGCGGTGGATCTTTACTTTGTTTTTTTTTTTTTTAAGAATTTCCATGGTACAATTCAATTGATATAAATATAAAAAATGGACATAAAACTCCTTTCTAAGATATTTTTTTTTGTGTGATATACACAGTCTCCGTAGTTTCTGATACTACACACTACACAGTATTGTGTCTATTCGACGGATCAACTATATTTTAGAATATTCTTTTTTTATCGTGAACATTTTTGTAAATGTCTTTGTATTATAAATGAATATGTCCCTATTCACATGAATCACTTTAACGAAATGTGCTATGAAGCATTTTAAATTAATATAATTCCTAACTAGAAGCGAACCATGTGTCTCATTGAAAAACTATGTATGTGGCACTCGTATGATATGTGCTATAAATACGTTGCATACTTTATTAGCGTACATCGTGTAGAGCGCCTCCCATAATTTGCAAGCAATTTATTAAACAATTGTTTCATTATTCCTTATACTTAGACTCTTTATAGCAAAGTATTAATAACATTATAAAAAAAAGCTGTGAACCAACTCTGTATTTAATTACGATGGTAATGATAAGTAAACTTGTTTATTGCTTAACTTAAACATCTTTATAATTATTTCTCGTGAATTACCAACGTTTGATAGATTTTGGAACAGACTCTTATTGTAAAAAATCGTTTGAAATATAATCCTAATAATTTACTATTTATCTCATATAGATAAAAAATACCTTGTATTGGTTTTAAACTGTTACAAAATATTAATAATGAACACGTCAATCAACAATCAATAAATTAACCTATAATTCCCTTTCAATCAATATGTTCAAAACTCACAAAGACTAAATACCACTTATACAAATTGTTCGAAACAGATGTCCATAAAAGCACATTTGTCACAAATTCACATCACGTTAATCTGTACCATAAAAGCCGCGAATCCTTTGTTCGCACGACCAGCGACCACCTGCTCCTTTTATGTATCTATATAAAATTGCACATTTGTTTCAGAGTATTATGAGAATCGGACACTGGACTGTACGTGGGCTGCATCTATAAGGCGCAGCCGGCTTTATAAGGAACAAAGATCTATCTACTCAAACAGTATTCATAAAACTATTTCTAGTTAGTTTACGAGATATATTATAACTAAGAACACTTGTGAAGCTCACTATTGCCTCGCGTATACCGACCAGCTGCATGCATGTGCCAGCCTCGTGATGTGCAACATTCACGGACTAATTTAATCCTATTCAATCATTTATACAAAGGAAAACTCTGGATTTGGTCATAAGGATGAATATACTTACTATAATAATGGTAAAAGTAATTCGAATGTGACAAAAAATAATGCTTTGTTTAATTATTTTTTTAGGTTAGAGAAATAATAGCAGTTTTTATAATAGCAATATTCACCGCTCGCAAATATTTAATTAGATTCAATAATAGTGGAATAATACTGTTAAAAGCAATGACAGTGCGCCGTATACATTCATCCTTGTGATCATTTTAAACATCTTCAAAGAAGTATAGCTGTTGCATTTAAACAGATATATGTGTATCCCGTTTTTGTGGAATAAAGAGCGAATGTAAATATTTGATGAATTTCACTGGAAGCCGGTATTGATGTATCGATGGCCGGAGATGTTTCACAGCAGGAGGCTGCGGCACAGTCGCTATTTTTGTACGTCGAAATGTTTAATGTATGAAAAGTGAAGTAGGTCGTCTTGTCCGCTGGTTGTATCTATGTGACGGGCAAACACTTAAATTAAGTATTTTAATACGTTCTTATATTAAACGTTTCTGTGAATGTGATAATTAGCTTTGAATATTTCAGACAGAAGAACGTTCGGTAAAACATAGTTCAAATTGAGATCTCATCTGTAGGTAGTTCTTTACGAAAATCTTAGATAAATCTAGCTATCCGAAGCCAAGAAGCTAATGAAATCGTGTGAGACATGTACATACGTAGAACATAGTGCATAGTGCTTAGTGCGTATAGTGCGACATACATAACGTAGCGACTTTAAAGTAGTTTTAATATTTTAATTGAAGACTCGATGTAAAGATTAGCTCTTAGATACGTTACCAATGAATTTTATTTTTGACTTTCATATGAAGTAGGAAATATAACGTGATTATTTATTTGAAAGTGTACGAGTTGGGGAGTGTGGTGTTCCACTCGCGACGGCGTGAGTGCCATCTTCATCTGGCTTGTGATAATGATCCGTCAGGCGCCCGGGGAGGATCTACTTAATGTATTAACCTGTTAGTGTATGTGCACTGTCCGTGTTGTAACCGTGTAATCGAAAATATATCCTTCAATGTTCGTATCCTAGTTGCCGTCTTCAGCTATTTTATTTATTACCGATACACGTCAGCTGCATTCCATGTAAAAATGCTGAACTCTCATTATCGCTTCATTATAATTTATTTTTAAATATTTATTAAGTGTAATTTCCAAAATTCTATATATTTGCCTATTAAGTACGCACTTTATTTGGTATTATTAAGCAAAGTCTACGTTTTATGTAGGCTTTTAAGTTATTTAAGAGTTTAATTTTGCATACCTACTTATTTATTCTGATTGAATTGTGAACCGAGGACTTAAGTTTATTTTCTTTCTCTTCAGTTAAAATATTTGATAAATTACCATGTAGTCATTCGGCGTAGTGTAAATAATCCATGTTTATATGTATGAACCTTATTCAATAAGTAGGTGTGTGTAATGGCCATATTATATTATGTTTATTTTGATACAAGTGATTTTGTAAGATGATATAAGATTTCAATATTTGGAATGTCGTAAACGCCGCATTGGTCTTTTTTATTAATACGACAAAAGATGTTGAGAATTTTCTTTGCAATGCTACCCAATGTAAACTCGATAAAATGATTCAACGAACAAAGAATTACGTAATAAATAATTACTATTGAACCGTGGTTTCATTTCATACACGCGCCCATCCATCGCCATGTAGTTCTACAAGTTTATATTTGTGCTCTATCTTAAATAGTCCCATTACTAGAGACTGGCTAGGTGCCAAATTTTCTGAAATTTTGTGTCATCAAAATTATCTAGGACAATTTGGCGTCCGCTTTAAAAACAGAGGAATCATTATATATATCTCGGAGAGAAATCTAAAGAAATGAATATAATATGTGAACACGAATATTATTTTAAGAATTAGTTATACAGACGACGCGCATCTTTCTATATCCGTCGAGTTGTTGCGAGACTGAAACCTCAAACAAACGCGTAGACAGTAGAATAAAAGATTTATTAATATGTAGATATAAACATTACTCAACCACACGCATCAATTAAACATGAACAAATTATTATTTTGTACAATACATACATAATACTTGAAAGTTAAGTTACATGAAGTTTCCATTCTATTGTACCTTAATATTAATGTGATGTCCGATGTTCCATGACTCGAAACGTTGAAGTACCGAAATGTATAGATAACTTATATTAGAAAATAAATATAAAAAGTATAGACAAAGTTGTTTATTCTCCTGTCATCATTTCCATGAATTCTGAAACAAGGAAAACGACAAACATTATAACTATTCTACTCAACTCCTAAGTACACACTATATTGAAAAAAATCACGTTCGAAATTTAAAACGAATTCCATTTCTAAATTTTATAGTAACTGTCTGAAACACTAGGTATCATTATGAAGTTAAATATCTCTTACCATCGAAGTCGACGGTGCCGCTGCCGTCAGTGTCGATCTCCTGGATGAGGCCGTCAAGCTCCTCGTCTGTCAGCTGCTCGTCCAATTCCCTGAGGATCTCGCGCAGGCTCGACGTGGGAATGTAACCATTGCCTGGAATAGCATTATACTCGGTTAATCTACTAGCCTTAGGCTGTTGTAACATTTAATAGAACAATTATAGTTATCTATTTGAACTGATCTTGAATATTTTCGTATCTATTTTTGTAATGAGGTTTCAAATATAAAAATTCTTCCTTTTAGCTCTTTTCAAACTCTGTTTCAATAAGTCTATAGACAGTTCCTTGTAGAAAACATTACAGTTTTATTATTCCAGTTAGAATACATTTTTATTAGTTATTGTAAGAGATAAGCAAAAAGACTTGCCTTCCTTGTCGTATAATCTAAATGCTTCCCTGAGTTCCTTTTGCATAGCCTCAGCGTCCTCTTCAACGATGAACTTAGCGGCCAGCGTGACGAACTCGGGGAATTCAAGACGGCCAGATTCTGGAAATCAAGGATATTGCTGATGATAAAAATATTGACATTTAGTCGAACGGCTGTGACATAAATTCAAGTATGGATCTCTCTGTTTTGAAAGTTTGTTATTCCAAAGGTTGTGTGTAGAATAACACGGGAAAAGAGTCCACTTGATAGTAAGTCTGAAGTTATAGGTTCTTATTACCTAAGATTTACAACATAAAGGCAGTATGGAGAAATGGTTGAGATAATTGTATCATCATTAGTATTAAATGCCGAATGAAGCCATAAAATGGTTGCTTCAGGTTTGCACCACAGTTTTCTAAATGATGGTTACGTTCCATATCGCTCTTAGGCATCAGCTCAAAAGAAATAAATGCAAAACATTTATTAGGTTAACAAGAAAACCGTGGATCCTTCTTAAAATAGAAAAGTAATGCATTCGTTGTATCAAAAATGCGCACTACAGAAAGCTGATCATAAGATTTATAGTAAACATAATAAATTTCTCCTCTTGAAACAGTCTAGTCGGTTATCAAAATAGATTTCACATTGCATATACACAAAGTATTTCTAATTTTAGCAGATGTTCGCGGAGCTCATAAACTATTCGGTATTGAAAGTCTATAGTAACGTTTACTTTGGGGGGTTTAACTCATTTTGAAATAATAGCTACTGCAAGACTACACAATTGAACAGCTTTGTACTTACTGTCGGCATCGACTTCCTCAATAAGTTCTTCAAGGATCTTCTTGTTGAACGGCTGCCCCATCATCCTGAGGATGTCAGCGACGAAGTCGCAGGGGATACTGCCCGAGCGGTTGTGGTCGAAGCCATCGAACGCCTTGCGCAGGACTGGAACAAAGAACACTTCCTTTAGCACGTCCCACGTTACGTAAGTATTCCATAGTATAGCAACTGAGCTCCAGTACCCTCAATGTTTAACGTGGACATTATGCTTGTTGATCACTGTAAACCTTAATATTCTAGAAATTTCTGAGAGCTGTAAGAAGGGACTGAACCGCAGTGTTGCACTGGTAATAAAAAGAGTTAAACTGATCGTTCGACTAGTGGCGCTGTGGCATTAGGGTTCCAGTTCAATGTACTGTGATGCAGTTAGTGCGAATATATTGTGCAACGTGGTTATTTTAGTGCACCAGCGTACGAGTTGGTGCATCTTAGACGGCCTGTGCGACGCGCGGGGCATCGTATGCACGGATATCTGGGTCATCGGTAAATAATAAAAACAAGGAAATGACATAAACCTACTTTACAATTAGTATCATTACGAATACAACTATTTTTCATTATTCGACAAGTCATGTATCAATTACAAGTCGTACATTGTAAATATTACGCCACGATATTCGCAGGTCATGAAGAAAATTTAATTATCTGGCACGCAGAATAAGGTCGCATATAACTTATAGCTAACGCAGTGGACGACTAAATGCTGGTAATAAAATTTTCATCGTGGGCAATTTCCTTCAGGAACGCAAATCTTTAGAAAGTGCGTCATAGCGTGGGCGTCTGTACATTCTAATAACTGTACGTATTCATGTGAAAATTTATTAAGTTGAAACGATTTCATAAGCTCGCTCTATGTTTATTTACCACAGAGCGAAGTGCATTCAATAATTCTTTTTTACAATCGTTATTAACATAAACCAAAGCTTTGTGGTAGGTCATCGCTATATTTTTACAAGCTTTTATTTAACTTCACTCTTGTATGTATGTATGTATGTATGTATGTATGTATGTATGTATGTTTGTATGTTTACAAATCTTGCAATGAAGATTTTAACCACTTCCAATAGACCGATTGTGCTGAAACTTGGTATACCTACGTAACTTGGATGACAATACAATAATATGGTACCATGGAGCTGGTCTGATGATGAGGTTGGAAGATGACCATAGAAACATCGGTTCTTGTGGACCGATTGAGCTGAAATTTGGTATGTCTTTGTAACTTCGACAACAATACACAAATATGGTATCATGGTGCTGATCTGACGAAGAGTTGGAAGAAGCCCACAGGAACTCCGATTCCTTTGGACCGATTGAGCTGAAATTTGGTATACCTATGTAATTTCGGTGACAATATAATAACAAGGTATCATAGAGCTGATCTGACGAAGAGTTGGAAGATGCCCATAGGAACTCCGATTCTTGTGGTCCAATTGAACTGAAATTTGGTGTGTCTTCGTAACTTCGGTAATAATACAAAAATATGGTATCATGAAGCTGATCTGATGAGGAGTTGGAAGAAGCCCATAGGAACTCCGATTCCTGTGGACCAAGTAAGCTAAAATTTGGTATGCCTTTGTATTTTTAGTGACAACATAATAACAAGGTATCGTTGATCTGGTGTCATGAGAAGTTGGAAGGTGCCCATAGGAACACTAGTTTTCATGGACCGATTGAGTTAATTTCGGTATGACTACGAAATGGATAGACTTAGAAATATTTCCAACTAAAAAGTTAAAAATAAATTAACGGTGAAAAACACATTTTAAAATCAAGCTTTTATTATGCACGAAAAATTAAAAAAATAAACTAAGAAAACATTCATAAAATTCGTATTTTTTTAAACTTTACAAGTAACAATTTACAAAAGTGTTCGGTTTATCAGTAGAAGTATGATACATAAACATATATTATCTATAACTAGTATATTAATATTCTTAAGTGATTTATAAGCTTGTCGCGCAATTTCGTTAATGCAAAGACCTCGGCCGCGACGAGCTTTTAGATCACTTAAGAATATTAATATACTAGTTATAGATAATATATGTTTATGTATCATACTTCTACTGATAAACCGAACACTTTTGTAAATTGTTACTTGTAAAGTTTAAAAAAATACGAATTTTATGAATGTTTTCTTAGTTTATTTTTTTAATTTTTCGTGCATAATAAAAGCTTGATTTTAAAATGTGTTTTTCACCGTTAATTTTTTACTAGGAATGTTGCGAGATAAATCTTCAGATGTATCTGAGTCAGGTAAATTGGGACAATCTTTTCGTGAGCGTAATTAGATTTTTTTAAGAGATTTTATGATCCGTAACAGAGAAGCGATAAATCTACATCCGTCGGACAGCAACACATTTCACCGGATTCAGTTTCCGCAATTATTTCACATTAAAGCGGGACACTGACGTAAGTTATGTTTAATATCCAACTCAATTAAACTCAAGGTAAATTCGCACCCAGTTTCTAGTAAAACATATTTTTATCACCGTATCTCTGGCTATAAACTTTAGTATTCATATGTGTACTTATTCCCAAAACAAGAATCTATTATCCGAAACAATGCTTTTTTGTTTTTATTGGCATTATTACTGTCGTCCGATTTAAAAAATGCTACGGGAATTAATGTTGTTTAAAGATAATGCTCCGAATATAACAGCACAAATCACTCTATTATTTATCTTCATATTTATTATTATGATCCAATATATTTATTTATTTTTAAAATCGGCCTGTGATAGCGTTCGCCGTCGTTATACATTGTGCAGCTGTTCCATGATATTTTGGCAACAAAATAGTTTTAAAAACATGAATTTTATTTTCGCCAGAGGCGTCGTGTTGTTAATTTTAATCGTCAAGACTTCTTGGCAGATGTCTCAAAGTTCCATGACTTTTATTACGCTTTTTTTCTAGATTTTAGCTGTTTATTAATTACCCACCCACGCCATGCGTACCGACATGTTTTGAAATCCAGTATAACACGAAAATTACTGCATTTTGGCGATCATATATTCAGCAGCAATTAACGGGCTATTAATGAAATTAGCCTATTCTAATCTTATTAATTGCATTCTTGACAATTGGCTGATCATGTTGATTCGCACACGCGATAGCTTTACGTCCAGTCTTTGAATTCTTGTTCATTTATTTATTGTTTTAAATACGCAGAATATTATAACATTTGCTGTCACTAACCCATTTACTAGAAGCTTGTTTATTCACACAAAACAATGCATTCTGTCCCTCGAAAATAGAGCTATAACTTTTTAATTGACAATAAATATAATCAGCTATGCAGCTAGTTGCCAAGATGCAAGAATTAATATCGTGAACCTTTAGCTCGCGATTTTAGAAATATTTACACCAAACTTTGCTCCACTTAGCAAATGACTATATGTAATGTAATATGCCGTGCGCGTGTTTATTATACTCATTCAAATTTTATACGCTCGTGGGTGTAAAAATTACATCTGTAAATATAACATTCTTATGTTTTTAAAAGTTTGTGTAATGTTGTCTTACAGTACATATAGTACATCTTAAACATAGGTATTCATCTTAACTCTAAAGCATATGAGAAAAAAGTCAAATGAATAGCTTATTTGCCACAGAGCGAAAAATCATGGATGCGATCTTAGCATTAGAAAATTAGTAAGTGTAAAAGTAATTTATTTCATAATATCTTAAATTTAATTTTATTTCAAATTTACAATTATTTCGTGTATAAATATCGCGTTTGCATAAATGCTTAAAATTTTACATAATTTTTTATGGAAAGAAATACTGCAAAAATTGAACCGACCGGTATTTTAACTCGATAGATATCATTTACAACGCCAACCGCTTAGTTTCGCTTTGATCATTTTAAATTCAATTTATAAAAAGAAAATTCAATTTTTATTTATAAAAACTATTTATAGCAATCAAAACTGTAATAAATGATTATAATTAAGCAATGTGTAGCATTTATTTCTATTTTGCGAAGAAACTGTTTCAATCTTGACAAAAGTACTTGCCCTAAAATCCAAGTAAACAGCCAACATTGAAACGTATGAAATGGGCTATAACGTGGGTACTTATTGGCCTGTATTTAGAATTAACTACAGTGTAGTTATTTCCCAATTCGTGGAAACTTGAGGCGCGATATTGGTTAAACAATGACGATAGCACGCTCTATCTGATTTCCACGGTAGATTGGCGGGCGGCCAAGCGTGTTACCACGGCGGTCGCGGGGCGCGGTCGGCGCGATCCATGCTCGCCCGCCCAAACACACAAACCGTTACATTATACCCAATAAACAAAATTTCCTGCACTTTCGGGTTTCACAATCTAGGCTAACAATGTTACTCATGGTATAATTAGACGAAAAATTACACGTTCCGACGCTGAGTGACTTTTGATAAACGATGATTAAAGATAAATTGTACAGGTTTTTATTTATATCTTGAGGTGTATTGATGGCTTAACATTAGTAAGGCATGTAAACCATCAAGATTATTTTAAAATATTTTATTTGTAATTTGTAGTAGTTAAAGAAGATGTACGATGTATTAACTGCCTGTTCATATGAATCATGCTTCAATGATTTACTTAAAACAATATTCGTTGGCATGAGCGTAATTATTATAAGAATTTACCTTATTGTAATAGTGAATAATGTCCGATATAGAGTAGGGATGTTGCGAATATTCGCATCCGCATCCGCATATGCGGAACATTCGTATCGATTTGGACATCCGCATCCGCATCCGCATCCGCATAAATCGCTGCGGAGCTGATGCGGTTGCGGATGTGTAGCAGATCGCGAAAAGAAAGAAAGGGGTGAGGGGCGGCGAGGTGCGCGTGTCGGTCTAGAGTGTCGAGTGGGTGATCGTAGGTGCTGATTGACCAATAGGAAAGCAATAACATTTTATACAAATCAACCAATCGATCAATTTTATACAGATCCGCATCCGCATCCGCATCCGCGGATGTGAGCCTCTTAAAATCCGCATCCGCATCCGCATCCGCGGATGTGAAAAAAATTGAATCCGCAACATCCCTAATATAGAGTATCACAATCGATGTAAAGAGTATTTTTCTCGTGGATCGCCAGTACTCTTATTATAATTTTATATAAAATTTACGAAGGAGTATTGAATTTTAGGCACAATAACTAAATATTTTATGATATACGGAATGAAGGAACAATTTTTGTGTTGGAAATTTTATTTAATGTAGTAGTCTAGTGTAAGCTTTAAATTGAATAAATAAATGTTACAAAAAAAGAACTTCAAATACTGTTTACTTATTTTTTAATGAACTTCAAAAGCAAAGTCTTTTATCAAAATATGATGAAGGATTTTATTTTATTTATAATATCACATGTTTTGACATACTATTTCTAATTGGGTACAAAATATATATTAATACGTACACGCCTTAATATTAATTTAAAAAATGTAATGTTAAAAATAAATCAATTAGTATGATAAACTTTGGCGGTGAATTTAAGCGCCAATTGGCTGGCTCGGCAGCCATATATCTTGTTTGTTCATATGTTCCATGCCTGCCAATAGTCGAGACGTTTATAATGGCCTTATTGCCTTGCTCCTGATATAAGTGACAAGTGGTTACGTGACGTGCATCATATTTCATGAGTAAAAGAAACTTCGAGATACTCAAAAACATCAACACCAACAAATATTAATAGCTTTTACAAATATTGTCTTTATACAAGGATCGAACTCGTAGTCCCTCGTTTAACTAACTAGTGTCGATTCAAATGTTGTATTTGTGCTACATAAATCTGTGTATAAACTCCTCGAGATTTATTCTTAGCAATCGTATCGGCTTAACCTGCGTAATTTGGTGTCCTAGATCGCTTAAAAGCTTTATAGTTAAAATAATTTATTATGAAAATTATGCATAGTAATATTTAAGATAGTAGTATCATTAGTATATTAGTACACGAATATTTACTTAAGTCCATTGAAACGAATGTCGTTTGTTAATATTTGCCTGTTCATTCAAAAACATTAAAAAAAGTTTCCGTGACAGAACAGAAGTCTCTATGACATGTTATTGTCATCATTTAAAACTTTAAAGCTGAGGACTAATTTTCTGTCTTTTTACATCGTACGCGTCAAACCATTATTCGACATTTGGCAACGAGACAAATGTTTAATGTTTGTGCACTAAAATTTAACACTACCCTTAATTTCCGTTAAGAAAACGATGTTTAATTGCTACAATAAAACGCTCAATGTTTTTTTTTTACGTTTAGTAATTGCTAATTCTTCTAATGTGGTTTTGTTTAATTATTTTGTGTGACTTAATTAGAACAGGTTGCCAAATGAAAATGAGCACATATTATTTTGATACGGTGTATGTATTATTGTGTATTAGACGCTTTTATTGTACAATTATCGACTGGGCGTAGCTTAGTGTGCGTGTTGCATACATGGTTTAATTTTATTGCAACTAAATATTGAGAAGGATATCAAAACCACGAAATTATCGGCTAAATTATATGTGAATTGGTATATAAATATGTGAGGCTATATGAGATTTCAATAAGATTGATGTTTCTGTTCAAGGAATATTGCAATATTTTACATATTCCAATTAACATATACAAAATATGTATCCGTAGTTACACAAGAGGGGTAAGATGAAAAGTATTATATATTTCGTACATTCCTAAAGAAATTTAATTTATCTAGTTGCCACACCCTCTACCGACAAAACTTATTTTGGGATGCCTAATTAAACCCACACGCAAAAATTTTAAGAAAAAATATAATGTGTAGCCCGCATGTGTTTTTTATGGAGTTACCTCTATTGTTAGCTGGCTGGAAGCCAAGCGTGAGTTTGCGTTTTTAAGTAAACATTAAAAATATTTTTTTTTTTGTTTTAGAAGAATATTCTTTTTTTACTCACCGGCAATTTGTTCTGGGGGGAGCTCATCAGCCTGAAAATAAGAAAATATCCATGTAGCGTTGTGTCGATAATAATCAAGCCAATCGAATATGATGCTTAATGCAGGATTGAATAACCGTGTGTTTTCTCTGAATACCAAATATGAAGAAACTTTCTGCTTTCTTTCCAGATAATATTTACGCATGTCGTTAACTCAATGTAAGAGTTATGAACATTGCATCAGAGTCTAATTTCCAGCAGAAGTTAGTGAAACATAATAAATATATTTTATGTGCAATTGAAACAAAAATAGAATCAATGGTCTTGCGCACTCTCTGCTGCCTAGCAAGCGGGATTCGAAGTCGGCATGACGCGGTCCTACCAAATCTAAAAATTATTCCGTTTTTATAGCCACATTAAACATCATGCGAAGCAATAAGTCTCAGTTTATATATTGCGTATAAAAATAGACATTTCTTGAATGTGTAAGATGTATGAGCTTTCTGATACGACTATATATAATTAACATGAGTGGATTGAATGAGGAGAATATTTCATGTTTTATTGGGAAAGATGCTGTATGCATTTTATCACAGTACCTATAAAATGAGCTTTTCCAAGTGTCATTCAATGCTACGAATGCAAAACAAACTGTTACCGTTTAAAATTTGTAAGTTCTATTTGCGATTCGTGTTAAGTCATCCAGTTTATAATGATCAGTGTTATTTCGAAAGTATTAATTTTATCAAATATTAAACCTACAAATATTTTTTTTATAAATGTTAATCATTCCATGGTGTTCTTTTATTTTTTTTTACTTCATTTTAATGCATAAGCTTTCTTTTAAATATTCAATCGGACTTTATGAGTGTTATCATTCCCACAATTGCAGTTTGTTAAAGGTATAGTTTGTTAAATTAGTTGTTAAAACAAATATGTTAAGTGGCTCTCTCGCAGCTGCCGTCAATCAGCTGTCACAAACTCATTCAAACGTGTGTTATGAGTACAACGACAGCATCTGTTAGCGTCCACTCGGCCGCGGCTTAAATTGTTTATTTCCTACTGTGATTTCTTCGTGTTAAACGTTATTTGAAAATTTATTAGCCGATTATTTTTCCAAATACTTATATATTAAATTATTGTTGTTACTGGGACACCTACCCAGTCTTCGGTGTCCAGAACCATGTTTAATGTCACTAGTTAACACTGTGAGACGCACAACACGACTGGCCGCTAGTGCGATGTTTCCAGCGTTCAGGGTTATTTTCTGCTGCCTCACGATACTCTTGCCTTTCGGATACTTTCATATATAACGGCAGCGCGAGGGGCGGCGGGGACCGGGCCCGAGTCCTCCCCGGTTGCTTGTACTTGCACCGACCAATCGCGTGAGCCTCAAACGGCAGGATGCTAAAGTATTTTTAGTAGAAACGTGGTTATGAAAAACGTAAACAAGCGGTGCGTGCGGTGTTCCCGCCCGCCCCGTAACCTCTCGCCCGCCGCGCCCGCGCCGCCACGCCGCCGCATCGCGCTCACCTCACAAACGACCCTAGCTTTTTGCTCTGTCATAAACGAGAATAATTATAATTTTAAAGTTGTTTGTCAGCTGCCGAAAATTTATTAGCCTGATGTAAGGCGGTAGTCGAATTTCTTTTGATGTTTGTTTATAGATTCGTGTAACGATTAATTAATTAATTCGTAATGGTATTTTTTTACAGTTACGCGTAAGACTGGTATTATAAAATATTATTTATATAATAATTAGTATTGGCACTGTGAAATGTTGATTTTTTATCATTGTAAGGGACACTTCCTCTGGGCACTGTCCTACATTCCGTTACAATTAAAATAAAAAAATATGTTACTTTTTTCATATTTTTCTTTATTATTTAGATGATATTGTGTAATAATTTTTTTTGGTTTGGTCATTAAAATTGTCGACGATTAAGTATATATTATATCTTGTTTTATGTTATTATATACTAAGTTCGTTTTCTATATGCATTTTTATCAATAATCTCATTTAATAAATCAATTAACATATAAAAAAATATTGAATGTTTATTGTGATGCTAGAAATAATACCCATAAGTAGTGACGCAGAATGGAAGGGCGAGTCCACGTAAGAAAAACAATGAATCAAGAACCGATTAGTAAAATATATCTCATTTATTAATGACATATATATTATGATACGATCATAATAACATCTCTTTTTAGGCCATGACATGACAAATTACGAAGAGTTATATGGATGTATCATACATACATAACCTCACGCCTTTATTCTCCGAAGGGGTAGGCAGAGGTGCATTTCTGCACCCACATTTTGCCAGGTATGTATCAGTCCCACGTAATAGAGGGCGAGCCTATAGCCGTCTTTCGGGCACTTTTCCAGACTCCATGCTGCTACTGAAATTTTCCTAATGGAAAATCCAATAACACTGCCCCACCTCGGAATCGAACCCGGGACCTCTAGATCGCACGGCACATACTTGTACAGCGAGACCACGAGGCAGTCAATTATTCGAAGACAAGCACTGCAAACCAGATCTTTATTTCTCGACGAAAACCAGGCGTAGCCTAGTTTGGAGCTTTATGAGTAATGTTATCAAAATAGTGATTGCAAAAAATGCAGTTACCATAAAGACTATTTTGAGTTACATGCATCGTATTATTTTTACTAAAACTATGATGGAATACATTAAAAACAAAGTGAATTGGACTGCGTGGCGCCTATGACATATGTATAGTTGTTCGAAGTTCCGTTTGTCGGGGCGTGTTAAGCGTTGTATTCGCCCTTGACACATTAAAATCTGATACTGAATTACGATACAAAATTCATAAATTGAAAAAAAGTTGCATTTTCGCAAGACAACTGTATGAAATACTAAACAATACATAGATATTAGATAGTCATATTTTCTTATGCTTTATATTAATCTTTATTGTTTTTGTGTATGGGATCCAAGCTCGCAGAATAATGGCTTTAGTCCAGAATAGCTTAATGGAAAAGGCTATTAAAGGATTACATTTCAATGGGTTAATTGAATCTATGTCATTGTCCTTATTTCTAAACGAGTAAAAAGTCACGTACAAGGGTACATTCTAAATTTATCGTCTTCTCAGTAAGGCGAAGCTGTTTAATAAATAATATATATTTTCAGCCGACGAAGATGCGCCAATCTATCATCGCGCCGAATGATGCATGCTGTGTTAAGATGAATTGTTTTTCAGTACGGAATTGGCACAGCGTGAGTTGCAATAACGTCTTGTTAACTCTAGTCTATTGCCCTCTTTATTGCTACGCTTTTGTTGGTAAACATGTCTTTGGGAAAACGACTATTAAAAAGAATAATTAATAACATTGTATATTCATTTGCGTTTAAGATACAACTTCTAGAAAAATGTAAAAAAAATATAAATTTGATAATGTATTGGAAATATTTATTATGATATTTTCATTTCAATCTGGCAAATGTCTCACCGTTTTGTTTTGGCATATATTTAGTACAATATTAATATAACACATAAATGTGGTGGACAATATCTTTATATTTTAAGTAAATTTATTATTACCATCTGTTTCTGTTTTCGCGTTTAGTTTCTAATCAACTTTACCCACGAAAGATATTTCGAGTAATCGTGCGAACTATTCTACTAGAATGATCGATTTGAATCTCGAACACGCTTTCCTCTCGTAATTTTTTTTTAATTTTCGATGCATCAGATAAAGAATATGCTAACATAAAAGTTCCTATCTTCTTTAACACTATCCTAGAAATGAAAGTAAATCTTTGTTACGGTTGAGTAATTACTAAAACATTTTTGTATTATAAAAAATAAATCACAATTTTAGGGTTCTGACACAACTATAACGATTTGGGAGATCAAAATTTATGAGAACATATATTTATTAGGCGTAATTGATGTCATCTTTATACCGACGTAGTGTATTTATCTTAGACGGGCTATTTACAATGTCGTCGCGGGCTCGACGTTCTGCAATACCATTTTTCATTACGACCACATTAACACTTGCATACAAGAGCCGAACGACATAATTACACTAGGAAATTATATTATACCCAATAATTTATAGCTTTTAAACATGACTGGCGGTACCCAGTCCCATAATGTACTCGTAATGGGTGGCTGCCAATACAAATGTACTAACAATAAATCAAACGAATTTTTATGAGCACTGGAAATCTCGAGACACGCTATTTTAAGAAACAGTTATGAACTCCACAGTTCGTAAAATAATTTGGATTCAGGACGGTAGTAAAGTCATTTTGATCTCAATGGAAACTTTTAAGATGCCAACAAGTGTATTTTAAAGTATCGTCACTCAATCAATACAACTGCTAAAGCTGTAAATATTTGTTGATGAGTCAACCGATTTTCATATAATCAGTGGATGGAATTTATAAAGGTGAGACTGTTTCGATATATTTCCTCAACAACATCTGTATTTTCAAATGTGTAAGCAGTTACAAATCGCAAGTTGATAGAAACCCTAATGTAGGTACCCGCTAATCCACCTACGCAAGTCACGTCTCATTTGTTTATAGAATTGTGCACGACTGCGGAATGATATGTTTCAACGTGAAATAATGCCCCGTCCGAACTTTAGCCCAGTTCGTGTTTTATTGTGTGTATGCGATTCGAAGTTTTATCTCGTACAGCTGGTTGCCGGATAATCCGCGTATAAATAGCATATAGACAACAAAGCGTCAACAAATCTACTCGTATCGGATACCGCTTGCTGTCGAATGTTGTCCGTCTACAAGACGTATTCGCATATTTTATGACCGTTTAAATTATTAAAATTGTTCTATTTTCTTTCGGCCTTATAACAGTTTAAAGAGGTTGAATATACTATGTTATAAAATATGTTTATGAATAGCCTGAAACACTTGCTATCTTCTTATCTATTTCGAACGTACGTGCATTGACCATGTGCTACTTAGAAAGTAATGGTGATACTATTATGTTAAATTACATTATTAAAACTCTTTTAAAAATATTCGACTTTCCCAATATCGTGTTTTTTATTTAGTAACGTGTAAGAGCAATGGCTCATACTTTTAAGCCAACATGAGTGAATGATTCATCTCGTGTTAATTTATTCATATAATATGGTTTATTCATTAGCATCTTCTTAAGCTACTACGAAACAATTTAAATTATGTCTATTACATCTACATACTCTCCAAAATAATGTATCAGTCCCACGTATTACTGAGAATTTTGTAATCGAAAGACCCAATATCACTCTCTCCGACTTAGGTATCGAGTCCGGAGACCCTAGATCGCACATGGAGAGTGTCTACCATATTATGTCACCCCATATTTTTAAGCTGGGCGGCTGAAATGCTTCTGCATTAGTATGCAGAAAAAAAATTTGTAAATTAGAAAGTAGGGAGCACATTTGATAGTAACATGAATTATAATAGAATAAGTCGTAATGCAATCACTTCTAAAGTGCTGAGTAATAACTCAGAGTAAGCAATTTTCACTATTGTGTTTTTCAATATTTATCCATCAAAATGTATTATACTAAAGAGGAGGCGCTGAAATTTTGGTTTCTTACGTCGATTATTTATCGTAATATACCTATTATCGAGCTATTCATGCTTCTGATCTGTATCGAAGTTACGCCAATGACGCAAGTATGGGTGTTTCATGAGCCATGATTTTATTTACATTACAAGTTCAGTCCATTCACTTGCATAGACTTATAGCCTTTAAATATTTATCTGGATGTCAGTGTTAATGTATGTAGATAATATTCAGATCAAACGTCCGATAAAAAAATATTTTGTCTTAAATTTGAGAAACTATTGTTATTAATAAGTCTAATATGATTCAAGAAGTAATAGAAACGCTTTTAATAACTTATGTCCAAAGTTATTGCAGTATTTGGTAAGCTTATAAAGTTTCAAAATAATTCAAACGTTGTACCTATTCGTGGTATAACTCGTGATCTACGCAAAAGGACGTTGTGGCATGGAATTAATTTCTTATTGATTATTCCAATTTCGTCGTCTTTTGAATAGCAAGTTTTTTTTTTGATAGCAATTAATTTCGAAGATCGTAAGACGAAGTTGATGCCCTTGACATGTCTTAAATAAAATTGACAACCAAACGTAGTTGTTAACTAAGAAGTGACGTTATCAGTTTTATTATTGGAAGTATTAGTAAATAAATACGGGTGTAATAATTACTACTTTTTACTGTTGGGAATTGTAGCAGTGATGGCCTCGAGGTTTGAGCACGCGGTCGAGAATCTCGCCGGTCGCGGGTTCGAACCCCAGGCACACACCTCTGACTTTTCGAAGTTATGTGTGTATTCATATTGAATTATCACTTGCTTTAACGGTGAAGGAAAACATCGTGATGAAACCTGCACACCTAAGAGTTCTTAGGAATTTCTTAGGTGTGTAGTCCGCCAACCCGCACTAGGCCAGCGTGGTGGACTATGGCCTAAACCCTCTCAATGATAGAGGAGACCCGTGCTCAGCAGTGGGCGTATATGGGTTGATGAAGAAGAAGAAGACTGTTGGGAAACAGTCACACATTTAGCTCTGACACCACATTAAGATCAAGATCCAGTGTCTATTTATTTATTTAATTATATACTTTTTTGTACACTATACAATAAAATAAATATAAAACATTAATGAAATATAACGAATACAACGTAGGCACAATAGGGTATCTAAAACTTAGAAAGCTTTTTCGGTCCCACAAACGCCCAGGCCTGAAACAAACATCTATGGATCACACAAATATTTATTTTGGTGCGAGAATCGAACCCGCAGCATCTCTCTTCACAAGCTGGTGGCTAATCAAATGCACGGGGCTGTCAATAATGTTAAATTAATTTCAAATCTAGATCATTTCTCCATTCCCTGCAATATTTATATATAAATTTTTATAAAGTAATAAAAATGATACATAAAAATATAAAGGTGAAAATAAATTGGAATTTATGATAAAGACTACGATTGATTTTCAATGGATAGGTAATCATTTAAATTGTCATCGAAAAGAAAAGAAACGTGACTGTAGACCAGTAGGTACTTATTCATACTATGAGTGTAGTCTATACGAACACTAAGAGATAACAGAGCCATCCGAATGGCAGGTGGAATGCTCTTAAAGTTCAGTTAGGTCATTACCCTTGCGCTTCCCAATATGAGGTACTTAGGTACCTATATAATTTGTTCACGTCTTGATTGGATTAAAATAATAACCAGGAGTAAAATTGGGTAACATAAAGATTTTTTAATACATAGAAGATGACGTGTTATGGATATTACTATTAAAAATAATCACTGAAAGCAAGCAACCATGAGAAACCCTTAAATCGGAATTAGGGCAAATTAACATTAGATCGTCAAATCGCATTCATGTCCCTTGAAGAAGGTAGAGAATCATTCTTATATATAGGTATTTTTCATAGTAGGTACTTATAGGTATATGAAGAAGTCAATGCATGAATAAGGCTGCTGTAATTTTGTTCTGACCACCATAAAAGAGATGAAAATATGCTATCACTACACAATTATTGTAAGTCTCTCAGTTGGTTCTCCTTCTTTAAACAAATGAAACGCAACAGTCATGTTACAATGGAAGCAATCCTTCATAAGTTTAAAATCAATAAAAAAGTATTGACATAAGAAAAAATAACAATCATTATTATTATGCATAATACTGTTATAGTGCATATTATTTCAATATAATACACAATATTTTAATTTTTTATTCATACAAGTTAATTTTAACAAACTGCACAATGATTAAACCAGGCTGTATAAAACAGTTTTCTTTGCTTAATTTGTTGACATCAAACTTCAAATCGAATCTCATTTGTTGTATTGCGGTATTTATTTGTTTGTTTATTTCGTCTGTTTATTATGATAGGTACTGGTCATTTACTTTAATATAGTTTAAAAATGGAAAGTTATGTTGTGATATCTTTTATCGGGGAAGGATCCTTTGGACGCGTATTCAAAGCAAAACATAAAGAAACTGACGCTGTTGTAGCTTTAAAAGTTATAAGAAAGGTAAAAGTTGCACTCAACTCTTTCTTTATATTTATACATATGTGATAAATCAAATTATTTAAATTACCTGCGATTATATCTTTTAGAAAGGAAGATCGTCCAGAGACTTAAAAAACCTGAAACAAGAATGTGACATACAAAGGCAATTAAATCATCCAAATATAATTCGTATGATTGATAGTTTTGACACAGAAACCGAATTAGTAGTTGTCACAGAATATGCAGAAAAAGAATTACACAGCATCTTGGCTAAAGAAGGATGTTTGAATGAGGACCAAGTAAAAAAAATAACATGGGATTTGGTATCTGCTTTATATTATTTACATTCACACAGAGTTCTCCACAGGTAACTAAGTTTTTTTTTGTTTTAGTGATGTAACACATAACCATTATATTATATTCTTTAATAATAGTCTGATATAGAAATGTTCAAGAATAATATTTGACAGTCTCATTGTCCCAAATATGTTCCATGCAATATAGAGTTTCACTATCTGGGTCCGGCAAGGCTTTACTGGGTTTTCCATTAGGAAATTCGCAGTAACAGCCCAGAGACATGCCTGAAAAACATCAATATCCTCACCTACTATTATATGGAATAGGTGCATTTCGGGATTACTGATGTAAAGCTATGTACATACATATATACATATGTATGATATTACGAGATTTACTTGTGTTATTTCACAATCTATGCATAGTCTTCTTCAATAAAATGTTGGATATTACACAATTATAATTTTTTGCAGAGACTTGAAACCACAAAATGTATTACTAGACAGTACTGGTCGTGCTAAGCTGTGTGACTTTGGATTAGCTCGAATCATGACAAACGCAACACATATTTTGACATCCATCAAAGGGACCCCATTGTACATGGCTCCAGAGCTTATAGATGAAAAGCCCTATGATCATCATGTAATATATTTTTTCAATTAATCTGAATGTCCATAAAAACTCAAGGTTGTGCTGTTTTATTCTTACATACAATTTGTTTGAGATTACCAATGTTGGTTTGAAAAAAAAATTGTAGTCCTTCCACACATAGGCTAAAATAGTATAAAAGCTGTCTATTGATAAAAGTAGGTTTCCTCAACCAAGCAACAGCTGTGATATTTATTTAGATATTAATATATAATTCTCTTTCTGTAATTCTTATCACTGTATTTTTATTTGTACATTAAAATAGATGAAATGTTTATAATTTCAGGCAGACTTGTGGTCACTGGGTTGCATAGTGTATGAACTCATAGCAGGACAACCACCATTTTGCACAATGTCTATCTGGCAGCTTGTACGTATGATCCGTCACAAGCCCGTTCAATGGCCAAGTTTTATCAGTACAGATGCTCGCTCATTTCTACAGGTAACAGAATTTTTTATGATAACTAGTGTATTGTTTTCATTACTTTTATAAAACTTCTTACATTTAATTTCATTATCTTTAAGTCCTTTTTTACTTTTATAATTATGAGGTGTCCAACTAGATACTGCATATAATCTTATCTCTTTAATTTCAAATTAATAGCAACAACAAGAAGGTTAACAAACAACATAAAATTGAAGCAAACTGAAAATTGCTTGTATAGTTTTAATATATGTTTTTGATTCTGATATCATCATTGTATCTGTCTCACTGCCTAAATTCTTTACATACCTGTATCTTACATTTGCATTGTGCAAATTTTGTTGTTTTATCTTAGTTTACTAACAATAAAAATTATAATTTTCAGGGTTTACTCCATAAAGATCCTGTAAAAAGAATGACTTGGCCAGAAATTTTGGATCATCCATTTGTCTCTGGTCATGTCCACATACTTCCAGAAGACATTCAAAGTGAATCACCTTTCACCAAGCCCCTGACTCACAGTCAGCAGGAAGCAAAACAAATGCAAAGAGATAAAATCAAAAATAATACAAGGTAATGAAACAAAAACCACCAGGGTTATTAACAACAGTTATTTTTGTATCATTGTCTAAATGTCAAAAACGCTAAATCGGAATATGCAGCAACCCTAAAAAGAACTTGGAAGTGTCCTGTACTTTATGGGTTTTATTTATATTTTAAGACATAGACATGATAGCAATGAGTCTAGTGCTTCACCAGCCTGAAATGCCACATGTGTTTCCTTTTCAACCTTTCAATTTCTGATTGGACAAAAGGCTAGACATCATTAAATAATAAGAAAATTAGTGATATTTTTTTAAGTAATTGAAATGTGCAATAACAAAAACCGCTAAATATATAGGAAGTATCTTTGACGTTCTTTACGAAAACTGAGAAAAACTGTTATAAACTGAATGTATATCTAAAGTTCACATGAATATAAAAATCATTACAGATCCACAAAAATAGAAGCTGAATCGAGTAAACATGATACTAGAGAACATGATTTGAGAAATGCTCGCGTAATGCAGGCTATGGAATGCGTGCCCATGTCGGATGACGATAGTGTCAGAGCAACTAGTGCGTTTAGTGTACGAGATAGTCTCAAAACTGACGACGAAGATCAATCACATCCCATCACTGCAGCTAATGCGAAATTACTTCGACATGAATACAATGTGATGGATAACTCAAATCTTGTTGTATGCAATCTTGAAAATAACATGGCTCAGCTAATGGCAGCTAATAAGAAACAACCAGAAGGTAATGTAAATAAAATGGATAAAATTGATGAAGAGAAACATAACACTGAACCACATGATGACATCAAAGCAAAGTCTGTTGAATGCGAAACTAAAAAAGACCAAGTAGATGTTAAACAAAAGTCCAAATCTATTGACACAGCGTCACAGAGCCTTGAAAATCCTAAGAGTTCAATTAAGTGCAGCAGTGATGTAAGTTGCAAATCTGGCTTGAGTAAGAGTGTGCCGCCCTCTTACAAACAGAAAATACTGCAGTTTTCAAGAGATAAACTGAGATTTGGTAGCGGCGGTAACAAATTAACGAGAAGCATAAAGAGGTCCTTCAACCTAAAAAGTTGGGATAAGAATAAAGGCGATACTTTAAGACGTACCAGTGAACCAAATATAGAAGTGGCTGGAATTGTTGTTGATACAGAGAAATGCTCTAAAGAAGAAAAGGACGAAGATGTTGAGAAGCGCGAAATAATTGAGGAGACTTCAGATGATAAAGACATTGCTGACAATGACCGCATTCTTACTGAAGATAAAAATGAAGGTAACATTATTTCAATTTTTCTTTATTTTTTTGCTAATTTATAGCACCATCTTCTTGCAAATGCCTTTTTAACTTGAATGCCAACTTTATTGATAACTGAATTCAATTTTTATATTTAATACAACCAGATCTTATCTTATTTGTGTTACGAATTTAGACACAACAATTTAGGATGCTGTTAACGCTTTTTCTATTTCACCCGTAAGTATGCACTTTTTCCTGACATTCAGGTATTTGCGTTGTCAGTAAATTAATCACGGCTATTTTTTTTTCAGTGAAAGAACCATCGAGCATCGAATTAGAAGAATGGGAGGCGTTTCTGAATTCAAATATCAGTGAGGTTATGGATGGTGACGTCGAGTCGCTTACGCAGCTTAATATGGTAAATTCTTACTGATTCATAAATCTATTATTGAGGTTATAAGAAAGTTTTTAATTATCAAACTGTATTGAATTATCCGACAGCCTCTTTGCGCAATTGAATAGGGTGTGAAACGAGAAGCCGCGGGTTTGATCCCTGCACTAAAACAAATGTGTGATCCACAAAAATTTCTTATGGGTCTCAATGTTGTGATAACAAAAACTCTTTCGTAGCTTCTGATACCCATGACACAAAACTTGTATCTTAGTATAGGGTCAAAACTATGTATGCGACTATTGTGTGTATGAATGAATATTGTTTCGCAGGTGAGCATGGTGGTGGGCGTGGTGGGCAGCGCGGCGCGCGCGGGCGGCGCGGGCGGCGGGCGCGTGTGCGGCGCGGTGGCGGCGCTGCTGGCACTGCCCGCGCTGGCGCCCGCGCTGCCCTCGCACACGCTGCTCAACGTGCAGGACGTGAGTCGCACCTACAGTTTTTTCACCTTAGTGAAAACTGACGCAATATGGCACTTATTTGTGCCTCCAAAAAGGATTTAGTAAAATTGTCAAGTAATATTTGAAATTGTGCCGCTTATGTTATTGGAGAATAGTAACGGTTTTTAGGGGTGGCGGACAAAATATGAGATATTTTCCAAAACCAAAGATTCATATCAATTAAAATTAAAGTTTTTGAAAGATCTTATGAATATATTATTTGTTAATTTTCAGGTGTACTTAGAAGCAAAGGTGGTGTACAACTTTGTCGCCGCAATAAATACACTCTTGAAAGACCATCCTGAGATCGAAGATATCGCCGACGATAGGTAAATTAACATAAAAAATCATATAAACATGCAGCAACCAAAGACTTCCAGAGTGCTCTATCAGAAGCACCCCGATCGCGGACTTTTGTTAATTTATCTTGAGCAATAGATATTTACGTATGTATATTTTTTATCGTTTTATTTTCGTCTATCCATTACCCTAAGATAGAATTCTACAAAAGTCCGTCTTTATAAATGAAGGTTAATAAAAAATAATAATATAAAGGGCAAATACAAAATATCTACCCATACAATCACCCCAGCATATAACAGTTTCCCATGTTGTCATGATGGTGTATGTGTGTGCAGGCTGCAGGGCGTGGGCCGCATGGTGGAGGTGTGCGCGTGGACGTGCGTGCGCTCGTGCCGCGGCGTGCGCGAGCTGGCGGCGGCGCTGGGCGGCACGGGCGCCACCGCCGTCTTCAGCGCTCTGCTCGCAGCACGTAAATATTCTTTTTTTAAATATTATATATTTTTTCTATTTTGAAGTAAAACCTCTTTAGGCACGCTTTACTTGGGAGTAGGCTAGCGAATGTGTTACCAAAAAGGCTTGATTAGGCGATTAGTTTTAAATTTGACACTTCTTTTTTTAATACAGTTTTCTTCTTTTTTTAAAATACCAAGGAGAAGAGACTTTTTCATTCTGCCAGTATTGTTTTTCTTTTAGTGACAGGTGTTGTATTTTTATTTAATGTAGTATGTTAATAAGCTATTGGTATTTTCTGTGTACGATGCGAGTGGGGAAGTAGAGTTCTATTATGGAATGCAAATGTTAAAGCCAGCAGAATGGAATCATTGATATACGGCTTGTAGAAATCGATAAGCATTTAAAATGCTCTAAAAATATACCACAGTTGTATACATAATTCAGGACACGATTTACAAATATATTTCTATTTATATACCATTACCGGTTACCAGAATAGAAAGCTTTAAGTCGTTTGAAATAAATGTATTTGAAAGTTTCATAGCAAGTACTAAAAATAGCGTAGGTATGATTTATTTATTGTGATCAAAAAAGAAAGTTTGTTGTGGTGGCAGTGCCGTAACTAGCCTTTTATGCACCTGGTCCAAGCCTTAAAAACTGCGGCCCTGAAAAATGCTCTTACAAGGCTTAGCTACCATGTATGAGATAAAACTAGATACTAGTCTGGTCATTTCTGCGCCCCTCCAGGGTCTGCGGCCTGTGCCTGGCACTGCTGGCACCGCCCTAGTTCCGGCACCGTGTGGTGGCTTTCAATTTGACACTGAATTAAATAATCCATATCCATCCATTGGTGGTTATCCTTGACCTATGTCGATACTTACATAGGAAAGTTAATTTTTTTTATTGTTTTTGTATTTACAACTGTTATTATGCAAGAAACATGATGTAATACAATTGTATATTAAGTCATTTTTTAGAGTTCAATGTTCTTTATTTGTACTGCTTTAAGAACTTGCACGGCTTGTATAGTAAAATAAAATGTTTATTGGAAACAATTCAAAGTTCAAACTCAGTTGGGAAGGCAGTCAGAACTAGAGAAGCTTGCCCTTTTCAAATAAGGAATAAATAATGGTATGTAAACAAAAATTTTGTTCACCAGAGCAAATTGGTTATTTCATATTTATGATAAGGAAACCGACTACCAAGTTGTACACTGTCAATCTGCATATCCCATCTCGCAAGTGGTGCAATACCGATAATTGGGAATGCGTTCGCGGAATCCATTATTTACTGCAATAGGTTATCAGTGTCGAAAATATATCTTGGTAACTGTCAGATTATAAAACGTATTGAAGGTGAAATAAAAGTTACTCGATATTTGGTGAGTTCAATGATCGATAATGACCGACCTCAACCTACTTGCAATCTTTAGTAGCAGTAGTTTAGCAGGTATATTGATAAACGTTATACCTGATACAAAATCTTATTATTATTATCATGATATTCTATTAATAGTAGTTAATGCAAACTTATTTATTTTATTGTAAAACATAAATTACGGCTGCAGTCTGTATAGCAAATGATGTAGTAAAAATCATTATCTATCCAACTAATCAAAATAATTACATATTAAATGTATTTCATATTTAACATCGACAGGGCCTATTAGTGGAAATAGCACGGTAAACAATTTCAGCTGGAAATATTTATAAATTAATTTAATCAAGTAGGGGATTTATCGCGAATACAAGGGAATGGAAATAATATTCATTTCGATGCGTTGAAGTCAAATCTAAAGTTAAAGTTTTTTATGTAATAATCGCCCTATGCGCAGAATAAAGTTATATGTGCTTTTGCACAACTTCTCTTTCTCAGCGATTTAAACCTAATTGGGCACAAAATTATCAGTTTCTTTTTATGTTCTTCAAACAATAACAAAATGTATGATCATTATTACTTCACTAATGCAATATTTAAACAATTTTAACTCTATTACGGACATAAAAAGTACTTTGGTGTTATAGTCATAAGTAATCTTATTCTATGCATAGGTCGATGTAGTAGCACCATACACACTAGTCGAAACTGTCTCTTCTGTATGAGATACTACGACTTGCATTGTTCAGAATTGATTTTGTTTTATAGTTACAGTTAAAATAACAAAAGCTAAAAATGTATTTAAAATCATATTTCTAATAAATGTTTTACTTATTTCTTATTAATCTAAATTATGTATATTGTTTCAGACAAGAAGACGCCTCGCATAGCACTCAACATCGTGGGTCTACTCATAACTATATTGCAAGATTTGCCCGAACACGCAGATGTCGTGGAAAAAATACTGTTCGATCATCCCACGTTCAATTTCATACGCCTATTAGAGCAACCCAGTGATGCGCTCAAAATGAGAGTATGCATTCTAATCAGTCTTCTATGTACTTTCTCATGTACAGCGTTTTCAGCCAATATGGAGTCGAAATGGACTAAAAAGGATCAAGATTGTTTGGAAGCGCTACACACACATTGCAACGTCACGTTGAACCGAGCTGCAAGGCTCGCTTCGAAAGAGCTCAGTAATATGCCTTTCTATATAAGCTGAATTTAAAGTTATAAGATCTATGGAGATCTCGATCGTGGGTATTCTTGTCGATATATTATTTGATAATAGCTTTAAAATCCTCTTTGTGATTTATAGTTAACATGAATGAGTATTAAAGGTTGGTGTCTCTACATTTTACTAGTGTTGAAGCCTCACGTAGCAGCTAATTACAGATGATTTGAATAACAGTTTGAGTTATTTACTTATGGAAAAATCTTATTCAAAAGGACCTAGCCTCCATAACCGAATTTATTTAAGTGCCCTTAAAATGGATGAACTCAGTGTCAAAAGAAAGAACATTAAAAAAGACTGAATTATTTTGTAGTTGCATTTGACAGTTTTTCATACATAATGATTGTATTGCGAAAATTATGTTATGTTATAAGTTTAATTTTTACGTTGTGTGTCGTTGTAGTCTTGAAGTAGATATAGCTTAAGACTATTAATTCTTTTATGAAACATAATGTAGCAAGGAAAGAAAATAATTGTAATATACACTATATTATAAAAGGCAACGTAAATTTTTATGGCAGCACAGTAATCAGTATGTTATTTATTATTATTTTTTTAGCTAAAGATTTCCCATTTTTATTGAAGAATACACGGTGTGTTAATATTTTGATGAACATAGATGTAATTTTTGGTTTGAAAATTAAATGTTGAATCTCAAAACCATGGTTAGAAAATAGTTTTTAATATTAAACTTTTGAAGTCGTGATTTTCGCTTTAGGAATTGTCTGTCACAAGTTAATATTGTCATTATTAACTAAATTCGAATATTACAGGAACAATGTTTCTGGCAATGAATTGGTTCAAAACGAAAATATATACAAATTGTTATGACCTGTTGCTTCTTATAGTGTAATTAGATTTCATTTAATAGCCTTAATACTCAAAGTAATTTATAGGCCTTTTGTTAGATTAGCGAAATACGGTTTTCGTAATTTTTATCACCTGTTATCGTAACAAGTGGACCATTGTATATAGAATTCATGACATCTAAGATATTGAATTATAAACGTTTCAATATATATTTCTATTGGGTCGTATGTGTGTTGCTTTTATAATGTATCGGTTAAAGTTATTAGTATTGCAACAAATCCTTATGAAAATACATAATTCTTGGTGATGGTGACTGCCCAATGGTCTCGCGGACTGCCTCGTGGTCTCGGGATCATGGTCTTGGGGCTCAAGCATGTGCCTTGCGAGCTATGTTCCCGGGCCGGCTAATGTGTTTTTAGATTTTACTATTAAAATTTCTCTGTAGCAGCACGAAGTCTAGAAATGTACCCAAATAATAGCTTTGAGTCTCTTTCGGGAGATGCAGACTTGAGGTTATTTATGTATGTAAGATGAAAAGATACTTTTTTTTAGCAGTATCACCTATCTAAATAGAGTGGAAAACTTAGAAAACTAAATTATAAGAATATAGAAAAACTGCCACAAAATGCACAAATTAAACAAGGTATGTATTGTTATGTTTAATTAAATACATTTAGAATTTGATTTGAATGTGTCAATTTTAAATATATAATTAGTGTTTGTAGGTTCTTGTCGATGACATAAATATGTTTTAAGATGTAAACGACTTTATTTATGGAATTATATGCAGCACAATCACATTGTGCATAAAAAATGTTAAAATCTTATCTCGAATATTTTTTGTTTTACGAAATGCATTTTTAAATATTATTGAATGCATATTTTATATTAAAAGATAATTTCTATGTAATTCAAATTCTAATTCAAATGTTACTAACTTGTAAATTAAACACGGAAATAGAAATTCCTTTTCTATTATTATAAGATCTGATATAAATTGACAATTTGGTGCCATAATTTTATACAAAAATAATAAAGACGCTTATTTAATTTGGATGTTTCATTTAAAACTTAGTGATAAATTATATAGCGTGATTTGCTGTGATTAGATTATTTCATTTGCGTCAAAGGGTTAATGACCGATAAGATTTTAGGATGGTCAGCGTTGCATAAAGTGAATGTGGTAATCGTGCATATTAAGACATATTGGTTAGAGAAAGCGGTTTGTATAATTAGTGCCCGGTACTTCCGCTGTTCGGCAAACAAATCTTCAGACCACTTACCCGTCGGTCTTAAAGCTCCAGCCTTGTATTTATATTGCTTCCTAAGAACTAAAATATATCTGGAATAATATAGTTGATTATCTATTATATAACTCTCTGTTGCCTCTAATTCCATATACGAAACTTTGTACTTCAAAATATATTTTTTCCGTTTTCATTTTTCCTTCAAAAAAAATTTTTTTATTTCGATCCAGCAGTTCCTGAGGATAACGTTCAACTATACCAGACAACTCTTCAGCGTACATTTGCAGTGTTGGCATTAATATTTACTTGTCTCTTTTTACCATTAATTTTTGATGGGTATTGTTCTCAACCCTCCAATAAAGCATGTTTTTTACATTTCCAATTCTTGGATTTTTTTTAATATTTTGATTTAGTATTTAGCTAACCCTGAGCATCCCGAAATATTTCCGCGTTGCAAATCATATCAGGATGTCAGGGGTTAACTTAGTGGCCTCCGTCAAACAATTAATTGAAACTGGCTGACACCGGAAAAAGCTCAACTTCCGTACTGCGATAAATGTAGCAGATATATAAATATTTCATTCAGATTAGGTTATTGAACTATAAAATCTTAGAAAGTGTAATAGTGTTTTCGTTTGTCCACTGTCTCATTCGGAGTAATTTCTGCGTTTCTTTTAGTCAGTAAAAATAATAGTGGACCAATGCTGAAAGTATTCGTTTTCTAGACAATAATTCAACTTGTAAAGACTCGGTTACGACCATGCTGCCATTATTTTCTTCAATAGTGATAGTGTGGCAGTGTTAGAATTGCTTAGTATTTACCATCAGGCGCGGACTGCGATTCAGTTTTGGAAAAGAATCGAAATATTAGAATTATATTTTCTAATATCGAATTAGTAAATTTAATTTTAAAATATTTTATCGTTGAATTAATAAATATGCAATATATATTTTTTTGTAAACCCAAGCTTTAACGTGCTTTTAAATTATTAAAGTGATAAAGTAAAGATTTGTACTGTTGGCAATGGGCTTCAATATTGACGTGATCTGTGTACTTTTGGCTGTATGACATAATCAAACATTACGTGCATTTGTGCCAATGTTTGATCTACCAATATTACAAAATGAAACCCTAGTTTAATGACATCATAAACAAACATACAATCGTGAGCTTCGCAGAACACTGAGTGCTCTCGGTGCAAGCAAGTTGGCACAACGTGTTTATATAAACTAACGACCGGCGTCTACATCCTACCTGCATTTAGGTGACCACTACCTACCTCAAGTGTCAACGAACTCTCGTGCTTGGGGAATACCTACTATTATTTATAAAGATTTGCGCGGAGTATCGGATCAAAGACCTGTCTGTCGTGTTATGGCCATTTGTTTAGAGCGTGTCTGTGCACTTTATGGCTTGTTACATAAGGGAGGTGATCGGACGGCCTCGTGTCGGTCGAAGAGTGCATTGACCGCCGAACATGCACATTCGAATTAATTGATATTCTTTATGTATATTTGTTGATTACGTAGCAATCTCTAAGATGTTCTCTGTGTAGGCGAATAGAAACGCATTATGTCTATCATGAATATTTATGTAGGTAACTGGAGTAAATTCCGAAAAGATTATTGCTGAATAGCATTTTCTCAGCATTTTGAAGCGTCAAGTTTGCGCCTAACATGTGTACCGGTTGTAGGGCAAGTACAGGTGTATGTGAGTATATCATATTCCTAGTATATTCATAATTATTAATGCGAAAATAGCTGTGTCTATCTACGTTTTCACACTTAAACAACTGGGCCTATTTGGCTGATTTTCGATACCGAGAAAGATAGATTTAACGCAGGATATACATATCTATGTAGAATGTAGATTACATGTTTCCATAATCGTACAAGCTTATTCCTGTTACAAATAATAAAATATTATCATCAATCTTACAGTTTGTGTAGGAAACGTGACTAATATGAGTGAGTCACTATAATTACCTACTCCTCCATTGATCCAGACAGGTTTTACCCATCGTTTTACGCAGAAGCTGCGCGCGTCATTTGGTCGGAAACCCTAGGGTTCATTGGGTTTACTTTCCCGATATTCCTACATGATAAGTGCAAGGCACCAGACTGGCTAGACATGTTAACGACTTTTGCTTTCGATTTGCTCTTTGTTTCCCTTCCGACTCCAGCCGTCGGGGCCTTCTCCCGTCTGAATCTGAATAAAAACTTTTTAACTGATTTAATGTTCTTTGTTTGTGGAGTTTAATTTGAGACTAATGCAGTGTATCTAGCTCTATGTGATAATAGTTAATGCCATTATTACGTTAGTTCGGTAATTAGAAAAGGTATTTTTATTTTATTCTATGTATGAATAAAGAGGATAATATCAGTTGAGAAAGCTATACAAGTGTGGTAGAAGCGTCGCTTTTGGCCCTCTGTAGTCCCTTCTTATTCAAACAGGAGACAGGCGTAAGTTTATTGCATGAATGTATTGCAAATAAGAAAGTATGAAATATAATTTCCTTATTATTAAATTATTATTTTTTTAAATTAATCTATCTACGTACTGCATATGTAATGCAGTCTGAATAATATCCATATTCCGCTTATTTTTTCAATATCATGTGAAAGTTAATATCATGTTAAGAGTCTCGCTAAAATATCTTATGAGATTTATTATATCACTTAAAGAAATATATTCCTGTGGAAATTTCTCCATTTTCCAGTGAAGGCTTTAATCTTTATGTTGACTTTCAATTTTTTTTTTTAATATTTAATAGTAAACTAAAGTAACGATATTAATCAGTTATAGTCGTACGGTGTCAACGTTTAAACTTTATACTCCATGTAAAGTTCAACTAACTTCGAATATTAAAGGCATATTTGGCAATACAGCTGTGTTAAAGGGAATGGGAGAATTAATGATGTTGGCACGAATTTAACACATTCATAGGTAGCCGGGAATTTGACAAGTATATGTTCATGTTGCCGAGTTCATTGCACTTTGTACATTTTAGTTATATTTCAGTGAAAGGCGATGAGGAAATGAGGGTTAGTGTACAATTTCTATCAAACTATTTAGTACCATTGCAGGGCACAAGCCTTCTCTACAACTCTGGGATTTGTGAAACTTTAGTCCATCATGCTGGCCTCGTAAAGGTATGACGACTTATGAAATACCTAACGTCTTTCAAGTACACCTAGGAAACCACGACATTTTTCTTCACCGTTAATGCACGTGATAATTCATTATACATACATACGAAAACTTTGAGGTAGGTTTGTGGCCGAGATTTTGGATACACACTAAAAACTTGAGACCGTTACAACTGGATTTTTAAAATTTATTAGTTTTCAGTTTCAATAGTGCTGATAAAATTCAAACTACATAAACAGCGAAGTACTTTTAAACAGTATAAGTTCCAAGCTTACTAAGTTATGTCCTAGAAAAACGTAATGAAAATCTGAAAAAGAATGCTGCATCACGATTACTTAAAATTAACCTTGGTTGTAGTCGTTAATGCAAGGGCGTATCGCACGCGCTTTGGGGCGGAAAGGGCATATTACGTCATTCTCTTCAAAGCAAAGCTATTTTATGCTGGTTCTTATACTTCACTAGAAAAGTAAAATCAGTAGGTATTTCAAAAACTAAAAAATTGAATGAAAGAGACAGCCTTGTTTTTATACGGATCGGATTCTATCATGAGTGGAGTTAAGTGTTGTTTAGTGTTGAAAGCCTGACATGAACATTCAACATTACCAGAAAAGTGCTTCCCCTCTCTTTCATGCCAGCAAAAAGAGATGTGTAGTTTCTTTCTTACTTCTTTCAATGCCTACCAGAAGGCAGGTTATTGGTGTTCATTAGCATAAATACATTTACTGCTGTACATAGGCTTCCTCCAGACATTATAGGTATGTATATTCCAGACATTATAAGGATTTTTCCGATATGCTATCATTCCTATCGATCTTACCGAGCGGCTTACGATTGGCTGAAAACAATATGTATTTGATAAGGAACGATGCCATTGAATACATAAGTCAAATTATCGATATCCTTGATAAGCATGCACATCATGTACTGTATATGTGTTGATATATCATCCATCATCAACCTATATACGCCCACTGCTGAGCACGGGTCTCCTCTACCATTGAGAGGGTTTAGGCCATAGTCCACCACGCTGGCCTAGTGCGGGTTGGCGGACTACACACCTAAGAAATTCCTAAGAACTCTTAGGTGTGCAGGTTTCATCACGATGTTTTCCTTCACCGTTAAAGCAAGTGATAATTCAATGTGAATACACACATAACACATATGTGTTGATATATACCTATTGTTTAAAATGTATTGGTTATAGTAGCTGCATACAATACTCTGTCTGTAAAAGGGAATTACCTCAGAATAGTTGAATAAGACTACATAGGAAATGGCAGCATATTGTGTTCTGAACCTACGATTAGACAATCATATATTTGACACGGCCGCTTTTTAGTAATTTATTTTATTTTATTTGGGTTGCGTTTTATGACTTTTATAAATGTGCTACAATTTATAGCACGCCTTCATTTGAATTTTTTACCATTGGACGTGTAATCGTAATAGAATGAATAGGGGCAACAAGCAGCGGCGCTCGTCAACATATAAAGGTGCTGTCTGATTTGCTAGGAGGGTGATTTGGTAGTCTAAATCTCAATTTCCTATCTGCAATATATTTGCAGTTAGCTGGATAGTCACTATCTATGTATACTATAAAATCCTCTAGGGATACGGCCAAGCATGTCGCTTCCGCGCTTAAAACATCGTTAAATAAAAGCAATACTGTGACGTTTTATTCTATGAGTTTTATTTACCTTATCATTAAGAGAAGCATTTCAAGGACCCATGCTCTTGTATCTGAAGTGCAATCATTCGTTTGTTGACCTGCAATCAATTCAATGATTATAATATCTAGTTTTCCTTCTGCCTTCAATTATCCTGTTCACTGCGATTTTCCTGTATTTATTTTGAGCGTAGTTCAATTCTTGTTGCATTTTAATAGAGCGCGATATACTATAGTCAACTATATTTTTGATATTAATTTAAGGCCTTATAAGTAAGGGGAAATTGATTGAAAAAATAGAGTTGCAAGTAATGGTTAATTGTGAAGAAATAATGATGATTTAAATTCGAATGTTTGTCTTTTACTCTTTTCCGCCTTAAATCTAAACTGATTTTTATGAATTTTATTGGTTTTATGGTAGCTACTGATGAATAAAGTATGTTATATTGCATCCGAAACCGCGGGAAAAACCTATTTAACTGCAGGCAAAACAGATAGAATGAATTTTTTATCCGCATGAGAACATTTATTAAAACTGACAGCAACAGTAATAATATTTTTTCAGACTTTCTTATCCCGGTGGGCCTGAATGCAGAAATACAAGAATTAGGATTACTTTGTATACTATATAATTAAATAATTTGTTCATGGGCGGTGTTGACCACTTAACATCAGGTGGCTCATTTGCTCGTTTGCCTCCTTTTTCCATAAAAAAAAAAGCTAAAATAAAGTAATGATACGGTGTATATCCTAAGTATATATCGTCACGGTTTTAGTGAACTTGTTTGTTTCTCTCGTTCGTAAAAATACCTTAAAACATTAACAAAAAATGATTCGATAAAAAACATATTATTTACCATGAAGTTCGCTAACCTTGTGTTCAATTTTTAGAAGAATTAAATTGTATGCGTACACCAAAAAATTCCCACGAAAACGTGTTAATAAAATACTCAGATGACATTGCGTAGAATAGTGAAAGATTGCAATAATCTTAGGCGTAGTGTAAGCGTATGGAAAATGCTTATTTGAGTTTTAAGTAGCCCTAGATATGATGTATCCGAGACGCTGATTGCATATTTCAAAAGATGCGTCATCTTTAGGTAAAATAAATTGCTGAATAAGACCTCTTGATTCTTCGATTTACGATTATAATGAACAAGAATTCTTAATAGTTTAAATAGTATTGAAGCTAAAGTATGCTTTGTAGGCGTTTAAACTAAAGCCTTTACCGTATTGTTAATGGTTATTGATCGGCTTAGGTTATTAACTTTTTAATGTTTAAAGCCCGGGGGTATACATTTAACAAAAATACTGTTAAATTAAATTTAAATAAATTGTTAATAATTTCCCATTTCATAAACATGTACACTTAGGCCGAATATGGCCTGAAGATATTATATTTGATAATCCCATTTCGATTTAATTTAGCATATTGCTTTTATTTTGGCAATTTTCGGCAGCATAAAGAGACTCAGACCAATTTCTTTTACGTCATTAAAATCTCAAATGAATAACTGTTCCAAAACTATTCGCTAATATTTCAAGAGTTTAGGCGCGGCGGTGATCAACGGCAATATTATACCGCATATTGATAAAACATAAAGGCTTGACTGATTGATTCACCACCGTGAATGCGAGACCGTTAGCGAAACGAGCGAGGAATTTAGGATGCGGCTAACAATTCTCATAGAAATACACCCTGAGTGTGAAAATAGTTGACGGCTTTTGACTGAGACTTACTGTTGTATTGATTTGTGGAAAAATATATGAAGATTATTGGGGAATTTGTTGATGGAATATTTTTAATTTTTAGGGAAGAAATGTGTGTAAAAATTTATTGAAAAGGGGATTGTAGAAATTATTATTGCTTAATGATTTGTTACGGTCAATTCATCAAATTATCATTATTGAGTAATAACAATATCGTGTAAATGAAATATTAAAAATGAATTTGAGACACTTAAACAGTAACAGCCAAATCGAACGCTTACATTCGAAATAAGTTTTAAGAGCGATGGTTTCGAGTATAAATTCATTCAACTAGGCTTTGTTTGCACTTCATATAAGGATTAAAAAATATGATCACATTTTTAATGTTTTTTCTATCGCAGTCCTTGCTCCCTGGCGATAACACATATGGGCTTATATACTCATATTTCTGCTACTATATGTGGTTGATGACCTCTAGTCCAATTCTATTGCACTAGACCAGCATTGACGTCAGCGTACAATTGTTCCGGAATAACAATCACCCGTATGCCAACATCCTTTATGCAAAGAATCCCTTTTGAAGTATTTACTACCGCATAAAGTGGATACTTCAGTGTACAGCAAACATTTTACACGTGCTTTGGAGCACTTCATATTTGTAGGCAAATAACGAAGTAGGCTTCGTTATTATTTCGCGATATCGAGACACTGTCATCAGACTTTATTAAATATTGTTATATTACACTTTTTCATTATTAACCCCGAGTAACTTAAGTTTATTTTTTTTTATTTTTTGGTTCCTTTTAAAATCTCATTCATCCTATGAAATGTTATAGGTTTAACCAATCTTATATTGTACAGGTATTGCCAAAGGTCCAACTAGTTATTGAACATTTAAATAAAAAATGATTTGCATTTTTTATCATCACATTAAAATAAAAAATGGATATGCAGTAGCTAGTAGCTACGCGGTGCGTACCTGCGGTCCTGATAGAAAACTGCAATTTTTATTTGCCACATCTGGTTATATAAAAAAAATATCATCTTGTTTTCAACTATAGATTACGTTTCATTTCATTCATATAAGTTTTTCAATGTAGCCTTATAGCAAAAACTCGCAGAACAATGTTTGTACAATACATCGGTATTTTACCAGGAACTGCACTTTATATCTTTATTCTATTGGAATAGATTTAAGTAATTTAAGACTTGTAATGTCTACCCACAATATTTTTATTTTCGTAACGTAAGCATGCTTAGCGGACCAGTCTTAGGCAGTATCACCGAAATAATAACAACTCAATAATCCGAAAGGATTTTATTTTTAAAGGAAAAACTAATTATGTTGCTTTTTTTATCACGAGAATAGGAGCGACCAAGGCCTCAAAGGTATTATTGAGCGGCTAAGTCTCAAAATTGAGGGATGCTATCGAAGGCCTAGGTTAGGTTTCAATTCCGCCACGTTTATCGAGCGCAGGTTGGCGGTTGACAGAAAAATCTCTTGTGAAGAAATATTAGGTTGCCTCATAATTTTCGCCTCCGTCGTTTACGAACGTGGAAATTCATAGTGAATACATAATTAATTCACATTTAGAACGTGTTAGGTTGTGGCTTTACATTTTTTATAAAAAAGCATCGTCGTCGTCAGTGCGTCTTCGGTACGTAGACCCTTTCGAAAATCGTATCAATATTTTACATCTACGAATTACACTTCTAAATTATTATAGCGCCGTATTATAAATAGATTTTGCCTCAAAATACTGAAACTTTGTTCATCTGTGCAATATTAAACATGAGTTCAAGTTAATAATCGAAAAAAGACAACATCAAAACTCACGGCATTTTTTATATCACCCACATTGTTTTACGCAGTTTCATAAGCAGCTACAAAAATTAGGGTATCTCCAGATATCTCTGATATCAGTAAAGTGCAGTAAACGATAGTTTCGGGGTTCTTGTAATATCGACCGATAGCGATATCCATATCGAATTTCCTCTGAAGATTCCGATCACGTATGTATTTGCGCGGTCGCAGCGGGTTCACCGACCTCGCGTATTCACTGTACCATTAGGTCATGAGTATTTTGACAACGCACCGCGGAAATTATCTAATCGGCACGCGGCCGCGAGGACACGGGGTCAACAACCCCGGACCGATCGCAGCGGCTCTTGGGCCGCAACGAAAGTGAAATGTGAACGACTGGGTACCGATATGGTCAAGTGAGATGACCGAAATCGTTAATTGATAGATTGGGGAGGTTGTGAGCCGAGCCGCAAGTAGCCTACATAGATGAAAGTGATTCAATTTTTTCTATTGATTTGTCCTTATCACACATGTTAGAATTGCCCCAATTTCGTATTGTTTATATTGTGCGTGCTTTACGCGGTTATTATCGTAACAAGATATGGAAAATTTGGAAATACGTAATCATAACAAATGGGAATAATATAGCGAAAAACGATTTTATTGACGGAGGTTTCTACTGTACACACACTGCTTTTAATACCGTAGACAAAATTTTAAGGGTTTTGGAACTAACATCTACTCCCTAGTAACAAAATCTTAAATTTAATGTAAATATAAATTTTAATCAAAAGGTTACACGTGCTTGGGCTATCTAAATGAAATTATAATTTATGTTTATTAGTAAAAACATATTAAATACTTTATACGGGTCAGTTGTAACAAATTCCCGCAAACGTGATTACCACAATCACAAGTATATTATTATCTCGACTAAAAATAAAATCACGCTCATCAGAATTAAATTTAAAAAAAATAATATGGTACACATTATCTCGTGACATCATTAATTTAAAAAAGATTAGATTTAGTCGAGTTTTTTGTACAACATAAAAACATTTGCATCATTCTTCTAATAACATTACAAGAATTATCCTCGCAATTATTCGACAAATTACAAATCCACTGCCGATCCTTATATGTAGATATTACAAAACAAGTACATTTGTATGTTGTATGTATGACCTTTTACATAAAACATAGACTCTAATGTTTTACAAGTAAAAGGTCATTTACCTCTTATCTAAATTCAGCACAAACGTTATGTAACTTATAAAACGTGTTTACGCATATAACTTCTGGCGATATGTCGACACTCCTCATCAATCTGTACTAAACTTCTTAGTACCATCATCATCATCATTATTAGCCCATATACATCCCACTGTTGGGCACGGGGCTCCTCTACTATTGAGAGTGTTTTAGGCCTTAGACCACTTGCACCCACTTTAGTCCGCGGACTTATTACTTTGCTTCTTAGTAATGGTACTAATACTAATGATGTGTGCATGGGCACACACATTGAATTTTTTTTAACAATAACATTGTTTTCTTGACATTCTAAAAATATATTTTTTTAACGTCATTTAATAATATCATCAACCCGCCAGTAGTAAATAATATATACTTATAAAAATACTGAAAACATCGAGATAATTCTCTTCAAGTTTAGCCGATCGTTGACTTAGCAGTAGTCCCTTGACTCTAATGTAAGGTATTTGCATCAAAACATAAACAAGGTAAGGGACTTACGCTTCTAATCACGTTGCATCTCGGCTTGTTTGGGTCATTAACAGCTCGCAAGGGTCAACGACCGATAGTTTAATTACCATAGTCATTGGCCGTAGTAGTACAATTTCTATCAAACTTACTACACTTACAGTTTCTACTGAGCACCGGTATCATAATGTGTATTTATGTTATTGGAAAATAACACTTAAATCTATGTCATTAGGTACGTATAAACATATCGATATGAGCACGTGTTTAATTCGCTGAGCAAAACACGTCACTCATTCGCGATTGTACGAACGTCCTTGTGAGAACGTTGAACCCGGAACACTATCGTTTTGCTAAAGGTCAATAAACTATTGTCAATCATGATCGATGATTATATAAGTCGCTGATTCTTGATAATAAGATGACCTTCGCGGTCATTGCCCTTTCAATAATGGATGACATATATTCCCTCTTGGTGTTACGTCCGCAAAATCATCAAAACAAACGGCTATGTACCGAGTTATCACGTTATGTAATTAAAAATACACACTTACATCACAAGTTACGCAGATTTTTAATGTGTTAAATTTACATGTAAACATTTCTGTAACGGCGCTACGCACGCGTCGCGTGAAACTTTTCACAAACATTCTTTAAATGGACTTGGATATCTTAATATTTTATTTATGAATGATGTCTACGAAATTATGTGTATACTTTAATTGTAAACAAAAGGAGCTTACTTTATTTCACGAATAGTTACAAAAGCTCGTATTAACGTATTCAAATTCAATTTCCCGTGTAATGTTTTCCTAGACAATCGATGAAACCATAGTATTTGCTTTTTATTGAAAATTCTAATCGATGTGAGGATAATGTCTACCATTTTAATACAATTACGGTTCCTAAGTCGTCAGAATTGAATGTAATTTTTTTTGTTGAATTTTGTACATTACGATAAAAATAGGAAGAAAATCTGCTTAAATAAGCTGGATATGATAAAAATGTAACAATAATAATTTAATTTTACCCGTTTGCAATGAAAAAGCTGTGTTAAAATATTTGAAGTAAAGTCATTTTACTAATTACTACTACGAAGTAATTTATTTGTATTATTTAATTTATTTAATCATTATTTAATGTAAGCAGTGATGGCCTCGAGGTTTGGGCGCGCGGTCGAGAATCTCGACGGTCGCGGGTTCGAACCCCAGGCACACACCTCTGACTTTTCGAAGTTATGTGTGTATTCACATTGAATTATCACTTGCTTTAACAGTGAAGGAAAACATCGTGATGAAACCTGCATACCTAAGAGTTCTTAGAAATTTCTTAGGTGTGTAGTCCGCCAACCCGCACTAGGCCAGCGTGGTAGACTATGGCCTAAACCCTCTCAATGGTAGAGGAGACCCGTGCTCAGCAGTGGGCGAATATGGGTTGATAAAGAAAGAAGAAAAGAAAGAATTTATTTGTAGTAGTATATTTTAATTGAGCATAATGGTTTTGTATTTATAATAAAAACATATTAATGACACTTGTGGTTTTCTTGATTAATCTTATGAGACGAGCTGAAGGCGACTTCCGCCATGGATGATTCGATTTAATCAATTTTCATGATAGGTTTTCTTCCTATAATAATCTTTCTTATCTTATATGAAGATCATGTTCTTTTTCGTTTTTTTTTTGTTTATAAACTAATTACTAAAATTAGTGAAAAAGTGGTGTAAAAGGAAGATTAAGTGAGTGTAAAGTTAAGTTTAAAATTGCGACCTAAAGGATGACCACAACAAGCCCATATGAGTTCTGAAGGAAAAAAAGGAATAATAAATAATAATAAGTATGATCTTATCCTTTTTAAATGAAGTCAGTAATTTCAAACAAACAAATAAAAGAAGGTTCTCCTAAACGACTCCGAACAAGATTTTTAGTAAAAACCAAGGATTAAATTAGCTTACATTGGCCTTCACAAGACTATCAGTTCACATACAATAACAAAGATTAGGACATAAATAATTTATATAAAAGGCCAAATTAATCTACAATTTTGTTTACGTAACAAAATGATTGCACTTTACTTGGTAATGCAATAAAGCCCAGATAATTTGTGAAGTAAAATTTGCTGTCCTTATTCAGTTACAAAATGCGCAAAATATATTTTCGAGCTAAGAAACTAGTTCAACGTTTAGTGTATTAGTTGGAAAAAAAGTTAAAATCAGTTTGAGATATCAAAATTATATATCACATATATTTTGTAATTAGCGACAGTCAATTTAATACTCGTAAACAATTTAGAAAAAACATTGCTACATTTGCACTAGGCCGACCTACTGACCTACTCAGTAGCAGAAATGGAAAGACAATAAATATACGGTTATACTCGTGGAGAATCTTCCAGTGTGTAAATTTCTACATATTTTTCTTCTTACCATGAAAAACAATCATTTAAAACTAATTTTATGGGACAAAATGAAAAAAAAATCAGTGTTAATTTTGATAACAAAACGGAAATTACATATATAAAAACACGGAAGTCCCAAGGAAAAGGATTCTTTTACCAGGATTATGTGTGTAGTGTTGTGGACATAATTGGTATCGTATTGACGGGTCGTTTCAATAAGATTATAATCAGAAAATCTATGCATAAGTGAGATAAGAACGCGACGTGTGCGGAAGGCTTCGCTATATAAACGACGGATGCGATATCTCGCCTTACTTCACATTTGACTTTTGCTTGCTCATTATCCAGATCATTATATTTCGCAAATCGTTCCCAATATTGATTTTATTGAATAATATTGTTGATTTTGAATGAAATTCAAAGTTTTAAGTTTTAAGTAAAGTTTTAAGTAAGTTTTAAGTAGCTTTTTAAATTATAATCTGAGGTAATTATTTGTTTTTGTTTTTGTTTTACACGTTACATCCTCGTCAATGAGTTATTTTCCGTAATTCCTTTTTTTTATTTGGATATAATTTTCATTCACATTAACAATCATTGCAGCTTATTTAGCATAAAATATGTAAATTTATTTTATTTATGTGATTAGTTTTCAACAAAATTGATTTCAATAATTATTTCATTTCACAGATTTGATTTGCGTTCACACGCTCAGCCGAAAAGTCACTGATTTGGCACTACTGAATTTTGGCTTTTTCATCCATTCTCAGCCAGCTTCTGGCATAGTACTACAGAAAATGTGGACCGGTGTAAAAGTGTGCACCGATGCGTTTGAATACATATGTGCGGTTACTGATTCATCAAAATTTCCAATCACGGCAATTCTATTTTCGCTAGTTGCAATTTATGGCATTTGGTTATTGTTCCAACAAGTTGGTTATTATCGAAGACTGCCGCCTGGTAAGTGCAAGTTTTTCCTATAGATTTTTTTTAAATATTAAAAAGAACAATTAAATATTATCCCATATTGCTATGTTATACTTTACAAAGTGGCCTTAATGAGTCTGTTCTATACCGCAAACGGCTTGCTTGAAATATCGTAATTGTCGTTGCCTACAATTTTAATCTTTGAGCTTGGGGTAATAGGCAGGAGACGCGTTCGAAAGGTAGATGAAGTGAGCTTGCGAAATGCCAAAAATACATCTTGCATAGTTTAAAATATAACCAAAAGGGGTGATGTAGCAATGCGCTTCCATCAGAATCGAATGGGCGGCGAAAGCGAGCACTTGGCCCTTAGCTTGTGACCGTAAATCATAAAAATGGATGTGTAATACTCCTGGATGTAAGACAAATCTGTAAACTGTATTGAATACTTTAAATACTGGTTGGCGTTATGTGTTCGTATCCTATCCATGAGTTCTACCGTCATTCCTGATTTTAGATAGTCCCTTGCCGGTAATTTATTACCATCCTAGCAGGATCAGACAAATTATAGCATACCCTTGTTAAAAGGCAATAGGTGGGACATGGAAATATGTCAATTTAAATTATTCTTCCATGTCGTATTAGATTCAATAGGTAGGGTAATTAGAATTAAAATTAGGAAATATGTAGGAAGTAAAACTTTCAATCGGTATTCATATATCAATGTTTCATGGCACAAAATTATTTGTTAAAGCAAGATACAATATAAGAAACAAGTATTATAAGACAATTAATATAGTAGGTAAATTGTTATAATGTAAAAAATGCTTAAAAATAAATTTAAATAAACCTACGTCTTTCAGGACCATGGGGCATTCCTTACTTCGGCTACCTTCTTTTCCTGAGCCGAGTATCTCCCCACAAATGGTATTTGGAAATGGTGGAACGTTACGGCGACATCTTCTCCGTGAAGATGGGAAACAATCTGATCGTGTGCATTGGCTCAGCGAAGTTGTTGAAGGAACTGTTCTATAGGAGTGACTCCACCGGCCGCCCACGCACGCCGCTCAATGAGCTCATGAAGGGATACGGTGAGAACTGATTGTGATTTATGCACGATTTACATTATTGAATCATAATTCCAAGTTAAATGCCTTTAACATCAAGGCTTTGGCCGATATTGTACACATTTGTTGATCTTAAAGTAGATTTGACCGAAATAGAGCAACAGTTTTGGTTAAATTAATCCAGATAATGCGTAACAACTTCATTTAAGGTTTTTCTAGAAAATAAATATAAATATTGTCCTAAATGTGAATATTTATAATTAACTTAATTCTTATTATCCCGTATATAACTGTGTAATTATATTTTAGGAATAATGACAAGTGAAGGAGAACTGTGGAAAAGGCAGAGACAATTCCTTCACGAGAAAATGCGTACTCTAGGTGTCAAATTGTGGCCCAAACAAAGATTTGAGAAATTTATTATTGTAAGTATTATTCAGAAAAAAATATTAGGTTATATCATTTGAAATTTAAGGTCCATGCTTGTTTTTTTTTGCAACATTATCCTTTGCGTGATTAATACAGGATTATATATTCTACTACGAGAATGACTGATGCAGAAAATTCATAACTCGCAAAGTTTTCATGATCGCTTAAAGTGATAGATATCTAAAATTTTTAACTGCCTCAAAGTCTTTCAGGCTTAACTTAACAGTATTTAACAATGGGTGATTATTGCTTCTGTTTTCAGATGGAAGTTGAAGAGTTCCTGTCGAAATTGGAATCTTTGAATGGTAGAGCTATGGACCCAGCAGATTTGCTTGGAAGACACATACACAATGTCATCTGTCAGTTGATGATGAGTTTCCGTTTTGAAGAAAACGACGAAAAATTCACAGCATTCAATGAGTTAGTTTCGCGAGGAATGAAGCTTTACGGATCTGTCCATATCGGAGAACACATTCGAGAATATTTGGTAAATACTCAACACATCACTTCTCTTGTTAAATAACCTGAAGTATTTTAAGACTTTCTATGCTTTTATGTTCAGATTTTTTTCTATGAATTTGCTTCAATAAAAAGATTAATAAATTAATCTGATTAAAACTTTTAGCATTTTTAAAAATTCGCAGCGCAAAATTGGGCTGTAATTTATATCTCAACTATCATTGACTGTAAGCTTTAGGCTTTAGCGGTATTTTATATTTTAATTTATTTTTTGCTACTTCACTTCATGAACCTTTATACATTCCAGTTTTATATCCAAAAATATTCTTAACAAGTATCTTTATGATCAACTGTCACATTTTCTCCTCTCAGATGTTGCCTGGTAAGAAAGCCGTGGTAAACGAAATCAAGCGCAATTTGAACGATGTGAGTAAATTCCACGCTGATCATATAACTGAAAGGATCAAACATCGCAATCGTCATGGAAATAATGAGCCGGTTGATCTTCTAGATCATTATTTGGACTATATGGATGAACTGAAGAAATCTCAGGGCTTTGGTGAACTCTTCCCCAATGTTGATCCATGTAAGTTAGATGTTCTTTAAATACTCGTAGATTTTGTAGGAAAGATGTTTGCAACAATATATATTTTTTCAATTGATAAATGCTTAAAGTTCTTCATATGTATTTAGCAATAAATTTACTAGCTATACCCAACAGTTAAATGTATTGAACGGGGCTGTCGAATATATTTTTATAAAAAATAAAATTTATTTACATTGTAATTTATTGGCCTGAGTTTCGATTCTCAAACCAATCCAAAATTTTAAAGAGAATCAAATTTCTGTGCTGTTAGGACAGCATCTATTAATAATATGATCTATTAATTATCAATTACGCGACTCTTAAAAAGTAGCGAAAGAATCTATAAAAATACTCTTCTATTTACCTCCAACACCGTGAATATAACTATGTTATATATTTCCAAACAGATAAGCAAATAATTCAAGTAATGAACGACCTTTTCTCCGCTGGAATGGAGACGTCGAGAACTGCGCTAACTTGGTGTATCGCAATGATGGTCCGAGAGCCGAAGGTTGCCGGCAAAGTTCGTGATGAACTGCGCCAGATCCTGCCCCCAGGACACCTCGTCACTTTGGAGCACCGAAACAGCTTACCGTATACTGAAGCAGTGCTTTTTGAAACCCTGCGAAGAGTATCTATTGTACCTTTGGGAACTACACATGTTAACACTAGGTATTTTTGTTGCTTTTTTATTTTTATTTAATAGGTACTGGCAACCTAACTCATCTAAATTTATTAATGAGGTTAGAGGTATTAGGTTACGACCTCAAAGGAAATAATTACATTGATTAAATTTTATATCAATTGACAAATATGAATCAGGATTGTTTATCGAATTTTTGAGTCGGTCAGCTATTACTAATATTTAAAGTATAACATATTATGTATAAAAACAATTTGTATAATTTCCAGGCCGTTGAAACTCGGCGAGTACGTAATCCCTGCTGGCACGCATATTGTTCCCCTACTGCACAAAATGGGTATGGACCCTGAGACATACCCCGAACCTGAGAAGTTCAAGCCTGAAAGGTTCCTCAAAGACGGACAGCTTCGAGTTCCTGATAGCTTCATGCAGTTCGGAGTAGGCCAGCGTATGTGCCTGGGAACTCAATTGGCAAGAATGGAAGTGTTCCTTTTCTTCGCAAATCTTATGAACTCGTTTGACTTCGATTTGCCTTTGGAGGAGAACGAACCTGAATTGGAAGGCTTTATGGCTACAACTCACGCCCCTTTTCCTTTCACACTCACTTTCCGTAAACTGGATTCTTAAAATATGAATGTTTATAACATTAATTTTTTTCGTAAAGCTTAGGAAAATATATTAACAAAAAACAAGTAGCTTTATATATAAGAAATAATGTATTTTATGCGTAAGCGTCTCTTGACTGTACCTGAATTTGTTTTATGATAACAAAACTATAAGTTTTGTCGCTACTATTTTGCTAGGCGTAGTATTCAAGAGTAGAAAAAGTTCATAGAACTTCCAATTACATTTTGTTATAGTTGTTAATTTTTTAAATGGGTAATAGTACTTTTTTTGGTTGAAATACTATGCATATTTTTCTATAACGGTATTATTTATTTTAATGATGTTTTTATCAAATGTTTTTATATCGTAAATAAAGTAAATAAAAAGTCAATAATAAAACTTAAAGAGATTTTATAATAAGCGTAACGCACAAATGTCCAATAGCTATTATATAATCTGTGTGATCACATCTGGCCGACCCTTTTGTAGTTTTGTCCTTGTAAATTTATACCATTCAATGGTACGAAGGGATCTATTCAACATTTTTAAACTGACGTTTTATTTGACCTTACTCGGCAAGTTCAAGGCTTTAAGGGTGAGTACTATGGTCACCATAAGGTGACCATAAACTTACCAATATTTATGTAATCGTTATATAAATATTTATAAATTGATTATTTTATTTAAGAATTAAACCACAATGTATATTTTTTTATATAGTATTATTTTTTATTTTTGTGTAGTAGCAGTGTTTGCAAGAGTCAATTGTACCTGTAATGTTGTAAAGCTTTTTGAAATTAAACATGAAGTGATATTTTGGTGTTTGGAACGACCCCTTTATAGAACCACGTGTAAGTTGGACAAAGGACAAGGTCAAAGGGGATGGACAATAAAGCCAGATTTGCACAGATTGATGCCCAAGGTCTTTATAGAGGGCTAAAATTCAAATGGAGCTTTGTTGATGTCCAACTTCTTTTCATAGTAAAAATAAAAATACTTGCATAATTTGCTCAATAGCCCGCCTTGAATTTAACAGGGGTTGCCGAATTCGGCGGTGGAATATGTATGCTCTGAGAAGTGTTTTTATGAATAAGTTTGATATCCAACGGGCCCTCATGTTACAAAGGTCGGGTCGTGGAAATAATACATTCATTTTCATACATACATAAATTTCGTCTGTATCAGGGATAAAAAGACTAAATGACCATTTCGTTTGTTGTATGTACAAATAAATAACTAATTTCGCATCATTACTGTCATCAATGGTTTTATATTGTATTTTGAATTCTTTATAGTGCTTTTGAGTCATCCAGTGTTCAGGGTCGAAATTAAAAAAAACAGTTAAAATAGAGTTCCCATTCGTTCTTCTCTAATTATGGCTGCCTTCTCATTGGCCGGTAAATAAAAAAAATCGAAATATGAATCTAATTGATGTACTTGACATCACCAATCTGGGTTGAAATTATTTTGACCTAATAATGCTGAGAAAACGTTTGGTGAAATGATGATACACTCGGCCTCTACCTTTTTTTAAATATTCTATAAATAATTTCGTGAATTTACTAATTTTTAAAAATTAAATTCACATTTTAAGTGCCTAGCGGCCCCGGAGTCTGGGAGTAATTAAGTATTCCTTACTTATAAATGGCACTGTCGTGGTATAAATTTTAATTGAAAAAAATTTAATATGACATGCACTAGGTTTATATGTACAAATATTTTTAAATTGTTATTTTAAGCTAATCAGTACATAGACATAGTGCTAATATTATTGTCCTTTGACTAAAGAATAATAGTAGGCGTAAATAATGAAGGAAGGCTGATTATAATTTTACCGGCTATAATGCTCCGTAGAATGAAAACACTATCAGTTTCCGCTGTCTGTCTGACCCTATGTACAAACAAAAATTTAAATCTTTAAAATTTCCCAAACGGATTTCAATGCGTTCTTCTTTAATAATTAGATTGATTCAAAAGGAAGACTTACATGTATAACATAGCAGGGAAACCCTGATAACATAGGTCTCCATTAATTTATTCAATCAAACTAACCATTTTTTCTGTGCTTGCATTGCAAACGCTGGCTGAACGCGTCAAATCAGGCCAGGTCGGTAGTATTTTATAAAAGGAAGTTATTTTTATAATACCTTCCACCTATGAAAACCCATACTTTCATACAGTTTATAACTATATAAATTTCCACTGAACATAATTTTCAACAGAATCGCTATATGCGACGTAGTGAGTTTAACGCATGCAAATGGCTACTCTGAAATTTAAATTAATTCAAAAAAATTACGAAATAAGGAAATCAAAAACCATAATATATATGTTAATGTGATGCGTGAATTAGCTGTTAGATAGTTAATTTCAACATATGACACTTTGGGACCCCATGCGTAGCGTCAAATGTCATAATGTCATTATTATAGGAATGTACCTTAGAAACTGTCTGATTGTAATATTGTGATGACTACTATGGTTCAATTTGATAAGACGTTTTATAAAACGAGGATTTCTAAATAAATTCTGTACAATATTGTCAAACTTTCATTCAAATTATAAATCATCTGTTTCTAGGACAGGATGATGTTTCTGAAGGGCTAATATAATCTACAGAATTGAAACTGAAAATGAGGCATTGATCTGCCGTTGACCTAAGGCGATTTTTATTTTATTGTATGCATTGTTCGTTAAATGCCTATCCTTGAATTATATTTCATTGTAAAAAAATGTAAAAACACGTGATGTTAGTATTCTGTGGACAAGTTTCAATGACCTGGACAAAAGCATGCACTACAAACAGGCATTGAGGTGCACGTACTTGTTATATGCACGTAATGGAATTAATTGCTTTGAAATAGTTTGGATAAATATATTTTAATTTGGCAAAGCATCTTAATAATATTTAAAACTTTATTGTGCACGTAAAAAGAAGAAAATAAAATGAGATACAGTAAACAAGATACATTATCACAAATGGCGGCCTTATCACCTACATAAGTCGATCTCTCCCAGGCAACCAGGGACAGTTTGTATATTATTTATCCTGACGATTCGGTCGGCACTGGTTTAAGGATTATTCACACCGCAATAAGTATGAGCTGCGGTATTATTAGACTGGGAAGACCGGGCTGGTACTCCTGTCTCACAGAAAGTCGAAGAATAACGTAAGTTCAAGTTTTACCTTGGCCCACCATGGCAGCAAAAGTAAGCAAATATCTTGCTTCCTCTCTTATGCTTACGTAACCATTCTATCGCTTCATTATTTCGCGAGACATTGGCAATTTAAAAAAATCATTATTGTGATTTGTTAACCTTATACTCTACATATCTTGACTGTACGTATATTTGACTGCACCTATATATTAACCACTGGTCCCCCGATCTCAGATATAAAAGTATTATAATTACTTAATAATAACATCATCAATACGGTGAATCACTAATAGTGGATGTTGCCAAATTGCAGCAATCGTTAGTCAGGCTTAAAGCCTATCAGAGCTGTTGATAAATCGATGCAGCTTTTATTCAGCACATTAATACGATTAATTATTTAAATGGTAACTTTATATGATATTGGATCATGGCGTCTACCGAAAATGCGCGTAATCCTTATTAAATTGTACTCAGATTATGTCATAGGTAGAAAATAGTACTTAGATTCCTGTTTACACAAAAAAAGGTAACAACCATGGAATTACTTTAACCTCTCTAGGTAGGCGAATAGAAAAGAAGGCATTGGCAAGAAAATCGATGCGTCAAACTTGCTTAACGAATGAGTTATAGCTTATTATAAGCCAGGATACAGACTGAAACCATAGGTCGGTGTAACACGGTGTAAGTCAAGTGGAGATTTAAGTCAGTATGCCTCCTCTAATACACAATTCATGTTAATCCCAACCCCATAAGAATTTTCTTTCTGATGGAGTTTGAGATAAAGACACTTTAAAGCTAACGTGCTCTACACTTCAGTCCACCTGTGTTGTGAAATTATTTACAGACTTATACATACTTTTAGATCCTTCTAATACATATTCATTAGTGCTTCTGATTCCCTAGATCACGGCAATCACTTCCCTAAGTCCATTTTCACAGAATCCTAAAACTATAAATAAACTAACCCGTATAAATTATGTGAAACGCAATAAAAATAGCTGCTATGCACATTGGCGTTAATGTTAGCGGACGCTTACTGACCTCGGCATTGAAGCGATAATAAGGAAAACGATGCATTTGCAACACTATGTTACATCATTTAATACGCTCATATTTTATCTAGACTCAAAACGAATAGGAAGAACCATGGAGTATTCGTTATTAATATAATAATTTATTATAAAAGTTCAAGTGGCTGGCAGCAGTTGAATGTGGAGAGGCAAAGATTGAGCCCAGGGACGTGCCATTGGAGAGACCTGTGTCCAACAGTGCACGAAATAAAGACTGTTGATGATCATTGATGAAATAAGTACCCTGTGGTCGTAAACATGCGTATTTCTGAACCTACCCTACCCCACCCTTGTGCCGTATCAAAAACTACGAGAGACTTTTCGCTCTAACAAACATCCAGAACCGAAACAAATATTTATATTAAAAGGAATAAATGTCGAAATGTTTTTCCCCATTATTGTATAAGTCAATGTTATGTGCTATTGACAACGTGCTCGTTGTTATCTGAGATAGTAAGTGCAATAAAGTGTAAATAAAGTATTGATAAGTGAGTAATAATATACATTGTATTACCATCGGACGTAAATCCCGAGAAAATCCCGATAAAAATAAAATTTTTGAGGTTTTCCATACAACCATCGGTGTTAAAAGTATGTGGTTTGTATGGAAAACCTCAAAAATTTTATTTAATATCGCCACTGGGTTTGTGATTACCCTCGCTATTACCTGCCTCAGTTTTCGATCACGGTCTAAATACACCCTGTATATAAAGTCAGATGTATGCAGACTTTTTTAATATTTTAATTTAAAAATTCCTTTATCCTATGATAACGTTTCATTTACCAAAGCAAATTACGAAAATATATTTTTTCCTATTAATTTCTACTGCTTTGCGTTTTTTTGTTTTTTTATTATTATTTTAAGCGTAGAGTACGTCCATGTCTGTAATATTGTCAAAATTGAGGAGGAATACTCCAGAAATTTCCCTCGGGAATGTCGGGTAGCGTGGGTACTAAATAACGCGAGTTTTGCATCATGAAGATACTCCGCGTCGCCCATGTATATTTGAGTGGTAATGCAGATTAAAAATACGGTAGTATGAGAAGATATAAGAGGCAGTCGTGTTCTGAGTCGAACTTAATTAGGCGAATTAGTTACGAAGTAGTCTCAAGTTGATACTTTTCTACCTGATGGTAGAAATATGTTTTTCAAATATGAGTAATATTCAATTCAATTTATAACAACGATAAATGATAAAGAGTTTACTCTCGATTAGCTTATAAAATATCATCAAACTAATTAGATTCTGATTCTTGTCGAGGTGAATATTATGAAATGTAGTTTCATTTATTCGCCGCGAAATAAACACCGCTGATGGATAGTGCAGTATGTGTAATTTCATCACCCGATATGCCTCCCATTACTAGGCACGGGGCTCCTCTACAAGTAAGAGTCAAGCGTGTACAAATGTCTAACCAAAATCATCTTATAAACGACAACTCTCTTCCTACACCAGTGGAAATAATCTTTCTAGCCTAAATCTTATTATATAATATTATTACACATAGAATTTTACAAGATTAATGTAAATATTTGAAATTCATAATAGCGTGTCGTATGCGCATGCGAATGTTTTCAATATTTGTACTTATTTTTTTTTTTTGGCGGATTAACCGTCCGATCTTTTCTATACTGAAGAACACAATATTTGATTACGACAAGAGTTTAGGATAATCTGTACTTTTCAGTCCACATACATCTCCTGACCAGAATCGGCCGACCCTCGGCGATCGGTCCCTACTAGATACAATAGATACAATTGTATATACAGCACAATGGGGTCAATGGCGTATATTTATCATTAAATAGATGCTCGCGCCGGCCCGATTCAGGGTTTTCATCCGTTTATGTTTATATTATTAGAATAATACATACCGAACGTGATCCCGCACGTGATGCGAGAATGATGCATATAATGTTATGTCGTCACGTTAATCGTACATTGCAATTGATTCTTAAGAAAATATAGATGTGATCCAACCACGCGCTTGTAGAGAATCGATAAAAAAGGTTTGGTCTGTAAATCTCTCCTTCTTGCGTATAAACCACAAATTAATATTGTTTTTTTGGTCCCCGGATACAAATTAACCACGTTCCAGATTTGAGACCAGTGTCTTGATAAAAACGAATATATAAGATTTTCTGGTCAGGAATTCTTCGATACCGATTTGATTCTTTGTGTATGCTGTACACAATTAAGTCAAGTAGAAACAAGACACAATAAACTTCCAAAAATTTTATCGATGTAATAAAAATATTGTCGTGTTCAATTAAAAGGTATGTTACATTACACAATATGCTTTACTTCACATACCTTATTGTATGAAAATCTAGATAAATTAGTCAAGACCCAATAAAGGTAAACAAAATACTGTAATGAAGCTAGATAATCTATTTTACGAGTAAAGCTTTCCAAAATACCGGGATATTGATGGGCCAGTACTAACCACAGCCGCATTGCAGACAAAACCCGCATAACCACACACTGACAGCTTCCGTGGCGCAGTGGACGAGCGATCCTTCGGGCTCTAGGATAATGCGATTAACAAATATTTGTTTCGTCACTTGGGAGAAACAGTTGCCTTTGGTTTTGGCTACTCGGTTTATATTGTAAATAATGTAGTGTTAAATGATTTTGGGACTATATTATCTCTCTTCTTTGCTGGGAGCCCTTTAGAGCTGTAATTCAGATTTGAATTGATAAAGATATTTTTGTAAGAAAATGGTATTATTTAAGTTAATAATATAATTACGGAAGTGTGTGTTACTGAGACTGAACATGGTATTACTGTTATTTATCGTTGTAAAATAATATTTATTATTTTTCTATTGGTAATTTTCTGTTCGCTCCCAAGACACAGGTTTGCCCTAGTTTGGGATCCTCTGGAAAACATTGAAAATGGCAAATATTTAAATAACAAATATATGTAAGGAAATATTGTATTTTGTGATGAATAACATTTTTTAGGTAGATTTGAAATACGTTACGCGACTGCCACGTTGGTATCGAGGCTTTCATGTGCATTGTGCAATCGAAAAGTCTCGGGTTGGATTCCCGATTCTTGTTATTAGTTCGTAAGAAAATGCTTAGTAGCACGGAAGTACTCGACAAACATAACATAGAACGAATACTAGTGATGGTAAAAAACTTCCTTTACCACTACGTGGACGAGTAGCTGAATGCATCTATCATCTTCACATATCCATTCTACCTTGACTTCGGTGTTTGTAAGCTGCGGAAAATATCTCACTGATATTATTGGACATCGCATCTGAAGATTAGAAATTGCATATTGATAACCCCTATGCATTGTTCATGGCGCGTGATACGTCCGAGGTATGCACTTCGATGTCGTCATAAGGATAATCGCTCACCTTAACCTTAGGCTAATGTCGGCAGAGCGCCGGCGCCTACTATTGCGTACTTACGATAATCTCCAACAAACACATGATTAATATGTTTTGCATGATACACAATTCACAGACAATATAAATAAATAATAAATAAATCCACCAGTCGCAAACATAGTTTTGACCCCACTTCATGAAGATAAGATACTGAGGTTTTGTGTCATGACTAACAGAAACTACCCTTAAGAAATATTTCTCTATTTATTTATGGCTTTATTTACTTGACAGTATAAAGGCGGACTTAATGCCACATACATGCGTGCAAACAAGCATATATAAATAAAGCTCAATGAGATGTTTCTGCTAACTCTTTAAGAAATAATTCTCGAACTCTTTGCATCACACAAAAAATTGTCTCAGTGCGATCACTGCACCTGCGGTCTCTCGTTTTACAAATTGATTTCTAACCAACTTCGTCACGTTTTCAAAATATTATAAAGTCTGAATTTTTTATTTTATTTTAAGATCCCATATCATTGGTTTTAAATTATTCTAAATTCCGTGGTTAAGCCGTGAAATATAATCAAGTAGAACTATTTGTGCATTTTTCTTTTAGACAGGTAGGGAAATAATATCTCACGGTATGATGTAGATACTAAAGGTCGCAAATACCGACTAAGAATGCAAAGTAATTAGATATGTACTATGAGGTTCAAACACGTGATTACAAACGAATGACTCACAAAAAGCTTTACGTTTGACGTCATTCAGACTGTAAATCACAATGTTTCTGCAATTTAAGTACATAAAATCACATCACTACCTATAGACTAATGTTTTTTTACTGTGTCTCGGATCTGCGCCACAGGTATGTTCCGTGCGCATTTATCTGGATGGTTTTTCCAGTTTGAAATTTTCTTTAGAATTCAAAGTATGAATTAGTACCCGAAAACAATTGGGCTATCTTTTTTACTGCTACTCTGGTATATACAAGCTGATCCCTTAAGTACTGATGGCCCTGAGGTTTAGACGCGTGGTCAGGAGGCTCGACGGTCGTGGATTCAAACCCCAGGGACACATTTGTAACTTTTCGAAGTTATGTGTATATTCCCATTAAATCAACACGTACGTTACGGTGAAGGAAGATATCGTAAGGAAACCTGCATACCTAAAAGTTTTTACAAATTTCTTAGGTGTGTAGTCCGCCAATCCGCAGTAGACGAAGTTGTTAGTTTCAATTAGTCATTAAGGTTATGTTATGTGTTATCTGTGTATATGTCAGTGTATATATAGTGTACAATAAAGCATATTAAATAAATAAATAAATAAATAGACCAGCGAGGCAGACTAGAGCCTATATCCTCTCAGTTTTAGAGGAGGCCCATTACCAGCAGTAGGACATATTAGGGCTGATGTCGATGAATAGCTTACAATGGTATTGTCGTTGATTCTACTAATGTTTATTACAAAAAAAAATATCGTGAAAACAACTATACCTTTCACGAAATGATGTCTCCCTTTTTTAAATAATGAGTTATCAAAGTTTGTTCGCCCGATATTTCTACAAGGACATATTAAATTATAAAAGTAGTCTATAGCTTATACCTTTGTACAGCATAAATAATCCTGCGACATACGAAGAAAATGACTGACCAGTTATAAATCTTTTCTTCCAAGAAAAATCTCACAACATGCAAAACGAAAAACATTCACAAGGTATTATGTAATCAAATGCGCATATATTTAACACATCTTCGTTTAATTTCGCTGATAATGTAGCGCTAAGAGTGAACAAACCTGGCTTACACGTGTTCCTACAAATTCATAGCACGATAACAATGTAATATGCAAATGACAATCTCTTTAAATATTCGTCTGGTCGTGAATGCCATGCTCTACTGATGAAAGTTTAAAAAGTGTAATATCAAGTATTGCGCGCTGGACGCCATAATGTCGCTTGATTTCTAGGGGCAGAAAGCATTTTTTAACGCTTGCTTAGAGTGCTACAGTAGCGGATGGAAATACGAAGAAATTAAAGGTTTTAAAAAACGCTAAAGATGTCTATGTATCTAGTAACAACTGTGTAAGTATTTAGTGGTAACTCAAACACAAATTTACCCTCATGACACATACTTAGCAGTCTGACGTAGGTAATACGGTACTTTATTGTGGCATATTCATCATTATACATATGATGATCAACCTAAAAGGGTTTTTAAAAAATATTACTCAATTATATTAAACAGGAGATTTTTTCCTTTTATGATTTCTTGGTCATTGTGTTTTCAATAATGTCCAATTTTTAAATTTATAAATAGTGATAACGTGTCCGTCTAAAACTTGGGGTGAATGACATGTTGGGTATTTTTTTTATCCTTGACATTTAATACAGAATTCCACGTTAAATGAAATAAATAACGTCGATTTCTGAGATGTAAATAAAGTGCTTATTTGTTGTGCAAATAATAATGACGTATTGTACTCGTAAAAAGAAGGAAATAGAATTTATTTATACAAGTGGTAGGTACTTGTGTGGAGCAAACGAATTAAAACAAGTGTTGCAAGCACTTTTAGAAGTGTTCTAAAAAATTATAGGCTCGTGTTGAAACAATAGATTGCGTAACGAGAGACCGCGGCTTCTATCCCCGCCCCGAGACAAATGTTCGTGTTATCCACTAATATTTGTTTCAGATTTGGGCGTTTGTTATACCGAGAAGTCTCTCATCGATTCGGATACTCACGACTCAGGATTTGTCTTACTGTGGGGTCTAAGCTATGTAAGTTACTGTTGAATATATTTATTTCGTTCTTTATAGTCAATTAAAAAGTAAAAGTTATTCTTTATAGTCAATTAGTTCTTTAAAGCATAGAAAGAAGGACTGGTGAGAAAAAAATAAAGTATAAACTGGGCTGTAATGGACTTGAATGCTTGATGCGTTTCTGTTAATATTTTTCCAGTAAATTGTAGTGATTATGACAAAAATAAGTTACTTGAGCCTTCCATTTTATAGACAGTCTCTATGACACTGAAATACAGTATCACTAAAAACAATGAGAACCTACTATTCTGTATCGAGTACAGATATTTCTATAAACTTCAGCTAAAGTTTGATCGAAGTTAGTCGGCGATTCATAACACTGATGAATTGATTACGCAAGGAGGAGGCATCGAGTCGTTTTCCCCCATGCCCCAATGGCTTTATTACCGAACAAGACTGAGTTAACCTCGACGGAGATCACTCACCTCTCGTCGAGACCGCTGATGAGGGGGAAGGCATATGCATACATATGACCGTTTGTATTTATAGCATACTACGTAATGTCTCAGATTAAGCAAAGGTACATTGGTTTTCTGAGCTATAACATTGATAACAGGAATATAAATACTTTGTCGTGACACCAGGTATAGGGTGTATTGTAGTCTAATTTTTCCATTATTGTACATTTGCCATTTCCCAGACGTATTGTCAGATTATAAGTGATTACTGTTTTCAGGAGTGAAGTTACAAGGAAAACGAAAACTATATGAATCCATGTAATATTACGTGTCACCTCTACATCTGAGAGGATTTAGGCCTTAGTCCACTACGCTAGCACATACACATATTTTAAAATCTTGGATCTAAATCAGAAGTCTACGCAAATATAGCCGGCAAAAAGCTCATATAAGGCCCTTTTTTTGTTGTATTAATTGCTTGCCTATATGGCAGTGTTTCCCAAAGTGGGCGATAACGCCCCCTTGTGGGCGCTGGAGGTCTCAAGGGGGGCGGTAAGAGACCCAGAAAGAAAATGGGGGCGTTGTGTAGAGCATAGAGGCCTGGGGGGTGATTTGTAATTTTATGTAGGTAGGAGCGACAAAAATCGGTATTAGATCGCAATATACATGACCATACTATGCAGTTCTTGTTTTTTTTTTTTTAGAAGAATCTTGGGTAATAGTGGTGAAAAGTGGCCACGGCCACCGGAGTGGCTCTTGTTTTTTTTTTTAGGATGATGGTTAAATAAATAATTTATTTTATTTTCATTTGTGGTTTCGCGCGTTTTAATGGGGGCGCTAAAAATGTGTTATTCTCAAAGTGGGCAGTAGACAAAATAAGTTTGGGTACCACTGCTATATGGGAATCGAACTCGAAACCACTCGCTCGCACGCCTTACACGTCTCGGCAAAACCGTTTCGGAGTGATGTACATACATACATACATACATACATACACACATACATAAACTCACGCCTATATTCTCTGATGGCGCGGGCAGAGGTGCATTTCTACACCCATATATCGCCAGTATGTATTCAGTCCCACGTAATAGGGGGCGAGCCTATTACCGTTTATAGGGCACATTACCAGACTCCGTGCTGCTACTGAAAATTTCCTAATGGAAAAACCCAATAACACTTTGCCCGATCCGGGAATCGAACATTATTATACCGCAAGACCACGAGGCAGTCGGAGTGATGTAATTAACTAAAATAGTGAACTTCATTAGAATACTAACGAAACATAGAACAAAGCTGGATTTCCAAAGGTTATTTTCAGTTGCTACATAATACGGTATGTGCTTACTTAAAAAGACCTGGAAATATACAGAGGCGCGTCACTAGTCTGCATCACGTAGTAATTCACGCGTGCATACTAATTAGCGCCTTTCGCACGCCACTCCTGCAACCATAGCTTGAATGTTATCAATAGTTAGAGCTGACTACTGTATGGACTTACCTGTATTCATTTCTCTGCCTTTGTTATTCATTAGTTTATACCCGTGACTCTATCCTCGAAGACTAAAGGCTCGTTGGAGATTTTTTTGGTGTAGGTACTGTCTACATCACAGTCACATAAATCATTCATTAATTGTCTCATGACTGAAAAGTCATAAGTTTGTGCTTGGGATTTGAAACTGCGATCGCGTATGGCTTGCTAAAAACAATTATTCCTCAAGAACATGATCCACGTCTGTCCATGATCTTCTGTTTGAAATTAAAAATTCCATTCAACGTCTAAACTTTAAAGGATAAAAAATTATAGAACATAATTTGACAACTATCCTTTCGGACTTGAGATTTCACCAACACAAAGTATGAAATGAATATGTACGTTAACAAAAAATATATTTTCTAAATTCATAGATCCGTAGAGTGGAACAAATTTGAAATATATTAGACTAGGGGCTGACATAAATACCATGGCTCCGAGCTTCCATGCCAAAGTATACTAGATATTTGAATAACCTATAAATATTTATTCCGAGTCTACGTTCGTACATGTAAAATTGGAGTTTCATTGCCGGCGTGTGCTGAAGCGCTAAAAACGTTGCTTTTGGGAGCTAAGAAGGTTTGTTTCCCTCACAAATTAGTGTTTTGGCACTCATTTATCCAGCACTGCGGCTCTGTGCAAAAATTTGTAAATGATAGGGAAATGCCATGAGGCAAATTTTCACTACAAATGGAATGTATCCTGTAATTTGAAAATGATTACTTTGATCTACAGGTCAATGCAACTGGTAAAACGAGTTTGATTTAGAAAATTTATTGAATGAACATCGTGTTGGTTGTCGCGGCGTGGGGCGCCCCCGAGTTGCATAAGCGCACATTACTTAAATAGCGTATTTAAAATATGGTTGTGTATATTATATAAATATTGTCATGAAAGTTCAATGAGGTGCTAGCTGCTCGCGTCTATTTCCCCTGGCGTAGAAAATACGTGCATGATATTCAGAAGAAATTGTGTAAATGAAAAATAACCACTGCGAAGTTCGAAGACATAGCAGTAATTGGACTTATATGACTGGCAAAGTTGTTCTATATTACACGAGATTTTTTAAATTATGCTAAAAATCCATGACAACATAGCTATATCTGAGAGACAATGTGATGTATCAGTATTTACGATTCCAGATTCCATATCGCTAGCAATATGTTAGTACAAATTTAGGCTATCGTTTATCTATTGCCTTGCTGTCAAGAAAGATCTAATAATTTTTATCGCCATATCAATTTTTATTCCTATCCTGAGTTTTTTTCAAAGGCTTTTAACGCACTTTCTGTTAATCGCTTATGTGTAAATACATGTTTACATATGTATGTTAGTCCTTGGCTATAAAACAGACAAATTTTCCTTTATATATGTTTCTCCTAAGAGGAGGTATCATTACTCGTAATAGAAGCTAGGTATGTAGTATTTACAATTTAATACCCTTGCAGTAATTAACCCTATTAGGAACAATGAGCAAAATTACAAGAAGACTAGTAATCTTCCTCAGTTAGCAGTTGCCCGTAGAATATTTTTAAAATTGTTGCCGACTACTTATTATCTAATACATGTAAAAGAAACTATTTCATTCTAAGCCTAATCACTTATTATATCCTAGAAGTATGTGTTTGAATTACTTTCCTCAAGACTGTAGTTTGGTTCAGACCTGTTCCCACAATTTGAACAAAATCAATTATTTTGTTCTGTATTTATTCTGTTTACACCGCCGGCAGTTGAAAGGAACCATTCATCAAGTTGTTTTCCACCGGGGAGTCAAAGAATTGGAAGATAAAACGAAGACTTTATCCTACCCAAGTATTGGTTGTAGTGAAATAATTAATTTATTTTGTGTTATGCATTTGTTTTTAGATTGTGGTAAACATCATAATGAGTTGCTCATATTTCATTGATGTTGAGTTTATTTCAAAAACAACATTAAGTTGTTGCTATATTTGTATTGTTGTTCTGATGACAATCGAAACGCCGTTTAGGTATTGTATTGATTCGGATAATATGATTATAACTCAAACATAACTTATTTCTCGTCGCTCAACGTTCTCACGCCGGGGTACTGACAAATGAATTGATTTGTAGAAACTTACTGCGTATATCTGTTACACGATACTCATATGCCATGTACCAAAATGAACGTAAAACCAAATTTGTTGCCACAAATTGAGTAAAATCTTCAGAAAAATGACACAGTGTGTTGCACAATGTGAGTTGACGATGATATCATACCTACAATAGTACCAGTTACAAATGATGAGGCAAATATGTATATACTAATAGATATGATTTTAATTCATTGCCCACGTAAAATATCTGCATGGAATATTGAACTACGTCAAAACGGTCGCTTAGTTACGGCCTTACATTTTTTTTTCTAAGCTAGACTATTTCGTGAGCTATGGAAGTTTTATTGGTCCGTTTTATGGTCCGTTTTATTTGAATTCGTCGAATAGATTACACTTATGACACGAGACAGTGAAGCTAGTCAATTATTTTTCATTTTAACTTTTATGGACTGAAAAAAGCAACCAAATTTCATCATAATTTCAATTTATTTGGAAAATTTAAAACAACATTTTCAATGATGATCAGTTACATCAGTATACTTAATGAGGGAGTAGTCACCGCACGAAAGTTGTTTTATTTAAATTCAATTATAGAAATAAATATGTTAAATAATTCTGGTTACTATATACATACATATATGAGTGACGTCAGCAAGGGGCAGGTGTTAAAATTAATAATTGTTTTTTAAGCACGAGATAAATATTAAACATTTCACTATAGTTCACTTGTGTACGAGTGTATTGGATAACCCGTTCTACAATATTTATAGCCTTAAACTATAAAGGATGTCATCAATTACCCTGATCAGTAGATATGGCGACATTAATTACATTAATAAGATCGTTTCTTTGAAATTGTGTTACGTAAATAAACCTGAATTGTGTCCTACACAGAAATTTATATTTTCTATAAGGTAAACAATGCTTATATTATTAGAATAAAGTCAGTATATTTTATAAAAGTTTTTTTTTATTTCTGCATGATCTTGAGTCTTCCGCGGATTTTAGGCAATTTCGGTCCGAGAAGTATTTTCAGTTTTTAATGACCTAAATTAATCAATTTACAATATAACAGACAATATTATGGAACATTTTGATAGTTCATAATTTGGCTTTTACATCATTAAGGACTTTTTCTAAGTCATGTGTTATTCTAAAATGTAAAACCGTTGCAGGGTCTTCATAATAAAATTATCAATGACAACTACGGATTCTATCTCCTGAGCAGACAGCACTGATTTTACAATCAAGTGCAGTATTGCTACTATCCGTACCTGAACATTTAAAAATTAGTTGTGATCCAGAAGCAGTTAAATTGAATCTCTACGGAATTTAATTTGCTTTCTTGCAATACCGTCAATTATTATTATTGTCTATCGTTTCTTGTGCCAATTTCAAATGGTAAACCTTTCTCTAGAGTTCTGACCTACCTTGCAGATGCGATTCCCTCGTGAGTTTCATTAGGTCACTTAGAAGCGAGCTGATCCAATCTTCTGTCATAAGTACGAAACTATAGTCCGTCAAGCTGCTGACATTAAGTTATTTGTATCTATGCAGAAATATATGTATTTATCTCCGCAATTTGCGATGCAGCTGGACTGGCTCCCACACAAAGGTGTTTGTTTCACTTGTATGTCGGTATCGTGACTATATTCTAAGAAACGCTCATAGTTTTAAACACGAGGCGATTGTCTTTACGTCTACTAAGCGTTTCACTTTAAATAGTTTTTATCTGTTATGATCGTGAGGTGACATTCTTCCCAGGGTATTTCAAAAGAAGATTAATCATTCTCATTGTGTGCGTAGGTAAATTTTATTGCCAAAAATGAGTGCGGCGCCTTCCCACCCTTGACCCGAGGAGTTGCGCAACCACTCCAGGCCGAAGGTGCGCAGACCACCAAGGTTGGCGTCGCGCGAATTGCCCATGTTTTTCCTTGCCAAAGTGAATTCGTACAATGCGAATTTTTATTTTGTTTACGTTACCCGATAGCGCGGGGTCGCACGGCTATACATCATGCATAATCACTTTTTAATGTTAATGTACTAACGAAAATAACAACGTGCGCAGCGTGCACTGTTACATAATGTATTGAACGACTAATAATTACACTTCTCATTATAATGTAAACGATCGCAGTGCACTTACATTGCACCAAACATAATGCACATTACTTACCAATGATATATTAAAATCGCTCTGTTTTAATGCAAGCAAATTCTCGTTCGAATTCCAACATCATAATGAATTATTCGAATCATTTAGAGATTTATTTGTTGTTACGTGTTATAAGTAATAGGTAGTTAACATAAAACTAACAAATACAAATGAAAGACAGCAATACTTATTACTTAGTAATTATGTATTTATGTAGGAAACGTACGCAATAAGTCAGTCGTATCAAGTAACTTATGTCGATATTGTGGACCTTGAACTAAGCAGAATTGCGTAACAAGACGCCTCCTGTTCCGTCTTATTTATTTTGTTGACTATTCGATTGCCGGGTTCAAAAACCGACCGTGATTGCATTAGAAAAACAAGTGATTCAATTACAATTATCGTATAGTATAAACTTGGTATGTTCATGTGATTCTTGTTGCAAGAAGCGGAAGAGAATACTGGGCCATATTTCTTAGTATAGCTCCCCACACACCTCTGTTCCAAGTTGAACCTAAGTGTATTATAGTTCTTATTCCACAATAAGTTTAAAATCTTGCGTAGTATGTACTTTAATCCAATCCAGGTACTTCAATTGGTAACTGGACATAAAATTAAGATTTATAGATTTCAAATGGAATATAACGTACCTTACTATTTGATTCGTTGAATTATAAAAAATAAACTATAATTTGAAGTACGTGAGCATGTCTACATAATGGGTTTATACGCCCGTATGTTGTATTATGTAGGTACGCCATCTTTACTCTTATATAAATGGCTTAAAAAGATTCCTTACGTACCTTTCTATTCTATTGTATGCTGTGGGTTCTCAAATTGTAAAAAAAGAAAAAGAATAATTAAGTAAATTTGACGCTAGGTGTATCGTTTGTGAAAAATTAGGTTTTGATCAAAGTTAAACCTAGTTACTGCGATTGGCATACTTTAATTTTTTTGGCAAGAATATTTTTTTCTGCAAGCTTTTTCACGATGTTCTTTTACCTGTGTTACATATTTCTAAGTCAAACTGTTAATAACAACAAATGCATTTTAATCAATATTCTAAGCACAAGTTGTTTATTAAAAAACAATCAAGCGTTGTCGATACACGTGACTCTGCAAGTACGTGTAAATAATAAAGTATTCTTAAATGTTATTTTATCGTGTTGCCTTCATCGCAAAAACTGTTGATAGAAACATTTACACTCTTGTTAATATTATACATGGAAAATTAATGAGCAGTAAAAAATTATGTTTTTTATAAGCGCGAAGTAAATTTGTTTGTTACGCTTTTAATAAACTCCGTTGATTTCGATGATTTTTTCTCTGGAATAGAGATATCTTTTTTATTGTAAACCTTAAGTTTACCATTTGTAAATGTAGAAAAAAAATATAATTTCAGTTTTTTTTACAAACAAATAAAAACGGAAATGTTCATTTTAAAATTGCGCCGTGCTTCCCACGGGCTCAATTCCCGGGTCGGGCAGTATAGGGTTTAACATCTTAAAAGCGGCATGATAGACTGTCAAAATAGTTTTTCATCATCCAACACCCTATCCACATTGTACTTACCATCAGCGCAAGTACAGATAAATGGTTTGTTAGTGTAAAATACACGCGTGCCGTATTTCATATTTGTTGTAAATATTACAACGCCTTTCACTAAATACACAGAATAGCTCAAATATTTGAACTATATTAAACTATAACAATTTCAAGTCAACATGTTATGTCATTAGTAGCCGCTTTATAAATATATTTGCAAGTGGAATGTCATACATTTTATCGCTCAGTTATTTGTCACGTATGAATGTACTCACATAGCCTTGACTTTCAGATAAACAAATGAATCACGCATGTGAGTTTCCCCGCATTGAGGAACAACATGTTTCCCTGTGAACTATATTTATCAGGGTGTAGTACGTTGCTCTGTTTTGTTGGGTATTGACATTAATACATTGATCCCTTTATGTCTGGCCACGGGTTAAAATACGCATATCCATGTCTGGTAAAAAGATATTTGGCTCAACTTGTGTATCGTTTACCTACAGTGTATTTATAAGAATTATTAAATACCGAGAAGATGAAGACAATTTACCCGTTGTTATAATTTACGTTTTATATTTACCTATGCATATAACTTTTTCATAGAATTCGCAAAATATTTTTTTAGGCAGTAACATAAAATTGACAACTAAGGTTTTGATAATAAAAAATAAATTATGAGCATTATTCCCAAAATAGTCCTAATAGCAGGCAATTGATACTATGTTTGAACTGCCGTATCATTATTATAAAGTTCTAATACAGGGACCCAAAGGAGGCCATTTGGAAAAACCAAAGAAACTTTTATGTAAATAAAAAAAATATAGGCACATAGTATTTCATTTTTTTAGCCTTAATTTTAAATCACAGTGTTTCAACTAAAAATCGTTTTACCTCAAGTAAAAAACTCTATACAACTTTTGCCCAACCTGGGAATTAAACCAGGGAACTCTTGGTCGTGCGACGCACATATGCCGAAGGAGGACTGAGGTATTTATAGTCATAATATTATTATAATCTGTAAATATTATTAAGGTCTTAAATTTTTTCCATGCCGCTTATTTTTTTTTATGTTCCCTTGAGACACACAATTAATTCGAAGCGGCAAAAAATTGATAAATAGAGACTGTATCCACTCGTGTGAATGCCACGATTTGTAGACGATAAAACGTCATACTGAAGAGATACAATCCAAGTTTCCATTGGCGTCTGAATAAATAATAATAAATAATAATAAATAATAATAAATACACCCAACAGTCACATACATAGCTCTGACCCACACTAGGTTACAAGACCTGTGTCGTGGGTATCAGACACTACGAGAGACTTTTTCGGTCTCACAAACACCCAGACCCGAAACAAATATTTGTGGTTCACACAAACATTTGTCTCGGTACGGGGATCGAACCCGCGGCCTCTCGTTTCGCAAGCTGGTGTCTAGCCAACTGCGCCACGGGGGCTGTCAAATGTGTAAATAGAATGTAAAACTGAAATTTTTAAAACTTTTATTTGAATAAAAATAATTCTAATAGAAGAAATAATTTCTCATGAAAGCGCTTTACATCCACTGTTGACGTCACGCAAAGAATTAGACGAGTTTAAAAAATAAGCGACAACGACCGTGAATGGGGCATCTAATAGGGAACTAATTATAATAATGTGGTACAAGATGACGAACGTGATCTCACAACCTAATTAAATATTTGGTGGATAAACACGAGCGGTGTTTGTGTGGCCCTGAACTCGACGACCTGAGTCTCTGCCGCGTGTTCAGGCCAATTACTCGCGTGGCCGTAGATTGACTCGAAATAGCTCAATTGTCCAACTACTACCTGAATTGACTCCGCTGCACTTCCCTGATTGATCTTATTGCGCGTTTGCTCTACATTGTTGCCTTTCTGTTAGCCATTGTTTCAGGAATTGAGAGAAATAATTCTGTAGAATATGGAATCGTGATAAGTAAAAAAGGTTACGGTAATTTTTCAACGTTATTACTATTAACAGTCTGACTACATTGGTTTCATTTAATATTTTTACGAAAAAAATATTAAGCAGCCCATATGAAAGTTTGTTTACCAAGATTTCTATAGAAATATTTATTTTCTAAGATGATCTTTGTTGTCATATGTTATAAAAACCCAGATTTTTGTAAATGAACGCTCTCCCAAGAGTACTCAACAATTTCGAATATAATTTAAGAAGATTCAGGGACTCTTACTTATATTGTATTATTGGAGATAGCTGTCTTACTATTAAAAAATATATGTGAATCTCACCTATTCTACAATCCATTGGTTTTTGGCTGGATCTTTGTGTGGATGAGTAATTACATGTACTAAAAAATAAGTAGTTTTTTGACCGTGTTCGTGCCTATTCATTAGTGATTCGTGATAAATACCTTTAAATTATTCATTCAATATATAATACCTTCATATTCCAAAGGTCGAAACGTGTCAAAAATGCATTGGTTTTTGAGTTCACAACAGCCAAGATCGACAAACCACACTTCTAACCAGTTACGTCAGCACACATATTGTTTTTCATAATACCTTCCCTGTTGATTATCACATAAATATTAATAATCTCAACAGCATATTTACTAAAAAGAGTAATAGAACGAAGAACCCAGGAGTTTTGAATGGGCATTCCGTCTCAAGACGTTTCACAAATTATTAAAAATAGACGAAGACAATCTGATGGTATGCCAGTGTGTTTGCCATAAGTGCAGAATTGCTTATTTTCTAATTTGTTTAATTTTAAATGCGTGGTATCACATGTACAAGGTAGATCTACAATGACAACAAAACCCGGGAGTTATTATTAACACTATCATCCCTAATAAATAAGAAAACCGTGTATCATTTTTTATAGTACCTATATCTTTTCACAGATGGTAAAGCACTAAGCTGTGAAATGAAATTCTCGTCTAAATGTAAATTTCTCGTGGCAGCTTGACACAAGTCTTGTATCTCAGTGTAGGGTGAATAGATAAGACTGGTATGGAACTGTTGGATGTGTTTATCATTTTTGAAATTGACAAAACTCAGATGTAGTGGGGGCTTATGCCCTACAGTGGGATGTGTGGAATGTGTGGAACTGATGACGATGACGATAATTTATATAACCTACACTTAGATAGGTTAGTGTACAGAGGCTAAAAGATAATTAAAGATGCAACCATTGATTTACTGAATATATACGCAATACCTACGCAAATGCACAAGATCATAAATTTGTACATGGTTCTAACAACATATTTGCGTACCTTTAAGTTCATTGTACTAGCATGAATTTGTAAAGATGCTATAAAACGATAATATTATGTTACTCGTGTCAATAAACTTGGATTTATGACATTATGACTCACGAATTAGTCGCTAAAATCCCTACGGTGGCGTAAAACAAACCCACTATTGCTGAATCATATCCTGTGACCATTTCTAAGGGTATGAATAAACATTCACTCATTCACAACTCAATGTATCTTTTGTTTGAATCTAAATAATTACTATTGACATGTAAGTAAGGAATATCCGATTTGATCACCGCCTATGTGCCAATTCGCCTAAAGCGATTAACTGACTGAAAATACAAATATTTTGTTGGATGTATTAGAGAATATAAAGTTACTTGTAAATCCCAAAAAAATGTTTTATCACTAAATAACCTTAATCGATTAATGCTAAATAATAAATTATAAGTTGGCATCCATTACATTCGTAAAGGAGTCGTAATGATATTTCACCACAGCAGAAAGCAAGATTTATTAGCTTTTTCAACAAAGCTTTTCCACTGTTGAATACAAAATTTGTTTTGCCATATCCATTAAAGCTAATTTTTCGAAAACGATATAATTCTTGCTACAATCTGAGTATTATGACGTAATAATGCAGCGTTTAAGTTTTTATTAACAGTAAATTTCATAATGTTTTCAATCTGGCCGAAATTCAAACGCTGTGCAGTTAAACTTCGCAAGTTGAAATTGTATAATTGGTTTACTCGTTGGATTGCTTCCAGCGTTTTAATTTGACTGAGTTAATTTGAAATTAAGCGAAGTTTACGTTTATAGCGCATTTGTATTAAATACTGCGACGGCGTAGATTTGTGTGAGTAATGGACTTTTGACAATTACATTCGTTATATTTCACGTATAATTAAAGAATAGTAAACAAGAACAGTAAACAAATAAAATATAATGTTTTGTCATTCTTACGGTCTGATAACGGCGAGATCACGACACTCCCTTAACAATAATCATAAAGTCATTATTTGATTAATATGCCAGCAAAATTCATATTTATTTAATGAAAACTATAATCTCTTATTGTTAGAGTAATAGTTTAATATACGCTACAGAATACAATTAACATTTCTATGCCATCTCGTTCGTGAAATTAATAAAATATTTACTCTAAGAAAAAGAACATTCATTATTAAGAGTTATTTTAATATTAAAAGTGAAAAATTTAAAAGCAATATAACTTTTCAGACTTCATAAACTTTGCAATTCTTAAAGTTTACAATTCATATTAATTTCTGCAGTCATAGCTGAATACGTGACTTTCCAGTTACACCGACATTTTGGCTAGGCATTTGTCCATATATTTTAATATACCTACATCATTCAGTTATAAACTTACTATACAGGCTGTATTCAGACCGTGATCGAAAACTTGGGCAGGTAATAGCTAAGGTGATTACAAACTTCCTGGCATTTAAGAAAATCCCGACAAAAAATAAAAAAATGACGTATTCCATACAACCATCGATATTAAAAGTATGTGGTTTGTATGGAAAACGTCAAAATTTTTATTTTTTGCCGGAATTTTCTTTAGTGCCAGGGGATTTGTAATCACCTTAGCTATTACCTGCCCAAGTTTTCGATCACGGTCTGAATACACCCTGTATAAATAATTTTATACTTTACGTCGGAAAAAAATCAAAATTAATTACAATTGAATATCATAAGTCTAGGTAGTTGCGAAACTGCCCTGTGGCAAGGGGGCTTAGAATCCCACCACGGTATCCCCTGCTTGTCGTAAAAGGCGACTCAAAGGGGCCCTTGGGGTCGCTGGGCGTGCTGGGCGGGGCAGCACGCTCTCACTGAAAGCGACCCGAGAAGGGCGGCGGCACTGTGGCCTGTGTACGTAGTGGGCGCCCATCCACAATCGGGGCGCCTAAACCAAGCTAGTGGGGGCGTAACTGCGCCCCCTTTTAAATCGAGACGCCCGAGACAATTACGTCTCGGAAGCGCACCGGGCGGCTGTGGTTAACGGTGGGCGCCTCTCGTTCACGTACCATCGTCGCCCAACTTAGCCCAGAGATGGCCACCGGGGAGTTTTGGTCGGTATGCCGGTTTAAGATTTTGTTAGGGACCCAGCCCGGCACTAACACCTGCGTGGATATGACGTCGCCGCGCGCCGGGCTGGAAGACCGGTGACCCCGACATACGCTTACCACCCCCCCTCCCCGGGCTGGCGGGAAGTAGAGCAATAAACAGCTTTCCCCTCGAGAACAAAAAAAAAGGTAGTTGCGAAAAAGTACATTTCAGCTCTACCATAACAATAGCCATAATATAAATTGACAATTAAGAACGAACCATAGATAAAGAAATGTTAGTGTCGAAGGTCAGGCTTGTATTGCCAAAATTCTTCACCTTGGAACGTTATTTACGAGTTATCTATGACTCTTGCAAGGTTGTCGGAACTGCAATAATTACCGAATGTTATATCAGAGCTGAGGCTGAAGATAACGCATCCATAACCCGTAGCGTGACTATTTGGAACATTTTTTCAATGACAATGTAATACATGATTAAATCGTTTTCCTTAATTGTTATTACGTACTAATATTTATGTAGGTATGGGTACTTTTTTTTCCTTACAGAAATAACCAGAGATGTTTTTATTTATATTTCACAAGATATAATTTAGTCACACGTATTTTTGCCGTTTTTTGGGCAATTTTTCTGACACAATTTTTTAAGGGCAAATCTTTAAAATAATTTTAATATGTATTCCCAACTTACTCGTACCAATGCACTATTATACATATACATATTCATATGTACTAATAATTACAGAATAAAAACTTGAGATGCATTCTCGAGCTCCTTACACAAAAATGTATTTTTTTTTATGTACGGAGATTTTGTTTTATCTAATATCGCTACAGCTAATGCCAAATTGGGTACGTCGATTAAGATGCACCTTGGAACATTACTAAGGCGATAAAACAATACATTATCTCCCAAAGAATTGTAGTATTAACCCAGTTTATTACACTAATAGCCACTCCTAAACGCCGATTTGTAAGTTATAATCACGGTTCTTATCATTCCCAAATTCCCAAAAGACGACCTCCATTATCATGTGCTAATTTTAAATCGCTACAAATTGTTATTACCTTCGGGGATTCACGTAGTTATGTATTAAGGTCGAAGCATTGTTGGAAAACAGAAAATTTAGTGAAAATAAATCAATATTTTTCAAGGTGTGTTCTCAAGACCATGGTTGATTATACACCGTGTTATTTGATCATTGATTTGCAAATTGGGTCAAGTATTCTTAAAATTTTAAATTCAAATTTTAATCATATTGAAAAATATGTTTTTTTTTCGTAAACTGATTCCACAGTTATAAATACTTAAAAGAAAATACATAAGAGAAGGTATTTCCTAATCATCATTTAATCGACCGATGTATTCCAAAATTAAATAAAAGTTGAAATCATTTACTACTAAGCTATCATATTGATCTTACAATTTACGGTACAACATTTTTATTACCCATTCTCACGAATATTCAACGAGAACCACACCTTAAAACAACTCAATTAATTGTTGTAATTGAGTCGAGACAAAAGGACGCAGCTGTGTTTAACTAATGAGCATTGTATCTAGACAGAGTAGTGATTACTCTCAATTTTTGCAACGCAGTTAATGGCCAGAAGTGGGTTATCACCAAAGTGCGTCGTTGATAGTTTTGACGAAATGACGTCATAGGTCAGTGTATACAGAATTAGGGTCTTTTTCACACATACATATAGTAACGTCATACTAAGTAAATAATTTAAATCGGAGAATTATAATCCAATATGTGCGAATCCTATTTAGCTTAACCAAATATTTGAATAGTTTTAATATTATAAAATGCGCATAATAATTGTTGCACTGCGTATTTTGTGATAATTAGAATTAAATATATTACACAATTTACTAAAATAAGTCAATTGTAACTTAGAATTTTTTATGAGAGATAAAAAAAATGGCATTTTGAGCACTCAATTGAAATTTATTTAGAAAGTTTTGCCATTGCGAAGATGACTATGGATTTGAAAAAAATATATAATCTTCAAAAAATTATGACAGTCATGTAACATCTGCCAAAGCCTTTTTTCTTATTATTCTGTAACTTTCAAAAGCTTCACAACTTTAAGGACCAGTCATGGTCGATTCCTTTTGTTATTCGTTAATTGTTACTTTCTGATAGTTACCCTTTTAGTGTTTTAGTATAAATTAATTATGGATGAATTTTAATTACTGGATTAGATCATGAATTAAGCCGCAGCACCAAGCCTTTCGCATGATTATGGGTAGTTAGCTCGCCGCTAGATTAAACGTATATCATTTCAACAACTCGTTTAAAGTACGATAACACTAAAAGCGCTTACCTAACAGCTTTCAGGGAAGTAACCGTATTATCTAGATTTGTTCATAACATTTTGTATAAACCTTACATTGTTCTTAATTGCAAAATGCCTTAAACGCCTCTGGACAACCGCTCCTTATAGTAAATCCCTTAGCTGGGCGTGCAAAGCGCTTACGCAACGCCTTATCGATTGGTCGCGCTCGCATTGCGCTCACTCCGCTCTAAACAGGTCGTTCACCCCAGCCATTCACGCAAATATGTAGATTTGGATACGAGCTGCATTCACATTCAAGCGTCTTCCTCGTCCTTTATTATACAACTTTGGAACGATTGACGCGGTACGGTCCAACTTTGGGGAGGGGGATCCCCACGACTATCCCGACCAATGATTGGCACTAAATTATGCAATAAATACGGCGCCAAAAACCCAAATATCTGTTATTGTTTGATTGATGAAGACGAGTTCCGCAACAAAGTAATACGTAGTGTACATGGCCATCAATTGGCTTCACAATTTTTTGTGTTCAACATATCAAAGCAAGCTGTTTAAATATTTAAATTTAAAGTGAAGTCGTCTATAAACAAAATGTCGTACGAAAGATAATTCAGCTCAATGATACTTTTAAGTGATGTTTATACGTTAATGCACATATTCATTCACGACTGTGCTTCGGAATAAATAGATTACTAATACAATAAATCATCCGAGGCTTGTATTGCCCTTAGTACCACTCGATCGCACATAATATACCGTATAATTTACATGAAATTTTAAAATGGACAAAATATACAAGCTGAAACATGATTCTATGTTCTACAATTATTCATAGATTGTTGATTTTTTTTTTAAATACTTAACAATGAACGCACCTAATAAGTCGAAGAATAGCAGATACCTAATATACCCAACATAATATACTATATAGAAATGTAATGGAAAGGAAGAATAAAAATAAATCAAATTATTTTAGCAGAAGACATTTCGTTGGTTTACCGATGCCGTCACATAGTTGGTAGAAAATTCACGTTTAATTCTACGACGCTTAATTCTAACACTGATTTTTAAATTTACAAGCCACAATATTAGCTCGTGTTCTAAAACAAAAAATACCATAAACAAACAAAAAAACTCAAACCTCCTCATTTTTTCATTACAAAGAGGATTTATATTCCGCCAGCCAGTGTTTACATAAGGCATACAATATGTTGCGCGAATTACACCTATCACGTAACGTGTGGATCGTTTCGGGTTACGTCGCGTTGCAATCCCGGGAAGACATTACGATTTCGACACGCTTGGTACTGTTGGGCCCGCGCTTCCACGTACAGATATGCGAAGCCTGTCATACGATAGTAAGTACCAAAAATCATGAGTGTTGTGTCTGTATCGAAAGAACGCGGATCAAATTGAGTCTGTATGGCCAGCTTAATTTGGTATTGTGTTTCCAATCAGTGTTTTTAATAGGAGATTTTTTAGAAGCCAAGTATAAGTTGCCAAAAAATTAAACTTAAATATAAAAAGTGACGCCACATGGGTATTTTTAAATATAAGCGAAATCCTAAAACTTTAAGTTTTTAATGGTGTGCAATACATTTTATATTACTCGGTGATGTCAATGACAATATTTAAAAGTAAATATTAATTGAACATTGTCGCGTCAACCATATTGAGACACTTTCGTTTATTTGTTTAATAAATTGTAATGAAACCTTGGCCAGCTCTTCTGAACTTGTGGTTTCTTTATTTGTTCAGTAATTAAGTCTTATAAAATGTGGGTATTAAAATAATTTTCGTGACATTGTGGTAAGTGGAAAAAACCGTAGAGTGATATTATATATATTACCATACCGATAAACCTAAACCCGTGCTAAGATACAAGTCTTCCTTGTCTTCGTTGACATAGCAAATAGATTTAAAACCCACGAATAGAGTCACAATCGCAACATATCTTGTTATAGTTTGAGATATATACATACATACATACGTACGTACATAACCACACACTTGTATTCCCCGAAAGGGTAGACAGAGGTTCATTTCAGCACCTACATTTCGACAGATAAGTATCAGAGAAGTAATGAAGGGCGAGCTTATTGCCGTTTTTAGACTCCATGCTTCTATAGAGTTTCTAATTGTTAAACGCAATAACTCTGTGCCCGAGTCTAAAATGGAATCATCGCACGGTACATACCTGTGCCATGAGAGTACGAAGCATAGTTTGGTTTTAATTAATAAAACACAATAAAATCTTTCAAACATTTGTGAAAACTGATTCCACGAGATTTTTTGTGCCTCCAATATTGCACACATACAAAAGGCACTTGAAAAATACAAGTGAATTTGCTCATGACGCTAACGAATCTTTTAAACAATTGAACAGCTGCAGCCAATCGACTTTATTCGGCTTGTATAGATTACTCGTGCCACTTTTGTTTCGCTATGAAGGTTGCGATCGTTGAAATTCGCGGAGCTTCACTTTTTTTCACATTCAATATTGAATATACTAGCCTAGAATTGTATGATATGAAAAATGTAAGTTGTATTTTTTTTGTTTAATAATCCTCTTGTGATACAGTCTTATGTCTGTAATCCCACCAGGTATTGATTTAATGTCATTTGCACACTTCGATACTCTGTTCTGTTAGTGTATTTGTTCTAGCAGAAAGTCTTATTTATGATAGACACTCTTGTGTCATAAAATCTAATTTGTCATGTAATTCTTGCTGTTTTATGAGCATTAATTTTATGGGGATAATTAGCAGTTACAAATTTAAAAAAAACCGTCAAGAAACTTACTGTTGTTTTGTTTTCATTAGCATCCGCTACGCCACCGTAGCGTTTAAAAGTATGAAAGTCCAAGACAATTTTTCCTTCAGCATCATCAGCCCATACTATCTACTAAACAACTAAGAGGGTTACAACTATGTCTACCATGATACCCTCTTTTTTATTATTATTCTTCTAAGCATTTCTCCCAAACCTTAGTGGACTTATTATAAGGTTTTTACATTTTTGTCTATAAAAATATATATATTATCAAGACAGACTGTATGCACACACGCTTCCAATTTTCTTGTATGTATTAATGTTCATTCCGTGTGGCGGTCATGCGTATTGTTCGTGTGATACCGCTGACTTATACGACAAGATGTGCAAAGTTCTTTCAGAGGCTGTGAATCTATAAAGAACATCACATCATAAGTCCTATACAATCTCTGTAAGTCTTTATATTAACAGTGTTGTGGTTTGGCGGACGGCTTTGATAAATACTATCATATGAAGCGCTTAATGGTTTACAATACGAAGTCAAAATAGTGTTGAGTAAAATATTTTTGATAACCCTACGCACTAGCACCTGATGATAAGTGGCTGTGTGGTCCACAAAAAATAACGACTGACGATAGCTGATTACGTTTAATTATTATTACGGACTGTCCCTGTATATGCCTTTGTTCATCTCTACTAATATAAGAAAAAAAAAATATGACTACTAAACTGGTTTGAACGAATTTTGGTTTTGACATAGGTTACACTCAGGAAAATAACAAAGGTTTCTTTTGTCGCGAGAACTATTATAGATTGCATTAATTTTTAAGATTAGTAACAATATTGTTAATCAATTGTTTCATGATTCAAAAATGGAACATTTAAACATAGAAGTTAAAAATATATCGCTATCTCTCTTGTTAATACTTAATTTAGCAGCAATGACGTCAATATTTTTGTTATATGTCCTTTTTATTACTGCGAAAATATCTTTGTGCCTAAATAAAATTTTTAATTTTGTTTTCTACATTGATTTTTTATTGAAAAAGTTAAAGAATTATTTTTAATTTTGAAATATTCCCAACGATAACCCTGTTGAGTTCATCAATTACATAACAACTGTTATAACAATAAATTCCAATTAAGCGTGCGAGAGAATTGTTTGTCAGTGGAGTAGTTCGCGTTACTAATCATTATCTATTTCGTAATTACATGTAAAGCGCCGCTATCATAATGTTGTGATATTTTCCACTTATGTAAAAACCGTAAAGCTATCTTCTAGCATGACGTCCACACGATAACAGCGTCTTAATGAATTTATTATGCTTTGTATAATGACAGTAATGTGTAATGTCTGTTTGTGCGTGCGTCTTGGGCACGCAATCTTCGAGTGGTGCAGGGCTGCCCGGTTATCAGGCTGTTATCATTCCGCCGATTGTATAGGTAGTGCAAAAATGGTGTCACCCACTTTTCACATATTGAAGGTCGCTGATAATGTATTTTTATAATAATAATTTTTTTTAATCGTCAAATCGTTTCAACTATTGTGATCTCGGTGTCACGGACAAAAAGATAAACGCATCGCCTGACAATAATAACCGAAATTAATATTAACAAAATTATATAATTATTATTAAATCGTGTACCGAATGCAACTCTGTTTATGCTAATTAGGCGCGCGATAAGTGGTTGCAGTTTAAACAATTTAATTGGTTAAACGCGGAAATTCGTCAAATGGCGATTTAAAACATTGTTTATTTAAATGTAATAAATATAGCCGATAAGAGACATGGTTCAATTAATTCCATATTTCATGCCGAAACGAGGGGATTTTCGCATAAACTTAAGATGTAATGAAAGGCATAATCACAAAACACGATTAATTGGCATGACAACAACTTGTTTAAAAGTAAACAAAGTGTTTACTCGACAACATACTTCTAAACGCACACACTGCAATATAAAATATTTGGACAGGTTTAAAGCAGAGGAGTTGGGGCTAAAGAGAGCCAACACAATAAATTTGAGTTTATCGCTACTTTGTCTAGTCTTTTTCTCTGTAGACTGTACAAGTAATTAGTAGAGATACGGATTAATATTTTCCGCAGTTTTGATTAATGATCAGCTTAGAGTGAAGGCAAACACAGTCTGGGCGCTGGCTGTCGTCAAAACAAAACATAAATTGTTCATTTATGTTATATAAATTTTTAATATTTTTTTGAATTGTATTCTCGGGTTTATCAACGTAATACAAAATATGGATATAAACTAGTCGCAGCGGAGAAAAGCAGAGGCGGATTCAAAACTTCTCTTCTTCTTCTCCATCAACCCATATACGGCCACTACAGAGCACGGGTCTTCTCTACTATTGAGAAGGTTTAGGCCATAGTCCACCACGCTGGCCTAGTGCGGGTTGGCGGACTACATACCTAAAAAATTCCTAAGAACTTAATAGGTGTGCAGGTTTTATCACGATGTTTTCCTTCACCGTTAAAGCAAGTGATAATTATTCAATGTGAATACACACATAACTTCGAAAAGTCAGAGGTGTGTGCCTGGGGTTCGAACCCGCGACCGCCGAGATTCTCGACCGTGTGCCCAAACCTCGAGGCCATCACTGCTGTCAATCAATAACTTAAAAAGGAAACATAATATTTTGTCTAGATATTTTTTTGAGATTGATTGATGAGATTTGATGTCTTTTGAGATTATTATTAATATATAAAAATACGTTCCAATGTTGGACGAAGGCTTTAGGCTTTCAGTCCATCACTCTATTATTCTCCATTTTTTTGATAATTGGCTACAATTTAAGAAATAAAATATCAAACATTTATCATAAACGATTTTTTTTTAAGTTTCCATCTCCAGTAATTTCTTTTCGTTATTTATCTCGTGCGAGTACTTGATGACCGTCTTAATGAAACGAAGGGCTCAGCAGAAAATAAAATAAAAATGTATACCCTGGATATATTGCGAGCCGTTTGAGCCCAACTTTCTCTGGCAATTGTACTTGCGTTTGTTTTGATTTCTCGCGCTCGCCGCCGCGGCGCCGGCAGACGAATGATGACAACACGCTTTTTCATATTCGAGATCACGTAGATATTTACAATAAGTGGAACACTCACGAGTTTTGTCTAATTTCATTTTTTGCTTGTATAATTTTATATTTATAGGCCTAACTTGGAGACATATAAAAATGCACAACATTCGAAATTATTCAGATTTCACATGTTGCACCAATAGCCGAAAGAATATTTTTTCGAAAATATGGAATAAAATTTTGTAAAGTGAGTTTCTTTTAGAAAAAATGCTTTTGTGTATAAACTTTACAGCATTTTCAGCACGTCTCACCTAGTAATATTGATTGACAAAACACAAAACATCACGTACAACTGATTGTTTTTATTTCTATTTCCGTTATATATTTTAAGTCATTCACATAATATGACTCACTTGAAGACTCATCTTTGAAACAATAAGACTAGTTACATTCAGGGTATCATTGTACTTTAATTGAATATGAATTTATTTAATGAAAGTAGCCGGTTAAATTAATCCAAATTCGTATAATTTCTTTCCTTCTACGTGTTAGCCCTTATACGTCGCACTGCTGGGCATGGCTTCTCTGCAACTGAGGGGGATGATGCCTTAGTCCACCAAGACCTTTATGTAAAACGTATATGTACATATTAAAAATATATTTTCAGATTTCACCACAAGCTGAAGCACCTTAGAAGCTGGTTCTAGAATTTCTTGAAGAAACTGGTGGCTGTCTCTTCTATTATTTGAGTAGTGCAAAAAGCGAAAGTTCTGCAACTTTTGAAGAGGATAAATGACTTGAAACACAATAGATCGCTATGAAAACTAACTTCCCAGGTTACATTAGTGTCAAGGAGTAAATAATCGAGGATATGTAAACACTATGTCCATTGACGTACCGAGCGCATTGTAAGTACAAGGCAAGGTTTGCAAAAGAGAGCGATGACCCAATTCACACAAAATACAATGAGATAAATGTCATAGCATTATTTATTTGATTTTATTTTACATTTTATTCACCGCACAATTTTCTATATTAGACTTGTTTCAGTTTGATGGCGTTGAGATTCAGCGGACGAGAATGTTGGCGGTCGCAGGTACAATCCCCAGGCACTGGTTTTTCGAAGTTATGTGTGTATTCACAATGAATCATTACTTAATCATTACCTTAGAGTTCATCCGCCAACTGGCACTAAGCTAGCGTGGTGCTCTAACGCCTAAACCTAAGTTGTAGAGGACGCGCGTGTCCAGCAATGATGATATTGTCTTTTTTAGGCATATCATTTTCCTGAAAAAATAACAATTTTATATATTTCTTAATATTCTCCAAGTATTTAATTAGAAAAAAATAATCACGTGTCACATTTCTACATCTATATTTCAGGCAATCAAAATCGGCTTTGCAAGTGTTGTATCAAAAATATGATTAGGCTATTCAGCTATAAAGTGAGTCACGTTGATTTATGCGTGTTACAAAGAAAGCAGACGATGATTCATCGATCTTTAGACTTTATTATAGCCACTTTGTGTGCCTTTATCATTCAAATATCATAAATAGCTTCCGTGACTTTCTTCAATATAAACTACCTACTTATCAGACACTATTTTTTTTCAGTCCTTCGTTAAAAAAGATCCAGCTTGTTGCGTTTACTGAGAATAAATAAAGACTCCTTGCTAATTTCAAATAACCTGGCATTTGTTACTGGCTACAGTAATGCAGTGGCGATACTTCCATAGAATCCCAAAAGCCCACAGTTTTACATAATTCCAATTTGACATATAAATGTGAATACCTTTACATTATTATATTTATAAACTAGATGTTACACAATTAACGTTTAACGTCCTTTGTGACTTCTATGGAAGTATTTACGCCGGCAGATGTGCAATCCTTTAATGCCAACTTATTTTAATTTTTAAATTAGTTCAATTACTTTTATCAACTAGCTGCTCTTCGCAACGCCTTATACAATACTTTAAACTCATAATTAATACATTTTCCCCACTTATGTTATGTTTTTGCTACACTCCTACTGAATATAATGTGATACCGTAACTATAGCCTACTTCGATAAATGAGTTATCTAACATTTTTGAAATCGGTCCAGTTCCTAATATTAGTGCGTTCAAGCAAACACAAACAAACTCTTTACTTATAATATTACTATCACTGCAAGTAGGTATCTAAAACTTTAGTTTTTTCTAGGAAAGGATTACTAATTAATACCATTGCTGGGATTTTCTCATGAGACAAAAAACGTTACCATTCAAAACAATATTATCTCGGAATCTGTAGGGAATAAGCAGTAAACAAAAATTAAAATAATTATTTATAAACTAATAAAAATGCATGGCTATATCCATTAATTAAGATGACAAGTTTAAACTCGTCTCACATGTGTAGAATAAATTGTACTCATAAATATAACGAATACTTCTTATGAACCTTCAAAGTTAAAAATATCAGTAAGGAAATGAGATAATGTTATGTGATTACATTATTGGGGTCAATGAAAAAGGATTTATCAACTAATTCATAATCAGTTAATAGCACATAATTTTTTAAAACTCGAACAGTGTGTTATATTAATTTTAATGATACGTTAACTTTAACGGATTACATCAAACCGAAGTTATTACGTTGATAAAATGTGGATATTTATTGTCCGGATTATATTATTACTGGTATTGAGCAACACAATCTCCGGGTATTGTTGGTTGACTGGTTGCTGTTTGTTTTATACCCTTCATTGTTCAAATTACATCAGTCTCTCTTTCAGAAACTGTTTAACTTTACAATAAGAATACGCCTTGACATTTTTTTTTATTTTCGATTATAATTCTAAATTTAAATACAAATAATATTACAACAATAAGGAGGCAATAACAAAAAGTTTTATTTATTAAATAAATATTACCAGCATAGAGTTGACAATAGTAAAAATTCCTCGATAAAACAGTTACATAAGCCGAAGCGGCGCGGTCGCAAAACGCAATAGCATAATCTAATATTGTTGTTGATAGGAAATAACGAAATACGATAACTATGGTATCGCAATAAATCGCTGGTGTAACGATAAAAGGGACGGTCGTTGATCTCAGTGCAGCGTTCACAATACGTGACCGGTAAATTCATTGGTGCCCACAGACCTACTGAAATCAATGTGTCCAACTGAATTATCAATGTTACGTTATACAAACGCTTAAAACGGGAGCTCCAAAAAGCTGGTTTACTTTTATCAATAAATAAACATTGCGTGTTACGAGCCGAGCACTGGGCTCTTACAAACGCTGATTACACGGGCATCAATGAGACACGTATTATTTTAAAATTATACAGCGTGAATTACAGATTGTTTGCGTTGATTTTTTTACACGGTATTAATGATATCGTGACCTCATCTTGTTTGTGAAAAGGCGCCTCTGGTGTTTCAAGATGACACAAAATGATCGGGTCAATTACAATCTCTTGTAGATAAATTTGTGTAAAACTATTGTTTTGTACTGTAACATGTTATTTTTACGCTTCGTTGTGTAATATTTAAGTACGATGTTTTTATAATGGCTAGTGCCACTTTTATCAAAATAAAATAAAATACGTTTTCTGGGAAGTATAGGAATAATGATAAATGCAGATATTTATTGACTGCTACTAGAATTATGCATATTTCGTAAATTAGTTGATAGCTAATACATACATACCTTTATATGTTTTCGCCTCGTAGTATTTACATTAATAAAAGACTATACAAAAGTGGTTTATCAAAGCCTTGATTGTGTACAGTAGGATAGGAACAAACATGTAATAAAATACATACATGTAAGATCAATGGTCATAAATGTACTTCATTTATTATTATGAAGAAATGTTGATCATAAGAAATACAAAAAATAATAATTAGGAATCCCACGTAATTACTACTTAGGAAATAATAATCTTAAAAAAAGTTATTTACTTATAGTTCTTTGAATGCAATATAATCAATATATAATTAGTCATAACATTTTATATTAGTTGCAAGTAAAATATTGACGTTAACTTTATCTATTGTTACTGTACTTTAATTAGTTTTTAAAGCGAGCCTTTTTATGGCAAGGATATAGCCAAAATAAAGTACTAATAAACCTTGCTTGTTACACAATTTATTGAACGTCGTAGTGGCCATACAAAACTTCTAAAATAAATATAATAAAAGGGACATTATTGGACCGGAAGTAATCTCAAGATTCGAGAGAAATGTTGTCGAAATTCTTACGTTGATTTTTGTAAGACAATGTTATTTTGGACTTTGGTTCAGTCCACCATGGAACCACTTACTTTTGAATTGTTTCATTTTCTTTCGCATTTTTATAGTTTATGATGCATCTTAAAAGGATTATAAGAAAGATCGTCATCATCTTAAAATTATTAAGAAAAGATTACATAGGAAATGCATTTAGTTAGGGCTTTTGGTTACCATGGTGAAAATACAGGCATGATAATGCAGTTCAAAATGGTTACATCTGGCTTTACATAAATAATTAAATTCTGTCTCCAGACTAACTCAATTAATTGGATTCGGGCGTACAACTTCCCACCAACTTACGCCAAGACAAGTTAAACTAAGCCCGCGTCAGCTATGACGGAATTTAATCTATACTCTCTAAGTAACTTTGTCTGCCTGAGTCTACAATTACAAGTCTCAAGTTCTGGACAAAAATGGGAGATTTTTGTTATAGAGACCAAAATAATTTTAAGACATTGACTATTTTTACAAATCTGTGACCGGGCAGGTCTAGACTCACTCCCGTAATATTTATTTGTTCCGAAAAGAATGGTTGTACCTAAAGCTGTCGGAATAGAAGTGATTTATTCAGAATATTGTCGGGTTTTCATTAAGAAATTCTCATTCAGTATGGAGTCCGGAATATAATAAGACCGCTAAGCTCTCACGAATTAAGTCATAACTCAGAGATGACTTTGGTACTGCTATTTAGATGCTCATTAAGATATAAGAACATGAAAACTATTTCATTTACAATTACTACTATTAAAGGCCATTTGATATAAAACTGTGTTTGAAGGAGTAAATTAAATACGTCAGAGAAATAGCCGAGGAACCCTTACCGTATGTTCCCACGTCATGAGAAAGATTTTGTAAATAAAATATAAACAGTACCTCATAGTACCCAAATCGTGAATACTAGAAATTACAAGAGACGTCTCGGTTCCTGCCTGCCTGACGGACTGATCAATTCTAAACGTTTCGATAATTAATAAGCTATAGAAACCGTAGAGAATTTAGCATAAAAACAGTGGGTTTAATTCAATCAATAGAATCTATTATGGATATTGAACAATTGTATGTTATAATATGTTAATATTTAAAATATTCTCTTATATATGTATTCCCATGGTTGGGCCCTACTATTTTATTGGTCCGTTTCACTCCAACTAGGAAGTTTTACAATGCAGCTAGTTTTATTACTGCGATAAAAACGCTCCTATTCGTGTTTTCCTCAAGAAGTAAGAAATCCAACGGATGCACTGACATTGTGGCAACTATATGTATTTCTAACCATTTTACGAACCAAAGATCCCTTATATTTTTTCATAATCTGTACATTTTATTGTTCAAATTCTCTACATAGATTTACATATGCAAAACTTCTTTCACATGCAGGATTGCCCTAATAAATTTAAAAGATAAACTAACAAAGCAGTTGAGATTCCAGTTTGTAACAGTATTAGATTGAATTAGTAATTTGAGTAATATCCAGTCGTCGGTACATCTCTATGTGCTTTTCTTAGTTCATTCAAATGCCAAACGATAGGTACTGCACGTTTATAGTTGTGATCACATTACGTCAAATGAGCAAAAAAAAATTTAATAAAAAAAGATCTGAAGCATACTTCAAACAAAGTTGACATACTGATGATTGATTGTATCCAATTAAATGGGTCATTAACACTAGAAGTACCGACAAAGTGGTGGCACGTGGACGGGCATGGTACCGAGCAAGAGAAAAATATTAATTATAAATACATAGCAGGTAGTTTTTATTGGAAAAATAGCAAAAATATTAAAAACGTTATTAAATCGACTAAAAAATATCACGGAGATATTGGAAACGAGCATAATTAAATTTCTAATAAAAATTGGGATCATATTATTTTTTTTACGTAATATTTTTTTATTAATATTATCTTCGTCGTAATATTGTTTAATGTTGCCACTGCTACCACTTCTTAAAATACAAGGAATTTACGACTCATAAGGTTTTAAATGAGAATACGAATGCAGCTTTCTGGAATAATAATTCTCCATTAAGCTTCGTCGCAGTGGTGCAATTACGCCGTGTTTATACGACCTGCATAAAACTTTTAGCATAATTAAATTGAAACATGCACGTCGACACATACTTAAAAGAAAATATTGAGCGTGTTAGTTTATGTTGGCATTCTTATCTTGACAAAATTTAAGTAGATGTAAAAATATGTACACGGTAATTTCAAATTAAAATTGATTTATCAACAAAAATCCCTCTATTAATGTGTATTTTTATCTAGGGTAACCTTCTAACTATAGCTCGAATTATTCATTAAAAATCAATTGCCTGATAACGTAATATTCGAATTATAAAAAATGGATGTTATATGATAGGTCATTAATCATAATTATTTTAAATCCAATAGCAATAATAATACTTTTACATACCTTTCGACGCCTGTATCTCTAAAGGTGTATGTTCGATCCCTACACCGAAAAAATGTTGGTGTGATTATTAATTATTTCTTCCGTATGCCTGGGTGTTAGTGGAACCGAAAAGTCTCTTTTAGTTTCTAATACCCACGACACAAAACTTGTACCTTAGTATGGCGTCAGAACTATGCTTCTATTAATTATTTATTTATTGATACTCAGGCACGCCTATGACACCTTACAAAAACGCACTAGATACTTTTGGCCAACTCGACAAGTTGAACCCCAGACACACTTAACAGTTGACGCGAGACCAAAGAAGCAGCCGAGGCCAATAATGTTACCAATAATGTGTTTTTAAGTGAACATCTTTTCTTTAATCTAACGATCCAATGTCTATCGCATTCCGCTTTCTAGTAAAATCAACATCAATTAAGAAACCATTTACGACGAGGAAATATTGCACATAAATCATTTAGAAATGTTGTACGAGAATTTTCCGAGACATAAACAAGCGTGGCTCGCTAGCTCAGATAATATTTAAAGTGTTTGCACTTAGGGCAGTGTTAAGAGATCAATAACATTCGAGGCGAGGGATACTGAGTGCGCACTTAGCCTAGAACTGTGCACATTGTAGGTACACTGTCCAATATGCTCTGTTTATTTACGACCCTTGCAGTTTCAAGCATTATTTGCCGAGAGCTGAAGATTGGAACGGAAGTTGGTCTCTGTCAGGAGGCGGCAAGCATTTTGGAAGACGGCCAAAACACTCAACGTTAAAGCACGTTTCCACAATTGCCGAACTGTAAAGTATACTAGGCTGCAAATGTAGCAAAATGAAAAATACTTAACATTCGACAAGGGAAGCGGTTATTTCAGGGATTGCCGCCAAGTTGTGAATCAATATTTTGTATTTTACGTAATAACTATATTACATACATATTATACTCACGTACAAGTATTATATATACCAATGTATAATTCTTTAATAAAATGATTTTTTTATTTAAAAGCCGTTTATTATATTCTGCTTTTTAAAGAATGACATACATATTTTTCTAAGCGACTAATATGTTTTATATCAGTTAAGCGTAACTATTCCATTGCTATAATAATCCATAGTTACTTATGTTATGTTATAAAATGTATTTGACTACATTACCTAATCTTTTATCTTTGTTTAGTTTGACATGAAGTCGTCGATTAGTGCATTTAGTAATGTCTTATTAAAAAAACATTAAACTCGTTTCCTTCACTTTAGTTACGATTTGATTCTGGACAAATATTAGAAATCTGTGTTATTTCTCACATGTTTTTATTTTATGTTTTGCGACATTGATTTAGTAAATGTTTAATATCGCAAGAAAATCAACTAGTACAGACAATTGATCTCAAAAAGTCAAGTTTTAAAATGAATACTCATGCAAGTTTGCTATTGCCATACACCGCTAACCAATGAACCATAACAAACACAACAAGATAACTGTGTTATTAATAAATTAACCAAAATTCTATCTCACGTGTTGATCGAGTGGTAACCCACCTTGAAACTTACAATCGTTATTTAATTATGCAAAAACAAGTTTACGAATTGTCATAATGTACTTTGATTTGGGCTCGTTGTAATCAATGTTTCGTACCCAAAATGTTCTATACAATGTAAATCATGCGAATTTTAGAACAAAGCGAGGTCATACTCATGTTATTAAATAACAAGAAAAATCTCACGTTCTCTTACATTTTTTATTTACATTTTTACTTCTGCTACTGTTAGTAGTTATCGTCTGTAGTATTAAAAAAAATGTATTGAACCATGTATAACTATTAAACAAAAACCACCCTTACGTAAAATTTTAACGTAGTATATCTTTTGTAAACAAGTAAAACATTTACATAGATATAATCAAACAAAATAATGAAACCAATAAAGATACTTGCAACTTACAATACGATATACACTTATAAAGTTTGCAGCATTTAATAATGCAGACATATGGACAAGACAGTTTCCAACAATAACAAAGAAAAGATACTATCATACAAGACGTAGTACTGGTCTACTTTAGTATTACTTCTAAGGAAATAATGAAACATTTCAATATTAACAATTTCTAATGAATATGGCAAACTGTAGACGATAATTTTATTATGAAATGTAAATTTTAGACTTGTTTTTATGTACTTTATTTATAATTTCATAGTTTTTTTTTTTGTAAATAATCAGAATCTTTAAGGAAAGTGACAATTTTGTCAATGAAAACTATTAATTAAATCTGAATAAAATATGTATAATTATGTTGAAGAAATAAGGCTCAGTCGGAATATTTTCCTACGCAGTATTAGATAATATTTGAACTTTCAAATCAACTGTTTCCATTACATTTTCCTCATAGAATCTCATGTTTATGTAACCGAATGCTGTAATATTCCTAAATAATAAATCATAAGCTCGAACGCAGTGCGTATGCAAATTCTGGCTGAGTACTCATGTACTTGGCACATCGACGCCGTTATTCGTATAGTTGGATATTTTTATTTGTTTTTATTTAAAATTGCATTTATATCATCCATTTCAGGCAGAACGATAAAGAGCTTTAATGATTTTTAGCAAGAGTTTTTTTTACATACCCTAAAATTTCCATAGCGCGTCGGAGGCAGTACTTAAAAGGTATTTTGTGTGGTTGCATAATTTAAATATTGATATTTAAGTGTCGGCTAGAGGTCGAGCCGCGTAGAGTTCGCCCAAGGCTCTCGCTCGCGAGTCGATGACCTGCCGTCACCTTGCACCGCACCAACTTACGCAATTCATTAATCTTATCATCTGCATGCGCACCCGAGCGACCTCGGCGGCCCCTCTCACCCCTCGCCGAATTTCGTTGCCTACATTAGCATCAATACGTACACAATTATAAGGCCATCCCCAAAGTCAACGTTTAAAATTCGGAAGGTGTAAATCTACGACATTACACGTCGCACACACGGACTCGTGCTTTCGTACGCGAGAATTCTTCTATCGCGTCTTTATCTATCGATTTTATAATTTATTACTTGTGTTATGTTATGTGTACTTGTAGTCTTCTGCAATACTCGGATTTTATAATAATGAGGAAGATTAATTTATATTTTTAATTAGACAAGCTCTCCTAGATAAGTAATGTTTCCTAGAAATATTTTAATTATTCATTCAGCTTTGTCTGCTCATTATGGTGGGAAGTGATGGATAGTTTTCATTTTAATTCAGCAGTTATTTAAAGAGGTGGATTAAAAAAGTATTAAAATGAGATGCCTTATATTTAAGTCAGATTGTATATTGGTCAGGGATTTTCTCAAGATATGTGACGAGGATAATTCTTCGATTAAGTGTTGTTTGTTTGTTGCCAGGGTCCGTACCGTACGCTTATGACATAACTCATTGGAAAATAAATTACTCTCTAAAAGCATGCACTTTATGAAAATGATTCAGAATTAACGAAGTCTTTTCAAAAAATGCAAGTCAGTTCTTAAAATTATGCTGTCCAAATTATTTCAAACTGACGTAATATTTACACGAAGATGTCAATTGTTTAAAATTATACATAAACTATTTGCCAAATAAAGAACAGCTCATACTTGGAAATCATGTAGCAAACAGCTTCAGGGATTTTACACAAAACTTAGCTAATTGTATTTCATACACTTTAATATAAACGCGACGTGTTCGCTAAAATAATTGTGTACACGTCCCTGAAATTAACATCGTCGATATTTTTATTGCATGAGTAAATATGCCAAATGTCTGAATACGAGTACAACAATATTAACTAATTTATACTGCTTTATTATCTTTCTATATTACTTATATACATATATTTATAACAAATGATTGTACATTACATAACAATTTGGTGAGCGTCTTCATTCACAATCCAAGTTACAGTGCCATGGTAAAAAAATGTAAATGTTCTACGAGCGTGTGCTACGGGTTTCGTAGCGCACGAAGCTGTCCGAAAAGCGGCGGAGAGAGGAGCGGCCGCTGGGACGAGCCTGCGCGTGCGCCACCCTGCGCGTATTTATTCGCAAGGCCACGCCAGCGGCACGCCAGTGCGCAGACGTCAGTCGCACGCGATATACAATCACAGTGTTCTTGACATCGCACTGTCGCGATTTACGTTCCGCGCACGAATGTAACGTTTCGTTTATAACTAAACTCAACTAAGTTTTTATTTTGATTCCAATATAAACTGACATTTTAAAAATGATAACAATGCTATCAAATTCTAAAATATTGTGGGGGCTATGGCAAGTGTTTAACTACTGTGTGACGCGTACGTCGGTGCCGCTCCTGGTGGCGGCCGGCACAGCGCTGCTGGTGGCCCGGCTGCTGACGCTGGTCCAGGAGCTGCGCAAGCTGCCTCCAGGGCCCTGGGCGCCGCCCGTCGTCGGCTACCTGCCTTTCCTCGGCGTCCGACACAAGACCTTCCTAGAGCTGGCAAGAAACTACGGAGCACTCTTCTCTGCACGTCTCGGAAATCAGTTGACGGTCGTACTCAGTGACTACAAACTCATCAGAGAAGCGTTCCGCCGCGAAGAATTCACTGGGAGGCCAAACACTCCCTTGATGCATACTCTGGATGGTCTAGGTAAATATTTACATTTTTTATTTATATAATATGCCCCATCTTAGATTTTTTTGATAATTTCGTTAATAATTTTAAATTAAATTTTCGAAGAAATATACATACATTTAGTATAATATTTTTGATAATTTAGCCATAAAGTGAGAGTGCACATGTATATGTGGGCGTCGCGTGGTCTGCCGCCCCTCCCGCCGCAGCCGCCGCCCTCATGCGTAAAGGCCGTTGTTAACGCCTCCCTCGTTTCAGGCATCATCAACAGCGAAGGCCGTCTTTGGAAGAACCAGCGCCGTTTCTTGCACGACAAACTGCGAGAGTTCGGAGTTACTTATATGGGCAACGGCAAAAAAATCATGGAGGGAAGAATTAAGGTTAGTACAAAATTATGATTCATAAATATTTTTTATTATAAATTCAATACCATATTTGAAGTTGAAAACGACAGAGATATTGATAGAGGTTTTTTTCTCCAACAGAACGAAGTGTACGACTTAATATCAAACTTGCATCGTTCGAAAGGCGCTCCCATTGATATAAACCCTCTTCTGGCGTTGGGCGTGTCTAACGTTATCTGCGGCATTACCATGTCGGTGCGGTTTAGCCAGGGGGACGTCCGCTTTGAACGACTCAACTACTTGATCGAAGAGGGGATGAGACTTTTCGGCGAAGTCCACTACGGCGAATACATTCCATTGTACAACGTAAGTATTCATTTAATTTAAAAACTTAAAAATGTGATTTATTTATTAAAAAGCCTTTTTCATTTATTATAGATTAGAATATAGTTGGGTGTTCAAAATAAATAAGTATTGGTTTGTTTACAGTATCTTCCCGGAAAAGCCCAAGCTCAAGAAAAAGTCGCCAAGAACCGCGAAGAAATGTTCGCGTTTTACCAAACTTTGATTGATGAACATCGCGAAACTCTTGATATTAACAATGTGAGAGATCTCATTGATGTTTATTTAATCGAGATTGAAAAAGCCAAGCGTGAAGGCAGAGGAGGCGAATTGTTCGAGGGCCGTGATCATGGTAAGTTTCATAAATTAATTGAATAAATTGTAAAATTTATTTACCCAAATACAAAAATATTTATCAAAATTGAACCGGTGCTAAATACCATTATTTTATTTTAGAACTGCAATTGAAACAAATTCTGGGAGATCTGTTCTCGGCTGGTATGGAGACCATCAAATCATCACTCCTGTGGATGATTGTATTCATGTTGCGAAACCCTGATGTAAAGAAACAAGTTCAAGACGAACTTGATTCGGTCGTTGGCCGCGATAGATTGCCGTCGATCGAAGACATGACAAGTCTTCCCTACACCGAAACCACAATTCTGGAAACCCTCCGCATGTCCAGCATCGTGCCTTTGGCTACAACTCATTCACCTACTCGGTAAGTATTAATATCCAGCAAATGGCCAGAAAATATTTTGTAATTACACAATAAGCTAATTGCATTTTTTTTTGTTATTAGGGATGTACATCTAAATGGCTACAGAATCCCGGCCGGCTCTCAAGTCGTTCCCCTCATCAACTGCGTGCACATGGACCCCACCCTTTGGGATGAACCCAGCAAATTCAACCCCAGCAGATTCCTCGACGAGTCCGGTAAAATCAGGCGTCCAGAGTTCTTCATGCCTTTCGGCGTCGGTCGGCGAATGTGTTTGGGCGACGTTCTGGCTCGTAAGGAAATGTTCATGTTCTTCTCGTGCATGATGCATCAGTTCGACGTTGAAATGGTGGAAGGTGACGCGCCTCCGTCTCTCGAGGGTACCGTGGGTGCGACGATATCACCACAGGCATTCCGCGTACAGTTCCGACCGCGCGCGACGTTGCCGAGGATGGCTGCACCCCTCCCTGCTGACCACCCACATCTGCGCCACGTCGGCTCCCATTAATAGAGCTGCACTACAAAGTGCCTTGCTCCTTGACGCCACACTCCCACCAGTATCCAATGATCACTCGTTTTAGAGCGCATCAACGACCATTTATTTAATATTTAAGTTTTTATAAGTGACGACATCGCGCAAGCGATAGTCGAGGCTGTGCATAAAGTGTTCATTTAAATAGTAAACGAAAGATAAAACGTATAGAATATACCCAACGTTAATATTATGAAAATGATGTATGTCTGCAGTATTAGAATGTTGGATAGATTGTAGAACAATGGGATCTGAAAATAAACCTTGAGGACCATGTAATTTAGGGATTTATCGTGTAAGATCTAGTACCTATACCAAAATAAAATGCATGCTCTAGGTCATTATTTATTAGTAGGTATCACTTGCGAGAGTGCTGTATGTTGTGTGTGATCTCAAGCGTGTTGAGTTTTAGTTAAGATTATCTTTAAGTCATAAAAGTGTTCATGATAAGTGTAAGTTAAGATATGCCACCCAGGAGTATACATAACATTCCAGGTATCTTAGTAACCAGCAACTAGTCTAGAGCGAGCTTGTCGCTAATAGGAAATAAACAAATCGTAGAGTACTATAGTTTGAAGCTTCATCTTGTTGGCAACCAAGTTGCTTTGAACTGAACTTTCATTAAATAAGTCTGTGTAGAAGTCTGTAAGAAGGTCGATTTTTTATGACAAATTCTGTTAGAAGAACCATTAGTTAGTATTTACCTAAGCTTTTTACGTAATCCTTAATTTTAAAACAGATTTGTAATGTACGTATTTAGGTAGGGGATAAGCTCAGGCAGATGGAAAGAATTGTAATGTATAGTAGCCTGCATATCCCAATGATTGATAAAGTTGGTTAATTAAAAAAAAGAAAAGCATTGAAATATAATTTGTGAATATATATATATTTTGTTTGAATACTATTCCCTCTACACAAACAACCTAAAACTAAAGAAGAAATACACAAGCAACATAAATAATCTATTCCATAAAGATCTTAAGGATCTACACACTACACAGAAGCACTGCATACAATTTTGAAGTAAACTGAATTTGAAGTATTTCTTCACACTGGCTCACAAAAATATTCAACACGTGGCGGTGCTAGAGTGACTCCGACAGTTCCTTGCATTTCTTCATCAGAAGGAGGCTTGGATGCCAAGCGGACGCGTTTGCAACGGAACAAGCGTGCTATTAAACCGCTCGACAGCATCCGAGAAAGCTCATCTCCGGGACACATGCGTTTACCTAAAAATATACATTGATCAACAACATTTTATGCGAAAGCAGAAATGATAAACTGAGCTACTATGATTTACTGTAAAAGTAAAATAGACGGATTGATCTAAAGTCAGATAATCTCTAACCTTAGATAGCAAAACATGAAGCAATAGAATTAATACTGGCTGGTACGAATAAATATGTTTTCTTATCAACTTTATTCGGTTTGAGATTCAAAATTGATGCTGGCTGGTTTTAAAATTAAGAGAAAAAAGTATCTTAAAATTCTAGTGAACGTCGATATAATGTATACCTGTTTGAAAGGGTATGAACTCCTGCGGTTTCAACAAGCTACCGTCCGGCGCTAGGAACCTACTTGGTCTAAATACCTCCGGGTCTTCCCACACATCCGGATCCATGTGCAGGGCCCACTGCAGCGGTATTACCATAGCTCCTTTCGGTATTTTGTAATTGCCGAGATATGTATCCTGCAAGGGAGCTCTGAATCATCATAACGAAATAAGTGTAATCGAAGCCCAATCGTTTGACTCATTGTTTCTTCGTGTGAATGGCAAGGGTTAAATTGTGATACGTAGCAATTTAATACAAGCTCCGTGACCTTTCGTATCAATTGTATTCAAGAAGTTTTGAAAAGACTGTTTCGTATTAATATATGTAATTATCGTCGAAAGAGAAAGTACTTCCACTTCGATGAAATAAACAAGTTAATATAACAAAGTTGCAAACTAATAACTATATGTAGTTTAATAAGAGAGTCGTACCTTTCCTTAACTCTTGATTAATCTCATTACAGACCTACGTTAGTTCACTTTACTCCGCTTCGCTATTCATACGTCACATACATTTATTTTTCTTTTTCGACGTTCATTCTCTCGGAGTTTTTATTAACTTGTTATATTCAGTCAATAAAACGGTCGCAAATCATCGTTTTATTGCCGAGAATAAGAGCAAATAGCCCACGCGATTAATTTGCCCAGGCCTGTTGGTAACGATTAACAAGAATGATTCACATACTGGCTCGCAGTTCGCGCACCTTTTACTTATAGGTATAGTATGTTTTATGTTCCGATAAATGTCAGTGGCGAATCGAATTGTATAACCTACAGTTCGAGTCGTTTGAGGCTTGGCCAGTGTATAGAGAAATTCTTCAGTAATTTGTGTTTATAGAATGCGCTTAACGAACCGTCCGAAGGCCCAACTTTGCCAATCGATACAAGTTTTGGCACACGAAAACTTGGACGGCTGTGATGTACATAAGACATTGATATTTTTTTATGAGGTTTATCAAGCTTAATAGAGCGACATAATAAAATGATTATAATAATGCAACAAACGCTAATACGATTGTTCAAGTCTCATGCGGGAATTAAGAATTAAGTACCTGTACATTATAGGTACCTATTTAATCGGAGTATATTTATAAATTTAACTAATATTTAACATTTAAACTTATAATCCGAATATAAACATAACAGGTCTTAAAATACAGGAAATAACAAATATATTTTATGAAATATTTGAGTCCGCTTTGCAAGGAGTAGCACCTCGCAGTTAAAATTTAATGCATATACGAGTATTCAACTCCAGTATATGGAAAAGTACTATAACGTACGAGAATATAAAACGAACCTCCAAACATCCGTGAGGAATTCCGACGGGAACGATGGATCGTATTCGCTGAGTCTCATAAATAGCGGCCATTAAACGAGGCAATCTCGAGTTCTCCACTTCACACTCTTCTGGGTATTCCGAAAGTATCTCATTGCGAACGATTTCCTACAATAAACATTATTAAACACAACTAAAAGGGGCATCCATATTATCATCAATATAAGTAGGTATTTTATAATTGACCAACATAAAATTTTAACAAGCTATTAATCGAATTCAGATACGATATTTCCCAGCAACTCATCCGCTGCGTCACGAAGGCCGCCGAGAATTAATACTGTACAACTACATGTGCATTCAAGTATATCAAACAATGACATAATAATGTAAGTAATCTATCGCACCTGTTCATCAGGGTATAAAGCCATATATAGTAAGAACCAGGCAAGTGTGACTGAGGTGGTGTCCAGGCCGGCGCCAAACATATCGGCCAATAGAAAATGTAGTTGTTCGTCGGTCATATACTGCGCAGCTTCGTCGCCGGTCTCGAATCGTTTCTTTTGCTCCTCTAGGAAACTGTCTAGGATGCATTCCCCCTCAGTAGGTATGAGCGCTTTCGGATCGAAGATGTGTTCTGTGTTGGGCGCATGCTTGCTATACTTTATGCATTTAAGTTTTCCGTCTGGGTGTTCGTCGAATAGGTGTCTGTGCGGCAGATATTCCGCTCCCTCGGGCCTCTCCAGCCCGAGCATGTTACGACGTCTGGCTATAACGCTTGCATACAGAGTGTGAGTTTGCGCTTGACCGCGAACCAATATTTGAATTGTTTTTCTTATTGACGGCGAAAAGAACCTGGAATTACGTCTAAATTATCTCTCATTTTTTAAAGACTCAACAACACAATCATTAGTTTATGCGATATAATGTTTTCTATTAAGGATCGATTTGCTTGTTCGTATTATATTTAGAAGCTATGTGTATTTTAATATTACTTTAAATGGACCGCACTGCAATCGATGAAAGCTGAATGTTCAGCATTGAGCAGTCTTCCAAGAATTGGGGAAAAAACTATGAATAATAATTTAGAAACAAACTTTCATTATCTAATGTACCTCACAAAAGGAAGAAAATTAACAACACCCGCTACGCCCATCTCATGACAGCCCTCTTCTTGAATTTGTCTCATCCACTGCCACGTCTTGTCATCCGGAGGGAATTTATAGCCGAAGATAATTTCGTTGACAACATTCCCAAGTGAGTCAGTGAGCATATGTTGTAGATCTATCGGAGCTTCCGGTGATTTTTCTATATTCTTAAAAAAAACACACACACAAGAGTAATATATGAATTTACCCGCAAAACTTAGTAATTTGATTTGAACAGGGATTTGTATTACTAATTGCTAATATAGTTTATGTATGACTACTAGTCTAACACTTAAAATTCTTACGTCATAAACATCATAAACCACAAGAAACTTTTTTATCGCACCTGTTCATCGGGGTATAAAGCCATATATAATAAGAACTAACTAACTAACTTCAAACGATCAAAATATTTTTAACTGTACAAACATTTGTCTTGTTACGGGATCAAACTATCGCACGTATTACATACAAACTATACGCTAATTAATTGGTAGTTGACATAAAGTTAATTTACTTTGTAAAGTTCTATATAAATTTATACCGTTCCAATAAGTACCTACAATTAAGCATCTCAACTTTAAATTGAATTAGACTTACTCCAAGCAATTCGTAGACTCCATTTGCTATACGTTTTTCCAACTTGTCCCGCATCGCACTGTGTTTGCCCATACCATAACTTTTCAACCACGAAGTGACCAATTTTCTCTGATCCTTCCAAAGGCGACCCTCAGCGCAGATTATACCTAAATAGAAACATATATTGAGGTACTTTAATAGTTATACATATACGTTTAATTATAAGTATATTTTCCATACGATATGATCCGAATAAATAGAGCATGTAAGCGATATATCTATAATAAATGTATGGGATACGATTAACTGCAGTTTAGATTAACTTTGCTGATTGAATATGTAATTTTAACAGGTAATCGAGCTATGTTTTTCTACACATAATAATGACACGACATCGATAAGAAGTATTTTAAAAACAAGTATAGGTTGAGATTATTGAAAGAGTTGACATACAGCATGATTGCTGTATACGTATACACAAAACATATGTGTTAAAGATATACATTTCGACCTATGCATAGAATAAGGTTACTTATGACTATAACACCAAAGTACTTTTTATGTCGATAATAGAGTTAAAATTGTTTATATATTGCACTAGTGAAGTAATAATGATCATAAATTTTGTTGTTGTTTGAAGAACATAAAAAATTACCGATAATTTTGTGCCTAAATAAGTTTAAATTGCTGAGAAAGAGAAGTTGTGCAAAAGCACATATAACTTTATTCTGCGCATAGGTCGATATATGAAAAAGACAGTATGAAAATTAAATCGTAGCTACAGAGATGTAGTCAGCACTCAAATATAATTAAAAAGTAGATACGTGAAAAAAATATCAACGTGAGTTTTTATTGAAATAATGTCAAGTACTTTGCTCCCCTCAACAACTCTGTTAAGAGTTAGTGCTCAACGGCGTCTAGTACATTCACATACCAATTATATTTTTTGTGAAGAATACTACAGTATTTACGTATCTAAGTTTTTTATAGCACAAAATCTGTTTATCATTAAGAACCTTACTGGTAGGTGTCTCAGCTATCCAGATTAAAAAAGAATAAGGCTTTTTTTCCATATTCCGTTTTTCTCATCACTCCACTTACGTACATCGTGAAGTATGTCTCTTAAATAATTCATACTCAATACGCCTGAAGATCTCGGCGCATAAAATAACTTACCATTCCCATGCATAATTCCATGGGTCAGATACAGCGGGGCTCGGCCGGCGAAGTTTTCTTTGGCAAATGCGTCTCTTATTAATTTGTGATCAGACAACACAACAGCGTAAATATTCCCCATTTTCAGTCCGTACATCGGTCCATAGAGCTTAGATAACTTCGTCAGTGTAAGGTGAGGTTGCTTCGGGTCTAGGAAAGGCAAGTAACCTAGAATAGGCAAGCCCCATGGTCCAGGCGGTAAGTTTTGCCATTCTTTGATTTTCTTACAAATCCAAAATCCCGCGACGAATGTCATTAGCCATAAAAAGAAGAGATCCATCGTTTGCTAAAACAAATATTTGTATACCATGTAAGAATATAAATGATCATACGTAAAAACACATTATTCTTAATTAATTTATAAAATTCCCATAAAATCATCAAATAATACTTGTATGACCTAGATTGCAAAACTCGTAGTAATCAGTCGTACCGACCAGTTTCTAATTTTTCATTAAAATATAAAACATGTTACATTTAATACTAAAGTATTTAAATTCATGTAACTGATAAAAAATAATATAAAGACGTGCCAATACGTGACATAAATATTTTGAATTGTATCCAACACTTAAAAGATAAGGTATCGTTACAGCACAAACCGATTATAATATTATATTTCTTTAAAAACGTAAGGTTTAAAATTGGCGCCAATAACATTCGGAATACCACAAAGATATTTTAAATACTAAAAAAAAATCAGTTTATTTTTTTTATAGAAATAGCATCACCCATGTATTATTTTTAATATGAATGATAAAAATCATGCCATTATTAAAAAAAAAACCTAGAATAATAATAAACGTAACATTGTCATATAATGTCATATTTCTTTTAATGATAAACACAGTCGCGCCTATTACCATGATGTGAACGCATACGTAACTAGCAACACTATGGCGACGCGCAGGGCTACCAACCGAATGTAGCAAAAAACACGTCTAGCGTGACTCAATGAAAAAATCGCTGGAACGTAAAAGATAAGGTTATTTTTTTAGTATTTGTGAATAGAATAAATAATATTGCTACAGCTATTATGAAACTTACCTAAGGTAATCTCAAATTGTATTTAGTGGTTTCGGCAGCTGTGATGTCACAGCGTACATTGGCCTCCTAAATGGAGTGCACGAGGCGCCAACGCACCAGTTTATCGTATCTATTATCAACGGAGACCTCTGATCACGCGGCCAGCCGCCTGTCAACTGTTCTCCTTGAGCCTCAAATATCCCCGCTGGAAAACAAAAAAAATATTCAAATTTCATCTCAATACCTGATTTAAAATTCTATTATGTCGAATATTTCCAGAACTCCAGACTTTGCGTGCTCAAGAAACAACATTCAGTGGTTTGGTTATGCACATACACAATTCATCTTACTGCCTTTAAGATCTAAATATGTTTTATAACAAATAGGTGCAGAACAAAATTATATGGCAGCCTTCACATTTAGGTTAATATTGATTTTGAAAATGTTTGTCGGCATTCGAAGATAAGCGAACTTATCTAGTCAAAATTTTATTTTTATTCACAGTGATATTTTAAACTGGCTTTGATTATTTTGTCCGGTAATTTGTCATGTAGGTATCTTTATTTTATAATCTCAGCTGGGTACGTACATTTACTTTATGTCATTATATTTATTGCCGTTTATAATGTTAATATTATTACCAGCTAAGTACTATTTAGACATGTAAAAATCACGTTGAATTATCAAGAATATTTTTTGCTCTTCATAAGCCTAAAATTTTAACTTGTTATTTGTTTGTTCTCACGTTCAAGATTGATTTAATTATAGGCTTGGAGTTAATTTATTCACTGCTAACTACAAACTAGTTCTGATCAGCTCTCAAATAGTATTAAATATATAGCCCTTCATAAATTGTATGTGATTTACGTAAGCAACTGAGTAACATACAAATTTAAACTATGAATAAGTACTTACCTACCGTGTGTCTGCGATGATATTAAAAGGTTTTTGACATTACATTTGCAAAACATTCACAAACGCATTGTCATCAATGTATTACTTCATAATTTTCATAAAATAAATAAATGAACAACGCAAAATCAATGCATTTTTTAACTTAGGTATCTAAATTCTTTTACAGCAATATCCATTTATAATAAATAATAATTTTCAATTCCTTCCTCATAAGTAAGTTCGTTCGACTTGAATTGAATTTTCGGAATCACAATTTTGGTATTGTTTGGACGACTTGGACTTGTTTGGATTTTAAAGTTGTTCGCAGTAAAGTATCAACAATTATTAATAGTAAAACGTGATCAAACAAAAAATATAGTCGCTTATAAGGCACCTGAAATAAATCTTTATATCTCATTCGTACTATATATAAAAGTTCACATTCAAATTAAGTAAGAGAACAAATCGCATCGTATTGTCATCCTTTTTTACATCGGTTAATAATAATTGATCAAGCATTCTGGTTAGATGTAGACGAGTGTCGACCAGCGACATGACATCTTCCGGTACTTTAAGAATCATTATAATTAATTATACAGATACTCTGTATGGAATGCTGGTACATTGTATTCATTATGATAATTATAGCAGCTTCGATCAGCAATTCATTTATCTATCGCTATAAATAATAGGTTATAGAATGAAAATGACATCTACGAATAGGTCCTGATATTCATAATATTTTGTGTGTCATTTAAAGTCTCTATGAAAGTTATATTAATGCGACACTAAAAATTGAGCCTTATACGGTATATAAAAATCATGTAGATCAATAATGTAATCATCATAATAGAATCAATGAGTTGAGTAAACTATGCATAGGTAATTTAAACACATAATATAGATAACTAAAAATATCTAAGTGTGTTAGAAAATTGAACTTCTAAATAAACCCAACGATTTGTTTAATGTGCAGTGGAGCACAAGGTAAATTAGTTTGGACCTTCACACAATTTGATTGTTTAAAAGTATTTTTTACAAGAATAGATATGTATAGACAAAAGAGTGAGGCTGCTGGGAGCGCGAGACGGCCGGGCGAGGTCGCGCGCACTCGCGGGCGCAGGCGGGCGGCGCGAAGAGTGAAGGCCGGTCAGCGGCCGAGCTCTTATCGGACCAATCATAACGATCAATTCGCTTAGTATCGACTAATATAAGCATTAGCTTGACCACGTGCCACTGATTTTATTAATTACGAGGCGCAATTACGCTCACAAACACATACGCGTGACACGCTCACACAAATCGCCCCAGCAAGGCGCCAGTGGAAAATTATGTAAACTATGAGAGCTCCAATTGATTTTAATGTTGTTCATATGAAACAATAACTCCTACATTGAATGCCAGAGAAATATATTTTTTGCATTGTCATTTATAAATTCTGCGAATTAGACTAACACTATTATTTATGTAAGCGTAAGAATGCACCGATAATATTATGCCATGGCACACCAATGTGGCCTAACACGATTGCCTAAAGAATGCACTACTCTCGTTGCCATATTGTTCGACGCGTCAATTAATAATGGTTCTTCGATTGCACTTTGAACAATAACAATGGCGAATGCGTAACCATTGTCTTCATCAAAATAACTGTTCCATTCATTTGTTACGGACACATTATAATGCATTCAATTGGGAATTGTAATTGTAAGCATGCAGATTTTTTTTATATCTCTTAACTATACAAAAGGCAACTTGTTAAAGATCTTGTTGAAGATTTTATCATAAAGATGTAATACATTCTTAAAGATTTCTTAAAATTGATGCAATAAGCAAACAGTAATTTCATGGCGATCAGAGATGTTTTACATCCATAGAGTTTTATCAAAAAGTTAAAAGACACTAGAATTGTATTCACGCCGGTCACACGGGATTGCGGTACAAACGATCCAGCTCGACCACAGCACTGCATCAAGAAGGACTGACATGAAATAACTTCATCTCATTTCTGTCATGAATTTTATTGCTGGTTGTAGCCTCCGTCCCAAAAGTATCACGGATTCCGAGGTTAGACTTTTTAGGATTTATTTAGGATAGAGGGAGTCAATGTGGTTTTCCACTACTAGACTCCGTGTGGACAGTTCATACACTGCAATTATCACGAAGTAGTCCATCCACTTTGTCCCGCCTGTATGTAAATCAAGAAAAAGGAAGAATGGTGAATAAGCAATTTAGTTAAATGAATTATCGTTTATCACTAAACCGTATAACCTGTTTAATTCATGAGCAAAACGAACTATAAAATATCGCTACATGTGGAACTTTGTCAAAGAATCGTCTGATTTTATTACAATGAAATATCAATCCTCCACTTTATAAATAGGATTTACAAGGCATATGTACATGCACCAGTGAGCTGCAAGATAAGTTTTGTCACCCACGCCAAGTTTTATGAATAATTTCTTGAGAGACCATGGGCGTAAGTTGGCGGTCAACTATAAAACGAGAGACCGGGGATTCAATTCCTGATGCGAGAAAATTTATGAAGTACAAGATTTTAAATTCGTTACTGATATTTTTTGTCATACTTAGGATAATTCAGTTATGACGATGACACTATTTTTGTTTAATATACATGCTAAATATAAAATCGCGAGTATCAAAATATGTGAGACGCCTTCTAACCCACGATATTTAAAGATAGGATTTCTTGTAGACCACCTAAATATTTTCCTTAGCGTGAGCCATGAATGTGATCTCTAGGTTCGCAGGCCGCTTAGCTTAGATTAGCCTTTTCGGAATTGTTTGAATACTTGATGGTCGGTATTCTCCTACAGGTAGATCTTGAAGAGTATGAGTGTTTTTTTCCATTCTCATTCAACCACCGTACAGTTATTCAGTGGCTGGTGTTACTGACACAATGCAAGGTTAACATGAGGTGGACGCCCGCGCAACTGGCTACATAGCATTCAAAAGGACATTTACGTTTATCGAGTAGAACGAATCAAACAGGACATGGCAGAAACCGAAATCCGTTTCCAAGCGCCCAACACTCAAGAATAGGTTTTTTATGATGCCCTGTAGGTATTTCCTACATTATTATTAAAATTAATATCTGCAGTGACGCGTGTTGGACCTTGAAAGTGAATTTTTTGCTCGTTGCAATGTACAAGTTTGTTTTTCTCAACTTGAAACCGTATCACGTGCGCGGCTGGTGCTAGTATCTTAGCGCTACATTACCGCTAATCAATAAAAAATTAACGAGTTTCACGTTGTGCCCTTACAATATGTGCCTCACAAATGAGCCCATAATGTCAATAACTTCATCGCACCGGGCGGTGTACATTCAATATTAAGTCAATGGGACTCTAATGAGATACTCATTGACAAGAGCGCAAAGCCAGATCTCAATCAACGCAAGACTTGGTTCTCTTTTACTTTTAAAGGGATATGTCGGACGAATGAGCTGCCGACGTCGTCCTACCGCTCGCTAGTCTTTACGAGCTATATTATTTTGTTGTTTTATGTGTCCTGTATACCTGTAAATACCGTCTAGAGTCCTGCATCCCGTGCATACGTCTTCCTTCCTTTATTTTTATTTTGTGCGAAAAAGGTAGTCGACCAGTCCCAGCATCTAAAGTTAATGTATGCGAGGCTTTTTACCCCTTAGCAGGTGTTGCACAATAGCCGAGAAATTATTCGAATATCGAACTCTCATTATCGTACTATTTATAGCGCTCCTCTCGTTTCCAGGATTCTTATGTCTTTAAATAAACTTTGTTATTAACGCAACGGTGTTTCAACTTTATTTATTTGCTGGCTTGTTAAAGTTATCTCCCAATTTTACTCTGCGAGAACAGAATTACGCACGTTGAAATGCTTGTTGATTTTGTACAAGCCGGCTGCAGGTCGCTGCGTTTAAAAGGTTGTTGTGAAATCATTTGTGTTTGTTTTTGGGAACAAACAATAATCTCGCAATGCGTGAACGTTAATTGGCGAGTAGTGTGACCCAGAGAGCGGCAGGAGGGCGCAGCTCCGAGCCGGCGGGCGCAGGCTTGCCCGCGCCACCTCACCAGCACGCCCAGCGGCCCATCGGTGTCCTTGCATTCTTTGAGAATGGTACCGGTTCAATGACCCTTGACAATGTGAAGGGACCAACATTGTTCTTGCCTTAAAACGCTATGGTAAGTTTACGTAATGGAACCGATCGCCAGGGTCGAGACCGTTTGATGGTCACTAGCACCAATTCAACCTTCGATTCAAACTTCGTGTGATCTTTGATTGTTCGCTTTCAGAGACCGTCGCGGCCGCAATGTTTAAAAAAACAGTAGCATAGTACAATAACCCGCACAGTACGTACCCATTAATGAAGGGATAACTCAGTACGTAGCACGTCATACAAGCCTCATTGTGTGAATAAATATTCAAGTATTGAGGTCAGATCTCATGCACTGTTTATATACCGGCCAAGCGTTGTGATGCTAAAACAATAAGGTGTAATATTTGGGCAGTAAAATATACATTGCAAGCAATTATTCTTGTCAATATTTCGTCTTCAAGCATGGGGTTATACGACATGCAAATAGATCTCGACAGATGTAACATGGCTTTCTGAAACTTATGTTTGACTTATAATGATCATTTTGAAATTAGTCAACAGAGCTCGCGTAATTATTACTTAAAGCAGCCCGCTATATAGTAAAGATATTTGAAAGATAAAGTGTTTGGCTTCTAACCCTTTAATCAAATTATGCTGATTTTATCGATTGATTAATAAAATAAGGTGCGTCCAGCAATGCTACAAGAAGCCAATAGTTTACCTACAATAGTACATATAGGTAACTGTTTGACAAGATTTTTGCCCAATTTAAATAAAACTCCCAGCAGCACACTAGTCACAGTTCTGACCCCCAATTAAGATACAACTATTTAGTCGTGGGTATCAAAATACGAGAGACTTTTCGATATCACAAACATCCATCTGAAATAAATATTTGTGGATCACACAAATTTTTGCTTCGGATCGGGGATCGAGCCCGTGGCATTGGCGAATTGTTCCATGTAGTAGGTACACAAATCCCAACAATAAAGAACATTATGAATTACAGCTTTATTTATTGCTAGTAGAACACATAATTTCACTTAACGCTGTTTCTCACAAAAATAATTAATAAAAGAGACATTATCGTAAGTCGAGTTTCTATTTACCTTACTCATGTTTACGTAAGCTAAGATTCATTCAGATGTGAATCCAGTCCTGGGTGTAAATGACACGCTTCCGAAGGCAAAAGAGTAATAAAATCCTAACTTAATATGCTAGGAAGGGAATATTAATTTGATTTCAAGTTGTACCTAACGCATACAAACTTAATTGCATCGCGGGTGTCGTTGACCGCTGGCGTCAGCTGTTTTTATTGCACTTAAATTACGAGTACATGTAAACATAACTTCACGCCTGTATTCCCCGTAGAGGTAGGCGGAAATGTATCTCTACACCCAAAATTTCTCTGGTAGCTATGTAACATTTGTTTTTCCAGATGCTCACCATGGATCACGCTTAGTCCCTGTATAAGAAAAAAAAATGAAAAATTGTAATTTTTTTTCCTAAATAATCTTTTTGTTATCTACAAGACTGTGTGTTCCATGCAAAGCGAATACTTGCGTTTAACCATAAAATCAGCCCACCAGTTAACCTGGGTCGAGAGTCACTCCCACGATCTTCCTGTGACAAATACTTGGGATTCCACATTGACCGCAGGCTGACCTGGAAAGTCCTCATAAAGAAAAAGCGTAACGAAACGAACTCTCGCTTGAGAATCCAATACTGACTCTTAAGAAGAGAGTTCGCTTTGAACAACAGTTTTCAGGTACACTGTATAATGCCACCCTGTCCGATTTAATAATAAAATATATTAAAATATATACAAGTCAATAACGCCATTAACTGCCAGCTAGCTAACTGTGCAAGTGGTCTCAGGTTTGTTCGCCAGGTCGGATTTGGGAATCGGTCGGTTGAGTTTTTATTAGAAAATTTGGAATTGTAGCCAAAAATTATACTAAGAGCGCCCACTATTGCGTAAGATCAAAACACAATTAGAGAAAAATGGGTGCAGAAATGTACCTCTGCTAAACCAAAGCGAAATGTAAGCGTTAATGCGAATGTATCATGTACCTATTTATCTCAATAATGCACATTATAAAACAACAAAAATGACTTGTATTGTTCGATAAATGTTACGCGCAATACATCGGATTAAACCAATTTCAATCGCTCTTAACAATGGTTATCACGCAAACATTTGATATGAAAACCGAACCAATGACCTTTACAGACTCTGTTGACATTAAGTGCATATTAAGTACGTAATTGTTTATCCAGTATTAGATTTGCAAAGTGTGCAATATAGGGCGCTGATTTATCGTTGTTTAATTAATTTGGCAAATAATTTTAAGTGAATAAACACGGTTCAACTATCGGTCATTTAAATGAGGTAAAATAAAACAATGTGATCTAATATACGAGTAAATAAACAAATAATTAGTAATATCTAGTTTATTACACTTCCGTCATTTTGGTATATGACATATTACGTGCAAATTCGTAATGAATTATCACGTTGTTTAACCGTGACGAAATTAATATGAAATACAATTATGTAGAAGTGTTTTTCGTGTGGTAAATCACCAGAATTAGTTTAGACTGTGTTACAAGTAGGCCCGCTCGACACAGGTAGTTCTATTGTTTTAAAAAGCGTCGACGTAAAGCTATAATTTTGCGATAAACAGAGATGTTAGTTCAGGCGACCCGGCCATTTGTATTGCTGCCCAACAATGATAAAGCCACGTCTACTACTTACAATTATTATTCCTAAAAAAAGAGATCGATCATACGTCAACTCAATGGCAGTACACTTTATCAATACTCAGATCTTTAGGTGCACTTTTTTATAAGTGTAATACAATGTTTTTTGAACAAATGTATATATAACAATGTGTTTTTTTAAAGAGATGTTATCTTTTGTCAAGGGCACCAAGAAATTCAAATAACATTATGTTCTACAAATACACAAATTTAATGAAAAAAAAACATATTATAAAGATTTGGGACTATCAAACAGAGAATAACTTGTATAAGAGTCATATTCACCTCTACTTGGCCAATATTTGATCAGTGCAATTTTTAAGGTTGTTTCTCATTTCGTATTATCAATGGAGGGTATCAATTTTATTTAAAGTAAGCAACAGACGTCATTGCCTGCTACTGCCATCAGCATTGCCTAAAGTTAAACGAAGAACACATGTTTTTTAACAAATATTAACTTGCCCCAATTTTTCTTACGGAAACGAAAACTTTGACGTAAGTTAATGCTTTTCAAATAATCCTTGTACACTGTATAAATAACATACGTCTTTGTTTTTAACGTACGTAAACTCACGCCTGTGTTCACGGAAGGGTAGGCAATGTACAATTGTTCATTCATTACACAACGCCTACATTTCACTATATGTCTGTACATACTGAAAGCCAGCCCAAAAATCTTGATATCAAGATCGCCGGACGCATACTAGTGCTGATGATTTAAAGCAAACTGTATTCTCAACTCTGGCTTATTCGAAATTTGAAAATTTGTCATTCAGTTTCTATAACTGTCGACATAAGACAATATATCTTTGTATGAGGTCAGAACTGACTATTCGACCGTTGGGTGTATTTATAATAATGGAATATTAAGGACAACATCCTCAACTTAAAAAATGGATAATACGAATTTAATTAAAAATACAAAGAATAATATAAGAGTACAAATAATAACCAAAATATACGCAATGAATAAAGAGGATTATACTTAGCGCTCGTATCCTTAATGCACTCGCATTTAAATATGTCTCACCTTGCTTTATTTATAGCTGAGATATGTATCAACGCATTCGGCGACATTAACATTATCTTGTAATCAGGTGTAAAAAAATAAATGAAGATCGTGTTAATAATCGCATTTGGTAGTAAGCAGTTGTTTGTTTATTTGTAATGTTTTGGGTCCTGTTTGTAACTCGTTGAAATAGTTTTGATATACCTATGCAGGAATCTTTCTTGGAGCACATCATATTAGCTATATATTAGGGTGTCCCAGCTTAGTAGGGCGATTTTTTTTTCTCGAAATTAGATACGCATACCCTCTATATTTTTTCTAATTGACCCTAATAACTCAAATACGAAATATTATCGAAATTGGATAGCGGTAACCCGTGCCGACTTGATGGCAAAGTTTTAAGAAAAAAATTGTATGGTCATTGTAGAGCACATATAAAAACTTAATTTTTATTTTCAAAATTATATCCTATTTCACCGGTATTATATATTTATTACTTAAACAGGAATATTTGTGATATTTTAATCTTAAAGTTTTCTTTTTACTGTTAGGATAAATCACAGGAAAAATTGCTTTAGTTTCCCTTTAAAGGTGACTTTTTCACGAAAATTTTGTATCAGTATAACTGCAATTTGCAGTATCACTAGCGACTTTTAGTGTCATTATTTATTTCTTAACTGCTTGAAAAGAAGTATAACTAGTCTGTGAAGTAAGCAACTCATTGAGAAAAGTGTCACAATTTTTAAAACGATTGAAGAAAAGTAAGACTAGTTTTTGATCGAAATAAAGTCGTTTATGTCTTTCTAAAAAAGTAAATCACGCAGATATCTTTCCAGGGGATATGAATTGATGGATCCTCTTTAGTTAAGCTTTAAAATATTATCATTTTTGGTTCCTGTTCTCCATCATAGTGATATGGAGACAAGACAGCTACTTCATGAACCAAAGACCAAAAATGCTGAAAAATATTCTGTATAGTCATTTCTGAGTTACAGTTTCCCAGGGTTTCAAAGTATTAAGCAAACATAAGTCGTGGTAAGGTGCCGTCACTGATAAGATACAATGCATCCAAGCCTTAACATGGTATATAGCGATGCATATCTAGATGTCTAATAGTGCGACTTTTTATTAGTAATTTACAATTAAAAAATAAGTTACGACATTTTTAATCAATTAATTGCTTCGACCATCATGGTGTCTGGTACATAGAACTTGGAGATCGAATAGTCAATTTTCTTTCTGTATCACCACCAAAGAATATGATTATAGCTATAATTGTTAATTCTTGATAGCCAACCCTTAAATTTCCTTCATAATTCTGTCCGGTAAAACAATGTATATCTATTTGTATAACTATATCTATTATCTAGATTTATTTTTATCAATTAAAGGGCACTGGCGTGTGCAATATACAAAAAGTAGTCCAAGCTTGTAACAAACTCTTGACGACACTGTACGAACATATCTTGCGATTTTGCCGCATTATTTGTTGATCTCTTCAGAGTCGGTATAAGGCAACTTATTTCTTAAAATTAGTTTATTAAAGCTTAAATAGGCATATAAGCCCTTTAACAAAAAATAATTAATCTCGAATAGTTAGATTTGCGATTTACAAAATTCAATTTTACTTCACGAATTTTATTAAACAGAACTGCCAATATTTGCTCTTTGCAGAGAAGTTTTAAGCCGTTATTTTAATGTTTTGAACCCCCCTATTAAAATTTGCCTTTAAAATCTTAATCTGACATATTGATAAAACAAAAAGAGGCGTTTACCAATACAATAAACAAGCAACCACGAAACTTCCATGCGAATATTGCGACGCGCCGAAGTTCATACAAAGTATGTAAGTACTGAAACACATAAATGCAAGTCGGCACGGGTTGCAGTGGTCCTAAGTTCATGAAATTTTATTTATGAGTGTTTTAACACCATTAGAAAATAATTAGAGGGTATGCGTTGACAAAAAAAGATTTTGATTTTTTTGGGACACCCTACTATATATGTACTTTAGTTCCCCTCAAGCTTGTATATCGTTTATGTTTCATTTACTTGTATAATGTACAGAAAAGTGTATTGATTAAATATATAATAAAGGCAAAATGAGTGAAGTACAATTAATACACACAAAGTGTTATTAGGTGTTTTACATTGGGATATTAAACAGTACAAAGCCTTAAAGTATGGCCCAAAAATAGTTTCAGCCCCTCATCATCATCATCCACTTGCCCTTTTCCCAAGTCTATTTGGGGTCGGCGCAGCATGTTTTTTCCTTCCAACTATCTCTGTCAGCCGTCATGTCTTCAGTCACCCCTTTCTCTTTCATATCACCTCTCACGCATTCCATCCATCTTTTCTTTGGCCTTCCTCTGCTAGCCCATCCTTCGACACTCATACTCAGCCCCTATTAGTTGGGATTGTTTCAACCAGGCGAACTGTGAGTGCAGAAATGCGACTCTACCAACCCCGCCTTTTCCAATTAAAACAAGATCAGGGCATAAATTAATGATTCCCTGCTGACACGGAAATTGACTAGAGGAATATTTGTTACAATATAATATAGAATAGATCCTGATCGCCTTAATTGTGGTCAATGCCCTTCATAGATGTATCTTTATTCCTTTGTCCATCTTCAGAACAAACAAACTAGGAACATATGTAGGTACATTTTCTCGTATTTTTTGAGAAACTGAAATATTTATCAAACTAAGTTTCACTTCAATGTGATCACATCAATGAAACGAAACCTTAAAACTCTTCAAAAATAGGTGAAATTGAAATATTTTTTTATAATTAAATGTGTTTTTTAGCAATCTAAAATAACTATAGGGAAAGAAAAACTATGGTTGTATTTATAAATGTAAATGTTGTATTTACTTCAGAAAGTGACAAAAAACATCGTGAGGAAACCTACACGTATAAAAGTTTCAAGAAATTTCGTAGGCGCGTAGACCGGTCAACCTGCATTAGTCCAGCGTGGTGGACAAAAATCTAAACTTTAATAGTAGAGGAGGGCCGTGCCCAGCTGTGGTATATGGACTGATGATGAAAGTTGATGTTGATAAACTAAATAATAATCCGTATCGTCTTATTATCGGTAAAAATTGTTACGCCTGTGCGTAAACATTAAGGTACTAGTGATTAAGCACCAATTACAAAACCAATTATTGGATGTAACAAATAAAAAAATCCAATAAACGATGACCAAATTAAATACATATTAATAGTAATCGCCTCACTATCGGTCAAAGCCCTTCTAGCCTCTATTCGTATACCTTTGTTCAACTGTACGCGACCAATCTCGGTACATGTAAATATCGGCAACGACGACGAATAAGGATTTTTTGCGCCTACAGTAATAAAAAGAAATCATAATTCTTATAAAATAGACTTTATTGTAAAAGAGATTTTTTTGTAACTTTTAGGACTAAATTACTAGACGATAGACAAATCCTGCCATCCCGGTATATACCAGTAGGACAAAAAAATTACTCAGGATAGGATTTAATCAAATTATTCTAATCTAAGTCCTATTTACCACCTTTTCTACATGTTCACCTTTGTCACCTCCATGGCGCAGGTTACCTAGGCACCAGCTTGCGAAACGAGTGGCCGCGGGTTAGACCCCTGCACGAGGCAAATAATTGTGTAATCCACAAATATTTGTTTCGGGCCTGGGGGTTTGTGAGAGCGAAAAGTCTCTCGTAGTTTCTGATGCCCTGACACAGTACATGTATCTTAGTGTTCGGTCAGAACTGTATGTGAGTGTTGGACGTATTTTATTTTTACACTTTGTATATTATCATCGTCATAATAATAATTTAGTATTTACAGTATTAATGTGGTATGCGAAGTTACTATTGACAAATCGCGGAAATTAAACTCGTGGTTCAGGGCTCGTGGCATCTAAGTGACATTTGGAATCACCTCTCTAATGGGCAGAGACAATAGGTACGTGAAACTCACGGCATATCAGTAGGAGCTATTGCCTAAAAAGGTAAATACCGACATTAATAATCCTTATTCATTGTGGAAGTAATATTAATTTGAAATTTAGAAATTCTATAATAATGATTATGAAGAAAAATGTTATGTTGCTTATTCTTTAAAAAAACGTTACATTTCGTGTTGCGTGAAACGGCAATAGTTAAAAATTGACAAATCAAAAGCGTATTTGAATGAAGAATATTTTGATCTTGGCTTTGATTTTAACTTTGAATAAAAAATCCTATATTTAATACCTACATGTTGTAGAGTATTACTATGAATTTCCATCAGGAAATTCTCAGAAGCCAGACGGAGCCCAAAAATATAAAATCGACTCGATTGTAGTACGAGAAGTTTGTACACAGCTGTCAAAATTAAGGTTTTTAAATGCACGTCTGCCCAGCCCTTAGGAAATACGAGCTGGAATGTCGGTGCGTGAGTAAATACAAAGCCTGAACGTCTTTATATAAGCAATAAATAGCCACACCTAAAAAAAAATATACCATAATATCCATTAATAGTCGTACAAAGGACTCCACCAAACTATAAACAAAATATCGAAGACTGGATTTTTTTCTTCATGCAAGCTTAAAGCATTGTGAGCTTGTAGTGTCAAGGCAATTCCATGTGGAGAATGCTCAGGTATGCAGTCTTCTTTACGACGTTTACTTTAAAGTCAAATTTTCAAAGTCCGAGATTGAAATCTGCAACTGCCTAGAGCGATTATTTGTATAAAAACAAAAAAAAACATAGAACATGAGCATGTTGATCAAAGAATGTTTTATAGATATAATAATTAAAATGATATTGAAATAAATTTAAACTATTTAGTTTTCAAATAGAGTATAATCGATAACAAAATACATATTTTTACAACCATACCGTAGATCCTTAAGGATTAATTACATTTAAACACTTGTAATTGCGAAAACTTCAACTATAAAATAAACTATCTGTACCTAGATTTATAGATATTTTTTGTATTATAAAAAAGAGGTCGATGAGAATCACGGTTAGAGCGATGCACAACATTCCAACTTTTATTTTTGACATGTTGATTATCGTACGGAACCGTGCATATACTTCTCAAACATGTTTCATTCATGTTTACAAACAAAGAGATCAACGCTCGCCAAGTAGGTTAACACAGCAGCGCGGCGGCGCACCGACTCGCGCTCGCGGCCCATGTTGCGCGGGTCGTGGTCTCACAAACACTACTACTACACCAACTTACCTACACCGGGAACACGACACTACACAACTATACAAAAATGATAATCAATGCATCAAAAAAAATCAAAATTAGGCCTATTAAAAATTCTTCAAATTTCAAGACGAACAATTCCTATTAGTTAACTACTGACGCCCCGACTGAACCTATTTTCAAACAATTTGTTATCGTAAACATGTTATCAATTTATTATTACAGTTCAATCTAATATTGCATTAGGACATCACAAAATAGATAATGCACTATTTTAATGTCATAACAAAACAATAATTCGGTTCAAAGCTGTAGAACTGTGACATCATGCGCTTGCGCAGGAGAAATCGTTACAATGCCCTCTCACAAATGCGCCGGAAGAAAGTTCCTAACGATTTGCATAGCGTTCAGCGAGCGACGACAAGCGACCGCGCGGCGATCCCGCGCTCGCGATGGCCCACATAGACATGCTTCATAGTTTATTGTTGCGGACCTATTTCCGTGGGTGCACGAGCACGAGCAGCGCCGAGCCCGCGAGCGACACACTTCGCTCACTCCGAAAGTTTCACCGATAGAGAAACTTACAATATCTAATAGCACCGACATCCGCCTATGCAGATTTCCAGAGCAAACCTCCACAGTGACGTTGACCTAAATATGAACTTTACAAAGCCATCATAACTAATGGAGAGCGGATTATTTAGAACGGCGATTATAGGTCCAGCGACGCTTTCGTTTCAGGCGACAATGAACTTGCACGGTGCAGACGAGAGACGAGAGTAAATATCTAACTGCGCGTCACAAAAACTGATGAATGTGGAGTCAATAACAATGTTAATTCGTTTTCATTTCCAATGGTAAGCAACGAGAAAAACTTGCACTGGTGTTACGTTAGAAAGCGCTGAGCATTTCACCATAAAACCTAGAAAGTGTACATAAGAAGAAAGTGAAGAAGTAGGGGAAAAATGCAAGTGCATGGTGTGGCGGGAACACACGCCGCCGCCAAACAATACCCGCTCCCAATCTCCGGAGCCAGGCGGATCGCCATCACTTTTTCCCCGTAGATGAAACGGTTGCATTCGCTTGCACACGTTTCTCAATACACGTTTGCCTAGTTCTTGTATCGATGCACTTATTTTTACTTTCTTTTCCGTTCGCTCTTATTCGTTTGTTCCACCGCGCGCATCCACACTATCATAGCTAGATATAGTAGATATGCAGACTGTCTGAATGAAAATAAAAACAAGCGCTTTCGTGTTCTATTGTGGAACAATAACACTACTCTCTAGTTTTCGATTGCTTGCACATCCCAATAACTTTTACCTGCTTTTGTTTACAAGCCAATACACTCAGAATAACGTCAGATGTTCAACGTACAATTATTTATTTATGTATTTATTTATCTTTTTTATACAATTATGTGTAAAGGTCGACTCTAATGCCTAAGGCATTCTCTAACAGTCAGCATTTGGGTGATGTAGAGATAAAAAATAGTAAAATAATTATAATCAGTGTTACACACCTATATGTTTGTACTACTTTATCATAAAAAATAACATTTTAATGCTATTTTTTATGCTAATTTTCGTATCACAAGGAAATGATGCTATCACAAAGGCTAGTTTGTACTCGTAGGTGAACCAGGAAATTCCTTTTAAAAGCGTGTCATTTCGGACATGACTAAGAGATAGTACCTGCACCAACTTAACATGAGGTACCTACTTATCATGGGTACCGTCAATTTATCGTCCTCAATACGTCTATTGTGTTTAAATGGCTCGGCTAGTCAACGGTTTTTCTACTAAAACTTAACGCCTACTTCCATGGCCGCAGTATAAAAGGGACATTTTAAAGTTCGACTTAATTAAATTTATGTTTTAAGAGTATTGAATCGATTGTGCCTATCTACTGAGTGTATATGGAAGGCCAAGAATGAATTCTAAAAATTATATTTGTTCACTTTAAGATTCGTTAAAATCTATGTTAAGTTACACTGTCGGTGCCAACATTGAGTGGCAAGCGCATTCTTTAATGCAAAAACTAAAATACGAATAGCCCTTCTAAAAACTTTCACCGCTTACTAATGGTCAATATTTTTTTACAGTAAAAACATTTGGAAGTAGTTTATCTATTTCTTTGTCGCTTCATGTGTTTACTAACAAGGAAAAATAGAAAAATAATACACACGAGTACGTGCAGTTGATTAAACTCCGCAGTTTAAAATAGCGAATTAATTACTTTTCTTACGAGCATTCTCGTCTGAAAGTGAAAATCAAATATTTTGCACACATATCCCGCACTCGGCTGCGCGTATGCGTAGATCGTCACGCTCGAGCTACACATGCCACTGCGGATGGGCAACTTGCTAGATTTTTTTTCCATTAGCGATCCCGACTCTATGACGAATATAGGTAGCTATTAGAAGAGAACGAACATCGAACATTCTACTATTAGTTGATACTTTAATGACAGTTTCTTGTGTCAGTTCCGTCGAATAGTTCGGATGGTCACACGCAAGCGGTATGCGCGAGAGAAAATACAAAAATGTATACTAAGTAAAATACATCGGGCGGTGCGTCATGCGTAAACCGCATCGCGGGGCGTCGTCGTCGGGTGCACGTAAGCCAGTGGGAAAGCTGACACCGCGATGTCGAGAGAAAGAGTGTGAAGGAGAGAGATGAGCATTTCACCGCGTGGGGTCAACGCGCTCGCTATACTGTCGCTGATTATGCCCCAATTGCTGAATGTGGGTCTAGGCCGGCGTTCGTCGACCCGCATGGCACACTTACTGCGCCCGCGCACGACCGTAGTGCTTTCACGCCCCACGCGGAGGTGGGGAGTACTGCACGGAAAGCTGAGAAAAGTTCAACTCTGTACATGGGCGGGCACTCCGACTATACTGTTTCTATTTTATGGCACCGCTTGATTAGCGAACATTTCTCGTATATTTACGCCGATTACAATCACTTCGACTTACAGAAATTTATTTCGCTTGAACAGTTAAGGCAAAATATAAGTACGAGTAACAATCAAGTACCTCTTACATTTATTCGTCTACTAATTCCCATGAAACGTAATAAGATAACCGCTATAATTCAAAACAATGATATGTCTTGAGAGCATTACATTAATTAACACCACACCGCATCGCCTTGTAAGTTGTAACACAATGTACTCGAAACTGTAACAATCTTCTACGGTGTTTTGGGGTCGTAACCTTTAATTATAATTGTTCACATTAAATAAAACAACGGAACATATTTGGGTTGCTTAAGCATCTTGAAGGTAAGGTGAGAAGTCATTTAAAAATCGTGTCTATGAGATACGCACTATGATACACAATAAAAATAAGAACGCATTCGTGACAAGCGTGCGACAGGGTATATCGTTTAACAAATGACAAATGATACGTGTGTCAGCTGACATTTATCTTTGCCATACCCTTTTAGCATACAATAAATTACAAACTATGCCTTAGAATAAAAACACAAAAAAATATGTAACAATTATAATAGTATATTCTACTTAATCAGTGTCTTTTAGGGATCTATGTTCCCTTTAAATTTACGAAGTCTAGATAGGCATAAGATTTAAGCCCTATATTAAAGGTTATCTATCGCAGCAGTATCTAGAGATCTTTAACGACGATATCGCCGCTCATTGTGCGAGTAATTTTGTTAGTTTTCATATAAATCTATAGATACGGGGTTGGGACTTGGGATATACAATATTAACATTTAAAATCTTAATGAGGTTATTACATACATCGAATTAAATTTACAAAAATTTACAGGTATAAATCATCAAAAATCATTTAAACGTTTATTGTTAAGGAGGGTAAAAACGATCGCTTTGAACAAAAGTACGGGTCTTTCAGAAATAGGCCTAAATGTCTCCTAAACAAAATTTTGGAATGCTTAATCAAAAGTCGGTCTGTAAAACGAGTGCTTAGTCTTAAAATGCTGAAATTTTTATTCTCTTGAATATTTTTTTCACGTTAAAATATCATTACACATATGCAATTTACTTTTAATGGCGACATGATAAAACCTGTTTCTGTATATTTTTTCCAAATATATTGCTTTATAATAAGATATTTTGTTGTTGAAAATTGAAATATTGGGTATGGTGCATTTTAAATATACATATTTTTAAATCTTCGTAAAGACACACAACAGCTATGTTGCAGTAAATTATCACAAACAAATAAAAATACATATGTGAAAGTGGTCTAATTCGCATACATTAGCATCTATATTCACTGATAAAAGTTTATGAAATGTAATTGAATTCACACAAAATACAATATTTCGTTTCACACCAAACACGCTGCAGTCAGTAGTCACACAAGATGCTTGTTTAGTACAATTATCCGCATTTTACTTTTACCGCGGCATTTTAGCCTCATTACTTCATTTCATATACGAAAACATGTCAATGGACGAATAACCTTGGCGAAAGCTGGTGTTGAGTGAAATCAATTTGTTCTAACAGCAACTATATTCTTAATAATTAATTAATATTTAAATGAGTGCTATTACTATTTGATTGGTTGAGCTATAGTTAATCCCATCTTAGTTTATTTCCGAGTATTAAAGTGCAGTTGACTAGAGGTTCTAGGTAGAAAGTAAAGTTGTGAATTATATTCCCTTAGTATTCTTAGCATATCGACGTTCATTACTGAACATAGGCCTCCTCAAGTAGGCGCCAACCATCCCGGTCTTGAGAAGTCCTCATCCATTTGTAACCCGCTACCTTTTTTTAAGTCGTCGGACCATCTTTTTGCAGGACGCCCCATACTACGTAAACTTTATCCTTATGACATGCTGTTGGTATTGATCTGAGCACTACTCAGAATAGTTTCTCGTGATGACATATTGCCTAAGGCATTTTGGTGCAGGTGGTTCAGAATCTTGTCTTAATCATTGGGTGTATTTAATTTAATAAATATTGTTTGTACTTATGTATTTCTTATGAATTGTGACGTAAGGAGCAACGAGACATAAAATAGTTATGATACATTCTTTAATGTCAAAATTATAGTAATAAATTAATATTATTGCTTAGTTACATTCAAACGAGACTACAGAATTTATCGCAATTTGTTTTCTTTCCCACACGGACTTCTTCCAAACATCTGTTTAAAATACCACTGAACAAACTATAATAAGTTGATGCAAATCTTGCACCCACATACCTACACAAATACAACTTTCAAAAATCAATCATAATCATACTTTGATCTATGTACATTGTACATTGTACAGTCAGTATATAATACAGCCGAATGATTACCACTAATGTTTTTTGTAGTTTAACGTTCGTTTTAGGCAACAGGGCGGAGTTATTAACCCAACAATACGTATGACATTGATCCTTATGGGAATGTGGCTCAATTAAGCGCAGTGGGCCAACGAATGCTGCTAATGAATAACTATACATTACGCGATAGGCGGTTGCTCGTTAACTGAGTGGAGGGAACAAGGTTGGGTGAACTAGAGCAAGGTCACAATGGGCGAAGTCTCAGAGTGATAGCGTGACCTCTGCAGACATTATCGCCTACAGATCATAAACGTGCGTCTAAGCTGTATATTTATACAGTCTCACATTGTTTACTCATATTGAACATAATTAGCACTGGGGGTATACCAGCTTTCCGCGTTTGCTGAGAAATCTTATGACATTTGTGATTTCGTGCTTTGGTAAGAGGTGGAAGTTTTCGTAGTTTGTGCGTAGGCAAAATTCAAAGTTATTAATTTACATTGTCTTCGTGTTAGTTATAATTTTTTATTTTGTCTCGACAGAACTACTAAGTAAATGCATCAAAATATGTGTTATTCTTTAGCAAGTTTGGATTTATTCAGTAAGAAACGAATGTTTGTATTTAAGAGACCACGGCTTTTGCATTGAAATGTAACGTAATTTTAGCACAAACTAATTTGTTTTATTTTTAGTTAATTTTATGGCCATATTTATAGGAAGCTTTAGGTTTTTCCGAACGGTAAATGTCTAAATTTATTATTATATTTAGCTATTTTGGCATACCACCTAGCGGTGTTATTTGTATGTAAATGCCGACTTTAGACAATCATGACTTTTGAAATTCGGTGACTTATTAACGGCCTGTCGACTTCTTGCCTTGAGCTACCCTTACGGAACTTTGGGGAAGGCGCATAAAGGTAGATTGGTGTTGCTGATCTTCCAATTCAGTGCATCGAGCAATTGTCCGATTAGCTAAGTTGGGTCCCTAACCAAAATAATTCGCTTGCATACCGACTAAAAACTTTCGATGTTCATCATTATAAAGAAGTAATAAAATTGCGATTACTAAACCCCCGATAGAAACGCCTCTCTGGTTTTGTCTTTCACCGTTTAAACACCTTTTTTTTAATACTAGCATGGGAACTATGTAGAAGTTCGAGATTGTAGATGTTATGCTATCCACACAGCCTTAATCGAATTCAGTCATAGTAGATTTTTCGTGGGATAGTAATACGACCCCTTTTGATTCCTAATTCGCTGTCTAATAGGTAGATTAGACCTACGACGAACTCTACCACTTGTAAAACTGTCGTGATAATTACGCACTGTTTTAATAAGCAAATTCAAAACGGTACAAGTTCGTAATTAAATTTAGTTTTATATCGAAGACAAGTTTTCTGATTTTTATTAATTTATACGATAAAAGATCTAATGTTAATTAAAACAGGAAATAGACGGTTAATATTTACGCAGCTGGAACCAGTTTGAATGAAATGTGGGTTTAATAAAAAAAAACTTTACATTATGCTTACATGAATGCAGCGTTGAATATAATGAAGTGCTCCTCTGCGTGTCATTTTTTACCGAATTAATTAGTCTACAAACAAAACACATACACATCGGCGTATGGAAGTCACGTTTTTCATTCAGAGCGGTTTCTGTGATTAAGTATGCTATTTATTATTCCCGTAACTGCGAACGTTAAAGAGTGAATTCGAAAATACAACCATTACAATTGTTATGCCACATTGAGGCGGTTATGAATGTTTTTTCTGCAAACTTGTACTCATTGTTAAAGTTTTCGGAAGAGTAATCACAATCATAGCGTCGGCAAACGATTTTGCGCTCGACTAGAAATCAATGAATGAACTAGATAATGAGTAAAAGTCACATATTTTGTACTTGATATCTATCTCTATCAGTTGGCTAAATCTCTCATTCTTGAACAAATAATTTATATCTGCTATACATCTCATTTCTAGCATTACATCTTTATTTATGCGATACTTTTGTGTAGGTAATAAAAAAACGACTATTTGCTTCAATCAATCCCTTCGATGTTAAGCTGCGAGTACTGAAATGTTTCACTGAAGTGAAAGCTTAGGGCCATTACTACTTTAATTCAACTAATATTGTAATGCTTATAGGTCAGTATTATATCTAGTTGGTAATTCCGTCGCTTCAAGGCGATGTTAAGTCGCTTTTGTAGATGGGAAGTTGTTTAGTGTCTGTGATTTTTACACATACATGTCAATCCATTAGCCTTAATTATTATAAACCATTAACAGCTTCTAGGCTTCGAGCGAAAATTAGAATAGGAACATTAACAACCGATAATGGAAATTGATAGGTTGTGATCTCTTATGGTAAATGTATGTACCTATAAGTTACACAAAAACACAGACTAATAATAAATAATAATGTGCAGTCAATAACCTTTTACAGTATTGACGGCTATACTAGTATTATTATTCTTGAATCTTCCGTTGAAAAAATCTCGATAAAAGGGCAGAGTCCGGAAAATAAAAATGTTAGCAGAGAAACATACCGGTGCTTATTATTTTGTCGATGTATGAGGATTGAGGATATACCTTTATGAATAAATTAAAACTACATGATATGCCACACACTTGTTCCGATTGCAATCCTATAAGGAAAAATATCGCAAGAAATCTAGCACGTTGGGAATTAATAACAGCACGGTGCAATTTGCGTCCCATGTAGGTTATAAATTTTGCCGATATTCGTAGAACCGATGCAATTATTTCCAAGCCTTCCCTTTAAAACTTTGTAGCGTTCATCCCTCGGCAAGGGGAAATTCCCAATCGAAATTTCTAGGCAAGTAAAAATAAGAGAAACGTCATAAGTAAACTTGTATGTTTTAAGATGCTTATCCTTATTTATATCCACCTCTAGACTCCCTTTTGTGTAGTGAGCGCGTTTATAAATTTAATCTGACATGCAAAATAATAAATTATTTCTTATCATGGGGATCAATTCAAGTTAGATACATCCGCGAATGTAACTTCTGTAAACCAGGGCCAATAATATTGACACTTATAAAGCTCAGCGGTCGCTACGAAATCCTAAGTTGTTCTATTCAGTAATATAATAAATTAGAAAGGAAATAGATAGGAGGAAAATTATGACATAAAATTTTATAATTTCACGTGTTTTCGAAATAAGGATTTGTATTTAGTTTTCCTCGGTTACGATAGTTTTGTATACGCAAGTTTTTAGATTACGCAAGCTGTAAAACGTCAGAGACGTGATTTTACCCTGAAATCAACACGCAGGTCGTTTTTTGTCATCCACTACGGTTTATACTTATAAATACCGAATTTTCAAACATGTGCAAGTCCCACTACTGGGTAAGAACCTCATGTTAAAAATGCTAGGCGTAAGTCCACCACATTGACATAATGCGGGTTGTGTAACTCTCTTCCCTTTTGAGTTATTCAAAACCTACAACCAATTCTTTATTCAAATAATGACTACATTCTATTTTTGAATTTAAAAAAGTCAAAAAGTTTTAATGTCATTCTTAAACGAATCATTGAGTCTTCAATCTAGCTGGTAATCACACGTAAATAAAAAAAAGGACAAGGCAACAGATGAACAGCCGAATAAAAACCCTAACCTTCGCTGTCATGGTTATTGATGGCCACTTTGACCAGTCACAATTAAACGCCCCTTCAAACGAAGCAGGTGTATAAAAACAAAACTTCTTGGAAGCAATGAGACGTTTTGAGAACTCCGAGAACTGTAAGACGTGTCGCGTAGTGATGTCATTGAAGTATTTAAATATAAGGGCTGTTTTGTAAAGAGATAATCGACTCAAAACCGTTATTCTAAAGGTTCATAATACCTAAATGCCTTATTGATAAGCTCGAGTCTTCTCTATGCTTGTGGAAGGTTAGACTATGCAATATTTAGACGTCTTTCATATTCTATGATTTGATTAAATCGCGACTTCCCATTTAGTGTTGCCGATATAGCAACATACAACTGAGCTATCGTTCATTCGCCATACAATTATGCAAGTGTATCGTTTTGATTAAATATTCTTTGGTACATTAATCCCAGTTAGCTCTTATGGTCGTTAATAATATAACCATTATTTTAGTCTAATAAGAGGGCATGTCTAAAAGTTTTAATATTCCTCCATAAGTCCATAATTTTGTATGTTTTCTGTAGTAGTTCGTATAAAAATATGTGACTGAAAATCGGAAGTATAGGATTACTTGGCAAAGAGGTTTGACCTTTTCAACTTTATCGATAGATGGATTCACTTAAGGTCAATTTATTGCTATAATATTAGCCATTCGTAGGGTTTCTGAAGTAGCTTTATAACTGCCGCCAATGTCAAAAGATTAAATGTTACCTTTCGATTATAATCAGCGTGACTCAGGGTTACAGGAAGTTAAATCATCTGAACTATTATTACAGATACGCAAGATAATATAAATACGCAAATAAATTAACATAATTCATATTAATTATTCCTTAATTTTATTTAGATACTTTACATTTAATTACCAGAACACGTCTTTAATAACGTGAGAAATATCAACAAAAAAGTAACATTATACAATAGATGAGACTAAGGTTGAGACCTTCGAATAAGTATAAAATACTTGTGGCAGAAGGGATCGGTCTTCTATGTCTTAAAGTCACTTTAACATAGGAAAACTAAACAATCACAAGTCAAACTATAAACTATTTCAAAAGACATCTTAAGCATTCATAAACATACTAGAACTAGTATAAAACGTGTGTGAATAATTTATGAATTAAACAGCCCTCTTTGTATAAAATGATTTGTAAACAAATAAATCCATCCGGCGCATACATGACCTGGGACATTAATATAAAACGTGCGATAAATAGCAATTTAATTGTTGCCGCGAACCGCTGCTAATTACTCGTAATAACATAACGTGATAGTGACGTCACTTCTCGGGAACTTGCACAAGGCGTCAGGTTCATACTGAATTAGTTTAGCGTCAGGCGCAGGGAACAAAAAACTGGTAACAAATGACGATCATTTTTCATTCAACCCTCGGATCTGCGGCTACGTCATACGCATGACTCACGGATATTTTTATCGACGCTTCTCAGACCCTCGGTATAAATAGAAGCTGTGTGTTGCCCATAAATATTGAAACATTTTTACCATTTCCCTCAGACTATTACTCGTAAACAGGTCGATACCAAGCAGTGTCTCGTGATGAGAGCGGAATAGGCTAATACACTTTTTTACGATACTTCTAAGTCATTTTGAATGAGGGTAAATTGCCATAAGGTTTAACTGTAAAAGAAAATGTTAACCTAAAGCTTTTTTGCAAAAACATTTAAAAATATATGGCTTATGCTTAAGAGAACCTGCATAAAGTTAAACAAATATAATAGTTTTTCCCATGTACGAGTATAAACACAAAAATAATAAGGCCAAACGGGAATATTAAGAAAGTAAGGAAAGCAGTGATGGCCTCGAGGTTTAGGCGCGCGGTCGAGAATCTCGGCGGTCGCGGGTTCGAACCCCAGGCGCACACCTCTGACTTTTCGAAGTAATGTGTGTATTCAAATTGAATTATCACTTGCTTTAACGGTGAAGGAAAACATCGTGATGAAACCTGCACACCTAAAAGTTCTTAGGAATTTCTTAGGTGTGTAGTCCGCCAACCCGCACTAGGCCAGCGTGGTGGACTATGGCCTAAACCCTCTCAATGGTAGAGGAGACCCGTGCTCAGCAGTGGGCGTATATGGGTTGATGAAGAAGAAGAAGAAAGAAAATTAAAATAGATGTAAATTACTGAATCCAACTATTAAAGCCTAAATACTATCCAGTATTTGTTATTGGTTTACTTAATAAGAATGAATCGTACACGAAGCGAATCATGGTTATACAAAGCAACCTCCGTCTACAATTTAAGAAAGTACATCGAAAAGCTTTCAAGAGCGGCAAAACTAAACCGAACATGGTTCTGGAAACTACGAGCGAAGGCAGAAAGCGTTATCTCCCCACGCAACGGAAAAGTCGGAAAAGTTAAGCCAGTCGGCGTCACCTCTCCCATCCGGTGAATTTACCCATATATTACATGAATCCCGCTCATTTTCCCTCTGGTAGTGGCTTGTTAAATTTGTGGTGTTGGAAAGCACTGGCGGGCGCCGGCGTGCGTGCGATGTACTCGCGAGCACGTTTCGCGTGGAAACTGTGCCGCGTCGCGCCTTCTCTCAGTAAAAGTACTTTCTTCTAGCCGCTTTCGGAAACTCGTCTAGAACAAATTTCCTCGCTATAACCTTGTACTATGTGACATAAGGTGTTTGCGGTCGCGCACACTATAATTAGACTCGGTGACGTTTGTAGCCGTTCTGAGAACCAATCGATACAGTAAGCCGTGTCGTACATGCAGCTTATACTTAAGACTTGCGTATTTCCCTGTTCGAGGATAATAGTAATGAGTGATGCAACTGTAGGGATTTTTCGTATCGCCCGTTAAATATAGTCAGCCCTAATAAATGTGAAGGTAATAACCGATAATTGCGCGATAATTTTAACACAGCCTAGTTAGATAAGACTTATTACCTATAATACCTCTATCATCTTATTCATAGATTTGAAAAAAATAGACTTAAAATAATAAATTCTATGACAAAATACCTAACAAACAATTTCTTTGTTTTGTTTTTCTCTCCTTCATCCTATTACAGTTCAACATTCTTTGTTTCCTTTAGCAATTTCAGGTTTGAAATTTAGTAGTCTGGGTAAAATCGATTCTGGCGTCGGGTTTCACCCCTTGCATCCGTTGACTGTTAAAGCGGTGTCTTTGTTCTCTGTCGGTGATACATTTCTGGATATCTTTTTTAAATATTTTAATCTTTTGTATTAGACAATGCAAAGAATAGTCTTAATTGCTTTGTGATTAGATATTAAACTATTTCGTGAATATAAGAAGTGTTTACTAGAATTTCATATTTGTAGAATACATTATAAAAATAATTCTCGAAGATATTGTACCTAGTGGTTAGAGTTATGCCCTTATACGATCGCTCTCACCGGAATTCAGAATTTGAAATATTATTGTCACTATTTCATATTTGGTTGAGGATTTGCCACAGAGCAGCACAAATAACAAAATACATTAAATTTTCTATTATAGGACTAAAAGTTATTATTATGTAAGGTCATGAAAAACTTCAACTGTAGAAATTTCATCATTAAAATTTTCGCTTGTATGTGCTGGGCTTCGTTCAGTAATTTTATACCTTTAATGCTCATGAACAATTTTCAAGGCATACGAAAGGTTTCTGTATTGTCTCCACATCCTTTAAAAACAACAACTTAAGTAGCGTCTTTCGATAGCACAATAAAGCTATGAATTTAACTTGGTTTTTGAATAACTATGATATGAAATCAAACTTTATCAAACTAATTTCGAACTTAAATCAGCCAATTTGAGTTTGTATATCGTGAAATTGTTTTCAATTTTGGCATTAATAATTGCTTGGGTGAATATTACGAATTTAGTGTACAATTATTTGCGTTAGGTATTTGTTGGATTATTTGTAAAATAATTTATGGCAAGTTTAAATGGGTACTATAATAATTTATTTTTACATTGAAATACAATGTTAACCTTAGGTGATATGAAAGAACAAATCACAACGGCTAGTAATATTTTGATTTTTCAGATTTATGTGATATAACATCTCAAGAAATACACAAAAACAAATAAAATTAGTTAATTTCTAGGCAACTTTGTACCTCAGACCCAATCTAAGTTCTATAATGAAAAACTGCAACTCATGTCAAATATTACGAATGAAACAATGACTGCGTCGTCGCATCGCTGAATTTTTAATGTCAGTCTAGTCTTCATTATACTGTTGTGTTGCATAGAGAGTTGGTAGCCCTATTCCTTCCCCTTTTCCGTTCTTTGTCCATCACCCCATCCACTTGGTAAAACCCACAATTACCTACCGCCCTCATGGAAATATTAATGGATGACAGTTATTACTTGGTTGTAGGTGAACAGGTTCTTATTTATCGGTCTTATAATACTAATAATGATTTATCACGATTTAACAGTCATGATCTTCAGTATATGTACGTCTCATTGCTAGGTACGGGTCTCTCTAGTTTTAGACCTTAGTTTACCATGTTGGCTTGTGCGGGTTAACGGACTAAACTAAATTTTAGTTTTCCTTGCGATATTTTCCTTCACCATTACAGTAAGTAATAATTCAATGAGTTTTGACTCGAACCCCGCCTAAACCTCGATCACCACGATAGTAAAATATAACATTTGAGGAAATCTAAACATTTAAGAATACTTCGCAAGATATTTCTTGCAATAAACTATCATGGCAGGCTAAAGTCTAAAATGTTCAAACATTTAAAAAATCTATGTTTAAAATGAGACCCGTATGCGCTTACATACATTTAATAATAGCTCATCATAACAAACGACGTTGAATTTTTGCAATCCTGATATGCACTTTCATGTCAGACACAAAAGACTGAAGCCCACATAGTTCCCAAAGTTCATACAACACATCAATCTGCTTGACATTTCGATTTGTAAATAGTTTACGAAACATCCTATTCTTTGTTCTCTGTCCTATGCTCTGTTGCATCACGATTATAAGAAATAATTTGATGGAACGCTTATAGAGTCTAATGTGATCTGACAAAAACTTAGTTAGCTCAACCCTTTCGTCTGGATAAATTTCTCCTTTTTGGCGACCTTAAAACTTAGGTTTTGCAAAAAGCCTTAAAGACATAAACCCAAAATAACTGAAATGCCTCATGTTTAAAGTCTAGGAACGTACTTTTTTCTTATTGTTTTAAACCGTTATTCGACCCGTTATTCGAAATGCCATAAAAAGGTTGTCTCGGAAATTTGACATTTTTATGTGTCTGGGATCCTGGACAAAGAGTCGTTCAGCTGCTTCGAGGAGCAATAAAGAGGTTTTCTTTATTTCCGCCGATCCTTTGGACACGCACGTGTGGAAATAGGTCGGTTGGTACCCGGTTCCTGCAAGCTCATAACTTACCTTCATTATAGTATTTGCAACAACCGACTGAGAACTCACAGCGAAATATTTTTAGCTTGCAATATTGTTAGAGAAGTACATAAAGCGCTCATCTGTTGATATCATATAAAATTTCTTTTATGTTATAAAGTATTTAATATCAAAATGAAGCCAAATAATGAGAAAATAATTCATGATATTTTCGAATAACCTAATGAATATACGCATGATCATGTAGTAAAAAACAGCAGTTATAAAAATTCTAAACTAACAAGATTTCCAACTAAGGAAGGAATAACAAAAGACCTTTTGTGCCCCTTTTCTCTCTCAAGTTTATATGCTTCAAGCGATTAGGTATTTTTTGCCACCGTTGTCTATGGTGACGTTGAGAGGCTGACTCGCAGTTATGAACTCTATTGTCCACGAGCTGTTGCCAACCAGCAACACCGGTTCAAACACCTATTTATTATGATTGTTTTGTGCCAGATATTTCAGGCAGATAAAGAAAGTGTTGGTCCTATTCTAAAGCTGACTTCAATAAAGATATGTATGCAAAGATTTGCACACTATATTGAACCGAAAAGCTCGTTAGTGCACCACGGTTTGTTTAGAAAGTAAACATTATGCGTACATTTGTACTTGTATACAAATTGTCATACCGACTGAAGCGATCCGATAAAATTCTTTCTATTTAAATACTCGTAACCCAGATAAAATAACGATGGTCATATAATAACAAAGCCGAGGCTGTGTTGTTAAAGATAATGTCGGTGATACGGCGGTAGGTAGGTGCGTACAGCGGCGCCGGCGCGGGCGCGGCTACGATACGCTGCGGACGCGGCGCGGCGCAGACTCCACGGCGAATTTCGCCGCTCTCGCCCACTGATCTACATTTCACCTCCAATATGGGTCAATAACTGCCCACGCTCAGCCCCTCCGAGCGCGGCCGTTCACCTCGCCACTCCAAATCATTGTTCGCCAAATGTACAGCGTTGTCGGAGGTCGACGACCCCGCGTTGGTGAAGCTGCTGTCAGCGCGGATCTTCTTCGACACTCGATACGGTGCCATCAACGCAAACACAAACATCCTCTGCGTGTTCATTAGTGCCTCGATATAAATCACCACCAGGTATTGTAAACATAGCGGAATAAATAGAACGAATGTTTAGCGTTCCTGTGTGCATGTTTGTTTCGCCTGCGGTCATTTAGCAGTTGTCCTGATTTAACCAAATTTTGTACACCTACATTCATTGAAGTAATTGACATCGAATTGGAAACTTTAAACTGTACATGTAATTGGGTCAAATGTTTATGATACAAAAATGGCAAATAACTATCAATTTTCCCCTACAAAATATGTTCATAATAAATAAATAGACAAGTAAATGTCCAGTATGCTCTTATACAGAATGTGATAAGAGTAATTTCATCTGTAATTTAAAAATCGCTGTAAAAATCGCCACTGCTTAAGAAGGAATTCCTTTAAGTATTGTTACTTTTATTACATTTACTACTGCTATAGAAATTATCAATAACTGTGACTAATATTATAATTATGTTTTAAAATAGTATTCATTGGAAAAACGATATTTAACACAAAAATAAACCGTCCATTTCAAAGCCGCTCACGTGCGAATCAAGTCTCGTGCTGCAAATTTATTGTGAATAAAATGCGCCTAGAGAACTAACCAAATATTATACCGTAAGGAAAGTGGCGCGCTGAACGGACGCGCATCGCCTTCGCGCTAAGTGTCACGTTGAACTCTTACATAAGGACTCCGTGTGCTTTCCAAAATATTATCGGAAATTTTTGCCTTTTCTTCCACGAACAATGCCTGCTTATATGGTCGCATTAAAAGAAAGCATAAGCACGTTTTTACAACCATAACCATTTATGATAAGACATCTAAACGACGTTTCTACATCACTAACATACCTGTTTCATAACAATAGGCTCGCTTCCATGACATGAAATTACAAGCTCATGACTGATTCCGTAAGCACGCGAATATGATTACGCGCCGAGAGAAATTTATCTTCTGTTATAAATACTGCGTCACGTGCGGCGTTCCAAGTGGAAACAAGCTGATTTTGGCCCGGGGCGGTTATGGCAAACGGCGGACAGGTTGCGCCGTGGCCCAAGGAGAAACATCGGTGCTCTACATTCGTCGAGTTCGGAGCCGATGACTCCTCGTGACCGTGTCCTCCTTAGCGAGTGCTGCTTTATCTCACCGAATTTCTCTCTGCTGTTCCGCATCATCACGAACAAAAAGTTAAGACCCGTTCGGTGGAAACGCGGCCTAGTTGTAGCGAGTTGCCTACATAGCATCGTTCAATGATACTCAAAGTCAAACCTAAAAGTACTTTCGCGCACATCCAACGTGTTAATTGGGCTCAAAGGGGACACAAAAACATCTATTCCAATAGAATGTGCCGCATGTTGCGGAGACAATAACAACAAATGTCAACTGTTTGTTGTTCCATCAAGATACTTATCGTACATTATTACTTGTAGAGTTTTAATAGAGCGCCAGTGGCACCTTCGTGCTAAAAGTTTTTGTAACATTTAGGTTGTGTTGTATCTGAGTTGGCATCAAAAGTTATTGTAACAATATTTCTATTTGTTATATTTATTGACACTAAAGATGCAACGTAACCACTGCTTGCAGAGCGCACAAGCAACTGCTATTGTATGCGCGGCGAAGCTTTAAACTGTATTTTGACCGAAGTTCCGTTTGAGTGATGTGAATCGCTGGAGCAGTCACGTGTACAAATTGTGTCCCCTGCACACGTGACCAAATATGGGACCAGTTCTATTGGCTGCAATAGATATTTCAGATGTCGAATAGTTTTAAATATACAAGTGTACATATGCCGAACCGTCTTCAGTATACCGAGGCGGGCGCTGAATATTGAGTGAACCTAATTGACGAAATTAAGAAAGATTGCTGTCGTAGAGATATCGGGGACGAGCAGTGGGAAAACTAAACTCCGCTCCAAGATAGCAAGAAAGCTGAGCAAAAAAATTACTAGTCTAGTCGCCCCAGCTACTAGTTGCTGAGATGTTCTAGTAATTGTATAACTAATGATGAATCGCAGTATTGCTTTATACTAGATGCAGGCGGCATTCAATGGGAATCTATGGATTTGATAGAAGGAATGCCACTATAAACTGAATTGGTGGTGAAATAGTACTAAGTAGAACTTTACTTTTCAACGTACTACAAGACATGTGTCGTCACGTTCTAATTCACTACACGCTTTCCAGCCCTCTCATGTGAAACTATTGTAAACATTTCTCTATTAGAAGTAAATATCTATGTATGTATATATGTACATATTACGCCCCATTAGAGAGTATTAATCCAAATGTATTTTCGTTACGGTAATTTTTTGTTTTTCAAATTTAGATTATTACGTTAGATATTCAATGAAATGCGAAATTCAAAAAATAAACTTGCAAAACTAAAAATACCAAAAACTAAAGCCAAACTAAAGCTAAAAACCTGGCAAAAAGTGGGTGCGAAAATACACCCCTACTTACTAATTCGGGGAATACAGGCGTGAAGTCACTCAAAATAGCAACAAGGTGTTTCGATAGACTCAGTTAATAATAATTTACTGCATAATATAAATATCATAGCACTTTAATTACTATCTAGCGAAGATTGATATAACTGGAGCCCTTGCTTAAAATTGGTGGTTATTACATGCATCGCTTACATGTATCAAAATTTATGGTTTATACATATCACTAATGTTTATCGAGCCGTGAGATAGTGTATCGCATTTATAACTATTTGGGCTTGGCAGCCATTTATTTTTACGTCCGCTGGTACCTTGTTTGGTAAGCAAATATGTATATCGTCCGAGCTACCTGAGACATTCTACGAACAGATAAATGCATTCGACAGAAACATACTATTGTGTTGGCAGATAAAATTTATCACACGGTGCATCTCTGTGTTTAAAAATAAAACAACTAATTGGATGGAACGTTAATCTTTTATTTAATATAATACTGTATATTATGCTGTTGGAAACGACAGAGTTTGGATGGATATTTGTTGCTCAATAACAAACGAATTTGAACGGATCAAAATAAATTGGAACACATTCTCAAACAGTAATGATATTTTTTCTTCTATAAAATAAACAAACCCATATCCTCGGTTTGATATAGCTTAAAAATTTAGATACCGCGGGATGAGAGTAACAGTAAGTTTAGTCAGTATTTTTATTCAGTCACTACAAATTACATTAGTTTGAAACTAGAATTATATCTATAATTGTTTAATTTAAGTGTGTAATTAATTTTGAAATACATATATGAACAAAATTGAATAAAACTCCTCAACATATCGAATGAAAAGTAACTAAAGTACTGTATCATACTGAATCATATTTCATCAAATCAAAGTTGGGAGATTAAGGTTCCCTACCCGAGAACTGAGCCTGAGGTCTTACAATTGACATCAACACGGATAAATTTACTATTTGCCCTGATGGCGGTCAATTTTAACCTATCTATCGAAGGTTTTTTATATCGCCTATGAGATTATTGAACCACTGATTACCTTGATGATAAAAAGGCTTAGGATTAAATTTCTCAATGTCGCCGGTATTATTACAACTGATTGAACATACAGTACGTAAGACTTTAGGTCATTTATTAGATAGAAATGAATTGAAAACAAGAAACAACTACATTTTTTAACTAACATACACATCATAACAACATACAATACAAATCCAAATTTAAAAAAAAAACCTCAGAAATTCAGAAAAGAATGCCTTCAACCGTTCAAGCATCTCAACCAAAATTAGAAAGTACTAAAAAGGGATTATTTATTGTAAATAACCTACTACGAGTATTTACATTAAAAAAAAAGAAAGACAAAGTACGTTACGTTACACTAAAACTACTAGCAACACAAAACTAAGATATTTTTGCAGCTAGAACGATATTAGAATTAATATTAAAGATATAACAAGACCTATTTGCAAAGGCTGCAGCAATTTTTTTATGTTGAAAATGGACAAATATCACAAAATATGTATATAATATAAAAAATTCAAAGTCACTATTGTAAAATAGGTAAAATTACCTACTATAAAAAATATTTAAACGTTTTTTTAGTGCTATAAAATATCCACTAGGTCAAATAGCAACAAATAATAAAAAACAGTACCAATTAACGTCATAAAAAATGTGTTCTCATTTTTCTTACTGGCCTTATGGCTTTTTTCATAAATATTTTAATGTTGTAGATAGTAACTACAACCGATGGTCTTGGTCAACTTTTTCTTTACCTTGTAATAGGTAGATAAGTTTTTTGACCCTGTTAATATAAACTGTTTGATATGCGTAGTATATTGAGTTTTCAAGGCAAGAACTGCTTTTATTATGCAGTATAACGAACTCTAAAATTTGATTATAATTATTATTTGAGTTCGGTGTCGCAATGTAAACTTATGGATTATTCCATTAAAATTAGCAAGACCTTTTGCATTCTTCCGAATTAATGGACACTATTTACGGCTATGGCTATGGCTTTTTAACTTTTAATAAATAACACAGAATATATACATAGATATAATTCATGTACTAAAATCCCTAAATGTGTATATTTCAAACATTATTCAAAATACAAACCTCGAATATTTTCTTGATAATGCAAACTATCTAAATCAAACATTAACATGATTGAGTTGGTTATGAGCAAGTAAGAGAACTTCCATAACACGATATCTATATCTACATCGTTAACCGAAAAATTAAATCAATTATAACGGAATGCACTTGTGTACCTGTCACATTCCATTACCGACAGGTCAAAGCAACATTGAAAAAAGAAAACATTCTCGCGGACCTGTCGCCCGCGCGAGATCATCTCTCCTCAACAGCTCACGGCCGCAACTTTCCCTTTCATAAAATAAAATTTTTATGTTTTCCAAAATGTCGTGTTTGTTTGTGTTTGTTACTATGTGCAATACCGCCGCTGCGCGTCCACCGCGGTCCGCGCGGCTAAATGTCGCGCGCACGGCCTCAGCACTCAAACGGCCTTTGCAGTTCGGTGCGGTCGACGACCCGTTCGGGGTCGATGACCGGACCCGCATTTAGTTTTCACTTTCGTTCGCTAAGGATAACTGTACCATATACGTCACGTACATACCCACAATTCGTCCGAGCCCGTTCCGAGCCGGGAGCCTGCAGCGCATACGCAACACTGCGATGTACAGATTGGTCAACATAACGTTATCATGCGCTCGTAAACCATTCGATACGCCTAGTTCGGCTCATAGACGTAGCCAAGTTTCGAGCCGAAGGTACTGGCGTCGGCTCTAATATGATTATGCGCAGTAATACGTAATATTATTTACATATTAAAATGTCAATCGAAACGCACAATAAACTTCGCTGGGGCCGCCTTCGCCACCTGCCTAGGCAGAAGGTTGTTGCACTAATAATTGTCGATGTCGTAACTCGGGCGTTGGACCGGTGTCCTTTTGATGCATTTTGGGTACAATTAGGTAATATCCACGAGTAGTGGGAGAGGAGTGGAGGCGAGGGGGGGTGCGGTGCGTGGGGTTGCGGGTTCGGCTGTAGTTGCGCAAGCGTCGGTCGTCGACTCGATTATGTCAGCGATTTACGTAAGCGTCACCTCGCAACGTTCTCGGGGCAGGCGCCAATAATTGTAGCCCCGCGACCGTTTCGCACTTCTCGCGGACTATTTGCGGACGGCCGCGACTCGTTAGCGCTCGCCGCCTTCACACCTCTTCACCGACTCCACTACTCACCAACTCACCGACCCACTGCATTGTTCTTTACAACCCTCCGTCGTCTGCTAACTGACTGCGAAATTAGTGCTCACTCGACACCCAGCGGTACGTAATATCTCAAACAGGTAACTGATACTAGATTCTCACGCTACGGTTTGTTCACAATGCGCAGAATGCATAATAAATAACTATGAAATAGCATCCTTAAATTATAAATATTAACGATACACTGTGCACCTTTTTGAGGTGCAATGGGCTAGGCCCTTGCGTAACACAGAACAATATCCAATTAATTCTGATATCGCGTGCATAGATTAACAGGCATCAAATCATTCATACCGTTCGTTAACAGCAGGTGTGCCCTAAAGGAGTAATTATGCGATATGGTTGCGGTCGAAGTGGAGAAGGGGCTGAAGCGGTTGCGTCAGCGCGCGGAGAGTGGTCGGGCTCAACGCACAAGGTTGCGGAGGTTCAATGCTCTAGAAATACGACACCCGACCCAGGGCAACCGCACGCCACTACGCGCGCGCCTCTCGTAGACCGTAGACACCTTGACTACGCTCGTAGGCAAATCATCAAAAATTGAAAGTTCACTTACACACTCATACAATTATACCTAAACCACTAAGCATGACGCCTACATGTCTTCTCACAAATGCACATTTGTAACATGCGTAGTTTTTGTACAGTTATGGACTATGGTCATTTCATATCACGGTTAAACTAGTTCCTCTAAACGATGACAGTTTTGTTTTAACGGTACGCACAGCTTCGCGATGTAACCTTCAAAAGAGAGAACGTGCCGTCGTAAGCACGTCCAATGTGCCAACTCTTTTTATGTAGTCGTTTCGCAATTTTTTCATAAATAATTTTGCCTTCGACCTTTGTAAGCCGCCCAATTTAGTCCAATTGATATTCCTGCGGTGGCGCCGTATGCTTTTCGTAACTTGGTGGAGCGCAACGCGGCGGCGTGACGTGACTGTCATGTCATTAGCTGGCGCGCCGCACGCGCAGTATACAAATTGTTCTTAAGGCGCTAATTAATTATGTGACCCCCCCATTCATATGTAAGCTGCCTTTATAACTCGCCGCACTTGCTCTCATTCTTCTGCAACATTTTTTATGCCGCGAGTGGCTCACCCATATAAAACTAATGGCGCGAACGCTATAACTGAAGTCTACCACTGCTATATTTGAATGGCCCTAGATAAAGGGCCTGTGACGCAAGTTTCCTGTCCTGTTACCTTTAACGAAACCATAGAAACTTCCTTTCAAATATTCCAACGAAGTGTCTCAACGCATAGAATTCGACTAACGTTAAAATGTTTATTGGTACGGTGCTTGTCGCCATAGCAACTCGAGACCTACATATGAACAGATTTGGTCTTTTCGATACGGGCCTAAAACCTAGCACAGTGCAGTAAGCACCGTTACATAGCCATATTCGTGTTTTTAATCTTTATAGCTGTAAGATGTATGGTGCATACTATTCAAAATTAAAAGAGAATTTAATAGTATTTTTCTATAAATGCGTTCGTGTCAATTATCAAATACATAGATATTTACTTCTATTATAATTATTGATGAAACAATTATTTTAATAAATTATATCATGTTTTACTATTAACCTCAACTTTATTTTTATTTCGTACATCCTCCATCACTTTCGACATGAACTAAGTTGAATAAAAAAAACACATAGACGGTTATGTAATATCAAAGGGACGTTTTATAAGTATCAGGCACGCTATACTTTCTAAATAATATGTTCGTGCGTAATAAAATTAGCAATCTGGACATTAGGTCACACTTTGCGTGTTAGGCACGTACCAAAGTTCATGACATGTTGTAATGAACTTGTCACTAGCCCGTGGGTAAGCCTCTGTAACATAATATACCGAGGTTAGTCTTACAAAATTAGCTCTTTAAAAACATTCACGGGACTACGAATTCGATAGATGGTAGTCTAATACAATATGAAGTAGAAATAATTTTCTTCCTAGTAAAATTTTAAGTCCTCACTTTAAACTAAAATAAATTAATAAACTTTAAATTAAAATGCGAAAGAAATTTCGACAGGAGATTTTTTGGAACAGGACTTTTTTTACTTTGCAAGAAAGACAGACAATTGACAGATTTACGCAGGTCTTTAAAATAAGTAGTTATCAATTATTTATTAATTTCCAATTACTTAGGAAAAGTACAGTACCAATATGTTCTTGTATGTTTTTTATATCTTACTACCTAGGTTTACTATCAAAGTTTTAGTCTCAAAGTCTGGGTAAAAAGGTAAGTATTTTGTGTTAATATACGGGGCAGATTCAAAAAATACGGCTCTGAAATATATTTTTACTATTTCAAGTTCTATTATTAACTGCAATAAAAATAGAAAGTAGGTCTAATAGATTTAACCCCAAGTTGCTGCGATTAGCAATTTTCTACGCGCGACGATTATATTACATATGGACATTTTTGTGTCCTGATAAAAGGCTTAAAACACACGCACAATACATGTTTTAGCGTACATACCTACGCTACATATTGTTTATTTCTAATGATAGAAATTAGAACACGTCTTCGATTCCTGTGCTGAGTCATTTATATGTGCTACGATTTTTTATATGGTATTATAACTTTAAAAAGCCTTTCATAGTTCATTGTGCGCTCTACAAAAGACTTGTAGTGAGAAATCAAGCGTCTATGTTTTGTTTAGTATATTATAAATTCCACTGTATAAACCAAACTGCATCCTTCGATGACGCCGCGGCGGTATGAAATCAATTACATCCATCATTGTATAATAATAGATATAATTACAAGCAAATATTAACTAAGTTATTGAATTGTACTAACAGCCTCATGGCGCAGTTGACTAGGCACCAGGTTGCGAAACCAGACGCCACCGGTTCGAACCCCGCACCGAGACAAATATTTGTGTGATACACTAATATTTGTTACGGGTTTGAGTGTTTGTGAGGCTGAAAAATCTCTCGTAATTTCTGATACCTAGATACTTGACTTGTTTCCTACAGTGGATTTAGCACTTCATATTGAACTGTTAGGTGTATTTATTTATTTTTATTTCATTTATAAGTAGATACCTTTCCCTTAAAACCTAAAACGACCACGGCAGTGCGTTGTATTTCAATACAGTCCGTTACCTATATGTGTCTTACGATAATGATTATCCTGACATAATAATGCTTATTTCATAGGTATAGGCGCGGAACACTTCTTCTATGTACACTTATACTGACTACCATAAAGATTTTTTTGTCAAAAGTATCTAAATACAATTGCGATTTCATTTTTATTAATCTTAATCGTTTAATGACATACGTTTTTGATCATGCTATATTACCGTTACTTGTGTTCATCGTTTAAGTATTTCAACATTCCAAAAAAATATCTAGGTAGTGTCATAAAAATATACCGAAAACCGGGCATTAATAGGCATGTAAATTTTAAATTGATGCTGTTCTTTTGCTATTATTTTTATATATAAACGCACTCACGCATATATTTCGTAAAGGATAGGCAGAAGTGCATTTCCACAGCGACTGTCATTGTGTATTATGTACTTGGCTATTTTTATAGATCGCACAATATTTTCCTATCCCAAAATGTGTCAAATTTGAAAAAAAATACAATAACTCATTTTTCAAATGATTGATTATATGCCTTTAAATTTACTCATAAACAACAATGCAAAAGTTTTCTTCGCTCGAATACTATTAAAATATACACAGACATATATACCTACATATATCAATTTTTTTGATAAAGTAATTAACGAAGTGGATAATGGCTTAGGTTTAGACGAAATAGTTATGCAGGCTCAACCCCAAGACATACACGTCACTGTTTAAAATTGTTTCAAAACAAATATATTGCACTTATACAATATACGGCAAATAAAAAACATCGTGAATATATTTTATAACTCAGGATATACAAGACTTTCATGAACTACATGAAGTTTCTTCTGTAAATAGATTTATATACAGGCATATAATACATAAACTAATGAATACATTCGATGCACAGAAAGCCGTCACCTAGAAAAGTATTTCTTATTTAAAATCTAAAAATATAAAATAATCATTTAAAAATAAAACCCGATGACACATTTGAAAGGTAATTAATTATCTTGCCAACTCATTAATTAGGTAATCCGCTACCGACTTTCTAATTCCATTATTACGTTTTAATCTATCTAGATGAGAGCAATCAGCGTATCGTAATTTTTGATCAGAGAAATAGTTTTGCGTAACGCATTCCACATAAAGTATTTTAGCAATAGGTTATAATTTTATGAGAATTAATACTACATATAAACAGCCAACGGTCTAACCGCAAACGAGACGCCCAAGGAATCAGTTTTGAAATATTTGCTTAAGTGTAAGAGCTCGGTCGTTTGAATTTTGAGAAAACGAAAACGCAACGCCGATGCGGCTCGACAAGGCATAAGATTTACCCAACAGAGTTATGAGTGGTCAACTCACAGTTGGCTCGCGATTTCTACGACTTTGATGTGAGGTCATCGACCTCATTGACCATTCTACGAAGATATTCGGTATTCTGTAAGAATGTGCAAGATGTTCTGAGTTAATAACCGAAGGCGGATTGGAACGCGACGCACTAGATCTCCTTGGAATTAATTTGAGCTTGTGTGTGAAGTATTTAAAACGTAATAATGGCAGGTAGACTGTCAGGAAGGGTCCCGCGAACAGCGGTGCCTGAACCGCATTACCGGAACGGTTGTACGAAGCCTTTCACGCACTTAATTTGGCAGGACCCCCTTCTCGCCGCGCCTGCCTCGCACCTCCTCGCCCCAACACCGAGAGAAAGTAGCTAGCCTACGCAATGATAGGGTCGATGACCGTACTCGAAAATGCTCACTTCTGACAAAAGTGACACATTAACTGCGTGCATTTCATATTCAGTATGTGTGGTCAGTTTCTTGCACGGATGTTGAATGGTCGATGCGATTAGGTCAGGTTGGACAAGTGGCTATTGTTACAGGGGAATGTGAGTGTGGACTGTGGACTGTGGAGTGCAGTGGGCGGGCACGTAGGCCGCGTCCCGTACTCGCCACTAATTATAATTGAATCTATTAAAAATGCTCCATTCTTAACCGAATTGTGAAACATTACTAGCAATATCGTAAATCATCTGATTCCACTTTATTTGCAATAAATAAATATGTACCATGTTCTAATATGAACACTAAATAACTAACACTACACCCATGTTAGATTAAGAAACCCGTGAAATGCACGGCGCTTGGTAACAGCTAGTTTTACAACAATAAGACGTAACTGGTATGGTAGATAGTTATGAATTGACAACTTAACCTGGTTTTTTATAGTCATGAAACGAGTAGAGAACGTGCCGAATAACAATTTGATCTGATAAGGAAGGGCCCGCCCTAAATCTGGACATGATCAGGGTCATCGACGAAAGAACAACCGCAAGAATGTTCTACTAAGCACTTTGTAACAGTTGCTTGCATTCCTAACAATCACATGTTGTAAAGTATATACTTATAAAAACGTTCGTGTCCCTGCAAATCTATCACGAATGATTGAAACGGTAAGAAATATAGTTGTATGTGCGCAGTTGTCCGGCTGGCCGTGTCCAATCATGTGTTAATTTATTGTGTTTGCTTGCATGAGGAATGAGACGTCTGTGGGTGAGCAGTGTAGGCACGTGAAGCGTCACTGCTGCCTACCCACGGCGAGTAGCGGCCACTCGCAGCACGTGCCATGGAAAATCCACAGAAAACAAGGACACAATGCAATGGTTCATTCAACTGGACGTTATTATTCAACGAGCGCAGTGTGACGAAACTACGGAGATCTTCATTATTATTAACAAAGACTGACGTTACGAAATATTGGACCACGCATAGCGTAGGGCACGTACCGAGCCCTGAAACACGACCCACCGAAATACGACGTGCAACCCGGCTGCCCTATATGTGCAAAGAAAGCTTCGAATAATAAACGCGCGTCACCGTTAAGCCGAACAAACTCGGAAAATATTTCCGCGTACTTGAGTTATGTTGGGGCTTGCCGTAACATTTACTTAATACACGCCCTTTATTAATTACTAAATGCGGTAAAATATAATGCTGCACTTTAGTTTAACTTAAATACAAATGCGGGGAAATATTTTACTTCAGAATTTCCTTTCTTTCGTCTTTCTTTTATAAAAATCTAAGTCATTTCCTTCTTTTTGATAAGAAGACAGACAGAACAAAAAAATACTTGACACAAATCGTCCCTACATAAAATTTACAAAACAAATTCCTCGAAACAAGTCAATTCCAAAGTATAAAAAAATTACTCACAGCACAATTTTTTTTAAATAACTCTAAAACCATATTAAATGCTTAAATTAAATAAATAGAAAACTTATTGTTTTAATTTGTTTTGTATGCGGTTTTCAACTAGAACGCAGGTAGAAACGTTTAAAAACCACAAACAAATTAAATATCGCTACCTTTTTTAACAACAATACCAAGAAATCTGAATTTAGTGCGTACAGCACTTTTAAAAGATATTGTAATTACGTCCACATGCCGTAAATAGCCGATAAATATAATTGTTCCAATTATTCGGATCACTGGTTCATGTTATTCATTTTAAATTGCTTCGTAAACAAGCACTATGGTGTTTACTTTGAGAAACAAGACAATTATATGTATTTATTGTTATTTTTATGTTTTTTTACTACAACACAAACGAACATTTATTACACACCAACCGTTATTAAATCTATAAACGTAAGGAGTCCATATCGCGTGTTTTAAAAATACTTAAATATTTTTAAAGTTTGGTAATATTCTGAACCTTAAAAATGACCAACAGTCATTATCGTAATTATTTTAAATCATATCAATTTGTAGGTAGAACTGAGGCATGTGCTTCTTTTGTCCTGCTTACTACCTTATTAAAAATCAAAATCATAAAATGGCAAAATTAAAAATAATAATATTGCAACAAAAAAGCATATAAATAAGATTACTGGAAAAGTTACTGCCACAAATACCGGCAACGAGTACACGTTTTGAAAATCCTAATTTAAATAATGATAAGTTAAATCAATCGATTGCCGCCATCGATGACTTCTACGTTTTAAAAGACAAAATTAAGAAATTAACTTTTTTCTTCACGCGTGTTACACAATGATTATGTTAATCAGACCCTCCTTTATAAAAGCTTTACACAAATTTAAATCGATTTTATTTCAAAACCATTAATCACTTTTATTGGCTATGAATACATAACCACTGTGGCACGTACTTAAATAAGTAATGAGAATATGATTAACGATCTATGCGTTGCTCCGCCATTTTTATAATACGGAATGTACCTACTATTGTGCACGCACCTACATACAAATCCACTTTGAGTGTGTTCGGTTTCTAACAACATATTCGTCAGCAAAAAAATAATTAAGCCCTATGTATGCAAATTACGGATCTGATGAAGAAAGACTGCGTTAACTAATTATGAATGTACGCAGCTCGCTACAGTTGATGTGTTACACATAAAGTTTACTTGAGTAGTTTTAAAACAATGAGCGGTACGTCACAGCGGCGTGGAGAAATCTAAACATCACAACCCTAAATAAAACGCTATTTGTATGCATGCCGAAACGGCAAACGCAGCCAAAACCGAACGGCTATGTGATGGTGTAACCGCGTGAGTGAGGTAGTAATGGGCCGGGTTCGTTCGCCGATAAAAGCGAAAGTGCTGCGTTCAGTGGGACAACGACCGGCTCCCGCAAGCAGCCCTGTCGGTTTCCTGCAAACTGCTCATCGTCATCGGCCAGGCTGCGTCACCGGCCGCGCTAGGTGGCAACAGGCACCCGCGCGGAATAGCAACGCGGGCGCTGACCACCGCCCGCTGCCTCCACATCCATTATAATTAGATACCACTTAATCACCGACATTTGAATAATGTCGCGCAAAACACGCGCTCTGAATGCTAGAAGAAAGTATTAACCTCTCGGAAGTTATGTAATTAATATTCTTGTAGCGGGAAATTGATTTTCTTATAGCATATTTAAGTCATTTTCGAGATAAAAAAATTACCATAAAATAAGTTAAATTAGCTTTAACATTTAATTCCCTACTACTCAGTGCCATGGTACGCACATTACGTTATATGTTATGAGGAGAGATAAAGCATATTATCCAGATAACAAACTCATGAGTATGAAAGTTGAAGGATGGACAGGTAGAGGAAAGCCAAATAAAAGTTGGATGGAATGCATAAGAGAAGATATAAAAGAAAAAGGGGTGAATAGGAATATTACGGCTGATAGGGATGTTTGGAAGGGTAAAACATATTGCGCCAACCTATAACATCTATATATATATACACTCAGCCTATCGCCGTCCACTGCTGAACGTCGGCCTCCCCCCAGTAAGCGCCAACCATCCAATAATATCTATAATACAATAGATTATTTATTTTTGTATTAGTAGCAATTGTGCTGACTTCTTAAATATTCAAATTCTTATTTAATAAACTATTTAAGTCACAACGCCACACACAACGTTTTGCTGGATGCCAAGAATGATTTACATATAATTCATTTATGAAGAGGCTCTATCATGGAGACTACAGCGAGGACTACTACGGTAACTAAAGCTTGATCCAATCACTTTAACAATAGTTTGGCTTTACCATACAAACTGTAATGTGTTTGACTGGGCCTAACCACTTTCATGGCATAGTCACTAGAAACACACAAAAAAGGAATACAACAATCACGTATATATGAGATATTAGATTCTTGTATATGAGTATCAAAAAATTGGAGTGTACAGTGTACAGTCTACTAGGCACAGTGCGTGACACTACCGTTTTACTATGACGTGCTCTACCACGCAAACTACAGCGTTCGACTACTTAAATCACTGCTTTGCTTCACGTTATAGCTTTACCTATATTCTATAATGTTAATTAATGTATAAAAACACAAGATTATCAAACAAGAATATTTTAATGCCTGGGTATCAGAAAATAGTTTTTGGGGTAATCTTTCACATTCATTTTTGATATTAATATTATTTGTAAATCATACAAATCAATGTCTGCGTACAGAGTTCGAACCCACGCCGTTATGTTACAGAACCTGCGTCTATCTTTATATCCGAAGTATGTACGAAAAATATCAGTCACAAAATACTTTACTTGATTTATCTAATTTATGTGATGATGCCATAGATCTAAGAGTAAGTAACGTAAGCGAAAGGAACTCTATCCGTCAGGTACAATTTCACGGCTAAACTAAATGTGAATTAACTCACAACATCATTTCGAATCTAAAAAGGAAGGAAATATTGCATATTTTAGTGCAAAGTTAATATAAACACTTAGTAACCACCTAATAAAATGAAGATAAATTTACAATTTCGTCATTAAAAAAAGAAACGTGACAAAATTCATATTTCCTTAATATTAAGAAATTTGCTATTTCCAAGAGTAAAATTCCCACTTTCCCTATATCATAAGTATAAAGACGGAAGTAATTATTTCGAAAATAGCCCTAAGAGGAAAACGATTGAAACGCTTATATTACACAGTTACGTATTTAATATGAACGAAAATATTGTAAGGCTTAGGTCCTTTTGAAAACAAACTGACAAATGTCCAAGGCGTTTCTCCATTGTCACGTCAGGGACAAACATTCAAAATAAACAAATACATGGAAATATACGGCTCTCTTTCTACGTCAAAAGCATTCATAGAATCCCACTAATCACATTTTTCTAAGCATTAATGTTACATTGAGTAACAAATAACAATATACACAAATTCTGTTACTGTATAAAGGCCGCAAACATACAAAGGCAGTGTGAACACAACTTATGTCAACACAGAGGAAAGTTCGTTAACTAACACGTCCGGGACACAATAGATTAGGCTATAAAGATCATCTCGCGCGAGATTGCGACACATATTGTGTTCGTCGGAACTAATACAGTTGGTAATGTAATTTACTTTCGAAGGAAACATCTGAGATATCTTTTAAAATTTATTGAAAATGGTCATGCTATTTTGAAAAGCATTTATAACAATTAAAAAGATTTATTTTTCAATTCACTTTTATTGTCCTTCACTCTTTATCTATCCATCATGTCAATAATCAATATATTTTCCAAAACGTCTTGGAATCTAATCATACGCCTGCTACCACTTGTGACCAAAGTGGATGGTTCAAAACAATACTCAAAGGATTACGGCAGGCGCTGTGTCGCCAAAAGGGCTTTATCAAATCAGATTGAACAGCTTTATGGCTATTATTTACTACAATCAATACTTACAAATGTACCGTATTGCGCATCATTGCTCGGCTTATGCAAGCTCGATTTGATCGCCTTCGATTTGACCCTGAGACGTTTTAAGTTTGCTTTATAAATAACGCATAGATCGAAAAATCTATTAAAACTTAGCAAGCTTCAAAAACTGTTTGGTGCGCAAATAAACTCAGTTTGACGAATAAATAGCACATGGCCAGGTGAGAACATAAGGCCGATGTTTTATAGCCGTAGAGAAGGTAAAGTGATCGTTATGTATTATTATCGTCACAGTAGTCGTCAGTCGACTATCAATACGAAAACAACGCTCGCTCTCACAAATAGATAAATAACAAAACCAACAAACATCTGATAGATGACAGTGACGCAGTCTCGTTTGTGTTGGTGCATTGTTCAAATTTCCCTCTTGCCAACGGAGACAGGCAGTCGCGTACCTGTCTGGCGGACGCAATCGTTACCGAGGCGCGTCGGTCTGCATCGGCGGGCATGCGCACATCATCGCCACTAACGTTCGACCAAGTTTAGTGGGAAGTGAGGAGGAACGGCACTGCACGCCGCCTGCGAATGGTCGCCGAGCCGACGCCGCCGCGCCGCGCCGCCCGCACCCGCAGTCCTCCCGTCGCGCCGGCTCTGCGCGCTACACGCTAACCGCATCATGGTGAGTCATTACTAAAGTGCGAAACTATTCATTTGCAACGACCTTTAAAGTTTAGATACACAATGAAATAAAACGAATCGCTCCACTTAGTACACTAAATGTTAATCCGTGAAATCGATATACGCATTTGTATCAACGGCTGATCGCGATCACCGGCACAAAATACATTAACCCAATTATGTGTAGATTGAACATATAAAAGAAATCGAGGAGACTGCGTAACGTTAATGAAGGTCAACAATATAACAGATCCTCAACGAAAGATCTAACAACATCCAACGAATTTCAGGTAATGGACAACCGAATAAACGAAGACGCTGAAAATGAGCACAACTCATCAATTTTCATAACAAACTTCCAAAATGGAGACAGTGTCAACTATTCGGTTGTTTTAGTAAAAGGCATAATAACAAGAGGAAATTCTAACAATCAGGACAAGTTAAATTGCACAGTAACAAACAATGGACTACATAACACTTCAGAATGGAGTGTACATAATGGAGAATTCAAAGTTATAATTGAATTAAATAGAGGTGAGAATGTTATTATGCTCGAATACACCGAAAAACAAAGAAAAACAATTCTTCTAGACTACACCCCAAGGAAAACTAATCTCAGAGTCACTCCAGTGTACATTATATGCCAAGGACATGACGGCTGTTTCCAAAGTCCGTCTGATATTGACAACTCAATAGAAAGTGCTTGTGCGAGAATAGCACTCGGCGCCAAGCTTATTCAAAGTATAACAGCTGAGAAATTATTTGAAAGTGGCATTGGACGTAAAACGTTTCAGCTAGAACATGAAGTCAATCCTAAAAAGCCAGAATGCATAGTTTTCAAGAGCGGACTCAATGTCAACAAAGCTAGAAAAATGAAACAGGCTGAATTGTGGTCACATTTTGGAAGAGAACTCATGCTTTCTGATTTAGGGAGCAATGAAAGAAAATATTTAACGTTTATTTCATGCACGAGATTCAAAGGTACCGATATTGATAAACCGATGACACACGAAGAAGTAATTTCTCTTACAGAGGCCTACGCTGCGCTTGGAGGCGGTGGTCTAGCTCTGTTTGGTACCGCATGTTTGTATACATGGCCAAAAACAGTTGATGAAATTGTACCCAAATTCTTAGACTCCACTCCAGTTAACTGGAAACGATTTATGGATGACAGCGGCTACCGCGGTACATTAGGCGGATGTTTTGCAACAACACTCGGGTCTGTTTTTCATGAATTGGGTCACACGTTCGACCTCGGACACACAAAAGACGGTATTATGGGCAGAGGTTTTGATAACATAGACAGAGTTTTTATAGTTGGAGAAAAAAGGTCAGCCTTAACCAAGGACAACATGAACAATTTCAGCGGGAAACCAGTGCAGCATTCTACGGTTTCTCTTCAAAGGAATATAAATGTCACTATGAACGTTGCAGAACCGTTACGTGTCTTGGGACCAAGGAGCAAGACAACATTAGGAAACTTCGCATCTATGTCAAAGTCGGATATCATAAGGAGAAGTCCAAACGTTACTCCGATAACACGACCATCCAGTGTGTATTCAAGTATAACAAACAAACTGTCAGATTCAAAGAGAAATATCAACCGAACAAATGGCAATGACTCCATATATTGGACAAGAAATTGCGCAGTTTTATTATCATATCATCGATGGTTTAATAATGAATATGGAAGAGAACGACAAGCCATAACGCGATATTTAAAGTTTGATAAAAATAAAATGATGATTATATCTACTGCAGGCATTAGAATAGTAGAAGTAAGAGACGAATCTAATGGAATGGTTCTAGATTCATATGAGTTCACAAATCTTTTACCAGAAAAGAGATTTTTAGTTCCCTTTACATTTTCACCAAAGAGCAAAGTTTTGACGATAGTGGTTGAAGATGATTTGGGAAATGTGCTGAAACAGACATTTACATATTAATTTAATAGATGTGCTGTCAAATCTGACAATAAAGTGTAAATAAAGAAAAAGCTAAAGTATTATAGAACAGTGAGGACTCTTAAAAAATAATGTTATGTTTCCAGTCTAAGAATTTCTTAACAAATAAACGCCAAAAATGTAAATATACCTACCACAGTGAAACCATTAACATACGGACTATTAGTAAACATCATTGCTAATAAGAATATAATTGCAAAGTGGTATCCCTATAATAAAGTGGGCAACTGGATTTCATGACGTTCCACAATGACATCAACATTGATTTCTTTTCAGAATTTAATATTATTTTAGTGATAACATAATAAAGTGAATATGTGATAAACACTAGGTAGATAAGTCGAAGTAAATTTCCCTCCTTGAAGAATTGAACAAGCCCTGAAAATGGCGAGTAGCTCAACAGGAGATGAAATGTTTTTTAATAACATTAATCCCTTTCCACCGGTAGTAAATGGGAGGATAAATATAGTGAGTTTCTTGGAGGCGGCCGATGATTTAGTGTCTCTAGTTGGTATGTCGCACAGTTTATTTTTATTACAACATTTAGCCAATATTCGTCATTGCTTTAAATGTTACGTTTAACTATTTCAGAGCGCCTTGGCACAGTATTTGCACCAGTTAAATTTGACATGCAAGGAAATATAGATGTAAGTGAGGTTATATTTGTTCAACACGAAAGCCAGAAATAATGAGTCACCAATAAGTGTGTTAACAAAGATGCAATTGCACAAAACCTTTTAAATAATATATACAATTTCAGAAAATAAAAAGGCTATTTAAATTTGATGAAAACTCCTGCCTGCTTGAATTAATGCTTGAAGAAAAAAGTGTGGGTAAAACATCTGCAACAGAAGGTGTTTTATGGCTTAACAGGTAAATTGTTTTCAATTTTAAAACAAAAATAAATAAGTACGTACAAAAAGCACATTTGGGTGTATGTATGTTTTATAACAATTTTTAGCAATTAAATGTTCTCTTCATTTCTAATCTTATACTTTTTATTATCAAAAAGTCATAAAATCTGCTTATCATTAAAAATTGAAATATTCAAAAAAATAGTGATATTTACAACATAAACAAATTTTGAAGGTGAATGCCTGTATACAAAAAAAATATAACAAAACTACAAAAATATGCTAATTAATAATGTGACATTCTTGTTTAATTTGAATCCATAATAGATGATGATCTAAAATTTTATGTTTATGGGTCAATCAACTTTTATCTGTCCTGTCAGTACTATGTAAATTTGTCCCCCAGTAGGTTAGTACAATGAAACATTATTTTTTTCAAAAAAATTATATATGGCAATCAATTACACTTGCACATAAATATTTATTACAATATCTACTATGATGCTAGCAAATAGCTTTTGATTGCTTTAAAATGTTAACGACCTTTTTGCATGTTTATTTTTGTCACTATTAAATTTTATTATACTGACTTCCACCGGACAACGGTAAAAAAGTTCCAAAATTCAAACATATATGGCGTGACTACTGCTTGGAACTCAAGTCGATTTATTTCGTGACAACACTCATCCAGCCGTGATTTTGATTTCATCTTTGCCGCGGCGCCAGACGACCGAGTGTATTTTGAAAAAGAGCGTGGCTTTATTGTGTGTCCACTGGACAACCAGCACAAAAACTTAATTATTTTATATATGATAGTAAATTAAAGTGGAATATATTCCATTTAATGTATATTTTTAACTACGCGTAAAACCGAATTTAAAATATTAATATTTATTACCAGGGAGCGGAAAGACTAATAAATATCACCACCAGTCCCTTGGACATCCAAGATCGTTGTATGAATTATTCAATGATTTCTCTTATAATATTGATAATTATTTTCAAATAGTTGTTTTTTTATTACATAAAAGAAGAAACACAGGCGATTTTCATCATAGAATCCCCTTTGGACACACGAGTATTTCCTATGGACAAACGTAAATGTCCACTGGACAACCACTTTTTTCTTATCTCCTAAAGGCACATTATCGTCATTTTTACTTTAAAAGAACAGTAAGGTTTTTCAAATATGATTCTAATATTTAAAAGTAAATTAACAATTTGACTGAATTTTTAAATGTCCAAGGGACTATCTTAATTACAGTCATGTGAATTTTTGAGTAAAATTTACCATAAATTGTTCTGCTCTATTTGAATTCCTTAAATATAAATAATTATCAACAACAAATACGTATAAAATATACAAATTTAAGAAAAAAAAAATTATATATAAAATCTATCATTGATGGTACAATTAAAAGTTGATTGACCCTTATATATTTTTCAGAGCATTGCTGTTTTTTGAGTTGGTGTTCATAGAGGTAATAGAGCATTTGAAGTCTAAGAGTTATGATGTCAATATGAAAAGAATATTTTCCGTGGCATATGAAGGATCTGTCAAAAAATACCACAGTTGGGTAACACAGCAGTTGTTTACTGTGAGTTTATTTGTATAGCATACTACTATGAAGAAAATTTCTGACACAACTTGTTCAAAAATCTTTTAAAATTAAATATCTTGTCAAACTAGATTCTAAATACAAACTTTATAAATTATTTAAATATATTCCAAACATTTTAGTCTGCTGGAAATATCTAATATTAAATATACATGTTCATTAAACATATATGTCAAGGTTCAGAAATGATAATTTATTATATTATAAACAAGTCTTTTCCTTTTTATTTTAGGTAATCTGTAAAATGTCACCCACCCTACCACAAATAATGAAGTCTTTCGGAGTTGATAGTGACGTGAAAATGTTTGAAACAAAACTGGCAAATTTCAATATAACATTGCATTTAATTCGGTGTAAGATTGATGACTTCTTTAGAGATAACAATTTATTTATAGAAACTACATGAATGTCCATATTGTGAAGGAACATAGAAATAAAATTATTTTAAATATTGGCATGAGTATTTGATATGTATAGGAAATGTGAACCACATTAAATATATGAAAAAGGACAAGTTTTATGAAATTCATATTACAATGGATTGTTGAGATTGTAAATGTGTACTGTAAGTGCCGTGTTTGTATAAGTAGTGCTAAAGAGGCTATAATTATTGATAGGTATAAATAGATATTTAGTTCAACAACAATTTTGTAATTGCATACAAACAGAGACAAATGTATTTTTGTTTTGTTTTTTATAATTTTGTTACAATATTTTAAATATTCAATATTCAGTGCCTTGAGGAATGTTTATGGCAAAGTTTAAGAATATTTAACAAATGTATTCACATATGCTAAATCTTATTAAGAACTTATATTTGATACCAATGTAATGTAGGCACTCATCCAGTGAGAGGTAAAATTACCAATTTATTGTTATAGTATTTTAATAGTGGTGCTCAGTGTGTGACAATTTGTTTCAAATTGTGTTAAAGATAAAGGATACCAAAGGTACTAAATTTATATGATATTAGCCCCCCTACTATTTTTTATCCTTAATTAATATTTCCTCTAAGTCACTCAAACATTTCAATTTCTACTACATCAAGAAAAGCTGATTAATACTAAGTTATTTAACTTCATGTATTGCTGTAATTTAAGTAATCTTCATATTGCCTGTGTTATACTAATTACTTTATATTGTAATTGTGTTATAGACTATACTTGTGTGTCTTGTGTAAACTTGTAACATTCATTTAAAACCAAAGCTTTGCATACATTTTAGCTTTCTAAAACAAAGCCTAAATTTATGTGAATTCATGTGTTATGCCAGCATTTATATGTTGTGTAACAACAATAAAGTATTAAAATACATTTTTGTTTATGTTAACAACCTTCTTCATTTAACATTTTCATTACTGAGACAAAAACAAAATGTATTTATTTTTTTAATGGTTTATTACACTTTCTTATTTCCTAGGACACATCATTAATATTATTAAACTTTATTTTAAAGAAATCATTATTTATTTGCTTTAAAATTAAGTTATAAGCAAATTATCAAATTATAAAAATAAATGGTATTATGTTCTATGACTAGTAATATCATAAAAAGTGTAAATTCATTTATGATTGAGGAAAAAATTAAATTATTAATACCTGTCCTTTGGTTCTGAAAAATATATTTCTTTGGCAAATGAAGATGCTTGTTTCAAAGCCATATAGCTAAATATAGCTTCAGCAATTGTCAGTAACCACAATATTGCATGTAATGTGACTTCTGCAGGAATGCTTAACAGGTATGGATTGAATAAGAAAAAGCTTACAAGAGGCATTTGCATGAGTAATGTCAGCATCAGAAATCCAGCTAACTCGGGGACCTGGAATTAACAAATTTTGTTTTTTATTATTTCGCAAAAAAAAGTCAGCTGCAAGTTAAAATTACACTTGAGAAAATAAAGAAGTTTTAAAAATGTTTGGAACAATCTAGATTTTTTAAATAATAATGAACATATCCCAATGGACATTAAAAAAATAATTTATTGAATAAGATATTTAACAAGACATCTAACTTCTTTCTTTCTTCTTTATTAACCCATATACGCCCACTGCTAAGCACGGGTCTCCTCTACAATTGAGAAGGTTTAGGCCATAGTCCACCACGCTGGCCTAGTGCGGGTTGGCGTACTACACACCTAAGAAATTCCTGAGAACTCTTAGGTGTGCAGGTTTTATCACGATGTTTTCCTTCACCATTAAAGCAAGTGATAATTCAATGTGAATAGACACATAACTTCGAAAAGTCAGAGGTGTGTGCCTGGGGTTTGAACCCGCGACCGCCGAGATTCTCGACCGCGCGCCCAAACCTCGAGGCCATCACTGCTTATATAGACATCTAACTCAAGGAAATTAAATATTTTTTCAGGAACCTAAAATATTAATTAAATTGTTTCAAAAATATAACAACTTACCCTGCATGACAAATTCCCATAATGTCCAAGGTATATTCTTGCTGATTCTATAAAAATCAGTAATGTGAATACTGTTACTGATAGATATTTTGAAAGATGTCCAAGTTTATCAAACTGAAAATATATACAAACATATTATCATCAGCCCATAAATGTCCCACTATTGGGCATCAGCCTTTTCTATAACTGATAGGAGTTAGACCTTAATGCACACTTTAAGAAATCGTAAGAATCTTTAGGTGTCCCCATAATTTTTTTCTTAACTTGAAAAACTTGACTTAACTTTTAGCGCAAGAGCCCGTGAACGCCAGACAACAGTCATTTTAATAAAGCTGAAAATTTATCAGTACATGCTCCCAACACAGGTAAGAACGATGGCCAATTATGAAGTTTAGGTTGCAGTGGCTTTGGCAGGTACACGGTACTAAAGGTGTGAAAATACCGGCCTATTTTCGTCATTTTATAAAGGCTAATATTTTGATATTACCTTCAGAATATCATTAAAAATTACATTCTTCATTGACAGACACTTTCCATGGTGGAAACCTCTCGCCAGACACCCTTAAAGATCAGTAAATTATGATTCTAATTTCGTCATTTTATAAATGCTGATTTTTATACATATTACTTGGGTAATGATTATATGATGTTTCTTCAGTAGCCAGACACTTTTGATAGTTCTAACCCCTGCCAGACAAGCGTATAAGGTTGCTGTAAAAGCAAGCGCGAGGCAGGATATATGCACATGGGTGGATGCGAGTGAGATACGTCTGTATTGTTTAGTATTTTGTACCCGTGTATATCAGCCAAAAATAATATTTTAGCTATCTTGAAGTTTGTATAAGTATTTTAAGTCCGAAAATATACTATCATACTGCATGTAGGATTCACTTTAATAATAAAATATCTTCAACGGAGAAATCATCCGTTAAAAGTGATTGGCACCATTATCGATAGTACCACCAAGAAGATTTTATTGAAATTAGTAGCATCATAGAAAAATATATGATTAATAATGGTCGTAGTCATTTATTGCTTGATTTATATGACTTATGTACTAATTCGTTGGAGAGAATATATGCGGATAATTCCATTGAAATAGTTGCTTTTTTTACTGAACACCACCTAAAAAAATAGATAGAATAAAAACGAAAAAAGATAAGAAGTTTTCTAAAGATATTAAATTCTTTACGGTCCAAAATAAAAAATACTAGCACCCAATTGACGAAACAGTACAGTAATATTTTGACAGTAAGATCGTATTTGAAGAATACATTTTATGCTATTTTTTCGTTTCTACCTATAAGAGCAAAATATTTTTTTTTCGTAAGATTAATGCTGCTTTCTGTAGAATGTTTTTGGATTTTAAGTTGTCCAATACTGTTTCGTCAATTGGGTGCTAGTATTTTTTATAAAACAGTATTGGACAACTGAATGTAAGATTAATGCTGCTTTCTGTAGAATATTTTCGGATTTTAATATTACGAAAAATAAAATATTTTGCTCTTATAGGTAGAAACAAAGCATAAAATGTATTCTTCAAATACGATCTTACTGTCAAAATATTACTGTACTGTTTCGTCAATTGGGTGCTAGTATTTTTTATTTTGGACCGTAAATAATTTAATATCTTTAGAAAACTTCTTATCTATTTTTTTAGGTGTTGTTCAGTAAAAAAAGCAACTATTTCAATGGAATTATCTGCGTATATTCTCTCCAACGAATCAGTACATAAGTCATATAAATCAAGCAATAAATGACTACGACCATTATTAATAATATATTTTTCTATGATGCTACTAATTTCAATAAAATCTTCTTGGTGGTACTATCGATAATGGTGCCAATCACTTTTAACGGATGATTTCTCCGTTGAAGATATTTTATTATTAAAGTGAATCCTAACATGCAGTATGATAGTATATTTTCGGACTTAAAATACTTATACAAACTTCAAGATAGCTAAAATATTATTTTTGGCTGATATACACGGGTACAAAATACTAAACAATACAGACGTATCTCACTCGCATCCACCCATGTGCATATATCCTGCCTCGCGCTTGCTTTTACAGCAACCTTATACGCTTGTCTGGCAGGGGTTAGAACTATCAAAAGTGTCTGGCTACTGAGGAAACATCATATAATCATTACCCAAGTAATATGTATAAAAATCAGCATTTATAAAATGACGAAATTAGAATCATAATTTACTGACCTTTAAGGGTGTCTGGCGAGGGGTTTCCACCATGGAAAGTGTCTGTCAATGAAGAATGTAATTTTTAATGATATTCTGAAGGTAATATCAAAATATTAGCCTTTATAAAATGACGAAAATAGGCCGGTATTTTCACACCTTTAGTACCGTGTACCTGCCAAAGCCACTGCAACCTAAACTTCATAATTGGCCATCCTTCTTACCTGTGTTGGGAGCATGTACTGACAAATTTTCAGCTTTATTAAAATGACTGTTGTCTGGCGTTCACGGGCTCTTGGGCTATTTGTAGTCAGAGATGTATGCGTGGGTTCAACCCGCTTTTGCCAAGTATCGACTCGACCGCGCGCCTTAACAAAATAAAACAGTAGTTTATCTGCCCAGCTGTTATTATTTAATAAATACATTTTCTTGCTTTAGAGAGTAAAGGAATAAGCAAATAGCAATAAACTCTCACAACGCAGTACTTGTACTGGGTACTCCCAAGATGACAGAAAAATAAACTGCCATTAAATACGGCTATTATAGCATTAAAAACGAAGAATTATTATGTTATAAATAAAGTAATAATATGCACCTTTATGTACAAGAAAAATCCTACAACCGAAACCCAAACCATAAAGAGATAAGTATTATAATATAAGCACTTTTGCAAGCGTAGCATAGTTTTATACTCCATTTTTTTTTCGGGAAATAGGAGGTATATACCAAAAAAAGGGTTTTGGTATATTATTATGTTAAAAAAATCACATGTCCACATCCATCCTGACAATCTTAAAAGTATTTTACATTTTAAGTTAAAGCTTATATTTTTACACGTTTCTTGAATAATTGCACATTCAATAAAACTATTTTTTATATCGAGTTACGTAGGTTACGATTTTGTTTGTTGTTGTTGTTTTGGTTGTGTCAACTGTCAACTCAGTACTCACTACCTACTCAGTCTCACAGATTACATAAAAAGTTTAAATTGATAGTTTTTTTATAATAAGAATTTTCTTTCAAGGGAGAAACAAAGGAATTCAGACCATACAGCACACACAACTTTATATAATAATAATCCCACCACGGTATCCCCTGCCTGTCGTAAAAGGCGACTCAAAGGGGCCCTTGGGGTCGCTGGGCGTGCTGGGTGGGGCAGCACGCTCTCACTGAAAGCGACCCCGAGAAGGGCGGCGGCACTGTGGCCTGTGTACGTCGCGGGCGCCCATCCACAATCGGGTTGCCCAAACCAAGTTAGTGGGGGCGTAACTGCGCCCCCTTTTAACTCCGAGACGTCCGAGACAATTACGTCTCAGAGGCGCACCGGGCGGCTGTGGGTAAGGGTGGCCGCCTCTTGCTCACGTACCATGGTCGCCCAACTTGACGCGGAGATGGCCACCGGGGGGTTTTCGTTAGGGACCTAGCTCAGCGCTAACATCTGTGCGGATATGACGTCGCCGCGTGCCGGGCTGGAAGACCCCGACATACCCTTTCCGCCTTTCCTTATTCAGTGCTGCCGAATGTGTAGGAACTTTCATCTGAAAAAAAGTCGTAGCGAGGATTCAGATTGTTTTATTTTACAACATATTTTTGTAAGTATATTTTTTGAAGTCTGTGCATTTTTTATCTATATCATTCAATCATAAATGTCATTGCAAAGTACTAACATAACCTTACGCTCACATATTTTTTCTCTTTCAAATTTATATATTAAAGTAAATATTATAATATAATAAAAAAATGTTAACTCGAACATTACGTATAACCCTTGGTAAATTTATAATAATTTAATTTAAAGATAAGTGTTTTTGTAATATAAGAATACATAATCTATTTTTATTTATTTCAGGTTTATTAAGACCTGAAAGCGCACAATTAAATTTTGTGGCGGGGATTAAATATTTTCCTCCGCCAAAAAACTATGATGGTATGTGTTTTCATTATATATTTCACTGAAAAATAAACTTATGAAAAATTACCTAAATGGTCATAAATATTTACTTTTGAGAGTAATTATTGTAAAACATTTGTTACTATTTTATGAAATAATTTATCAAGAAAACCTAACAATACTGCTCGACCCAGTAATCATACCTGAGATCATTCTATCACATTTTATATTATTTTGAGACAATCAATTAGCTGCCATTGTTGAATTTTAGTGTTACGCCTTTGCTACATAATATTTTTTTTTTTTCAGATATTGAAATCCCTGAGCGTCAGAGGTTGCGTGTCTATGATAAGGTGCCAGTATACCCAGCCAACTTGAAACCACCAAAGATGCAGAAACGGCTGAGATATATGAGAGGACCAGAGCCACTGCACACAACATTACAACTCAAGCAGTATGGTGTAGTTGTAAGTATTTCACATTTTAAATATTACATACAATAATGTAAAGGGTATGTTATTAACTGCATTAACACTAAACCTACCGACATTCCATGTATACCTATTTCTACCATGCGCGGTCAAATGACCGTTTCACAAATAAATTTAAAAAAATAATTTTTAGCCAATGGGATAGTAAACAACATATTTTTCTTGTGCTCTAATATATGTTTTCTTTATCTTTAAGCATTTTTATCATATTTTTACCTATTACAGTATTTCGTATTGAAATTTTTGCACATACACAGCTTTTACACTATACAAACTTTGTTAGTCTTATTGACTTTACAATATGTCATTTGACAAGATATCCGTCTAAGAGAATCTGTTGCCGTATTTGTTATTGTTTTTGATGAACATTCTTTGCTTCGCTATTTCTCCTTCTGATATTCGGTCTCAAGCTCTTCTAGCAATTGAAATAAAAGCTCTTGCCTAGATATTTTTTCAGAAAAATTGGCACAATAACTTGATATTTCTCAATGTCTTGACGTTTTTGAGGATGAATATACAAATAATAAAGAAAAAACTGTAATGTAAATCAAACGAGGTCGTATTTTTGACTTTGCTGCCTTTGTCGAAACCTCACATTTATACCGTTGTATAAGTGATCGTGGTCTCTTCAGTCCATGTAATAATTTCAATTATTCACTTTGAAATTATTCAAATGATTGTCTGCTTCGGTACAAGCATGTAAAGTGCGATCTAGAGGTCCTGGGTTCGATTCCCGGGTCGGGCAAAGTTTTATAAGGTTTTTCCATGAGAAAAATCTCAGTAGCAGCACGGAATCTGGAAATGTGTCCAAAAACACCAATAGGCTCGCTCCCTATTACATCCAACTGTCCATACCTGGCGAAATGTGGATGCAAAAATGCACCTCTACCTACCCCCTTCGGGGTATACAGGCGTGAGGGTATATACGTACATATGCAAATTCTGATGCTCTATATGAGGTACTGTTATAATACCAATTGCCTCGTTGCATATAATAATTAAAACGCTTACGTTTGTTCGGTACTTTTCCGATAAATTGAATATTAGTCGCATCATATTTCATTTTCATACAAAATTATTGGCTTGTAGTTTAGACCGGTTCTAGACTTCGTTGTGGGCACTAGTATTATTTTGTACTATTTTCTATATCTTAATAAACTTTGCTTTAAAGGTTGTTTAAAAGTATTTTTTTAAAAACGCTTCACAAACCCACCCCATAATAGTGGTGTCAGAAGTGGGATATCACAAGGAAATTTGGCAGAATTACGTATAATTTAAAGTGCCCACACGCCGCGTCTCTTTGTTTGCCAAATTGTGATATTCACTAAAAATCGTCAAAGACTAAAAAACTGAAGTGCAGTGAATTAGTTTCACGAACTCTGTATCCTGTTGCCATATCATCGCCCTATACCCTGTTGTCGCATCGAGCTCTACGACTAGACATCAAACTCTGTCTACCGCTGATCCGCCGCTCCGACGCTCCGCCCTGCATCAGACCCAAAAAGGGACAGCCATCCTCATCAACATCACGGTCATACGAACGAGGTTACGAGACCTCGTCCATCTTCCCAGCTTCGTGTCATCAAAGTCACCGCTCCACGGCATGCTGTTCCAACACGTGTTGATACTGTGAGTAACCTAATCTGTTTTCAGTTATTGCCATTTTTCTATCTTACGTTAGATAAATAACTAATACCTTTTTTAATTAATACTTATATCTTAACTTAATAGATTATCCTTCCTGTTACCAATATGTCCAAAGGTGAAGACAAAGCCTCTCCTCTCCTCTCCGAACAATACCCAATCAAAATCTTATGCGATTTTATTGGTAACTACAGTGGGGAACGTGATATACTACCCGCTTTCCTCACTAACTGCAAAAACGCATTAAATCTTGCGTCACACTCCCAAAAAGAATTATTACTAAAATTCATTATATCAAAATTGAGCGGAAAGGCTCAGATTGCATGTTCAAACAGAGTGTTCGAAAGCTTTGACGAACTTAAAGACTTTCTCAAACAAAATTTCGGTGAGAGGAAACATTACAACCATTTGCTTTTAGAATTACAGTCGAGCAAACAACAACCTCATGAAAGTGTCGCTCAATTCGTTTTGCGATTGGAGACATGCCTCACATCTCTTCAAGCCGAAATTCATAACTCCGACACTTTAAAAAAAGAATTACCGGGTCGTATTGCAATGACAGAGGACCTAGCCTTATACACGTTTACGTTGGGGCTCCAAACAAACATTAGCAATGTTGTGAGATGTCGGGATCCGAAAACTCTGAATGCTGCGATTAATATCGCAATAGAAGAAGAAAAAATTTTAAATATGCAAAAAAATTCACTACCTCAAATTAAAATGAAACACTGTAAACTTTGTAATAAATCGGGGCATTCGGAGTCGGAATGTTTTAATAAAAGGCGTAATGATATTCGACCGCGCGAACAGCCGCGTTTGCAACGCTACACGCCGCCATCGAAACCTGACCCAAACGCAGTTATTTGTAGATACTGTAAAAACATTGGTCACGATATTTCGGAATGCCGTAAGCGACAATTTAACAACTTTCGGCGCAACCAAATAAATCCACAACCACCATATCAACAACAACATTGCATTGAAGCGACACCCGAAACATCGACACCGCCTTACGTACAGGAAATAGAATTTAATAATCATTTAAACTAAATTCTGGGCTCACTTGTAAGTGCCCACTTGAGACCCATTGTCAAGGCACTAAAAATATGATTAAAAATACTAATTCTACTAATTCTACTAATTCTACTAATTCTACTAATTCTACTAATTCTATTAATTCTACTAAATCTAAAATTCCTATATCTATTAAATCTAAATGTACTAAATCCACTGAATCTAAGTCGTTGTCTTCTAATTCGGCATTTAAGCCCACTGGCAACGCAAATGAGCTTTCATCGTCTTCCATATCGGACAAATATCCCATTGGCGACGAAAGTAACCAAACTCTAAATGAACACAAAAAAAATGCTAAATCTACTAACTCCACTAATACCCATAAAAAAAATTTAATCAGTCAATTTAGCCAAAATTCCGAAGATTGTCCCATGATTTATGATATATCGCAGAATAATAAAATTCCGTTGCCGTTTATTACAGTTAAGACGTCTCACTCCAAAAATCCTTTAAAATTTCTTATAGACACAGGCAGTTCTATATCCCTTATAAAAATTTCCAGTCTGTCAGAAATTCCTACATTAGATACTTCGGTTATTATAAAATTCAAGGGTATTAATGATCTAAATTCATACGCTGAAACGAAGGGCAAGTTTACGTTGTCTATCATTCATGAAAACGTCGATTTACCCTTCCATTTTCATGCTGTAGACAAAGTCAATCTCGACTTTGACGGCATTATTGGTAATAACTTCCTAGTAAATCATAACGCCTCTATATCATACACAAAGTCTCAGTTACAGTTGTCAAACACTTCAACCGTTTGTTTTGATTTAAACACTGAACCAATTTATGTTATACCAGGCCGTAATGAGATGATGATTGAGTGTGCAGTTACAAATCCCGAGATAAAAGAAGGCTTAATATTAACAACTAAACTAAAAGAATATCCAAATCTTTATTTTTCAAAATGTCTCACTCGCGTAAAATCAAATAATAAAATTAATATATCAGTTTTAAATACTTCCGAAGACAAAGTTATCCTACATCATGTAAAATTGACCCTTGAACCAGTTTCCTATGTTTTAGAACCAAAATCCCAAAATGTATCTATGCCTCCCGACCCTTCAGTCGAAACATTTCCTTGCTTCTATACTAATATGTCAGATATGGACCACGAAAAACGTGTACAAAGTGCGCTAAGATGCGAACATTTAAACAACGAGGAGGAATCTAGCCTCCGTCAACTATGTTCAGAGTTCAACGATATATTTTATTTAGAAGGAGATGTTTTAACGGCCACTAAAACTATCCAACACGAAATCCGAACAACCTCTGAGAAACCTATCCATGTCAAAAGCTACCGTTTCCCAGAATGCCATAAAGATGAAGTTAATCGACAAATTAAAAATATGTTAGACCAAGGCATAATCAGTCCTTCTGTCTCCCCGTGGTCAGCACCTATATGGGTCGTACCAAAAAAACAAGACGCTTCGGGTAAACCTAAGTGGCGTATAGTCATTGATTACAGGAAACTCAACGAGGTGACTATTGGCGACGCTTATCCTATACCGAATATTACGGATATACTAGATCAACTAGGACATAGTAAATATTTCTCGACCTTAGATTTAGCCTCTTCTTTCCACCAAGTCGAAACCAAAGAGTCCGACGCTGAAAAGACAGCATTCAGTGTGCCAGGTGTTTCTGGACAACCCGGACACTATCAATTCAATCGTATGCCATTTGGCCTTAAAAACGCACCCTCTACCTTCCAGAGACTCATGAATATTGTACTCTCTGGATTACAAGGTATTCATTGTTTTACGTATCTGGACGATATTGTTTGTTTTGGCCATGATTTACAGTCTCATATGTCAAAATTAAAATTAATCTTTGAAAAATTGCGGGAACATAATTTAAAATTACAGCCAGACAAAAGTGAATTTCTACGCAAAGAAGTACAATATCTTGGTCATGTGATATCCGATAAAGGTGTCAAACCCGATCCAAAAAAGGTTGAGTGTGTTCAAAAATTTCCAGTTCCAAAAAGCCCTCGCGATATAAAGTCCTTCCTAGGACTAGTGGGTTATTATCGCCGCTTTATTGACAATTTTTCTCACATAACTAAACCATTAACTAGTCTCTTAAAAAAGGATACCAATTTTAAATGGCTTACTGAACAGGAAACAGCGTTTCAAACCTTAAAACATAAAATTACGACGGCACCAATCCTCCAATACCCTGATTTCGCGAAACCATTTATACTCACGACTGATGCCTCTAATTATGCCATTTCAGCTATACTTTCCCAAGGCGAAATCAATAAAGATCTTCCTATCGCCTATGCATCGCGAACACTAAATAAAGCCGAAGGAAATTACTCGACTACTGAAAAAGAATGTCTAGCAATAATATTCGGCACAAAAGTTTTTCGACCATATTTGTATGGCCGGAAATTTCAAATAGTTACCGACCACAAACCCTTACAGTGGTTATTCAACTGTAAAGACCCTAGTTCTAAATTAGTTCGTTGGCGTCTTAAACTCGAAGAATTCGATTATGAAATCGTATATAAAAAGGGTAAAACAAACTGCAACGCCGACGCCTTATCCCGTAACCCGATCCTCACCGTCGATCCCGATGCTCCTTCCAGTTCTGAAACATACGAAAAATATTTACAAATTAGTCAACAACAAATATCCTACGATACCTCAATTGAAGAACATAATGAATCCTTATTAAAAACAAAAATTAAAATGATTACTTACCCTTCTGCTATTGATTTAGATGACTCAATCCCTTACTGCTCAGAAATCTTAGAAATGTCCAAATTTGATGAAAACTTACCCGACCTACGAAATGTAGAACGTGAGTTATATACATTTCAAAGTACCTCAAATGAAAAACATATATTCACACATTTATTTTTACGTGTTCATCATTACGACGAAATGACGTATAAAGATATATTCAACATGTTAAGAGACTATCGGGACATGATTACTACTTGGTATTCAGAAGAAAAAGAATTTGCAATTTCCGATTTCCAAGATCCATTTACTAAAATTTCATTTACAAAAATTTACAATATATTGAGTTTTCTTTTCCATAAGACGGGAATAAAAATCCATATATACCATAATAACATACTATTTCCAACCCCAGCAGAAATTCCCCGAATACTAAAAGACAATCATGATTCGCCTTCTGCTGGACACCCAGGCATTTCACGAATGTACGATCGGTTAAAATCCCAATATTGGTGGAAAAATATGCGCACAGACATCGAAAATTACGTTAAGAGCTGTAAGTCTTGCCAAATCAACAAACCTCTGCGTCACACTAATAAAGCTCCGATGATAATTACTTCAACAGCAACACGACCAAACGAAAAACTTTATCTTGATATTGTAGGTCCATTGCCGGAAACTAGAATAAATAATTATAAGTTCATTCTAACACTTCAAGACGACTTAACAAAATATAGCCAAGCATATCCTATGCAAACTTGTTCCGCTCAAGAAACAGCACAACGCCTTGTGCATTTTATTTCACATATCGGTATACCGCGAAACATTGTCACGGACCAAGGTACAAATTTTTGCTCGGGTGTCTTTAAACAGTTAGAGAGATTATTCGGCATTAAACACATATATGCCTCTCCATATCATCCACAGACCTGCGGAGCATTAGAGAGAAGTCATTCCACCTTAAAGGAATATTTACGCTCATACATAGATGATAACACACATACTTGGGACTTATATCTCAATACTGCAATGTTAGCTTATAACTCGGCTACACATACAACCACGGGTTTTCCTCCTCTTGAACTGATGTTTGGTCATAAACCATATATTCCAAAGTCCATCGATAATCTTGAAAACAATACCTATACGGACTACGTACGAGCCTTAAATCACCGATTATATTATAGTCGTCAAAAGGCTATACAAAATATAAATAACTCTAAAGAACACTCTAAAAAATATTATGACGCGCATACTCGGCCTATAACTTATAATATCGGCGATTTCGTTTATATCCGCTGTCATCACAAACAAAATAAGGCGCTATCACCAGTGTGGAAAGGTCCGTATAAAATAATTAAAATCAACGGAAACCACACTGTTACAATTCAAATAGGAAAGAAATACGTTCGACATCACTATGATGAAATCAAACTCGCTGTAAGTTAAGTACATCTCGTATTCATTTTGTCCTCAGGTTCCTGACAACTGTCTCCGGTTACGAGTTCATCTCTAAATTAATCGGAAATCCTGGCATATATTTTGATAAGTTACTAGATTTAAAGTTTACAAATGATAATTGGAATATAGTTACTTCGATAGATTTAAGTCATATAGAACCACATCTAAGCGAGGTCGAAATTTTATTCGAACGTGTTAATAAATATTGTAATTCAACTCAGTCTCATAAAATCAAAAACGAATGCTTTAACTCCTTAAGCTCCCTTAGAGCACAACATAATAATAATATAAAAAAATATTCCTCCATTTCATATTTGACACAAATTAAAGAAAACAAACGCTCTAAACGCGGTCTGATTGATGCCGGCGGCTCTTTATTAAAAACATTCTTCGGAACCCTTGATGTCAATGATGCTAATATGTTTACCGACGCTATAAACAGAGTACAGTCAGACGAAAAAGAATTAACATTACTTATGCGCGATAACATTCACGTCATTAAATCAACGATTTCTACATTTAATAATACTATGTCTAAAGTGAAACAAAATGAACATCGTTTGAACACCAACCTTGAGCTCATTCAAAATGCTTTTGAAAAATTAAGTCAAAGTAATGACAAATTAGAATTAAAATCCCAGTTATCTATTTTGTTAAACTCCATAGAGAGTATAGTTTTGACATTATCCTTTGATATAGACGACATAAATAACGCAATATTATTCAGCAAAATGAACATTCTGCACCCGACTGTACTCAGTCCAACGCAGTTGTATAAGGAGCTCGAGTTACATATGAATTATCTACCTAAGCATTCCGAGCTACCTACGTCATTGTCATTGGATAATGTTAATGAAATTATAACCATAAGTGACATTATATGCTATTTTCACGATAATAAATTAATTGTTGTATTAAAAATTCCATTAGTCCTTCCACAAATCTACACACTTTATCAGAACATCCCATTTCCTATTCCTTTAGATATTAATAACCCTGATACTTATGTACTTTTAGCACCCAATTACAAATATCTGGCAATAACCTTAGACAGATTATTTTACTCACAACTCGCGAGTGTCAGTGAGTGCAAGGAAATAAAAAATAAGTGTTTTGTGTGTCCTTTGGCAAATGTGTATTCAACCATTGCCAACCCTACGTGTGAAACTACGTTATTAACGGAGGTTGCTCTTAAACTACCAAAAACATGTGAAACGCGAATTCTACGGGGAACTATCGATGTTTTCCAGAAAATCTCAAATAATCGCTGGATATTTGTACAATCCGATCCAGCTAAATGTCACATAATATGCAAGGGTGATATCATTAATTCCGATGAAATTTTATTTGGCTCTGGGATATTACACATACCAAAAACTTGTATAGCATACTATAAAACCTTAACTTTTACTCCAAGTGACTCTATTTCATCTAACATTTCAAAGTCAATTTCCAATTTTAATATTATAAATGATTGCTGTGACTATCAAAGTTTCAATAAATCCCATATACCGTTTGTCAAATTAAATGAACTAAATAATCTTGACTCACTCTTAAAAGCCAGCATCCATTTAGATGACTTTGAGAAAGAAATCAAAAAAATCTCAGAGCCATCACACTTAGAAAGATATTCAACTCATTACTTATCGCTCACTTATTTTATTTCTATTGCCACCTTATTATACTTTTTGTACAAAGCCAGAAGATTTGTTTGCCCTAAGAGATCTGGATGCTGCATAAAAATTTATAATAAAAATTACACTAACCACAAACAAGCAGCTCCTCAGCTACAGAACATAACTTCAGTGGATTTTACATCCGAATCATCAGCTGATGAACAAACAGACAATAAATATACATTAGCTACTAGTTCATTACCAAATCTAAGAAGAAATATTGTATCGTAAATCTTTTAATATTCTACTATTGTATTTTAGTTAAGTACTTTTCTATGTTATATTAAATTTTTCATATTCAATAATTAATATATTCTTAATATTAGTTTTGTAAGCTCACAACAAAGTTTAATATTTTATTGTTCTAACATTGATCATCCCTTAATCTGGAATGATCAATCTTAAGGAGGGGGTTGTTATAATACCAATTGCCTCGTTGCATATAATAATTAAAACGCTTACGTTTGTTCGGTACTTTTCCGATAAATTGAATATTAGTCGCATCATATTTCATTTTCATACAAAATTATTGGCTTGTAGTTTAGACCGGTTCTAGACTTCGTTGTGGGCACTAGTATTATTTTGTACTATTTTCTATATCTTAATAAACTTTGCTTTAAAGGTTGTTTAAAAGTATTTTTTTAAAAACGCTTCACAAACCCACCCCATAATAGTACGAACGATATGCATAGACTCTAATTGCACTTCTTTTGACATTATATATCCACAATTACATTCTAGAATCAAAAAGAATAACACTTTCTAAAGAATATAGTTGTTAGCAACACGACTTCATTAAGCGGTCAAATGACCGCGCGTGGTAGACTAGACACCCTTTAAATTTTTTTCGAAAACTAAACAATAAAGAAAGTCGTAAATATGAAAAAATGGGTTGTATGTATATTATAGGAAAAGTCAAAAAGCGACATTGGGACACAGTAACATTTTGCACGAGATTTTTTAAGCCAAACTTCAAAAACGGTCATTTGACCGCCCATGGTAGGTTTAGTGTTAATTTTAAGCTTAGATAGTTAACCCCAATAATAGCCTTATTACAACTATTTATATTTCGACTTCTATCTATGAGTTCATCTAAAACCACATTTTAATCTAGATTTTCAAGTAAGAAATGCTATGCCTCCTTTTTCACACAGATCTTTTAATTGAGCAAGACTAAAATTATAAACATTTATTTATAACATTGATCATGTTGTGATTCTAAAACAGTAACTTTTCAAGCCCAAAAGCCCAGCTTGTATAGATATGGTCTAAAATATGTGCAAATGGTAATAAAATTTAGTAAGCATAACCAGGTGAATTCCGAAAGAGGTGAGTTTTTACCCCCAACCAATGAGATGGTCTTCCAACAGATCAAATTCATATATATGTCTAGGTAGCTCTTTCATTTATCATTATTAACCGATAGTCATTCACTGTTGGACATAGGCCTTCGCCAAAGACTTCCAAAGCACTCTGTTTGAAGTGGCCTTCATCCAGCATTTTTGATTACTCAGTTTTATTTTTATGTCTTTTACAGGCACTAGGTGGTGGCAGATTGCGAATTGAACATTTTGAAATGGCGCGTTTGGTGGTCGCCAGGAAGTTGGACATGAAGAGGATGTTTGCCATATGGAGGGTGGACCCCCCTTGGCAACCTGTCACTAAAAAGGGTCAAGGACAGCGTATGGGCGGTGGTAAAGGTGCTATCGATCATTACTGCACACCCATCAAAGCCGGCAGAGTTATTTTAGAGGTTGGAGGAAAATGCGAATATGCAGAGGTGGGTATTGTTAAGGAATAAGGATATATTGGTATTCTTATGTTTGTTTATTACCTTAATGGCAGTATCTCAAAAAATAATTGGCAGGTGTCGTTTTTTATTAACATTATTTTCTGGTAACATAAAGTTTTATTAAGTTTTTCGAAGTGGATATTCTCAGCTGAAACTCGTAGCGTAGATTTATTAATTACAAATCTAGCTTTGAGTCAGATTATTGTAAGAGGTAAAAGTCTCATGTACTTTTGGATAACCAATGAAAGATATGAAGTAGTTTGCTTTATACAAGTTTGTTTATATTGTACTAGCTTTTGCCCGCAACTCCGTCTGCGTGGACTACAGGGTTGGGTTCAGAAAGAGAATAAGTTGTTGTATTTTACTCCGCAGAGTCCCATTTACTTAAATATACGAAAATCAAACAATTCGGTCAAATTGTTCAAACGTGAAATCGTAACGCGTCGATCGGCGCCTTGTGCATCATTATTGCGCGCTTGATCAATATTTTAAAACTGCAATATCTTTTAAGATACTCAGTGAAATCAAATGATGTAAAGGGCAATTTTATTTAAAATTAAATACTTGTAATGAATAACGTATTTATTTTGATAAGGATTAATATCATATTTATAAAAACACCTCCACTAATAAAACATTATTTTAAAATAAATTTGGTTAGGATAAAAAACGTTATAGTGAGCCAACCTTAAAAAATAGACATATGCTGTCGCGGACTTTTTTTTAGAACTTTTAAAGAGAAACATTTCTCTTATACATTATTTTAGCGAAACTTTAACCGTTTCCGCAGCGCACGCAGCGGAAGCTCACAAAAAGGAAAAAATGTCCCCGATTTTGAAACATTCTTTATTGCTGCTCCGCTCCTATTTGTCGTAGCGTGATGTTATATAGCCTAAAGCCTTCCTCGATAAATGTTCTATCTAACAGTGAAAGAATTTTTCAAATCGGACCAGCAGTTCCTGAGATCCTGGCGTTCAAACAAACAAACAAACAAACTCTTCAGCTTTATAATATTAGTATAGATTTGTTTTTATCTATTTAGCACACACATTTCTTTTTATTTTTGGACTCAGTCCTGAAGGTTTTTTATTCTGTGTATTTGCAGGTTTATCCTATGCTGAAAATAGTTGCCGAGAGGTTACCATTCAAAGCCGAAGCTGTCTCATATGAAAGTATGCAGAAGAAGGCTGAATATGAAAAATGGGCTGAAGAAAACAACAAAAACCCTTACACAATGAAGTACATCATTCAGAACAACATGGGTGGATGTCATAGGATGTTGTCACCGTTCGACCATCGCTGGTACGGAAAATATTTGTAAATCTTTGTATATATAGTTTTTAGTTCAATAAATAGTGTAAATTATAGTACTTCTTGTTTTAATTTTTAAGATCCTTCAAAAGTCATTAGGTTACTAGCGTATGACGTGTGCAATTTCAACAGTATGCTAAACTTTTATTTTAAAACGTAAGTTGCAGGTGTATACAATTTTACTATTTTCATTATTAAAAATATTTTTTTTATAACTTGTATGTTATTTACAGAAATAGCCAATTTAGTTGTCTGTTCAAAGCTAAGTAAAAAAAGTAACGGTTGAGTATTTATTACCGCGCTGTAACAATTGGGCCTAAAATTCTAGTCATGTGTAGCACCATTGATACTAATTATTTCTATTGTTGCGTAACAAAAAATGAATTAAAAGAATGTTCATACAACAGAAACATCAAATACTACTTGTTTTATATTATTACATGCTTAAACAAAACTAAACCCAAATATCATGAGTAGCCCTGATAAATTTCAATATTTTTCTTAAGTAATTCCAATACCATCAGAAATCGATTCAGATCAGCGTCATAGACCAGCACTGGCAGAACCGATATTATCCTGGACCTCTAGATCACACTGCACCTTAAAAATATTTTTTTAAATATTATATTGGTGTACGAATAATCGCTTTATTTATAAAAGCTCGACGTACACTTATTTCTGAAATAGGGCGTAGTAAATAAAACAATATACTACTTTAATATTGGTTTATTAAATTTGACATTTCATGAAAGAGTTTTCGTGACAAGCCTCGGTTTGCATACATGTATAAACCTTGTAGCAATAATTATTTATAAACTCCTTTCTTACAATTATGGCAAAAACTCAACAAAAACAAAGGTTTACAGTAACAAATACTAGAGCGTAGAGTACCTACTTATACCTTATACTCGTCTAACCTAACGACAAAAGCCAAACAAGACGCTAAAGTACTTTAGATAGTCGTGAGGGACGAAAGAGGAAGCTTGCGACGCCGTACGTGGCGTGCGGTACATTCAATGCTTTTGCTTGGCTTCTAACGTATATAATGTATGTTTAGGTTATATTTCACATTAACACACAAGGTCGAAACATTTACTATAAGTGTACATATTAACAGACATCTCATTGTTACTGTGCGCAACTCTACTCTGTTCGTATTATGTCAAGCCTCTAACTACCACATAATATGCCGTTATGTTGTCTCCACGTACCTATAAATTATATAACTTCATAACAATATTTACACAACCTAAACCTCTAACTTACAATTTATATGCAATGTACATTTTTTAATAAATTAATAGTGTTTACAATATTATACAAGCGCTAGGTTTTATTATATGATATGGCTTTTTATATATAAGATGGACTGCGTGTCAATCAATTCCTAGCAGTCATTATATCACAACTTCAAACCGTAGCATTAAGTTAGAATGGCAATTTATTGGCAAAATAAAATTTTATCAACCATAATCACGCTGTGATTTCGTTTCGTACGACCTACATCCGATATCCGCAACACTAGTTATTGATATGTGTGCACGCCAAGCTGAGCTTCGTGACGTCATAACTTCTAGAATCTTCTGTAAGTTACTTGACGGGTCAAAAATTAATGTAACGGTGATCATAAATTTACGAATCTCTTCTTGGCATGCATACATTACAAAGTCGACAAATTCATATTTATATTTCATTCCTATTAAAGTATTGGATTATTTTCCAGAGAAAATGTAACGATGACGTAATTACTAATTTATTGAAATGATTTATTTGTGTATCAATTATATATTCGAAAACATACATTGGTGTTGCAGCAGATGCAGGTGGATTAATTAAATAGATTAAATAACAAATAAATATGTTTGACTAGTTCTGTGCCTTAGCCTAACTTTATAGTTAAATCATAAGTTAATTCTCTAACACTGGCATTTCACAGTCTTAACAACTATCGTGTTTTACCCAGACGTGTATAGTCACACAGTTAGGCGAGAAATGTTTATGACACAATTAACTGCATTTGTAACTTATTACACATTTCTTGCATATACATACAGCTATCCGCTAAGCTATAAGATAAAAGTGAGGTAGCGTTTTACAATCTAGTGGAAAAATATGTACAGATCTAACACGAATGCAAGATTATTTATTTGGTACGTGAACTTTCAATAAAGACACTTGCCGAAGACTTTCCAATTGCAACGAATTTCGCTTAAAGATTCTGCTTACTATCAATTATGGCCGTAACTAGAAGATTATAGTGTATCAATATACAGACAACATTTCGCGTGTACAATATATATAATTTATTGACATTTATGAGTATTAACTACTTGCACACGATTAACATTATTAGGTACTTTAAATATGTGCAGCTTTGTATCATAGATGACTAGATTATAAATATTTTTAACGATAATATTATGTATAAAACAGTTACAATTTGTATATTTTCGATTTCGATCACTGCAAGGATCCACATTTGGACACATATTGTATAGAGGATAATACCATGACCGCCAACAAGTTACTCATAGGGCTCGCTCAAGTGCTCCAACAAGAACTTGAGTTGCCTCTTCATGAAGTGGTTCTTGTGGGCGATTGAGTCGCACAAGAGTTGCGTGGGCGCAACCACGTTGCCGTTGCTAACGTTCTCGTAAATGTGTTCGTTAGTCGGGCACTTGTTGTTGTTGTGCAAGTCAATAGTAGTATCCTCGTTTCCGGCTGCCCCGGACGTATTAGTGGGTGCATTGTATACGTCGATTGGAGGAGCTTTGATGATATGCTGATATTTAAACGTAGACAATATCTGCCGGATCTTTGCAATGATCTGCTCTACTCAGGCGTTTGATTCCTGCGAAAAATTTGAAAATAGACATAAGTCAGATTTTTGCTGCTGTATCTATATTGATCTGGATGTCTAGATATAAAGTGAAGTTAATCATCTACGTTCTATGCTAGTGAGTATAGGTAGCTGTTCTAGCTCACTACGTTGATGAGAAAGTAATGTATGGTTCGACGGTGAATCGTGGAATGTCGTGTCGGACGCACGCCGAAACCTAGAACTTGCTCAATCGTGAGACGATATAATCAACTGTTAACAAATGAAACTTAACAGATAAATTATGTAATACTGCATGGCATTTACACGAATGTATATTTTTATAAAATGTAAGTACTCATATAAAACGTTATCCTAATTCATAGTCACATTAAATGCATCAAAATTTAGGCTGTATATTCATAAGAGAGTACATCGAACATCGAAATACTATAAGTATTATGATAGGAGCACGCCGTGATCGCAATCCGAGCAGGTATCGATGCAAGCGACACAGCAACATCTACACTAGAAGCGTGGTGGGACGGTGGGTGGTAGTTTATACCTTGAGGTTGTGGAAATAGTGCATGATTTGATCGTAGTCCATGTGGAGGTCGTCGAGACCGAGCGACTCGACTGGCGCGTCGCAGCGAGACGCCGCCTCCTCGCGGGAGAACATCGGGTTGCCCACTATCGTGGCGCGCTTCACCTCTGGGGAGTTGTTTCCTATAATTAATACCATCCGTAAGAGATAGTCTTCTCTAATCTCTCCATATACGTTTCGGATCTACATTTGCTTACGATTCGTTACCATTTTATTGGATATTTTACAATGATTTTTTTTTAAGTCTAATCCAAAAATGGGAGTAGGCTGAAGATGTTTTGGAATGTATTCGATTTCCTTATTTTAAACGTTTTCAGAATTGCAGTATGAATTTGTTGTGCGTGGAGTGCATGGATAAAACAATTTTTTACCTTTGTTTTGGTTGACGGCATCCACGAAATCACCCTTTGGTTCTTTGTTCTTGTTCTTGTGTCTCATTTGTATTTCTGGGAGACCTGCAGATATTTTAACAACGTTAATAAAAACTAAGTGTTCATAAAATTTTGGTGAAAACTACGGATTTGATTGATCAATGATCATCGTAATGATTATCAATTAGTAATTTCAATTAAGCTTTTACAGCATTGCACAAATCAACAGGTGTCGTAGGATAACTCTACTATACATTATACAATATAAGTAAGAAAAAAATATGTATCGAAATTCAATACGAACTTATAAATGTAATTTAAATGAATTTTCAGACAGTTACCTATTCCGGAGTCGTGCATGTAGTCGGGACTTTCTGGTTTGGCGAAGGTGCGTCGCGAATCGTCAGTGCCTCTGTTGAGGCCGACGATCTCTCTGTAGTCTTTATTTTCCATGATGAGTGGAGCGTCGTTGTCGAACTCGAAGAGTCTCGCGCAGTCGTCTTTGTTAGTGAGTTGTTCCACGGCGTTGTCTTCAAGGTTGCTCCGATTTTGCATTGCGGCCGAGTCTCGTTTGCTTTGTTCTTTCATGTCTCGTTTCGATATATACGGTGCGTCGGTTTTGTTTAAATCAATAATTCTGTAAAGAAGATTGAGATGAACGTTTTTACTTTGAATCCAATGTACATAAACAGACTAAGAATGCTTCTCTAGTCTCAAGTTAAAAGAATGTGCCGTGCGGTGTAAAGACCGTATTTTATTACACTTTAAATGTGCCCGTAAAACGGCATTAAGTGTGCTTCCGCTAATGGACCACAAAACACAGTTGTCATAACGTGAGTGCAAATGTACTTCTACCTGTTTCTTTGAGAAAACAGGCCTGTGTATATTAAATAGGTATCTACTATCTATTGCTTACCTGTCTGGGCGGGTAATCTCCGGTGATCGTTTGGAAGGTTCCTGTTCACGGTCATGTTTTTTGTGATGGTTCCTTGAATAGCTGCGTCTTGTTGGGGGCATGACAGTCTCGGGCAAAATCTGAAATATATAAAATTGTCATTTTAAAAAAGCAAAGTTATAACAATCTGCCAAAAGGAATTTATTCGATTTGCATCACAAATTGGCTCCTGTTTGACTTAGTAAAGTGTTAATAAGAATTTTTGTTAGAGTGTTTTTAATAGCAACGCTAAGTTAATATGTAAAGCTACTAAAGAAGTAATAAGCTCAATACTACGTGGGGGGCTATACGACTTCTAAAAAGTCGCTGTAAAAAATACAGCTCTATCCTTTCAGTGTGAAGTGACATCATGGTAACATTCAATGTCAATAATGAAAGAAATTTAGAGAGGAAATCTTACTTTGCTTGGGTTCCTGGGGGGCACTGGCACTTGTGGCTGGGGTGTTGTTGAAGAGTTCCTGTGCGGTGGCACGGGTGGGCGGTAATCGTCTGGGTCGTTCGAGTCCGGCCTGAAGACCGAATGTGTTAAATTATACCCTAAATATTATAATTGACAGACACACGACGACACAGCGAACACAAAGCATTTGTGCACCACATATATTTGCTCAATCCATTTTTGGATAACTTTGTATATTATCCTAGAGTGCTGTTACGAAAAAAATGGCTAAACGTTAAGACGATTAAGCGATATACAAAGTAAGTATTTTTCACACAAATCAAGCCAAGCGTTCGTTCGAATGTAACTACTTACTGCCAATGGCCGTCGCCTGAATGTTGTCGGGTATGTCTTGCAGGTTTCTTGCAGTAAGTTGTAGTGTCAATGACTTTCCTATCGTTCTGAGACGGCAATTCAATGGAATTAGGGTTGTCGAAACTGGTCACCATGACGTTGCCATTGTCGCGAATCGCATCATCTGGGTCGACGTAGTTGTAGTTCAGAGGGTTGGCGGTGATCCGGATTTCATGGTTGCCGTTCCCGTTGCCGTTGGCGTTATCAGTAGGTTGGGTTGAGTTGCGGTTCGCTGGGTGACGGTTGCCGTTTCTCTCAATGGTTGCTCGACCTAGAAATCATAAAAGAGACACTTAATTCACTTGTTCCAATATTAAATTAAATTTAAAAATTTATTTCATAAACTTGGGAATTTCCATCATACATGGTAATCCTCACTTACCAAGCCAAACCCAGTCGTGAGCATTAGTCGTAGATTCTCTTGAGGGTTTGTCACGAGCAAGACCAAGTGTGGTGCCAACAAGACCAGCGACCTGCAAGCGACCTCCTTCTGCCAACGCTGGCATCTTCCGGCACACGCCACCTCCACCTTCTGCACTAGCCGGCTTCAAGCGAGAAGCGTAAACTACGCACGAGACGACGAAGACCTGGAAATAGCAAAAAAAAAATAGGTACAGCCAATGGTAATGCTACTGCCATTAATAAGTTAAGAGAAGGGAGTATACTTACCAGAATTGCAAAGCAGAAAGCTCCGAGAAGAACGTACATTCCTGAGAAATAATATTTAGTATTAACTATGGATTAGTGCACTAAAGTATTGCGTATAGATGTTTTTACTTTACTTATATGCCACTATTTTATTGTTTAATAGACAAAACTGTCAAACATTTGAAAATGACCAATTGTAGATCAATGTATTTCCTAGCCTGATTCTTCAATAAAATATACGTAGGTGCTTGAAGAAATCAAATATAGGTACTTACCGATTTCGACAGGCGTCATGTGGGGAGCCTGGTGTTGTCGGGGATGTTGTGCCGGATTGCTTCGGAATATCGAATTGTAATGCTGTGCTTGAACAGTTGGTTCGTGATTGTTTTCATCCTTAAATGGCGAAATGCCTGAAATCAATAAATTCATTTGTAGATTAATTATCAAAGAAGTTACGCATATATGTCACATATTTTTTATTATAAAAGTAATTTCAGGAATCTTTGAGATTTGTCGGTTTGGAACTATAATTTAAAATTGTACATATCGTCAGGTACACGAGATGCATACCTGTTTATATAACGACAAATAATATAAACCTCTACTAAAAACACGTGACATTAACACAAATACATAATAGATTACCTTTAAGAACCTCTCCAAGTTCCGACATTCCGCTTCTAAGTCCCCCTCGAGCCATAATGTCATCATTTTGAGGCGTATCGGGTCTTTGTGGGACATCACCTCCGCTGAAATCTACGTCGACACTAGCTGCTGCAGTAGCCAGGGCGCCAGGGATGTTCTTAATGTTCGCCGGAGTTTTAGCATCACCTTTGCCGGGCAGGGCGACGCGGCGCAGTGGCCCAGAACGACACTGTTCTGGAGTTAGCAGCGTCACGCGCAGAAGTTCACCACTACCTATTTTTTCGTAGACAATTAAGTTATAGTGCAGTTCTTTATTTTAAAAATATGTAAGGAAACGATGGTAAGGCAATACATACTTCAAGTTTAGTGTTAACATAACTTAAATAATGTAATAAAAAATACAGGTAGAGCTTTGAAGATTTTATCCTAAGTATAACGAGTTTTAGGTTAATCTTGTAATTGTTAGCTCCTGGTTTTTTAAGGGATATTTTTGCTCTTAGTGCACTATGAATGTCTGTACATTAATATTGCGTGTATTTTTTTTACTCCTATATTTGCTATGTTTAAACACAGATAATTGTCAAACATTTATTTCATGTATCTCTTTGGTAGTACAAACTCTGAACAGTTAGATTACGCCAAAATTTTGTTCTCAACCAAACTTCTGACGAAACAATTGGGCAACTTATGCTCCATAAAATCACAGCTGGTAGCACAGTATGCGCGCCGTCATTCATTACTTAACAACACTTGAATGTTTATTTACAATGAGATTCAATGATAAGGATGGCCCATTCTCACACTTAAATGAACGAGGGAAGACATCTGGTATACATCTTAAAGGACAGTGCTTTAAAAACAATAACTCTACAGTATTCTTCGTTATGAATTAGAAGTGATGAAAATCATAACAACTAAGTATACGGTTTGACCATTGTTTGAATCTTTCGATACCTTTGTGTTGAAAATTTACAACTCTGTTTCTCCTAGAAATAGTAAAGGTGAAGTGCAAGCCTGTGCTTATAACTTGAACTTTTCCCATGTGAAGTTAAAAATAAAGTGTAGAGTAACAATAAAATTAATCATATCAATGATAATAAAATACTTGTATCTTGCACTTTTTGATTTCTTAATAAATGACTCTTAGTTTGTTGGCTAATAGCTTTTGCCCGCGACTCCGTCCGCGTAGACTCTAGGGTTAAGCGCAGAGAGATTTTTGCATTTATAACATGTTTATCCCACAGGATTACATTTTCTAGGATAAAAAAAAAAATATCCCATGTTAATTCTGTGAGCCCTACCTACCTCAATACCAAAAATCGTTCAAATCGGTTTGGTAGATCCAGAAATACCCATTCCCATTTCATCCGAGGTAAAAAGTATCCTATGTTCTATCCTGATTCCTGATGTATAAGCTATATTATTATAAATTTTCATTAAAATCCATTCAGTAATTTTTACGTGAAAGCGTTGTTACGCTGACAGAGTTACTTTCGCATTTATTATATTAGTATTGATAATTTTAATGACTACCCGAAAAAAAACTTATTAGGAATATACATTTATAAAGCCAAACAACGTTTGATCGATTTACCTTCACCAATTGCAATTACTCTTGGATGTTTGGACGCCAACATTGGAGCAAATGCCACTACCTCAGGATCAAGGCTCTCGACCAACAAGAAATAGTCCGATACTGCGACGTCTCTTAATGCGGTGCGACTGCCATCCGAAAACTCCAGGTCTATGTCTAACAGTCCTTCCTGGAATGGAAATAGCATGCCTATATTAATCATGGTTCATATTATACCACATATGTTATATTGGTCAATCATTAGTTATCAACCGAAGAGTTGTGCGACTAAGATATCCTTAACAATCTTTTGATTAAAATTATGATTGTCTTTCATCGATTTACATGACTAAGAAACTCAAAAGGTGTAGAACAACAAAGAAACAAAAGTCACAAAAGTAAAGTCTTACCTGATATTGTGCTGTAAGACGCCTAGTGACAGTCGTCTCCGAAACGTATCCGTTCTCAATAGCGGTGTCTGGAGAGATGTTCAGCTGGAGCCCTGATATGACTCGCACCAACAACCGCGATATGGACACCTTATCATTACCCACGCGGACTTCACGGAGGCCGATTACCCGTCCTACATATTTACGATATATTTATTTGTTAATCGTGGAACTATCAATAAATCCAAATTTAACAAGGTTTGTCTTCTAATATATTCAGGCTGAATTAGGATTCTTACATCATAATGAGACATAAAACTCTTCACGGATTTGTTAAGAAATAATAAAAGTAACTGAAGAGTATGGAAGAAATATTAGTAGACCTGATTGCAAGAATTTGCCAAACATGTCTTTTGCTTTCGATATGAATTTTAATATTTTTCCCCGCATAGATTTCAATCAACATACCTGTAATAGGTGACAGCACTTGTACTTCAGTCCGACCTGTGCTGCGGCCCTGAAGAACTTTCCCACGGAGCGTTGCGATGCGAAGGTCGGCTACACGCATTAGCGACATAACCAGCTCGGTCACTTTTAACCACGTACGACGTGACACGAAGTACGACACTCGTCCTGAATCATGGTCTTTGGCGAGAAACCGGGCGTAGACCTGAAGAACATTTTATCAGGTAAAAATAAATAATCTTATTTTCAACATATACCTATAGATACGTCTCATTGCTGAGCACAAGCCTCCTCTACAACTTAGAGTTATTTATTTAGTCACGAAGAAAGGAATGGATTTCATTAGTAGCCTTACTAGTCGTAATATACATTACACACTTTTACAATCTAGTAAGTAAATATCATTAACAAACCTCAACATTGCTTTGTTGGTATCTCAATCGACATGATCGTTGGTCTGTCAATGAGTTTGTATTGTCCGGTCTAGATCCGCCCCACCCGCGTGATGAAAGTGATCGTCGTAATCTGTCTTTCGAGTTAGCATCATCAGACACCTTCCAACCTAAAAGAGTTGAAGATTAGATAAAATTTTTACAAATAAAGATGACATAATTTAAAGTTAATGGTCTAATCTAGCTTTACTGCCACTAAACAAATCAAGGCTTGAGACAGTAACTATTAAAATTTCTAATCAAGACACTAATTCATTAAATATTTTGTATAATCACGATCTACCTTTTATTTTGTTTATTAAATAACTACCTTTGATTTGTGAGAGCCTGTTATCGTCCACGTCAATTTCAAGTGGGTTCTCCGGCATCCAAACAGTGAATCGAGCGAGCCCGGTGTACGTTCCATACTTGACGATGACAGATGCATTAGACGAGCCGCGAATTTCAGACCCATCAACGTATACCGAGCTACACGATGATGACACCTAAATTAAGAAAGTTAATATAAAATAAGGTAAATTAAATCAAGGACAATTACATAATATTAAGTAACTATTAAATGTATAGATAGAAAAAATATACACATAGTTACAAAAATATACAGATAAAGTCAACGTTCAAAATTACTCGTAGAACTTGTAGAAGTTTCGTACCTTAAGCACACTCTCGTCTTCTGAGTGGCAAGAACTCTGAAGTGTGACGTCAGCCACTTGGCCGGCTTGCGAAACAATCAGAACTTTCATGGACTGCGACACCTGACGTCCTGTTAGAACTGCCGTATTCAGTACTTCCCAGTTCTGCCGAATAAATGGATTTCGGTAACAAAGTTGCACTAGACTGTGTTCTACTTTCAAAATACTAAAAAATACACGAATTGGAACGTATTGTGACACAAATAGACATCGAAAAGCATCGTCAATTTTAACGTTGCAAAAATCTTTTTGTTCGCAATCGAACGTTGGTATTTCCAGAAGCGCAACAGCTTTTAATTGGCCCGCGTCAAAGTTCCCCATTCAGACATTTGCATTTGGCAATACATACCAATTTTTATTCCAAACTAAAACATTTACAAGAATACAAACGGCTATGTTTCAAAATTGAGAACTATTGAATTGGGTATTCGAAGCCAGTGCATATACTACGTTCATACGTAGGCGAATTTTTTATTCATTCTTAGAAGTATTCTATTTTTAGTTTCCGTGTAGGTACATTTCACATACGATAATAGATCGAGGTCTTTCGATAAAAATCTGACAAAGAGATAAAAAATACCTAAGGCTTAGCAGGGCCGCGTTTAGAGTAAGAGCTACGAGAAATAGTACCTAATATCTACACTGTGACATTTCTAAATTAAAACCAATTTCTGATTCAACCACTGTTTGTTCCTTTCAGAATAAAAATCATTACCAAAACCGTATCAAAAGAAATTGATGTGCATGTCGAAGTACTCTATATAAATTTAATATATGAAGTAATCTTGGCTATATTCATTAGAAAAATTATCCCTAGACGACGTCACAAATAGGACAAAATTCAATATAGTGTACAACATATTGCACCCACAGTAATTCACTTCATCATCCGTGTCATAGTTTAATTGCTTTAATCATCTAGCCGAGCGGCAGACAGCGTGCGCTCATCCGTCAGTAAGCAGATATGAAGAGGCTCGTTCGACCTCGACCGCCGCCACCAAACGCCTCGGGGCTCGGCATAATGGATTCACACTAATATGGAGATAAAATAATTGCTTTATAAATGTTATTTTGTAACTTTATTAACGCAGCACTGAGGCCACACATGTAGACCGCGAGCATAAATTATAGCCGTGAAAATAATTTAGTATCTCCTAACCCACGGTAATTTTCACCGCGCCTTCTTGGTATTACTAAAATTATATGTTCAAAACTAATGATTATGGTGAAATTCCAGGTGGTCTACGATGAATGAAAAAGCAAAAATATTTTAAAGCCCGAGCTTTGTTTCCAGTGATTAAAAATTAACGACCATTTCTGGTAATGCCGAAAGGTGAATTTAACGTGGGCGGCTAGAATGTTTCCAGCCTCCATTAGCAGCCGATAAAGCCCCCATTACAACACTTCATTTATATTGAGAGCACGCCATTATCCGTTAATCTCGACGATTTGTTCCTAGTTTGTCAATGTAAAACATGAGGAATGCATTATAAGAAACAAAAGGCTTTAATTATAAAATACGAGGTTCATGTTCTAGGCGAAATTTTGCAGGGAGCAAGCAATTTATATTTCTCGTAAAACATTACAAAGTTAATGACGACATTGTAATAAAAGGGGCTCCTTTGGCACCGTTAATTACAAAGAAATTATCTGCGCGCCAATTTATCGCCGCGATCGATGGCTCTATAAATTGTATGTCTTCGGACATCTACCTCGGTAATGATAGTCGAATTATTACGTGGGTGGTCTTAGATAAAAATCATTATTCGCATTTACTCGAGAACAAGAACAAAAGTTACAATTTATTACCGACTTTTGCTATCTGAAAGGTATAATAATTCAGTTTACCTAATACTGCTTGAAGTAAAAGATTCTATCGTTAAATGTAACAGTTTATTTGCTGCCAAAACTGTATGAATAGAAGCCAAGTTGGAACAGCCAACTTAGTACCTACATCAAGATTGCCAAGTCGGGTGAATTTTATATTTACTCAGTTAGGTGTTTACTTTCATGGACTGTATGGCGAATTTGTTCAAGAATTTATCTCTTTTCACCTTATGCTATCAAAAACTTTTTTAGAAAAATGGTTTACATATTCTTAAATACTTTTGTGTCTTACCTTAGAAATTGGTAATACGGCTTGAATATCGTCTTTTTCGATGTCGAGGCGAGTGTTGACTCTGTGTTCATGAGGAGGCGCCTCGGTGGTCGAAGCAGTTGATGACGAAGAAGAGACCTTGGCTGACCAGCTCAGTCTAGCCGTGCCCCTTCCTGACTCGCCCTCAGATCCTTCTGCGTCACCTTCTCCTTCTGCTCCTACTTCCACAAGCCATGTTAGGACTTCCTCCCAACCTGGCCCTCCAGCACCGCTACTTTCATCTCCGTCCCTTTATAACAATAAAAGTATAGCATACCATCATGAATAATTCAAACGAATCAATAAACTAGGCTATTATAAAAGGTTAGCCAAGGACGCAACAGTTGAAGGTGAACAAAGGGTGAGAAAGTCACAATAAATCAATAGTCACGTAAGCAGTTACAGTATCAACTTTCGTGAAACTATATTACAGCCCTTTTCGCTTGAAATGTCGGTCTTATCGAAACAATGATAGGTCAAAAGTCGTGACACCAAGTTTCATTAAGCGCAAAAGCGCCCTGGCGATTTATAACTCCGCAAATGCAAAGTAAGTCTTGAACAAAATTGTGAACAAATCCCTCCGTCGGAACGAGGAAGGGGCTTTATTTCATTACGGAATAAATGAATAACAACAACGACTTCATTCTGTTGCAATTTTCGTTAAAACAAATGGAACTATAAAGAAATTTCTGTTTTTATTTCATTATTATACACGTTGTATTTCAGGCGAAGCTTTTGTAATTTGTGACGTAAAAGAGAATTTCAAATTAACTGTATCAGCGATTTCTCATTTAACCATTCGAAATTCGAGTACATTATTAACCCTGTGATTTAAGGCCGGCCGTTTCGCAGGTTGACCTACTTAAATAATATCGTTAAACAGGAATAGCTGGAAGGCGGCGCGGCGCCGAGAAAATAGAAACGCAACAAATCCTTTATTTCCGTAATGTGTTCGCTGGAATAGGTGTGCCATTGGTGTATAAAACAAAGATCATCTAGTCCTGACGTCATTTGCCAAAACTATTTCATATGTTGGAAGGAGATATTGATGAATTGGGTATAAAAGAGAATTATCCAACATCCTTAATACCGATATTTAGTTACTTACATATCAAGTTCATCGTCATCTCTCAAAGCCTGTTCAAGCCTCGTAGCTGTGATCGTTGCTGTCCGAGTTTTCACTTCAGCAGTGACTGCCCAACGGGAATTAGCAGCTGTGACACTCAGAAGTCGTAGTCCTGATTTCACTTTCATCCTGCGAAATAGATTTACATACATAAATATGCATAACATTAACCACGCATGTCATCCAAAAGCCAGAAAAAATATTGTAAAGGAGAAAGAAAAGATGTTATTATATTCTGTAAAATCGGCTAACCTCAGAACTAAAATGTTACTTAATACAGAAACAATGATACGAAAAGATAAAAGCTCGCAAGATCGATTTTAATTCACGATACACATGGGCATAGATCAGCATTACGTATTCGTTTTGTTATTAGCAGGTTTTATACTGTCAATGTTGAGAGAATTCTAGGTTTTTAAAGTGAAATACAATTAATGAAAACTGCAATACCGAAACAATAATACTACAAGATTACAAGAACATTTAATCCCAAAACAAACTTACAGCAAATTATTTTATTTGATTAAAGATATTTCCAAATTGTTCGATCTACAAATAAATAGTTTATTTAACTTGTAGTTGTTACCAAAGTATTCGGTCAAAGCAAAGTCAATACATAAAATCAATATCTTTTAATCTGTTAAGTACAGATTTCATAGAAATTTTGATAGACTCCTGCGTTGAATTCACTTTCGTTCTAGCTTCGCTTCACTATTTTCATAATACGTACGCATAATGTTCTCAGGAATCTGGTGATGGATTCTTTTAATTACTTGTTTAATTTTGGTACCGACAAGTGATTCATTTCGTATGTTATTTTGCGTAGTTTGTTTATTTTTTTTATTCTGGAAACATAAAGTTTGTAATATTCGCCTTCAATAACAGACTTGGATGTTTAGTAACATGAAACATTTGCTAATATTTTCGCATGGACTTGGATTCGGAATTTCTAGCGACTTATTTAGTGAGTTGAAATCCCCACGTACCTCGACTCTCAGAAAGAGTGTGAAATCGATATTCCGGCTTATAATTTAACGCCAGCAGTTCGAGTTGAATCGCAAGTACTTTAAAATTCTAGCGATGTAATGGCACTATTTTTATATATTTTAAGATTGTGCTGCAAGGTTGGAGGTTACATTTTTGCTTAAATTTTATTTAAGGAAAAACAATTTCTGTTATAAGTGAGTTATAGTTTTCTAGATATTGAATGCTTTTACATTTATAAAAGTTTGCAGACATCATGAAGTAACCACATCACGTTAAATGAACTCATATTTCTTCATGGTAAGCGCTCGCATCTAGTCGTAAGTAATTGCAATACTCAGAGATTGTAGTTCTATTCTTCAATTGACGAGCAGAAAGAAAGTAATAATGATGGTATCGGCAATTCCTTCGATGAATGAAGAGATAGACCCGTTATTACACCTCAGTTTTGTGTATTATAGCACTGCTTCATTCGAGGCCGCACATTCAAACCGTACATATTTAAGCGAGATCGTGGCTTACTATTTCCATTGTGATATTCAAATAAGGTATAAAAATGGACGGAAATTAAACACAAAGCCATCTACAAAACTTGACAGTATTAATACCACCATTTACATACTTTTACCATGTCGAAAATAAATCGACAGTCGTTGACTATTAAATCTTTGCTATCACAAGCGAGAAATAAATTCTCAAACCACTTAGCTTCTCATGGAATGTAAATGCCGGAGCCATAAAAAGGTACTCGCGACGCGTTGTATTCAACGTTCCACCTGCTAGCTCTATTAAACATTTTAACATAAACCATATGACTAAAATTTTCTTAGTATTCTATTTACAACACCTTTGGTATAAAAACCATAAATAGCTGAACGTGTTTAGCGCACAGTGTGCATTCTAAAATAAGTACTGCAGTAGTCAAATAATGTAAGTACGCCTAGTTCACAGACTGTTCTGTATGTATTTTGTTGTATGACGGTTGTAGGTTTCATAGAATTTCGAAGCGAAATTGAAAATTTTTGATACTTGACATTAATTGCCATGTTTTGCAAAATTGACACATGTTAATTATGGCCTGTGTTAAATAATACCAATTGTGTTTTCGTCCTAAGTAATACGGGTGCGCGCCTATTGAGAATTTCCTATTGGAAAACGTAATACCCGACCCGGGAGCTCTAGATCGCACGATTGCCATATTTTTGTGTTAGACAATAAATAAATAAAAGCAAATGCGAAGAACATTTAGAACAAGAAATAGTTATTGTTGCAGCAATTGCGGAATAAGAGCAAAGTGCCGTTATAAATTTCAATTTAGGCCCACGCGGCTTTATTCCCTGACGTCACAGTTCCGGGTACGATCATAACTCAGAAGGAACACGTACCCCTAAAGTTTTGTAACAGGTGCGACGTGTAATATATGGCGTGATTTGTGATTCTTGTTCTAATATTGTGCTATTCCTAATGAGACCCGTGATTTATAACAAAGTTAGAAAAGCCATAACGTTAACGATGCAAGGAAATATAATTATAATGTAATTTGTTCTGGTCGTATTATATTCCGTTTATGTTTATTGTTCTTGTCGGTGTTGTCAGTTATATTATTGGTAGGGTTTGCAATCCCGCACCATTTTTTTTCCCGCGGGAAATTTGCGGGAAACTTGCCTTTCCCGCGGGATCCCGCGGGAATTCCCGCAAAGATTAAAAAATGCAAAAATAAGCATATAGTAAATCTATATTACCTGTACATTAGTTATACTATATTAAAAAAATCATAATAGAGACATTCATAAATTTATCTAATAGAAGAAGTACTTGTTCATAGTTCTTATGAGGTAAGGTAGCTGGTTTGCAATCCCGTATTCCGCGTTCCTACATTTCTAAATAATAAATCGTAACCTAAACAGCAATTAAACCCTCGAGGTATAGGCGCGGTCGAGTATCTGGACGATTGCAGGTCCAAACCCCAAGCACACACGACTGACTTTTCCAAGTTACCTATGTATGTGTGTATTCACAATTTAACGGTAAAGGAAAACATCGTGAGGAAACCTGCACAAAACCAAACTAAAACTAAACCAAACTATTTCGCAAACCATCGTAGTGGTTAAGACCTGTACTCTCAATGGTAAAGGCGACCTGTGCCTAAGCGTGGAATGTTTATAGGCTGATGATGATGATGAACCTAACCTAAATAATTGTTACTACCATTCAGTTATTTATATACTCACCCTATCGCCGTCTTTTTTTTTGCCTGGGGAAAACTACTACTAACCAGCAGGATATTTTACTTTTACCGACTTTTACCGACTAAAAACCCCATGATTCTCGGTTACCGCGTGCAAAGGTCACCGGGATCTCGAGAAGAACACATACCGGTAATCCTTCTTGCGATTTGCTTATATGCTCTACACATATAAATTTCTAAAAATTCATTCTCTTAAGTCTTAACGTGCTCGAAACCGATTAGCGGTTACAGCGCTAATTTGTCGGCCTCTTCGTCTACGAGTGGGATCGACTTTTTCACGATCCCTCTCTGCAGCCTCTTTCTTTGCCATGACAGCCTCGCCTATCGCCGTCTACCGCTGAACGTAGACCTCTCCAAAAAAGCGTCAACCATCCTGGTCTTGAGGGACTCTTATACATCCGTTACCCGGTTAATTGTTACCTACTGTTGAGTCATTTACTTTATCGATAATTTACTGCATCGATTTCTGCTAATTACATTGTGCAATAAATAAACGAACAAAACTTGTAGTAGCCTGTTGTAAAGTGTCACTTTAATTGGAAACTCTCACTTTTTTTCTAACAGAATAAACAAACCGCCGAACATTTCAATCTTTTATTCCGTTCGATCGATTGATCGATACTGTCCGATGCGCCCGCACTGTTGGGATGGAGCTAATAGGCCGTCAGTGGTAGCTGAATTACCTTGCCGAGTAATAAAATTTCCGCGCGGAATTCCCGCACAATTGCGGGAATTCCGCAGGACTTAAATATGTGCGGGATCCCGCGGGAATGCGGGAACGCGGAATGCGGGATTGCAAACCCTAATTATTGGCTAATGGCCAGACAGTTTTGTTTCAATGCAATTAATGATACGATACATTTCTATACCCTTAACAAACCTTTCATAAGGAGGATATACCCGGGCTGGTAATCTACAACGCAAATCAAAAAGTGTTTATCCAAGTTAAATACAAATAAGAAATTTTCAAGACAACAGATTTCTACTAAGGCTAACTTGTAAACGCTTTTTTTAATATTTTACTAATTATATATGATTTGTCTTGCTTCCTTTATCGTCAAAGGGCAAAGGTCCATTATATATACCCAACTGCGCCACGGGGTTGTCATTATAGCAAGATCAACCTCACTCGGCTTTAAACTACTGCATAAAACGTTCTCATTCCAAACTTCGTTTATGAACTGTCGATAACTACCATGCCCTAATTTTGCATGTGTCCTAACACAAAGGGTCTCCCAATATTAGCCATTAATAGAGTATGAGCCCATAAGGGCTTATCGGTTTCACATTAATCATCCGAAGCCATGGGGGTAATGTCCTATGTACCAGCTTACATACGGCGCAATATGGCACAGGCTTCATCTATAAATGAGGGGAGTTGGAACTTAGCCATTAAGCTGGCCTCTTAAGGGTTCATAGACTTATAGAACTAATAGGTTCGCTTAGAATGTTTTCCGACATCAGTGAATGAGACAAGGGTTTCTATATTACCGTTGATAGATCCCCTCCCTAATCTAGGGAGGACCTTGTAAAGTAGGAAATTTAATATTCACAACTATTTTGAAAATCCGGATAGTAAGCTGGTTTCATTTTTTACGAAGAAATTATATTTGTAAGTTAAAGAAGTAAGTAAACTATCGCCTAAGGAACGCGTTATCAGTTATCACTGTAGAGAAAACCGCATGAAACTTTCTCAAGAAAAAAAAGACTTTATTTTAACCTTAAATCTGTACTAAAAACGTGTAATTTCTTACAACATTTAGTGTTAAGTTATTCTGTACAAAAAAAGCAATTTGAGTGAAATACATCCAGCAGACAAAAACATTTGTGGATCATACAAGCATTTCTCGTCACGAGAATGAAAACCGCGCCGTATTGTTCCACAGTGAGTTTTTAATCAACTGCGCCGAGCCTGTAATATTGCTGCAAAAATTTAATTTTTGAATTTTCATAACACTAAATCGTTTACTTAGGCTCGTGGATATTGTGGTCGTGTAACTTTGTTTATCCTGGACGAACTTTCCTGGTTTTAAACACAGTTATTGAGGCAAATAGAATAATAAATAAGAATAACGTTGATTGAGAAAGCGAAAGAGGTTTGTTTGGACCGTGGCATTTGGTGCTTTAAAGTCTCTGCCTAATCTAACGGGAGGCAGGTGAGAGTTTATGTCTATATATGGATGTTTTAGAGGCAGAGCAGTCAAGTTTTGCTGGTAACTTGTTTGAAAGTATCCAGAAATTCGCATTAGACTCATCCTATTACAAAGAACTTAAAATAGAAATGGCAAAACGAGTTTAGAGACTTGCATCCTACTTCTTAGGGATATAAGCCCAAAATCTTGCCTTACGAAAAGCCAAATAATCTTTAAGTCTTTATTTACCCAATGCACTGCACACGTAAACGAGAATATCGTCCTCACAATAACAATTATAAACTAGACATTACAGAATTAAAGTGTAACCTTTTGAGCTTGTATGGAAATACCGCCATTGACTTGAGTGTGTGTTGTTCTGTGAAATGACATGGAATTATGTTTACCCTGCAAGCTCGGTCTCAGTCATAAATGCGTAACAAACGAATCCTATGAATTACATTCATGCACTCTGTAAATCAACATTCACGTATACGAATTCGAGAATTATTCTTTGACAATTGCTTATTGTGGCCGCTCTAAATGATGTTTTATGTCGACGTGTTAGTACAACACAATGCGGTGTGAAATCGTAAATTTCAACGCAGATATGGTACGATATATCCTATTTAGTAAGCCTGCGTGGATTTGTTTCAATAGCGATATTCGCCATACATATTCAGTATTCATTCTCGTGACCCGCCATTTGACATGCACTAAATATTTCATTTCATTTATATTCAGTGACTATTAAATTTATTCTGTACTAAATGGATGGCAAGCTTTTTTGAAAGCCATCGTAGCCCACTCGGTTGTAGATTATCATTTAAAAATATTTCATATGGATGATATTTGTTTGTGAAATCTAAAAAAAAAAAGATTATAAAACTAGGTTTGAAAAAACTACATACTGAATGGCTTTTAAAAGGTATTTGAAATATAAGTTATACCTTTTGGTTATTTTGGCATGGTATTATGGAGTTACGTCTCCTCAAATACTATCGATACAAATAGGTAGACATATTAAACTGGACGAGGGGCATCGCTAATCCATTTGCACCGTGCTATTGAAAAAAACCTTTAACCTCCAATTCCACTCAAACTCATAAAATATTCAAGAGTTGCGCTAGAACTTTTCAACAAGGTTATCCTTTATATTACGGACACTTAAAGTGGTCGTCTAGACTGAGGATTAACAGGAGTATAATAAAATTAAAAGGAAAGATTAACGAGCAAGTTAATGCATCTATCGCATGGTTTTATATGCATTTGCTTTCGTACAACAGCTTTGTAAATCTGGCCTAAAGTTGCCGGGGAAGTTTTAATTGGTTCATCTAGGCAGGGATGTACATTTATATGACTGCATTGGGAAGGTACTCAAATACAAATGTGAACATACTTTCTTGGCGCCTCATTCATTTTCAATCCGCCGCGCCTGTTAAAACTTGACAAGCGGCTCACAAGTGCTACTCGGCGTAATGAATATATATTTTTTTAATTAACTCTCTTGAATAATTACTTTGTGATGAAATACTACTGTATGTACGTTGCGCTAATAGCACTTTGTATGTTAAACTATTCCAATGAATTGAATACTGTTTATCTAACATCACGAGTAGATTGATTTTAAATTGAAAAAATATTAACAATCTTTTACTATAAACACAACCTAGAATAGTTTGTAATAGCATTTGTTTGTGATATATATTTGAATTCTTGGGCCTTTGAATTGGTATTACATTATTACTTAAGAAATAAGTGATTTGTTATTTTGATAAAATTACCATAACCACATTCGCCTGATTAAGAAAGATACAAAGTATAAAATTGATATAAGGTTTACTAATATATGATAGTTGCATTTTAAAATATATAATTCTTAAATTTACTGGAAAGTCTCATTTAATTAAATGGAAATAAGGTAGTTCGCCCTACTGCATGATGACATAATATTATGTGAGCGCTCTATGCGAGTAGTGAAGCCATGTCACACGATTGCTTAATTTGCTTCGTCGGCGGCGCATTGAGAGTTCGATGACATCCATAAGCTTGCGTGCATAATATCATTGCCAGTACTGGAAGGATTAAATATTTTTTGAAGATATGATTGAGAATTACTAACCTGATGACGACATGTCCGATAGTGTGAGTGCTGTCTCTTCTTACGACGAAAGGGAGATGGATCCTTGAATGAGGGTAGAGTGGGGCTCGAGGGAGCAGAAGGGCTGCGTCTCCAGCTCTTGCTTCTCTGTACCCAGCTCTCGCTCCAGCTAAAGTTACAGACCCCAAAGGCCAGGCCGGCTGAACGGAAACTCTACCACAGGCATCTTCCCCAGACTCGCCTGTACCAGCCTCTGTAGCACTGTACGCAAGACGAACTGTTCTTGGCGGTCTCTTGCCTTTACCGTCGGCTGGCCACCACGCAGCCGGGACTGTTAATTCTGCTAAGCAAGCACCCTCCTCGCCTTCAGGTCCACAAGTTGCCATTAAGGTCTTCGAGCCAAGACTCGCATGCAACGTTATACACACTCGCCGAGGTCGCGTTGCCGCTCTTCTTGCACCGCCTTCTCCACCAGTGTGGAACAGAACGCGCAAAACTGGAGCATCTCTCGGCAATTCTCGGAACACGAGGTGAGCGGACACATCGAGACGGTGTGCGGTCGCTTCTTGCAATTCCATTAGCGTCGCATTCCTCCTCGGTGGTTCCAAGGGATCGGGTACAGCGTATCGGGCTGGTACTGTTTGTTTAGTAGAAAATGGCCCGTATGTCGCGCGAACTGACGCCGGAGCTGACCCTTGTAACACGGTAAATCGATCGAGAGATAATAACGCTCCAGGTAAAGCCGTGCCCATCGGCTCTGGAGGCGGGCCCGCGCCATTCCATCGAGGCGTGTGTTTCAGGAAAAATCCGCTATCTTTGTTTTCGAAATGAACTTCGACAGCGAGCACAGTCCCTGGAACCAAAGAAAACAATACGTTATTGCCATAAATGTACGGGTCAAAATCAGAGAGGTGAGAATCATGCTTCTGACATAGATTTTCTTAATAAAATAACGTGGTATGGCTAAAATACTTGTTTCCAAATGAAGTTTCTGCGCATAATTATAAGGCACTTACCATATTTATTTTTTTACGATAATATTTTATTAGATTTTAAACTCAAAAGGCCTAAATAGTCATTCCGGGAACGCGTCCTTATACCACGTTTCATAGTTGAGACAAGTCAAAAATGTTTACAATTAAGACTTAAAATTGTATTTTTTTATATATTAGCTTCGAAAATTATTAAATTACGAATATACGTATAAATTAAAAAGTTAAAATATATATTTTTCATATTTTGACTATTCAAATGCTGTCTGACGTTTATTAAATCATTCAGTGAACGCGATGGATATCGGTCGATATAATTCAAACAAAACGCGCTAGGTGGCGCAAGCGAGCAACAGTGTGAAGTTCACTAGTCAAAGGACAAGACGCGTGTCGTGTTTTTGGAAAAAAATAATTGATTTTATTGGTAAGTACGTTTTAATTTCGTATGTGGGTAGCGTACTTTAATTCCCTATCACTACGGGAACGCTGTTTGGTGATTAGTTTTCCGATAATTTGCATACTTTTTGCTAAATTCTTATAAATATTACAGTTCACGTGTTCCTAATCTCAAAAACCAATATCTAACATAGCGGCATGAAGCGTGATATGAAAATATTCATCGGATAGTCATTCAGGGAACGGACATTTCGGGAATGTTCTCGTATATGACGGGCGTTCACGAAATGACGATTAACGGGCAAAATGACGCTTTCTTGCTTTTAAATACATATAACAATGAATTTTTTTTTTGTTTTAGATAACCACTTAGTAATAGTAACATGGAAAAGATAAAAAAAGTAAAAAAAATGATTAAAACAGGACAGTAAAGATTACAAAAAACATCGCGAAAAGGCTAATGCAAGGAAACGCAAGTTTTTAGATAAAATGACACCTGAACAAAGGAGATGAAGAGACTGAAAGACAGAAGAGGAAACAAAGAAAGTCGTGGAAAAAAAATTCTCAAAAGTATAGACAGAAAAAAAAGATGTTGGCAAATATTTTAAGTAATAGCCCACCAGATTCTGAAAATGAGATAGAAAGCGATAATCGCTTGTCAAGAAAGAGATCAGGAAGAAAACTGGTTAAAACATCTGTTTCACTCCATGAAGTCACTAACGATGATATAGTTGCAATCAAAACCATAATACCTGAAAAGATAGATGCAATCCCAGGAATCATGAATGTAACTAAGATTGTCTGGCAGAAAACTTCTGATGTCATCATATTACTGTATCAGTTCTCAAAAAAGTTGCGAGAAATTAAACTACAGGCATTTTCAGTCGAAGATAGAGATAAAGAAAGTCCAGTGCCAGAAATGTTAGATTTAGAAATAGAAAAGAATGATACGTTTCTGAATTATCTTCACATGAGTAGGAAGAGTATTTACGACGCTGTATACGGATCAGACAGTTTAGATGATGAAAATCTTCAAAAGGTTTCAGATCGACTTCATGGAAAGAGTGACGATAATTGTGCTGGTACATCGTACGGAAATGATAAAGAGAACTTCCACCCCAACATGATACGTCCAAAGACATTTTTGCTAGTAAATGTACCCACTGAAAATAAAAAAAATGAATACAGATACGTCGCAGTTGCTGAGACCTCAGTTGATGAAGATGGCGAAATTAAGGTCGCCTTTCTTCGTTGTCAGCGGAACTCAGCAAAGATGTTTAAACTTCAACAAAATGATGTTGCATATGTCCCCTGTGAACAAGTTATTAAAATTTTACCCACCCCGAAATTGCAGAAAATAGAAGATAAAAGATAATAGAAAATAAAAGTTTATTATTAGATTAAGTTTAAATTTTGATACTCATGTTGTTCATTCTTTAAGTACAAATAAAAGTTTAATAATTAAAGGTATTTATTATTTTCATCTACAACATAATGCAAAAACCAAACGTTGCAGTCATTTAGGAAACGTAAACGTCATTTAGGGAACTTCATTGTCATTTTGGGAACACTCCCGTCATTTTCGGGAACATCGCAAAAATGGCAGATTTTTCACTAATGAGTAGGGTTATAGTTAAATCTTGCATACATATCCTAAAATGACCTTTCAACATTTGTATTTATATCATTAATTGATAACGTATTGCACAAATGTATACAATAAATTAAAATTTTGAAACGAAATTTACACTAATTGAAAATCTGTGGAGAGTAATATAAAAAATAAGTCTTTTTATTATAAAAATATACAAAATGACAGCATTTACTGGTAGAGGGACAGGTTAATTATAATTTCATGACGGTGATTATTAAAATCGTTGGTTATATTATTATTTAAAAAATATTTAAAAGTGTTCCCGAAATGATTTAAGGCCCAGTCATTTTTATTATTAACAGGTATAATTCCTAAAATATATATTTGTGTGCGTGCCTCTTTACAGGAAAGGTTCATGACAAATGACACAACATATTCCACATGTTAATTTTCTTATAAAGAAAACTTAATTTCTCAGATATTTCGAAACCCAAAATGACGACCTCTCTGATTTTGACCCGTACATACAACTGGCGTATATTAAAAGTTACATAAGTGCTGAGCGTTGTATATTTTTTAAGATAAAGGGCATCGCGGCAAATTGTTGGCTTTGTTCCAAAAGCTACGTAAGTAATCTAAAGAGAAACGTGTACGTCATTATGTTTACAAACACAGCGATGACATTAAATTGATGACGTTGTATAGAACGTGTTAATTTTATGTCTCGTCAGAAAAATAAAAACTTTACGCCTCTGTAGTTTTCTTGTAAAAAATATAAAATGAGAGAATGAAGTGTCATATGAAAAGGAAGGAAGGAAAATGTAAAACATAAATAAGGTTGTAAGGTAACGAGTGAAGGCGAGAGTGCTCTTGTGGCTATGACGGATGAGTTAGCGTCACGCAGACTGAGCCGCGTCCTCGGCACTCGTCACCCGCCTCGTTTATTGAGCCAGGATTTGTGTCACGTTCTTCGTGTACGAGCGCTCGTTATGGAATTAATTACAATCCCTGTTTGAGTGTAGCAAAGCTAAATGCAGCGTACACATAGAATCCCTTAAGCGTAGTGTCGAGGAGCTGCTTAGTTGGATGATTCCTTCGAGTGGATTTGAAAGTGTTTGGTTGCTCGATAATTACAGTTATTTCACCATTCATCAAACAATCATGCGCTATGTTATTTTAAAAAATAAAGCGTGTTGTAACACCACATTTATTCCGTATACCATAATAAATTTATAATAAAGATCATTCATAAGAACATTTTGTTCCGCTCAATTACCGTGATTGGATTAATCATTTTCCTCGTATTACGGACACCAAAGAAGACAATTAGCGGTAAGGCGCAAATTTCCTGTGTGCGGAAGGATAGCTTCATTTGTAAGGAAATGGTTCCGTTGAGTCGGCACGCGCGCCCTCTGTTAGAGAGGTAGGCGGGCGGTAAGGTGGATAATAAAAAGCTTCAGCACGTGATGTTCTTAGAACAAAGAAAAATTCACAGCGCTCCCAAGTTTCAACTCCATCCGAGGATACGTTACATTATATTCGGACTTTCTAGACATGAAAATTGGCAATTTCGCTCGTTCGCTGTTGAAATCTTTTTTTTATTCCTTGAAAAGAAAGTGCTATTACACTTCAACGTAATGTTCTGAATAACCGCTTAATGTATGAAGTACGTAAGTTGTGATGAATGTTTCTACCGTTTATATAGTAAATCATAAGCAAGTTACTAATATTTAAAATGGGTAAAAAAAGAATAGAAACAGATAAATATACTTAAGTACTAAATGGCTTAAGGTATTACGGTTAGAGTTTACCTTTTATTTAATGCTAAATTCTGCCTCGGTTTTGCACGCTTTTATATAAATTGAAGTGTTTATCAAAAGAAACTATATGTATGTACTTTAATAGAAACCTGTTTGTATATTTGTTTATACACAAATCACACGATAATCGATTCAGTAGTCAGGATTTGAAAGTTATACAAATCTCAGTCATTTAAAATGTCAGTTGGAGTATAAATTAATGTTTACGATGAATGCAATACGCAATAACTAAAATCCTGAATTGAATTAATAATGTAAAAATATCGATACTAGTTATCGAGTGAATTTTATTTCGTTTCACGTAGTCCGCACACTTTAATTTCCTTCGGACGTGGCGTGCTACGAAAAAAATGCACGAATTGATATCGCTTTTTCCAATAGTATCCTCGATTGCGTTGCGGGGGAGTTAAGTGGGGTCGCTCGGGGGTGCAATAACTACGACAGAACTAAGTTGACTCCGTGTCTAAATATTTGCAATATTATCGGGTGCGCACGGCGATTTACATATTTGTTTGGACAATTTAGAATTACGAGTCAAATTTATCTCAAAATTAAGACATGAATAATACATGCTCAATGAACAGTCGTTTGTACAAATTCTTAGTCAAATATCATTAAGAAAGTGTTTGGATGTTTTTCGTATTATATTTGGACAACTTCAGATGACAACTTTTATTATTGAAGCTGTATTTAAAATTACAAGCTCATTATGGATTGATTGGATGATCTAATGATATCTATTTTTTAAATATTTTTTTAATCACAGGTAATAACAAAGTGTCCGTCAACAACATTCGGTGGGTTTCGGTTTGCAAAAGTCTTTTCTTTTTTGTTAATTTTTAGAGGGGTTATTTTTTCAAATAATTTATTGTTTTTGAATAAGCAAAAGAAACTGCCCTTCTATCGACTCCAGAAAATACATATTTTTTCCTTTCTTAAAAATAAATTCGCTCATCACAAACGCTGAAGTGAAACGAACGGAAATATCAGGCGCCGCGGGCCATAACTTACCACATAAAGTGAACTGTGATTAAACCATTTGCCTGAAAGCGATTGTGCAAAATATCCGCACTCGCGCGGCCAGTGACGGCTCGCTGAAACATCAATAAAGGGAGGCGGTAATGTGTCCGACTCCATTAATGGGTAAATATTTGCGCGTTTGTCATGGCATTGCCGGTCTTTGACGTCACGCGACAGTCCAACGATTTACATAACTGCTACATACACCACGGCTCTGTGTTCGTTGATTAATTTATGAACTTGCCTGACGATTGACTGATGGCGTTCAATAAAGTCCATTACGCCAATTGAGTGTCATTGGCGCACATGGCCAGTGACAGAGAATTCCAATACAGCGAATTTAACGCCACTTCCTCTCATTGTCAGACATCGGGTAGTAATTGTACAATTGGTTACTTTAATGGTTGTCGCGATGAGGAGAGTTGGTTGAGATTTTTATACTGTATTAACCCATTCCTCCCGACTGTCATATTTTTAGGACACTGTTTTCAAATTTTATTTTTACGGATTGGGACTTTTATTTTTAAAAGAATTAATATATTTACACAAATTTTCTAATAAAATACATTTTTTTCGATGTAAAAAAATATTAAATTAGGTACAACGATTTACGAATACAATCACGCCAAGTAAGAGAAAAAATGGAGCTTAATAGTATGTAAATATTCAAATCTTTAGTGTATTGCAGCTGGTTTAGCGCTGAAGTACCTACTAAGATGAACTTTTCAAAATTATATCCATGTATACCTAGTTGAAGATGTTCTGCAAACCTGTGAGGTTACAAAGGTTTCTAGCTCGTAATAAGTCAGTGTTTGTAAAAACACATACTCACTTTGACCAAAAAGGAGGTCTTTGTGAAATGACTTACATAAGAATAATTAAAAGGTACGTATACATTACGCACTCTACTAGACTATACGTGCTTCTCTGCCTGTAGAACGCTTTACTCTAGCTCCGTTTAATGTAGTAAAACAGATTTCTTTATACGTATAAACAGAATAAAATCCTTATCAAGCGATATATACCTATGCTATCGAATTAGGTCCGCCCCGACGCCAATCCTAGGTCAATCGTTTTATTAGGGTCCGGGGACTAATAAAAATATTTCAACCGGCTACGCTGGAACTGTTTTACTGACAAAATATTATATTGTGTATTTTTGGAACACGAACGATATTTCAATAAACCGGTCAAACCTACCTACCTACTGGGTGGTGTTCATAAATCATTATTCACGATAGCACGTACTTTGTTTCCTGGTTTCCCATCCCATGCTTCAGTGAGCTACTCGATTGGTAACGTGACATGTGTCACGTAATTATTATTTTCAAGATTGATGTTTTTTACGTGTAGGTTATGAAAACAAATGTCGGCCGATGACGTCATTACATTGAACGTGTTAGATATATCCATTATTTTATATGGTATATCTAAGTAAATTATTGAATATCTTAGTCGGTAGTCGCGTTTTCGTTAAGTTGAATATTGATTAATAAAACTATTGTAACTACCCGACTGCCTGTTGCAATTAGTGGGGATAGCAGACCCTTATAAAAGCAAGCTCGATCGGAACGACAGACAGTTCGTGTCTGGTAGTGGCCATGGCTGGAGCAGTATTATAAAATGACTAAGATAAGTATATTTCCTTATTTATATAGCTTCCTTATACTGTTAGCCATAATAGTATATTGTACATAATGATAACGATAATGGATAATATATTATATTATGTATATTGTAATATTGTAAATAATATTGTAATAAACCAATGGACTATACTTACTGAATATCATTTATGAGGTTTCCCATTTATCTTGGGTATATACCTAAATTTATACACATAGATGTACCTTATGAATTTAACAAACGCATAAATCAGACTGTAGTTTTTTAGTGATTTATGATTTAATTTCATTTATAAAAAGGAATTTTTACACTTAGTTAAAGTAGAATTTTTTAAAGTAATGCCAAAAATGCGTAATAAGTTAGTTACCCTCTTAAGTATTTTAATAAAAGGTTATTTACTTGATAGAGACTTAAATCGTAAAAATAATATCGGTTGAGTAAAAATCGAATTGCTCCTAAAATTTGTATAAAACGACAATAAAGCCGAAAAATTGAGGTGAAAGAAGGCGTCGTAAAAAATAATGATACGCCCGAAAAAGCGCTGGGCCGCTGAATATTTTCTTTAAATTTTCTCTCGGTCTGAGCATAACTATGTCGTTACAATATTTGTATGTATTTGAATACTCCAATTCGAGAATATTGATTTTTAATTTAAAATATTCAGAAACCGCTACTTGGTGCCTTATATGGACAACACTTTGCTTATAAACAGACCTACACTGTTTTGACTTAGTCGTGTAAGTAAAAAAAACGTATAAAGTTTTCTTCATGTGACTAATTATTAAAAATACTTGGGATTATAAGGGTCAATCAACTTTTAAATGTACCATCAATGATAGATTTTATATATAATTTTTTTTTTCTTAAATTTGTATATTTTATAAGTATTTGTTGTTGATAATTATTTATATTTAAGGAATTCAAATAGAGCAGAACAATTTATGGTAAATTTTACTCAAAAATTCACATGACTGTAATTAAGATAGTCCCTTGGACATTTAAAAATTCAGTCAAATTGTTAATTTACTTTTAAATATTAGAATCATATTTGAAAAACCTTACTGTTCTTTTAAAGTAAAAATGACGATAATGTGTCTTTAGGAGATAAGAAAAAAGTGGTTGTCCAGTGGACATTTACGTTTGTCCATAGGAAATACTCGTGTGTCCAAAGGGGATTCTATGATGAAAATCGCCTGTGTTTCTTCTTTTATGTAATAAAAAAACAACTATTTGAAAATAATTATCAATATTATAAGAGAAAATATTGAATAATTCAGACAACGATCTTGGATGTCCAAGGGACTGGTGGTGATATTAATTAGTCTTTCCGCTCCCTGGTAATAAATATTAATATTTTAAATTCGGTTTTACGCGTAGTTAAAAATATACATTAAATGGAATATATTCCACTTTAATTTACTATCATATATAAAATAATTAAGTTTTTGTGCTGGTTGTCCAGTGGACACACAATAAAGCCACGCTCTTTTTCAAAATACACTCGGTCGTCTGGCGCCGCGGCAAAGATGAAATCAAAATCACGGCTGGATGAGTGTTGTCACGAAATAAATCGACTTGAGTTCCAAGCAGTAGTCACGCCATATATGTTTGAATTTTGGAACTTTTTTACCGTTGTCCGGTGGAAGTCAGTATAATAAAATTTAATAGTGACAAAAATAAACATGCAAAAAGGTCGTTAACATTTTAAAGCAATCAAAAGCTATTTGCTAGCATCATAGTAGATATTGTAATAAATAATTATGTGCAAGTGTAATTGATTGCCATATATAATTTTTTTGAAAAAAATAATGTTTCATTGTACTAACCTACTGGGGGACAAATTTACATAGTACTGACAGGACAGATAAAAGTTGATTGACCCATAAATTCGACATAAACTCAAACCTTTTTTTAGGTAATATCTGATAAACTCAGGATATCTCTCCCACTCGTTGCTTACCTATTCCACGGGACCAACAAGGCCGTTAAAGTGTAACATGAGGTTCTAAAAAGCAAAACCTCTTTTATTTGCCTGGGGAGCTTATTACAAAATCCGACCTCAGAAATAACACATTCATTAAAGGCATAAAACAAAAATAAATAGAAAATTCCGCCAACATCCACGGTCGGATAAACGTTGTCGTCGCCCACATAAAAACGACGATGTAAAATTTATATGGGCATTGAAAACAAAGTCATTTTTCCTCATTCGGCGGTACTTCCGCGTTTGTGGGGGCAATCGGGACGCACGTCATTATGTCTGTGTCCCGTCAATATTCCGGCATTGAAATGGAAAGATTCACGGAAACCGTCATTATGAACCGATACCCTTATGTTCGCGAATTTTATTTACGGCAGACATATCGCGTGTACGTTTGTTTGTTACAGTTGACATGAAAGGTTATTCGATCGCAAAACATTTATCGGTTACCAATTGCTTACATATTTATTGGAAAGGTATAATATTTATATCTCAGTTTTGTAACAAAATGCACACTTAAGTTAACGAAATGACTCCATTTATCTTTAAGATTGTCGGTAACTAGAGAACACCGTGGGCTTTGTTGTTTATATTAAGCCAAGAGACAAAAAAATTGTGTTCAGAATTTTTAAAAATAGGAATACAATAAGACCAAAGAAAATTAAAATTGGGACAACATTTTCTTCAACAATATAGTAAACGAAAAAGGCACATTGGAGGAAATGAGGAAAAGTATAGGAACAATATTCGGGAAAATTTGCATACCCAACTACACTCATGAGGCAATAACAAAAGGAAAATACCAAATAATATGATATAGATTACATGTACGCGAATTCTTATATAATTTCACGATACATTATACGTTAGTACACTCACGATGCTTAAGGTAGCTTTATTCTTTTATTTTCCGAATAATCTTATAATTAAGTAAATGAAAAAAACAACCGCGCATCACTTTTTTCAACAAACGCAGCAAAAACCCACAAAAGTGTCGTCACCGACCTTTTACCTTTTGATATACATACAATTTCGTTGACTGCGTATTCGTAAGCGAATTTCTTAACGTGAGCATAAACAAAAAACGGGGAAAATTGTGTTACGGTTACATCAGCTTTTTCGTCTTACATCGTCAACATGTGACGTCATTCGTTCATTTTCTACATGAATATTTAATAAAAGCGTACGTTACAAAAGAGAAATTGTTTAATATTGAGATTTTACGCACAGTTGTTGCCAAAAAGGGTACGAATACCGTCGGATAGAGTAGTAATATTCGTCGGACCACATCATCGAGGACACTACAGTGCGCTCCAGTGATTTGGACAATTTCATCCCGAAACCTTTTGTACAAGTGCGCCACACTATATTACTTGCGGTGTGGGCAAAAACGACTTTATGTGTCCCAATATCCTTAAATATAACCTTTGAGCCAATATATTCAGGTTTGGGATTTTAAGGCATTTTCTCGTTATCTGGATAGTCTAAGATATACATCTTAGCTATACAGCTTGGCTTTTGTTTCTATACATAATAATATTTTTCGATCTACTTAAGAATTTAGGAGAAATTATCAAAGGAAAAACAATTGCTGATTAATTAAAACAGATTGATAAATTTATGTAACATTTTCGTTGGTAAGAAACGATTATTAACTAAAATTCATGGTGTATTTTTTCTAAGGTTGTCTATTACTTAAAGTATATGCAAACTGGTAACTAAATGGATATATCCGTGATACCTAGTGTCCGCGATTTCTCCATAGGTTATAACGGGACTGAACATGAACATGCTACCTACTTAATTTCCCTTCCCATCTTGTGGCCACATTCTAAGATTTGTGCGAAGGCCTTACACCTTTACAGTACTTTATATTACACAGATAAAGTTCATTAGTGTAAGTTTATCGCATACAAACTTTGGATTACATTAATTAATTATTCATTTGTTTTAACAAGATATGCGTAAAAATAGAAGGTGGACATTTTAAGGAGTTTAAAAGTAATGAACGGGGAAGAGGTAGCCAGCAGTCATATTACAGAAAATAAGAAAAATCACCTTACAATATCCTACATATGCCTTTACAACGTTTGTGTTAGTTAGAAATAACATTATCCAAATTCACACGCGAAGTTACCCGATATATGCATATCAAAACATAATTTTGCACCACTTACTGTTCCGATAAAAGCAAGCTCAATGAAGAATCGAGTTAAGTTAGAAGTATAATAAACAAGAAAGCACTCAGGCCGATGCATCGAAGATAGCCTCCCAACAAATTTGTATAAAGCAAAGATGAGTAACTGAAACGTGCGATTGGAGCAGGAATGCGCGTTGTCGTGGAATGGTCGTAACTTATTACAGACGAATTCTCAGAACATGTTACGTCTGACTCATGAAATGAGACAAACGATAATTCAAAGCTTAGAATAGAATGGCTTCAGGAATTTGTCAACCGAGATAGTAGCGAAGTTACGGCGAGCAGTTGATTGAACAACACAATGCTCTATTACAAAGTATATTGTCGAGACGGTATGAAAATTAGTCAGCGCGTATCTCATTTTCTGAGTGAGTGATATTTTATACAACGAACTTACCACTTAAGATATAAAAAAATAGAGAGCTATTTTTAAAATAGATAGGTAATTAAATATAGAGTACACTCACTTCAAGAATTCCATATGATTCCGTCAGAATAGCAAGAGCTAGCTAATAAAATCAATTACACATTCTAATACTAATCCTTTTTGTTAACACCTTACTTTGCGGTATTCCTTTAAGAAAATCCTCCAAAAACTTTCTAATTACCGGCCGTAGTCAAGAGCGCTGTTATTATTTTCAGTAGTCCTTAATACTTCACAAATGTACCCATGGTACCGCGTGATCACCACTTGACGAAACTTAGGGCCGTCAACCTCTCGTAACACTTCACACGAGTACCCTTCTATGAAACTCCCACGTGATACAGTTCTTCGAGATAATTTGAGCTCGGCGCAACATATGCCTGTATGAAGAATCTTTGTTTACGCACTCCCCTCGGGAAATCAAATTGAAAAATTCCCTCCCTTTGTAATATTTTGCGGTAGGACGATGCAAAAGAATACTGTCGGATTTGTTTAATGTTCTCGTTCAAGTGAAGCGGAAAGCTTGATGTTGCCAATTTTGTTTGTGCGAATTTAACTTTGCGGAACATGGATGTCGGTTTCACTTCATCAATATTCCCAGCTATTGGAAATTAAATCCGTACATGTCATAATATTTCTCGGTAGAATGTTTAACAAATAATATTCTGTATTATCGCGACATCATTGTATAAATGGAGATAACATTACTTGCTTCAAGTTAAATAATCAACTTCTTTTAATATTGCTTTTACATTACAAACTTACGATAAACAACCAAGATGTTCAATATAAGTAATAAACCACAAATTCCTTAGATTAAATTACGACAAAAAATACGTTATTAAAACAAGATAGTTTAATAATGCTAAAAAGTTTGGTGTCAAACAGAGACAATTTAAAAAAGCTTCATAGAACGGAATCGCTTTTATAATTTTTTTCTTCCTATCTTATTTAACCTCACTGCCTTAGACGCGACAAGCTCATTTTCATTATTTTTTTTAAATATACCTCCAATAATGCATTACGCATTATGAATCTAAACATAATATCAGCAAAAATTGTAAACGTTATCTGATAACAATTTTGTACAATATCGCAATACAATCCCATGACATTTGAGGCGCTGCACATTATTTATGTTGCTTAATTGCACAAATTGAGTAAATTAACTGCAATGATAAATAATGAGATGAAATAGTTAATCCCAAATGAGTTCCACATTCATGCGTGGTCGCATAATGGCTACGATGAATGAAGCCACGATTAATGCGACCAGCTCATTATTCCGCATGAATCCAAACTGTATGTTGGAATTCACGGCGCGTTATCCTTTTTGTGTCACGTTGTATAATGAATTATAGGAGTTTAACAGGAGTATTTCACCGCCTTTTGTACCGTTTAACTAATAGCTGTCGATCCCCAAAGAAGATAGATTGGCGCTACAAATTCCACCCATGTTTACACATTTGCCCTAAGCACTGTAGTTATGTTAGTCGTTGCCATAACTTGTGTACAGTACGTCAAAGTACCGTGAGACCGGAGCTGCTCATACACGTGTATATTTACAATGTATTCAGACCGCTTTCTAGTATATTACTTTGGATTTACTAGACGTTTTATTACTCCGAATTGTGTACGTTTTAACTGTGAAAAGTTTGGTAAACGGAACGGTTTATGAACTCTTACAGCGAAATAACTTGAATAGGAGTAACTAATGTTAATGTTTTTTATACCGGCACAGTAAAATCATAAATGTAGTGATATAATAATTATCAATTGTATATTAGAATAACGAAATACCTTATATTGCTTACTTTGCAGAATTTAAAAAAACTTTAATGAAAACATAAATTTTGTAAAAGGTACCACTGATGAGCACAACGTACTCACTAACTCACAGAGAGTGAGAAGAATCACCTACTATTACAGTCCATTCTCGAATCCTTTAAAACTAACGAAGAAAAGTTTCCAACTGTAACTGTTGGAGCAACTGTCATTAATAAATTAGATAGCACAGTTACTTCCTGCTAAAACATCACGACGGACGCGAGAGTAATCTTCCCCGGAACTGTATCAAAGAAAATAATTAGTCTTCTGAAGGCTTTTAATTCGAAGACGAAATCCATTAACACAAACCCTAAGAGATACGAAAGGAGACGAAAAATTCAATTACGTTTTTCCTTAACTTCGGGGCCGAGCTTCTGCTTCGACAAATCAACAATAGATTGTGTTACGATGGCAAAGGCTTTTAAACAAATTAAATATCGCCATGGAATTATGTTCTAATGCTTTACAAAACAATTAAAGTAATTGGGATGAGTTAATTCTGTCTGTGTTTACGAGAGTAATTTTTACGAAATAATAACAATTAACATTGCTTTTTTTTCTCCACTTATTTCTGTTTCTTCACATTTTTTTGTGCTATTATTAAGTGAAATAAAGTATAAAAATAGTTTACTATCATTAATATTGACTTATACAAATTATTTATAGTATTAAGATACGCGTTGTCAGCAAAGAAAAAAATATAAAAATAAAGTCTTTGTTAAGGTACACTAAGACAAGCGGAGATGAACTTTAGTTCACTTAGCTGATGTAAGTAAAATATTACAATCTGAGGGTTTTATGATATTCTAAATAATATTCGTAGTAGTGCTTTTACATAATAAGTTTCAAGCAATGTCTTCTTTGCAAAATAACAGTGAGTTTAAAATAAATGATATTTTTAAGCGATGAACTTCGTCTGTGACCTAGATATTGAGATGAAAAGTAGGTGATCTTAATCAATACTCTTCCATTCTGAGATCTGATCTCTCTAGATATACTAAAAATACTTCACGTTAAGTAGAACGGGCTAAGAAAAAAATAATTTTGTGGTGTAAAAGTTTCTTATCTATTAAATTATGAATATGAAACCCCAAATACAACTGGAACTTAGTTTTTTGCTCAAATTTCTGACAACATGTAATTAAATACGGTGTAGAAAATTATTACCAAAAAACAACTACATATTATAATAATGCCCTCACTCACTTGTCAATGATAAACCTCATCTAGAAACAACAAAGAGTCAGTACTAGTTAAAACGGCATTTATTCGCGTGTACTTTACCAGATGCCTATTGAAGACACCTTGTATAAACTGCGCACACAACTCAGCATTTCAAATCACAATTCTCCGTCCCACTAGTACCGAGTACTTTGCATTTGTCAACACATAACGGTGAGCCCTTATCGCATATTTGATGACTGAGATTTACTGCTACATTCATCTGTTTGAACAAACATGCTACATGTCATGTTTGGTAATCATGGAAGACATTCTGCGTATAGCTGTCAAATTGTTTTATATTACGCAATAAACATGTCGAAATGTTTACATTAATAAAAGAAAGAGTTTATAGTTTACTATAAAGGTAATGTATGTGACAGCGTTTACATTTTGCTGGTTAATGGTAAATTGGTTGTATTATGGTGCAAGAAACATATTATTTAGCTGAATATCTCAAATAGAATATGGAAGGTAAGTTCCGACCTAAGACTCCTTTTATAGCTATCCTTCATTAAAATCCTAAAATAAGACTGGTATTACTAAAATAAGGCATTTCGACGTCATTCTATGCAAGATGAATTGCAGCCAAGAGACACGCACATTAACATTGGACCCACTACTAAAATAATATTCGATGTTGTGCTATAAAAAGCTAAAAATTCACTTGTATTTTTTGATCTCGATATAAAAACAAATATTCGTGTTGTTGCGAGAATCGAAAATATGATTTCTCGTTTCACATCTCTAAATTATCACCATGCTTCCCATTCATTTATTCAATCATATAACATATTCTCTTACATATACCTACCTACATTAGTTTAAGAAAGAAATCCTACAATTCTACCTTTAATTTTATACGAAATGTTATGAAATTAACTTAAATAAATTTCATATTATGAGGCGTTGTATCATACCACTCTCACCTGTAATTACTGTAGTGCTGGTGGTAGATAAGACAACGACGATGTACGTCGCTTTCACGAAACCCCTGAACACAATAACTCTTCACGCTCGCTCGTTTAAATGCAAATAGAGGGTGAAAAATTTGGCTTTATTTACACACCCCTCATTTGTCGCCTTTGCGGTCGGTATATATTTTTAATATGAATAAATTAAAGCGTTTCTCTTTCACTCACTTTTTACCCGAAATGTTTTTTATACGAGCATACTGTCGCTCGTGTAGTAACACGAGACGATTAAGAGCTATATTATTCTTTCTAAGACTGAGGACACTTATATTAAGAACCTATATATACGGGAAGATGAGGTGACGGAACATCCATAAAACAAACTACATTTAGATTGACATTGAAATGATATTTCATCTCCAAGCCCTCTTAGTAATTTCTTGGCATTTAATTTTAAGATGATGCATTTGTAGTATATATTTTGACCTCTTAAACAATTATGTATTTATCTATAAATATATTAAAACCTCTCTGCAATTTGAGAAAATAACATCAAGCATTCTTGCCATTTGCGAAATATCAAATTTTCATCCACAGTCAATTTACTTAATGAGAGGCTAATTGTGGAACGTTTATTTTAAATGTTTTTATCGCTTAACTTTTTACGATTATAACTTCAATATATAATCTCACTGCTTTAATAAATGTATATTATTGTTATCACAGTTGACTTAACACGAAACACAGCCTAGCAATAAAAAATAATCTTCTTTCCTAAAATTGGAGTATTCGATAAAATGTAGGTTGTTATTGAATTGCCAAAACCATTAAGTTTTCCCTTGGACAGTGGAATAAATCGATTTTTGTTATAACGACATTCCAAATCCTAAAAGCCGAGAAATAACATTATCTGGATAAGAAGCTATTGCCTTCGAAACCGCTTGGGCTTTGTAAGGAGAAAATGTAAATTTCTCGGATACCACTGGTGCAAAGACTTTGATACCCTATTCCCCATTTTTCTAAACGTTGGAACTTTATCTAACAATCTTCCACGTAAGCGGTTTCACAATAAAACATCTTATGAATTTTAAACTAACCCTAATGAAACATGTAAAGGAGTACCTGAATTTATTAAAACTGAAATGTTTACTAACAAGTTTAATATTAAAGCAATTACTATTTAGGCAACGTAAACATCAGAGTTACTAAGAGCTGTTAAAGCGAGGCAATTCGAAGACAGAAATGTCAAATCAACAATCTGAGTGCAGGTAAATCTAGATGGTTAGGTTCTATTAGCGGGGATGCAAAGCAATTTAACTTGGCTCGTTGCTGAGCGCGAGTTGATTGCAATCTGTTAACTTTATCGTCGATACGAGGCACCAAACGTAGAAATTTTCTTCAACACAACTATAGTTGGATGTAGTTACAAGAAATTGCGCAGTAGTTTCGCTTCAAGAAAGTTTTCTGATGTTAATTGGGTCTCACCCTACATGTGTATCTGGCTATAGATATATTTACGTCTAATCGTCTATCTCTAATTGTAAGGAAAGTGCGTCTTCTAAGGTAAAAAGATAAGGCTATATTGCTGTAGTCTTACTTATACCTTTGAATCCACTAATTATTTACTTTGGGAATATTTATGGCGGATTCTGGATCACCATATATTGCTAAGGATTTAGGAATTTAAGCTAACCCTTATTTCATTTCTTCATAATTGAACGGTTATAATTATTTATGACAAGGTGGCTGGCACCGGTTGGATGAGGAGAGCCGAAGATCGAGCTCAGTGGCGTGCCATAAGAGAGGCCTATGTCCAGCAGTGGACGAATTAAGGGCTGTTGATGAATTTATGACATCATACAAAATTTCTTGGTAATGTTTATTATATGAATATCCCACCTGTACGACTTTGGCTTACATTGCAGCCTACGTTTTCACCGTCGCGTCCGCTTCCAACTAATCTATTACTTGTCAAACGAGGAGCCATTTGACAAGTAATAGCTTAGTCGGAAGCACAGTAAGCACTAGTTGTAGCTATAGCTAGCTACTATAGCTGTCCTACTAGTTTATAATGGAACAGCACGTGTTGAGCTACAGACGGATTAGTACTCAGATTTGTGGTCTCTAAACTTAGGCACGAACCATGTAGTTCGTTAGTACATTTCTCAGTTGCATCATCAAGTTGTTGAAAGTTTGTTGGTTTATTCTCTGCCTAGGGTGATTTAAGACATGCTTGATAAAGGAATAGTAGTGTTGGTATATGTGTGTCGGGTGGTGAGAAATAACCAAATCTGTGTAGCCAGTTTACTATGTGGACATCAATATGATTACTATACCAGATGCAATCTCCTCAACTTTTGGGTCGTTTATAAAATAGCTTCCCTGCAGCGAATATAATTGAGAAATATTGTATTTTTAAAATTATGGTTATGGATAACTGGGCACAAGCAAATAAGGCTATATTATTTTAAATTAGGCCTTATTCGGTGATATTGTAATGTTAAGCGATTGCAGTAAGCTAATGGAGTCAAGCTGCGCGCACGCTCTGCCGCAGCGGGACATCATCACTGACTTGTAAGCGTCCTACACTACAATAGAGTATGCAGGTTGGTATAACGGTCACATTATTCACATTCAAAACTTATTTCTTTAAAAGTTGTCTTCAAAGATAGAACTAGAGCAAGAAGGTTGGACTTCTAAAAGATTACAAAATAAAAAAAAGAAGATATACTAAACTAAACTCTGTTCTGGAGTTGATGATTTATCATAAAATATAAATTTTGCATAAAATAAAACAACTGAGTGTTCTTCATACATGTAAATGTGCAATATAAAAACAGAGCAACTGTTGTGGAAAGCACGAAATAAGATAATACCTGAAAATTCTAACAAAGCGTTACGCAAAAATAAACCGTGAATAACAAAGATTTTCACGCGAACCAAAACGTGCGATTTATATAAACTCGATGGATTTAAAAGCGAGCAGAAAATCCTCGAAAATCTCCTCTTTCAACTCGTTTCGGCGTGGGTCCATTTACTGGAAAACTGTATGAAATAGATTTGCTACATGATTTCACAGTTAATGCAACATTATTTTACATGACCGCTGCCATAATTTGGCGAATTATCCTCCAAAATGTATCATTAACATGTTATTTTATCACTGAATGCAATATCCAGTTCCATACGAGTATCACAGAATTTTGAACCGCCCCAGTATTCTGTCCAAACATAAAAGACAAAAACCAGAACACAGTACGGAGGTTGGTTGGAGCGGGTTTCAGCTGTGATATTTCAACAGTCCACAGCGCCCAATATGCAAGATTAAAATCGGCGCGAGGTGCAACAAATCTCTACGAGCTCGCATCACGGAGATTGGCATGTTTGCGGCAAACATCCGACCTGTGGCTGGTTTACACAAAGCCGTGCAAGATGTACGCCATGCACACTCTTTGCTTTTAAAGATACGGTGTGAGGCTGCAGTTTGCCATTGAGTTTTGCTTTTGAAATGTACCGTTGTCGCCAAGACAAATCTTGCCTCCTTGAGGCTTGCTTGTGAAGTCTGTGCTTACTTAGCATCAGCTACGTACTTCAGCGAAAGATGCACATTGTTTGAATATGATGTTACTCCCGAAATTCATTTTACTTGTTACTAATTAGTTTATTTCAGATAGTTTCAAAGCTACTTTAACGATTAAAATGAATTGTAGTGTTGTACTAGATGGAACCTTAAGCAGGAACGCTTTTTTTACGAAATTTAGATCAAATGAAGCGGGCCTAACCGCTAATATTGAGATGAATAGCCGTTTAATTAGAATAATATGTTCATCAATATCTTGCGCCATGTACAATGTATTACAGAATGATTAACGAACTTAATAGTGAAAGGTTCTTATACAGCAGTAATAAAATCGCAAGATATATTGCCGAGCCATTAAATTATACTGCATACCGACTCCAACATACGTGAGTATAAAAAATGATCGTAATAGTTTCGCGCGAAAATAGGGACATAGATCAATCTTGATTGGAACAAAAAAGATATTCTACTGTGAGAAGAGCAATGGAATTTTTTATATACTTTGAAATATACGTAGTGCATATCTTAGGTTTTTACAGGGAATATTTTCGTTAGTTCAACCTCAAATATCTGAAAAATAATTTATTAATGAAACGAATTAGTATACGTTGCATTTGATTTTATAATAATCTTGACTATTAAAAAACGATGATGAATTTTGCAATAAAAATATATAGGTAAATTGGGTCAAGCTTTTATTGTTGAGATTACTGAAAAAATTAACAAACAGTGACTAGTCTCCGCACAAAAATGTCATATTGCGCGCAATTAAAATTCCTAATTATGATGGCAAGTAACCGATTTACATTCAGAGTTCAGTAAACTACTACTACTACTTTGTAAGAAGTAGTAACAAAATGTTGAAGGTCTGAATGATATTCCGGTAAACGTCTAAAAATTTGTTGATTCAAAGTAGTTCACTACCTGAATGGAAACGTGGGAACCGATGAACGAGAAGCATTTTCAACCAAAGATTTTCAAATTCAACTCTTTGATCGGGCTTCGATGCACTTCAGAATTGCTTGAACAGTAATTTAATTAAAGTGAGTGCACATTAGTGATGCCAAAGAGGTAAACGGGAACTTTGCTTTGCACTCCCGAACGCTCTTCGTAAGTTTAGTTTTTATTTGAACGACAGAAAATTCTAACCACTTCCCTCGCAGACACTCGAGATAGTGCTCCAATTACAAAACAGACGTTTCTCTTGTATTAAAACGGACCTTTGTCATTGTTGAGCTAGCAAGCTCGAGTTGCCAACACAAATGCAACAGATTTTATGAATAAAATGCACTTTTGTAACATTTGTATTGCTAACAACTAATAAAAACACGGTTTAAACAGCAACGTCTTTCTTATTTTATTTATCAGCTCTTTTACAAAAGACTTTTATAATGCTCTAAATTAAGCAAAGTTTTTTTCTTCTATTAGTATGTCTTTTTATTTGCGTAATAAGTATAAAAATGTCCTTTATGACGTACTTCTTTTGCCATTTCTACTGCCATTACGAAGTATTTCTATTGCCATCGTAATCCATGAGGGCTGTTGAAAGCTTCCGAGTTAATTAACAGCATTTACGGCTTCAGAGACATTAGTTATTTCTGTGTAGTACGGGGACACAAGGCCCCATAATCCGCACAATAACCTTGATTAACCTCACCGAAATAGGAATCAAGGAGCATTACTAAAGCCGCCGAGATTAATACAGAAAGGCGAGGTTAATAAGGAACTCCAAGTAAGCCAGAATTTTAACATACCTTTTTGAAATACCAATATGCTCTTACATGTGCAACAATACGTGTTAGCAACTCTGAAGGCATAACTATATGAAACGTAATTTGTGTGTGCCTTGTGCTAGATATGAAAGCTAGTTTGTCGTCTAAGTAAGTCAAGCCGCTGAGTGAGTAAACTGCATAAATGAGGATTAAGATGGATGAACATGCTGATACATTCTATAGAAGTTATGCGTTAGCGTAGTTTATGTAGACTACGTTAGAACAGTTATGCCCTAAATTAGATATTTCTTAGTTGACATTTCTAGGTAATTTAGTAGCGATAGATTTTCATTAAAGCGGTTCAAGAGTACTCGACATATTTTATATAGCTAACATGAAAACAAACTGCTCGTTGCAGTAAGTGACTGCACATTATCGTCGATACATGTGCTATAAAATATGCACTCGGTACAGATGTTCCCACGAAAAGAATAAAAAAAGGCATTAAACATTTTGTAGCAAGTGATAGATGGATTAAACGCGTTCCAAGTCCGGAAACTGATAAGGCGGGCTGGGCGTGAGAATCTGCGGGCCGGACTCGGATCGCTCTCGTACTAGCCACATTTGCATTCCCGGGCGCGTCCCGAATAATATGGAAATGACCTCGACTCCCAGAGAGGCCCTGCCGCCACTTGACAGTCGGCACTGCTGAGATAACACTACAATATGTAGTGCGAATACAATCTAGTGTAGAACGGTACGGTAAATCCTAGTGTTGCAAGACTAAATGAATTCTGGGTATTAAATGCAAATCTAGGTATTGTTTGGTTAGTTTTGAGCAATTAAGGTGTACCTACCTCAAATGTAACTTTCAAATCACTCATCGTGGGTAAACTTAATACCCACATTGTATTATATAATACTCCTCATGCTTCTTCTTAATATCAAATAGTTAATTAATGTTTCAGAACTCCGTAGTTGTTGTATTTAATTCTTGAGTTTTATTTAACACAATTATCACTAACACTGCCATTGCCGAGTTGACAAACAACGCTGAGCTTGAATATCTTGAGAATAATGTTGATTATGCTAACGAGGGACGTTCTCGCATGCAGGTTACATAAGCCCGACAGAATAATTTCAATTAATTATATCTTTTCCTTACGTTGGCAGATAAATGAGTCCCGGGGGCGCCGTCTCGACTGAAAACACGAAACTTTGTAACACATCCACACCCGCCCACTGCCTGCGCCAGCTCCCAAAACTCTTGAATTATGTATTCTTCGATATTTTTTTAACATAAAACAAAAAACTGGCAAACTTGTCAAGATTTCCGACAAGTAAAAGTTCCAAAGTAATTCCCTATTGATATTTCTTTGACCCCGTTGATTCGCTGATAGTGGCTGAATAATTGAAGATGCTCTGTCTAGACTGACGTGATTCGGTGCATTGAAAAAATCTAACAAAGAAATGTTGCAAGAATTCTTAAGCATAAACTTGGAACGAAGGTGGCAATTCCGATACGTCCGTCGCCGGATTGGTGGAGTGGCAGTTAGTTTCCGAGCGAACAATGACTTCAACATCGGGTCGAACTCAATTTCACGCGTGATTTGTGCACTTATTTCATTTCTGCTTCCCTTGAACAGCTGTCGGAACAAGCTGAGCCTCAAGATAAATTTATGTTCACCGAGTCCCTATTCAGTTTAGTATTTTATATAAACTCCGCCGTGGGCTAACTAGTTGGCAAGTACAGCAAAAGTAGTTATTGTATGAGTTCCGGAGCCGTCTAACAAGCATATTGCTTCTGTAGACCTTTGCGAGAGTGTCACATGAAATAACGTTACACGATATAATGGGAATGGCGTCCCATAACTCGACAAACAGCGGCTCGTGTAGCAACATCTTGCGGCTCACAGCAAAGTCGGCTCGACAACTTGATATATTGGGCTGCTTTGTGGAGGCGAATGGGTAAACACACGCAACCCGAGCTCCCTGTGCCGCTAGATAACATTCTCTAAGAAGGGCTACTAAATTATATTTTATCTGAGAGTCGCAAGAGCTGCGAGCTTATCTCGCCTTGCAATATTTCGGCACCAACGGAACTTTTACTTTTATCTTTTTATCAAAACAATAATGAACAAAACATTATTGCATATTAATATAATTTACTGATTTTACTTTATTATTATTCTACTATTTTACTAATTTACTTGTTTTTAGTAAAAAGTAAAAAAAAAATCTTAGAAATGATATGCATGATGTTTAGAAAAAGTAAATATTATAATTCAACGACATGGCTGCTAAAATGTAACTTTAATGGATTTCGGTTTATGTTTGTGTTTCATTTGTTAACGCATCCTTAGTAGAGAAGACATTTGTAATTATGTGCCGGAAATGTTACTCAAGTAAAAAACCTACTCATTGTCGCGACAAACGTTGCCAAAGTAGAATATGATTCAGTTATTTATGTAGAAAAGCAATGACCTGTGAATCTGTGTACGAACACTTATGGGCACATCAAGAGAAGCTGCAAAATTCCATGGCTCGGTAGACAAGCTTCGGTACTCGTAACTTTATTGCCGCCAAACGATGCGTATGTGTACGACGGAACAGCCGGTACGCCGATAAAAAATCCATTGTCGACACCAGCCGCTTAAGAGCCCCAATATGAAGGGAAGCTTGAGAGAGTACGATAAAAACTTTCCACCAATGTCTAGGCAGAATGCGAAAATACATTGAGTCGAAACGTCGGCCTGTGTAAAATTCGATTGGGTTCATAAAACACTACGCACCGTTTGGGCGCCGAAAATAAAGAATTTCCACGCAAGCCACATTTGGATGACTGTACAAAATCAAATCGGATTCGATAAATTTGTAATCATGCCATTAAACTAACATCTATTTACTTTCCAAATCGATAACAAACTGTCATCAATTATTTAAACATTAATTTATTTCGTGCATGCATGTTTAATGAGTAGTTCACGATTGACTGATTAAGCTGTTGTGCATTGGAGTGAAACGGCAGTACATACATACTCGCACATATCTATACATCTGTATCGCGCCTACCACATTCTTTTATCGGTCTTCTGCTGTTTAATTAAGAGTGACTCCTTCAGACTTTTCAGTATGGGTTATTTCTGTCCAATGAAAATGTATTTGCTGCTTTATTTCGGTCTTTATAAGATTAATTTATAGTAGATTGATGATGATATAATAAGTATACGCAAATTTAACTGTAAATATACCTCAAAAGAACGGTTTTATGGATTGTATAGACAAGTTAATATTTTTTTCATGAAGTCATGTTTTTTGTGACTCACTTGTTTGCCATTGGATGTTGGAAAAAAATATAAAATAACAGAACAATTCCAAACATAGCCGTTTGGACCGCAAGCGGCGAATCGGTGGTTGTTCTGCAGGTTTCGCTGGAAGGGCGTTGTCTGTTTCCATTATGCAAATGGAGGTTCCGCCGGCTTTGTACGTATTTAGCCGATCTATTCACGGAGCCTAGCCGGCCAGACGACAGGATTCAACTGTTACAAGTTTCATCACTCTGCCGGGACACTACCGAAATAAAATAAACCGTACGCTATTTTCCATGCTAATGCTGCATCGCTAGCAAACGGACCTAGTTTAATACGAATCAAACAAGAAATGGACACTCAAAACTTCAACTTGCGCGATATTTTTTTTGTCTGGAAAAGCATTCGCTAACTTCTGTTTATAAGTTATTTAATTTGCCGATCCATGCGGATGTGTTGGTTTTTTGCTTTATGTATCTGCGGTGGTGTTAATTAAGTTTTCACATAATTTTGCGCAGTAGGGAGAGTATCATTTGCATAATGAATGGACGGGGTATAATCAACTATTCAAACGAGATTTCTATTTAAAACGTATTTTGTATGTTGAAAGTACATTTATGGCGATGTTAAATGAAATTATTGCCACAATAATCGTAGAATGTTACGTGTGAGGGCGTTTGGTCTCCGGGGTGTGGCGCCGCCAGTTGACATTCGCTTCATATCACAAAGTGGCGACGTGCCCCCGAGTATTTGATGTTATCATACTAATGTGTTCCGCCATAATCGATACTTACCGACAAGCGAAGAGGTTTTTTTTCAATTCGTAAACATAAACGTTCTCGGGGGCATTGACAAGCCATAAAAACGTATATTACTTTCCTTGCCGTGATCTGTTTACTTTAAACGGCCGTTAAAATTTTGTAATAACAGTTCATAAACCGTGAACTACCAGATATCTCCATAAATTCTCAGAGTTATTGAGAATTTCTAGTACCGGTGAATTACAAAACGAGGTATTTTAGTTCGAAAAACAGAAAGTGTTGTCACTTGATACATTGACTACAACAACTAGTATTCATTTCCTATTTCACAGTGTTTCTATTTAGGCATTATTTAATTACTAATTTAAATTCAGTTAATTTGTTTATTGGGCTTGTTGGTTAGCCGATAAATTGAATTTATAGCTAACAACTGCAAAATCAGGAACTTTATTGGCACAAAATTATACGGGAATGTTATTTGACTACTTTTTACCCAAATACCCACTGTGAAACAAGTCTCATTAGCGATATTATAATGTTTATCCAACAAGTATATCCATCGATGTTATTTTAAGATAAGCAACATTATAATTGTTTGCTTCATCCGATTTAAAAATTATATACAAAACAATTTAATTTGACAATGCTTCATAACTGACAAATACTACGATGTTCATTTGTTTAAGTTTTAAACCGTTTTGTGTTGAGTTGCCTGTTACTGCTTATCTTTTCATAAACTTGGTTGTCTTGTGCCAATCTTGTTTCTTTATTCCGTTGAATTGTTCCTATTTGATCTAAACGGTGTTATAACACTAAAGGTACTTTTAAAATAAAGGTAGGGTACAAGTCCAAAATCCTTGTATATAAACATAAATTGAATTATAACGAGAAAATATGACCAAAAAACCTGAGTTAAACACAATTTATATTCTAGTAATCCGGATCAAAGCGACTTTCAAAATCGTATATATTATTACGAGAGCGAAACATCATCTGAAGATGAAAAATACGTATGAAATTATACCAATAAGACACGCGCAGAATACCGTACATATGATAAATTGACACGTGTCATCGATATTCTGTATCACAAGAACATTCTCCGGATGTTTAGAACACAACATACATACAAACAGTATAGAAACGTGGAAGAATATAGCATATTACTTTATGGCGTATTTTATATTTCCAACGTATTGATCTTTACTTATTCGTAGTTTGGCGAAAACTAAATAAAATAGTTTACAAGGGTTGTTCCCGGCGGACGCTACACCCTCGTTACGTTTATTGAACTGGAATTTGGTCCCGGTATTACTGAGGACGAAATTGAATACGTCGAAATAACAGTAAATCTAAAAATCAAATATTGTATAAGAACAGCAAATATTGACTTGTTTTATAACTTATGAAATATACTGCTAGATTTGTTCGCTTCTGATTTACGTGATTAGGTAGACGAAGGATTAAAAGACGATAAAATAATTTGGCGGCGTGAACAGTGCACAAGCTGTCCAAATGCGACGGACCTCACGTAGGTTTTAATCGCCATAATCGGCTTCTAAGTAGCTATGACATTCGTTGAACTTTCACGTAGGTATTTGCGATAATTTGTTTATCCTTTAAGTAATCTAATGTTAATACTCCTTCATGTATGGTTATTCACTTCCTATGATTTTTATAAGACTAAAAATAATTTGAATTCGTCACTATCTTAAAACTTATGTCCAACAATAAAAATGCATAAAAACGTCTCGGACTTTCTTTTTGGCCCAACATTATTCCCACAACAAAAGTTCTTACATCACGCCAAAAGGTAAAAAGCAACTTTTTCACTCAAGATATTCAAAAGAATTCCCCAGTACGGCACGAAAGATTTTATACCCAACTGTAAGGTAAAATTGCAAAGATCATGAAAAAATATCGGTTTCAGTATAACTGGTAATTTCTTCTTGTTTGCGGAAGTTAAAGTTCCGAACGAGGGGAGCTCCTTTGACGGCGGTTTTCTTTATAGATGTTGCAAAGAATCCGAGACGTACTTTCATTTAATTAAAAAACGGCGGAATATCTCGTCGTTGGTTGTAAAACCACTATATTTATTTAAAGGTTGGCATATGCCCGTGTTTTCGTCTGCGTTGGATTCAGAGACATAACCGGAACCTAGATACTTATACATATCCTAGGTAGAAAAAGTATACTTTGAAACTTATATTTATTTAGTTGTATTCTAATACATATCTACTGTATGGGAGGAATTTATGCAGTCCCACCTATTTCTGTCCTATTTATGTATAATCGTTATCACTTCAGGAATAACCAGCTAAATGCTTTACAAACAGTAACATCTTACTCCATACAATCTAAATTATGATTCGCATCAATAGCCTTCCAAGCTTGTAACATTTCCAGCATTATTTTACTGTAAATGACACTAATTATTCTTTTCTAATACGGTTTTCGTGTTTGGAATTCGTGCGTGACTTTCGTGTACAAAGAAGCGAGGGGAGGAAAATATAATTTGGTAGTCGAATAAGGGTTGATGCGTATTTTTTGTCACGATTATACGAGACTTTTGTTTCGCAACGCAATAAATACACATTCTGTGAACTATTTAACCATAAAATAAACTGTCCTCATATTCATTATATTTCAACGTCTTAAGAACTTTAAGTAATTTAAGTAAAAACAGTAGTATTTATTGCAGAAAAATAAAAGTAAATAAAATTGAGGAAAAGTTATGGTTATAAGATAGATTTTTATATTCAACTTGGGCGAGTTTTTTGGATTATAATAAGACATGTTAAGAAAATAATGGAGTTGTTATTAGTAGCTTATATAAAATATTGTTCGCCTTTTTCGTCTTTAACTTAAAATACCTAATGGATTTTATTTCGAAAGAAATTTTGTTTCGTAATATATGACTTGGCTGAACGACTATTAATTATTAATGAAATAAGTTACGTTTACTGGCTGTTTTTTAGTTTCGAGACATTTTTGGCTAAATTATGGAGTTGAATTTGCTTCTGATGAAATTACCAGCTCGATTGGCTAAAACGTCCATGAAACACGGCGAATACTCCAATTCGTATGCACTACAAATTATTAAAATGTTTTTTGTACAACAAACTTTTCCCTCTGCAGTTTAAATCACTAATTTATTTGGAAAGGAATGGGACACCGACACCCACTGTTATATACCTACTACCGCTACCGCTCAAGAAACACATTGGTAAAATGGGTTACCGTATAAGTTGATGATAACTGATAAGCAAAGTGTAATCGACACATAATAGTGGCAATGTTACGAGAGTTAGTATAAAAAAAAACTATTCCACAAAACCTTGTTCAAACACAGGCCGCGAAGATTTCCCAAAGGAGTTTGCCCTGGATTTAAAATAGATAGTATTAAGAAAGATGTTTTTAAAATAAATGAGTCACCGTAGTACCTAGTGTATAAAATAAAACTACTGCTGTTGTTACATCACTATAATGAAATGAACGACGAATACAAAAATTTGCAAGTCAAACGGAGCGGGGATTTTGGCAGCCTACATAGAAAAAGAACATATATTTTCGACCAATATTTCGATTCATTCCGCAAATGTAGTGAATAGCTTTCCTAATTTAAAAAGCGGAACAACAAACCCCTCGGGAACGGGAAAAATAACTAGAAATGAAAAGTATTTTGTCGCGCGTCATGGAATACATAATTGGGATGGCTCATTTTAATTCTTTAATTTCGGTTGAATGTTACATTTCCTCTCTGACAATTTATTCCAGAAGGAAAATTAAAATGATTCCTTTAAACTGTAATCATACATCTTTAAGGAGTAAAACAATAATTATATCAAGCTAACTTTATTTGATTCACACACAACACACTTTAAGTTTCTAGATAGTAATTTTGCAGAAAGTGCAATGCAGTAATTCTGCAGATTCTATAAAAAAATCCAATACCACTCACATACATCGATTAGCCATCTCCACAAATAAATAAGTAAAAACACTTGCATGTGCTGCAAATGTAAACCCCAAGTCGGCGGCGCGCACATTGTTGCCGCGGCGGAATAGATATCACGTGTGCACACAACTACCGCAATACAAAACAGCCGCCACCAGCTGTGCATCGTGTACTCGTCTATAATGCACGCCTCCCCTATAACGAGGCCAAATGGAAACCGCATAGGCCACCACGCGACGTAAGCTCCTTCGTTTGCTATGCTAATTGGCCGGATAAGCTGCCAACACGTACACCTTCCTAATTAGAAATTCCTGGAAAAATAGAGCTGTGCAATCTCATACATAATGAGGTAGATGGAATCAAAGTGTGAAGTTCGTGTCGACGCAGCGTATTCTACGAAAATTGGATGGCTTGCACTCTTCGGATAATTTTCAACCGAATAAAACTGAGAAATGCCAAAGGGCGTGCTATAAATGCTTTATATAACCGAGACTTTCCATGTGATGTATTTCGGACGTAGTGGACAGCAAATATCGGGTAGACTGCTCAGTTTAATATAGTTCTGAATGTAAATCGATATTCGCAGCCGATATAACAGTACAATCCGTGAGGATATCTGGTATAAGTAATGCCTTTATACTCTTTTGTGTATTAAGGATGCGAAATTGCATACGAGAATATCAACTCAACCCAAATCGTAAACTATTTTTGACAGACACAGGGCTGGATTAATTTATAAATTGTTACTGACTTAGTTACTAATTATCAGTTATTTCTTCATTTTTTTGTAAACAATGAAATATATTTTTATCAAAAATCTGTATTTTCATTAAACATCTGTACTATTCAGAAATAAATAATTGTTCCTAAAAATAGAAACTTAGTACCTTCATTTAGATTTACAATCAAGTTGTATATTGTACGGTATTAGTAAGATGATAACGTAATATAGTGTTGCGGTTATGCTACCCTAAGGCCAAATGTTGGTTTATAAATCATACATTGAAACTGACTGACAATTAAATAGCGAGTTCTTTGGACGCATGATTTGCTTAAGTCATTATTCTAAGACTTGATTGATGTTTCATTAGGTTATTAATGTCTGTATTATTTTTCGAGTTGAAATAGTATGAGGATTTTATAATCTGTAAGAATAATCTGAAAGAATATAATCTGTAATATGGAGAACTAATGGACCTTGGTAGTTGTAATAGAGCCATACAACGTTCAAGAAATCGTATCTTTTTATGCTGACTGGGAATAAAGCACGAACATTTAGGGATTATAGTGTCTTCGATTCGATACGACGTTTAATGAACGATTGGTAAAAGAAGGTTAGCGCAGTGCGCACAAGAAGCAGTGTTTAAGATCTCCTCATAAATTTAAAATTATTGCTCGTTTACATGCCCCTAACGATAACAAATATTTTCCTAAAAAGCTAAGCATTCTATTTTTTACTTACAGAGCAACGTATATTTTAATATTCTATTTTCCAATAATTGTTTATTCAGAGTTTATTATTCTTTATTAGTTATCGAAAATATTACAAACAATATTATGAAGCCAATTCTATATTTGTATCATGGAAACATTTTAATTAGTTTCCAAATAAACCCATATTAGAAGGCCCCGAATACTTTCACAACAGAAATAAAAATTCTTCTGAATTCCGTCCCCATTCCAACGTTATTATTGTCTTTTAATAATGTAATAGCCCCATAATCTTTTATTTTTGTTTCTATTTCTACAGACAAGACATTTTTGTCTCAAAATACTTTTACAACTTGAAGTTCTTATGTTAATTACCTTATTTATATGTTGTGCGTCGTACACTTTACGTCAAAAAAAATATATCTTTAAAATTATTATCACAAAAAGTTTTAAAGAATGCCAAAATCATTTTAGGATATAAAGACTAAAGAAAGATAGATTACGAAGAATAGAGCCGACCATAACTGGAGTATACGTAATACCGATCCTAGAACCAAAAACAACTACAACAGCAGAAATAAATTACGTAACCTATTATGCGAGCACTTAACAGTAACAAAGTTCCACCAAGATGTCTCCAGCCGGCGAGGAATAAGTATTTCAGGTCAAAACTCGAGGTAAACTAAAACTAACAAAGAACGTGGTCTTCGAAATTAAATGTTCCAATTAGAGTATACCTATTGGGTCGGGTTGCATAAACACTTAGCGCTTTGTTTCCCAGCAGATTGGAAGTGCCGACTGTTAGTGGCATGAATAGGCAAGGTTGTGCAGAACATAAATGAAGTGCTTTATTTTCTCAGGTCTATTTATAAGAATTTTCTGCAATGGATTCATGCTGTTAGCATTAATGGGTTTTATAGGTATAATTTTTGCATATAAATGCGTTTGATAGGATTTATCAATCCCATAAAGTTAGGAGAATGACGACATTAATGGTAAATTTCAATGAAATAATTAATAAGGATTATTCTGTAATATCATTGGTAATACATGCTTTAAGTACTCGGCAGTATCTAAATATATAAATACTGACGTAGTTCTTAACCGAAGTTAAAGATTTAACATTCAATATTTCGCAATTCATGGCACAAAAATCACAATAAAAAGAATTAATTTATTTGTTAGAATATAATGAATATTATCATAAAAATTGCGGGTGAAATCGCTGACAAAACCAAGTCTAGCGAGTTTTGTTAATCATTTATCAAATTTAAAAGGCTTTGTTTTATTGGTAGCAAAAAATACCCTATATAATTTGAATATTCCTCTTTACCTGGGGTGATTGTTTATGTTTTTACCCTTTTTAGAGTCCTGTGTAAACGTATATTTCCATCAAAGCCTGGGGCGTGTGGGCCATGATATTTCAAACAAAGGTTATACCAACAAATTGAAACAATTGGCTTTTGTTTTTAAAAAACAACAGTGCAAACATTGGCAAAGGAGATACGTAACTAGGACGTGAAATAAGTCCAATCATGATCTAGCCATCAGACGTGGGAGCTTGAGTAGGACGCGATGCGAAGTTTAATTGGAAATGTTTTCAGAAATTATAGCTAGGTAGCATTACGAAGTTTAACCAATTTGGGTTGGAAACGCGAGAACGACTCGGAATTCCTTTTCCTGGATTAAGGGAACAGTTATTCAAATTTCCGTTAAGACTTTCAAACTCGTAAACATATTTTACGACGTTTAATAAAATAGAACCAAATGAAAAAATTGTATCTGGCGGCAATGAAATTTCCTTGCGGAGATTTTATACGTTGCGTCTATGGAAAAATTATTTGTGTTTTACTGATTTTTTTCTACAAGTATTTTGAACCATACTCGTCATTTAGTGGAAAAATTCTAAGACGCGTTACTGAGAATATGAGTAATAGACTATAATTGCTAATTTAAGGGTGCATTGGAGTGTGAAAGTTGAAACACTGCAATCTTTGATTTTTTAGCAACTAAAACAATAAATTATAAAAGAACAGGAAATCCAAAGTATTTGTAACCAGTCATCTTAGTACCAACTAGTACTAAGATGGCTTGCTCGGTGATTTGAAACCTTATCCCTAATCATTTCAAACGACTTAAGAGCAGAACTCTATCCGCCAATTAACGGATAATAAAGCTTAATTTATTTTACTATCAGATTTACATTTATTAAAACACATTTTACCCTCACGAGTTCAAAAGTCCTTACGAACAAGCATTTAAGTAGTAATAAAAAATAATTATCAGGTACTTATGCAGCAACTCGTTCTCACAAATAAGAAAGCAGATGTAAGCTTTTAATGTATGTCGTAGTATTCACGGAGCGTGTTGGTCAGATGTGGCCACGTGACTGTCGCGGTATCCGGCTTCTACACTATATTACTATTGTAAAACATTTTCTTTTGCGGTTTTCCTTCCTGCGACAACGACGGGTTGCATGAGTTATTGCTTTAAAATGTGCGTTTTTATTTTAAATAGCTTTCCTTGAATATGTGGATAAATTATTACCTACAAATTTCTATGTATGCCTAATCCCACAGAAATCGATTGTTAGGTAATTATGAAAGAAGCTGTTTATTCTCTATATTTAGATATCAAATAGAAGGTTTTACTGTATTGTGGCACAGTACAATAATCAAACACACTACGAAGTTTTACATTGCGTACTCCTAATAATATTCCTAAGGAAAGGTTCAATTCAATTGAACACCCGGAGGCTTTTATCAGTTCATTTAATGAATATATGATCGTGTAGAGCTTACGATATGGGAACCACGCTCGATCGACGGACCAACAGAGTGCATCGAGGTAAAGTGGTGCTCCAAAACGCATTAGCATTACTCGCCTGATGGAACTTATGCATATTGTGCTACATGTGCTTGTTTACACACTCGCAGAGGAAACAAAGTGGCCCAGACAGGCCGTATTTTAACTTGGCATCGTCATGTTAGCTCTGCACTCCAACTATACACAAATCAAACACTTTCGATCGTGTAATTTGATTTTATTGTGAGCGAGCCATCCGGAATAGGCGGTAAAGCAATATCGAATTCTATTTTAAAAGCTATTCGTTGTTGTTTTATTAATTTGAATTAATGTATACAGTTTGAAGTTCATTCTTTTTAAAGTTTTTTCTCACGCTATATACTGTTGAGGAAACGCGCTGACCAAAAAATAAAAAAGTTGCATAAAAAAATAATTTATATTGATGCGTTTATCGCAATTAGTCTAGAGATGTAGACCTTTTAAACGAAAACTTAAAACTTCTATAACTATAATTTAACACTTCAACATCACATCCAAACTCGACAAGACTCTGTTCACGTCCTTCGTACAATAACTGACATTAAAACTTGAAATAGGAACGCTCCGCACGTTGTCCACGTCCGAACCGCAAATTATTGTCACAAAAAGTTTTCTGACATCTGATGCCTACAACAAACATTTCAACTCTTTACGGCAAAGTAACACGCAAGATAATTAAAGATAATTATCTTGCGTGTTATCCTTACCTATAACTATAAGGATAGGTAATCACCGCTATTCAGAAATAGCTTGGGAAAATACGTGCCTGGTAAAAATTTTAATTAATTAATTATCCAGCTTTATTAGCCCCTATTAAAGCGATCCTATTTATACCTGTTAAGCTGTGTAAATTGTGTTGGCTAACGAGAATCTATCACCGATAAAGACTATTAGGTACGCTAGCCTGTTCGGATTCGGGTGTGCACAAATCAATTTGGAAACGCGACACAGTAGTATTGGTCACTATGACGAACTTATAGTAGCCGATATTTTGACGCACCTCTAAAGCCGTCACAGGCAAAACGGCTTTTTACATGTTTCTCGCAGCATTGTCTATTGTTAGTAACTTTCCAATGTTGATATCACTTGTATCTATTCACAAGTAAGCTATAACTCCATTACCCCATTATTTACTCAATAACTCAAACCTACCTGCTGCGTTCACACACTCGATTACAAACGGTACGATAAAAATTCTTCGTAAACTCTTTGATACACCGCGGAACAATGCTGCACTTTTCTTTAAAAGAGAATCCAGTTTTTACGCTCACACTGGCGTATACAATGCTGTTTTAGCTTCGATTTTAACAGTCTCAAGGTCCACGAGTATCCAGAGGCGCTTGCTTTACTGGTTGTATTTGAACTATGCATTGAATAAACATTCTTAACAAATGCTTGTTTTAACAACACCCCGGTGATACTACCCGCAGTGCTCTGAGTGCAGTGGAATCATAAACAAAATGCGGAAGTTAGTTTACTGTTCGTTATTAACTATATCTACATAGTGTTGTATTTATTTAAATTAGCTTTTAGTATTGTTCTTTTAACATTCGTGTGTTCTCTTGCTGTAATTAAATTTTAACGTTTAACCAGTTTTATTATACATTATACAGTACGCAACTTGGAAGGAGTATTTTGATAATAAATTAATTTTGCAGGTATGTTTAACCGCGCAGTTATAGCCATTTATTCAGCAGTAGTAAACTTCATTTTAGATTTAATTGCAAGATATCTCTTGAAAGTAAAGTATCAGACTATACCAAAGCTTTGCTAAATCGTCCCTGAGCTAACAATATCGCGTAAGTTAATTTTGCCAACTTTACAAAAGACGAAAAAAGCTGTGCGGTGTTGAGAGACCAACCGACGTGCGCGCTGCTACTACTTTACGAATTACGGCTTCTGCTAGGCTGAAACCTATATCTTGTGACCTATGGTTCGACGCGCAATGAGTAGATCTATCAAATGAGATTGAAATGTAGAAACCACCAATTTTCGACTTGAGCGATGTTGTTAGCTTAGGGAAGAAATACAACTTTTAAGATTCATAAAATTTAAAAATCCAAATAAAGCATACCGCATAAGGGTACGTGCTAATAAGTAATAAGGTAGCATTATTTAAAACTTCCACGACGTTTTTAGAATAATCTATGAATAAATATGCCACTGTCCTCGCGTGTTGAAAGAAAAACAAAATACCTAATTTGCTTCTAAATTCCTCAAATGACTACTACCACGCATATAAATAGTCTACATACGAGTATACAGTACAACGTCTAACTTGTATTCTTCTAAATAGAGTACTACTTACTCACTATATTATAAATATTTCATGTTGGCAAAATTGTGTCGTCCTTAGTTTGACGCCGAGGGCTTTTTGTTGCATTTGTTTGTGTTAATTTTGTTTATTTTTTGTTATAGAGATGTGTTCTTAATACGAAACACTAATAATACAGCTCGCGAAAAATCGGTGTAAAATTACAACTCTACCTAATTCAAAGGAGAGCAAGGTCCGTATGTTTCTGGGTTATTATTGTGTCGTTAAATATTGACTTTTAAACTTCCCAATTCCCCAGTCCTAAGCAAACTGGTAAATATTTACAATAAACTTACTAATAAAATCGCCTGGAAAAGTAAAGTAACCTATTAACTACGCGTGAATTGTATACGCGGTTTTATTCAATTATGATAGAGCGTACGGCCGACGCAGGACGGTCGACCGAGCAAAAGCAATATAAGGATATTTTAACTTTAAGACTTAAATATACTGGTACGTTTTATATTAATATCCCGTACGCCCATAAAGGCTACTATTAGTTTCGCTACAGTTCCGCATTTATGCCTTAATCTATATTATATTGTTATTTGTTTTACAAAAATCAATATTTTTGCGTTACTTTTCATTCATAAAAAACTCGTCTGGACAATTAATATAAATACTTTCGACTGCATCGTGGTCACGCGGCACAATTGTGTGTCCTGCGAACTAGATGTCCCAAGTATTATTGCCGGGTAAAGTGTTATTAGGTCTTTCTTTTAACCTGGAATCGGGCTCTAAAATGGCAATAAGTTTGCAATTAATCTTCCTGTATATATGTATATAATTAATTGAAATATTGTTTACACCTTTGTAGAAACTTAATACACCAGGAGAACATAAGACTGCTAATAGCGAAAGTTAACACAAAATTTAAAGTATAATTCTGAAAGTTCTCTGTGTTGTTAATTACACCTCGGAACAACAGTAAGTTCTCATTGCCCGCGGACTTTTTGCACCTGCATGCAAGGACTCCACGTGTCCTTTATTACGTCGTCTATTCATTTGCCCGAGGCGGTCTTTGTGCAGCCATGTGTTAAAATAATGACTTGCCGTGCTAACAACTCTTACACATTCTGTTTTCACATAAAGATATTAGTGGACTGCGGAAGATAAAAAATAAAAACAAGAATATAAGCAAAGTCCTTAGGGGTGAAAACATCGTGCGCGGCGGATAAATTTTATTACATTCCTAACACGAGAGAAGGAATTACTGCGTACGTGCGCGGTCAAATATTGCCTTTCTTGTTCATTTCATGACAATGCCCTATTAGGAATACAATGTTACTGTCGTCCGTTCCAAACCATTATTCCGTTAAAGACGCTCATTTCGACAGGAACGATCCATTATTGTTTGAAATGTAATTTCGTACGCTCTTACTCAAGTATGTCCTGAAGACTTCGACAGATCTCTATTGACATACTTTTGCACTTTGGAATTTCTCATCGATCAGGAAATGCCTTTAAATTCGATATCAGTCTTGCATATACGTATTCCGCTTTTCAATAGTCTATTGCTATGATATGTAGGTACTTGTACATTGTATATACCTATACAAAGTAATTTCGTAACGGTGAGTTTATGTGCAATATTTTCGTCACTATTATTCAGGCAAGTAGATAAAATCGAGAAAAATCTTCGAAGGTAAGGCCGTTAAAATTATTAAAAATTATATCCAATTTATTATATAACAGCATTATTTCGCGTGTGCTTAAAGATTGCACACGCTAACTAAAACATGTCTGCCTTATCTCATCAAAATGGAGCACAATCTCTTAACCGCGATCCATAATGAAGGGTTGTGAGCTATTTTCTCATATTGGCTTGTAACTAATTAATGCATCTTTGAGACCGTTTTTAATTAGTCGTATAAAGAGCTTACTCAGTTTCTTTTCTACATAATTATGGACCGTTCCGCCCAATAAAGTATTTTCATATTAAGTATAACCCATAAATCGAACTGTCAAAACATGTAATCGAGCACCGAATTAAACAGGATAAACCGTACTACCCACAAATAGTTCAATATTTATAACGGAACAATAAATTTAAACTTTCTACCAATTTCCGGGAATCGAAATGTAATTTACGCACAAAACACGATAACCCCGTGGTGCCCTCGCTTTATAAATTTATCTTTGTCTCGGCCATATTTTTATGACGTTTTATAGCATTGAACTTCATTTTATTTATGCATGATACGGCACGATACATACATAACTCCTGCGATGTCGACCATACACGCCGTCCGGTAAATCGAACCGCCTGGAGGAGCGTCGCATTAATATTTATGACCGGAATATTGTCATTAAAATGTAATTTTGAACAGCCATAACGTCACAGCTTTGTGACATTCCAGTATTCGATCACAAATGTCCTGATTAATTGCAGTGTTTGGACGAGACGAAACGTTTAGTAATAGGCATTTACATTTATTTGCGAAAGGTAATTTCCGTAAAGTTTGAAATAAATAAAAGAAACAAATGTTTTACGGGAATATATTTTAAAGATCGACAGTTTATTGTTCACGATTACCATGTACTTGAAATGAAAAAAAATACCCTTCTTGAATCCTATCAAAAATTCCTGTCTATTGCATACGAAGTAAATCGCCCTGTATATTTGGCTCTACAACATTATTACATATTTTATAAACGAACGGTCATTAACTTTTAGAACAAAAGGGATCATAAAGAGTTAATAATTAGCGCTACTAACTTTCATAAGAATTTACATATATTTCCGTTTAAAGAGCCAGCGTTTAATGCATAAAATTGTCCAGACAAGACAGGTCAGCGGTCACGGTTTACACTCAGCGTGTTCGATTTATGTGCAGGCGACACGGAACCCATTCCAGTGAACTTTCAGTCCGGCGCGACGCTTCGTAAATCAACTCAGATATACCCGACATGTATTTACACAAACCACTGTGACGGTTCAGAAACTATGACGTCATTACCAACTATCTTATGATGTTTGTCTGACTTTATCCGACGTGATATTTTATTGTAGTGAACATAGCTTTTATAAAAACGCCTTTATGTCCTAAATGCAGATTTAATTTTCTTAAAGAAATGATGCTGAAAAGAAAAAATTAAACTTATAATCTGTGGTTATATTTATGATAGCACGATACTGTTAATGTGAGTTCTTAATAGCAACCTTCAAAAGCCGCATCACATAGCGTGTCAGTAATTTGTTGGAAATATTTATAAACCATATAAAATGGAACATCAAAGCCAATTGCATTAAAGTAGTGTCTCTACACGTCAGTATCTGTCCTACAAGTAGATCGCTACTAACTCGACCTAAATCCTTGACATAAACAAGTGCCAGCCACAGCACGCCATAATCAATTTGCTAAGCATATGTATCAAGTGTTAAAAGTGAAATATTTATGGTCGGTTCTCATGCGCATGCGCAGCCGACCGTTGACCCTGCACGCCCGCGCACCGCCGGTCGAGCTCCTCGAGAATGTGTCTGCTCTCCGCACGGTGCCTGCGCCGGCGCACCGGGCCCGGGCACCCGCCCCGGCACTCAACAAACACTAACAAGTTCTTGATAGGAACGTGGACGAACAAGTTTAGAGGAAATTGTCATGTGCTTGCAACAACCTTGCTATCAGTACTGGAAGGATCCTTGGCGTGAATGAGAAGGCCCTTGCGCCATAAAACCTCGTGTTTACTACAAACTAACTCCGAGTTATTCAACTTCACTTCCTACTGTTAAATAAATAGGGTTCAGTTAAGTTTAATCACGTACAACCACGCTTCCTAACAATAACAATATCGATCTGTCAGCGGTTACGCAACCAACCCACAGGGCTCCCTTACTTCACCACTCTATAGGAAGCGAGCTGCCAGAAAACTTATGTTCCAATATAAACATTTATATTACTGAATGAACGTGTACTTATCGGAATAATAATTCAAATTCTTGCGCAACATTTGAAAGATGTTATCTTTACAGAAACTGTAGTGAACATTGCGTATGTACCTGCACAGCTGGGCGCGACGATTAAAACAACATTGTCGAAACAAAAATAAAGAGTCAATCGTGGAATTGCGCAATTATTCACAAAAGATAATGTATCCCAGCGGCGAGCTCTATCGGAACTGATTTGCACGTACGATTGTAAAATGACGTGAAAATTTTAAATTTGCCGACACCAATTCCACTGATTGCTACCGTGAACAACCATATATGTGCTCGAAAGTGATACTCATCAACAAAAACAGTTAATTAATTCCGCGAAACTGTTTTTTTAAGAGGAAAATTTTACGTATATCATATTGGTTGACGTAATTACCAAATCGACATTACTAATGCTAGGATCGTACATATATTTATTAAAATAAAAACAACGAAACAATTTTATAAAGTAACATTCTTACAATCTTCGTAATTTGTTTGATTGTTTCTATTATTTATTTTAAAATACACGCTATTAAATCTAGTCATAGTTTACTCTTTTACCGTAATTACTTCCAGCTACATAAAAGAAATTAATTCGTGGAAAAAATGAATAAATTCCATGGAAAAATGATTTTGATCCGGCCTTCGAGTCAGGTCAGCGGATTGCAATGAACACCGTTCAATTTAATTAAATGTCAACGCGGCCAATGCACCTCAAACGTCGGCCATAACAGATTAATATCAGTTTTCACTCAGCCAGATTACCATTCATGCACGCACTTTCAAAATTCAATCGGTGCATGTCGAATTTATAACAATATCCCCAACAGGATGACGGGGACGTCGGTATTCGGAATTTGAATTCCAGGCGCCATCACGTAGCCTGACAATACAAACATTGTGACGATCACTTCGTGGAACTGACGATGAGTTTACTATTTTTATTTGCATGTATGAATACCAATTTCGAGGTTTATCGGATAAAGCTCCTATACTAGAATAAATTGTACTGCATACTGTGTAGTTTAAATATAAGGAGGAAAAAATGTGATACACCGCTTTTACTGCTTTTTAAGGTGCTTCTTTTGAATAAGATAGAACAATTTATTCTCTATGATATATTTATCCTAAGAAGGAAATTATCACATATTTCTGAGCATTAGTAACAAACTTAAAATAAATTATCCATCTCGAAAGTGAGCACGAAACATTAATCACCAACACTAATTAGATTCCAAACGACTGTTGCAAAATTGATGATAATTGTGTGCAACAATAGTAATTAGTTGAACCGTTTATTCATATCCAATTAAGTGGGCTTCCCCTAGAGATCTCTCGGCACCATTAGGCCCCGGTACCCATTATGGACACTCATAATAGCACCTCACAATTCCACGTTCACCGCGCTAATGGAGTTAGATCTTAATACTGTTAGCCCCCTTAATTAATTCACACTAGATGGCAGTAACTCAACATTTTCATATTCAGACTCACATGATGTTTTTACACATGCGACGGTATATGAAGCAGCCTTATTTGCGTGCTCATTAATCTTTACAGATTGCGGACGTGTACACGTCCACTTTATGCCAAACAGTATTCTCTTTAAATATAGTGGCTTTATTTAAAAATATAGCCTTGTTTTAATGACATCGTGGATTGTGTGTTCCATGTAGGGATTTATTGATTAAAGTTACTAATTTTGTTACATACTATATATGTATTAACTACTAATCACTAGTGTTATTAAAAGTATTAAGTTGCCTATCGATGTCGTGGCATTTTTTTTATCATTCCATGTTGAATAATTGTTACACAAGCTATATTATTTTAAACCTATAATTAAAGCGCCTTTACTTGATAAAACAAACAATTTTAGACCTGCAAATATTCTATAAATAAATTGCTGTAGGAATAGACTAAAACAAACTAATTTCAATAAAACAAGCCCTTTGTCCTAACCATCAAGATAACAAGTCCAAACTTCAAAAAATCCCTAAAAAGCGAGTCAAATAATCGTGATAGACGTAACATTTTAAAGATTACAGCCCCAATCTAAAATCCATTAAGCACGATCAGATTTCTAAGCAAGCGGGACGGAAAGTTTACTTAGGTCAAAGAAAGGCTTTATAATCCACAACTAAGTAGTTTAAAACTTGCTGAAGGCACGATGAGTTCATTCGTGTCAGGGGACTTATTAAGTTACCGTGAATATTTAAACCACAACATCCTCAAACTTAGCACCTTTCACAGATTACTACGAAAGCGGCGTATGAATTAAATATCGCCCGATCCGTCTCACATTTTCGAGTAATTACCTGTCACATTGTTAATATGAACTTTAAGTAGATTAGAGTGCTGAATATACCGGTATTTGATTGTATGAAATAAACTTCAATATAATCATTATTCCTTATACCTCCCACTGTTGGGCACGGGCCTCCTTTGAAATTAAAACGTTTTAGGCCTTATCCCACCATGCTAGCCGTGTTGGCAAATTTTAAACATTAACATCGTTTGGTTCATAAACAACTTTATTGGTCAGGGGATGCCTTTTCCATTGATCTAGCCAGTCATGGAACAGGGCTACGAGTACGCGAGCTCGGCCCCCCGAGCTGTTACAGTCTCCTAATACTTCCTTATCCGGGACTGTAGCATCCTTACCATCAGGCCAAATATCCTTTCCCTCAATATCCTTTACCCAAACTCACGCTATCCCCACACCATTCCCTTTAAAACATAGAGATTCCCAAGGAGGGTTGGCGTCAGGCAGGCGGCCGGCCGTAAAACATATGCCAAAACTCTTATGCAGCATGTTTTGTCCTTCCACACAGGAAGGAAGAACAAAACATGCTGCGCCGACCCCAAACAAGAATTGGGATCAGGGCAGGAGAATGATGGTTCATAAACAACTTTAAAGTAACATTCAATAGTAAATTTTTCGTGACTAAAAAATGCAGTTTGATTATATATTGATGTGTAATGGAGGCTGGGAATCCTGTTACGGGCTTCTGCGGTTAAAGTATGGTTTCCAATTGATTGAGCGCCCGCTGAACCAAGCCCTTTAATCACAGTAACACGGTATGCTGGTTCGTAGTACATTGTGGTAGTAAACCGAATGCGATTATCACCCTCATTTCCTCACTAAAAAGATTAGAGGCTAAATAATTAACGTATCCATTTCGCTTTGGCAAATTAATTTCGGCCGAAACCCTTCACAAATTATGAAAGGGTTTCTCGTTAGTGGAAACAAGATTTTACGTCGAATATAATTATACTAAAAGAAAACCTAGCAAAGAGCGAGTCGGTTACGTAAGACGGGTTTGGTAGCGTCGTCGTAATATTTGAGAGATAATATAGGATTTCTGTTGTTATGAACCGGACATATCATTGCATTATTTTTTGTCTAATCCTCACCCTTGATATATGACTGTGATATAGTTATAACATTAGATCCTAGTAGATCTAATGAATTTTTATTTATTTTCTGATACATCGTAATCAACATTATTTGTATCTTCATTTCCAATGAAACCGTTTTTCTTATAGTTAATGATGTGGCTAAAAGGTAGGCCCCTTTAACTCAAATGCATATTTTTTAGTAGGCAGTTTTAAACTTCAGTGAGGCGTGTTAAGAAGCAGAACCCTAAAAAGGCGCGCTTTCTATTAATTCTCGCGTTAATTAATGTTTTAATAAAAGCTGTACTTCAACCTAATTGTTTTTGTTCCAATGGAATAGCTCTATAAATTCAAGTCGTAATCTATCCAATCAATCTTTTCCCTTCTCAATAGGTATTTCAATGCGATCATAGTCTTGTAAATTGCGTTTGCTCGTCACATTATAGGAGCGAGTTCTGCAGAAACATCGATTCAAAGTTTCTCCACCTAATCAAAACCGAAGTTTGCAGAAAATAGTGTCAAAAGTTTTACTGCAGTACGGTGTTTTCAGCTCAGCGCTCAAGTCGGTGAAATGTTCGGTAGGGATGTACCGGGTTTACCCAAGTAATACCCAACTAGCTAACAAGTTACTGTGTATAAAATGATTTTACGCCAGAATTAAGTCACAACTTGAGGAATATCAAAGCGTTAGTTACCCGCTTTTTGTAATGAAGCAACTTGTAGAATATTTACGAAATTTTTGTAAAAACACTAACAAAATTCTGGTGACAGCGCACACTTTTTTTTTTAAGCACGGAATTAATGTCTCAGATGGCTATACTGATATTATTTAACTTCTGTATTACGAACTATTAAAGAATTTTAGAATGTTAGGTGTTTTTGTTATACCCAACTACTATGAAATCGATTATCTATATCCTAAAAATCTAAATTTATGACAAATCTATCGATGAGTCTAGTCTATCTATAGATTAATCGAATGTCACATTTTAACCGAAATATTCACAGCTAAGTATACAATTATATATTTAAATAAACTTGAAGAATATAAAAAATGTAAAAAAACAATACCGTAGGCAGAGCTAAGTGAATTCGACATTCTGTTATTAAAGTGTAATAAAACCGCCCACGCCAGTAACAACATTTTTATCGTCTATTACGGACGACGTAAATTTTATTTCCGAGCACTCATTAACTGAGAAGGTTTATACTTTAATGTCAGAGGTGAGCATATGCGACTTAAAATCCATAGCATTCTCTCCTCTAGTCTTGTTAACTTGGCTATATTTCTTTTACATATTATGTATTATACATTGCACACTTAGACCTGTACTCCCGAAGTGGTAGACAGAGTTATAGTCTTGCATCTATATTTAATATTTTTTAAGTCCTACTTAATAGCAGGCAACCCAATTGTTATGCTGATTCTGAAAGTTTTCCTAACGGAAAAAACATAATAATACTAACAACGCGGAAATCGAACCCAGGACCAAGATGCAAAGGTCACAAGGCAGTATTGTATAAAGTATAAAATGAATAATGTCCTACTTCTACTGTAAGCATAATTGTAAATACGCCTTATTAAGTGTAGCAGAGTTAAACATTTACGTTGAAATGAGGTTAAGTACCTAATTTACAACTTCAAACTTTTTATTGTATCGTAATTTACGTAAGTAATGTATGTTGTTGTGTCAAAATTACCTCGTGTCAGCCTAATTACGTAGGTCATTTATTTTAATAAGAAATTGGTTAAAAATATTGGTTTAGATTTATATAACGTATTACGACAACTCCTGCTTACTTTTTGTATAACACAGTAACGTTTGTATTCCCAAACGGATAAAGTTATATTTTATACTCATTTTCATTCCCTACATGCGTTTAAGGCCCCATCCATTGCTATATAGGCACATTTCCCGTCTCCAAACCATATACCTAATTGACGACAAAGTACATTAGTTTGACGCAGTGGCGGGCATTCATAGAAGCTTAGAAGCCCACTTAGCTTTTCCAAATTCCGGATACTATTCTTCAAATCTTTTATAAACAAAAGCAATTTGACATATTAAATGAAAATATCCTGACCCACATTAAACAACTATAAACTAGAGATTACACAATTAATGGGTAACGTTTTTAGCCTTATATAAAAGTAGTAGTGGCCACTGCTTCGGCGTACATTCGATTCTACGATGATCGACGAAGAGCATAAATAGTAAAAATTTCGAAGTCTTACAACTTTGAGAGCTACGGTAAAGTATTCTGTTTGTTACCATATAGCCATAAAAGAGTCTGGAAACTTCTCACACCGAGATGCACAACAGGCTTAGCAACGTTCAGACGTTCTCTCGTATTTAAACAGTGTATAAAGCGTTTGAGATGTGGTAGAGGGCACTTCTGCTTAGCTATGAAATGACCATACATATTATGTATGCATATCGCTCTAGAATACCATCTGCGTTTATAATCTACTTTAAATTGAATATTCATGTAAAAATACCTAAACATTTTATACCATTAAATACTTTCGCTTGTTACCACTTTGTCGTCATTTTGAGCAAAGTGTATCTTTCAATTGATATGAGAAAAACTAAGAGTTGTTTGAATGATCTTCAGGTTAATCCATACCAACGATATAAGATAATAAATAAATATACTATAAATTTAAATTATATGCTATAGAATATACTGATCACTAAAAAAAAAGAAATCTTCCTAGAAGAAAGGTATATGAAATATTACTCCCATACGTTAATCAGCAAAAATAGAACAACGCTTCAGATATATAAGCATGTATATTGTATATACAAGATATATTTGGTATACAAGCACGTTTAAGACAATTTTATGGCTAGTCTAGCCCCTGGGCGTCTAGCCGGCGACACTCTGTGGCCAGACGGCGCGGCTCCACTCACAACTACTTACCATAAAGCTTCGTTAAACCTATTTCGTCTAATATGTAGAATGGAATAAAATTCACACTTTTAACGTCTTATAATGTAGGGAATGCTTGTGGGTTTTTGCCGCAAATTTGAGAACCGGTAGCTTGGAAATTCATATAATAGCTATTTTTGAGGCTGTGAAATATCAAAGGAGTTAAATATGGATGTAAAAATTTATCCTGCAGTTGTATGGCATATCGATTTTAAGTTTCTTGCCCAAATATGCATTAAGTACAGTAGGGTCGCAAAAATGAAGATATTGAGATAGTATAGTACATTGATGTGCGATTGTAGGAAAGGACGAATTTTTAAATCCATTTGTTTAGCCTATGTATTGACTTGACAGACACATTTCCATACAGCATGTTACTGAGAACAAAAAAAAATACGCGATTTATTCCGGGATTTATTACTAAATTTGGCCTCCTAGACCGCTCATTTCGCGTCAAAAAATACTCAACTTTAGCTTTTTACATTAGCATTATCTATTGGAAACAAGAAATAATAAATGTACATTAACATTCTTTATTATGAACGAGGGCAACATTATCGTAGAGAAAAATAAGATCTGAATCGACAAAATACATAGCTTTTATATTTAGCAGGGAACAGTGTTTTATTGTTCTGTTGTTTTCAATTCTTACGCAGACGTTGTCAGCAAGATCTCAGATAATGGACAAAAGCACATAAAGAAGTCACGGATAGGACGAAAGGTCACCCCAGACTGACCTATGACCCGATTTTGCAATCTTAACCGCGGACTATTTCGAGTGGTACCTTCTCTGAACCGCAACGATTAATTACTCGCCCAACTATAGAATATTCTATGTGTACGAATTTATTTGGTCCAAATATATATAAATGAGTTTATAACTATGAAGGCAAATGTTGAGCAGATATGTAAGTGAATACTTTTTGTTACATATGTATGTAAGGATCAAAAACATGAGAAGCTCTTTAGTACGTATTTCGTACATTCCATGTTATACATTTGAGGGGCTTTTTTTTTAAATAATCTTAAGCCCAAATTATATTATGTTGGAGAGCAATTCAGTATTTATACACATAATTTTATACATATAATTTATAATCATTGCAATTTATATAAGCTTTAAATTTACGAAATAGAACACCAAGTTACCGTTACAACTGATTGAAATATTATGTCTCAAAATGAATAATACCCACTATTAGTTGTTCACTTCGAGTTAAGACAAGTATGTATGATATTAATGGAGTTTGTAGCTATCTATAATTCATAAGTAATCGCCAGCGGGATCGCTTCTGTGAGATCAGCTGTAGAGCGATTGTTTTTACAATAGTATCAACGAATAGTATTAATGGAAATCTAAGATAATTTGGTAAGATGATTTAATATGTACCGTGGGTAATGAGTTTTAAGTAACGTATATGTATATAGGTACATATGTATAATAGGTACATAAACAATGTTTGCAATGCTGTAAACTGGAAAATTACCACGGACTAATTAAATTTTAAGATTGAAACATACCTAAATCAAACCTAAGTACAAAATATTAACGCGTTTTTTCTAACAGGTCTTTTTAAACACATAATATTATCTCCATTTTCTTTAAACAAAGTCTTGTTATTTTATAACTAACAACAAAAAATACTTTTCATACTTAGGTTCAATCCGACTTTTCAAACTTCAGACATTCCATTACATGTAACCGATATGAATGGATTTAAAAGTATACATTTGTATTCGCGTAACTGAAGGAGAAATAAAAGTTTTATCGGTAAACAGCACTTAAAAATTCATTATTCCATGCCAGCTTTCATTGCCAACCCCGAATTTCAGCTGAACCTTTCGCTGTAAGTGAATTAAACTTGAATTCCACATCGTCGGCATCACATTTTAACTTAAAAGGAGATTTTTCAAATTCTTTATTAGAACTGGCAATGTAATTGAGTTTGTACGTTATGTGGCTACTGTAATAGAAAAAGAAATTAAATTCGGTCAAAAGATTGATATTGCATGTTTTGAAAATGCACCAATGACATTTGTAAACGATAAAGTATTAAATCATTTTAAGAAACATCTCACCATGATCAGCGTTTAGACAACTCGATGTTTTAATAAAACCTATGAACTCTACCACACACATCTTTACCGCGGGACCATGCAGTTAGTGCTAAAATTAATTAATTAAAAATATTTTTAAATATACGCTATTACATTTCGATCAGTGGCGTGCCTAGGGTGTCAAACTAAGGCAAGCTCAAATGTTTATTTAGTAGCAGCATATTTTTTTTGGTACGTAGGACTAATAAATACCTACCGGTTAGTACTCACATTCACGTTTATAGCGTTATTTTGTAAATAAACAATCGTTAAGTTCGTTATTCGGAACTATGTAAGGCAAGTCGGGCTTTCGGGCTTCTATGGAAGTACCGCCACTGATTTCGATGACATTAAAATTTGAAACATCATACCATTAAAGACAAAGTCGTGGCCTATAATCTGATTCAAACAGACAAAGTTCAAAGACAAACTTCGAAATGGGGTGTTAATACGATTTATAAAGCTTTATCTACTAAGTCTTATCTTTTTGTTTACTTTAATCGGCACTTATGATCTCTGTGTAAACGTGTCACGATATGCCGTTTCTATTTGCATTGTATTTAAATAGGTAGGCTAACCTCTACGCCCTGCGAGCGGGCAAAGGTCCCGCTTTGAAAGGACTTGCTCAGATATTTCTAGACTGCAATAGTGCTGAATGTTGGCGAGGAAAATGACGTAATACAGAGCTATATACAAAAGGAAATCACGAATATCATAAAATGATTATTATAAAGTGCGAGCGTATGATTAAGAAGCTCTATGTAGTTCCGATACCAGGTTCAGAAGTTACTAAAGAAAAATCTTCAAAACCGCTGGCGAATCACGGGTGCAGGAAAAAGTCTATATATCTGTCTGCTCTTCAAAACAGGTGCGAGGTATGTATATTTAATATGAATGTTTTGAAAACATAATATAAAAAGACCAAGCAGTCTTACGTCTGCGACAAACACGTACAAAGCCAATAACAATGCATAAGAGTTGATTGCAAAGTCCTACCGACAAAAGAAACTGCTTAATGTTTCGGCACGAACGCCACACGTTGCTTTGCCATTCGAAACGCTTTTATTAGATGTTTTATACAACAAACGTTTGGTTAAATCTTCAAGATTAGCATCGACAGCGTCTCAAGCACGTTTCTGTTAATTCTTCATACAATGCTGTAAAGTTATTCATGACTCACACATATACTTTCCTTACAAATTATACAATAAAAAGTAGGTTATAATAAAAAAATATATAAGAAAGAATATTGCTCCCACAAATACTGGATAAGACTGGACTGGAAAGAAAATAATTGACGCGAAATTCTGCGTTGAATTTCGTGCGCCTTTCCAATTTAAGCTTCGAATGACATAAAAATTACCTCCCTTAATTTAAGTTACTCGGAGCACAAAGAACAACTTTGCTGAGCTATTAACTTTTTGTTTAGTATACCCATGCAACAGCTAACTTGTTATCATCAATCTTGTTTTTTCGCTCTCCGCGTTCCATTTTAAATAAAAATATTTTCAAAGCTATTAAGGACTTTGCAAAACTGAAAATTATATAGACCAAGTTCATAATAGCACTAATTAACTATGCAAGCGCATTTCCGTCCGATACTCACGTGAACTTACAGGATAATCTCACGTAGTTCAAATTCCTGCCGACTAAGTGAGGCTTGCTCACCCGTTCGGAATAATAGCAATTATACAGAATTTCTAAGACTAGGTAAGTTCCAACCGTTTAAATTCAGCTGTTCTCGGAAGCATTAAAACTTCATTTTTCGCCTAAAACAAGTTAGTGAGACTGCGTGTCTTGAATGGCGGCGGAGTCGTTAACTTCGGCTCGGTTATAAATCTCCCCAATAGCCAGCTTTATCGGCGTCCGCTAGACTAGACTCCCACAAACTGACGCTTCAAAGCGATATCAAAGAGATTTTAATTGTTCATCCAACCGCCACTTACAAACATTATTACTGCAAATGTAATCTCAGTTAGAGCGATTATCACTCACAAATGACTACTAAAAAGTCAATTTGGGAAGTATTTTCAGCGTAATTTCTTTTGTCGCCTTTGTGTGATTATTCAAAACACCCCGACTTTCAAATCGGACCACTGACGAAACGTAAATAGAAAGAGAATTCACGACGTAGGTCACAGATGAGAACTGTGAAAGTAACAAATGCAACTGTGTTGCTAACGTAGTGCAGGCATAGGTGAGTGGAGCACCGAAACAGCTTGGAAAAGATTAATGGCCTTAAAATTGCATTGCAGGCTTGCAATAAAAGCAAGCCGGGGAATCGGCGGCGGGCGCCAAATGCAGTGTTTTATCACTTAGACACGGGAGTGCATCTAGAGTACCGACTACACCGCCGGAATTAAAAGCGAATGAATTTTTAAAGCTTTCTCGTTGACCCGGTTTGCGATAAAGCGTTAGGGAACAGGTCTAGTGTTTTGAGTATCACTGTGGGTCATTTTTGTATTCAAGAACACTGACAATGACATTTTTTTAAGCAATAATACTAAGAGTATCAAATGTGTAAACAAAACTGTTTAATAAGTCAATACAAAAAGCATACACATAATTTCTTACAATAACAATATTGCAATCTGCGTATATTTTTGGTATCATTTAAATAACTTGATAAAGGTTCCGAGGGACGTAAATGCCTTGGTCGTTACACTAATTAAAATGCCAGCGGTCCCGTCGAGAGCTGGTACCGAAAGAGAAATAAAATTATGCGATGTCGATAACTACCGAACGTACTGATTACAACAAATATACGATCGTGTACGCTTTTATCCATAGGGTGCACGGCATCGCACTAAAGTAAGGAGAAATTTTGCACATTTCGTAAAGCACTTTTCTATTATGTACAAGCAGATGTTTACAGATAAATGGGACAATGGAATTGCTTGTATGCACCCATTCATTGTTATAACATTTTGGGTATGCGTAAAATTTTGTAAAACATATTTAGTTGTGTTCGAACAACGGTTGTTTAATTCCTTGTTTTTGTAACCGTGATTTAAGAATATTAAGTATTAAAAAAAATGGTAGAGAATTTCACGAACCAATAACTTTGTGGTTGTAAATTAGATTCAATCATAATGCACATACTAATAATATTATGTGCTCATTAAACTACAATGCAGCCAATCTACGTAAACTGATTCAAACATAAAATATAAATGTGATTTTGTGAAAGGTTCTTGATTTAAAACAACTTTAACTCAATATATTTAATCCATTAAAAAATAGCTACCACGGAAGACGATTTATATTTTTGGTACAAAAAAAAAGACGACTACCACAATGACGCAAAAAGGAGAGATTGTGGCTTGGAGAAAATTACTCTTGCAGAAATAGTATGTGAAACTTACTGTGAACAAACAAGTATACGTGAACAAAAGTTATCGTGGGGGGAATGAAATAACAAAACATAACCTGATTACGTATTCTGTCCCCGGCTGATGATATTTGATTTCATTTACGATATTTTCTCCCGTTAGTAAATACTTATTACGGATTAGTTTTAGATATTATTTTATTGAAGCTTAATCGTGAACTAATGTAATAAGTTTTATTAGAATTTTATTTTATAAGTCATATACCAATTCAGTTATTTATTTTACCGTTTTCCTTAGCTTTTAACTGTCACTTTATGTAAATATTTTCTGATGTCATCCTTTACATATCCCTTCCATGAATAGAGTATCTTTCAATGAACAAAACATAAAAAATCAATACAGACAAAGATGTATGACTAAATAATAGAAAAATGATTTTGTCGATGTTTATACATATTTGTTTTACTTTTTAAGATAAATAAATTTAAATATTCAAAAATATTAGAATATTTAAGCTATAGATCGGTTTGCCACTCTCCGTATCAAGTTCCAATAATCCCGTGTCTTACGGCATGGCATGAGGATACATCTTAGCAAGCCGCCTTGACTGTGTCATGTGACGAGAAACAGGCGCCTATCGCTACTTGATACGCCATTTACAGAAGACAATAGCGTACTTACGATCAGGTACCGTATTGTCACTTTACTGTGAAACTTAAAAACCGAAGACTGATATTCTCTTAGACTTCGTTTCTATCCGAAACCTCGGTCTTTACTTAATCATTTTTGTTCTCTTAAAATTTTAGTACCACATATCCTTTGTCTGCCAAAGAATTATAAAATAGAAATAGAATTCTTTTGACATGCGCCTAATCGATCTGCATCTCTATAAGAATGACGTAGACAATTCATTATTATTTGGGCACGTGATTCTAAACATTGATTATGCATTCGTTATTTCTGGTACATTTAATAAATTGAGTGTAGTCAAATTGCGTGTCAGGATTAAGTGTGTATACAAGAGTCTATTCATAGAATCAATCTGCGCGGAATGGTTAGTTCTTAATATCAGCACTCATTACTTATTGTCTCATATAGGTCAAATGCTCGTATCGCTTTAATTATAGTAATAAAGATAACATTCGTATGAACCAAACGATGTCTTCATTCGCTAAACATCACATATTAAATGTGCCTCCATTCAATAAATAGTGAATAATTAATTGCACAACATTAGCAGTCAACGACAGTAACCAGGGTTTAATTTGGTGTTAACAAACAGTCTAATACAAAATTTTGTAACTTTATGGTAAATTAGGTTCTCAACTAAAATAAAAACATATGATTGCAACGTTATTTTATTTATAAATATGGCCAACATTGTGGTGCGAAGCTTTTATTTAAAATTTGGTTGAGAGATTATGTCGTTTCAAAAAAGGTTTGCTGTCTCCATAGATTAATTTATTATGGTTGACATATGACACACACTTTTTCGACGATCTTTTTAAATAAAGAACGTGAGAGAGCACCCACACGTTTCGTATTATTCCACACAAAAAGTTAAAACGTACAATAAAATGTGTTTTATTCCAAAAGTTACACATGCCTCATTTATTTTTGCCCACACACTATATTTAATTTAAAGTTATTTACAGTTTTGTTTTATTATGTTTCACTGTTTTTACGTATAATAAAGTTGAGTTAATTATTTTTTACTAGAGTTATTTTTTACTTCAACCCATATATAATTATTTTACGACCTATATTCCGACCGATTTAGACCGAGTTTGTGCCATTTCTCTATCTTGCATAATACAGTTTATAGGAAGTACTGAGTGTTGAAATGCGAACCATTTAGTTTACATAAACTCCATTTCTGAACAAAGGGAGGTAGGGGCCCCGGAACTCATTACTTCACCCCTGGCGGGAAAGTTGAGTGACGTCAATTAAAATTATCGACTCATTGAGTCAATGGAGGTCACCCGTCGCATGTTATTCTTACACGACACGCATTGGCGCTAAGATACAAGGCATTCTTTCTCTTAAAATAACACAGACACTTTATTCACAATAAACATGATTCATATGCATTACTTGACAATGTTATCATTGGTCTTATTTAATGAAACTTTTATGAAAAATACTTTAAACCATCGATTTAAATCAATAATAGCGCACGCCACAGCTCCCTGCATGCCAGCTCGTCTTCTGGGATTGTTGGAATTACACACTCTACTTAATTAATGTGCATACGTTACTTGCTTTCTGCACAACCTAGATATCGACGATTTTAATATTTTTTGCGCTCTTATAATTGAATAACCTAGTTTTAATAATACGTGCAAAATTGAAAGGCTGTGGTTATAATTAAAAAAACACCTCAGGTTCACATTGAGAACGACACTTATTGCGTTTCTATTCACAAAAGTCGGCCTCGTCCCGAGTCCTTTATGTTTATGGCTTACGAATTAGAACGATCGCAATGACTTGGCCGGATCGATAGCTAGATAAACAACTTGGGTTGGGGAGACGACCCCTCGCCCTCTTCAGGACGCAGATGCCCATGTATGGGACGCGGAGCATTACGACAGTTGGACGATTTAATCTCATTCCGGCGAGACGAACTGGCAGCGAAGATTAGACCTTATACATAAACAAAGTCGTGGAGTATAGCGAAGCTAGCTTGGCCGTTCATCGGTTACCGCCCTAATCTTAGAGCTCGCGACCTCGGACTCAATCTCAATTTCTATGAATCTGAGATTATATTTTCCGCCCTAGATTAGGTTGCGGTTATTTCGTGAGAATCTATATTCTAGGTTACTGGATGAGAAAGAATACGTGAATGGCGAATTGTATGTGTATATATTTTGCTATTATTAATTTAGCAATGGTAGAGCCGTGCAATTGCTTGTTAGGATTTTCATAGTAATGCAAGAGTCCAGACAACTTCTATTCCTATTTGTATACTGAAATTTCTAGAGTTCTTACAATCTTTAACCCATTCTTTTATCTATCTTCTTCTTAAAAATGCCCAGAGAACCCCTATAATAATCTTGCTTTTAAACCAAAAAATAAAAGATACTACTCTAGAAAGCTTTCAGGTGCAACACGTGTGGTAATCTCAATTAACTTCCCAAGTAACATAAATAAATGAACAAGCCTAATTATTTATGCGCTAACATTACCGAGCGTAGTGATAGGAAAAGTAGGTTGGTCTGTATCTCTTTGACGAGACACTGACTTACGAAAGTCAAAATACGCGCTTATACATTCCTCGCCGCTTGATTTATAGCTGATGTGGGTGGCATCCAACTAGCACACTCGATAAAGTAGATGCCATTAGAATGCTACACAAAAGGAAAAGTAATCCAAAATATACATGCTAAAGAGGGGGTGGCCGGCTACGTGGTTAATCCCCCAGAGATGTGGCGCCATTATCTACGCGGCAACAATGTGGGGCACTCGCCACCCCACTGGAGTTGACAGCGTAAAAAACTATCGCCAATAACCTTTATGTAAACCACGGAATTTGTTTACGGAGACTGTTACAACTATTTATTTCTTAATACATTTTAAATAAATGAGGCGTTTTCGTTGCATAATCAAGCCCGTTACGTTTCTTTATACGCAATATAATCAGATTAAAGTTTTATTTATTTAATAAGATTAAAGCTCGTCGCATTCGGATTATGAAATCAAAGGGCTGAAGAACATGCTTTTAAGATTTATTCCGAAGACAAGACGTAATAAGGGATTTATAAAGTGTGTAGGTACTTTATAGGTGTTGTTCATAACTGTTAAAAAACCATCTGATAGCATATGATAATTTTTTTGTCTCTCTCTCCATGATTTTGACCTAATAGCAGCGCCAATCTATTAAATAAAATAGTAAATCATTTTTAGTTATATAAGTCCGTGAGATTGCGATGTATTTAATTCGATGTATTTTATTGTAGTTTATTGTTGATTTTCTCTTGGTAGGAAATTTTTACTACACGAATTCTTTGAAAAGCGCTTGTTTATAAGGAATTCAATTTAATTTAATTAGTTCAGGTAGACAAAAGGTAAGGAGAATACTTTTATGTACCTATATCTCGGTTACATAAGTGTGACAGGGATCAATTGAATATAATTCCGCAGGTGATAAAAAACAACGAAAAATATTCGTATTATCTTTCAATCTTCATTATCACTTTGGTCGTCCCCTGTTATTAATATAAGTGATGAGGTATCCGTTACGCATTCGCAAACTCTCCAACATGGAAACCCAGCGAGCAGTTAATAAATTAATCTGTGCAAGTTTGCTAAGTTTCGAGTTACATTTAAGCTGTATCAGATAACTTGGAGTGACGTGTGGTGCCGCGTTTTGTGGCTTCGTGGGCCACCGCAATCAGCCTATACTATACCCATTCCAAGGCTGAGCACTTTGTGCCATTTCATTATTTTCGTTCTTGGAAATATTCGTTTGACGTAAACTATTATATAATTCATAGCTCAATTACAACGGTATATTATGAGCAATAAACAGAATTACTAGCCAATACGCGTCTATAATATACCCATGAGTTACAATAGCTTTATAGAATGCTTATTGAAATGGGGCGAGGAATTATATGTTCTTACTTTTGATTTTTTATTCAAAGAAAAATATGTTCGAATTACAGACTTAAAAAAAGTTTTCATTTATTTTTATTAAAAAGAAGTTAAAAAGAACATTACGAATAACTCCTAAATATTTAAATTTCGAACCAAATATGTAATCAATAGTTCCCGTTCCAAATGTAACAATAGATAGTGTTGGGACAACCACTTAAAATGCTTTCCATGTTCCGCCTCATCCGGCGGGCACATCGCACAAGGCCCGGAAGTGAGATGTTGTGTTCTAATCAATAGCTTAGGTTTATCTCAGTCCAAATATTTCACAGTAAATGAGGATGCCTTGTTGAAGGATCATTAATTCCACTTGTGACCACCATGTTTCGTTGCAACTTCGATCGGAACAGAGGGTGCTTCGCGATTGTACTAAGATAAGCATATTACACTTAATAAGCTTTACGATCAATAGTAAGCTATTTTTATATTGATTTTATTAATCCACCTACAAACAGGTTATATGTAGCTGGGAATGGTGTTTATAACTGACATACTGAAAGCGTATAATCAATATTACATTTTATTCAAAATATTGATTTATTATAGTTTCTACGTTATGTAAACTAAATCGAAACAAATTTCAACAAGAAAATAGTTTTCCAAATAAAATTATTCATGAGACATAAAAACGAAAAAGATCGTAGACTGAGCCGATGAAATATGTGAAAGTATTATTGAAATGCGTTGCGTAGAAGTTGCCAAAGAATGATAAAAGAGCCCTCAAAAAGCCAACGTGATTCGGCAAATTGTAACTAATGGATCTGGCGGGGTATGAATCATGAGCCCCCACATGTCACTTTAAGTATGCCACAGCCAGATTTTATAGACGCGGGTAAAGGTTCCATTAATGTTCGGCTGACGACGCATGGGACCAAAGTTTTAAGGCAAAAAATACATTAAATATGCAATGGGTATTTATTCTTTTTGTTTCAAGAATTGTGATCCATTTTTTATCTTATATGATAGTAAATTTTCATAAAATAGTTATTGTTTTTGCACACACGACAGGTGGCAAGATTTGAAATAGTTATTCCATTATATGTACATCGTATACTCGCAAAAATCATAAGCTATTTAGAATTTTAATTTCGCAACTTCATCATATCATTATGTAACATTCTATTGCAATGAAATCGGCTCAATCTTTGTGACTTATTCTGAACGAAATATATAATTATAATGTAATTTACATTCGGCATAAAATAACGTGAACGAAATCATAAAAATATTCATGATCACATTGCCGATATCGTGAGATCTTTATTAAAATTGTGAGCCGCAAACGTCATTCTCATGTCTGTAAAACAAATAGTCAATTGATGTGAATTAAACAGCGAAGCGACTGTCTGTTAACTGTGTGCGAAATAAAACGATCACTTTGCCTCAATTAATTAATTTGACCTACTGACAAATGAATATTTAAAACACAGGGTTGAACGCAACCACGGTGTAACATTACACGGTTTATTTTTGAAATATAAACATAATATCTGTATCTGATAAAAATATCAATCTGTACAAGCATTTAGATATATGCTACGTTGCATATAGAATAACCATCGTGTTTTTTCATACATTATACTACTTTTACACATTTTAAGGCCAATATCTAAGTCTACTAGGCTAGACTAGACATTTTGATCTTATTACGTTATTAGCTTTGGCTTTAAGGGATCCCGTAAGAGGCTTGATTAGATTTACGATTTTCTAAATATCATTTTTAGGCAAAGAAAATACCTATAAGTCTTTAACTCCCCATAACGATGTTGTAAGCCGTAAACAAATTGACCGTCAAAACTATAACACCCGTGACATGGGATTACAAAAATAACCGGATTTAAATGTCCGCAATTCGGGTTATAACTTACGTAACACCAATTCAATCTCCTAAGCACACATGCGGACTTCATAAATCTCATGTCAGAATCTGTACAAGCCGAGTGCCACGTCATAAATACGGGCTAGTGTGTATGTATGTCAAAACATGGGGGATTTGGGCGTCTGCCCTCTCCACACAGACGGCCCAGGCGACGCCACGCCAGATAATGAAAAAAAAGATTTATGATCATCTGTAATCAAATTTTATTGCCCCGACGACCCCTAGCTTTTTACATAGCGTATTTTTATCGATTTTTAGTTAGTTCAATGTGACATATTACTGTTTTAGGGGTGCAATGCTCCGTTTATTCTTTAAGCTTGGATGAACGTTTATAAAATTTTACTGTAAAGGAAACAGCAGACGTAGCCAAGTTTCTTTAGCCAAAAGGGTCGAGCTCGTAAGTCAGGTCTGGCAACGAATGTGGTGTTGTAATAAAACGGACAATAATATAGCCATTTGTACGCTGCGTAGAACACCGTTCACGGGAACACCCCTTTCAGCCCACCATGAACGCGTCCTTCACTCTCTGACCCAATTATGTGGAATACATAATATTTTTACCTTTTGAATCTCGAAAAACATCGCTATTTAAAACGACCGTGAACTTGGTTGAAGAACTAAAAAAGGATTAAAAATGCATAAGCCTGTATGGCCGAGGCTTCGTGCTATAAAAGTAATACCCCACATTTTATTTACGAAGCAGGTCACAGGCATTCCCATGCGTCGTGCATTGCGCTAAGCTGGGGCAGATTTAATAGGATATCTAGAATTCTAGCTCGTGAGTATTACCTAGCAATAAAGCCGTGACACTTTTACCCACGACCTCTGAACTGACAGAATTGTCGCCTTCCTAATCTGCACATTCTACTTTAAATTTTACATACCTACATCGAAATAAGTTTCGTAAAGTTTAGACTATTAAAACTTCTCTGCTGAATAGTTGAGTTTGCATAATATGGGTTAAAACCTCATTTTAAGGAGTAGACATCATCCTATCAAATTTGCATTTTTTTTTCACAATGTAACAGTTGGCTTTTGTAGTTAACTTCCTTGAAAGTCTTAGCACCCTGTACTGTACCACGTCTAAAAATCTCTTTATTACTTTTACACCAAACTATTCTAATTGGGATAGGTGTTAGTAATAGTATAGGGGAGGTCATTGGGACGTGGAGGTCAATGGGGGAGGCCTATGTTCAACACTGGACCACCATTGACTTTGATGAATAAAAAACATTACTTTCTGTGATATACATATATATATATGTAATGACTTACGAGCACATACGATAACATGTTGTCCCAAATAAATCTTATTTCTCCTCTGACCTACACTATACCATTCATAACCATTCTAGTTATCGCTAAACATTATAATTACACGTCTACAAGCTGATAAAAGTTTGTTTTCTGTCAATAGAATATTCAGTTTCGTAAGGTAACCTCCCGACATTTAAGTTAATGAACCTATTATTAGGTTAACTTTATCTTTTGTCTATTTGCTATTCCCTGTGGCGCTGCTTTGTAATTACTCGTGCAATTTTAAACGAGTCCTCGATACAATTTGAATGCCAAGGCTTGGTCAAAGTCAAATCTTATAAATTATGCGCAACAATTTAAAGTACTCATAATATTTTTACAAAAACGTTCTCAAAGTGACCCTTTGCTCAAGAGAAGGGTGCCACAAAAGGCCTGCCATGTAAAGCAAAGCGCAGTGACTTGAATTAGTCATTCAGTTGATTATACCTACCCCGGGGCACTCTATGATTATCATTTTACTAGACGCACGTGCCGCCGAGCCGGGACAACCCTCATGCTATTCAAGGTCGATAATTATAGAATGTGCTGCCTTTTGTTCCGTACTTGCGCGATCCTTGTAAATATTGTTTTGTCAGCAACATCTCGTACTCAGGGGTTTTGAAGTTAAAAATTGCGTTTAGGGAGCCATACGGCGGTTTTATTTATAAATGATTGCTCTTATTGTTTATGTAAGAGGTTATAATACCTTACTTTGGTACTCATTCTTTTTATACAGGCCTAATAAAGAGTCAAGAAAAGTATACAAGTCTTTATTACAGAAAACTGTTACTCTCAACACTTTTTATGCGATTATAAAAAAGTACCGTTTATAAAAGTTACATCAATATAACTGAAACTAAAATTAAGTTGGGCGAAATTGTTACATATTGTCATACTATTAAAAAAAAATGAAATTATTTATTTTGAAGGGAGCATAAATGGTCCAATAACGTGGTAGGTACCTAATTTGAATGCTTTTTCTAGAGTTTTACTTTTTAAAATTCAAACTCAAGTGAGCGTAGAAACGACCGAGATTCGTAAAATTTAAGCATGGAGCGGCTAAACGACTCCGTAAAATTTATTGAACCTAGCTATTTGTTGCTTTAAATAGCGGCGGTTTAAATTCAACTCAGCTATAAAATTGGGTATTTTGCCACAACTTATATTGAATGAAAATTTAAACGCATAACTTAAATTCGTAAACTTTATAATTAAATTGGACGGTATTAACGCTCCAAATTTATACTCTTAGTATAACCACACTTTCTAATTTTCGGTGTATGGAGCGGATAATAGCAGCGATGACTCAGTTCCAACAAGCCAGGTTTGGATCAATAGACGTTTAATTACAAACTCTGCTTAAATCGGCTAGTTTGACGCCGAGCTTGCACCTCTAGGGAAATAACGTGCCCACTTGTGACAACAATGGACGCTTTGTCCCAGCACAAAAAGAATTTCAGGCAATTTAGCAATTACACGAAGCTACAGCAAATTGTACCTCGTAACATAAACGGCTTAAGTATGTACCTATAAATATAAAGCTTAGATACTGGCTAAACCGTCGCATTCTTCCATACTTTAATTAATATTGTAATTAAGAGAATCTCCACTCTGTTTTTCGCGTGTATACTTTGAAATTTAAATTTATCCATTACGAATATTCATATTCCCAACGTAAACAGAGCTCATTAATTTCCAGTAAATAGACAATATGGCGAAGGTTAATGATCTATTAAGATAATTAATGGTGAGATCATTTTATAAGATAAATAGCATGATGAATGAACGGCAGTTGTAGATATTATTAAATTTACTCGAAATCCATTCAGTCTTCAAAAACATATTACGCTTTGACAGTTTATTTTACTTTACTTCTTCTGAATGTATAAATTCTATGGAGAAGGATATTATATCTCATCAAAGTAGTTATTTTACATTTTTTTGGCGATGAATAATACTGTAAGCCGTAGCGTATACCGTATTTTGCATTCCAGAATCAGTTCACAATTCCAGAATTAGTATACCATGTTGACTTGAAATTGTGGAGCACGTTTTGTAATCTGGAGAACTATATAATTATAGTAAATATCCTTAAGTTTACTTCTACCACTCAGTAATGTAATTCAATGAGGTCAAAGAATTCGTTTCTTACTCAGATTAACTCACTCCCAAGGCACAACTCTTTGGATGTGTCAGATTGCGTATATTTTGCTTCAAACAAGAATGACTACAATGCCGAAGAACTTTATCAATATATCTTTATCCCATATACGTCTACTGCATGAGCCTACTTTACGACTAAAAGTGGTTTCGATTTAGACCACGACGCTGACCTAGTACGGGTGACACTCAAATAACTTCGTATATTAGAAAGATCCATTTGTAGTTCTGTGATGGAAAATCTTTGTCCCGGATTTATTTGTCTTCAAAAACTATGTTTATACCTTTTTTTGTATTAGGATGGCAAAAACGGGCCGAATGGTTAGGACGAATGGCATTTTTTTTTTATGTCTCCAATGGTCGAATTTTGTTAAATTAATCAATTTTTTGACCTCACTAAAAGTAAAATTTTACTTTTTTCATGTTTCACGTATGCTTTCCCCCAATTACTATTGCCAGTTAAAATACTAGTAACATTATTATGTGAGCTTTGGCTATTCGTAACTTATTTAACCCATACGAGGCTGCCCTTTCCAAATCTGTCAAGTCTACTACTGCACTACATATCATTTTACATTATCGTTGGATCCAAAGACCTAATTTTATTATAATCTGGAAAGGATGGTGAAAACTCATAAATTTGCTTTGTTTTGTCTTTAAATAGAGTATAATAGAGTCTCTCTGAATAGGGTACTCAGACGGCTTAATACCCGAATTTGTAACTTAATTATTACCTAATATGTTTTTCTAATCCTCTACGATCGGTTTTTGTTTCCGGTATGAGCAATTGTTTATTTTAAAACTAATTCCATACCTCTGGTCCAATGACGTCATTATAAATTACACAAGGCGCCGACGGATGCGGGCTAGTTGATGTGACATTACGATTAAATCTGCAGTCTTTACTTTTACAAGAGGAATGCAGTACGTTAATCAACATTCAAAATTATGTAATTCCTAATGGGATAAACTTTCGCGAATGTAGGCTTCATCTTCAAACTCCGAAATTTCTTGTTCTTCGTCTTAACGTAAGCGACAAATGAGAAAACTTTTGCAACATATTTACGTACATAAGACGACTGGGACAGTTGAGTCTTTTGGGAAATTTAAAAAACACTGTCATTTCGAAGTTTAAACCCGTCTTTCCCGAGGTTAAATTTACCGTCTAAATCTCTTTTATTTTATTTATGCTCTTAAATCCTCTTAACATAAAACGTTTTGGCAGTTCTATGTGAAAAGCGAGACCACTCCGTCGAATAGTTATATGGTTATTTATCGAACCAATTAAAAAAAAACTTGAAAGGCGAGAATGTGTGAGCGACGCCGTAATCAGTAGTCATAAATAATTTTCATGGAGCGAGTGTTGCAGTGCAAGGTGCGCAGACGCAGCCGCAGACGCCGGCGCAGCTCCGCCGAGTGTAAATACACACACTACAGCGAGATGAAAGCCGACGCCGGCCACTTATCGACTCCCTATACCCGATTATGCCTTCTCTGTCAGCACCCAGAAATAGACATAAACCGCATTCTTTCAATCCATTGACGAAATTTACGTAATTGCTTACGATGGTGTTAACGACAAAGTAATAACAATACCAGTCTTTGAAGTGAAAACGAGATCGGTACAATAACAATGGTCTTAGTATAATAAACACATCGGAGTAAGCCAAGTAAAGCGGGATGGAATTTTAACGGTCTCTCGTTCAGATAGTCCTCGACCCGTTTTATTACTCATCTATTAATCGGCGTCTAGATAGTGCACCTTCCGTTATTAATGTATTCCTTTACAAATTAAATTTCGAGTGCCTGGCGCTGTAGATCGGAGAAGGATAATAAAAAAAGACAGACGCCAGGTGCACTCCATATCCGTTTAAAGGAGACAAAAAAATCGTTCCTCCTTATCCGATAATATTAAGCTCCGAAACACGAGACTTCTTGGAACAAAAGTTTTAAATCTTTAAAAGATTTGCAAAACCTTTGCCATAATTCCTTTTAATCTGAGATATCATAAATTATTAGCATAATACCACTGATTATCTAAAGTCGGATTTGAAAGTATTGAATGTTGAAAATGAGAAAAAGTAATCAAATATGAGAACCGTAAAACATTATCTAAAGGAATTAATGTCGACATTGTTATGTTAAAGATAATTTCAAATAATAGAAAGATTTCTTTTCGTAAGTACTTTAATCTCTTATATAGGCATCCGCAGGTATTGATTTACATAACATTACCTACATACGCATTGTATGTATATTGCATAATATATCACAGAATCGTAACCATCCCCTTCTTTCCCACAATACTCTGCATTACAATATACATACGTGCAGATATTTTTTGTCCTTACTTTGAATGGCTATATTTTATCAAAGCAATCCCGTCGGACGACCGAATCTTTGTGGACGTCTACCTGCATTGAACACCTGTCGCTTCTTCCCATAAATAAAGAGACTAAATCCTTGCCCTTACGAGATATCTCAGATTATGTGATCGTCTTCTGTTCTTCATTACCTTTGGAAGTATATTTCGAGAATGATTTTGCTGTATTCTCCGATCTAATTTAATTCTCGGGCATATCTACCCTTTCATATTAAAATAATGCAATATTTGTGCCGAATCATGATTAATTAATGCCGACGCAGCCAAACTTCTATAGAAATGCCGGCGGATGCAACACAAACATGACTGAACAAGAATCTCCAATACTATCACACATACAATCTCTATTATTATTCTTTATCTGAAGTAAAATAAATTACAGAAATAAAATATGTATGTACAATATAATAATCGATTCCAAAGTAATAAAGTTAACATAATATATATTGTATACGTAAAACTTACCAAACTTTAAGTATAAAGTAGTAACGGCAGGGCAAAGCGCTTGTTTGTAAAAGTTCGACACAGGCAAAAAATTGCTCTTTTCTCTACAACCATTCATGCCTTGAATTGCCCGAAACGAGGGTCTTTTGGCAGTTTATAACTTAGTTTCTTGGGGACGTGACTAATAACGGATGACTATATTCACAAAAGTTTAAATAATATAGAAAGCTTGGTAACAATTCGTACCACGCGCGTCAAAACTTTAGACATTAAGATGCTAATAAAACATGTATAATACTTGCGAAAGTGACATAAACAACTTCAGCGTCGCAACATCACGTCGAAAAATCACGCCGTAGGTGGAATCTGTCAATAGTAAAAATCATTTTTACATTAAAAAGACTTACCTGTTAGGAGAAGCAGAAGAACTGAGCGCTGCATGTCGGAATTCTTTAAGAGCCGGTCTTACAGGTCAATGAAATTTTGCCGATGCCATCGTCAACAGTCCCATTAGTTGAAATGTTTACGCGACTCAGCTGATTTGGTCGCCTTTTATTTTCGCCAATTAACCACACACTCGCGCACTGCGGGATCCGCACGCTGCAATGTCAACGGCCACGAGCTTACGAGAAAAACCAGACACTCGGCGAAAGCTGTCTTCCTGAGAAGGCAACCGTAATAGCTTCCAACGATTACTGTCAAATGTGAGTGATCTATTCATTCATCTTGCAAAATACCGAGTTCGGAAGCTAGACAATGCTCCCCTCCGTGATGAAAACATCACACATGACTAGAGATGGTTCGAAATGAGTGTCGCACGCGGTCGCAGCGCTCGGCGGCTGACTCGCGAGTTGCGTGAGTGGGCCGGCAGCGGCGGGGGACAGGGAGCCACGCCTGCGCACCGCTCCCGCACCGCACCACCTCCAGTATTGACCGACGACGCCTCCTTCCTACATTTCACATCCTTAAATAGGTACTACGAATTCTCCTTTGAAAAATCCCCTAATTCCTTCCCTCAGATAGAGATAGACCACGTCTATGGTTCATAAAGTAAGCACCTTATTATTTGAGAGTGATATGGGTTTTTTTGCGAAGCTATTTCGCATAGACGACTTATGTAACCTTTTTCAACGTAAGCAAGATTTGCTCCTGGCTTTTTTCGTTCTATTCAAATCGAATTTTTAAATTGAAAATTATTGATACGATATCGTCTTTGGTCCTAAGTTAAACTATTTGAGTAGTAAAAAAATTGCATTTTTTTTATTAAAGGGCATGCACGTTGCACATGCTCTCTTTTAGAACAGAACCATTTTTCAATTCATTGGTTCGAAATGTTAGTTCGAGCAATTGAAACACGAGATATTTTTCAGTTTGATCTGTGCTTTTACGTATTTTCCAACATGCATTTCGGAATTGAATGTACAAAGAAAACGTTTATGGCGCCAATTTCTAGCGATTGTTATGTGTTGCTTTTGTTTATTTTTTTAGGGGTTATTTTTGGGAATTTTCAGAGTGTTTTTTTTAAAGAAACATATGTAAATTACGTTACGTACCCAATTGAGAATGTCAATTAATAACTTATAACTTATTTATTTATTAGTCCTGCCAAAAGACTTAATACCAAATTTACAGTAATTACGAAAGTTTACTCAGATAATAATTATATACGTATAACATGTTGTATAATTTATACAATCTTGCCCTCCTTCAAGTTAAGGCTTTAAAGTTAAGCCCGCCAATTAGGAAACTTTATTTAGCGCTGCATCTCAGGTGCTTTTATTACAAGTCTGAATTTTTTAAGAAATTTTTAAAATATTTATAGTAAATACGTATTTTAAGGGGAATATTTTTAATCTAACAATATATACTGTATATGGTGCTTATAATATTTTGTATTTATTTTTAATAATATCTTTGGGGAAACACTAGACTATGCGTTGACTACTTGATGGTATTTCGGAGTTTCTTGGATTAGCTTACCGCTCATTTAAATGCAAAGCTATAGATATATTGGGTAAATATTTAAAGATTTTCTTCATAAGTGATATTTTGTGTGATTTGTTTTCTACCAAAATAGATCTTTAAAATATATTGTTTTGGTTGAGGCTGAAGCGTGCGTCGAGCAACATATAAACTTAAGTTCTACTCCCGGACCGAAAAAAATATATAATTTTTATATTGCAGTAGTCACAGTAGTATGTCCAGAAAAAATAATATACACACAACAATAATTATGGAATAAAGTAAAAAACCAATACAACATTTATAAATTTTTTAACAATCACGTTACGCCGAAATATTGGCTACTGCGTGACTCTACCATTTCTTTTTGATATCAAATATTCTACTATTGAAATGTCAAATGAAGTTTTGTCTATTGTATTCTGTATATGAATTCTATTAAAACTGCATGACAAATTTCAACTTAAATTAAATGCGAGACGATAAGTAATACTGTTTAATGTAAAGCAAAGGGACGAAAATAGAAAGGGGCTGAGATGAGGATGGCGTAATATGTGTCTAGCACTTCAGCCCACACGTGGTATTCCCGGCTGCATAATAAATGAGTTAAGGACAACTGAATGATGACGGTATAAACGGTACTTGAATCTCGCGACATAAAATAATCCACGCTTGCGATGGGCTGTATTTGCGTGGAGTTTCTCTTTGCGTGGTAAAACCGGCTTAATCTGTCAATTAAAACGGGCACATTAGTATGCGCAGTTAGCACTTCTGCATTAGAAACAAGAAGCACAGCTTCACTTCAGCGATAATTCTGTCGGGAAAAGCTATGCAGATATTTTTATGCTTTGAAAAAAGAACATAATATACAACATTATTTTAAATGTTCTTTTTTATCGTAAGTAACTATAAAATTTGTCACTAAGAAATTATGAAAAATGTGGTATTTGATTTTAAATTGCCATAAATTAGAATGTTATTTAATAATTCAATAATGGAATGTCAACCACGCCAAATCAAATATGTTCTATAATCTTATCATAATGAAACAGCGGCAATACAATTTACAATTTTATTACACAAGATTGATCTAGCCTAGTTGGACTGCAACCTACATACAGTACGCAGTAAATGACGTCAACATAAGTTGGCAACGGGATGGATACCCGCAAAGCGAATTAACTTGGAACAAGGACATACTCAAGAATGACATAAAACCTTTATTATGTGGGTTAGACTTTTCTCTGTGAGAAAATGTTTGATATCGTTTGGCACTGTCTGCTTTGACACGAAATCGTACAAGGAATGATCTTAATGTTTCCTTTTGTGGTATCTATAAACAAAGTCTGTGTGAAAAGCTGCTGAGTATAGATATTTGAATTTGGGTTCTTGGCTAGAGAATTCATTCTTTAGATTACAATAGAGATACATATTTAAAAGCTTTCGTTATGATGTGATTAGCTTGATTCCAAATGGGAAATGAGAAGCTGTATCGTTAATTTTTGTTTTAAGGTGAAAGTTCCTTATGAAACTTATTCTTTTGTTACATTTGCTAACTGCGATTATGTATTTTTTTTTGCGAACATACATATGAGGTTGATTGGTAGATAATGCCTTCGGCATTAAGTCCGCCTTTACATTATGTATATGAAGCATATCGACCTATGCATAGAATAAAGTTATATGTGCTCTTGCACAACGTCTCTTTCTCAGCGATTTAAACTTATTTGGGCACTAAATTATCAGTAAATTTTTATGTTCTTCAAAAAACAACAAAATTTATGATCATTATTACTTTACTACTGCAATATATAAACAATGTTAACTCTATTATAGACATAAAAAGTACTTTGGTGTTATAGTCATAAGTAACCTTATTCGATGCATAGGTCGATATATAAATAAATAAATAAATATGAGCCTAGCATACAGGCATTATTTTGGTCATAAGCAATATTTATTACTCAGAAAATTTTTGTTTCTTGGAGCTATTTTATTCTGGTTAGAAAACCGCGAGAAATCTTCGCAGTAAACCTTCGCGTCTTTCGGCTTTCCCTACTTTGTAGAAATAATGTGGGAGCAGATACCGCCTTACGCTATAACGACCGGTATAATTTTTACTGGCTCTTGTTCGGGACTACATGCGGAACACTAACTTATTGTCTTGCCTCGTAAAAGAACGTAAAGCATTTTTATGCGAGTCAAACGAGTAACTCTTCCAACGTTTTGCCATGACCTTATAATTTTGGGCATATGCTTCCGCCTCGAAATTGATAACATTTTCTCTGTCGAACCATGTGTTTATAGCAGCAATATCTTTTTCCTTCTAAGGGAAATAATTTTGCAAAAAATTTGCGACATCTCTATTAATAATTCACATTGAAAAGTTTCTGAAAACCATTTTTAAACATTTTCTCCACTTCTAACTGTTGCGCCAATATTGGTTTTATTTATAGTATCAGCACTCGATTACTCCTTTACTTTAAAACTTGGAGGTATTGCCGCCCGTGGCGTGGGAGGTATGGTGTAATGTATAGGTCGCTGGGACGAAATTAAATTATTTAGCAGCCTGCGGTTTCATTAGATATTTTATCGCTATTGAAAAGTAGTGCTAGAAATATGATTCATTTCTTTCTTGGTCACATAGGTACGTACTTCGAATATGTACGCCAAATATCATCTCAATGAGTTCCACTATTTCTGCCCGAATAAATAATAAAAAACCAATAATTACCGAAATTATGAATTTGTAGAATAAAAGATTGCACAACCCATTCTAATATTATATAAATTCTATCTATCTGTAACTCCTTTACATTGAAGCAGCTGAAATTATTTCAAAGATTTTTGGTACAGAAATTGATAGGACCTTGGGAAAGGACATAGAATACTTCGCTTTTTCAGACAGAGAACTTCGCTTACTACGCTTTTTTTGAGTAGAGTCCGTTAGAAAACGTTGATGAAACATAATGCTCAGAAAGTTATGACAGGCGTTTAAAGTTTATACTTGTAACTTGTGTTATAGGTTTGTATTTTTCTATTATTGTTTCTGAAGTTTGAACTTGCTGTTCAGAAATTGGGTAGAAGCGAGGCTAAACTTCTTATGTTATATTTCGATATCATCCATCGACATCATCACGTTGGCATGTAAAAATATAATTGTAAAAATTAATAATTCCTGCACTAACTTTTGTGTTGTGGGTTTCACGTAACTATTGCTGTTCTCTGTTCCCGTATTTAAACTTGGGGTGCTGTTAAGAAATTCAATGAATTTTGAAATTTATATTAATTAAAAAAGTAAAAATCGTGTTCCATTTGTCAGAGAAAATATCATAGGAATAGCACACAAGTAAAATAACAGGTTAAGTATTTTAACAACAATGCCTTATAAGACGTATAAACCTAATGAATATATAAAACGCCTCGTAGCTCCCGCAATCCCATCGGCGCGTACAGTCAATTATTCCAAGATACAATTCCTGGATGTTGTAAGGTTTTATTACAATTTTTGTCAAGAAATTCCTACTAGCTACACCAATACTAAAAATAAGTTAGATAAGTGTAAATGAGCTCGTCACGTCACCTTAAAACTTTGCAGGCGAAAAAAGGTTAGATACTACTTCTGTCTACCCTTAGGGAATAGCAAACGCGATAAAGCATTGTTATGTAAATATATGAAAAATGCAACCATTAGTACACTACCTACATGTAATTTAGTATCAACAGTAGAGAGTTGAAGGCATTTGACAGTTAATTGCAAATCTTCGTCAAAGGAGTCCCGGCACAAGCCGCAAGTCGAAGTTCCCAATACAAACAACTGTATAGTAACACATACATTAGAGATTGACCCTCTAAGTAACGACATCGAATAGTAACTAATCAATACGGACAGGACAGGCTAGATAGATAGATTACTAGATTTTCCTGAGTTATACCTACTGAGGTCAAAGCGATTAATAGAAATGAATACTTTGAGTCAACATTTTTTAACTCATATCGAGACTTATTTCGAAGAATATCATGTATGTAGTTGGATTGCCGGTTGGACAGAATATTCATTTGTGTTCACATTAGAATATCCTTAGTAGCTCTTCATTGCGTCTGGAAATGTGTCCGGTAGTAGATAAAACATAAAACTTAGGAAGTTAGGTGCTAAGTTGAACATGTTTTTGAAACTGCATTCTAGAACACGGGCAAGAATGTGATATGAATATATTTTTCAATTTATTTCTAAATTTAGTTTAAGATACTCAAGACCTATTACGTAAAGAAGAAACTTACTCACGTCACACACTTTCAACAACTCAGTACGAAGTAGGGTAAAGTCTCAATAGAGCTTCGCTTGAATTCAGAAGGAATTTATGTTTTTCATTGAAGCCAAATACACCACGCATAATATAATAATGGAAGTAAGGGAATACAAAGCCGAACTCTACTTTCCAAGGACGCACTAGCATATCTATAATAGTGCCTTATGTTATTATGTAATACTTTTGATAGAATTTTCGGAGCCTTTTTGTTTTTATGGGTTTTCCTAGCAGGTGGTAAATGATTAATGGCTACTTTTGCCTAATAGCAATGGTTAATGTGTAATTATTTGTGTTGAGCGGCCGTGGGTTCGATACCCGCATGTTTGTGTGGCCCACAAATATTTGTTTCAGGTCTGTTTGTTTGTGAGCCCGAAAAGTCTCTCGTAGTTTCTGATACTCATCACACAAAACTCGGATCTTAATGTGGAATTAGGACTATATGTGTGGCTGTGTTTAAAAGATTAGGACTACATTTTTTTTTTAATCCGCTGTCGAACAAGCCTAAATGATGTCTTGGACCGGCGTGGGTATTATCATCGAATGTAGATACAATTTACGCGAGTCCAAAATTTTCTACTCAACATTAAAAGTAACACTAACGGTTTAAAGAATGTTGTGTCATTGAGAGTTTGCCTTATTACTAATTTAGCTCTAGAAGAGCAATGTATTCAATTTAGACGGTTTTAGGCTCATGAATAACATTGAACTTTTATACCTTTTTTTTTGTTCTCGAGGGGAATGCTGTTTATGGCTCTACTTCCCGCCAGCCCGGGGGAGGGGGGTGGGAAGCGTAAGTCGGGGTCACCGGTCTTCCAGCCCGGCGCGCGGCGACGTCATATCCGCGCAGGTGTTAGTGCCGGGCTGAGTCCCTAACAAAATCCCTAAACCGGCATACCGACCAAAACCCCCCGGTGGCCATCTCCGCGCCAAGTTGGGCGACCATGGTACGTGAGCGAAAGGCGCACACCGTTAACCACAGGCGCCCGGTGCGCCTCCGAGACGTAATTGTCTCGGCCATCTCGGAGTTTTAGGGGGCGCAGTTGCACCCCCACTTCTTGGTTCGGGCGCCTCGGTTATAAATGGGCGCCCGCGACGTACACAGGCCACAGTGCCGCCGCCCCTCTCGGGGTCACTTTCAGTGAGGACGCGCTGCCCCCACAGCACGTCCAGCGACCCCAAGGGCCCCTTTAAGTTGCCTTTTACGACAGGCAGGGGATACCGTGGTGGGATTCTAACGCCCCCTTGCCACAGGGCAGTGAACTTTTATACCTATATCATTCTTAAGTCCTTTCTTTAAATAAGATAACAATTATCCTTTCGGGCTAAATGACAAACACTTTAGTTCAATGTTTACGCTCCACCAACACAACTTTGTTTTAATCTAATCAACCGACTAGGCTAAGTTGACTTATGTTCGATACGACCTGATTCTTTCACATTAACGCATTAGTTTTGTTTACGTTGTAAATGAGACTTTGTAATGTAACTTAATTAATAGTATTTTTTCTTTCATTAAATCTCTTTTGAGATGACTTTTGTATGCCAGTATAGAAAATACATACACATTGACGCTTGTATCTCTGAATACGTTTCGCGGGTTAGATCATTATTGATATTTTTATGAGGAGTTTAATTTTAAAAAAATCTGGAGATAGATTCTGACATGACAGATTCATTAGATACAACCTTCTTCTTCTTCTTCTTCATCAACCCATATACGCCCACTGCTAAGCACGGGTCTCCTCTACCATTGAGAGGTACAACCTTACATTATTATAAATTATATTTATAATGCTACCATGTTATTTTGAGACAGCTTTTGTTCTTAACTTTAAAATCCTCACACTAACATCACTAGCAGTGATGGCCTCGAGGTTTGGGCACGCGGTCGAGAATCTCGGCGGTCGCGGGTTCGAACCCCAGGCACACACCTCTGACTTTTCGGAGTTATGTGTGTATTCACATTGAATTATCACTTGCTTTAACGGTGAAGGAAAACATCGTGATAAAACCTGCACACCTAAAAGATTTTAGGAATTTCTTAGGTGTGTAGTCCGCCAACCCGCACTAGGCCAGCGTGGTGGACTATGGCCTAAACCCTCTCAATGGTAGAGGAGACCCGTGCTCAGCAGTGGGCGTATATGGGTTGATGAAGAAGAAGAACATTACGACAAAATCAGAGGCCTGTTTTAATACCTATTTTGTTAAATGAGAGTGATATCCAAGGATTAATACAAATAAACAGAAAATACATAGTGATTAACATAACATTTATTTTACTCTATATAAACATGTGTTAAAATCATCTTGCTAAGTTGCATGACCCATCTGTTTTTGCGCCTTGGCTTTACTCCACGCTTGTATCAACTGTTTTCTTACTTCGAAAGCGATGACGGCGATAGCCATGCCCGTATTTAGACTGTCCACACCTCTTTGTAGAGGAATGTTTAATCTGAGCCCGTTTTTGCTTGCTGCCAACCTGAAAAATGCATGGAAATATTAATAGTTATGGTAATATTTTTTGTAACAATTTATATTAAATTTTCTCTTTTAATTCTAATTCATCACATTAGAATTACGGGAGAATTTTAAAATGAGGAATGGCATAGAGGAGTATGTTATAAATTGTTGTGAGGTAATTTCAGGTCTGACATAGAAAGAAGTTGGCAAAAGAAAAATAAGGAGAGTATTAACTCAGAGAATTGCAAAAATAATTTATGGAGATTCTTGAGTTTGATAGAGTTGAGAAAGAACATCCAAGGACAAATGGCCTAAGGCAAATGAGGCAGAAAATTAAAACAATACTTCTACAATACTAACTATATGAATGAGATAATTAAAGCTATACCTCATTCACGATAAGTTGATTCTTTTGGCATATCGACTAATGATGGGAAACAGAAAATATCGAGAAGTTCAAAAATATTGCGTTTTAAAATACTGCATTATGTGTGAAATTCTTTATTACTTTCGACATATAAAACATTATTTAGATAAGCGGTTGTGGGTCATAATAAGTACCTATTTAATATTTAAACAGGGTTATTTTTAGACCTCCCGCCAAATTTAAATAGGTGTTTTAGACCACGGAAGTAAACAACTTCCCCAAAGAAACACGGGTCGAAAAGTAAAAAAAAAATTCAGACCTTCTACACGAAATCGACCACGTGAGCAGTTTTCTATGGGAGGGTCGAATTATTTATCACGTTTCGACCCATGTTTCTTTGGAAAAGTTGTTTAGTTTCATGGTCTAAACAACCTATTTTAAGTTGACAGGAGGTCCAAAAATAACGCAGTATGTAAAAATTAAGGTTGAAAAATTAAATAGTTTTATCTTTAAAACAGTTTTTATTAAGAAACTGGAGCACAGCCATGATCATCATAGCGTTCAATAAAATTATCGACGTGGCAATCGATATGAACGATGTTACGTCCCTTTCCGTCCGAACGATGTAACATTATATAAACGTCAATTAGTTTCAGTATTCCTATTTTAATTTTACTTTGAAGCAATAAAGTCTCAAAATTTTCGGATAACGCTTATATCATTAGGGACTTTTGTGTTGTATGTATTTTTTTATATTTATCAAATCATTAAAATAATAAAATAATACGTTTTTTATTTCAAAGTCATGTCTCAGAAAAATTGACATCTGCCAAAAGAATCAACTTATCGTGAATGAGGTATAATAATTTTTTCTGATAAATTTTATCACACCTTGTATTGGTTTAAGTAATACATTAAGATACTGTATAAGTATGCATAAGTATGAAGTCTTTGGTTCTGATTTCAGTTCAAATAACAATACTTACTGGTAACTTTCTTTACTAATGCCTTCAGTCTCACCGCCTAGTATGAGTGTGATATGTTTTAGAGTGGAGAAATCAACACCATAGTATGGTAACACAGGCATTCTACAATGTCCTAATAATGAGTTCTCATCTGACATATCATCAGCTTTTGCATTACTGTCAGCAATGAATACAGATGTGTCTTGTTCCAAGTGCATAGACATATCGCTCCAATCTATAGAGTGGTATATAGGAAGCCTGAAGTGTGCTCCTGCAGCACTTCTTATAACTTTGGGATCCCAAACATCAACGCAACCTGCAAAAAGCAAAAACAAACATTACATTCAGAAAATAGTTTGACAAATTTATGTAGTAATGTTTTCTTTAAACATTAATTAATCTGTTCATTATCAAAATAGATTTTTCTTACTCTAACAAGGAATATACTGCATTGTGTTAAATTAAGTGTTAACATATGAAAGAAATGAAACCCTATGTTTAAATTAAACAGATGATAAAATTATGATAAGATCTGCCCAAGTAAGAAGAACTGACAAAAAAATATTCTACTTTCTATGTTTAGATCTACATCCATGTCAATGGAATTATGTTTTTTTATCACTTGCAATCAGTGTCAGTAAATATTAAAATTAAACAATATTACATCTTACATAACTTTTATTTTAAAGGCAATGAGAACTAATTAGATTCATAAGGAAAATTTGTAAAGCAACAATGCCTAGAGAAATCATTACAAATATTATGATTAATGACACCTTTGTCATAGTTGATTGTCGAAGTTGGAAAAATTAAAAGCATTTAGCTATTGTAATAAAATGGTATGATAATGATACCTTTTGAAAGCAGAACTTTTTCACAGCCAACTCCTACTGCTGCCCTAAGTATAGCTCCCAAATTCCCAGGCACCCGAATGTTGTCACATACAAAATGTAAAGGCATAGGCTGTGACAACCTCTTTATATTTTCTGCATTTGGTGTGCTAAAAATACCTGAAAAACATACACAAAATAATTAGAAAAAATATATTGATAATATATCATAAGTTTAACAATATTAAATTACCAAAATTCTGGCTTATTCTCAAAATCATATTCTGAATAACAACAAGTAAGAAGTTACTAAGATCAACGAAGAACATTTTAATGTAAAGTTCAAAATAAGTATCAACTTACCAAAAATTCCAGGTGATGTTTCAACATCTGACCACATTTCAATCTGCTTGTAAGGAATTTTGTAAAATATCACTCCTGTTTTGGGTAAGAATGGTCTCAAATTGTTTAAATCTTCAACTTTGCTGAATATAACATATTTGAGAGCACATTTTGCTTCCAGCCCATCCACTATTAACCTCCATCCTTCTACTAATGTCTGGCCTAAACGTAACCTTTCTTTCTTTGACTTTAGCTTCACCAATAGTGAGCTGAAATTAAAAAAGAGACAATATAAATATTGTTCTTACTTTAAACAATACCTACACTTAACATAGAACAGAGTGTTTACCTAATACGTGCATCGTTTTCTTTTAATTTCTCATATATTATTTCATTGTTGTCGTCGAATACTTTTTTTTGACTCAGATAAAAGTCACGCTTCTTCTGTTTCTCTGATCTATTTGCTTTAATTTGTTGCGTTTTGTCTGGTGGAAATGAGGATGTGGAATGATCCTCTTTTTTCGTCTCAGCATTTTTTGATTCTTGTTTCTTCAGCAAAGGCTTATTAAGTATTTCGGGATCAAGATCAATAATCTTCTCTTTTTTTAAGTCCGATTTCGTTGTTGCTTCAAAAGGTAACAGAACTTTAGCTGGATTTCTATGCATCCATCTACCATAATGCCTTACAGAAACTGTTTGAAAAAGAAAGCGATGTATGTTTCTCGCCATTTTATTTAACTTGGATATTTAACTAATCACTATTTACAAAACATTAAGCTAGTTTAAAACTTAAAAAATAACCTCTTATATTAGTATCAGTTTATTTTTTAATATTATCTCTTACAGGCAAAGGAAACAAGGATTTAACAACTGCATGAAAATAGTTTAAGATTGACAAATAATGTTATTTCTAACTTCTTGTTTAATTTTTTAATCATTTTGATTATTCTATCCAAAACTACAAATACCTATATAATGCAGAACGTACTAAAGCAAACCAAAACCAATTGATTTTTTTGCATAAGACTAATCATCCGTTGAGCCATTTAATAGATGAACGTCCTATTCTTTTAAATATAATCATTTTGCCTCACTGTCGATACTGGTCATCAAGTTAAATAAATAAAACTTTAAAATTGAATTCTAAACAGTTTGTTTCTATTTAAAATATTGTTAGCGGGAGTCATAACGCCATAATACACAATATCTAATATAATAAATCGCAGGGTTTGAAAATTGTGTCTTTAGTTGTAAATAAGTAATTGTTTCCTCATGGGAATCAAATTATAATTCCATTAAATATTTTGGCCTGGTATCTAAAAGGGGAAAAATGTATTATAATGTAACTCCGGACAAATAAATTACTTTGATTTAAATTAGATACAACATACTTATTAATAACCGTATTTGGACCAAAATTTGCTTTTTCTATCAATACTATAATAATTGTCGAACCACGTGGTGGTGGACGATGACCTTTAGTAAATTTCCAACTGCCGAGCAATAAAAACACAGACAACACTGAACATCAGTTTTTTTCCACAAGCAACATCGCCACCTTATCACACTCGTCAGCTGAAAATTATATTGTGAATGCGTAGAAACATTGTGTTTATTTATAAATCAGTCAGAACTAAAGTTAAACAAAATGGCAACAGGAGTAAAACCTCGTGATGAAGAAAATCTTCTTACAAGATCGGATATTGAGGCAATTCAAGATGCGATGAAGAGTAAGAAGTTTCGAGAAATGCTCTCCGAGTACTGCGAGGAAGTATGTGACCCGGCAAATCAAGCAATCTATCAGAAAGAAATGACCCAACTTGAAAAGGAACGCGGTTACGACGTGACTTTCATCAATCCAAAGGGAAGTTATGTTATCAAAACAAGTGTCGCCGGCGACAGGAAAGCGTTTATTAATATCTGCAGCAATGAAAATGTCGGTAAGCCGTCCTATAGTATACAAGAAGAAGGCGGTCAACGAGGCATGAACTGGCAAATTCCTTATAGTATCATCCCTCCTCGGGAAGATTATAATCATAAAAGGGAGCGCTGTGTTATATATGACGTAGTTTTCCATCCCGACACAGTGCGCATGGCAGAGGTTAACAAACGGTTCCGTGAACTAGTAAACAAGACGGCCGTTGATGGATTACAGAAAACTTACAACATTCATTTGGATAGTAACAATTTCCGCTATCCGAAGTCTCATTACAAAGGTATGACAATACCCGCCGTGATACGAAAAGAAGACCCCAACTTTAAACCGCCGGAAGAGAACAGTGATGAAGAACTATCTACGGAAGTACTAGAGAATCTATATCCTCAACGGTTATACCCGGAAAAAACCATGGAGAGTGATGAAACACCTCAGAATATTACATCCCAAAAAAATAGGGCAAGAAAGCCTATTAAAGAATTTACTCATTCAGCTGAAAATGGCTATACAATACCTAAGTATGTTATCAAACAACAAAAAAACATTGAATTGGAGGACTTCACTTATCACAAAGATAGCAAACAGTACTCTGCTATACCCAGTCAGATAGTTGTGGAAATAAATCTTCCATTATTATCATCAACTAAGGACTGCACATTAGATGTGAATGAAAGGTCTCTTAGTTTGGTGTCTGAAAAACCAGCAAAGTATAGGCTTAATGTTTCCCTTCCTTATTCAGTGAATGATGACTGTGGTAATGCAAAGTTTGACAAAAGTAAAAGAATGTTGATAGTGACTTTACCAGTGATTAAAAAGAACCCCAGTAATGCAAACGCAAACTACCTTAGAGTTGATAGTGGTGTGGAAAGTGAAGAGAATTCTGGCTCTCAAAGTGATGAAGAGAGTAATAACAAAAATCTTGTTGTTGAAGTTTCCTCCAGTGCTAATGATACTACACTTCAGCCTGAAGTTGCAAAAGAGTCTCCATTAAGTTCCGATGATTTCTTAGAACCGTCCCTTGGGTATATACTGCCACAATATACATATAATGCTATGGATGATATTATTGCATTCACATTTCATGTAAAAAACACAGACCCAGATTCTGTCAAGGTTAAAAACATTGACAATAAGGTGTTCATTAAATTTACTTCAATTGGTACTAGTTTTGTACCCATACACTATGCAGCAGTCATAACATTTGATGATGGTATAAAATTCAATGATGTCAGTGGTGAGGCTTGGGATAATAATGTTATTTTACAACTGGAAAGAGATGGAGATGCTCCACAAAAATTCCAGATTGGCATTGATGGTAACTCAATGACAACAGAATATTTGGATATCACACAGATTAAAAAAGCGCCAAAACCTTTTGAAGAGAATACCAGTGCTGAACAAAATGAGGCAGTGGCTCCAGTGGTAGAAGTAACTAATTTAGGCTCTGAAACTAACATAGTTGTTTCATCCAATCACATAGATTATGATGAAGATGATATAGATGATTCTAAGGATAAAGAAATAGTTTGGGTAGAGAATAATTGTGATACGGAAGCCAAGAGTATATTACGGAAACCAATGTCAATGATGAGGAGTTACTCTGAGTCAAGTGTGGGTGATGTTGCATCATCCATGGATTACATTAGTTCTGATTGCATCCCAGAGGAATCTAGTTTAAAAAAGACTGTTAGGTTTAATGATGTTATAGCAAGACAATTTTATAGGTAAGAATCTCCATTTTATGTTTAAATTTCAGTATAGGATTATTTTATTGTTATGAAATGTGATAATAATGTTATTAATAACATTTATATGTAGGACAGTAGGTAATAAGCCGAATTATCTTCGGCCATGGAAATGATAAGAAATGATAATGAATAACATTATTTATACAAGTTGCAAATTCAAAAGTGTAATGTTCGACTGATGCCATGTGATTAGTATATGCCATGCAGTTATAGATCCAGGTTAGGCACAGTACATTGAGTTTTTCCCTTAAGAAATTATCTAGCAGATTGGAGTCTGAAACTATAACCGAAAAACTGTCATAGGCACCTGTCTGTAGTGCAAAACCTATATAGGCGACAATCCTGTTCTGCAGGATCTTTAACAGACGGGTCATAAGTGAATGTCTGCCTACCCTTTCAGAGATAATGGCATGAGTTTATGTCTATTTAATATAGTGTAAATATTATTTTTTCCAATATCTATCAATATGACTGGAAAGTTTCGTTATCTTGTTTTATCTATTTGATAAATGAGATGACATCATACAGTTGGATATTACACCATACGCAATTACTTCATGAGTAACAAATGTAAACATTTATATTTCAGGTACAATTCTTCTATAGAAGGCCAGAAAAAGAAAAACCAACGGAAAAAGAGCAAAAAGCGGAACCAAGAGAGACGTAAAAGCGAAAGCGAGGCTGAAGAAGAGACTAGAAGCTCGTCTCAGGTAATTTAAACAACGATTTTTTAGTATAAATGCATCTATAGATTACATACATGATACTTATAATACAATGAGATTTTCACTTAAAATGTATCATTTAAAACAACTTGATTATCCGTTATTTTAAAAATGATTAGGATATAGTCATAAATCTTTAAATAAACCACAGCAGCAAAGCAGTTTATTCCGAAAAAATCTATTTTAAGTGACAAGTATTATAATAAGCGTGACATAGTAAGGAAATGATTTGTTCACTATATCTGCATTGGCGAGTTTTTAGCTATTTATGCATGTTTATTTATTATCGTGTCACGATAATACTTAATGTGCAATAATTTTGCCCTTGATGGATAAATAATAGGTATTTATGCTAATGTTAACATTGCAGATTTATTTATAAATTGTTGCTTCCTCTGGTGATATAGACACTGTATTATTCCTACTAGATAATTAATGTAATTACATAATAGTTAGACTTAAATTGTAAAATGATTGATGTAGGTTTGTTCCGTCAAACTTTTGAAACGGATGGACCGATACGTTAACTGGCAGACAAGTAAATTAAAAGAAAAACGCAATCAAAATATTCTTTTTAAAAATTATCAAAATGGATGTAATGATACTTTTATTCGAAAAAATTTACTTTTCATTAGAGTTTAATAATAATAGAATATGAATATTTCATTTTTAGGCAAGAGCTGATATACATACTTTGATATTATGAATAAAACTTTGCGCCTTATGACGAACAATATTAAGAGGGTTTATACATATTTCGGCAAAAACAGTACTTTTCGAAGCCCTTAAAGTGGATGAAAGACCCATCGTACAAATACCTTAATTACCAATTATTATAGGGAATATTGTCATCTAAAAAGTTAGTTAAGAACATTTTAAGATTTTTGCGTAAATTTTAATAAATAACAAAATAACTGAGCTAAGGTTGTCATAAATTCACTTTTAGAGTCATTTTCGAGGCTCAAAATTCGAATGAATTCATAATATATTTAATCAAAATAAAATTTTGTTGTATTGTATATATCCCCAAGCAAATAGTTAGTTAAGAACATTTTAAGATTTAGATTGCATATTCAAGTAAAAAAAAAATTAAGGCATTCAAAATATTGGGAAATTACTGTTACTATAGCATTTTTTTTTACCCCTGTATGATACTCAATTTAACAAAATAACAACTTTCCTTAATAAAAGAACGTGTACTTAAAAACGTAGAATTTTTGTTTTGAAGAAATTTTATTTCTTTATTTTTTTATGAATATTTTAAAATGTGCTATAAAACGCCGGGCCCAGGCCAGTGCAAATCACACCGCCGCGAGGCCTTCCAAGGAGAGGACGTATCGCTCTGCGCTACGCCATCGAAATTTGCGTCGAAAATATTTTTGCTATTATCTCTGCTTTCCGAACATGTGATTAATTAAACTTTAAAAGGAATTAATCTAAGTGATGTATTTGACACTATACATATTCGATAATTATGATTTCATTTCATTTTATTTGATATTTTGAGTAATAAGTAAGAACCGGCGCGCGCGCTCGTCGCTGCATCGACACTCGTCGCATTTACCTAAACTCGGCGAGCCGCGCGGTGTTTATACGCTCTTAACGCATGTTTATAAAAAAACAGACAAAACAAACATGATACACTGTCAACAGTCTGCATATAACATAAATAAAATATTTCTGTAACGATATGTATGTATATACGATGTATTATTACAGCATGAAAGAACGTGTTACTACCAAACAAGGTGTTTCTGCATTTTGAATTCCCCCAATGACCTTATTTTCGAAGTATCGAAGCCGATCGCGACTTTCTAATTTTATTTACATGTTTTTTTACATGCGCATCTAAAATTGAACGTACTTGAAGAGATATTATTTAAATCGGATATTACAATTACTCGCAAGTCCACACTAACGAGTAATTATAAGTATTAACATGCAGCACGTGGTTAAAATTGATTTTTGGCTGGCGAATGGGATATGCCCTCTTAAAAAATATATTGTTCTTTGTTCAAACACTTTTTTAATCAGAATGAAAATGTTAGTTCAGCTCGTTATCTTTAGGTGTTATAAGCTGTTTTATATTGCTTATTGCTTCTTTATTTGTTTTTAACTAGCTTTGCCCCCATTTTGGTCAAATAACCAAAAATAATTTATTAAATGGATCTTTTGCTGTTTCTTAAGTAAAAGAACTTGTCAAAAGAACTGTCTTGTACGATAGACAGAAATAACGTGTACTTAGTAGCTTAGCGGCGTCTTTGTACTAAAAAAAGATCCTCATCGGTTAAAACGGTTTCTAAGCGTATCGATAACGCAAATATCAACGTAAAGTAGATCGAGATGCCATTAAGAAATCGATGATTAAACTCATTAAAATCACGTATTATGGCCTGTATGTTTATATTGTACAATAAAGTTTTATCTATCTTCTTATCACTTGCGTAAATAAGATAAAGAATGTATTGTATGAATGTACTTACAAATTACAATGTTTTCTTTCTTAAACGGTTTTAATTTGCATTATTATTATTTTTTTAATTTATATCAGCACCGTGTCAGTTTCTTAAGGTGTATTCTAGGATTTTCCCCGTTACGTTGGGGGTATAACACTTTTCGTCCCAACTTATACCCTTCTAAATGCAGTGTAACTCACGATTTCTTCGACACCTTTTTTTATTATAATCTCTTTGCTTAGAACTTTTTATTCAAAATAAAGGTAGCAGTATCAGTGAAAGTCTTGTCGAAATCGGTCAACCAGTACGGGAAATTAAATTCATCGGACGGATATCGGACAGAAAATATTTATTAATAAGCACCATATAATTATTTATGAAAGGCCTTAACTTTTTTTACATACCCCGTGTATGTTAACATTAATTTGTTTTAAATATACCTATATGTTTAAAACTTTTTAATTTAAAAAGTTCGTCTTTTGTATTAATAATTTTAAAATTTTGTCTCCAACAGCCTTCCCAGACAAGACTGAAATCTGTATTGAAGCAGCGGCGAGATAGCGGTCTCGCGGACACTTCCGACGCCGAAGCCGAATGCAAAGCCGAATCTTTCAACACTGCCAACGAACATGAGCCTGAACAGAACAATAGCTATCCACCTAAATCCATTTTAGACATTGTCAATAATGAAAATACTGCTAAAAGTAAAGTAGAACCAGACATCTGGGAGACTGAAGGCAAACCCAAGAAAGATAAGAGCAAATCTGACCCAATTACTTGTGAAAACATCAGACACCACACAAACCTGTACGACCCGGACAAATTAAACAAAGGTCAATACTTAGAAGTAATGTTTAAAAACGATCTCATCTTTGATTTAGATATGTGAGGTTTGCCATAATTGTTGTTGAGGTATTTTTCCCCAAATATATCTAAAATCTATTAATTATAAATGGATATCTTTATCGCGTATTAGTCGATTTTCTTTACGTAGATATGTGTATTAGAATATTGTATTATTCCTTTAAATCCGACTTATTAAAATAGTTCCTTTTCTCGATAATAATTTGTTATTAAATGTGTTCTTGGTGTAGCTAAGTTTATGGCAATGGTTTATAATATAAATTGGAATATTTTTTAAACACTATATTCATGAGAATTTGAGTCAATTACAAAACTGTTTACAAATTTTAATGTGTTGTATTAAGGTTATTTATAAAGTTTTTAGATCAGGAACATTGACGTGTAGTGATGTATAACCGCGAGATGTAAGTGGTAATCGGTATTGTGCTCATATTAGACAATATATCGTAGTTGGAATACGATAAAATGGTACAAATTAGATTTATTGTGATTCATAAATTAGTGATTGGTTTTGTGAGCCTATTTCTAGGCTGTTTACGTAAAGCACTGCACGGCAATAACACAGTAGGATAGTAAATGCATTTTTACATGCTTTTTTACACATGAATGTAGTTATACAACACTTTTACACAATAGTTGAAAGCGATTATTTAGGACATTGCTCATTGAACGTTCGATGCTCGTTAGTATTGGTCACCTGCCAAACTCTATATTAATATTTGTTCGTAATGATAAATTTTGCATCTGTTAAACCTTAGTACATTTGCTAACTCAGATTATGTTTGTTATTGAGTTTGGATGATGCCCAAATGTAATACACGTTTTGAGGTTTTATTTTGTATCGTCTTGTGCCCAGCTATTGTCATAAACCATGCATTTTGTTTTATTTATGTAGACACTGCGTGAATGAGAGTGTATGTTTTGTTTTGTGTAATTTCGAACATTGTCTACTAAAGAATAATTGTGATTTGGTGATCTTAGTTTAATACAAAGTTAAATTGAAAAGTTGTTTTATTTATTTTTAGTATTTGAATAAATTCCATCAACAATGTAATACACATTCAAATTTGGCCCAAATGAGATTTACACATCCGACGGGGACTCCCCATAAAATATTTTTCTTTATATGTTGAATCATTTCCTGAAATTATCATTCTAATTTCCTTCCGAAAAAGCCAATTCGGCGCGTAATTATAAATACGAATGAGTTATCAAAATCCGATATGTGGGTAAATATAATTTAGAACATTTCCTGATTTAATGAAGTCCTACCGTTGTGTCTTATAGCATCGATTTTAATTTTGCTCTTTTATTCGTATATCATAAATAAATAAATATTTGTATCTTACTATCTCATAACTAAATTAATACACCTAGCAGTCACATACTTAGTTCTAAAGTCAAACTAATCTGTAATAGTAGGGGAGCCGAAGAGGGGATTTCGGGATTTACTCGAGCGCGGCAGATTAATATACAGGAGGATACCTTGTACCCGGTTAAGTACCTCCACCAAACATGAGCCCCATATATAAGGCCGCCCATGAAGGATACAGGATCAGATTAGTAAAAAAAAATTGACCATCGGATATTCTCAAGCGCGTCAGATTAAGGTAGGGTGAGTAAATAACGTCCTAAAAAGTGTATATTCCACTAATCTGACAATTTGAGCGTGACGTAAAGAAAGGGGAGGGCAGCAAAGTTGTAAAAAAAAAAAGTCATCTCGACATTCTCGAGCGTAGCTAATTTTTTTTTTATTTTGAAGGAAATAGTTCAAGAATAACGAAAAATATATAATCTGACGATTTCCGCAAGCCGAAATAACAAAAATTCGTCGATAAAGTTAAATGAGTGCAGCTGCGTGATGCTATTTCCTTCTCCGCGTTTCTATTCCTCTCGCACTCTTTCTCTATCTATTACTCTCTCACTCCGTCCCCACTCTGGTTTCTGATGCCATGACGCCAACGTATTCATAACGTACCTATAATTTTCAACGTGTTTCCAACGTTTTGGCGTTTTTGCTATTTTAGCACGTTACTTGTCCATGCATTATATATAATACATTTTCGGACTCACTGAGACATCCGTGCATTACATTTAATGCATGAGCCTATACTTTTTAAATTGGGTTATTTAGACTGGATGTGGGAGCTACTTTTTTATTTAACAGATGTATGAGCAATGAATGGAGAATAATGAAACATCAATGTCCCGCAAACTTTTTTTATTTTATTGGTTATATGACCTGGCATACCAATTAGTACTTTTTATTTGAAAAATATCTACTTGCAACTAAGATGATGGTTAATTAATAAAACATACTTTTTTTTAAGCTTTTTTTTAAATTATTTCTTTATAAATACATGCATTGTACTAAAAAAACATACACTTATTTATTTGCATGCTATTTCCTGAGCTTTTCAATTAATTAAGTTCAATGATTTAAAAAAATTGAAAAAATATTTTTTTTTTCGTCAGATTAGCCGAATCCCTCTAGATAATCGTCAGATTATGAGACAGTACGTATAGAACATAAAGATGAACCATATATATCTTAATCTGACGCGCTTGAGTATATCCAAATGGCGATTTTTTTTTGCATATTATGAGAATGGCCACGAGTTTGCGTCACATCGAAATCGTCAGATTATTGAATGAGAGCTTTTTTTTGGTGCACTTAACACTCCCTTAGAAAATCTGACGCGCTCGATAAAATTTTTTTTTTCTTCATTTTCAATCCTTAAATACAACCACCCCCATCATGGAAACGATCAGATTAAGATACGTACATTATTAAAAATACGTAGGGCAATGATGCTATCAATATCTGACGCGCTCGAGGATGTCCACGCATCAGTTTTTTTTTACATATTTAACAATCTATACCCGCTTTCCCCACCGATGAAAAGATATATATCATATAACATTTTTTTCTTCTTATCATCTAAGCTTTGCAATCCTATAGGTCTCTATGACGCTCGAGTAAATCCCCATTTAGCATCGTCGGCTCCCCTACTATAAATCGTGTCGTGAGTGAAAAACTACGAGAAACTTTTGAGTCTCACTGACACTCGAGACTCAAAAATATTAATTCTGGATCACAAACATTTACCGTTAAAGTAAGTTCGTGTTGATTCATTCTAAAAACACTTATAATATTGAAATGTCACACGTGTGTAGCTGGGGTTTGAAGGCGCTGTCGCCGAGATCTACATTTTCGTCTGCCTAAGCCAAGTAAAAAAAAACATCGATTTGTAACAAATATTAAGTAGTATAAAATCTAGTCTAATCTTTATAAACTTAACAACAATATGATGAATGTACATTGACGATAAGGGACAAAGAGTTATTAGAGAAATGTTCTCATTTTCAACTTTTGACAAGACAACAACCACTATTTGTCATTCTGTGAAACGCTAATGAGACTGTTGGAACATTAATTTTGTTGCGTAAAATACGGTTACATTTTCACTAACGAAATAAGCGCAATTCTGCAGTTGAGTTGAGTTCTCAACCTGCTTAATTAGTTTAATTATTTAACCGAGAGTAAAGGGTTAAATAAACTGAGTGAAAAAAATGGTCTGTCCCATCACCTAATTTAATATTCAAAAGAAATTCTTTATATTGCATTTAAAATATATTTAATGGTAATATTTTTTTTATTGACATCCCCGTTAAATGGTCGACGAAAGTTTAACATTACAGTAACATTTAAGAGGCTAATAAAAAGATATTAGAAAAGATACCTTGATTGTTACTGACCAAAGAGTGAAAGTACGCGAATATTTAATAAAACACTAGTTACAACGTAGGTACTTACTCAATCTTTAATAATTTTTTTTAAATTTCCGGTCATAATAGTTCAGTTTAATAATATCCACAACTCTTTCTTTACACGTCATACTCGGCAGTAACTTTTCACAAACTCTTTTAAAAACGATAGTTTTTTAAGCTAATGGATTAAAAAGTTTTTATATGAATAGTGTCTGTAATTGCAGAGTACATTACGAGTCTCAAACCACAGAATAATATGAATCCAGCAAAACTCGAAGTGTTTGCGAAAAGGTGGATATTATGGCACAAACCCATTATCACGTGAACCATAACCTTTATTCGCCAAGTGGCCATTGTTTGATACCCGTCTTCTCATAAGATTAATCTTCATTTTTATGATAAGAAATATGATTAAAAATCAAAATTAAAAGTGTTTGTTCTATCAAGATAGGAAAATTCTACATTTATAAAAATCGAGTCAATAGAATAAATGTTGAAACAGATTATTTCATACTATGTTATTATTTCACATTGTGTTACTACGGCTTACTTCAAAGTTATTAAATATTTAATTGATAAAACGAATATAATACATTAATGTTAATCAAATAAAGAATAAAGATCAGGGTGGTTTTCCCATAATTTATACTATAGGGTAAATCAAATTAACGTATCACACATACGCTCATAGCCTGAGGTAGGAAAAGGTGTATATCTATTCCTACGTCCACTACGTTGGAAAAAAAATACAGGATACGTTCGTGCTAATAACTGTACCTAACATAAAAATGCGCAGCTAGTGTGCCACAATCGTACATAATGACCAAAGACTAGGACACAGATTTTTAATTAACATCAAAACTTCGAGTCACGGAAAGACTAAATAAATGCTTCCAATATGTGTCAATTTGTTAACTTTAATAAGCTTACGCGTAACAATTAATTTGTAAAATGGCTCGGCGGAAACTGTTGACGGCAACGGCTACAGAGATTGTTCCCAAGGCGACGGTAATAATAAAGTTCCAAATAAATTAATAGACACCGAGAAACTTTTACAAAGTATCTCTCCTTCTTCTTAACAGTTATACGATTGCCATCGTTAAAGTTTTAATCGGGGTTAAACATTGTCACGACGAAGTGTCGGGAAAAATTGTTAATTAGATATTGGAGTTGTATAGTTATATGTCAAATACAGTTAATTTTTATTCATTTGATTTTATATTTAAGATACCTTTAGTCACATACACACAGACTTACATATCTAGTTTAAGGGTTCATTTCCACCCGAATTCCGGGCTCAATCCCCCTCCCGTGGAACACTAATCATCATCATCATCATCATCATCATCATCATCATCAACAGCCTTTCACGTCCACTGTTGGACATAGGCCTCTCCTATGGCACGCCATTGGGCTCGATCTCCGGCCCTCCTCATCCTCAGTGGAACGCTAAAAAAATACTAACTAATAGTATATTATAAACATAAAACGCCTGTCATAATTTTCAGAGCAATAACATAAAAAAAAATACTTTATGTCCTTTCCCCACATCACATCGATCTCCATACAAAAAGCTATTCAAATCTTTTTAGCGATTTAAGCATGCAAACACAGTAGACAGACAGTTACTTTGGCACAGTACGGATTTATTTTTAAATATAAATGGCATTTTGAAATCATATGTACCTAGTTAAGTTTTACCACAGATTTTGTCCGTCATATAGTCCTAATAATATATGGAAAATATACATGGAAATAGTTAAAATTTAGACTCCTGCGTAAAATATAATAATAAATAAAATTTACGTGTCATATAAGTATATGTTGTGTATGTATATGTTGTGTTAATCTTAAATAATGAGGTGCACCGTGCACGATGCACTGTAACACACTTGCCCTAGTTGATGTATAAATATAACACATGGGGTAATTTGTATATGGAACCAATTAAGTAACATTCAGATGGCGCTGTTGAAAATTGAAATTAGCTTGAGTACCTACTATCATGCCACGATTATTTCAGGTCACACTTGACGACTTCATTATTATCGTTTAACAATACAAAAGAGTTTGTGTTCACCATTAATAAAAATTATCACTGCAAAATCATACTAATATTTAGATAATAATTTTATAGAAGCATATTCATTAAGAGTTTATATAAAACGATGAGAGATAACACTTACAGCGCGTGCACCTTTTTATTGTAATTCGTAGACATCTTCATTATATGCGCAGGTAAGCGAATGCTACTTTTAATTAGTCATTTCAGACTGTAAGTGGTTACAGACGAGGCGAACGACCGAAGAATGAGCCCCTCGACATCGAGCCGTATTTCTCAAAGGTAGTTGAGAATTTCTACACTTACTATTGTCTTAAATTATGCTGTCATTTGGTATAGGTATATAAGTGGTCGGTCCTGGTTCTACTTATAGAAATATACACGTGTTTTTTCACTGCTAACAATATGGTGGTATGCTACGAGATATTATGATAATAAGTAAGGAAGTTAAGGCATGGAACCGTTATAAAGGAATTATTAAGTCGTCACTTTTCATGACTCTATCTTTTACCATTCAGGAATTTGATTAAAGCTAGACCTAATAAATTGCTTACCAATTTCGTTTTGGTATGCCATTAAAAGTGTCTTTCTGTCTGGACGCTCTCAAAATATCCCATGGGTGGAATTACATATCGTCTCAGTTCTACCTCGTTTGCTCAATTATAAGCGTCAGAAGTGAACCTGAAATGAAGTAGGGGGCTTTGTGCCTCCCAAATCAATTACTATTGTGAAATCCCAACGGCGGTGCGCTGGCCGGGGACGATGAATAATTTTGAGCACTTTAGCTCTGGGATTCACGCGCCGCGCTTAATACCTGTGAACACCTATGCGGGAGGTTTTAATTTGCACGCTGCTATAGGTTTTCGATATGGAACTTGTGTGTATCTGTGTATGGTCAAAACTCCTTATGGACTGGCTTATTTCACTTATTTCCAGACTCTGTAGCAAAAGACATCTACTGGCTTTAGAACATCTTTTTTCTCGTGAGTCTTAACTCTTGAAGGATTTCGATCGACAACGAAATTTGGAGATCGTTGGTTCCTAGGATAGAGGCAAGAAAAAGAGAAAAATGAAGGCAGTAAGTCTTTAAGATTAGGATTTAAGAGAACCACTGGGGAGTGCGCTTGGCTTAATTGTTATAATTCGCCAGAGCTCAAAATACAAGAAATATGTACTTTAATTAACAATTACAAGTAGCCGGCAATCATGATGATTAGGCGATAGAAGAGTTTTAGTTGCTAATCACTTGACCGTCTCATCTCAATTACAAATGGTTATCATTAAAATTCAGCAGTCCATGAAATTTCGAGACACCAAAGCTTCCATCTAATTTAGTATGTACAGACAAAATTTAATAGTATACAAAGTAATAATTCATTAGGAACATAAAACACGACAATTTTATTAGTCATTTTTTAAAGATTTTTTAAAATTTACGCGTATTATTATTAATATTTGTGTGCTTTACGAGAAACAATTTCAATGTATTTTAGGATTACGAGAGATTTATCAACGATATTAGTATGTATGTATTTTATTGGAAATTGATAACTTTTATTTACATATTTAGTCAATTTGTTAATCAATTTGTCAATTTGTTTTCTGTGATACAAAGGATTTTGTAACAATTTGTACTAAAACAAATTCGGTCCACACGAGAATATTTTTGCTGGGATTACTTTTTAAAACAATGAATGAGCAAGAACAGAAGAAGTTGACATGACGAGGCTTACTATTATGATGAGATCATGATAATATTTGTAGAAAGTGACAAGTATCTTACATCTCATGTATCAACAGATTGCTAATTCTGTGGAAAAAGACAATCAAACACAATAAGACCTCTTTTTATACACTTAAATCTATGATGTCAAATTCTTTATCCGGAGACATGAGTATTTTTTCCTCGTCTATCCACGCATGAGATGAAGGCCTTACTTAATACCTTAATATTTATTGATTTTTTAAAGGAAAAGAAATCATTTTTTTAGATTCAAAACTTGTTTAGCCAGTTCTAATGATTTTTGAATCGACAAATATACTTATACTATAATCCTTAGTTAATTACGATTAACATAAAACTTTTATAAAATTTTCTCTAAGCGAAAAAGAGGACAACCCCTAGTTTCGTAAAGTGCAATTTTTTTTAAATTCATATTTATGTAAAGACTTCTCCTATGTCTGTTTTCATATAAAGGTGGACTTTACGGCGCTAAGAAATTTTGCGAGAAGAACTATCGGCCATACTGGTTACAAATAAAAAAATAAGTATTAATTATGTGCTATGCGCATGGAAACAAAGATAGATAACTGTAGAAGATAAATGTAGGTAGTATATTCGAGAGAGTTAAACTTGGTTTATCTTAATAGGGCCCCTTATTTTCACAGTTTCACTCCACAAGATAAAAAAGACAATGAAATTTCTAGCAAAGAGGACGACGAAAAAGCCAACTTCAAAATGTTTTTATTTCACTCTCAGGAAAATCTTACCGTTTATTATGATTCTTTGTTTTTATTGCAGAATAAAAATCATTGTCTTTTTATTCTCGGGATTTCATTTTTTCAAAGTGAAGTTTGAATTTTTTGCTTACCATAAGCATTCAATTAATTTTAAACTTAAAATAATTTCGACAAATTGTTACTATCATTCCTATGCAGGATGTATAGCAATAAATTATTTTGGGGTATAGCATTTTTTTGGAAATAAAAAATGTATTTGTTAATAACGCTTATAACCTGCACTGCTGAATTTAATTTAAATAATTTTGGTATGGAGGTAAATGGGATCCCAGGGCGGTTATACACTACATTAAGTCGGACCATAGATTAATTATTATTACTAAGAGATAATTCAAAAGCGATAAACTCAAATCGTTTATATGATGTTGCCTGTGTAATTTTTCCGCCTTATTGGTATACAGCATGCAACCGAGAGGTCCCACTCGGTTTCCGTGTCGGGCAAAATTTAGAGTCCATTTTGCAAAACGATACAAAATAATCTTCGATTATCCACTACAGGGTCGCTGGTTGCCCAGTAAATTTGCACCTTGGGGGATATAGACATAATTTTATTGTGCACATTTTTTTTCTATGGAGTTTATTCCGAAGTCCACGCAGGCGAAATTACGCGCAAAACTAGTAGATAAAAGCAAAACGAAAACTCAACTACATATAAAAATCACCTAAATTTCACATTTTTAATAAAAATATAAAACTGCCATATCGCACAGCCGTCGTGAATGGGGAACAAAGCCGTAGTTTTCGTTTTATGGTCGTTCAAAAATATTTCTGATGATATTGAGCTACGTTACGCATAAAATACAGAAAGAGTGTCGTAGGAAATAATCTGGGGTGTGCGTTCTATTGTGGATAGTGTAACAATGCAGTGATTAATGGTATGGAGGAGCTCAGGAGCCTTCGTGAACAGACACCCAGCCACCTGTCAAATACGTGCTCGCTATTGTCCTCTATATAGTTACCGCAGAGCCTGAAATAATTCATATATTTCACAAACGTGATCGCCCCTAATGTTATTGATGGATGTCTGGAAGAAAACTTTTTTATGTATAAAAGAAACTCCTTTAACCTTCTCTCTTTACCTCAAACCATTCTGTTGTTATCCTTGTTATTTCCAAGTTTATTCTTGGAAATAAGATAATGTTTGAAAGACTTACTATGTCTCATAGTTTTTCTTGGATGGCTTATAATTACCTCGCACCTCTGCTTGGTCACTTATCCGACCGTTATGTTAATCATAATTGTATGATTTGAGAACAATTTGATGACTTTCAAAATTTAATTCATCAATTTAAATTTTATTTCAACTCAATACACCTGAAGGCTTAGACGTCGCTCAACTTCAAGCCCCAGGGATTGTTAACGGCCGTAAGGTTACAAACAATTCTGTTTATTCAAATATTCCTAAACGATACTTGAATACTTAATTTTGTTCTAAAATCTGCCTTATCTGGTATTTTAATTTGGAGTGTATTCATTAGAATATACTAAAATAGTTTCATTTAAATTTATCAAAGTATATAATCTTTATTCCATATAATATGTATTATAATTTCTCGTATATTAAAGCCATGCCTTTCATTCGACAAGCGCAATTTCTATAGGCTCAGTTTTCTGTAAGGATATCTGAATTCAATCGTTTAGAGACTACCATACAAAAGGTGCAAACCTAATTGTGCCTAACATGGATATTCTATGTTGAGAAATTATTAAGGCCATATTCTACAATCTACTTTAATTTGTACCTACTGCATTAGAATGATATAAACATAAACATAGATGTTTAAATAAAATCTTTACCCCCTAGTTAACGATTAAGCAGTGATTTATTACAGTGCGCTGAATTAAAGCTTATGATTAACGTAACTATACCAAAACTATCCTAACTTTGATTTTTTTAATTTGCACTGTAATACTTAATATCGGAACAGTGTGTAAAAAATGGTTAAATAATGAATTATCGTTATATATTTCGTTTGACCGCTGTTTCGCTTGTGTGAATATACGCCACATAGATTTTTTATAGATACAGGATTAAATTTAATCCAAAGATTTATACGTTGAGCCATAATAATCACCTCCGCAATTGTAATATAAATGTTCAACTTCCCAAAACTATACAATAAGTTGGACATCGAAGAACACGTTTCTCCTACATATTTAATAAGGTACTTCAAGTGTCTTTGTTACTAATATGAGCGTACCTTGCTTTTTTATTTTCTTTTTCAGCGTATCAAACGGGATTTGTCAGTATTAATGCTCTTATCGTCCGACCATTGGGTCCATTACAGTGTTTTCGTAATGGAAATCGATACGCGCACAATCTTGCGGAGAGCCTTTATTGTGGGGCCCACTACCGCTCGTAAGACCCGAGTGACTTGCATGGATTTAACGTGGTTTGTAAACCGCACACAACCCTTTATTGATTAATGTCTGAGCTCGTCGACGCTACATTTATTTATCTGGAGCCGGCGCGTTGTGTTTGCATTCGGATACATAAATATAAAGTAACGACCCATTAATGTTCCGCTGTTTCTGATAAAAACTGGAGAAAAAGAAAGAATCTGGCTCAATCACCAACGCCTCAAGTGTTTATGGCAATAAACTCGGTCCATGCTGGGAAAAGTAAACAGGGCTAAGTAAAGAAATCTATTTCGGCATAACCAAGTCGTTATCCTGCGAAACTTTGCTATTATCGGACTGTCATTGTGCCTGTTATACTGATAATAAATATGATTCATGCATGTTCAATATTTACTTTTGTATTAGGAAATATTATATGTGACCTTTACATGTTATCCTAATCACGAGGAAATACGAACAATACTTAACATGTGTAGCAAGATGGGATACATTCATTGGACAAATTCGGGGGAATTAATATGTACGAAGTGACTGCTTGTGTATTCGAACCAGACTGTAAACCTGGTAGCTGTGGGTTTGATTTTTCTTAGAATTTGTTTCACCAAGATTACAACAGTTATCGACCTCATATTATTCCATAGAACTTACAATCGCGATGTCTACCAAGGAAAGAATTTCCACATTACTAAACTTAATGTAATAAAACATCAATAATAAATGTCATAGGAATTATTAAGGCAATTTAGTTATGATTAAATATGGGGTTCAATGTCGGTTTTCCCATTTAATTAATTCTGTTGATTTATCTGTCTAGAAATTTCTATTGCGAGTTGTTTTTTTCATAATAAAACATGTCATTTGTTTGGCTTCCATGAAATTAATATGATTGGGTATTATATATTCAAACTTTATCATAGGATTTTGTAAGTCTTTGATAAACCCCCATCTTTACTCATGTCATGCGTATAATAAGCTATTTCAAGACATCTGAAGCCGAGAAAACGTTTATTGATTTAAACGGAAATATTTTACATATACTTATATACATATATATAGTTCTCTAAGATTCTAACAGCTGTTCACACATTCTATTATCTGACAAAAACAATATAAAAGTTATTTTAAAGAAAAACAATTCTGGTCAACCCATTTTAATATTTTCTTATGACTAGGTATTGAAACAGATGTTGAGAATGTTGTGGATTCAATCATGTAGTAGTTAAATGACAGTTGACCATCGGCTAGTGTCACGCAGAAACAAAATCGCTACCTATATTATCCAGTAGAACTCGACGAACCTAAAGTTTGGCTGACAATCTCACTAAAGTTGACTGTCATTCCTTTTTTTTTTTTTTTAAATACTGGGTGTATTACTTCACAGTCACATACATAGTCCTGACCCCGCACTAAGATACAAGTCTTGTGTCGTGGGTATCAGAAACTACGAGAGATTTTTCGGTCTCACAAACACTCAGACCCGAAACAAATATTTGTGGATCACACAAACATTTGTCTCGGTGCGGGGATCGAACCCGCGGCCGCTCGTTTCGCAAACTGGTGTTTAGCTAACTGCGCCACGGGGCTCATTTAAATTGTAGAAATTAACTTTATGCAGACTGTTCATCCAAAGGGGTACTAAGACGCAAGATGAAGTAGCCAGTATTAGAAGGTAGTGACGGTGGAAAACTTATTGAAGAAATGCTTAGTACTGTATCTTAATGTAGTAATTATATGAAAAGGCTAAAAGCAAATCAGAAGAGATGGCTCATACCTAAAAGTGCCGTGATTAAAATAACGCCCAAGCTTTTAGTCTACAAAAAAGGGCCACATATAGCCAGAATTGAGCCCATGAAAACGAATGTGAATAATCCTAAAAAGAATAAAAGCAACAGCATCTAACCGTACCGAGAATCGCGTCTGGAATTAGGAAATGTAATAAAACCGTACCTTTACTCCAAACGGAATATCTACATTAGTTATATGGAATTAGCATCAAATCTAAACTTATTTACTTGGCACTGGTACGAATTTGGATAAAATGTCACAAGGTGAACACCTGCGTGAATAATGTTGATATTATTAAGCGTATACTTTGTAAGCTTGACTTATATTAGAGTATGGTTCTCGTCCTGCCTTGAAGTAAATCTTAGGAATCAAAATTCGGTATTCCGTTACACTACAGCGTTAAATATTTCTACAGGACCTTGAAAAACAATTGTATCTTCTTTTCGTTTTGAGATACGAAACCAAAAGTATCTTTCTAAAAAAAAAATATCTTGTAAAAATAGTTTCGTACCAATAAACACAATTATGTATATTAATACATGTTAGAACCAATATTTAAGAAACATAATACATAAGGTATAAGATATTGAATATAATAACAAAGTAGAATGGATATTACATTCAAGGTTATGAAATCCGAAGCGAGCTTTCTTACCATGCTTATTTTTCATCTTCTTCAATAACGTCAACTAAATTAGTAAATACTATTATGCTATATACTATAACTATTTATCTTAGTATATTTTTTGTTATGCGTTAAAATTAATTATTTTATTGAAAATGTTTCTGTATTCTCTTGAAGGTCTCGATTTCCTATTAAAGTTGTTGTCTCAATAGATATATCAAATGTATTTCTTAAGTATTTTCTAAATGTCCAGTGGATTTCCAAGAAATGTAGAAATAGCACAATTCTTGCTCGATGAAGCCTTGAGTAAAAATACCTTATGTTTCATATCTAACTTATTTTGGGCTATAGTAATTTCATATCGATTTATAAAGACAAAAGAGCCTTTGTTGAGCCAAAAGAGTTTCATTGTGTTTTAACTTCGATGATTAATTATTAATAAAACTAATTTTTTAAACGAAATAAAGGACATTTTTATTAATTGATGCTTCATACTTAGGTACTTATACACATTTCGATTCTTCCATCAGTTATCGTCCATATAGTTAAAAATATGAGAAAAAATATACTTATTACTTCCAAAATTTTTATTCATTTCATGAAGATAGTGAACAAAAGGAATGCAAGAAATGATATCTGTAACAAGCACGAAATTTCAGAAATGAGCGATTTTTTAAAACAATATGCTGCGATGTTTTCCATAAAATAACACGAGCCTAATTAGCTGAAACCTCGATTATTGGAGATATTTTATGTCACCGTACACCAACTCAGCTCGCAAAGTCAATTCAATGAAATTAGCTTTAGTCCTTCTTCGAACTAACTCTTTGGAGCTATGGGGACCCCTCGATACAGGCTTACCTCCTGAGGGGACCATGTGAGATAGTTATTTGTAAGACAACAATTAATTGCATACGTAATCTTTGTCATACTTTTTACCATTTGTATGTCCTATACGTGTGTATTAAATAAATAAATAAATTTGAATATACACTATGACTTGACACACACTTGGCCAACGCGAATTACTATGTTCTAATCTCTTCTTAATATTAACATAGTATCATATCTTAGGTTTATGAAATGGTATATGGGTCAATCAACTTTTAAATGTACCATCAATGATAGATTTTATTTTAAAATTTTTTTTTTACAAATTTGTATATTTTATACGTATTTGTTGTTGATAATTATTTATATTTGAGGAATTCAAATAGAGCAGAACAATTTATGGTAAATTTTACTCAAAAATTCACGTGACTGTAGTTAAGATAATCCCTTGAACATTTAAAAATTCAGTCAAATTGTTAATTTACTTTTAAATATTAGAATTATATTTGAAAAACCTTACTGTTCTTTTAAAGTAAATATGACGATAGTGTGTCTTTAGGAGATAAGAAAAAAGTGGTTGTCCAGTGGACATATACGTTTGTCCATAGGAAATACTCGGGTGTCCAAAGGGGATTCTATGATGGAAATCGCCTGTATTTATTCTTTTTATGTAATAAAAAAATAACTATTTGAAAATATTATCAGTATTAGAAGAGAAAATATTGAATAATTCAGACAATGATCTTGGATGTCCAAGGGACTGGTGGTGATATTTATTAGTCTTTCCGCTCCCTGGTAATAAATAATAATATTTTGAATTAGGTCTTACGCGCACTAAAAAATATACATTAAATGGAATATATTCCACTTTAATTTACTATCATATATAAAATAATTACGTTTTTGTGCTGGTTGTCCAGTGGACACACAATAAAGCCACGCACTTTTTCAAAATACACTCGGTCGACTGGCGCCGCGGCAAAGATGAAATCAAAATCGCGGCTGGATGAATGTTGTCACGAAATGAATCGACTTGAGCTCCAGGCAGTAGTCACGCCATATATGTTTGGATTTTGGAACTTATTTACCGTTGTCCGGTGGAAGTCAGAATAATAAAATATAATAGGGTACAAAGTAAACATGCAAATCAGTCGTTAAAATTATAAAGCAAACAAAATCTATTTGCTAGCATCATAGTAGACATTGTAATAAATAATTATGTGCAATTGTAATTGATTGCCATATATAAGTTTTTTGGAAAAATCAATGTTTCATTGTACTAACCTACTGGGGGACAAATTTACATAGTACTGACAGGACAGATAAAAGTTGATTGACCCATATACATTTTGTTCTTTATGATGCCACCTTATTCTTAAATAGAAGAATGTGCGATATATTAGCAATTGAGATAGCGATATCGAAAATGTAATATTGTCTTATTTCTTTTAATTTATCTTATTCGCCGATATGAAGAAATAACTATGGTTGTAATCATATTATTCTTGATAAAATTCAGCCAGATTATTTTGTTATAGAAAAGCTCTTATTTATCGTGGAGACATATTAAAGACGTATTGCGTATACCGTATATGCAGTACAATCAAGTACCAAGCCACATGGCCTATTGAGTCAAATTCTTATTGTATTAAAATGTTGACATAAATCCTTCATAATGTTTCAAAATACCTGTAAAGATTTTTCATGTTAATTAATTCAGGTAATTTGTATCAATGTCAATTTCTCACAAATGCGCCTACGTAGAATGCCTTGTTAATAGTATAATAATAAACACACATCTCACTCATTTCTAGAAATGCAATTTTTAACGAGTAATACACTTTTTCCATATAAAAACTCTTTAAGAATATGAAATTCTAGTTATTTTAAGATATTGCAAGGTTTCGCATTTTATAAACAGAAGATACCAGTAGGTTTCTCAAAAAAATATTTTAATGCAACAACCTACTATTGGGTCTCAATTAAATTGCAATAATTATTATATTACCATTTAGAGAGAGAGAAAACCTAACTTATATAAAAGCCCTTAGAATTAGGTCGCTAAGGTATAAATTATAAAAGTGTAGTAACTAAGAAGGTTTTACTGAAACTGGAGCATTACAGGAGGACGGACACGGGTGCCGTGAGATGCTGACTGTGCCGATAATGAGGATGTAAATTGGCGTGTGCGGCGTTCACGGGGTGGCGGCGGTGTGAGCGCGGGTGGCCCGGGCCGCCCAACCTGTGGCGTATCTGTTGCGCCGCCCGCGACCGCCCGCCGACCCGCTCGCGAACCGCGGCCCGCAGCCAGTCTGTCACCGTGCCGCCGTCGACACCGCCGTCGTCGCGCGCTGTCTCACCACTCTCGCGGAAACCCGACTTTTCCGCCCGAAAACACGTGCCGCGCGCCCGTGCAGTGATCCCAAATATCCTATAGCCCCATGCGAAAATTATTGCGTTGAGGTACCCTAGTTGTAAAAAATATATAGGCATACGCCGCGATATATTTAAATACATTGTTGTAAGCGTTTTGAGGACTGCTAATTAAAATCAATATATTACATTGTATGTTTTTCAGCAAGTACATTTAACACAGAATATGTTTTATAAATTTACTTTTCTAAAAATAGGTGTATTGGCATATTTATTCTTTAAAGAATGCTCTTATTTTCGTGAAATAATGAAAGCGATCATTCAAATAACTTTGTGGCAATGTGTATGCAACTAAAAAGCTACGCGTTAAACATCCGGCATTTCTTATAAATTATTTGTTTATAGTTTGATTCCAATGTTTCCAAAAATAAATAGACATTTACCAACTGTCATTCGCTAATTTTATTGAACTATTTGCGCGAATAAAAAAATCGACGTTTTTTTACTTTGTGTGTAAATCACATCACTTTACAACGGTTTATTTATGTTTACACGAACGCTTTATTTTTCCGTGTACCTATTACTAGAAGACTGATTTGTAATGGACGGTGTTCACAACGTATCCCTTTGCCTCGTGTTGTGTATCTGAATCATACATAAAAAATTACGTTACAGTATGAAATATAGAAAAACATTTCTGTTATAAGAGTTCCAAACTTTTTGACGAGTGATTTTTAACGCGCAGTTTTTTATAGAAAATGTTTAAATAATATTTGAAGGTTACAAAACAGAATAAAATATTTCCACGTCCTACTTCTCTGTCAATAAGCAACAGAACATCAATTACATATATTTTTTAATTGTTGATTGAAAAGTAATAAAGGCCAGCATTAGATTATTTTAGATTATTTGAATATTATACATTTGCTTAATGAGAGAAAGATTAATACTTCAAGAAACTCTTCAAAATATGTTATTCAAAAGCGAATGCTAAATAAAAAATACAGTTGTCAAAACAAAAAAGATGCCAAACTTATTTTAGACGTAAGACATTAAATTTTAGCATAAAGATAACATGGAGAAACCGGGTTACCAATAATAGAACATAATTACTGTAGATGAAAAATGGCAAGCATGTATTTAATTAAAGTAAACTTGCCACTAAATATAATGAAAATCTGCCGTTGTTAAGTAAAATATTTATGCATACTATATGTAATGTAGTACTGTACAACTGTATACCATAACTATGTATATTGCTAGTTAATTTCTAAATGTTGTTGCTTAGTTTCGGGTTAAGCCGCAATCATGGCATCGGAGCGAACAATTGTCTCAATCCACAGTCATGAAGGCCCTGAAGTTATCGTAGATATGAAACATTATCTCCATCTGTTATCTAGATCGATACGAACAAATGTACCTACTGAATTAACCCGCGCCGAATAATATTTAATACGCGGATACACATATGTATATGTATATAAACACCTTGGTTTAATCACAGCCAAGTTCATAACGCAAGTGAATAAGTGAAAAAGACCGGAGCATTGAGACTGGAGTGAAATTGAGTGTAGAATAAAGTGCAGAGTGGAGTGTTTTTCGTGTGGAGTTCGTGATCCGATGGCCGGCTCGGGCCGGTCGCGCTAGATCGATCCCGCCACATCGGCGCGGCTACCGTAAGTGCATTCTACCTACATGTGCAATCAACTACACGTTTTGGCTACTATAAACACGGTGAATAATCAACAAATACAGAGCATGTGAGATGCCCGTTCCATCGTACCGTGGATTAGGTTTGAAGATAAAGTCAATTGCAGCAATCACAGATAACGTCATGCAAACAGATGTTTAAAAACACGGATGAATAACACCGTATATAATATGACATTGTGTATTCAGGAGTTATAGTGATGGATGCCAGTCGACAGAGATAAAGAATGCAAATATTGTTTCAAAAAATTCTTCCTACGGAATAAATGTTCAATGTAATTTCCGTGAAAATTTTAATGATAACTTATGTATAACACCTTGTCAAGGTTGAATTTCGTATTGGATTTTAGTACGATTGTCTGTATCATTTCGCAACAAAATGTTCGTGAAGATTTACTTGTATTCTTCATGCATATTGCAAGCAATGAAGAGGCAGTGGTTTTGAATGATTTACAACATATTAACGCTAGTAATTATCCGAGCGTTTGCCAAAAGGTCTTAGAATAATATGCACTTTAACTATTGGCATTTACAGCCGTTATGTCATTATATTATTATGGAACGACATTAAGTGATGACGATTTTATTATTCCAACTATCTGCTTTGAAGCACGGCCCTGGTGAAATGATAAATGTGAAAGTTCAAAACAACGGATAAATGTTAGGTACTATTTCAGCTATTCGAACATGGACGGAATTTAGTAAAGTGGTTATTTATAACCCGAACTAACAAGAGGTTTGCCATGTTCGATCTGCATTTTCATAACGAATGTTTTAAATTACTGGCACATTCTTTACTTCTCTTTGGGGCCAAATCTGTAATTTGAGGACGTAATCGCGAGAAGTTCCTCTTACAAATAGGTACGTACGTCAAATAAAGAATATTCCACAAATATTTTATAGGAAATTTTATACTTTGTAGTTCACGTTTCCAGTTTCAGTTACTGGTAAGTTGAGAATTGAGGTTTTCACAATCCTTAAACAGTTTGTATTTGCTCTACGCGTATTGTTTCAAGAAGTAATCTTAACCAGCATCTCAAAAAGTTATCTTGTACACATTATTAAATTATTTAATTCAATTTTCATTTTTCACTATACTTGGAAGATTTATAACATTAATTAAATTATACTATAGTTTCGCATTTTTATAGAGCTTTCCTTATGAAGTAAAAAACGTATTATGTTATACTAAAATAAAAAAGTAAAGCATCAAAATTTCATTTTAATGCGCGGGTTCTTTATGCATGAATCCGTATTCTTTCGTTCTACCTGAAATTATTTAGGACCTTCTTTGAATTCTCATCTTCAACAACGTATACAAATTAAAACAGCTAATTAAAATTAATAAGCTATTCGTCCATTTTAAAGAAAAGCATATAAATTTGTCAAAATATTTTTTTTTATATAAATTTACATTATGGGTACCGATGGGGCATACTTTCGTCCTGACGAAATTTCATTAATTTATTTATTGTATTAGATCGCCTTTAATTTATATCTTGAATATCACTATTCTTTATCCTGCCTTATAGTTTTTCATCACATGATTCTTTGAAATCATATTCGATGAAATCATAATGAAAGCGATCAATCAGGTAACTTTTTATAATATCTGGTGATTGTTCTGACGTACTTAGGTACCGTATATTTTGCCACCAAACAATAGAATAGGTAACAGGACTTCTTGTTGTATCACTTACTGGGCGTAACTCTTGTTAGATAAGCTATTTTTTGTTATAAATTTTATTTGTAATTAAAGTCAATAAATCCTAAAGTAATGAACGATTTAAGTATCGTGTTCATTCTTGAAATTATACTCAGTCTATCGTCGTCCACTGCTGGACGTAGGCTTCCCCAAGAAAACGCCATTCCGGTCTTGAGCAGCCCTCATCGATCCGTTTCCCACCGCTTGAATTATATTCTAGAAATTACAAGTAATAATTTATATACTTAGCAGACAGAATATGATACCGCAGTCTTGTTATTAGTTTTAAACGCACATTATTCGTTTAAGTATCGTTTCATGTGTCTACATTATGATTTAATTATAGTTACGAAATGAAATTACTAGCACAAATTGTGGCTGGAAATGCGAATTTTTGTACTTATCAAAAACACAGGCCTATTTATGGTACGCGCTAATAACTAAATTGAAAAGTGTATGTAAAGATCTTTTGAAGATTCAAGGCATTCTTGATTCAAGCACCTGAGAATAGTTACACAACTACAGTCAATAGGCTAGGTAAACTGGATGTTTGCCAAAGAGGTTTTCTTACGTTTCTTCTTAATCAAAAACGAATTACTATAAATTAAGTCGGCGTATTTGTTTATAACAACAAAGCTATGGTTGCCGACGCGAAAATACTTTCACCAAAATACCGACAATCATAAACCAGCGTGGCCATGGGTTTGTAATATTTATTTACACTACACTACACGTTCACTGAAAATATTTACAATCCGTACGGACCTACGTGAAATAAATCATGTTTTGGACCTGCGTTTACGAAAACAACAGACGGTTTCATTGTGCGCTCACGACTATTCTTTGGGCGTTGAACTTCATAGTTAAGGCGCATTATATTATATAACGTGCTTTATGTATTGGTATTCGCTTTGAAGTGTGTCAGTTTACATATGAAATTATATTTATAGTTTATAACATTTTTTTAGCTTTTATCTTAACACGCTTTTATCCTACGCGAGTGGGAGGTTGATAAGTTGTATCGGGAACCAGAAGAGGCCTGTTATAAATACGTATATTTTAAATATGTTTAATAAAAGGAAAATAGGAATTGCAAAAGTAAAATCCGTTGTTATAGAAAATTTCTTAGACGTTATAGAAAACATTCATTTGTGTTTTCCACTTACTACCACATTTCTGATATCAGTCTAAAGACGTACATACCTATATACAAATGTAAATACGTATAAGTTAAGTTTTACAATCTATAAAAGCTCTTCTTAAAAGTTATGACTCACCGAAATCAAAAGATCGGTCGCCACCCCAAGACAAACGCCCGGGTACTCTAACAATTCTCATTTTTACGGAAACATGAATTTAATTCACTCCCTTCTTTTGAGAAATAAAATTAATGTAAAAATCTTTAAAGAAGAAAGGTTTAAATTAAATACGAAAGCAAGCAAAAGGGTTCGGTGCAATATATTTTCTAAAGCGGTTCTTAACGATCTGAACTAACACTTACAGTTAACTTTTATAATACCGCTTCAGAAATATCTTTACAAATATTTTCACTCGATACCCCGCTCGAATTAAATATTTTGCTACGAATGACTCTCCGTGCCAAGATAAAACAATCTCTCTGCAAAATTTCATTTAGTTGATGGATCGTTTGTGTATTAAAAACAACCGTGCCGAAATATATCAGCGGTCATCGAAAATTACTGCTGGAGGCGCTGAACGCTTTCATAATAAGGAACCAGGAAAATTAATTTATAAAACTTACTCGCGAGACCTATTTTTTAATATACGTTATGATTTTTTAATTTAACCTTCATGGCGCAGTTTGTTATACACCGACTTGTGAGCTGAGAGGCCGCGAGCTCAATTCCCGTACCGTGATAAATGTCTGTGTGTTTTACAAATAATTATATGTTTTAAATTAGTGAATAATATGTTTGCCTGCTCATATTTTCTTGCTGATCTGGATATTTTTTGACACTGGCATCTTATTGTTTTTACTTTATTTACTCGACTGAATCTGTATTAAAATTCATCTATTTTTTTTTAAATGTATGCTATGCATAAATTAAATTACAGTACCTATGGAGTTCATTTCATGCGTCCACACTTCATGCAAATTGAAGTGGAAAAATTCATACATTCATACGACGGCTCATACATTTGAAAAATTCAGCTGATCACGCTTCGCTGCGGGTTTAATCTTCTTTTGTTTGATGAAAGCAATTCGCACAATCCGTATATAGGCGTCCGAATGCACTCGTCCGTTATGAGGCCTTTTAATAATTTATGAGAAGAGAACGCTCAGTACCGATTAAAGACATTAGCAGAGATTTCGAATATCTCATACCGAATGGATTAAATCAGTAGCCCGTTTATCTTTACATTTTTTTTCTGTGTAATAAATTATGTTCGAGTTAAGTGTGTCTCATTCTTTGTATTTTTATCATCATCATCACCATCAGCCGAAAGACGTCCACTACTGGATATAGGCCTAGTCCCTTTGTAATTAACTGCTATCTATTTCAGAAAATGAATTTAAGCTCATCCTACCTTTTATGATCTAAACCTTTGTTTCATCGACCATATTCAAGATACCATTCTGTTAAAGGTCTACTCTACTTCTCAACAATTTCAGAAAATGACGGACGGATTAAAACAATTTTTGTTAAAGTCATTGATTAATAGCATGCTATGATTTATATAAATCACAAAATAATATAAAAACATATTGAACAAAGCAACAAAAGGAAAGCGAGTTTTCTTGTTCTACTAAGATGGTGCGTCAATTTATTATTTGTTAAAAAAATATGTTTTCTGACATGTTTTTGCATAATTTCACGACGATCGATTGAAAACGTAGGTGTTGTAACAATTTTAAATCATACATATCAGTATTTTTCAATGAATGACTTTGTATTATGTATTATGATATAATATCTAAGAAATATGAAATATGTGGCGATTAATTGATTAAATTATTTTAATTAACCGTGACAACAGTATTTGTGATAGTAAATAATCCAATACCTAAGTCGTACAAAACTATAATGTTACGTGATAACAATGAATATTAAAAGCGGTTTAGTTTATCCTTCAATATAAAAAGAAGCTAAAATCAAAAATAATAGATATTCTTATCTAGGTCCTTATGTCCATCAATGAAATTCTTCATTTATCGTTTCTTTAAAATATGCTTAGGGGTTTAGAGGTAAGAGAAAGTCATTATCTACCACACAGTGTTACAAAGGAATGGATAAATTTGATAATAATTAATAATTTAATTTTGGATTGTTTTTTTTTTCAAAAATTAATTAAAACTTTTTATACATGTACATTGTACATGTTTTAAACAGTTCAGTGGGTCTGTCAAACCGCATTTTTCATTTTCATTTGGTGGAATCAGATTTGGCCCGTATTTAATTTGCACCCCGCCTGACAATACGTTCGCTCCCCGCCACATAACAGCACGGAAATGGCATTGACGAAGTGTGAGTGCATTGTTGTATCGTTGCTTACGTTTTCTGTTACATTGTGAATGTTTATTACATGTCATATCCACGGTATATATCATTTGTTACGCAATTGTTGTGAGCTACGCCTCATCGGTCTATTAAGGCAAAACTTGGCTGACAATCGTTTTAGTACAAAACTCTATGCGACCGTCTTGATTTCAACACTTTTAATAGAGTAATGACAAAGGGACGTCACTGCCATAGTTGTTAATCTACATCGTAATTGCTGTTTAAAATACCTCTGCTATACCAAATATATACGTAAACTTGTGCTGTCGACCACACTGTGAGCATATCACCTATCTTCTCAGTTTTGTTTGATTGGTATTCAGACATTACACGGAGAAAAGATACTATCTAAGCAGAAATAAATGTTTTCGTTAAGCATTAATAAAAAATAAAGCCAAGTTATAAAACAATATATTTACTGACTATAAATCATACAGTGGACATGGATAGAATAAAATGACTACTATGTTAGACATTAATATAAAAGCACGCCTTACTGTACACCTCCATACACCATATATCTCTCAGCACACATTGCGAATTTTAGCAGCACATTCCAAGTCCCATTACTCGTAACTCCCAATGTTTAGACTATTCGTATTACAGCCTGCACTAAAGTAAGTTTTTTATGGGTGAAAAGCCGGCGGATGACCTGTCTGACAGTAAGCGGTTTATCGTCTTGTGTGGACGCGCTGTGTACATTCGGCAATGCACATGTTCTGAACACCATTGTGCTAGGGAAAGACATCAACTGGAAATTTACAATGGGTATTGTAGTCTATCTTGCTTGGGTGAGCGCATTTTCGTGATTCCACAGAGATAGAATGCTCGATTCAATGTGTCAGTATGCATCGGTTTATATGTATCGATGTGACACACGATTTGTCCTCCTAATCTAACCTCATTTTTCATGCGAATACATATGATAGAAAATCGTTAGATGAAATAGTAAATTATTGAAATGACTGCACCGATAGGTATGGATGAAGTAACTGAAAATATTGTGATTCTGCTTAAGTAATTTATTTTATTCTAACCGACTGTAGAACCTGAACAGGAATGTTAGTATTATAAAAAATACGAGAGATTTTGTAATTTCGTGTATATCTGGGTATTTTTAAATCATGCTGAATGGTTATTACAGAAACAATGTGCTTGTCTTGAGAACGAGGGGAAACCATGTTTCGTCGAAATTATTGCCCTTGCAAGACGCGGATAACGCGTTAAGCCGACCCTATTGTTGCCATCTGGCACTGCCAGCAGTCATTAAGCCATTTTTTATAGCATAAGAACGACAAACGAGCAAATAGCCTCTTATTTATATGGTCACCGCTTCCCGTAACACTTCTAATAGTTGGAGACCATAGATTTCACTAAAGGCTTTATATTTTTGACATGAGACCTAAGGCTAGGTCCGTACAGATTGAATAAATTTAGCAAAATTTTTTATCTACATATTTGAGTGATTCTACAAAGATATTTTTTAAGAATATAAAGTTTACCTCTGTGCAAGCCAGCATAAAAACATAACAAATTTAAACTCAAATTTATATTGTAATTTTGCCCCGTTTTATCCCATAAGAATTGAATATATGGCATATTTAGACTGCATCTGCAATCCTAATATATTGCAAAACGTCTTCAAACCCCAATGGAATATCTTAGTATTCTAAAATGATAGGGATTTGATTCAAATAGCACTCGCGCCACACCCACACACCTCTTCAAAACACTGCGTTCTAATGAAACCAACATCCAGTTTATACTAGATGTGAAGCTTTTCTTCAGTTTATTTGAGGAGCTAATGCATATTTAGAACCGATGATCGCTGGAGCAAAAAGATTATCACGTGAAGGCCACTTCTGAATCTGATGGTATCTGTGATATAAAGTCACATAAATTTCGTTAGGCCGGCCACGTAATAAGAGTGAGAGATGTTCGAGCTGCCAAAAGCTTAGGAATTACAAATGAATATTGGCCCCTAAAGCGGAGTACTGTTTTAAGTAGTAATAACTGTCCTATGAAAAAATCAAGTCAATGTCAATGACCAGAAATAACAACGGATAAGTTAAAATGGGCACCGGAAAATATGAAATTTAAAATATCCATAAAATTCAAACTCTTATTTATCTGTCACAACATGTGGGTCATTAACCATGACAATCGCACTTTTTGAAAGTTAAACAGAATAGAATAAATGAATAAAACATTTTGAACTGAGGTATTTCATCCAAACATTATGAGTTTTTCAAACCTTCTTATGTCCATTATTTCTTATCTCCCCTTCGCACATTTTAGCTGGTTTAGAATTTTGCGATAAAGAAATTCATTTACATAGCAAGGTTACACTGTGTGCTACTTTGAATAGACGCGAAACAATAACGATGTGCCTACCAAACTGACAGACCGTTTATCTTCGGTCAAAGCTCTAAGTATAGAGCAATGTTCGCCACTTTTTATTGAATTTTTATACCTAGCGTTAGAATTTTTTATTTTATTTAGTTAGTGTGAAAAAGAAAAGAAGACTTACGCTAGTGGTATAAATTTTTGTTACATAAGTCGTCTGTGAATGATATTTTAGGTTGAAAACGTTGCAATATTTCTTAAATCTGAGCTCTACTATTAACAAAGCTGTCATATTCTACTTAAGTTTACGGGAAATTCTGCCTTATAATTATAAGGGCAACAACAAAACTCAATATTAAGGTATTTTACACGCGCTTTCATTCAATAATCTAATCTTGACTGTATGATGACTCTATATTTCTAATTTCTATGAAAGTTGTATCTTCCAAGATACAATTTTTAAAAAAATACAAATTTCCAACAATAGTGTTTTAATGTTGAAAGTCGCAATTGTGTTTTTAACATTTCAGCAAAACATTCTGCTATAGCTTAACTGTGTTTTGTTTTGTAGTATTGTCTATGACGATTCGCGAACTAGTAATTATCGTATAAACACCAACACGCATTGTTTTGTAACCAACGATTAAGAGGAGCCAAGTTCCATTTCATCTTTAAAATTCTAATTAACACTAACATTGAAAATGTATCCAATAAATTATATAAGATCAAACATAATACTTGACAAAATGTGGGTGTGAAATATCTTTCAGCCCACACCTTTAGGATATCATCGTGGGAGTAAATACATTCTTAGGTTAAGATTTTATGGGAAATAGATTGATATCAGGTCATGTAAGTTGAATAGGTGAAATGTTATTTTTCATCCTCAAAAAACGATTGTGAGGGATGTATTTCCGTAACTGTAATATTAAAATTCTAATAAAGCTCGAAATTTAAAAGACCTAAATTACTTACCATCTCTAAAAAAATACCACAGGCAGACCGCTTCTAAGTCAAATTAAGTGATTCGTAATATGTATTTGTTTACGTCATTGATAGTAAAATAATATAAAATGCATGAAATAATCAAGAAACATAATTTTACGATACTTTTTATTTTTTTATACTAAGAATCGTCTAAAACCAACCGCTACCTAAAAATAAAGCGCCTAATAGAGATCGTAAATAACTTGACGAGGCATATTTTTTTTGGCTTATCTGCCTACCACACAAAGTGTAGATTTACATGCGGCCGTCGGAACCACGAAGGGAATATAGCTCGCAGATTGATCGCCGCTATATGTTACTCGTGACATCCTCAAACACAGTTGAGAAGGCTCAGGTAACATATTCTATGGTAGAATTATTCGTTTTTTATATCGGTATCGGCTAATCACAACATCTACCTAAATTCGCACATGCCTTTTTACATGTACCATCAGGTAGGCGTATTACTTTGATTCTATCATGCGATTCTATCCAACTATTTGCTGGTAGACCAATTAAAATCTGATACACAGATGATCGCCTAAAAAAATGTATTTTATATTTTCACTAATTTTAAAACTTCGAAAACAGCTTGAACAATTGGACAAATTGAATATTAATGAACTACGTATACTTATGGATCAAGTTTTATGTTCTCTAAGTTCATATTCATTCCGTTTGCATATCGTTCATCAGGTTTCGTTTGTGGGGTGCGCTCTCGCAGAAGTTACTGACGTAATAAAATCAACCAAGTATACGTGACTGAAGCGCATAATGATGTGAAGGTGATATATTGTGTACTACATATCATAACAGAAAATATGTATACCAAATACATTGCTACTCTTAAAAACGGCTTGGAATGAAATTTGGCACACATTTTTTATCTAGATTCTTAGGACAATTTTTTGTATGTCGGGAAGGTTTTGAGTTCTCGTGGAAATCAAAAAGAACTGCAAAATAAATAAAAATGTGCAGAAATTTAAGCTTTATACATAATATGTATTAGGTCGGCAACTAAGTGAGTGCGGATTTCACTCATAGATGGCTTCAGTTAAAATTTTAGGTTTGCTGGCGTAGTCCAAGTGTAAAACACATTTTCTATTTGATAGTTGGTAATTCAGCTATCAATCAGTAAAAAAAGTTTTTTGATCGGTTGCGTAGTTTTCGTTTGGTGTTCGTTGAAAAATGGATAATCAAAAGGGAAATTATCGTCATATTTTGCTTTTCAATTTCGCAAAGGGAAAAGGCATCGCAAGCTCACAAACAGTTATGTGCTATTTATGGTGACGAAGTCCTAAAAGAACGGCAGTGTCAAAATTGGTTGGACAAATTTCGTTCTGGTGGTTTTCACTCAAACACGAAAAACGCTCTGGTCGTCCAATTGAAGTTAATGACAACTTTATGAAAGCAATAATCGATTCGGATCGTCACAGTATAACTCGTGATATTGTAGAAAAGCTTCATGTATCACATACATGCATTGATAACCACTTAAAACAACTTGGCTATGTTCAAAAACTTAAAAATCCGAGATTACTTAGTTGCCAACCCAGGTTCGTCGCCATAAACAGCAAATAACTGTTTGTGAGCTTGCGATGCGTTTTCCCTTTTCGTAAAAAAAAAGTAAAATATGACGATTATGTTCCTTTTAATTTTCCATTTTTCAACGAACACCAAACGGAAACTACGCAACCGATCAAAAAACTTTTTTTACTGATTGATAGCAGAATTGCCAACTATCAAATAACAAAATGTGTTTTACACTTGGACTACGCCAGCAAACCTAAAAATTTAACTGAAGCCATCTATGAGTAAAATCCGCAATTACTTAGTTGCCAAACCAATACATTCGCTTTGGTGACTGTTAGTAATTGTGGGCGATTTCTCAGTTGCATAAAAACAATTTTACACGGTATTGTATAGCCCGTAATTACCCTCCTGTAAACGGCGGCTTCCGACCGTTCCCGGTGGAAGTCATTAGGGGAGGCCTATGTCCAGCAGTGGACGAGTATTGGCTGTTGATGATGATGATAATGATGAAACAACATTAACGAATGATAGAGCAATTACTTTGAAATTAAATACAAAACTCATTTTAGAAACAAAAAAACTTAAATTTAATTTGCGAAACTTTCGCAGAATTGGGAATACACATCTGTCCCCGAGTACCTTTATTGTCGGACAATAATGAGCCTTTCTTAAACGCCTTTATATTCAAAGTTGAGGAAAATCCCAGAATTGTCTTTGAACTTGCAAGTCTCTGGAGCGGGATCGTACTTCTCCCAGGTAATTATGTAGCTCAAGAGCATGTTTCCTTTATCGAAACGGTAGAACATAAACAAGAATTTATTAATATCCCCCGAGTAATATAAGCTCGGTAGTCAAGAATTCTCATCCTGATACGATTATATTTCAAAATACACGATATTAAATCGCATGAATTGTAAACCCTGAACCGCTTAGCATAATACCGCCGAAAATGTTTTCATAACTTGCTGTCTTGTGCTACATTTGAATTCTAAAAATAATATTTTAATCGTATTGCCGTGTATTTGTTAGTACGTAATACATTTATAACTTTGGGCACTTCTTTTGAAATGTATGCTTGTAAATTTATATGTTTTTACGGCACATATTACCTTTCAGTATTAAAAATGATAACGACAATATTGAATATTTATTATTCAGTACCTCAAAGCCTAATGTATCGCTACTGTGGAGAATACTAGAAGTATTTCGTTCGCCATAACCTCACCAGAACCTTTACAACAGTTTCGACCCACGACTAAATTTGCTCTCATGGCGAAAGATATTTCGCTCGGAACATACAAAACAAATGTTATGGAAAGATATTATCGGCTTCAGAGCTCCGCGTATAATATACGTACTTAGATAACGGCTGGTTTTATAGAAAGGGTAAAAGCAATAAATATTGTGAAATAGGTCATCGAAAATAGCAACTCATTATATACTGACTTACATAAGCTTAGTTCATTTCCAGGGATCGGATATTCGTATTGAAAGCACTAGTTATATTAAATGTAAAGCCCATCGAAGTAGCCCACGCAAATTTGTCACGTTCCATCATAAGCCAATGCGCGTCGAGTTCAGTACTGGCTTACATAATAATTTCAACTAACGGTTAATTTACCGCCATAGTAAATTAAGTATCGTTTATGAGTACCTACTGTCACTCCAGTCTGACTCTATGTTTCATGGTTAATAAGAAATATCCTATGAATATCGTATATGCTTGTGTCCCGACAGATTTTCCTTTAGGTATTATGAATTTGCGTTCTATTAAATAAAAAAATGTGCCGTGCGATCTAAGGATTTTAATTCCAGATCGCATCAAAAAATGTTCATCAAGAAATTCTCAGCAGAAGCACAGAGCCTAGAAATGGACCTGAGCAGGCAAATAAACCTAAACGGCAATAGGCAACACATACTTTGGCGATAGTGTGATAGTGATAGCAATAGGCGAAAAGTGCGTGCAAAAATGCACCTCTGCGTAGGCTGAGTAGACCTTCGGGAAGTACAGGCGAGAGATTGTGTATTTATGAATTATAACACATGGATTATTTGTAAAAGAAAAAATCCGGCTTTGAACCTTCATCATCATCAACCCATATACGCCCACTGCTGAGCACGGATCTCCTCTACCATTGAGAGGGTTTAGGCCATAGTCCACCACGCTGGCTTAGTGCGGGTTGGCGGACAACCGCCGCGGCTTTGAACCTTCATTAATGTTAATTGGGTATAAATCTTGATTTACCAGTAAAACAACCATTTACCACTGCAACGACTGTTGATATATAAAGCAAATACTAGTTAAAACCGAACGTTACTATGACTGAGCGTTCTATATCGGCATGGGTATACAAGGTCAATTGTAGAACATTGCGACAAGACCGGAATATTGAAAGCGGTAATGCGAAAGCCTTGTTTCAGTAAGTGTAATATTGTGGCTGTAAGTCTTGACCGCCAATGAACTACACTAGAAACCTATTATAAGAATAAGAAACGAAGTTTATTGCCCGTAGTTATTAGCCGTGTTCTCGAAAAGTGTAATTACTCTTCGCATTTGCGCTTTACGTTCCGGTGATGGGTTAGTAATACATTTTGGTAAAATTATGTACCAGTAAACATGTTTATTAGTTATTAAGGTATATGGTTTGGAAAAATAATTGCTAGCTCTGAGTCAAACCGGCTAACTATACTTTTCAAGGTCAGATCGTGATTTTATTCTCTTTTAACATGTAACCTTTAAAATAAGCTGTAGTTTCTTTCTCTCTTCTTTGTCTAGCATTAACTTCAAAGCAATATCTTACAAAAAACCTGTGCTTAAGGCGGCTCTGCCTAGAATTTGTAAGGTTTAAAAATTTGATGTTATTATACTATTAAAAAATGAAACCATGGAAGTCACCTATATAAGTGTGGGCTTTATTTCACTGAGTATTTGATGCACCGTTAACAAAAAAGAACTCAATAAGGCTTTATACTCATATCGCAGACGCTCCCAAAAATGTTTCATAGGCACAAATGTGGCCCAGAAACCGAGCCAACGTAGATGTTACAAATCCGGAGATGCAAAAAGCGGTGTAGAGCTTTTGTGTTAAGAGCTCCCTGGCTTACTATCTTCACGCTTATCTTTCTCTATTAGACAAATCGTTTTGGACTCGCACGACGAAGGGACGTAGCCAAAACCGAATGTAGGCACGAAGATATCGAAATAGAACGCCAAATGGCGAGAGACTCCTATTTCAGTACTTGAGATTCTCATGATGGACGACTAATGTTTTCTTACTTAATTTTTAAACTAGATAGCATCACCGAAACAACCTACCTATCGCCTACCCGGGACTCCCGCGGATGACCCATAAAGAGCTTCCAAAAATAGGTCAGCAACAAGGGGAAAGAGAAGGTATTCATATTGCAAAGGTAGTAAACTAACCACGTATTATGTAGTCGGTCATAAAATTCGCTTTGCCTGAGATTTTCAAATCCTTAGAGAGAAGAATTACTATCTATCGGATTTGTACCCGTAATGACAATGGACCCGTATCTGGAGACATCTTAAAACGAAATGCGGGTACAACAGGTATCGGTGCTCCTTTCAAGGTTATCTCGATCTTTGTATAGTATGTATGGCAAAAAGCGAAATTTTCTTACATATACAGGTGTAAACAAACCTCGATTATTATACTCATATTATACCCGAAAATTAAGACTTTTGTAAATGGTGAAAATAGGGAAAACTAAGGAGAAGCAGACCATGATCGAAAACTAAGAAAGATAAAATGATTTTTTAGCCTCAGTGTTTTTGTAGTCACAGTAATATTAGTCCTATTACCTGTCTAAGTTTTCGATCATGGTCTATGTGCATCGTGCTATTCGTATGCTGCCTTCACCCCAGACAGGAATATTAAATTTTTACTCTCTATACGAGCCGTAAACACAGTAGGTGCTAAGTTATCACATTCTTTATCGGTGAAGAATAAAACAATAAAACTGCATGCCTTTCAGTATTCCAAATGGGAATGCATAAAAATCTAAATGTTTTTCACTCCACTGAAAAAAAGTATTAAGGTAAATAAGAGAGGACAAAACAAATACTTTTAACTACTACAGATTTACTAAGATACTTGTTACGATAGCCTGTTATAAATTCTCTAAAATCTTCTTGTCTAAGATCCCGCTATACATCGACCTTCACCGAGCTGCTTACTTGATGAAACTCATTTTATATTAAATTTAATATGTCAACAAATATATTGCATGTGAGTTGTCTTACAAATTTCAGTCCAGGATAATTAATCAAAATTTTAATTAAGAAAAAAAACATGTCAACAGATTGTTTATTACATAAATTTCATAACAATCGAGAGTATGAAGCCCACATAATTTTCATTTTGTACCTGGCTACCCGAGAGTTGTGACTGGAAAAGAACACACAACCTATCGTTTGCATATTTGTGGGCTTCACCTTCGATTAGTATAAAATTTATCTAATATAATTAATCAAACCGTTAAAATATTTATTTTTTTTTTAAATTAATTAATCATATTCTGGACTAAAATTTTTAAGACAACCCATATGTAATATATTTGTTGGCATATAAAATTTAATATAAAATTAGCTTCATCAAATAAACAGCTCGGTGAAGGTCGATGTATGGCGGGATCTTATACTATTTTACTATCGGATTCATACATACTATTTTATAATAAAATTATTCGCTTTCTCGGAAGCTGTTCGATATTGACGAACGTATTTTCCTTGCGAATAGGTCCCCAAGGAGGTATCCGTTTTTACGGCAACGACGGTACCTTTATGCGTAAATCCATCACATAAACTACGTTAGACGAATCGTCGGCATAGATCGATTGCGAATTATTGCAAAACTTGACCATAATCTTTTACGTTGGAGAAATTTTATTTCAATTTCCTGGTAGCTGGAATTCTATCCTGGAAATGTCTTCGGTAAATGTCTATAAGCTTGAACTCAAAACAGATAAGGAAATATAGGCTCAAGAACTTCTAGTGATGAGAATACAAACGTGGCACACTTAATCACATACATTTATTACTTTTATAGATGACAGTCGAGTAGGATTTTATAGGCTGTAAAATCGAGATAAAACTCAAGACATTTTTTTTTATATCTTATTGTAAACACGTAGAGCAATATCACAAAATCGGGCGATATCCGCAATCTTAAGGCATTCCAAAGAATATGTTCTCCTACACGTGTAGGCGCGGTGCACGGATGTGGATTCCGTGTGGAAAGCCTCGATCCTATATTGATTACGGAAGGACACGATTGATATCTAAAAATAGCATTTTTATCTTTTCGTTCTTCTCCTTCTATAAGAAAAACAATAACATGTCTGGTATATGATAACGCCTTTGCTAGCACCGCTGTAAAAATGTGTGCCGTCACATCGAATGTTTGTTAATTTGTACATACTTCTTAATGATAATAGGCCCATTCCCCTTATATGTGGGACTTTAAACCTTTCATTTTAATATACAAGTATACCACTATATTTCGCTTTGGGAATAAAAGAGAAATTTCTCAAAAATTAATTGTCATTAATCCTCTTCTAACTTTCTCTTAAAGTACATGTGTATGTAGGTACTAGGTACGTAATCACTGGGCAAAGTCGAAGTCTTTCGATTGTATGTGATCAATACCAGAGGAGTATTAACCATCTTCCAGAAGTATATTTAAAAATACAATCTTAAAAACCGATTCCAGAAATCGATGATTAATCATTAACTCCGATTTAGATTATGAACGCACGCTCATTTTTATGCCATTTTTATTGCCTTCCAAAAAGTAAGCCAATTGATGGCGGCTTGTTCAAGGTAAATGCATTGTTCTAGGGTTTGGCTATTTTCCAATACACGCAAATGTTCTTATTGATTGAATACTCTATGGATATTAAGTATTTTCAATGCGCTCACACAATGCAAAACAAACAGCATATAAAATCGATGCAGATATACACAAGCTAGTTTATAAACATTATATGAATTAAGTATTCATTAATACGGTTTTATTAAAAGAATACAGTCAAAGATAATTGACGTGCTGATAAACAAATTGAACGACCATCTGTGGATGAAATCGAAAATAGAAACATTTGGAAAGCAAATCAAAAATAGATTTTTTTATTTGTTAATTGACATTGAGCTTTCATTGGCATTTGAATTATTGCGCGAACCAGCGCGGCGTCCGGATGTTAACCCAGTGGATAAACATACGCCGTCATCATTGATTCCGATGGTCGTTAAATATATCATTTCATTGATTAGTTATCGCGAAAAAGCTGTTAACACATCGCTATTATAAATAGGGTTTCATCTAAAAGCGAGTTGATTTTAAAGTGAATGTTTATTTTACAATAAAACTGAGTTTGCTCTAGCCCACACTTCAAAGAGTTCACTTAGCAAATGTAACCGAGTTGGATATTAGATCGCGCTCGCAGCTTTGTGGCTCGGAAGGAAAACTCGACTCGTGCATCCAATTTTCCTCACGATATTTTATCTTTCAATTACTGATAATGACGCCGATTGTTATTATTATAATACGAGCGGTGCGTTTTTATGGCGTCACGAAGTTTCGAGTTCAGCCCAGATACGTGCAACTTACGCTTTGGATATTGCATTGTACGTGTCTGGAACTGCGCCAAAAATGAGACCACAACTTGTTGCTAATAGTTTATCCGTATCTATCATCGTTATTAATTTTATTAGTTTATTCACCTGTATCTATTTATACTTTCAAAAGACATTCCGTTTCACGCATTAGCATTTTTTGGCGAAAAACACGATCGCCGATACACAAAATTCGGTGTGTTTAGAAAATGGACTGAATGATTTCCGATCGCAATAAATGTGTTCTTGCAAAATGTAGGTAAACCATTACATGTCTACTGCGTTTGCTTTTAAACAGATGTAACTCGTTCCAGATTCTTTAAAAATAGGTAATATTCGGCGGAGTTGATAATTACAAGGCATAAATATATCAGTTACATGCACGCTACCATTTCTCGCCAAGTTAAAATCAACAACTACTGACATAAATTGGAAGTAGTGAAAAACAGAGATGCCTAACACACGCGAAACAACGACAAAAACTTTTCTATCGATTTTTCTTTTACTAGAATCACTCAGCGTAAGATAATCCCCTTGAGAAGAAACTCCTCCTTTGAAACCATTATCTACTTAGGTAAGGAGGGAATGTATAATAAATAAAGGATGACAACATTTAAGTGCAATGTACGAAAGGAGGCAGAGTACAAGAAGGGTAAGATGCGTAGCATTAGGTATATAAAATCAAGCTTTGGACGATGATGAAATGAAAATAATAATTAAATAATTAAAATAAGAATAATTGTTATTATAATTTAATAACAATTATTCTGCGGAAAGTATATAGTTAGAAATGAATAATTAAAGTCTACATAATTGCTGCTGAGAATTTCTCAAGTACAACAAAAATAATTACATTTAGCTGACCAACAAGATCATTGAGGCAGTCATATTAAGTCAACAGTTTTGTTACCTGTTAGAATTATTTTATTCATGTATTCGTGTTGAATGCACGAAAAATAAATAACAGTTCTTAAATTCGTTTATAGTGCATGTGTGTGTGAGTGTGATTAAACTATGTTTTATACATATGTATGATACACAAAATATGAAAGTATAAATCTCTTTTTTATAACGATGGATAAAAGTGGCAAATCTCGTATTTGAAAACAAAAAACGTTAACACTAAGATGATGTTCCGCAGAAGGTACGATATGAAAGTTTCGTGATTTATCTCTAGTAAACATTGAGAATGAGATATTCGTTTCAATAAATTCCTTTCAACGGCGCACGTGTAAACACTTCGTGAAATATAACTTTTATGAAATGAAAGGTTGACAACACCGTGCATTACTGTGTCGCGTGCTATTATCTGTTACATCGGCTCGTGAAATTTTTACTGGCCGAGAGTAGATGTCCCCAGTGATGTAGGCCACACGGTAAATTTAGCTTGATTACCACCTAAATAAAAAGTGATACTCTACCCTTCCTCAACGGACGGTTAATGGGCTGCAATAAAATTTCCTACTCAAAATAGGCTCGTCCGTCTCCCTTTAATCAATACAACAGTTAATTTGACCAGAATTTCAGACACGGGCAAAATTTAAACGAGATCGTTTGTCAAAGAGCAGTATTAACATAAAAAGATAGAGATACAATATATTTTCTTTTAAATTTAAAAAAATATCACCTCTCTCATTTCGAACTGTTTTTTCTCCATACTTTTATTATTTCTTGAATGTTCATCCTTTTTTATTAGTTTATCTGATAAAGACACAGCTATTTTGTGTCAGAGAATGTATAGTAAGCGAAGTTCATACAATCAAATAAGGCGTTTAAATACAAACACATATTGAAAAAAACACGACTATTATGAACACTCTAAATTAAAAATGCCTCTTTTGGCCTTACAATCAGTAAGTCAGATCTACTGATATATTAATTATTCCCGTAACTGAACCAATAATTACAACTATTCACTAACTATAGATCCGTATTCGAGAGTTATTCACCCTATCCACCTGGGAGGAGCAAGCCGAGCCGAGTTCCTCAATAGGCGATTTATAATGAACCGGGGTCTGGTCGTTATCTCTGAGAGGCACTCGTTTGTCCAGTTCACATGCCAGCGGCCACGATAAAGGATTTATGTCCTCCATTCAGCTACAACCGTACGGAATTTTAGATTCGATAAAACCAGCTTATATGGGGGCTTGAATCAAATGCGATAGGAAATACTGTCGAGCGTTTTCCGACGCTTCTCGATGGAAAACACTCGAACAATGATGGATGCATGTTTTGACGCCACAACCAGGATCAATAAGGATTAACAACATACAAGAGAGAATGCATTTTCGTGATGTTAACTTCTTGTGACCGGCTACTGTCCTCTTTTTGATAGACTTGAACTGTTAAGTGCTCCTTTGTATGGAGAAAAGAGTCAGAATATTAAATGCCAAGGGATTGAGTGCGTCACAGCGTATATTACCGGATGAAAAGTTTTTAATAATACCTGATGAAACCGGTCCTTTACTCATCTCTGCACCAGGAATGTACTACTGACATTTGGTTTACGACTCAATTAACGTTCATTATCGTACTTACACATTTGCAAGTATTCATTTTGACAGCCTCCGTGGCGCAGTTGGCTAGACACCAGCTTGCGAAACGAGAGGCCGCGGGTTCGATCCCCGCACTGAGACAAATATTTGTGTGAACCACAAATTTTTGTTTCGGGTCTGGGTGTTTGTGAGACCGAAAAAGTCTCTCGTAGTGTCTGATACCCACGACACAGGTCTTGTAACCTAGTGTGGGGTCAGAGTTATGTATGTGACTGTTGGGTGTATTTATTTATTATTTTATTTATTCTCTAACACCCGTCAAAAATCTTTTTTTATCCTCACTTAAGAACTGAATGCACGATACAATATTAATTACAAAGTCGTTTTTCCAAAAACAATATTATTTATCTGCTGTTCACTCAACAATGCACATGAGCATTCAATATCGAGCGAAGACAGCTGAAATTCGCACACACATCAACTTCGTGGACGTAAAAAAGCATTTTCGTTGTTCGACCTGAATACACCTGGCTTATTGTGTTTAAATTCCACTCCAACTGCTCCACCATCGAGTCAAATTGATTTCATTACTTCAAATGGCAAAGCACCTTCTGTAAATAAATTTAAACGCTCCAGACCGTTTATTTAGATAGATATTTTGGAAACAATATAAATTCCTAATAAATTACCGACGCCATTAATAGTTTGCCTAAGCACTTCGGACGAACAAACTTGGGCAAACGCTTTCAAAGAGGCGATAAGAGATTCAACCCGTCCCTGTGCAAATTAATATTGATCTTTTCGAAGTTTTGTTTTGATATGGATCGTCGCAACGGTGCCGTAATTATCTTAATCATTGTTGAAATGTGTCTCATTGTTGATATTTAAGCAAATTTCAAGTTTTGGAACAACCGGGGAGTGGAGTTTCTACAACTTCGTACTTTGTATCGATTAAGGGTTTTCTTTATGATAGAAACAAATATAATGTTATTCGACTGCATGTTTCGAATGTTAAGTCACCATAGTCAATCAGTTATTGTGGGTATTGCCCTTCTCTGTCAGTTCAAGTTACACATATTCGGGTTTTTACCATGTAACTAATCATGATTTAGTCAGTTGAATCTTGCGATCCCGCTAATAATCTATTTCCCCAAACATCTACATTTATGCCTATTTAGTTGATCATTAATGTTGGTAATTACAACCTATTAGATGACGCGTTTGCTCGTTCGCCGCTCCTGTTCTAGATAATAATGAGGTTTCAAACGATCGCGACACTGGAGCTGTGTAAATTTTGCTGTAATGTAACAATGTCTTTAAGCATATAATACAGTTGTAGAATGCCTCGTTACTCGCAGATAAATGTTCGCTGTGAGGCTAAGAGATCCAGGTTTGATTCCTGAATAAAGTGTTTTATTATTTACGACTAAAATGTTAGTTAATTAGTTGCAGTATGGAGTCTCGAAATGTTATTTAATAGTGAGACATCGTAGCAGACGAATTATTGGTGCTAAAAATACCCCACATCCTACTTTCTAAAAGATACTAGCTTTAATGATTATAACATGAATGCTACTACAGAAAATAACATAGTGCTAATGACCAAAAAAAACTAAGATCACACATGATATCAGCGTCATTCAGATTTGTTTGAAGAACTGATTCCATGTAGACAGACATCTTTTTGCTTACAGATTTTTTTTTTCGCGGGGTCAAGACAAGCTACAATTTCAAAGAGGTTAAATGATCTGCGCTCCACAGTGTTATATCTGCGCGTGTGCTTGACAGTATCTAAATTGATCTCTGAATCGGTTATCGATTTTCTATGTTCCGGTGGCAAAACCGCAGCCCAGCCCACCCATTAGCACTGCAGTTCCATATAAAATATTCATAATTATCGCTTACGTTTCATCGCACATCAAATAGAAGCAGCGAATGGATATTAAATGATTTTCGCAAATATATTTAATCAATGTCATATATAACTAGCCTAATTAGTATGATTGAAAATCGAAACACACTGCGATCGATTTCGACAACTTTCAATTTGATTTTACATTTGTGGTTCAATGAAATGAGGTAAATTAATTTCTGTTCTGAATACCGCGCTTTCGTAAAATTTTCATTCTTTAATCCATCTTATTACAGTTGTAAAAGAATTTCAATAAACTCCCTGATTATTTCTCTTGTGAAACGTACCTAAAGATTTATAAGTTCTGCAATATTCAAGTTAAAATTTACGAGAAGGGAAAATTACTTTTAGTGCACTAAATAATGCTTAAGCTTAAAATGAAATTTATATACATATCTGTCCCTAACATCACATTTCCTAACTCCAGGCTGCTTTTACAGCGCTCTGAGTGTGAAACTTTGCCAATATTTTGCTAATGACATTATGAATTAGTATCCTTGTAGTAATATAACTCTCGTTTCAGATCCGAACTACTACATTTCAAAACTCGAGCAGTTGTTCGCAAGTTCGTTAATAAAAATAAATTTTAGTGCTGGACGTGCTGAGGCGACATAGATTTGCATCCGAATGGTAGAGGGTCGTGTTTTGTCAAAGTCTACAATGGGGTCGTGGACGGATTAAACGAAACCATCGTATGCACTCGCAATCTACGTGATGGAGTAGTTCGAATTTTTTAAAACTAGGCTTTTGTAAAGCCCCATATACGCTTGTAGATTTCTCGATTCCTATTATATAGAATCAAAATTAAATGTGTGGCTGTGGAGTGTATCTACTTTATGTGTAATTAACGAGTTGGCCCTCACTTATTAATTATTCCAATCCGGTAACAATCTGCTTTAAATATGAGGTCAAGCGCCCTGTCACCCATTGGTTAATTCATTACGTATTTTGTAGTTTCAGCTCATATTTAACATCTTAAAGTAAAGACCAGTGGAGTTTAAAATACAGCTAAGCTGTTTCAAGTTTTATTAATAAAGTGAGAATTCTGATAAGTCTTTCAAAAATACTTAAGGAATGAACAAAAATGTATGGCTCTTTAAAGTACCAAGTGTCGTATTTGACTTACTGGTTTGGTTACAAGAAATAATTGGAACATGCACAGTGCTTAAAAGAAGACCTGTAATACGAAAAATCACACGTAATTAAAATATAATTCGTCCTGACCTTCATAACAGTAAATCATTATTAGCCCATACACGTCCCGCTGGTGGACATGTCCCTCCTGTATAACTGAGAGGATTAACGCTTTAGCCCTTAGTAAGATGAATAAGAAGTACCCATTTTTAACTATCTTTAAACCATAAAATAGTTACATGTCAAATAAAAATAGTTTCCAAACATTTGGATTTAGTTCAAATAGGTATTTAACTTAAGCGATTCGAAACAATGTCTCACGCTCAGAATTCAGTCTGACAACACTATGACAAAGTGATTATCATAGTAATTGCCGCATTTGCATAGTATCACAGCGGCAGCGTTATGGAATAAACAGAATAAAAACACACACGCATGAAAATTAATGACGTCGTATACGAAAATCCCATAAGACTGCCATTTTAATAAGATTTGATTACGCAAAATATGTACGAGTATTTTTGGAAGAAGTAAAAGATTGCGGTTCTTTTTTCCTCATTATTTTCACCACAAATACGTAGCAAATGTTGATAAAAATAAAACGTTAATGATACTACTATTAACACAATTAAACTTTAATACATATTATTGAACAATTTCCTTCAACAATATAATCTGCGTGCTATTCTCCGCTGGATTAATACAGATAAAAGCCAGCTAATAAATCATAAGACTTTAAAACGTCATACTGTTGATAACACCCGGTTCTAGTTTCTGTAAGTCGTATTTTATTTTGTTCGTAACGCAGATTTACTACCGAGAGACGTAAATCACAGATGTACAAACTTTTTATTCGCAAAGTATTTTTCCAGCGCGGCAGATGAAATTCTGGGACGAATGGTGTATTCAGTTAAAAGCCGTTTTCTAAGTCGTTAAGACAATGGCTTAGCTACAGCAAAGGAGGATTTCGCGCCGTCAAATCTGGGTCAAGAAGGAAAGCGCCCAAATTAATGGTAAACTTCTTATGTGACGTTTGCTTTCGCATGCAATCAATATTAACCTTCATCACTAAGGAAATATCAGCTCCTTTATTTCGTGTAGGAAAGGGGACTAACAATAATCTAAGCATATTAAATGTTCCATACATCTTTTAATATATTTGCTGCTGTATATAGGGTATAAGGATTCTTTGATGCTTTAGAGGTTCTAGGCTTTCTGAATATACTTCGTCGAAACAGTTGCGGTACTTCGGGGGAACCCAGCCTGCCTTACAATTTTCCGAATAATAATCTTCAAGCTTTAAATATTAATGTATATTAATATCTGTGCACACTATACGTGCACAGAAGCCTAAGAGCGTGATATACACTATCTCACGCCTTTACTACAAATGTGAAAACGAAAAATCCCCAATATGTTACCTACCTATCTGTAATTAATACAAGTACAAAAGTAAAATAATAAGTGTCTTTTCTGAAGATGGTTTCACCTACCATCTACTAAACCATATACCAATTAAAATTAAATGCTGAAAAATTTTAGTTAAAGCCACAGAATCAAATAAAGGGGAATATACTACTTTTTAAAATCTAAATTCAAAGCAAAGCGGAAACGCTAGTTATTTGTATTTGATCGGATAGTATTACTTCATTATTCTAGCTAAAGCGTACTGCGTACTCTACTCAACATTGGACTTGATTCTCAAGCCGAGTAATGAATTATTGATTCGCGTTTCTAACGAACGCTCTCTAGAGATGGAAGATTACTTCCAGGTAGCTTTAGTGTGGTAGAAGGGTTAAAGGACATCCTCAAACACATTGCCTCGTGGTCCCGTGAGTATGTGCTGTGCGGTCTAAATCCAGGTTCGATTCCCCTGCAAAGTTTTATTGTCTTGCCACATTAGAAAAGTTTCAGAAACAAGCGGTGTAGATATGTGCCCGAAATAACTGCAATTTTCTTGCTACCTATTCCGTGCGGCTTAAAACATATTTACCGAAATCTCGGCGAAGAAAGCCTCTGCCTACTCCTTCGAGGATAAATGCCTTTGTGCGGTTATGAAACATATGCTTGTAATCTCCTGATTATAATCATCAGTACATGAAACAGCATCTAACCGTTGACTGGCGACCCAATACCGCTAACCACATCTCCCGCCCTGACGTACACACACAATCAAAGGTAATAATTTATACCACGAACTAGGCTTACGTCTGTGGCGACTGTTACTGACGTTTCTGAAATCTTAAATGAATTTAGTCTGTTATTAAGGCCAACTTTTTAAAATTTCAGCAGTACTTTTTGCGCTTTAGATGAGGAAAAAGGGTAAATAATTGAATTATGAGGTAGAAAATGGTACTGAAGGCGGAAAATATAATATTTTGTTGCGGGGTTTTTAAGTTAATAGGGGTAAAGATCTACAAAGTCCGTATTTATATACTTGATATTATACAATACAGATTACATTCAATAATCTTTGTTTAGGTTGGTTGTAAGTACACACATATCTACATAAATGAAGCTAAATAAACAAACGAATAGTCGACTAAAGAGACGTACACACATACATATTTCAAACATGTTATAAAACTATAAATCTGCTTCTATATTGACTAGGAAAAAGATATTAGAGGTTTAAGTCCTATGTCAGACGGAGGAAACACTTAACTATACAAATAGATAAAATTTGTAACATACCTACTTTATTGTAGAATAACGACATTTATTTAAGCCAAGGAATGTAAGGAATGTCTCTTAATATTTTTAATCGTAAGTACGTTATCTCAGACGTTGACATCAATTATATATAAGCGGATTAATATATGTTTGTCGACGATAACTTCAGTAAGAATATACATACATATTCTTTCTTCTTATGCATTACAATGCAACGTATGTAATATTCAATTTTCTCTTTCACTGCCATACCAAAATGGTCCTTATGGTCAACACAGTGATGACAAAATAGGCTATCAACGGAGAAATTATCGAAGGCCATCGACACAATTTTGCCGGCCGGCTTGACCTAACCATTGACAGGTCACGTAGAACGATATTTTGCATATAACTCTGTCGGTAATCACATCTTCGGTTTGAGAACTTTCAACAATTAACAATAAAATATATTTGTGCCATATAGGTAACCTATCCGCAGAATAAAGTTATATTTGCAAAATCTCAACTTCCCTTTCTCAGCGACTTAATCTTAATAAGGCACAAAATTATCTGTAACTTTTTTTGTTTTGCAAACAACAACAAAAGTTATGATTATTATTACTTCACTAGTGCAATATATAAACAAGTTTAACTCTATAAAGACGTAAGAAGTATATTGGTGTTATAGCCATCACTGCTGTTATTCTATGCATAGGTCGATATATTTGTTAACAAGAAAATGTATTTGTGTGTATTTACAATGAATTATCACTTACTTTAATGGTGAAGGAAAACATCGTGAAGAAACCTACACTCCTAAAGGTTCTCAGGAATTTCTTCGGTGTGTAGTACGCCAATCCGCATTAGCCCAGCGTGGTGGATTAAGACTTAAACCTTCTCAATGGTAGAGGAGGCTCGTGTCCAGCAGTGGGACGTATATGGGCTGATGACGATATTTATACCAACTGTATTAAATAGAAATATAAAAAGATTTATTTTGCAAGCAAAATTCGTGATTAAGGTAAATGATTTAAAGGGATCTGCTTAACGACGAGCTCGAAAATCTAGCGTCGAGATGGACATAAATATTATTTTATAAGCAAATTGAAATGGGAGGTAGGAGGGTCACTTGCCTCCCCGGACGAAGCGAGTTTAATTCGTTGTTAGCTCACAGATTTGTTCATACCTTTTTAAATACACTGCGGTCCATTTATGCTATTATTATAATATTCAATAGGACTTTTTTCGAACACAAAAACCGACATAAATGATTTATTTTTAGCTGCAAAAGAAATAAACAATCAATTGATTTCATACTTAAGAATTTTCTTTTGAGCATTTACTTCCGCCTGTAATTTAGCGGATAAAGCTACGAACACTGTTCACAAGCTCATATTAAGGCTTATAATTAACCTACATTAAACAATTATAATTTTTTAAGCTTATAAGATATTCCTCAGAAAAAGCCCATTCTCACGTGTTAGCTCCAAATCTATTCGAATTTTATGTAGCTCTATCCAGTATCAACAGTATCAAATAGATATCTTCATCCACCCATATACGCCCACTGCTGAGCATGGGTCTCCTATACCATTGAGAGGGTTTAGGCCATAGTCCACCACGCTGGCCTAGTGCGGGTAAAATCACTAACCTTTCTAACACCAACACGCATGTCGCATAGTATTGTTAGTTCATTTGCTTTACATATTTAATAATATGATATTTCATAGGCCCGGATTAAAATACTAACTATAAGTGCATCGATCATTGACTGTAGGTAAAAGCACGATAAGTTGTTTTAGGCTTAGTTAATAAAAAACGAATATTAGTATCAATGTTGATAAATGTCATTAATTTTATATATCACAACAACTCCTTATATTTAGGTACGAAAGATAATGTATTTATAGTAACCATCATTAGTACTAGCAAATGTATTCCGAAGCTACTGTATGCGGTGTCTTTAAGCATTGTTTAGCTTCAATCTAATTCATCAGACAAAACACAACAGCAGAGCTGCTACTTCGCGACGAGCATACTCATTCAGACTCTAATCAAATTTCCCACAGCAAGACCGTACTACAAATTTATTTATACGGAATCCCAATCTCACTTTTCTAATGAAGTAGCTCCGACTTTACTTATTTTACTCACCAAGTTCAAAATCAACGCACAAGTTTTCAAATCATTCGTCGAAATACTGATGAATGCGAAGGAAATACATTCACCCCAATTCGTTCAATCTCTTTTTAATATTCACGACGACTTATAAACTCGCCTTGAACAAACTCAAACAAAACATAAGCGAATGAGTAGACGGTTATGGAAAAACTTTTGCTGATTTCTTGGTGGGGCCAGGGCTGTTTGGAGTGTCTTAAATTTTAAAGCATCCATGTTATATTGCATTTTAAAACATGATAGCGAATTGGGTTGGCGCCATGTAAGTTATTTAAAACTTTATTGTGGCACACATAAACGGGTACGTAAGATCATAAACAAATGTAATAAACTTAGTAAACTTCACTGAAAACGTGGTAAACTCCACCGCAATTTACACAAGCGCTGAGATGTGCACTGCGATTATGACGGGCTTTTTCACAACCACTCTGAACTGCAATCGATTAATGCGCTAAAATATAATAACAAAACAATAGGCAGTTCAAAGTTTGTAGAGATTTGTTTACTCTGTCCTGTTGGATACTTTTTGTCAACAAAAACTCTTCTGTCGATAAAAAAATGAAATGAAAAAAAAATTGGTTTAATTTTTCACGTAGCCATTGGTGATGTTCAGTTTTGTGATCTATGCAATAAGAAGACGAGATTCTCGTCGCGCAATTGGTTACACACCAGTTTGCAAAACAAGAGACGACGGGTTCGGTTTCCGCACCGATACAAACGTTTGTGTGATTAATTAATAGATACCTACGACAGAAATACAGTAGGATTAGGACGATTTGGTTTTAGGAAAAAAGTTATCCTCAGGAAACCATTAATACGATAACTTATAATTACTGTAAAGCCAACTTTTTCGGAATTGGAACAATAAAGGCCTACATTGAAGCAGGCGATATTAAATTCGCTACTTTGTTCAACAAAGAAATCTCCAGAACAGCTGCTAACCAATGTCGCTTTTGTTTTGTATGAACTGAATCAAATTGGGTAATTTATTTCGACGGCGCTAATTGCGCTGCTAACACGATTTGTGGGTGCTGATTATATTTAAGTATAGGCCATTTGTTTCTAGTTTATTTATGTAGAATCGTATTAGGCGTTTATTAATGAGCTTCATCAGTAGGTACCTACACATTTAGCACTATACATTCCAATTGAGATGTATATCTCATTCACAATATCTTCATCGTTAAATAAATACATTATAAACCAATCGCAAAAATATATATATTTATTACCAATAATTTTCAATTGTCAGAAAAGATTACTTCCATTGTTGTAGCCCTCGATAATATCGTTTGAAACAACATTTTTCCGCTTCACTCTTCCCTGCAGAGTCGACATTACACAGATTTTTACAGTCCACATTGTATTCCCTGAATACCTCATCAATCTTTTCAATCAATCAATCTCTTCAGCTCATCGTCGTCAATAAATTTCGGCCCAGTGGGCGCTCGTCTTTTGTTACCGCCAAATATTTTACATTATAACACTTTTTACATAAAATATGTAGGCGGGCGGCATTATATAACTCGTTTACGTCTACAAACGAATGAATAGTAGAACTTGAGCTTAAAATATATTTATTACATTATACTGTTGATAGTCCAGTGGTTTGACTCATTCCTTGTAGGAGTTGTGAGTTTCAAAACATGTGCAACTAATGTGTTTACTTAGAGTAAATTGAATAATTTAATGTTATATTGTTTTGCTTTTACGTTAAGAAGAAAGGTCCCTAGTGTAAAATATTTTCCAAACTACTAATTAGACCCCGTTGATTGTATGTTTCGATTATCACAAAATAATCACAAATATAATAAAAACAAAAAAGTACCTATTCCCGGTGTAGGCAGAGGCGTATTCTTACACCCACGAAACCGAGCCCAAGACAATTTGTACCTTGTTAAGTAAAAATCAAAGAATCCTTTAATTCCTGTACCTCGTACGTTTTTTGATTTTTTAAATACGGGAATATTTTTTAATTTCCAAATCCGTTAATATCTACCTACTCCACAACTATAACAGGTTTCGAAAATATAGATAAAATTGACGATTGAATAAACAAGTAAGTCTATTTGAATAATTATAATTTTGACTTGACTTCACGTTCTTTATAATCTGTGGCTTGTCTATAATGCTAAGTCCATTAATGTCCTAACACTGGACACGAACTTCGTCTGTGAATTTAATTGAATTTAAAGTCACTTTACTAATTTGATAACTTCGGGATGCACGATGTCCTTAATACGTTTATATCAACATTAATATCCATAACAACGTTATAATATCCACATTAAAAAGTTGTTTTGATACTTATTATTCTTTAAATTTATATACAATATGTTACCAACACGTACATTTTAAATAAGTAAACAATTGTTATCTGTGGTAGCTCTCTACAATTCTGAGCTGAGTTTGTTACGAGAGATCCGCGAAGGAGACACACAATTGGAACGTGTAATTGTGTTAAATATTTAATCTCTAACGAAAATGTCGCTCGAGTTTAATTCAACGTAGTAATTGACTGTGTCGGGAATGCGATCTCATTTATTTACATAATTTGCTCATTTCATTAAGAATAGTACACTATGAATAGAAATGAACAAAATTAAAGAAAGAAAAAACAGTATGAAATAAAGTGTAATACAGACAGTCTTATGACACAATCATAATAATAATTCCGGGATCAATATCAAAACTTAATTTGGTTTGGTCTATTGGACTATTAAAAAAAAATCAATAGCAGCACGGAGTCTTTATTTATTGTCCCCGTAATGCGGTTACAGACAAGCCTGGTATTTCTTGAGATTTAAAACACTTGGCGAAACATAAGGGCACAATTTATACTACTACCTACCTCTTCTACATATAGTCATGTTTAATGTAAAATGTAGTAAATCTAACCTCAAAACAACGGAATACGTGCTTTACTATAAACCGACGTGCATGCTTGAAGAGGGCAATGTCCGTGGAGGAAGCGACAGAAGTGTGTGTGTCTATAGTCTTTGCCAACCCCACAGAAGACAGGCGTGAGGTCATGTATGTATGTATTTCAAAAATGAGGACATTAAACGGAGTATACGTTTGAAATTGGTACACCGATGTTTGTCGTAAAAAATGCAAACATAATCATATCTGAAAACGCTTATTTATAAAGGCAAAAGGAAACGTCAGTTTCAATGAATCCACAAATTCCATAAAGACCGCAAGGTGTTCCCACATGGATGTTTAGAAACAACTCCAGCACACTTATGCTCTAGCGTCCAAAAATAAATCTAGCCAATTACGTTAACGTAAACATTATATCTATTCCAGAATATAAAGCAACACTTCTGACACTGTTCAAATTAACTCCGGTGCAGTCTACGTAACTATATTTCGTGCTTGGACATACCCTTAGTTAAATAAGATGGATATTTAGTTCAGTTATTATGGGATAGAATAGTAAGTCATTTACCAAACGATTTTCCCGTTTATACACAATATATGAAGTTAATTTTGCTTCGACTGAGCGGCGCGATGAACGATATATGAATGGGAGAGAACATTAACGTGTAGTCTGTTCAATGATGGAATTTATTAACATGGAATATTATCGAAACATACGTAAAGAGAGTTGCTTATAAATGGACCATAATGCATTGAATTGGTTGATTTAAATCCATGAGACTTTTGGAAGTTCTGAGTTTGTATTCATGAAACACCTCTAAATTTTGGATGTTATGTGTATGAAAGCTTAGTTATGGCTCTATTTTACACTCTTACAAAATAGGATTTTTTTAAGGATTTAGTCACAGCGACGAACGCTATCAGCCGTATTTTAGCGGATTTTGGATGCTTAAAATTATTTCCCATCGTTTTACACTATTATATTTCACGTCCCATAGAGATTTTCCATATTCATCATCTGCCAATTTTGGTCCACCGCTGGACATAAGCCTCCCCCAATAACTTCCACATTAAAAATCTCTTTTTATGTTTTTTATCGCATTAACAGATTAAGGATTATAAATAAATTATAATTCTCTCTGTAGTTATTGAAAACAAAGCGTTTTTTTATGGCACTTTTATGTCAATCGTTTTGAATCGTTTTACAAGAAAAATCTTCATATCTAACGCATTTTTCGACAATATATGTCGAAAATCCCCGACTAGGAAACAATGAAGCCATGCGTAACTGTCACACAATCGATAAAATCGGCCCACGAGCCTCTTCAACGACAGCAATTTGTTGGTATACGAGAAGGGTCTTTTCTCCTTCACATTCAAACGTGAAATACTAGATGGTGCGTGTCACATCGCACGAATGATCATATTGATTGATTACCGTTGAAGGCAGCTGAATTTTTTAGATAAGAATGTCCTGTAACTTGTACAGTGGTTGAAGCGGTGACTGGGTTGCTTGTAGAGGACATAACACTACATCTTAAAAGCATGGAACAGTATAAGGAGATATAAAGACAAAAGCGGGACAAACTGACTGTTTGACTATTTGACAAACAGTGAAGACCCCCAAAGGAGTTGACGAATTGAACTAAGCGTCGGACAAAAGGAGGGCTAAAGAAAACGCGTCAGTTTACTAAAACTGGAATGGAAAAAACAAGCGACAGAGTTTATTGGAAACTGATGCTTTACCCAATTTTTTAGAAAATAGGTAGGTAATATTGCAGCTAAAACACCCTTAGCGTGATCGTCATATTTATAAGGTTAAAGAATCGATAAAATCGTACATTTTCTATAGCTACCAATTGAAATAAATTTAGGTCGTAGATTTTATTCATTTGACAGCCTGAACAATGGATTCAAATGAAACACGAACGTAAAACGCTAGGAATATTGTTTTGTTCCGCAATAAATGTTAGTGATGGATATTTAATTGTTCCACACGTGAACATTGTCATTTTTCTTTGCAAAAACATACAAATATTCCCGCCTATATTCCCATAACTCATATTTAGTATTCATACGTGCATTTCGGCGCCCATATTTCATCTATTGCCATTTTTGGGCACTATACAAGACTGTACGGCTATTAAACATTTCTTAATTCCTAATGATTCAGATCCGGAACATCGTGATTATTCAGCACATGCTTATAAGGCAAGACCTTAAGGTAGTCATACATGCCTATCAATAATAAAAAATAAAGTACCGATCACCTACACAGAGTTTAGCAATGAGAAGCTTAAAGAGTTGCATTAACCATAACCCAAATGCGAGTACCTACGCAGATTATGTTAATGATTTCGAAATTCATTCATTCGGGATTTGTTTCGCATATCATTTCAATGATCACGTTACGTAGAAATACATCTTTAGAAAATCCACATGGCAAACACTCATGCACACACGTTGTACAATAAAGAGAAATACAAACAAACACACGATGCACACATTGAACGTGTACTTGAGAATTTCCTCATTGTTTAGTGCAAAAATAGCTTTTATACAAGCAATAAAGAACGGAATATTCCTGCTATTGTACGCTTCCTCTGTAATATTCGATTGACAACGGTAAATATTTAAAATGTATAAACCTTAGCATGTGGGCTGATCGATATTATTTCCAGTATTCGAGGCGTGCTGCGAGTCTTGCTGTATAACGAGATCAAAGGCGATATTGCTGCCGGCTAGGCATATAAGCAAAGGATGATGTAAACAACGGTATTACGAAGACTGCCACGGTTATTGCGAGTACAATCAGGCGCTAAATTAGTTCACAGTGAACAAGAGTTCGCTTATTTGATGTAAAAATAAGTATTTCAGAGCACGGATGAAAATTGCCATCATGATACAGATTATACGGCAAAGATGTATGTATATATTATGTTTGAGTCTGTATATACTTAGCATACGCTAAATGAAACGGATTGACTGTTTTTTTAGAAAATGGTAAAATATTGACACTAATATAAAAACATGATAGAAAGCGCTGAATTTTCATACAATATGAAAACGCAAAAGCCATAGAGTTTTAAGATCTGAAGTGGACAGGCAGTTGATGGCAAGTGATCTGCAAACATCATCAGCGTACGTCATAGTTTTATCGTCATTCATTACTTATTTTCTATACTACTATCACTTATCACGATAAGTATCTCACTCCAAAATGGATAGTTAAATAGAAAAACTAAAGAGATAAAGAGAAAAGGGGTTTAAGAGGGATATTAAATCTGCTGCAACCTCAGTCACCGAACAATACACAACTACTTAAAGAGCTTGACATTTTCTGCAGAACATTGATACAACACTGGTGGACTACATTTAACCTATACAGCTGGATATAACAAAGCTCTGGATCTGGATATTGTAGAGCACGGGTAATTTCTCAATCGGTTCGCTAGTTGGGAACTAGGCTAGTAGGAGGAATTTCTGTACTGAAAATTTTAACATTGAAATACTGTTTCAAGTCATTTCAATATTATTTTTTGCATGCACGTACATATAAATAAGCAGTTCCCCTCGAATGTTATTAAATATTAATACTTTAGACTAACTAATGTAAAATCAAACAAAATCCGGGACAAAATCCGAGTGATTTCCTCATAAAAGTTATTTAAAAACTATTTATTTCGGTGCAAAAATTGGACCGGTGACATCCTGTTACACTTTTAAAGTTTATTTCTATCTAACGACGTATAATGGAATTTGGCTTTTAATTATTATGTTATCAAACGAAATAACATGGTTACTACACAGATACTTAATTTGAGTTATTTCAAACCTGCCCTTTGTTTAAATGTACCTTAAGCGTAGTCTAGACAAAGTCATTTAATTCCGCCAACTTTGCTATCTCGAAACAGTAATATTATTTGAACAATACAATTTTGACCTCAATCGGTCAGATACTACCAAGTGCCACGAACATTTCATAGTTATCTGGATGATACTCTAGACCCGAATAACCTCTAATCTCCCTTGTCTATAGCTAAATGTTCGTTCTTTAGCGATGTGCCATGATTCTCTCCATTTAGCACGTTAATGGTTAGTTGACCATGTAGTTGTTGCGATGTATTCGTAAAATAATTTCGTTTCTATACCTGCCTCATTTTTTATCTTCTTTGTACTTAATAGAGTTGATAATTGCATGTACTGCATTGTTGCAAAAACTTTTTTTTTATTTCTCTTTTTGTACGATAGAATAAAGGATTCAACTGTCGAAATTTTCGTCGAAATTGTAAGAATTTTTAATAATTTTTGAATCAATATTTAGGTTACCCAATTATTCCATAGCGAGGTCGCTGTATATAGCAAGGAACGATTCAAGGTTCGAATGATACGAGGAATCATGTGTAATTAACTGAATCAAATAGTAGCGTATCTTCGGTCTAAGAATAAACCATCAATAAGATGGGATATGAAAGGATTGAATTTGATGAAAAAATATTACTGTACCGACATGTATAGACGGTATTAGGAAATATTATATTTTATTGTAAAAAGATTATTTTCTTTTTGGTTTATATGCCTTTTCCTTGATAATAAAATAAATTATCAAAATGTTGTATTGGTAACCTGAAATGTACAAACGATAAATATAAATTTATAAACGAAATGAAATTTTTAGTCTTAAACTAATTACAATTTCTACAATTGTTCTTGAAGATTTTTAGATTATACTTACCATAAATAAATTGAAACAGATCCTAGTTCTATACATATCGGTACTTCCGATTTTTTAAACTAGTATTTGTAAAAGCTAATAAAATTCCACTTCAATCGTTAACATCTTGGAAAACCTGCTGCTGTGGTAGTACTCTATAAGCAATTCGAGGGTCCTCCGAAGTTTAACTGCATTAGGCCAGCGTGGTGAAGTAAGTTTAAACTCCTCTTATCCTAGACTTAAGCTAATAATGAGAACGTAAACGGACGAGCAGTTGCAGCTCTCAGTTCCCTTTCAGACTTCAAAAAGCATTAAGCATTTATTGAAGTTTAAATCGCTATGGACAAAAGTCTATTTCGCACTAATGTTAAGAAATTTAAAGTCCCCGTGGCGCAGTTGGCTAAACATCAGCTTGCGAAACAGGAGGCCGCGGGTTCGATTTCCGCGCCAAGACACATGTGTGATTCACTAATGTTTGTTTCGGTTGTGGTTGTTTGTATGACAGAAAAGTTACTCTTATAATCTGTAGTTTCTGTTAGTAGACTCGTATCTTATTATGGGGTCAAAATTATGCATATGACTATTGAATGTATGTATTAATTTATTATTTACTTTAAAATATTACCAAACGCATATTATATACTTATCACTATATTAAAATTAACTTATCTACGCTTAATATGTGTCAAAATTTAAATACCAACTTAAAATAGCGTTGACTTCAGTAAAGTACCTATTTAATATGGGACGATCCGAGTATGTGAAACTCACGCACCTACTTAATATTTTGGAGATTATATTATTATTATGTTACCTTCATATCTTAAGACGAGGTGGATTGGCATAACCTTGAGTATAGAAAATGACATCATTTATTTGTAATTGTATAAGGTAGGGACGCCTACGATTCTTGTCCTCAAAATCCTAGTAGGTCGTGTGATTCATATCAACTATTACGAAAATAACCCACATGACTTTTGTATTGAAATATCTGTGCTTGCAAATTAACTACTAGAGCTTTTGTCTAAAAAGAACGTTTGGCATACATTATTATTAAAAAAATAGTTTAGTCTAGCTTGAGGTCTTGCAAGGGGGGATAATTATTATCGAATATCGAAGGACTATTTTAATTACGCTACAGAAATTTACTCGAAATGCGGCAAAAGTTTCGCCATGTTACACGTGGGGCGAAAAATACGAGCAGAAATGTGGATACGATAAAACAGGTAAATAACCTTTCGGAAGTACCAGCGTAAGTGTATGAATGTTATTATTTAAAAAATCCATGCGGGTTAATAATTAATGCTTATACAGTTGTTATTGGCCTCTTCTCGCCTTTGTGAGGCAATTGAATTGAATTTTCAATTGTTTGTGACATGTTACGTATGTAACGTCTGTATTCTCAAAAGAATAGAGAATCTATGACTATAAAACAATGATTACAATCACATAATTAACAATCTTGTATGTATCTAGGTGACTAACACACATCCAATGCGTGTCTATTGACAGCGGCACGCGCAGAATTGGCACGGAGCACCGAAACTTGACAAATCTTATACAACGAAATTATTCAGAAATAAAAGCAAATAAATTGAATTAGAAAGTAAGTTGATTTTACGTAATTAGATTTAATGTGTTATTCTAAAGTATAATCTGTCTACGATCCAATTTGGATCAGTTCTGTCGTGTTTTCAAAACAAACATCTAAACATTCGCATTTATAATGTTGGTAGGCCTTTCAGACATAAATATTACTGCATGTCTAGGGATTACGCCAGCAAAACGTATCGCGGGTAGGATTTTAAAGGAATCAAAGAGAAATTACAACGGTATTCCGCTGTATCCAGTAATGAAATGCTGAAGGATTTGTAAATCTTATTTCAACGCATATTCACTTGCAACGCGCTTTAATTAAAATTCGAGTAGACTCGGGCGCGCGTTGCTAAGGCTTTGCCAGTCATGAATAGGCACCGTATGTGAAATGTAAAGAAGTAGGACCTTTTTATTACGTTCTTATCTCGGTGGATGCTTGACAACAAAGACGAGAGTTACGGTGAAGTTGTACATCTAGAATTCGCTGTACAAGCGTCCGAGTTTTAAGACTATCTAGGACAAAACTTGCCTGTTTTGTGTTATTCTTTTTGGTATAAAACTGTGAAGTTTGCGGTTTAGTTTCCTTTACCATTTTGTATGCAACTGCAGTATCCGGACTCGCTTATTTATATGAAGCTGAAAGTTTTATACTTTAAAAATATCGTGACTTTAAAGACTTAAGGAAGTACGAAACTTTATTTTATTTCACGTTTTATTATTCGTTTGCTCTCTAACATAGGTTAAAGCTGTTTGCACTTTATTGTAGGAATTTTTGGTAGCTCTATTTAAATTTTTTGTTTACATTTTGCTATCTTTCAGGTTGTTTTGCAACATCAGTATCTTAAAATCTTACAAAGAATTATATTTTAATTTATATTATAAAAACGAAAATTAGCGTATTAGCGTAGTAAACCCTCTCAAAATTTTATCATAACCAGTACCTACTGCTCATTTAGAGAATACAAAAATACCGGCAATTTTCATATCTGACGCCATATTGTTGTTTAAAATGGCCGGAAGCTAGTTAAGAAACAGGATATTAGTTAAATGGACTCTGTTTCGCGCTTCTCAGTTTAGACAACATTTGCGTAGGCTACAGCGCGAGTAGCCTTCTAAAAAGGTTTGTAACACTATTAAAACTAAATCATGTGTTATGGTCCAGCAGATAGATTGAGATAAGTAGATAAATACTATTTAACTGGAACACCAAAATGAGGGTGCTTTCTTAAAAGAAGCCGCTGTAAAACAATATGAATGCCTTTAAGATTAAAAGCTGTTTTATCCTACCAAACATTTGTTTGAGGTCTATTTCGTATACCCATGGCGCAAGACCATTACTTTATAACTTAGGGCTGGTTAACTAATTATTGTATACATAAAGACTTACATGTTAAAAAATGTAGTAGTGTAATAATGGAATACTTTTTACAGACATTTCAAAATCTCAACAACAGCTCCTACGGATGTACATCTGCCGGTCGAGGCAAATACGTGGGTCATGTACAAAGCGCACTATTTCGTTACAATTATTCAACTTTGAAAAAAGCAGTGATGGCCTCGAGGTTTAGGCGCGCGGTCGAGAATCTCGGCGGTCGCGAGTTCAAACCTCAGGCACACACCTCTGACTTTTCGAAAGTTATGTGTGTATTCAAATTGAATTATCACTTGCTTTAACGGTGAAGGAAAAACATCGTGATAAAACCTGCACACCTAAAAGTTCTTAGGAATTTCTTAGGTGTGTAGTCTACCAACCCGCACTAGGCCAGCGTGGTGCCAGCGTGGTGCCAGCCTAAAACCCTCTCAATGGTAGAGGAGACCCATGCTCAGCAGTGGGCGTATATGGGTTGATGAAGAAGAAGAAGATTCAACCTTGAAAATATCAACATTAGGAAGCCGGCAAACTTAAAGCCAACATATAATAAAAATAAATAAAGGCTTGCAACGTCAATGTCAATAACCGAGCAGATAAAAGTAATTGGAGGCTTTATTTTAAAATAAACAATGTTGCTAAAACACATAAATGTACTCTCCATGAACCCTCTTCTCTGCAGTATTTTATTCTGTAATTAGTCACATTTAAGAAGAAATATCGCCACTACAGTAAAATACGAGAAGTTCTGTTGAACTAACATATTAAAGCATTCACACGCATCACTTTATCATCGTGCTAAGGAGTGTATCTTCGTGTTTAAACTAGTAAATATTCCATTATTAATCGCCGTCAAATTGTCAGTCCATTCCATTGAATTGAATATACACGTTTCAATCAAAGCAATTAATGAAAACGATTTACAGTGTTTTCGGAGATGTATCGCATAAACATTTCTCTTTGTGCCAACATATTTGACAATTCATTCCACTGGTTTTTTATGTGTTCTATTTGTGTTGATTCAACGATGTCAATTCAATTTGCATTTGTTTTGACTATGTTTCTTAGAGAATCTGTTAAATCGAAAAACTTTATCGCGAGTACCCAGTTAAATACCGATTTAAATTCTGGTGGTTTAGCAGTGGTGACTCTTTCGTAGAAGCCCAAAAGACCAGTTTTCTTACAAAAATTAAATAATAATCTGAAACTTTAATTTTTTAATTAAAATAACGAATTTGACATTTTATTAAGAGTAGGTATCCTTTGTGATATCGCGTATGGAAGCAGATCTAAATTTAACAAATTCTAGAGCTTCTATAGAAATACCGCCTCTGGTTTAAAGTATCATTGGTTGTATTCGTTTAGAAATACAATATTAGTCTGGAAATGTGCCTGAAAACGAAATCAGAATTCCCTATGGCTTAAACATTGTCGGCGAAACATGTGTATTAAAGTGCAAATCTATGTACTGAATGCGTACGCGGGATATAAGCGTGTTTGTATGCCATATAGATATATAAGTATCGGACTAGTTTAATCAATGTCATACTTGTAAAATTCTAAATGCTCTACATTGCTCATGACTGAAATCATTTATTTCTAAACGAACAATATAACATATACCATAATAAATTATTATCTGGCTTTCTCCTTTCGACTTCCAAAATTTTATGCATTTTTTTTACCAACTAAATTCTAATTATAATGACAGCCCCGTGGCGCAGTTGGCTAGACACCAGCTTGCGAAACGAGCGGCCGCGGGTTCGATCCCCGCACCGAAACAAATGTTGTTTGTGAGACCGAAAAAGTCTCTCGTAGTTTTTGATACCCACGACACAAGACTCGTATCTTAGTGTGGGGTCAGGACTATGGATGTGACTGTTGGGTGTATTTATTTATTTATTTTAATAAAAAAAAATGAACAAAAAAGAACAATTCTTTATTTTTAATAACATCAAAACAGAAACATAACACAGCTCCATTCGTAGCGAAGTTATTACATCGTTACGCAACTACAGCACAATACTGTTCATCTCGCTTAATAATATCGGTTCCTTTCAAAGGGTGGGTGTAATTAGATACAAGTGGAACTTTTGACAGTCCCTGTGAAATACTACTCGGGGCTACAAGCACCGTTATTAAATGCTGCGATACAGCTTCAATGTAGCGTTGTATATAGGGTTTGCAATCCCGCATTCCGCGTTCCCGCATTCCCGCGGGATCCCGCACATTTTTAAGTCCTGCGGAATTCCCGCAAATGTGCGGGAATTCCGCGCGGAAATTTTATGACTCGGCAAGGTAATTCAGCTACCACTGACGGCCTATTAGCTCTATCCCAACAGTGTGGGCGCATCGGACGGTATGGATCAATCGATCGAACGAAATAAAAGATTAAAATGTGCGGCGGTTTGTTTATTCTGTTAGAAAAAAGTGAGAGTTTCCAATTAAAGTGACACTTTACAACAGGTTACTACAAGTTTTGTTCGTTTATTTATTGTACAATGTAATTAGCAGAAATCGATGCAGTAAATTATCGATAAAGTAAATAACTCAACAGTAGGTAACAATTAACCGGGTAACGGATGGATAAGAGTCCCTCAAGACCAGGATGGTTGAAGCTTTTTTGGAGAGGTCTAAGATCAGCGGTAGACGGCGATAGGCTTTGCGAGGCTGTCATGGCAAAGAAAGAGGCTGCAGAGAGGGATCGTGAAAAAGTCGATCCCACTCGTAGACGAAGAGGCCGACAAATTAGCGCTGTAACCTCTAATCGGTTTCGAGCAAGTTAAGACTTAAGAGAATGAATTTTTAGAAATGTACATGCGAAGAGCATATAAGCAAACCGCAAGAAGGATTACCGGTATGTGTTCTTCTCGAGATCCCGGTGTCCTTTGCACGCGGTAACCGATAACCATGGGGTTTTTAGTCGGTAAAAGTCCGACATATCCTGCTGGTTAGTAGTAGTTTTCCCCAGGCAAAAAAAAAAGACGGCGATAGGCTGAGTATATAAATAACTGAATGGTAGTAACAATTATTTAGGTTAGGTTCATCATCATCATCAGCCTATAAACATTCCACGCCTAGGCACAGGTCGCCTTTACCATTGAGAGTATAGGTCTTAACCACCACGATGGTTTGCGAAATAGTTTGGTTTAGTTTTAGTTTGGTTTTGTGCAGGTTTCCTCACGATGTTTTCCTTTACCGTTAAATTGTGAATACACACATAGGTAACTTGGAAAAGTCAGTCGTGTGTGCTTGGGGTTTGGACCTGCAATCGTTCAGATTCTCGACCGCGCCTATACCTCGAGGGTTTAATTGCTGTTTAGGTTACTATTGATTATTTAGGAATGTAGGAACGCGGAATACAGGATTGCAAACCCGCTACCTTACCTCATAAGAACTATGAAAAAGTACTTTTTCTATTAGATAAATTTATGAATGTCTCTATTATTATTTTTTTAATATAGTATAACTAATGTACAGGTCATAGAATTAAAGTAGGGTTTGGACGATTTGGCTACAAACAGAGAAATTTGGAAGAAAAAGAAGGAGGCCTTTGCCCAGCAGTGGGATCTAGTATAGGCTATTAAAAAAAAAATGTACAGGTAATATAGATTTACTATATGCTTATTTTTGCATTTTTGAATCTTTGCGGGAATTCCCGCGGGATCCCGCGGGAAAGGCAAGTTTCCCGCAAATTTCCCGCGGGAAAAAAAATGGTGCGGGATTGCAAACCCTAGTTGTATATTAAAGTTCCAGCGTTTGAATAGCTTCAGCCGGTTTTATCGTCTGGCTCCTTAAGTTGTTTTCCTTTGCCTCATATTTGAATTCTTACGGTTATTGCTTATGAACGATGACGATGTAAATTTTCATGATTGAACACGATACGTTTTCCGAGTATGTGAGGTACGTATTAATAAATGAGAAATAAAAATATCACAGTTACATTTACAGTTGTTAAAAGACAAGGCTAGTGTTGTGATTATTAGAAACTACGATTGACTTTCGGATTACAACACTCAGACCCAAAACAAATATTTGTGGATCGCACAAACATTTGTCTCGATGAGAGTATCGACGTCACACCCTTATGATTTATAAGCTGGTATCTAGTCAAAGCCATTGGGCTGTTAAATTTTATTATATAATACAAAACACATAGTCTGATGTGAAATAATACATTTGAAAATCTAAAAAATTGCATTGATTAAAAATTAACTTTTTTTTGCAATATGCTCAGATGATCAAATAATGGTACAAATTTACGACCACGGACAGCTGAATGTTATAATTTCCGAAATATTTCCATGAATAATGTCCGCAGGGATATTTCCGTTGAACAGTTGAAAAGTGAATATTCCTGTGGTTGCTATCCCGAACCCACATACGCTGTGAATGCTCGTTACGATCTGATGTGAAATGCACATCAACCGCAGCAACTTCATCTCAACCCAATTTCGAAACTTAGTACAGTTATATAGTAATAGAAAATGCATGGTAACGAAGAAGGTGCCTGTGTATTCTGTACCAATACGTATAAAAAGCATTAAAAATGACATATTAACGTTCTTGCTAATATAATCCTTCAGCAGTCGACACAATTATTCTAGCTCAATAAGGATTTAGGTACCTAGAAAGGTGGCTACACATTTTATGTGGCATTAGTATACGCGTATGTCAAATGTTATTACGCGCAACATTACTCAATCGCATATTGCCACGACACTACGACCGATGATGGAGTAAATCCATGCAAATCTATCAGTTCCCAGCAGAGGAGCACAGCTGTTATCCATCTTACTGAGCAAACGTTTCTTCAGCAAATGTTATTCCACGCCTTGACACTTCCGTATAAATGTTGCCGGGAAAGTCGGGAATATAAATTTTTATTTCAGACTATAACTATCTTTACCCAGATTTGCTTAATGTTACGCTTATATCGAAATTATTTTATTATTTTAAAAAATGTGATTTCAGTATATAATGTATCTTGAAAACGTAATTGATAATATTCCACACTTATTTTTTTATATGTTATTTTGAACGAAAGCTATTTTGACTCGATCAATGTTATATTATTGTTGTAAATTTTCGTCATCAAAACATATCATGTATTTATTTGGTTCATAAAGTCTAATAAAATCTTAACCTAAAGTTAATAGAGAAAAATCACTTAAGAACTAGCACTAAATATACGTTTTATTTTAGATATCGAGCTGGCAATCATTAACTTCACAATCAAAGTAAATACATAATTATTATACAAAAACCTCAATAATCCTTGAGTACATTTTGAAAGTACTAAAGTTTATTCCTCGACATTCTTCAGTTAGGTCGAAACGTCTGTGGCTTATTGTTCCTTATTGCCATCTTAAGGAAATTCCAAGCACACTTCGACCCTGGCGTCACAATAAAACGGTCCACGGTGTCTAATAAAATAAATATGACAGATAAAATACTAGCATAAATTGATTTAGAGGGTTTTTCGTATCTAACGAATAAAACAATAAGAAGTCTTGTGTCTTTTATATCTTATTTTATATTGTATTTGACATTTATTTTACCAGTAATGGTGGGATCTACTCCCAAACTCCATTCTATACTTACTCATTGCTCATACTAAAATTTATGAAATCGATCCATTGTTGTTTAAGATATTCGTAGCAAAGAAACAAATAAAAATATAATCTTTCTTGTATATCATTATAAAATACATTGCCATATTATTAAAAATACAATGAGTACAGATAGGTAAGAAACAACTACAATAAATAGCCAACCGAAACACTTGGGCCGGCTTGGAAGTATAAGATGATCCCGCAACGCGCTACGTTAGTGTTTGTCATTTTTGCTTTAACTAAATAAACTTCAGAGAGTTTTTCGGTTACGCTTTTAATTTAATTTTACAGACGGATGGGACCCTGGGGACCTTTTTATTTCTTTATACTTTTTATCCCGGAAAATATTATTATAATATTTAAGTTAGCGGGCTTGACATCAACGCGAGCGAATCACTGATTATATGTAATTACCAGTCAAAACATACACACACTCACGCCTCATCTTCTAATAAGGTGTAAAAAGCAAATCGTCGTGTTTTGTCACTGAAGCTAAAAAGCGGGGACCTTTATATCGTTGTCAGCAAAGTTATGTTACGGGACCTACGAAACAAGCTATGAAGTAACACACAAAGATTCAAATTAAAAAGGTCAACGTCGGTCGACCGATCTGTCGGCTTTGTAATACTTTGTGTATTGACTTCAAAGCGTAAGAGTCTTGCCTCTTCATAAATCAAGGAAATGGGCTCGTTGAGCACCTTCTTCGGTCCAAAAAAGACAATTATTTACTAACGAACTTGAATAAGAAGTCACGTAATCTTAAAATTCACTTTTAACACTCAAGGACGAAGCAATTTATCATTTTATATCGGACTTCAAAATTCAGTAGGCAACGCTTTTAAGTAAATAGATTATTGCTAGCTCAATTCCAAATCATAAATTAGTTGTTTTATTTAATGATAACATTTGTTACTAAAATAAAAAAAAAATATAGTAATTAACCCGAACAAAACTAACACGAATTTATTTTAATCATGCATTAAATAAAATATTTTAATTTATTTAAAAATATCTGTTTATGCGATTCCTATGTACCTACTGTAGAAATCCTTTAAAAATATATCTAACTTTTAGCGAACCAATAACTTTCTCGCCATGCCTGTATCTCTTACTATGTCTATCTATTCATTAGACCTCTCTTAAACGCTTAATAGGCACCCGTGCTAGCAAGTATTAAGCTAATTAAAAATATGTTTCAAAAGTAAATTGCAAATATTGCATTAAATTTAATCTTACATATACATACATACATACATATGCCGCAGTGATCAAATTTTTCGGATACAGTATTGCAGGCCTGTTACTACCACATTAGTAATAAATATTAAATGGAGGTGTCTCCTGTAGAGAAGCGAGCTCGTTTGCCCGTCATACCGTCTTCACGTCACTCTGTATTATAACAATTTCTTATAGTAATAAACAATTTTCTTTATAGAATTATCATCTTTATCCATAAAAATATTGAATATCGTCAAATTCGCTATTCTTGTTTAAACCCTATATTTTTTAATTACACTGCAATTACACGACTACGACTGCCTCGTGGTCTCACGGTACAAGTATGTGCCGTGCGATCTAGAGGTCCTGGGTTCGATTCCCGGGTCGGGCAAAGTGTTATTGGGTTATTCCATTATGAAATTCTCAGTAGCAGCACGGAGTCGGGAAATGTGCCCGTAAAACGGCAATAGGCTCGCCCCCTATCACGTGGGACTGAAACATACCTGGCGAAATGTGGGTGCAGAAATGCATCTCTGCCTACCCCTTCGGGGAATATAGGCGTGAGGTATGTTTGTTTGTTTGTTTTGTTTTCCTCACTCCCAAATTCTAAAAAACTTAGATTTATTTAAACCGCAAGACAAAACATGAAACTACCTACCACATTTAATACTTCGTGCTCGAAAAATATTAGTCGGTGTCATAAACTCGCGGAATCAATTTGCATTTTATTAGTGGTAGGTTATGAACAATGTTATATTTCTACATGTATTCTTCTTCTTCTTCTTCATCAACCCATATATGCCCACTGCTGAGCACGGGTCTCCTCTACTATTGAGAGGGTTTAGGCCATAGTCCACCACGCTGGCCTAGTGCGGGTTGGCCTATGAATGTCGAACGTGGTTCGAATAGGATAAAATCGGATTTAATATCACTCAACTACTTAACCCGATTAAACTGAGCGATAACATTCGAATATGAAACACATAAAGTGAGACGAAAACGGTGATAAAAAGAATGTTACAGTTTTTAGCAGAGGATGGCTGATGATCATGATGATGAAGTAAATGAACCTTCAGCTCTTAAACCGCAATGAAGTTTAATTAGTAGGTATGTTGAGGTCTCAAGACTTTTAGTTTTAGAAATGCTAGTAAGTCCTCATTTATCCAAGGCTAAATAACTTCCCTTGCCATCCATGTAAGTTTAATGATCCGTGTTGATTAAAGCCTTCCTTTCAAAGGTAAAATATTTCACGATATGACCCATACCTCTCGACCAATAAAATCACGAACGAACGAGAAAAAACTACTTCGTTATATGTGCACTATGCGATTCACTTCAATGAAAGCAAAGCAATGCAAATAGAAGCTTTACTGTGAGTTTTATTAAAGGTTTTGAGCGTTTGAAGTCATTTGAAAAGGCAAGAGCTTAATCGAAAATGAATGATGCTACAACAACAACTTAAGTAAGTGCGACCAAGCTAAAGCTAAATCTATCAACGAAACAAATAACTTATCTATCTGTTATAGTGTCCAGGATGTATGTAACATTACAGTCTAAACTAATTCCCGGTCATTTCGAGTTTGTATTAGTTAAACCTAGTTTTCATAATCGCCTTGGTTGCAACTAGAATGCTCAGTTAGGATAAGTTAGTTAAAGTAGTTTTGTTAAAACAAGTTTTGTCTTGTTGAAACTAGTTAACTGGCATTCATTTTCGATTAACAGTAAATTCTTGTTGTAACGAAGCGCTCAGATAAACAAGTTGAAACTATTTAATAAGTGATCTGATTAAGATCAGATATTTGCAGTAAAACAAAGAGAACCTGAAATAGAAGTTATGATTTGCTTCTTGTTTTTAATACGTAATGTGCCTATTTTCGATTCAGAAACCAACATATTAAACAAATAACCTACTTGTGAAACACGTTTCAGATATAAATAATACCCCAATGCATGGGCTGTTTGTCAAGAGAACTTCGACACAGCTAAGTGCTACCTAAATATAGAACCATTAATAAATTTTAGTGAAATATTATAATGGATTTATAAGCAAAATTATAATGATGGCGAGCCTGCAGAATCAACACAGTTTGTTATTGTCAATGTTCATAGTTTGAGAAAGGTCTCAACCTAAACACGGTTAACCATTAATTTATACTGCTGTATTATTTATGAAACATAAAAAGTTTACGATACGTGGAAAGGCTGCAAGTATTCTGTAACGCCATATTTATGTGGCATATTTAATATAGATTTAATTATCAAGCGGGATTTTATGGCAGCTCGATAAAAATCTGGTCGCAAAAATGAAAATGGTTTCATTATCATATTTATATTATTATAATAAAATTTACTTTTAGTTGTTCTTTCACAGTAATGGACTGAATAAAATGTTAACAAAATAATTACTTTGAGCAGCTGACAGATGCGTCACAATTCCCGCCGAAAATATTTAAATTTTTGTTTATTCGTCTAAAATGGAGTACGAAACCCGAGCACGAAGCATCTTATATTTTAAATAAACAGTTACGTGAAAGTCATTCCAGCTTCCTACAAATATTACTGAGTTTACGTGAAATATTATAAATACTTACTCGACGTAATAATTACTGCCGAAAAATTCGTGAAGTTCTTGCAAAAAGTTGTTCCGGTAACCTAAATTTTATAAGTGCGAATTAGTCGCTCTACTTACATATTAAGTGGGGTTATTTTCGCCGCTCCACGACATAACAATCAACACAAATAAGAATTTTGTTAACTTGCAAATAATTAGTTATGTGCGACTGTTTAATTACCATCCTCATTCGGTTTGGATCCCGCATTGGAGCAAATATTTGTGTGGTCCGCAAATATTTGTTCCGGGACTGTAGTGCTGAAAGTTTCTGGTACCGCTTACGATATAACAAAACTAAGCGACAAGTAAACTATAGTTGTGTATATCTTTTGGATGAGCATACACTATTTCAATATTTGTTAGTCTGTCGCACAATTTTAATTTCTGATCGTACTTTAATATTCAGTTTAATGTGATTTCATATTCACTACCACTTGGCTTCAAAGCTTTTTCTGCTTGATCCAAAGTTCACGGATATTTTTTTTTGGGAGATTTGTTTAAAAAAAATGATTTTATTAAAAATGTTAATTAAAGTACTTTTTAGGTAAATGTCACCTACGAGTATAATATGTCTTACCAGTTAGAGCATAGACTATTCGCATTCAATTACAGTATCTTTATCCCTCCGGCTGGGGCTTTGACAAACACGTGTCTCGAAATAAAAAGTTTCGCCTTCGATTTATTATGAGCTGTGTTTTTGATCGAAAGTTGTTCAGAGAAACATCGAATCAATCATATCTGGTCAAGAATAATTCGCTTTTAAATTATCAGATTTGGAAAGCCGTTTGACTACAGCTCCATTTTCAACACACATACATTGGATACCTATAACAACACCTAAATGTAATCGAGCTGAAATATACATTGTGTTGTACGTTAAACTTCTCGTTAAAAAAACTAGATTATTACAAATTAAATAAACCTGAAAACGAGGCTTAGTACACTCGAATTCAGATTACATGGATCGTTAGCTTTTCAAGTGCGACCATATAATTAAAAACATGATCCAAATAAACGACGATGGAAAATGTTAAAAGGAAAGACGAACTAATGAGTATTCCAGTATAAATTGCTCGGAAGAGACGATTCTGCGCATTTTAAAGGAACAAACATTAACTGCTTCTATTACTTTTACATCCTTTGACTTTCCTTTTGACAATTTTTTTCAACCACCGGTTCCGTGTTATATCTTCAGAATACCAATAGCTGAATTTAATTTTAAGGAAAAAACGTAGGACATATTACAAGAAACCTTTCAATTATTTATTCTGTTTATGTGACAAGATTTTTATATGCTTTAAATTTTTCGTTTATAGATTAGTCATAAACCCCTTGTTCCATACACATTGGTTTACAAATTTACGTGAGTTGATCAATAACAAATCCTTCATTTTATGTCATTGGAACACTCAATGTAATTGATAGAGTAAAGGGCTTTGTGCCCGATGTTTCTCTATGTCATTTCACCAAATTGATTTATTTTCCGCGATAATCTTTATAGGCTTCTGAATAATCAATTAACTGCTAGTTTTTTACGCTTCCTCGTTTAATGTATTTAATCGTAATCGATTAAATCGTAATGATAACGATAATTCGTTATCATTCATCATGGTGTTTGAAGTATTTTTTAACCGAGAAAAAAAATATCGTTGTTTAAAAAAAATATATTGATAAACATAATCATTGTACCAAAAAATAAATAAAGCCTTTGGAACTAATGGCTAATTAGCCAACTCTTGTTTAATAAGTAGGTATTATTTCTATTAAGCAATGTTTCTAGTTATTAGCTTCTTATGGAAACAGTAAAATACACATTATGCTTATAGCATAGTGTTGATATAGTATAAAAATATTTTATGGAATTGAAATAAGGTACCGTATCCATTAAATTTATTCTATTAATAAATCAACTGACATTTATTATATAATAATAATAATTTATTGAACCTGATTTGTAAAAATACGGAATTGTGTTTTATGATAATATGAAGTGGGGCAAATACTTCCGTCCATTTATAAACAATACAAACATATTATAAATTCCATTTATAACTATTCGGCACGGTTTATTTTGGGACAAAACGTGGCTAATGACGTCATCTTTGTACAATTCAATGCGTGTGTAATGTGTATTATGAAGTTCCTTTCGTGTAGCACAGCTGTAATACATTCGCACGTACTTTTAAACACATTCAATATACTTTTAAAGACTTTATTTTACTTTCTACGGTATAATTAATGTGAAGCACGTTTTGGTTTCGATTGCCGCGACAGTTTTTTGATTAGAAAATTTTGGTTCCGTAAACAGAGATAGGCTCGCGTCTACATTATAGGACATAATATGAAGTTAGCGTATGTAAGTTAACATCTTGCGATAAAAACCATTACTCGACCATCAAAATGAGGGCTTAACTGTAATTTAAAAATGCAGAATTATATATTATACACATTATAACCACAAAATAAACTAAAACTCTTGTAATTTGCCTCCATGAAATATATTTTCAATTATATTCGACAATATTTTTCGAACGTCCTATCTCATAAAAATCTGAACCATAATTTAAAACAACACTACCTTTACAAGATGTTTGTTTAGGATTATTGCTCACCTGTGTGATATTGTTTCAGGTAGGGCGTGGCGTGCGCGGGGGGCGCGGTGAGGGGGGATGCCCGTGCGCAAGGGGCTGCTCGCGCCCCAGAACACCTTCCTCGATACCATCGCCACCAGGTTCGATGGCACGCGTGAGTATTTATGTATTTTTTTTTAATGATGTCATGTGTAAAGAGGTCCTATGTTAAGTGGTAGAGCTGTGTTGGAGTCATTTTCAAATAAAGAACATGATTTAGTACTGTTTTATAGTTACTTCGGAATGTCACGCACAATATCTTGCTGAAATTTTAACCTACATTATAAGAAGTTATTAATAGTATAGTGTATAAGTCCTAACTCTGTTATATCGTTAAAGACATCATAATTGAATGACATACAAATGTAGTCTCCATACGTCAACATACGCCCTTATCTTTTAGAGCGACCTGTTATGAAGGCCAAAAACAACATCTTGCATTCTTAGCCCACTAAACCACCCACAGTATCAAAAAAATCAAGAAGTTTTCAACAACAGTTACACGACACTATAAATATAACTCAAGAATAGTATAAATAACATTTTCTATGTGACTAATAATATTCCCTTTTATTTTAAGCGACAACGCCGAGTCATTGACGAGGGTTGAACGAACTGTCCACTATTTATGACCGTCGTGGTTACTATTGTAATTGTGTGATAAAATGTGTATTTGCGTATTATTCACAGCATAGACAAGTATTTGCATATTGCATGCAAAAAAATAACAAATGTTTGTGGTTTTCTCGTAGTAGATACTATTATAGAATAAAATAAAAAATAATACAGTGTTGGCGTCGAGGTTTAGCACGCGGTCAACAATCTCAGCAGTCGCGGTTTCAAACCCTAAGCTACCTCTGACTTTTCGAAGGTATGTGTGTATTCACAATGAATTATCACGTACCTACTTTAAGGTTCTACTACACGTAACTACGATGAAGGATAACATTGTAAGGAAATCCGCATACATAAAAGCTCTTAGGACGTTTTTATGTATGTAGTCGCCATCCGGCACTAGTCCAGCTTGGTGGATTAAGGCATACGCCCTGGTTCCAAGCACTAGGACGCAGAAAATGGGTTCATGGTAATGATGAAAAAAAACCATTAACTTTTTTTTTCATTACTGCACTTTATGTCCAATCTGTAGTTAATGAAAATTAAAGTTTTAAGACTGTAAACTGGTATAGTTACATAAAATTATTATTCATGTAATATTGAAATTTTTACCTATATAAAAAGAAACTGCAGTAAAACAAGTGACAACTGGTGCAGAAACATCTGAAATAACGAAACGGTCATTGCGGAAGTTGTTTTCGGTACAATGTGAATGAATTCCCAACGTCATATCTGTTTATTAAGTTCCAATTTGCGCATTAACAGTTCGTTTTTAACGCTGTATTTAGTCCAATCAATATATCCGAATTGCCCTAAAATTAATAATTAATGTAAGACTATCAAATATAACCAAAAATCATATGGTATGTTATTGGTGTTGATGCAGGAATTCATATAAGAATTGGTGAAAGAAACTGCCCTTAATAAATTTAGTACTATGCCAACTATTGGTTACAATTTGGCAGACTGTTTTCAACGCAATAAATCCATTTTTTCATCCTTTTTTACTTGATGATTTGACTCGAAATGAAGATGTGGGCTAAAAAATCATATGATCTACTAACAACATACAGATACGATAAAGGGGTTGTTCTGCATCTTTACATGTACATTGCACTTACGTTTAATGGTTTCCCGACACGTAATAGGGGATAACCTATTGCTGCATTCAGATTGCGTACTGTTAGTGAGAACTCCAAACGGCAAACCAAGGCTCAATTTTCAACAGCCCAGCATTGATACTGGGACCTAATTTTACATATACGACATTTTTTTGCAATGTTTGGTATAAAAGATCCTATTCTAAATTTTATGTATGTATGGATGGTGAAGATGTATGGATATTGAAACAAAAGATGTGTGTTAGGATCAAAGCTATATCTGCTTTTATATTATTACTATTCACTATAATTTAGTATAGAATCTATCTTCTCTGACCACAATTGCTAATCTTTAAAAAGTTTATCACCACTCGTAGCTCCGTTCGAATATTTAGACAAAATAGTTATGAACCGCATAAAAATTAAAGGATACACAGCTGAAACTACAAGTTTCAGAATTAGCATACCGCATAAACTTATAAAAATAAATGCCGTCCACGATCTAGCGGTTAGTTATACCCTGTATAATATTACACCTCCCTTTGACACAGCTGGCTGGGAGCTCAGTACTAATTACTGGTTGAGGTTCCGACGAAGCAACATTTGATTGCAAATGCCTGACAGCAAACGGTTCATCTGCCACTGGCGACATTTACCAAATGGGGAAATTTATGCGAACAGTGACTGTGGAAATGGAAACACCAGACGAAACTATAAACAGACATGAGCTCAAAGGGGACATTAAAATAGGAACTCACCTACATTCCAAACGAAATGTTAAAATTAGCTCTTGTTGCAGCCAGGATTTTTACTAGACAATGCTTTGCGATCACTTTGTAAACTCACTCGTGTTAATATGGACGTTTCTCTGTTGTTCTCAAAACATTAATTTTCCATTAAAAAAATGTACCATAAATGAGAATTACATAATAAAAGCGACTTTACATTAACACCACTAAAAATATTTCATAATTTACGTTTAGAAATTTGTAATGGAATCCCAATTCTTCGTATCTTTTTTTGTAAGAGCAATATGAATCCAGATGAAATATGTATATCCAATATTGGACCACATTCAAAATATTACACAAAAGAAAACTTTGTGTATATCATGACAATACGTCAAATAAAAACATCTCTTAATTAACTAAGCTAAAGAACGTATAAAAAGGAACGACGAAAGCGGAAGCAGGACAAATAAAAGAATGTGTGTGATTCAAATAAAAGAGAAAATAACGGAGCGAAGAGACGTAATTAAAAGAATGCCGGTTGGAGTCGTCAAAGCTGTATAATTTATTCAGTTCTGAATGACTCACAGCACTGAGCGACTGAACAACGTAAAAAAGTACTAATCTACTGAAATGTGTATTGTTATAAAGCATTGGAATGAAAGGAAATGTTTTCTTTAAATAAAATAATTATGCAATTATACTGAAACAGCACACACGTTAAGTTTAAAAAAAAAGATTAATTATCATTAAAATTATAATAACAGTTCTTTTTTAATTACTTTTTCAGTCAGTTCATTTTATTACTTTAATATGACAGATACTATTTTATATTTTTATAGAAGAAGACACGTATTGTTCCTTATTAGTACTGTTACTAAAGCTTTATAAAATTTTAAATGAGAATAAACATAATATTATAATTTAAAACTTTAAAATACACAATTTAGCTGAAAATTAAGATACGAATAGTTTCCTAAATGCATTTATAGAATAAAATAATGTTTATAAAATATTTAATTGAATATTTTTTACTTATCATAAATTATTCATATGGAACCTACTTTAAAGTCCTAGATGTAAGCAGAATTTTATGAAGATTTCATCCCTAAGTTTTCAGTACCGTGGCTCCAAGGCTTACCGATGCAAAATACGCAGATACCTCTTCTGGAATACGTTTACGTAAACTTGTTTTCCATCCGTATTGTGAAGCTTGTTCGAAGTGAAGAAAAATAGTTTCGATCGGCTTTTCTCTCTCTTAACATAAAATATATTCTCTGAATGGCGCAGCGCTAGTTTTTTAGAATGAGTCTAATGGTCTTATTGTCTCGTTCATAATATTGATCGTTTATACTAACTTTAGTTTTGTGTACAAAATGCTGCCCTTAAGATTTGCTCAGCAAAAGGTACCAAAAGTAACTGTTTAAAATTAACTGGGGTGAAAATCTTAAAGTAGAATGGAATTTATAGGTATGAATATAATTAGCCTCCTTGCAAGAAATGTCATTAATGTACAGGTTAATTATTCTTTCTCAAAAAGGATACTGATTTTCATACCTAAAAGTTAAACATATCCATTAGGGCTCGACCGAGATGGATTTTTTGTTCTCGGCCGAGACCGAGACCGAGACCGAGAATAAAATAAAGTCTCGGCCGAGACCGAGAACCGAGACCGAGAATAGACAAAGCGTGATTTTTTTAACACTGTTAATTTTTTTAATACGCTGCTACTACTACTACATGTCCCTCGAAATAAAATTGACCACCTCTCCTAAACAGTTGTTCACTTGCTTAACTAGGAGGCGGCGCAGTTAAAAAAATATTTGTTGCAGGCTTAAGCACTAATAGTCCATTGAAATGTTACATGAGCTTTGCATTTCTTAGAGGACGCAATTTTATTTTTGGGATATGTTTGGGAGGTCAATAGAAGCTTAACCTCAAGTTTGTGGGGTTGCCACCCTTGTCCCACGGCCGCCATTTTGAAAAAACGGGTGAAAACACTTTGTTTGCGATATCTCTGAAACTATGCGTCTCACAGAAAATTTGTAAAAACATAATTTGTAGCAAATTATTTTGCCTACAAATATGTTTATATGACATTTTGCCCTAAACTAAAAATTTAAGAAGTTATAAGCAAAAAAGTGAGAAAATATTTATAAAAATTTTCTTTTTTGCTCTATAACTTTTTTTTTATACATTTTACCAAAAAATTGCATCAGACCAATCGTGTAGATTATCTCCTGACAAAAAAAATCCCTGTATTTTTTCAAATTTAATTCATTTAAAACGCTGTTACAACACTACAAAGTTGAACGGATTTGTCAATGTCCACGAGAATCCGGTTGAAACGAAATGTTTAACTTATTTTTTCTTTATTTTTTATTGTAAATTCTTACAATTTTTTTTATTAAATTCGTACAATTTTACTTATTTATTACTAAAAAAAATATTCCTAAAAAAACACGCCTATAAGAGTATAAGCGCGTTTTTTTTACGTTGTATCCCCAGTAGGCCTACTCCACGAACATCTCGCTTATAAGGTTAGCTTGCTTCTCTAATCGACTTTTTTTCGATGGTCCAGGCTGTGGCCCAGAGTGTAAATCAACGTCAAACGTAAAATTTTGAGGAATGACAGGAATTAAAATTGGAGTTATAGTTGGCAGTTCATCCTCAAATTCATTTTCTTTCCTTAACTTTGATATTTCCATAATGTTGCTGCATGTTTCATCAGAACAATGGAGGCATACTGTAGAGCATATCAGGCCTGCTTTTCTGCAGCCACACATACTTCTGCGGTTTCATTCACACACATAAGATCGGGGGGTGCTGGAGGCTTGGAAGCTTGTATTGCCTTCCGAATGTTTGCATGCTTTTTCCATCCCCTATCTTCAGAGAATTTTGATATCTTCCGAGCAAATTAAATGAATTTTTAGTCACTATCTTAGCAAATCATTTGTATCGCAAGTCGTCTAGTAAGTTGTCTTTATTACCGCCGTATAAAGCTATGAATTAACGTTCACCAACAAGACTGAGCAAAGATGAATCCACTTTCTCACTCAAGAATAGCGCGGTAACGCTAGCTAATTCAGGATGTTTCTCCATAATTTTTATATATTAAAATTTCTCCATATTATAGGCTGCTGATGTATCACATCTAGAAAGTTAAATTTAAATAAACTAAATTCGGTAAGTTCTATGATACAGAAGACACAGCCTGCACAGCCTGGACCATTGAAAAAAAGTCGATTAGAGGAGCAAGCTAACCTTATAAGCAAAATGTTCATGGAGTAGGCCTACTGGGGATACAACGTAAAAAAAACGCGCTTAAACTCTTATAGGCACGTTTTTTAGGAATATTTTTTTTAGTTATAAATAAGTAAAATTGTACGAATTTAATAAAAAAAATTGTAAGAATTTACAATAAAAAATATAGAAAAAATAAGTTAAACATTTCGTTTCAACCGGATTCTCATGAGCATTGACAAACCCGTTCAACTTTGAAGTGTAACAGCGTTTTAAATGAATTAAATTTGAAAAAATACAGGGATTTTTTTTTGTCAGGAGATAATCTACAAGATTGGTCTGATGCAATTTTTTGGTAAAATGTATAAAAAAAAGTTATAGAGCAAAAAAGAAAATTTTTATAAATATTTTCTCACTTTTTTGCTTATAACTTCTTAAATTTTTAATTTAGGGTAAAATGTCATATAAACATATTTGTAGACAAAATAATTTGCTACAAATTATGTTTTTACAAATTTTCTGTGAGACGCATAGTTTCAGAGATATCGCAAACAAAGTGTTTTCACCCGTTTTTTCAAAATGGCGGCCGAGGGACAAGGATGGCAACCCCACAAACTTGAGGTTAAGCTTCTATTGACCTCCCAAACATATCCCAAAAATAAAATTGCGTCCTCTAAGAAATGCAATATTCGGCCCTGTAACATTTCAATTGACTATAAGCAACTTATAAGGTGACAAAAACCAATACTCAAAAATATTAGCATTTCTTTGATTACCGAGCTTGTACTATATTTACGCGTGGCCACGCGCGGTAAAATTTTAATGCCGATTCGAAAAAAGTTACAGTCTCGGTTATGGCCGAGAATCTCGGCTAGAAACAGCCGAGAACCGAGACAAAATTCTCGGTAGGATTTGTAGCCGAGAATGCCGAGACCGAGACCGAGACCGAGATCTCGGTCGAGCCTTAATATCCATATATTTTGTTTCAGGTATTTATCGATACGATCAAAATTGAATACCCGCTAATTCCTAGTGTAACTGACATATTTATCCCTAACATATTCTTTTACCAAAGTGGCTGTTCTTAAAAATTTTAACAAACCTTAAACGTGATCAACTATTTAAATATTCTCCACATAGTATTGGGCTATATTGCTTCAGTTTTAATATCGCAATTTTAATTTATGGGCAATTCATTTAAGCTACATTTTTAATCAACACACGAGATGAAAAATTATGCGCCGTCGGTGTTAAAACATAAATAACAGTTTTTCATAAAGAAACGTTTAAAGCGTCGTAGCCGCGTCATTGAAAATGTTGAAAAACTTTCGCTTCTGAAAGGTTACCTTATCATAACGTTTTTTCTGTAGGGCGCCGCGGGCCTTATGAAAGCAAAGGATTAAGGCAGCTAAGGATTACACGAAAGTAGACCACACTCACACAAAGACGCGTCATCAAAGCTTAGAAGACTGTATGTGTAGGCACTCTTGTTAATAAAATGTTGTGACACACATTCTTTCTTACACATTTTTAGCAACCTGTATAGCAACAGGTAGGTAGAGAAGTTACCCACAAGTTTCATGTACCTTTAAGACCTAACCAAGGGCAATCCTATTTCCGAGTGATTCTTTTCCAACGAAAAGGAACAAATAAAGGATTGCTTTATAAGTGGCCCTATTCTACCATACACTCACCTCTGCAACTTCTGTGCTCCAGGATTCGTCATGGGCGTGCAACGAAAGGTAAAGGTATTAGAAACAATGATTTGTCCATTTCGCTTTACAGCAAAGCTTTTATTACCTGCAGTTCTTTTCCCGCATGCCTTACTTGATAAATTGTATTATGTAGTAGAGCAAATATACTTTAAGATGATCTAATACATTCATGGAATCCTCGTGAGATATTTAAGTCGAATTCGTGTAAATGAATATTTCATAACACGCGTTAGTAATGGTATGGAGTGTGTGCATCGATTTATTGAAGTAGTTTGATTGCACATTATATCGTGGTGAATTGGCGCCAGTTTCAATTAACTGCCAGTTATTTCTGTTGCGCTGCTACACCGGCTCGGCGCATTGACCGTACCGATTCAGTAAAATTAGCCGGGAATCGCGAACGTGCACTAAACTGCAGCTAAAACCGGAATACATTCGTAGTTGTTTTTTCATCGCGCGTCATTTGAGTTTATTTTGAATTCCTACATATCCTCGGTTAGCGGAATAGAGTTTGCTGATTACATGAATATTGTATCAGTCTATTAAACTGCTTAGTATTTTTTTATTTATGACAAAAAGACGCAGATTTCCATTATCAAACAGTCTTTAGTAAACTTAAGTAGATGCTGTATGCTTTAAACACAATTATTCTCGTTATCTCCGCCGTCACAGATCAATCGATAGAGCAATCTGAAGCATGTTTAAGTAGTTGTTAAATTAACTAGCGTTTATAAGTGTATGATTTCAGTAGGATACTCAGTCTAAATGCTCCGTAAACGTAATAAAAATAACTCGCTCCGATTGTATAAGAATAGCCGCGTCGATCTTAAAAGAAAATAGATAATTGAAATCTAAAAAAAGCTGAAGGTGTAAATAGTTTCTATTTTTAGACACGCTCATGTGAATAGAGTTTCGCGTGCTCAACCGTGTGCCGACGACCGCAAAGAAATTGCCTCTGGCTAGAAGCTGTTTACTACACTCGAGCGAGCTTAGCCCTTAAACTAAAGTGAAACGTTTGGTACAAAAATATATATTATATATGCCGTATATGACTCGCTTTGCAAACAGTTATTTTGTAAACAAATACCGCACTGCTTGTATTTACTTTAGCCAATATTATGGGGAAGTCAAAGCTAATATAATGGCCTAGTAAAGTTATTACGCTATGTCTACAACTTTTTTGCCATGCGAAAGAACGAAATACAAGTAAATAGCGGGCTCAGAATCAAATCAGCAGCAATAATTTCATACATAGACATTCTTCTTTAAAATGAGGTTCATCATCATTTTCAGCCCACATGCACCCACTGCTGGGTATAGGCCTCCCCCAATGCTCGCCATTTTTGTCAGTCTTGGGCTGCTCTTATCCAAATGAAAATGAGGTTACGGTCTCTAAAATGATGTGCTGCGTGATGTCATAGGAATAATTATTTAATTTATATTTTATGTATATCCAAATATATTATTTTATGATAGAATAATGGTAAAATGTCATTATTTTTTCATCTTCCAAGGTTAGGGTTAAGCTTCCCGAAAGCTTGTAAAACGACCTTTATCTTGAAAGGAATGAAAGAGTATCAATTGTTCGTAATACTATCTTAAGTAATGGAACGTATAAAAAGCTTACATAATTGAATTGATACGAAAGTACTTCTGTAGTGTCCTTCAGGCGGATATGTCGAAGAATAATTGCAATAATTGTGATATACGAGTATCTTCACGATCATTACACGACTAAGTAAAAGAAATACTACGAACTGAGCGGCACTTGTATGGTATTATAGAGAATAATTCATTACGAAGGACACAATGGGACCTCGCGTTATTGCCTCAGGGACTCGGCGGAAGAAATCTATGAAGAATGGCTAATATCTTCGATGATATAAATTAATTGTAGGTTTGTATTAATACTATTTTTTCACCATTGAAGTAGGGAATGATAATAAAAACAAATACAGTGCATTTTATTATTAGAATTAAATGAAATATATTTCATAGTTGTTCCAAATTAGAGTTTTTTATATGTACAAAAACTGCCAGTTAAGCATACTCGTAATTTTTTTGTCATTGTAGTCAATGTATTTTTCAGAGATTAATCAAAAATTTGAAGTTTGCCCTGATCATAGATCCTTACATCCGAGGATACTTCCTTTTTTACCAACATAATTGAAATTGATGCAATTTTGAACGTAAAAACAGTAAACTAATAAAAAATACACAATAATATCTAATAACCATACACGATACGGTATATATTAATTTTTAAAATATATTTTGTAAGACATCTTTAAAGTGTCATTAACTCCGTAGGTACTCGTTAAAGGAATGTAAACATAAATGGAATCGGTTTTTGTTTACATACATTTTGATCGGAATGGGCTATGTTTATGGAGCCCTGAAGTTTGATACGTTTTACAAAAGAGCGTAAATTGTTCACGACGGACAATAGCGCTGTGGCGTCGACTTCCTGTTTCGAAACTCTTTATAAAAAGGAAGAATACCTTCAATCTGCTATTAAAATTAATTGAAAATCAGATTAAAAATTTGTTTAGCGATTTGCAACTCTTAATTACTTTTTAAAATAATTATATTTATGTAATATTTTTCAAAACATCTAGTTTTTTGTTCAAAAGCAATCTCAATTTTAAAGCTTAAAAAATTCTTAATATGTGCATTGTGCAGCAATGTAGTACATAAAATGAGATAAAAAAAAATGAATATTAAGTTCATAACAATAAAAAGAACATAGCGTTTTAATTTACAAAACGTTGTTGTGCCAGATGTCTCGTACAAAAGTTATACTCATTTTGATACCGGAATGAAACGGTCACAGAAAATTCAATTATGTCGATCCGACTGAAAAGGCGAACGCAAAATTAATAACGTGGGGCGCATTGATGTTTCCCTTTCGGTACCAACAAAACGACCCCTTAAATATATGTACATTTCACAAATCACACAATACGAGATTATGCTACTCAAAAATACGAATTTATAATTTTGTCGTATTTTTTAAAGGAAGAAAAACGAAGAAAAAACAATTATTATATTTTCAATTTAATTATTATAAATATGAATATTAATGCCAGTTATACTTTAAATTAACACATGAGTAAAATTTAATTAAACTTGATTACTAGTGCCTCTAACTGCCTTATTAGTCCCGCGGCACAATTGTGCGTTCGATCTGGAAAGTAGGTGTAATTAGGATTTTTTATTAAGCAATTTTCAGCCACTGCATGAAGTCCGGAAATGCACCTAAAGAATGATAACAGATTCACTACGATATTACGTGAGACATAAAAATCATATTTGGCGAAAATTGGGTGCAGAAATACTTTACCCATTGTGCATTTTTTTTACTCTAACTCATCCCTATAGGTTGAGTAAAGTGTACAAGAAATCAATGATAATTATTAATAAGCTGAGAACTCTTTTAACGATTCAGTTATTGGTCAATAAAAAGTTAAGTAGTCACTTCAGTATAGAATGAAATAACATATATTTTCTTTAGTGACAAGCTCCGTAAAAATATTGAATAAGCCTTGGTGTAGGAATCGTCCACTTCATTGAATTCACAGGCAAATTCTTGTTTTGTATTCGAATGGCGTCGACAACGTCAAGTTCTGGAGTCAGAGCAGAATATGTGTAAAATCTTTTCATGAAATTTACACCGTGGCGTTTCGTATAACTAATTTTCATTAGAAAACTAGTTCACGAATTTTCTTCATTATCCGTGAAAGCGCTAACAGCTTTACAAGTGTACTCATCTTTGATTCTAAAATACACCGAGCTCAAGTTTATTGGAAACTCTTGTAATCTTGGACACTAAGCATCCGTTACGTATTTGATTATTGCGTAACTGTTTCACTCCAGGAATTTTAATTAAAAAGCAATGTTGGACGGGAAACTTAATTTCAAGTTTGACGTGGGTTCTCCGAAAACACAAACAATCTATCAGTCGAAAATAATTTTATACAAACTTATTTCCAGTTGAAATCTGTTACGCTGCGAACGCATCACGCCCTCTGTCGACGTTTGCCGTCCTAAACAGATATTTTCATCTTATTTAGTTCGACGCCAAAACAATAGATAAAGGCTGTCAAACAACTCGGATTACTACGTTAAAGTGTAAACAATCTTTGATGCCTTAAAGATAGACTGTTGAAGCAATTTTTTATGGCGAAGTTAAAAAAATGCATATTCTGTAAATCAGTGACGTTTCTATCTAATTCTGCGTCCTAGTAGAATTGAACACCGCTGCCTTTTGTCAAAACCTCTATGATCTATAAACAGTACACAGTATTGACGAAGAAATTGCGTTTATGTATGTAAAACTATTTACATCGCTTTTCGGAGTAACGTAAATAAAATAATTATCTAGTTAAAAGAAAATTTATGCCAATTAATTTCGTTCAACCCATCTTTGTATTTTACAGAGCATAATTTTGTAAAATATTGTATAGATAAAATGTGTAAGATTCTCTAAAAAATTTCTGTAGAGTTATGGAATGTGAACGATAAAACTGTCTATATACTAACCTTTATACTACGTTGAAGAGGCATGCTGGAGATTGAGAAAGTCATAGTCCGCTCCAGTAGTGGAATGTGGGTTGGACTTTACAGTATAATATACATATGTATTTTAACATTATAAAGAAACAAATAATTTTCAAAGTTTAAAGTACCAAATCTGCGAATCCACGAATCGATCTGGAATCATGTCAAAATGAACTCATTCTATCCTAATATTTTTTTGTCGACAATATTAAATATTATTTCTAAGTTAAAGCAATTTTATACAAATAAAAGAAGATTTATTTTAATCTAATAATTTGGTTATTTGCTCATTAAAACACGACTAAAGCCCTCGTAAGCCCTCTTCTGATCACTTAGTCCCTCGGCGTCAATCAAGACTTGGCCAGTGGATTTTCTCTGATTTCTATTCTCTCAACTGTTTTTTTTTTCGCCTTCGCTCACTTAGAAATTATGATTTATATTTTAAATTTATTGTTAATTTAATATTCATTTTGAAATCTTATACGCATTGATTTGGGAATGGGTAAAAAGAAATGAATTTCTATCCCCAAGTTTCGTTAATTATGTTTTAAATTCAACATAGCAAGGGATTGAATTGGATTGATTTCTATGTTTGGTGCATTTAAATGTTAGAATAGAAGTAAAAAGGTTTCAAAGAAAATTAAACGTAGTAGTAGTTTTTGTATACATTCGCTATACATTAGAGCTATCCATTACCCCCGCACAAATCCTGCACGCCCGTATTATGACTGAACAAACATTTTCAACACAATTTAAAGAGACTCCAGTTTCTAGGTAAACGATATAGACACAACATAAATCACTTTGTTCCATAATGACGCTGTAGGAAATTACAAATCATATTTTTTCTTGTTAATATCTGGTTATGTTATGCGATGTTATACGTAATGGATACCCCATTACTTATACGTTAATAATTTCAAAAACAATAAAAATATTCTAGTAATAGGAATTGTTCTATGTTCCATACATTTAAGTTGCAAACTAAAGCTTTTCTCATGGAATCGTCTAGCCTTATCTATAAAAAATCCACGTATGTAAATCCATTCATTCTCATCAATCTTCACTTCTTTGTGCGGAGTTCAAGTTTCAGAGCGTCAACTGATACAGGCGGTCGTATATTAATGTAAGCAGTTTTTCACGCCAACACGACAAAGAAACTTTCCCACATTTTTCTTTAGGGAATAACGGAGCCGAATGTAGTATTTTATAGTTGAGGACGCTGTTTATCTAAGTTCTTAATGCTTCTACTTTGTAATACGTTTTGTTGTTTTCCGAAATATATATTTTTTGTCGACTTAGCAATAAAAAGCGAAGTAAAAGAGGTTAAATCATTTGTCAAATGTAAACAAGACGAGACTTCGAGACGCTAAAATATGGAGTAACTTGTCTTGGAATAACACGATAGACTTTGAAAAATAAAGTGCTATGATTCAAAAAGTTACTAGATTAAGCGTTGGCCGTCTACTGAGTAGTTGTGAGCTATCATGGAGCCAGCGAGAGCTATCAAAACTTTCACCTCATTCTACAAATGACTTTTTAAATATTTTGCGTACGTCATTTTTTCCCCAAGCTATCGGTAACCTCGGCTGGGTTGAAACGATTATCCTCGTGAAGTTTTAACTATCATAGTTTTACTCTCAAACACTAACAAGCCACGAAGTAAAGATGAACTACATTATGATGCATTGCTTGTAATAATTTGTACCACCACTCTACTATCGGAAATAACATCGTGATAAATAGATACACCTTAATAAAATTATAACATACTAGCTTTTGCCCGCGACTCCGTCCGCGTAGACTCTAGGGTTAAGTGCAGAGAGATTTTTGCATTTATAACATGTTTATCCCACGGGATTACATTTTCCAGGATAAAATTATCCCATGGTAATTCTGTGAGCCCTACCTACCTCTATACCAAAAATCATTCAAATCGATTTGGTAAATCCAGAAATACCCATTCCCACGGGAATACTTAATTTTCCGAGATAAAAACTATCCCGTGTTAATTCTGTGAGCTCTACCTCTCTCTATACCAAATTTCATTCAAATCACTTTGGTAGATTCAGAAATATCCATTCCCACGGGAATACTACATTTTCTGGGATAAAAAGTATCCTATGTGTTATTCTGATGTATAAGCTATATTGTGGTAAAGTTTCATTAAAATCCATTCAGTAGTTTTTACGTGAAAGAGTAACAAACATCCATACATCCATACTTACAAACTTTCGCCTTTATAATAATAGTAGGATGTGTTTGTACGTATATATTATTTACTAACACTGAGACATAATTTAGGCCTTTGTCCACATTGGGTACTGGTTAATCAACTTCGAAAAGTCTGAAGTGTGTGCCTGAGGTTGAACCCACAACCGCCGAGATGCTCGACCGCGCGCCTTTACCTCGAAGCCATCAGGAACATTATATAACTCAATAAATATAGGGTCATATTGACAAGACAGCGCAGTGACTAATAATAAACAAATGGCTATTCGTATTTCCAATTCACTGCATACAAATGTTAATGAGAAAACGTTGAGAATATTATATGTCATACAAATTAGACCACGTCGCGCATCTAGCAGACAACGTTTATAAAGACCAGGCAACTAAATAACACGCGTGCTTATGTCGTGAGGATTTCTATATTTAAATAACTAGTTCACCCGATTTAATTCTAAACCACGTAGCGGGTACAAAGGCAACGGTAACTTTCTCTAAAACGTTAAGCGTTGCTCAAAATAATTCGAGCATATGAATTAAGTTCAATGGATTCTCGTGTCATGTACACTGGTTGCTAACTTCCAACCGCTTACGTTTATTTATGTTGGTATAAAGAGTTGATTTAAAGTTTCACACAAAACCTTAACAAATTTATTATATGATGAGTTGTTACATTAGTTAAATTTCCTCATTCATTCCATATTCACGTCAAAAAGACGGGAAAAAAGTGATATTCCGATATTTTTTCAACCTTAGGGTTATCGACTACTATCCTACTAAAATGAGTGAAGTCCGGCCAGCAGCTATACCATACCATTATCTAAAAACAGTCTAGTAATAATAATCGATACTGCAAAGGATCTTAACCGCGAAAGCTGTGGTGCTCGTTATTCAAGCATATCGAGAATATAATTAATTGCTTGTGGTACGTTCCGCCTTCGCTCCGCTTCAATCATAAATAATAGTGGACTCTTATACAACTCAGCGGTAGCGCAACCGACTTATTCTTTTTATTTTGTTTTATCCAATAGTCACATACATAGTTCGGACCCGGCACTAGGCTACAAGTCCTGTGTCGTGGGTATCAGAAACTATGACAGACTTTTCGGTTTCACAAACTCCTACACCCAAATCCAATATTTGTGGATCACTTAAACATTAGCAATGTGGGGATGGAACTCGCAGCCTATCGTTTTCGCGTTTAAAAGTATTACATCTTCACTTGTATATTGTCTTACTAATTGACGTCATAAAACTTTGTATTACACTCTTCATAATGCAGCAAAATAAACGGGCTAAAAGGAAGTCGAGCATGCTATTGCTGAAATAGTAAAGCCAATAGAGATTTTCGGAGAGCGAGTCTGCCTAATTAACTGGTTACGTCTATATTCGCTTGGATAAACTTAGTCTTAAAACTAGTTAAACCCACTAAGAACTTGGACGTTGCAGGATTCGCTTGGATGCACCCTGTTTTTATCATGTCGTAATAATTGGTAAATGGCGAGAGATTAGCAATCTCCAAAATATGTTTTGTCGGATGAATTAAAGTTCAATTTGCTGAATTCAAAGTATGGTGTGATTCAAATCTTATCATTCCAAATAGTACACAGTATTTTTATGCTGCTTAATTTAAATAAATTGGTACGCCCAACAGTCACATACATAGCTCTGACTCCACGCTCGGTTACAAGTCCTGTGTTGTGGGTAACAGGCTACGAAAGACTTTTTCGGTCTCACAAACACCCAGAACCGAAAGAAATATTTGTCGATCACACAAACATTTATCTTAGTGCGGGGATCGTACCCGTGGCCTCTCTTTTCGCAAAGACTTCTTTTGATAGTAAATATTATGTAAAAAAAATTGTGACGTATATTTCTTATTTATTTCCACAAAATTTTGTTAACAGACAGCAACTTCGTCCTGGGCAACGCTCAAGTCCCGTCGTACCCCATCGTGTATTGCTCGGATGGATTTTGCGAGCTGACGGGGTGGGCGCGCGCACACATCATGCAGAAGGCGTGTGCGTGCAAGTTCCTCCACGGGCCCGACACAAGGGAAGAACATCGCCACGAAATCGACACTGCGCTAGACAACAAGCAAGAACTCAAACTAGAGCTCATATTTTATAAAAAGAATGGTGAGTAACTCATTTCGGTTTGACGTTGGCTCAGTAATAAAACTGCCAAGTTCATTGAACATGTAATACAGGCGTAGGTCAGTTTCTTGTTAGATAATGTGCGTGGGTGTGTGTATACATTTCTTCATAATCAGTATACAGAAGTCTGCTGGACATATGTAGTTCTCCACCAAAGACTTCTACAACAACCAGTATCCAACAGCTTCCATGAATGTCACGAGTGTTTATTTCTTTTTCAGAAAATAATTATTGTGCCTATGTGTGGTGTGGCAATTAAGTGGCATAACGTGATTAATAATCAGCATTTACCAATGTTCGTTCCATTAAAAAGCACGTGGAACTGCTAAGATGGACACCAGGATTATTAGTGGTTAAGCGTTACCATGACGAAATTCTCATAATTTAAAATCAATTAAAATCTCAATTTGGGTGTTAAAAACATAGTTGAATACTTTTTCTTTCAACGCCAGTGTACTATAATTTTAACTAGTCCTTGGATACAGAGGTATCCAAATTATTATGACACAACCAGAGTGTATTTTCATTAAAACCCGCGAAAAATATTACGCACATAGTATTAACGAGTGCCATTACTTTACACAATTTTAATACCTTTTCCATTCCCGGCATATCGTTTATTAAAACATACATATAGCTTTCAATGTATCACAATGTCGGGTAACCCATTTTACAACATCTGTAAGCTTTGGCCGACGTATTTTGAGTTTTATTACACTCATGCATATTTTATGGTCATTTATTTATAATTTCATAAAATGGTGGTGTAACGTATTTTAATTATAGCACAAGTTATTTACGCATTATGCTGTCTAATCAAAATTATTTTTTTCAATCCACATCATAATATATTCATGTGGTCGAAGCAAATCCATTATCTACATATAATACATATATTAACGGATATTCAGAAGTGTAATACTGAAGCGATATACAAAAGTGCGTAACCCAAAATATATGGAAAAGCTCTAGGAATTTTCTTGTTATACTCGACAAGGAAATCAAACCCGAAGACTTATTGATCGCACCCCACACGAAGCAAAAGCAAGCTCATTTCAATATTTTAAAAATAAATTTACAAAACATGGACCGACGTTATTGATACAAGAAAGCGGCAGTGGCATCGTTATTAAACTGCCCTTTGTGAAACTAAAAGCGAACAAATTCTATTATTTTATTTATTTTTCTTAGGAATCAATTTGCAATACTGCTTTTCTAGTTATCGACGGCATTTATTCACCTGCGGACAGAATATTATTTTGTCTTTCAATAGAACTCGCCAAGTTCTACGAAGTGGAATTCCCTCCGATATGAATGATATTAAAAAATAAAAACGCAGCATTTCAATAGAATTATATTAAAACATACTGCGCGGAAAACTTTTAATTGGCCTCGGAGAAATTTATAAACGGAATTACACATATCTTCCTACGCATACACCTACTGAATTGTTTACTTCGCAGGTGTTATGACATTCCGAAATAATATTATTATCAATGAGAAGTAACCATATCCATATGTCTGTCAATCTGTCTGTTATGTTTTAACATCAAAATAATAATATAAATTCGCGGATAGGATAAATTCTGTCATGGAAAAGGATATAGGCTTCATATTATCGGGAAAATGTGGCTTTAAGAGGGTGAAATAGGGTATGAAAATTTGTTCGGGATATCAATCATTTCTTAAGTTAGGGATGTGAAAATAGATTAGAAGGTAATAGATAAGAATGTGGCAAAGCGAGGAAAATGTTTTCAAAAATACCATGATGTAGTCAGTCGAACTGAAGTTTGAGCCTGTTATATATATGTAGAAATCTTCTTAATGCGAAAGATTTATTGCAGTGTTCCATATAGTGGGTAAAACTTTTACTCCAACGGCGGAATGTCTAGTGCTCTTCTTCTCTAGCCAGACACTTACAAATAGCATGATATATATTTCCTCTAAGTAACCATGAGGGCCTCTCCACATGGCTCCGGTATAAGAAGGGACTTATACATAGTATTTAAATTAGTCTCTAAAATGTTGAGGAAAGAATACACACGGTGAATTAACTGAATGATGTGAAATTTTAACACAGGAAAGAACATATAAAATTACCTAAGTTATCAATATTGTAATTATAAGTAGACAATACGTTCTAAATAATATGAGTATATATTTCCGGGTGTATTCAACGATCTACTGAAACAAAGTTATTTATACACTACGATGGTCCTCGACAGTTCATGCAAATAGCTTCACAAAGCACAGTCCACGCCACAATCGTAAACAAAACCAATAAGGAGTTTACGATTCCATTCGACAAAATTAAACTTTTACAAGCACCCAGCTGTTAGTCGTCACCAAGCGTTTACTGCTTTCAAGAGCAATACGATGGGATATTGAGGATTATAAGGACAATTTCGGATGACACTTTGCAAAAATAACTAGATCGTGCACAAAGAAACCACTACTTTGCTACTTCCTGCATTTTAAGCGCCCAAACCACGCAATGCACGCTTCGAATTCCTATCAAAGGCAAAATTTACATTCATTAAAATTTACAGGCTCGCCCTTTTGGTGTCTACTCGACATCGTTCCAATTAAGAATGAGAAGCGAGAGGTTGTTTTATTCCTCGCATCGTTCAAGGACATCACCAATACGAAGATGGCCGCCATGAACACTAATGAGGACTTCGACAGCGGTAAGCATCTCAAGAACATGACCTCAGATACTTAAGGAGTGCAACCAACATAAATAACACATTTATAGTGGCCGTTGGGTCGAGTCACACTAACATTAACAGATGTGCATTTGTAATCACTTATACTAAGCACGTTGTTCTAGTGCTATAGGTACATCCTAAGGTTGATAGCGTTAGATTGAGCTCCCGTAGCTCCCGGTTGCCATAGAGAGTTTCAAGTTTCACCGCACGGTAAAGTTCCTTTACGAGTGTTTGTATTATCTACCCACTATGTAGCATTGAACAATTTAGTCCGTAGTTAACCAAATGTTGAAACTGAGTAGTAATAGCACTCACGATCAAATTTGAATTCAATTCTGATGTTTCTTCTACGCATATTTAACTGATAATAATTATTTTGTGACATTTTGTGCTTGGCGCGGGTCCCGGTATTTTAAAGTTGCCTCTGATTGGATATTGTCTCGCGCTTTATAGTGTAGGAAGGATCGTCAAATCGTAAAGATTACAAAGTCTACTTACCCGCATTAAATTCTTAAACCAGGATCTAAACCATTACGGCCAAACAGGAGGCTGTTAGTAGGTAAAGCCAAATTAATCCATGCAACATGCAAGAAAAATCTAATTATGCTTCTATCAATCAAATCAGTAATAAATAAATTATAATTTACTAATGGTCTTTTAATAGATTATTTGCTATGCCTCTTAGAAAAAACGACTGATTTTGTTTACAATGTAATGTTTTTCATTCTTCTGTCATTCTAATACAATAAGGAAATGGAGCAAAAACATACCACTTCCGTAATTCTCTTCGTTGCTAGTCACTGAAATTCTGCGAAAGGCTGATTGTTCAACCGAATGGCTGCCTTAATTCCTTTACCAATTTACAGTGCAAATATTTGCAGACATTTCAAAACAAAGTGGTGTGCTTAATAATAGGAATGAATTGTTTAAGATCTTAACCAACCAAAAAATAGACGATTTAGTTCGTCATTTAACATAAATGGCAACCAGGGATCATGCTTTTCTTAAACTCAGTATGTTTTTTACTTGAATCACCTAAACACAAAATTATTAACACAACATAAATTAATTAATTAAAGTAATAATTATACTTTCTTTAGACACACTTTTGATCACAATAATTAATTTTCTGTCGGTATGTCATTTTCAAAACTTTTCTGATAAACTATACTTTTCTTTTCATTACTTTTGTTTTCGATATTCAAAACCACCCTGTGATTCTTGATATAAAGTTTGGATTGTCAATTCATTTTTAAATACTTGAATTTTCTCATGTCGCCAGTTAATGCTATTTTTGCACGTTTCAAGGCAAATTTATATTTTTAAAAATTATCTAATAATAATCTTGATTTTCAGAAATATTTCCATTCGGTATCGTTCTAAAATAGCTAGTAAATGTTGATTACAGTGCACGTCCGTATTGCATGAGTTATTATTAGTTTCTTCATTGATTTTTTTTTTTAAATATTTTGTAATCATAGATTTTTTTATAATCTTAGCATGTATTACTCTTACATCATTCAGCATGAATTCACAAAAAATAGTGAATTTTGCACTTGAGTTTTCAAAATTGTTAGTCATTTATTTTTCTATTCCTAATATTTGTAATAATTAATTGTTAATATAGCTTTAAATAATGCCTTACAGTTATGATGTGCAACGTCAGCGTTTTAATGTCCCGCTTCGTCTTATTAAATGTATCTTTTAAGATAATTAGAAATATACTGTGTTGTGATTAAAGGATTAATTAGTAAATTTTTGCGTATACCTCATAGCTAACTATTAATTATTTGATTCAATGTTCTTGATGTTTATGTCGCATTCCATCCGCTTAAGGCTGGCGACATTAAGATACCAGTATAAATCGGATCGAAATCTTAAGCAGCTAACTAAAATCTCAGTAAGCCAAAGTAGGTAGTTACTGATCGCGCATGACGTTGTTAATTATGTGTATAACTCCCAAGTATCTACCTAATACGCTTACCTGATTAATCTACCAATATCATACATCCTTGACATAAATGAACGTATTGAACTAAAGAACCTAATAAAGAACCTAATGGTATCAACCGTAATATTACATATGTATAAGCTCTTTGTAACAAGATTTCGAACCGTATCTCGGTATCAAGTTTAGTCATCACAAACCTAGTTGCAAGATTTTCTTTTACGCACATGCGTTCTTAAGCTGGATCATGTAATATTGCCAACACAGAATCCATTTGCTGCATAACTAGTCTTTTGACATGTAGCTATTGTTATTTTGCTTCATGAAACAAGTATTTGAAATGTGCGAAGTAAGGAAAAATGTAAATCCTGCAACAAGGCACAAGCCTTCATTCAGACCAGTTTCGAGGGTCACCACAGTAACAGGGTGGTTTATGCGTGCAGGAGCCGCGGTGCGGCCTTCGGCTGGCGTGGTCACTCTAGCGTTATCCCCATTTGTACCCGCAGCGGCACTCTTGGGCGCCCGGTTCCGCGCTGAATCTAGTTGCCTACTTCCAGACCCCAATGGCAATCTTGACCCCGAAGCGCCTTCTCCCGCCAACATGGGCAGGCGGCGCTCTAGGGCAGTACTATACCAGCTTTCAGGACATTATAAACCAGACAAAATGAAGACTAAACTAAAACTCAACAATGTTAGTAAGGTAACTTGTTTTGTATTCGATTCGTAGTTATTCACTCTTTTGAAGCTGCCTATCTTTTCTAAGCGAGTCCGGGCGGGTGCGTAATTAATTCTGTAAATTACATACAAATTAAGCGCATTTAAAAATGTTTGGGGAAATAATTAATTATATTTTCCCTTTTCAGAATCTACTTCATTCATCAGACCCTCCTCTACCTGAATATAAAACTTCGGCATTGAAAAAGTCACGATTTATAATATCACATTACGGTGTTTTTAAAACGTTCTGGGACTGGCTTATTCTCATAGCTACATTTTACGTGGCGGTCGTGGTCCCATATAACGCCAGTTTTGTTGATGAGGGTCACCCCAGGATCAGTGTGACTAGTGACGTGGTTGTGGAAGCGCTCTTTATCGTCGGCAAGTAATCCCTTCGAGGTTAAGTATTAATTTGAAGAATTGATTTTTAATATATTGTATACTTGCAGATATAGTGCTTAATTTTCGTACGACATTCGTGAGTAAAAAGGGTGAGGTGGTGTCTGACTCGAAGGCGATAGCTCTTAATTACATCCGATCCTGGTTCGTGGTGGATCTCCTGGCCGCGCTTCCGTTTGACCTACTTTACGCCTCGGACGTATACAGCGGGGCGGTGAGTTAACGCCGTCGACTAATTAAACACGCCGTTGTTATTTAATTATAGCTTTTACTTTAAATGGCCTCCGGGGTATAGCCCACAATTCGGTATTCAAACGTGTCATATTCCCTGTGTGTTTAGCAAAGAGTGGTTAAATGCCTCGCTTGATTTATGTAGCTACAGTTTAATGTGGTTCCGCAGGAGTCGACGCACGGAAACGTGCATTTAGTGAAATTAACAAGGCTGCTTCGACTGGCGCGGCTGCTCCAGAAGATGGATCGATACTCGCAGTATTCGGCTCTCATATTGACTTTGTTGATGCTCTCGTTCACACTGTTGGCGCACTGGCTGGCGTGCATCTGGTTTATTATAGCTGAAAAAGAAATCGAAGTACATAAAAATGAAAGTTGGGATTTAGGTACTTCATTTTCACTATATCTTGTCTCCTTTATTAATATCAACTTCTGCACTTAAAACTTCTCACCTTCAGTATTTCTAATTCTATCAAGAAAAATATATTAACGACCAAAGTTATAATTACTGTTTCTTTATTACTTAATCTATAAGCTTATTACTTGCTTAACTTTTTAATTCAAAATAATCAAAATACAGGTGATTGTCACAAGTCCTAATTAGTCCAGCAAAACTCACTAAGCGTGAAAAATTTAAAATGTACTTGTACGTAAAAATAAAGCGGTATCTCATTTCTGAGAAGCGCGGAACTCTTGATACATCGAAATTCCTGGACGGAAAAGTTTTTTATTGCTTTCGCGTTATTTGAATACCTTCTAAATATTAATCTACCTTTCTCCACACGCTTCTGTCTTAGGGATTTCTCTCAAGCGGGCTCGTTTTTATCGCATGTCGTATATTTCAGGATGGATTAACAACTTAGCGGAGAGATTGAAGGTGCCTATACCCAACATATCGCACAGCGAGAGTTATGTGACGGCGCTTTACTTCACCTGCTCCTCGCTGACAAGCGTCGGCTTTGGAAATGTTTCTGCGAACACCCTTCCCGAGAAAGTCTTCAGCATAATCACTATGTTGATCGGAGGTGAAATATTCATTATTTATATCACGTCTTGGATTAAAGGATTTGTCTACTATCTTACACACATGCGAATAGATAAACCCGCTGTATAGATATACATTATACCTACATATGTACATACATGAGATACATGTATCTATTCTATCATTATTAAACTAAAGGAGAGATTTTGTATGACAACCACGGCTTCGGGCATCAGTAATGGGCAGATAAAAATCATTAACAGCGAATGGCACAGAACCTGTTATTGAAATGCGTACGGTTATATTCAAAATCGGATAATATCGTACACGTTTCACTGTCGAATCACCTTCAAATGTAATTTTACTGAAATGAATCACCAAATTGTTAGTGTTCATAAACTTAAACATTTTTGTACCAAATCATTATTTCTAACATCAATTCCAAATAATATTCTGACATTACAAATGCGGAATAAATGAAGCCGTTACGAAGTGATTTCTTCAGGGTCAAAAATAAACACGCAAGGCTATGCCTTGTTATCCCTTCATAGTAAACGGAGACCTTTGTTAGCTTCATAATGTGCGAATAAACTTGTCTAGTTACGTTGTTATTTTTAGCTCTAATGCACGCTGTGGTGTTCGGTAACGTAACAGCCATCATACAAAGGATGTATTCAAGAAGATCTATGTACCAAAGCAAATGGCGGGATTTGAAGGATTTCCTCACGATCAACCAAGTGCCTAAGGAGCTTAAGCAGCGCATGCAAGACTACTTCCAAACCATGTGGTCGCTTAACCATGGCATTGATATTCATGAGGTTTGTGTTATTGTCGTATATTATTGCGAAATTCATTCAGAGTAGTCATTATTTTGGCAATTACTCTAAGTTGACGACATAATAGTAAAAATCGCCTCTGCGTATTCTCTGACAATGTAATAAATAATGGGGTTCATTTATTCATTGATTTTGATTCAGACATTTAACTAACAAAAATGTTGCACATAATGCAAGAACGGCAATGCAAATAAAAAATCAATGTTAAAATCTCCTGAATTAAGCAGTTTGCGTATTTTAAACGCACAAACAACGAAAATGTAATTTCCTCATAAATATTAAAATTAAAAGCAGAAGCCAGAGCACAACGGATATCGCCAAAATATCAGCGTTTTAATATTTGAATTATCCGTGACATTACATAAATCGTCTCCAATGATTGAACTGCGGAAATTTATAAAACTGCTGGTTTTAAATTTTAATGTGAACCTCAACCGCCTAAATGGACTGGAAACGAAATATATAGCCCGATAAATTTAATCTCCGTTACTTTGCCGGACACATTTTTTTCGGATGCGGGATAATCTTTTATTAAGCCTTTATTATTTCTAAAAGACTTTTGCGTTTACACAGATTATTAATATTAAATATGTGTACTTCTCTGATGTTTTAAGTGAATATATCATAGGCGATTTATGTTGCCATCCAGCGATTTGTTTTCAGACGCTGAAGGAGTTTCCCGAAGAGCTGCGGGGTGACGTTTCATTACATTTGCATCGTGAAATATTATCTCTTCCGATATTCGAGTCGGCTTCACAGGGTTGCCTCAAGTTGTTATCTCTGCACATCCGGAACAACTTCTGTGCCCCGGGCGAGTACCTCGTGCACAAAGGGGACGCACTAACTTACATTTATTATATCTGCAACGGCTCTATGGAAGTGATGCAGAACGATATGGTTGTCGCTATACTCGGTAAGGGCCACACGGTCAGTAGGATCAATAAACTCAATGACCCCCATTAAATTGCGTTTAACCGCATTTTGTAAGCAATAAACGGTCAATGATTGCCAAAGTAAATCGCATTAGGTATCTTTGGGACACTGCTTAAATTGCATAAAACTTTATTACCAAATACCGTATAGTCAAATTCTATTTTAAATTTGCTATTTTTAAAAAAGAAATTTACGTCATTAACGTAAAACTTTAGAAATTTTCTCACCATCGTGCTCCGAACTAGACAAGCGACAAGCACACAATATAATCTCATTAGCTCTCACAAACTAAGCCGATTTGTGTGGAATCATGTATGCGGTATTAACAATTTATGCACGAACGTTTATCAACCAGGTAAAGGAGATTTGGTCGGGTGTGATATGAACACACACCTGCAAGCTTACAACGGCACGGGGACGTCTCAGGGCAATAATCCTGATGTCGTTGTCAAATCTAGCTGCGATGTGAAGGTACTACATTATTCACGTGCCTAAATGGAAGTAATTGAGCGCGAGACATTTGAATTTCGAACCGTTATTTGGTGCTGCTTCATTGTATTAGATCTGAGTTTAATTCGACAAATAAAGATAGTTACTTGAATTTAAATTGTCATTTGAATTTAGACTGTTTACTAGTTGTTATGATAAAAAAGACTGTATCTTACGTTTGTTTGGCTTGATTGATAAAATAAAAAATTAAATGATTTAGATAAAGCAATTCATTCCTGATATCACACTTCATCTAGATCCTAAATTGAATTATTTTTTGTGTTGTCATAACAAAAATTGTTAATTTTCTTCAAGTAATGAAAAAAAGTAATTTCTTTATCTATTTACGGATGTATTTATTTTATTATTATTTTGACAGGCACTTACGTACTGCGATTTAAAATGCATCCACATGGGAGGTTTGGCCGAAGTATTACGCCTATACCCAGAGTATCAGCAGGAATTCATACACGACATCCAACACGACCTCACATACAACTTAAGGGAGGGTTATGAAGCAGAACAGGAATCGGACGGGAACGGGCACCCGTCGCTCACTTTACCTTCTATATCCGAAGACGATGAAAATGCCGCGGAGGATCACGCCCTATCGCCAAAAAAGCCGCCTGTATCCAATACTAGTAGCCCCCGTCATACAAAATTCAGGTCAGATCCCACCTGTGATACCCTATTCTGTTTTATGCTGTTGTGAACTAAATCGCTCTCTCGGGACACAGGGAATTTTAATTACCACCGAGCCGCGACGCTTTCCGTGATCCATCTACGGGATTAATTCTTTTTCAAACAACCTCCGTGGAACGCGAATGCTTTCGACTTGAAAGTTTGTATTTGTCGGTTAGGAAAACAAAGTTTGGGGACTCAAAGAATATTATATTGCGTGTCTGTGCCTATTATCCTATGAAATCAATGGTATGGAAAAGCAATAGCATATTGCAGATGGGCAGTATAAATACTTTTTTATAAAATTACATCGTTTAGTATACCTAATAATTTGACTTCAGAGAACGTATTAACTTAAAAGGATTCTAAAAAATCGCTTCGCTTTGAACAGAGACCTTTCTCCTCTCAAGCGACATACGCCGTGCGTAAAAATCTTTACTAAAGTGAAATAATATTTCATGGCACCCAGAGATAAGATTTAGAATCAACAAAGTGAAAAATATTTAGAGAATTTATTTAATACCGACAAGATCAACATTTTCGGTTTTTCAAACATAATGATACAAATATTTCCAATTCCCAATCGTCCTTATAAAGGGCTTTTTGTTACTTACCTACATGCCTTTCACAACAAGGTTTCATGAAGGTAACCTTCGTTTTTCCCGTTAATTCAAAAATAGGAGGCTAAACATTTCGCATACAACAAAACATTGTTGATACATTGAATATGCCATATAATATTTAATACACCATTTGTTTTAACAGCTAATAATAACAGTGATTTAGGCAGCCACTTATGTCCCTAAAACTATTATATTCCGCCATTACCGTGCGTGATGGGGCGATAAATATTTAATGCTAAAATAAGACCTATCGGAAAATCTATCAATCTATTTTCAGATCGGACGGACAACGTCTCACGCACAGAGAGTTACGTGAGAGAATAGAAAGGCAGCGTTCGGTGGCGACGCCAAAAATTACTAGAGCCGACTCGTTGGAAGGACTAAATTTAGAAATGCACAACACGAGGTCGTCTGTGGAAAGACTCGATACACAAGTGTCGAGTTTGCACCACGACGTGGCCGCATTAAGCATGGAGGCAAGTCAATATTGATGTCATGGTGCTGTCATGAGTACATCGTTCCGCTATTATGATACGCTATCATTGTGATAACCGTCTGTTTTATATTGGTCACTATGACACTGAGTGCATAGATAACTTCATGGACTATAAAATCTTTCGTCATGTCGCGTAATCCGGGGCAATAATTCTAGCCATTTTCGGCGCAGTTGGTTAGTCATCGAACGGATTTCCGGCTGAATATTTGTGTAATTTGTTTCTAGTCTACATGTTTTAAAGACTTTTCAGTCTCAACTGAAGACTGAAAAGACTCTTATTGCGTTTGATACCAGCGACATTATTATGTATTAATATTATCCTAATCAGGTGTACGTACATAATATTTATATATGTATCTATTGCGTGTGTTTAGTTATTTTAAACATCTTAAGACCTTACTTACAAATCCAAATTAGTTTGTTAGGTAAACAATTTTGGTTAGAGCTGTGATTAAAAATTTTCAATGTTTCAATTAAAATGTATCCTATCAATTTTGCAAAAGCTCCATAATTGTCAGACATAATTTGACCGTGTCAACGCCTATAAATACAGCCAGTAAATCATTATAACACGAGTAGGCTACATTTTGTCTTTATCCACTTAGTGTGGACGCGGTTTGTAGTTAATTACGCCTATAAGGCCAACCCACCGGCGGCCGCAGGTCAATCAAGTAATTATTTGCTGTAATAACGAGCTTATTTCCATAAACGTACATACCTCGGCCGTATTTGTTTAATTTGAATAGTAAACAATGTCGTGATTAGAATATGAGTTATACAACGAGAGAATTAGAGCGTCCTTTATTAGGTCATCATAAATGGCTTACTTTGCATATGCATGTTTACTCGGCTATAAATTAACTCCCGTTGGATATGTGAAATTTCCCTGTAATAAATGTTATGCTGAATTGTTTGCTTTTGGTATGTAGTTCGTGTATATAGAAATGCAAATAATTATGTTTCTATATTCAGACGGTTAGTGAACTTAGAAATCGCTTTATGTGGATATTTTTTGAGTTCTGTGGCTTATCGTTCGTAGTATTGTTACAGGCTACATTTAGTGAATAATTTAATAGTTTTATTTAAGGATTATATCAAAGTTTTCATTCAACGTTCACATTAACATACTAACAAGTAACAAAACACTACCTCAATTTGGCTTTTAATTAAACGCTCACATTAGGCTAACGTACTAACAAATAGCAAAACAGTACTTTATTTACCATAGTTAGCTCTATGCTATTAAAAACAAAAACTCCTTCGAGTTTTTAGCTGAAATCCAAGTTGCCAGCATTAAAAATAATAACAATGGTAGTAAAAGTCTAATCACGTCATATCACGGGCAGGTGCGCAACGCAATACAAGCTCTGCAGGAGATGACGACGGGTCCGTCGGGCTGGCACGCCGCACATTCCAACCCCAATTTGCAGTGGAACACGCCGCCCAACCAACTCGCGAGGAGCTGCAGCCATCCGCCTGACGTATTCTGCTGGGATCAGGTACCATTGAAAATTAAAATAGAGACAAACTAGAGGATATGATGAATGGGTTTGGTTAAAAGAGAGGAGTAACAATAATCTACTAATCTCAAATCAAAAACCTATGGTGGTAGTAGTGATCCACCGAGATATTGGCTGGCAAAACATTTAGTGTCTCCTAGTGTAAGTTTGTGTGAGTAATCCTATAGCATGCCGCAATAGTCATTTACTATTAAACAGGAATTTCCTTTTATTGGAGTTTTTAATATTCAGATACTTAGTAAAAAAATATGAGTAAAAACTAAGTCTAGAATATCAAACGCCTTAATTGTTAAGACCTCAAATATTGTAAAGCTACCCCAATTCATTACAGCAAGAGCGGCCTATCACCCCTGAAAGGCCGAAACACCATCGAAGTACTCAAACCGAACCATTCCTGCACTGCGTGACGAATTACATTATGGAGCATCCTGCCACGGTGATGCTCCTGCTAGGGCTCGACCCTATGGCGAACCTTACACCAGTGATGCCACCCACAATCGACTACTACGACACGCGAGGACGGCGGCCCAGCGTACTCGAACAAATAGTCGAGACGGAGAACGGGAGTCAAACTCCGTCCAGCTCGGCAAGCGAGAAATTCGAACCAAACAGAAGTCTCAGCGGCAGTGTAAAGGAGCTATCTAACACTGCTTGCACTCCCACTCAGCCAGAAATGAAGAAGCTCCTGGACAAAGAACACAAGGTCAGTCTGAAGAGGAGCAGGTACTCGACAAGCGACCTGAGCGAGGCATCCGAACGACTACTCGCCACCAAGGCATCCCACCCGAGCACACGCAGCTTAAAATTCAACATCAACAGTTAAGTAATGAATTCCATTTCGTATTATGCTCATTAGACCATAGGTTAAGTTTGATTCGCCAGTAGACCTATAGTGAATTCTTTTTTAAGGGATCTTGTTTATTTTGTATGAAAGTCTACGCAATTTTAATTGTTTGTTAATTTTTCGATCAACGAAATGTACCGTATCGTACGGAAATTTTTAATTATCATGTATGTTTTTATTAAATAATTTCAATTGTATTTTTATAGATGTATGATATTCGTTATATTATGTGCCACAAATGTTTATAAAATGTACATATCAATTTAATATTTTATTGTTAGAAGAGATATTCTCAAAATCAATAAACAATCGTCTAGTCACTATGTCGATATGGAGAAAGAGGAATAATATTTAAATTCAGGCTCTTAATTTAACTAGAACCCAATTTAAATAGTAATCTAAGAATGATTGTATAGTGTATGAATTGAGAGAAACTTAGTATCATATTCGATAAATACGATGTAATTTAATACAACCCTAATATTTGAATAGAAACAGATCGTATAATAAACAAACGGTTGTCTTTTTTATTAAATTAACATACTATCAAGGCACTATCTAGATGACTGTTTAATTCCTAGTATCCATTGTGAGATTATTCATACACGTCTTGTATGAATAAAACATAGAACAGAATCGAGTGCTGGTTATAATTAAAATACTTTCGTGTTTCTGATGTACTAATCAAGGTTCTATATGTATGACACAATAAGACGTTCTTTGACGTCATGGGTAGATCTAAATACCCAAAACATTATCATACCCAAACCTACTTTAGTAAAGTATAGTTATAGTGGCAAAGTTTTCACGCCGCTTAATATTGACGTATTGTGTATTTAAGACAATATTTAAATAATACAGAAACCTATGTTATTCCACATAAATAGATAAAATAAGTTTTATAAATCATATATATTTACATATTTAATAACCTTACCTACTTACTGTACTGATCTCAATACATTTGTATTTGTAGTAGGTATCCTACGCGTAGTACCAATCATTTGTTACTTTTTACCGCTAATCTGTACATAGTTTTCCTAAAATGTCAAACTACTGCCAATGAATGAGGCCAATTTGTTTTACTGAATCCAAACATTTTAGACTTCCTTTATCTGCAAATAAAATTTGTAGTCCGTTTTAGAATGATTTTATGGAACTGAGCTCTTACAATCCCCTAAACTATAATAAATGCCAAAAGTTTAAATTAAGAAAGGGGATTCTAATCCTCACTCGTTGTATCTAACGCACTGTTTTGTTTATAGATATTAGTATTGTTAAATGCATATATTATCGACGTTGTAATTCAAAGAGTAGATCATTTACGTGTGCCACTAAACTTTACCATTTTAATATCTACAATTTATAAGCAATATTATCGTTGTTATATTAAATATATGAAAACCCAAAATCTACTTCTAAAAGGTTTAAATGTGCCAACATTGGATAAATTTCATAATGTTCTACGATCTAACTAATATGATTTATTATCTGCCTAAAGTCTCGACATTTATGGTAGTCCCAGTCAGGACATCATTATCGAAATGCCTCTGGGTGATAAAAGATGTCAAGTAATTCATTAAGGACTACCTGATGTTTATAAAAGTAAATGAATTTAACTCACCCCATAAATTTATACGTTCTTACACAAGACGAGTACAAATTTCCGTTTGAGCCATTAAAATCTTAAATTGACATTTCGAGATGGTGTTTCTGATTTTATATGAGGCACTGAATGTTGAAAAATAAAAAAATAAAATAATTATCAAAATAAAATTATCATTAAAAGCGTGTACAACGCAACATTGTTGAACTTAGTCCCTAATACACCAACAACGGTTTAGAACACCTTTACTATAAATTAATGTAAAGAAAACTTTATAGACTTCTTAGTCTTTATTGATTTAATTTTTAATATCATTAATTAAAATATATATCACTGTAAATTTTCACTCGGGACTTGTATTATCTTTGATAATGATAAAATTGTTGTAAGATTGAAAACGCTTACTAGAATAATTGAATATAATCGTGGTGTATGTTGTATAGAGCCCATGAATGTGATAAACAATTTGAAACATGTGCAGTGCCTAAATTCTCATTTATTTATTCATTTATTTGTTTACTCTGTGTCTTTCTGTAAATTCTATTTTACTACGAGTTGTAATATAAGTGTAATTGTATGTACTATGCATACGTATTTTGTACATATTGAAACTTTATCTTGTAGTACAAAGTATTAGTTACCGTAAAATTTAATAAAGACAAATTGATGTTGAAATAATCGTTTTATTTTTCATATACACATGTACACAACACATTGTATAAAATATGCGATGTGAATGAATCGCCTCGACTATTATGAAAACAAAAATATAATCGTATCATAAGAAAACCGACATCGAGCTTCAAATTAACTGTCACACTTTCAGTGAGTAAGATTTCCTCGGGTCAACAATTCTTAACCCCAATCCTTTTTGCTCTGTATTTCGGGCCTCTTTACGGGCGAAAGAATTATATTTTGCAAGTGTTGTTGTTGTGGGCGGTTAAGATCACTCTACATCTTAAGGACCTTTGTTCATTTATCGATAATATTAACATCATCTTCATCAGCCAAAGGACTTTCTTTGTTGGAAATAGATCATCTCCGAAGAACTACAAAACTACCTTTGGGGAGAAACTTTGGTATGAAATTCCACTAGAAAAAAATATAATCTGAAAGCATGAGTACCATATAACCACGTAGTCGTTTTGTACTTAAAAACCCTCAAACGCAAGGGTATTAGAGAGTACCTTCGCACCCGTAAGAAGCAAGTCCGCTATAATTTACACCTTAAAAGCCTCATTACAAAGAAGCACAATGCGTTTTACATTTTACTTACAATGAACAATTCATTCCTTCCCATTGTTTGATATGAATAAACTGAGAAATAAAACAACAAAGAACTTATAAAGGTATCTTATTTTCGTCAAACAATGGAAACTCTGTTGTGAAAAGCCCTAGGTAATACATGTTACAGTCTTGTTTTATTAAATATTTTAGAATAAGTTATTTGCCTGACATGTACGAGCAATAACACGTAGCACTTGCGAATGAAGAGGCAATATTCTAAATAACACGGGAAATTTAGAAGAGGAAACAAACCCGGATATCTGCGAGCTAAGTACCGCAATTTTCTCATCTATTTAATGCAGTTACATTCGTCAAATGTTACGGAGGTAGGCTGGAGAGCGCATTGCCGAGGGTTAATAAAGTAAGTAATGATGTAGGCAAATGTAGGTCGTGCGGCGGAGCTACGAAGCTCTCTTTAATTTGCCGGTGCCCGGTTAAGCGCAGGCTTAGCCGAGTATGTGGCCGCAGTTACACTCGACAGTGCAATCATTTTAAGCGCATTACTACGATTCAAAGCACTAGTGACTACTTACGGAAATCTAAATCAGCTTCCATTATTGCACGTAATAAGCAAGTTAGCTGACGCATACGTGAATAAAAGGAACAAGTAATTAGGTACGATAAAATACTCACGTAATATTAATTATGATCAGAATATCTTATAGATTCCATGGATAAAATGCAAACAAAAATACACTTCAAGCAATTAGAATACTCTACGCCAAATCACAGCTTAAACCAATAGTCTCCGTCAAAAGCAGTGACAAGCAAACTCTAAGTAATTTAATGAAGTTTACACGCGTCTGTAGGTGCATGTAACGTTGGAGGTAATTAAAGTATTCACTATTAGTGTAAACAACGTCGCGAGCGAGTATGCGAGGCGTGCGAGGCGTGCGATGTGCTCGCGAGCCGTGAAATGCAATTTGCCTTCGATGGCACGAGTCACGAGCTACAGGCTGCAACCATACTGAAGGTGCTCGTTAAACTATGCTATTTCTATATGAAGAAACATCTTAGTCATAGCACCGTCATTACTGCATAAGCTGAAGAAAGATCTATGTCTAATGCAGTGGCGGTAGTTCCATAAAAGCCAAAAAGGCTTACACTTTAATTTTGTTATGTATAGTTTGGAATTGTTTATTGTGGAGTCAGGGTATTCTCATTGATGTGTCAAACTGCTTTTGTAAAATAAAGATTTAAAGCAAATGATATGTCGCTTTCGAAATGAAATTTTCCGTTAAGAAACATTTTATGCGCTGGGTCTGAAAATATGGTCTAAATGCGGCAATGTACATACTTGTTAGGTCCTACTCAATGTGTAGCTTAAAAAAGTTAGTGCAGGGTCACACTATAAATGTCCGACTCTAAAAGCGCAAGAGTATTTTTAGAACAACCTAATTTTTTACTGCTTATCATTCACTCAATTTAATTCCTCTCTAGTTTTAACTTTTAAGTTTACGTAGCAAGCGTTACTAGCAGAAGCTAGTGTAAAAATACACATCCATCACTTAAACACGGCACATAAACGGGGAATGCGCGCCGGATCAATCGGTACAAAACGTTTTCAAAATAGATTTCCGCGAACTGTGTAATACAAGCTCAACAATTTTTCCACACGTGTTACCAATCCGTCGATTGCTCAACGATAAAATAATTGAAAGTTTATTTTATTTATTTATTTATTTACATAGCTTCTTGTACACTGTACATAAATATCATTGAAAAATAATGGAGTAGAAGACTAAGAATAATAAGACAATATAAGGACAATAGGCGATCTTATCGCTAGCTGCGATCTCTTCCAGACAACCTACAGTCTACACCTTACTTACCTTTATACCCTGTACTTGTGTTTAAGCAGCATTTTAATTGGTCTTTGAGAACCAACAGAAATATTTCCCAAACAAAAACAAAAAATTAAATAAGTCAAGTTTACCTTGTAACAGTAGAGCACTATAAGAACAACGAGTAATGGTACCAAAAATTGGACGAAGGATTTTAATCCGTCCCGGGGTCTATCGAGTGTGCATGTAAGTGTGTAAAATAGAATGGGCTTGTGGACTGCCGAAACCGATATTATGGCCATGATAAGGTTTTCTGGTACGGTTTGATCAATCATGTGTGAAAACTTGATTATAGTTTCGTCCATGCACCCAACTTCAACGTGTTCGACAAAATATACATTTAACCCCGAAGGCTCTTGCTTAAACTACTTATATTGTACACTGTACAGTAATGAAATGGATGGGATGATTCCAAAAATCTAGGTACAATATACCTAAAATCTTACAAATTACTAACTAAACTAAGTTGACCAAAATTGAGTTTATGAAGATTCATTTGTATTATTTCTCTACATTATCATACATGTAATTCTACTTATATGGAGTAATAAGTTTAGAAGGCATAAGTTGATTACATACACCTACGCCTATAAACATAAAAGTAGTAGGTATATAAAGTTAGTAGGATTGTCACCTACTGTACATTTCCAGACACTTATCGCATATTTCCTGGTTGCAAAACCACAAAATGAAATGAAAAATTGCACTAAACCTAAGCCTAAACTCGAGTGCACGTCGCTCACTTATCCCACAGAGCCAATCAACTACATTTAATACATGTAATACTTTATTCATCATAGTATTCTCTTAGGGGGTACGACACGTGTCGTTTTGACAAAGTAAAAATCAAATATAGAGACTTTACTTTTTAGACTGCTGGCAAAACGTGATCGAAGAAATATTTCTTCAAAAAAGGTCTATATCTTTTTAAGCTTCTTCTTCATAATTTTGATACTATAAAAAATATGAACACCTCATACATCAGTAACTGCGTAATCAGAACACGACAACATAATAATTCATTAATTACATAAAAGATAATCTGGTTGTGACGTAGCTGTGATTTAATCATTCCGTTCGATTTTGTCACAACGCTTGACAAAAGCTTGATTGAAGGACAAACAAACGTTTGTCTGAAGTGTAATCACATTTATTTGCGAATCGGGCCCGACTATTTGTAACTTAGATGAACGATTGATTCAACGATGCCTCCATATTATATAATCAAATTCACAACGGGCCGTTTAACCCAATTTAGAAGATCGGGGACCCCTGAGGCATATGCAGATAATTATCGTAAATCCGTCCGTTTCTCCGAGAGGGTTTTGCGTCATCCCTCGTAGTTGTTTACTGAGCCACATCGCCGTATAAAGTCGGAAGGATTAATATTCTGGTACTAGGTACTACAGGGAATCAAACGGAATATTTAATTATACTGTGCTTATTGTGTACTATTTCTGTGTCAAAGTCAACAATTTTATCTCCATATCCAGCCAAGGTATATACTAGGATTTTCATAATTTTAGTCTGTTGGTCCCCATGTTCTAAAACATATCTAAATAATTCATCAAAAATGAAACAAATCATGACAGGGTACTAAAATATACAATACCTACAATCAAAATCGATAAATGCCTTCAGCTTTTGTCCAGTCCATTGGTGCACATATTCCGTATATTTACAATAGATCGTAGTCGACATACATATTCCAATAGAATTATATATGGTTTTTCTGTATGGGAGAATTTTATATCGATTTTCAGTTATATCCAAATTTAAAATTGATTTCCATCAAAAGTGAAAAGATCGTTCAAAGGTAGGCAGGAAAATAGGTATCTCACATTTCAATTACTATTTCACCGATCATTATTATAATCAATCGCTGCTAGACACAGGCTCTTAAAGTCCTCCAAAATCAATTTTCGAATACAGCCTAGATTTTTTTTTTATTTACCAATGGAAACCCAATAGTAACTGTCAAGTACCTGCATTCATCATTCCAATAGATTTAGCTTGGCAATTTTATACTTCATTCATTCAACGCATTCGATCTCGTTGGACCATAAATCTTGCTACTATCGTACTAGGCACCCAGTACACATGTCAATAAAAAAGATTTTATTGAACTCTGTGAATCATTCAAAGGCAGTAGTTGTTATGCACCCCGGGCTAGACTCGTGTGACTTTTTGTAAAAGTGAGCTTCGCAACTTTGTAGCCGGCGGACACAAGCCTTTCATATAACATTCAGGTGCACTGAGCATTACAGAATAAAAATACCTTTACAAAAGTAGTTCATGCGTTCATTTTATCCCTTTCTCTTATGCTTGAGTTTAAGTCTACCAATTATCAATATACGCCGGAGAAAACCGATTGTAGAAAATAAATTATCTTTATATCTTAAAAAGCTAATATTAAAAGTGATGATGATACCTATACCTAATTAAGCTTAGAACGAGGCAGAAATATCACCGAGATTTATAAAACTGCTCTATCTGAATCTTCAACACACAAGATAAAAATAAGTCTATTCGCATTTAATACATGTACCTTTTAGTCTATCCGCCGAAATATCTTTGATCATAAAACAAAATTTCCACGAACTTATATACTTAGACCTCGAAACTGCGAAGCGAAAAAGTTTTATTACTACATGTGGCACAATTTAATTTGGAAATGGATGCCATACCCACGTTGGTGTGTTGTGTGTTATTTTATGTTGTCAAGTACTATACTATTGGTTGTTTACTTTACCCTGATACAAACTTACGAATTCCAACTGCGATTAACTTTTTTAAATGTAGGTTTACAGCAACTGGGTATTACCCAGCATGAACTGATTTTATGGCAAATTAACAATACTATTTCCATTAATCCATTAATGATTCGTTCACGCGTGACTAATTTTACTCACGAAGTTCAATAAACCTCATAACTCTTGAGTATCTAATCGGCATTTCGAAGTATGTTTAAAAAAATTAAAGATGATTTCAAGTTTATTAAGGATCTTTCACACATTGAAACGAAACGCGACATGCTAACTTTTGCAAGGAGAGATAGCCCCGACTTAACCGGGCCACTGGAATCAAAACTGACTTCATCATCGCTCTAATATTTATGAAAAACTATACGATTCCTTAATGTAGAAATTAATTAATAGGGGAAACTGGGGACACTTGACCCTTATGGGAGGCTAGGTACACAAAATTTACAAAGGAACCAACTGCAATTAAAAGGTTTAGAGTGGCTGAACTGGTAATTAATAGTGCCCGCCAACTTTTAATAGTGATACCTAACAGATTTGACACTTTTTGCAGAAAGCGGACGATGTATGATTTGTGTTGCTGAAACTTCTTTTTCGTAAGTTTTAATTATAAAATTTCAATTATTTAGAAAACATGTTTACGATGTTTTACGGCTTTAATATAATATTTATCCATGTTTCTAGCCTTTTGTAACAGAGAAAATTTTTAATCTTTAAAAACTTTTATATATTAAATGTTATGTAACCTAAGTACTGTTGGGTACACATGGTCCTTGGCATTATGGGACACTTGATCCTCAATTTTATTATGGGATCAAATGCCTTAGATTTACAAAACAAGAGAAGGTGCACAAAATAGAGTCCAATCGATAAACAAATATTTGGCGTTAGCTGTGAATGATGTTATTGTTCGTAAAAGTTGTAGCGGTACCGTAAAAGAGTACCGAATAGCGGTTATGAAAATAAAAAGATAGGCCAGTGATTAAAATAATACTAGAAAATTATTCATTGCACATAAATTTGATTATAGCAATCTTGAACATATTTTTAGTATCTATTTATTTTTTGTAATGATATCATATCGACCCTAAATTCGGGAGATATTCCCAAGGATGAAGTGTTCTAGATGGGGAGGATCAATTCGTACATATATAGGGGACACTAGATACATTTCCCTATTCGTACTTATAGTGGAATTATAACTAAATTAATACACTGAGATCTTTGGGTATCACACATAGTATAGCTAAATTAATTCCAGGTGCTTCAGTACCAACAAATTTAAAATCCGACCAATATTAGGAAAATGAGGGTTGAAAAACAAAAGCCCCTTTTTGTCCCCAGTTTCCCCTATATCAAGTATTTTTATAATAATTGTTGACATAGTGTAAAGCTGCTGAAGCTGCAAAACAACCTAAAAATATAATAGCATAAAATATTTTTTGGACGAAGTCAAAAGAGTATTGTATAACTCTGTTACAAAGCAAAAAGCAAACTAATGACTCTCGACTATTTCACAAACAAAAAGCATAAATAAAAAGATTTGTAACAATTCTTTCTAGATCTATACTTGTATACGGGTCAATTGCGTTATTGTTAAGCACACTGTATAAGCGACTTCAGTTCCTTTGGTATTCTTTGGTGAAATGTCTAACTAAGTAGACTTCAGGAAATTTCTTGCGATAGTGACTTTGTTAATAATTTTTCATCATTTAAGTAATCTTGAAAATAAATAATTGTATAGTTGTGAGTTGTGACAAATCTTCGACTGTCACTTCAACAAACTTTATGCTTAACCCCTCGTGTGCCTGAGCGGCGCTCGCAAAAAGTACCGTCGTGTGCCCGGCCGCCCGAAATTCACATCAACTTAGTTTTATGATTTTTTACATTTAATTCTCGCGGCTCAATCCTTCACTCATATTCACCAGAGACACATTAATTCATTACACTTTCAATGCAAGTTCAATTAGATTCTTAAGCTTAGAGTTTAATACATAAAATCGCGTGTAAAATGTTTGGACGTGGATCCACGTCTTAGGCACACGAGGGGTTAAATGTCAATATCGCGAATTCTAAATAAGCACTGTAAACTTATGTTTCCATTGATAAGTTTGATCAATAGAATCGTAACCGCCGAACTAAAGATGAACTATGGCCAAATCCAACAATCAATTTAGTGAAATTGTGCGCGACCCCAACCCAACGCTATTGTATAAGCAGATATCTAAAGTTACTGTGATGTAAAATCAATAAGTAACTTCTGAAGGACGCCGGAGTTATGTGGCTATTGCGAAACCACTTGGGACTCTATGAAGTTTAACACACCCATAATATAAAAACCTTCGGGAAATATCCACGATCAAGAAGGCTGAAAAGGAAATTCGGGTGAATTTCGGACGGATTTATAGATTGCTAGCTAATGAGTCGGAACTTCAGACTGCTTAGTTATATTAGGTTCTCAATATCACCATTGAAGCATTTTGAATATACTACTGTGCAATGCGATATCAAGGATTCGGTTCGATTCACGGGTCAGGGAAAGATTTATCGAAGTATGAAAATGTTTCGGTGAAATGGCAATAACCTTATCCCCTATTTCGTGGAACTGATACCTGGTGAAATGTTAATGCAGACATGCAAGTTTGCCTACCCCTTCGAAGAATATAGGCGTGAAGTTAATATAATAATAATTAGTGAGCATAATATATGTACTTTAAGTTTTATCTGTAAATATAAATGAAAAATGCAGAGGGCATTTCAAGCTTTAACACAGTTGAGTATTAAAATTATGAGTTTACTCATAGTCGTATTTATTCCATAACAACAAAAGGCTATATATAATTCGTGTACGTAACACGTAGCGCTCATTTATACTCTCGTAAAAACAAAGGAAAATCTCAACAAAGACGATCTACATAAAGCTCATAGACTCGCACTCGACATATATGGCGTCATTATTTAAACTCGTCATAAATGTAACAATGTGAAACGTAAAAATAAATTTTGCTTGTGAAAAAGGACTGCAACAAATGGAACGTTTTATTCTCCACAATGGCGGATGTGTTCACGGGCTATTAAAATAGAAAAAGCGCAAAATAAAACGGCGTTCATGTGCACATTTCGCTTTGGATTAATTTAAACTGAACATTTTATTGCCATAAGGTTTTCGTAACAGGGTAGGCAGATGAGTAACTATACACTCAACTGCCATTAGTAGTACCTAATTCAAGTCAAAAGTAATAGACCGATCCTCCTTCCGTTTGAAAAATTAAAATTGCTCAACCTGGAAACATTCAAATTTCATTAGAAAATGCAAAAATGGAAGTTATAAAACTTAAATATTGCATACATATTACAATGATGTTAAGACCACACAAAATATTTGAAATCCACAAACAATTTAAACATTATAATGATCTAATACTGGCATTGCGTGTCGTTGACTTTAGCTTCAATCATAAAAATTAGAAGATTATATACATCAAAATTACGCGGGAAATATTTGAGCACGCTTGAAAGCGTAAAAGGTTGGCACCGCCATAGCATGAAAATTAGATTGGGCCATTAATCTAGCCGCGCGGTGACCGACGGCTGACAGTTTACGGAAAACATTGTTAACGCCCACGCACATTCGGCTCACATGTGTACTATAATATTTTTCTAATGGATGACATGGGGGATGAACCAGTAAACTACACAACAAAGTTAACATGAGTTTACCGTCCTTGTTGTTGTTTAACACACTTACGCAGTACCGTAAAATAGAAAAACGGTTTGAATGAGGAAAAAGTAGATTCAAGGGTGCTTACGAAACGTTATTAAATAGAGGGGTTAAACAAGATGCCCTAAAAACATAGGATACATAGTTTCTGCATAATGGCACTTTTGATGAAACATAAAACTTGTTCACCTACATCATACATGTGAAATAAATAAAAAAAATCCTGACATGGATTCATTGCAATACTAACTTTGCAATAAATGACCGATATATCCGATGAAAGGAAATAACAGTAGAAAAAAATACGGTATGTGTGCTACTCTATATTCAATAGTTTCTGTCAACCACTTTTAGGTAAAGTCATGCCTGTATAATGTGTGTAAGTACTCTGTTTCATAAATTAATCATAAGGGAGACGCTTTTAATATTTAAACAACCTTTTAAAGGAACATGTAATGAATAAAATTTTCGTCTAAGTTGCACTCTCGTGGTTTCAACTTCTTAACTGCAAAGTCCAAACTTGTGAACTGTATAAATTTAACAAGTATTGCATTTGCTTAACATACGAACATCGTAAGTTATATTTGCCTCATATGTAATACATTTGTGTATAACGTAAAATATGCATATATTAATATAATTTTGAGTACTTAATTATCTTCATTTCAAAATTTGCTCAAAGCTTTTCATTACTATTCTATATACTTTCTAAAAGCTCATGATAAGAAAACCTATATCTGCCATTATTACTACATAATGTTAGGTTTATAGCTGCAGACTAATTCCTTAAGTCGATAAATAGGGCCTTAAAGTACTAATCCTAAAAGCATCTTTGGCCGACGACTAAAAACGCTTTGAATTTGAATTATGTAGGTGGGCCCCAAAGCGCCACGTCACTCAGAATTTTGCTGTCGCAGCCGCACACTCTCTCCTTTACGACGTAATATCTCGCCAAATGGTGAACTTTACTACCTATACATATGGATATTCATTTTCAGTGATCCATCAAAAAGCGTACTTTCATATTTTTGAAACTCGTCAAAAACTACCCAAGCGAATACAGGTGAGGGCGTCAACCCTACGAAGGAAGGATCATTAGAGTATCGTTATGTGAGCTTTCTCAGCCGTATTGATAAAAAAATAAATATGCTTATAGCGGCAGTCTGTCTTCATTCATCATATTTTAGCTATTGATGCGATTTTGAATAACATGTTTCGCTACCGATTCAGGGGAATCAACATCCTTTCAACATTGAATGGTTTAATTGACACCTTTATGTAATTGGCAAAAAAAATATTAAAAAAACTGTTTTAGATACAGTATAGTTCGAAACAGCTTTGTATTCTATGCAGTGTTTTTCAAATCTCGATGACCTTTGAAACATTCAAATTAAAATTATTTACAAAACTATATGTTTTATTCAATTTTTTTTTGAGGAAAAGTGATTTTCATACCATAAAAAGTAGATAGGAGCATATCTATTCATTAGGGAACTCGGATTACTTCACACAGCAACGAACACGACCCAACAATCCCGCCGTAATGACATTCGCAGTGTTACAAGAAAATAACAATTTGTGTTTTGTTTAGCTGTGTATGTTTAACTTCTAATTAGATCCGAAGCTTTTGTCATAAATTCTAATTACCTAGTGGGTACAGAGGTAGCCTCCGAAAGATAAGACAAAGATTTATTGCCACGCCGTTGTTAACTTATAAACTCAATTAAGTAATTTTACATTTTGTGAGGTTTTCGTACCTAATCATTATAATTAAAAGTCTATTGAGCCGAAAGGTACGAGTCATCATGTCGAGAATCTCGACGGTTGCGGGTTCGAACCCCAGGTACACACCTCTGACCTTTCGAAGTTATGTGTGTATTCATAATAAATTATCAATAATTGCTTTAACGATTAAAGAAAACATCGTGAGGAAACCTGCACATCTAAAAAGTTCTTAAGAATTTCTCTGGTTTGTAGTCCGCCAACCCGCACTAGGCCAGCGTGGTGGACTAGGGCCTTAACCCTCTCAGTTGTAGAGCAGGCCCGTGCCCAGCAGTGTGACGTATATGGGATGATGATAATTAATTAACACTTGATAGTTTCGCTACACTTATTTTGTAAAATATACGGTATTATTATCAGATAATTGGTGTATTTATTAAAATAATTTCAGTAAGATAAAGGAAAAATGAGAAAAATTATCACTGCTTGCTATTCACGCCAAATTCGTATAAGCTGGCACACTGATTAAAATGCATGTCACACGTAACAGTTTCCGTGCGTATTTCCAGACGTAATGGCGTTTCTATGTCTAGATGAATTTTTAAAGGAAATTAACACTCCATCACGTTTCAATTTGAATCAATGAAATTAGCTCGTTTTTAAGCAAGTAATTAAACGATGTAATCAGTAATGCGATCATCGTGATGTTAGAGTACATCATACATCAGTTTTTCCTAAGTTAGTAGGTATGTTATTAATTATCACAGAATTTCTTTTACTTTATTATTGGCAAAATAACATACACTTACGGTAAGTTACCTCAACAACATACAAATTTTAGAACTAATGGCTATTCTATTTACAGGCGACCACTTCATGCGAATTTCGACTTCAGTTTTAGTTGCAAGTATAAAGTTGTATGGCGATGGTTATTTTGACATATAAGCAGTAAAGTCGCATAACTCATACAGCACACTAGATCAGCGTAGACTTAAGCATAACCCCTCTTAATCATAGAATGAAACAGTAGGAGTGTAAAGTATGATGATGAAAATTGAAGTATGACGATATTGGCTGATGATAGTAACTGCAGATATTTGTAACGATTTGTGAAACTAGAATCATGACATGCTTCTAGTTTTCTTGTTTCAAATTTCTGACCACGTTAACGTTAACAATTGTTAAGGTAAGTAAATTAAGGTAGAGTTCGTAAATGTAGAGCCCACCCTTATTCAGATTATACTATAATTCACACAACCTACACACTACTGTAGCAAAAAGACATGGTTCGCACTCGGCAGCTTTTGCTTGTGGTAAGATATTCTTAGTAATCTCCGTACTCATGATAAGAAACCCGCTATAGTAAAATAGTCAAGTGTGTCGCGTTCTGGGGATAGTCTTTATATTACCTATATCTTTAGCGCAGTCGGCTAGACACCAGCTTGCGAAACGAGCGGCCGCGGGTTCGATCCCCGCACCGAGACAATGTTTACAATGTTGACACAAATATTTGTGTGATCCACAAATATTTGTTTCGGGTCTGGGTGTTTGTAAGACCGAAAAGTCTCTCGTAGTTTCTGATACCCACGACACAAGACTCGTATCTTAGTGTGGGGTCAGGACTATGTATGTGACTGTTGAGTGTACAGTCGAAACCGGATATAACGACACTGAAGGGACCTTATATTTCGGACGTTATATCCGATAGTTGTTATAAACGATAGTAATTACTTTATGTAGAATGTGCCGGGACCTTACCATTCGGTTGTTATAACCGGTCCGTCGTTATAAGCGGTGTCGTTATAACAGGTTTTCACTGTATTTATTATTTTTATTTTATTATACCTATACTTATCTGGTAACCGACAGACTAGCACAGATGTGACACTAGTAGAAAATAGCTGTAATTAGATTTGTTCGTATAAATTATTCAGCCTAAAACTAGTAGCATTAGTTGGCTACTAATGTAATGTTTGCTAATGGCTACAACAAATTTGCGTATTAAATTTTAAAGTAGATGATAAAGACTTTGAAAAACGTGTGCTGGATAATTTTCGAGCAATGTGGCTTTAAAAATGTTTAAAAGAAGGAATAGAGTAAAAAACGATACAGAATAATTTATCTACGATCTACAATTCAAATCTGAAAATTATTCTCTAAGGCATTTGACAACTGACAACCCCATTAAAAACTCGTTTTATATTTATGGGAAACAAAATTTACACCGTTGATAACGTAGGTGTGACTATTCATAGATATCGACACATGAATTTTGCAGGCTTTACCGGCAGCTTACTAAGTGCTTTACGCATACCCACATGTTCAATAACTATGCAAAAGCCATTTGAAACTAACACATGGTGCCATAAAAAATATTTATCTGCGGAACGATATTTTTCTATTGATGAAAAAATAAGAGCCTGAGAACTTATTTCAAATACTATATGGTAAAAAGAAATTAAACTTCCGAGGAACGAATACAATTATTATTTCCCCTTTAAGACAGTTGACTACATTGTGTTAAATTGATGTGAAGATGAGAAGATCCAGAAACGACATAGGATTCCTTTTTATATTATACTATTCTGTCAGCCGCAATATATTAAAGCTACAGTGTAAACCCCGGAGGTACCAAGCACGTCGCGTTGAATGAATCCAGCAGAATATTGTAAACGGAAACAAAACAAAATACACTTATGCAACAAAACCAGAACTCGACGCGCTCGTCTGTGTTTAAGCGGTAGCTTTTGTGGAAATATTTTCATTTTCAGCCGCACAATTCCAGAGATACAACCTAAATCCACAATAACTTGGCCGTTGTGACAGTTTCAATTTCACGCCACAGATATCACATAGTTTCAAGATGATTTATATGAATTTATCTGCTACCTACGCATATACGCGACTGGCGAATTTCGGCATTGCAGGCCCGTTTTTAGTATAGAAATAGAATTTATTATCATAAGAACGATAGGAAATTAAATTAAATGTAAATATCATCATCGAATTACTGGCTACTTAGAGACGAACCAGGTTACCGAGATAGTCGCGAATTTCAAAATTTTCTTTTAAGTCATCAAAGTTACATGTTTACCTATTGTTCGTTAATGTTTGGTTCAACTCTGCAAACGCTCGAAATAACGATTTATTTTAATATTACAAGTTAAATTTTAAATAATATCTAGTAAAGACTCGTCGACAGTTAGCCACCTTACTCAGCCTATCGCCGTCCACTACCTACTGAACGTAGGCCTCCCCAAAAAAGCGCCAACCATTCCGGTCTTAAATAGCCCTCATCCATCCGTATCCCGCTTCTTTGCGTATTTTTTTAATGAAAGACTCGAGTAATATCTAATGCTATGATCTATGTAGCCCTGAGAAGTTGCAAGTCTCAACTTACGATTCATGTTTCCACTTGCACGGCAAATTAGCCGCATTATGGCATCTAATAACAGTAGTAATTGTTGACTAAGAAATTATTTTGACGGCCAAGAAGCTATAAGGATTATTTCACAACACTTGATACTTTTATTTTGATCTTGCTTATTATGTTACATATTATGTACATATCGCACTAGTATTACAATAGTGTTGTAACTCAAAATACATCGAAATTGACATAACACTATAATTAAACGTAAAATTAATTTCCTCACAAGTAATTAAAACTGTCATTGGAATAATGCAGAAAATGAATAAGTTATGACGTGTTAAGACATTATCCATGACTGACCGGTAGTCTAACCCTCCATCCCAATATTGTGTCATCTTTAGTTGCGACCAACAGTGATCGAAAAAGTGCATGCCGCTTGTTGCATTATTTCGAGTTCCAACGTTATTACTGGATCAGGTATGTAAAATTCATAGTTTTATTTTGAAAGAATACAGTATTGTTGATTTACACTTGACATGGTTTTGTTCTTATTTTTAGTTAATACACTATCACTGATTTACACAAGCTTTAATAAAAATAATATTTCTACTTAAGACACTATAATTGACTAAGTTAGTAATTTTTGACATAATACAGTTTTGTTGAATTATAACTTTAAATCGATTTTTTGCATGGTCTATATATTTATTAATAATAATATTTACTTTAAGTTACAGTATTACTTACAATTCGATCGAATGTGTAGCAGTTTAATGCAAATAAAGCTTATAAACTTTTTTATTTAAAAAATTAGAGTTACTTCACTCTTTGTGACAAGCATCAGGTTGGGAGGTGGGTAGGAATGTATTTAACAAAATAAATATTTATTTAATTTGCAGGTTTAGTACCTATCCATCGAGGGCCACCAGTAGAAGGCAAATGACGAACTTGGTGTGAATTCATCACCGTCATTATTGTCACAGGTGAATAAAAACGATCAAACTGCTATCCAGGTAGAAGACATTGATACTACGAAAGTGCAATCGACACTTTCGACACCGTCATCATCTACAGTTCATTCAGTACTTCAACAAATCGACGTAAACAGTTCCCCGAGTATGATTGTAATCAAAAGAAATATTACATTTCACCCCTCCACTAAGACCAGAGCGACGATGTTGATTCCCATCATGATCCACATTTCGTTCCTAATTCATCAAGAAAGGAATCTAGGGTAGATTGCTAAGAGGTCAAACAACAAAATGTCCAGGTAGCTCTTTTTCTGGAAGCTCTTCTTCAAGCGGCATGGATGATAGAGTTGTGAATAATGTGAGTCCCGTTGCTGGAACCAGTGGGCTGACTACTGAATCAAATATTTCATCGGAATAGCAAAACAATAATACCTGGGGCAGGAAGAGATGGAGAGGATACATATTGCGAGACCTGGAAAATGCAGGTTAAATTGTTGTGTAAAAATAAACGAGACATCAAGACAAGATTTTGTTTGCTAAAAATTGATTAAAAAGAAAATTTTAATTATAAATAGTGTAGTTTATCAAGATTAAGTAAGACTGTTTTTGTCTTGAAAGGTTTATGTTATTTTACAAAATGTTTCAACTTGTTTTTAAGTAGGTATAGGTAGACAAGCATTAGTTTTAGTACACTATATTTTAATTATCACAGCTAAAAAGAATAATCTGGTTTTATTTAATAATATCCTAACCAAAAAAATAAAGAGATCGTATTAAATGGTATATTTTACTACCATTTACTCGGAATTCGTTTTCGATTTATTGTTGTAATGCCAAAAAGTGAGTTTAAAACGTAAAGAAAATGACTTATTCAAACTGTCGTAACACAAAATATTTCAACAATAATGACGTAATTAAAAATAATATTTTATTTTGAACATTGTGCTTGGAAAAATACTGTCTTAACTCAAAATTCGTTAATAATTTCCCTATTATTATTATTTTTTAAAAAAATTAAAAAGGTAATGCCTTCAATTTCATTCCAAAAACACATAAAACATTCATTATATTCGTACCTATTACAGAAAGTGACAAATTAGTTTTTCGTTGATTCTGAAAAATCGTCTTTTTTGAGTTACAACACTATTGTAATACTAGTGCGATATGTTCTCTTTTGTGTGCAACGTTGATGGCGCGTTACATATTTATAAGTTAAATAGCTAACAGAAAAGTTAAAAATATGAAATGGACATTAACTGTAAGATAATTATCATGAAAACAATTGAAAATTTATGCTAATTTGTTCCCAAATTTATTTTATTTATTTATTTTATTATGTTTAGATTCTTATACAAAGATATATATACTTGTTTTGCCTTGATTGTTAGGTTTAAATACAATTCAAAGTTTTTGATATTTGGGGCACTGATTTTGTGTCATATGTATAATTTAGAATAATATATCATAGATTGTAACATGTGGTTAAATAAAATGTTAAGAAAAAAAACACTTATTGGATTCAGAATTTTATTGTTATGTACACATTAATTGTAACTTTGTTTAATTGGCACTATTAAAATATCTGAACAAGATGCAATAATAGTACCTACATGTTTTTTTATGTATTAAGTATATGGGATGTGTTTATTTTATGTTTGATCCATATTAATTTTTTTAACACATTCCCTCACATACAAACTAGCCTTTTAACATGTAATATACCTAAATAACTAAATTATTGTAAATATTAGGTGCTGAAAACCTAAAAAAAAATTACACAAAACATTTTTTTTGTAACATAAACTAATTCAGTAAAAGTATAAATGTTCATAGAATGTTATAGCTGTAACTACTAACTGCCATAATAATAAGATTTGCAAATGAAATTAACAAAAACGAAATTAAAGGTACTTATGAAATAACAAATATATAAGGTTTAATTACTTATTTTTATTAATTATTATTTGTACATCTCAAAAGAATGCAGAATACAGATATAATTAGAATAAGCTAAACCATTTGTATGCATTTCACCTATAGTATATATATATATATTTTATAATTTAAGATTTTCAACTATTTACATAGTCTATGACATGCATTTTTTCAACAACATACATTAAAATAACAATATGTAGAGCGAAAATTGTCTACTTTAAATACTCCTATTCATAAATACTAGTATTTCAACATATACAGATTATAGAATAAATACAATGATTAATATTATTGCATATTATAATATTGTGATCTGGTATCTACTGGTATGTGACTATTTATTTTATAACATTACAAATTTTCCATTGAAGATATTTGTTTTGTGATAGCAGTCATAAGCATTTGATATGAAAATCCTAAGTACTTAAGTATTTGTTTAAGTCTTGTGCAACACACCACACCATCCTATATGCTGACACCAAATCACAACTTAATTCTATTCATTTCAAAATTGTACCCAGTTTTGTTGATTTGCTGGTGTTGTAGCCTGTTGACTGGGAGCACTGGAAAGAAAAAATAAACACCTTTAGTACTGTAAGAATATTCTTTGCCCCTTACATCCCCTTTTCAACAAGATTATGTCATAGGCTTCAATAAAAAAGTCCATATATTATCAATATCCATATATTATTTATTATGTAAGTTTAGTTACCTGGCCGAATTGAATTCTCCCCATTCTGAGTTAGCTGAGGCAGGAGCAAGGGCAGCTGATGGAGATGGAGCATGTTGTGGAGACGGTGGGGGAGGCAGACGGGAGCCTCCTGGGGGAGGCGGTAACAGGCCTCCACCAATACCAGGCCCACCTCTTTTGGGTCTGCCACCTTCATTGCCATCCTTTTTCTGATAAATACCAAAATAATGTTGATGTGTAATAAGAATTAATTAATAATAAAAGTATTTGTAAATCAAGTAAATGGTAATGAAACAGTAAGTTACATTTGATTTTTGATGTACCTACATTAAGTAATACTTCTCCAATTGTAACTGCCTAATTAAATATGTATTACTAACAATAATTAATTTGCAGCATAAGTGTGTTTTATAACTAATATTGTTTCAAAATCAGTTCAAAATTGTGTATATTTCAAAAACACACAATCATATATTTAAGCATTAAGTAAACATCTTTGCAATAAATATGGTGGTAGCTTACAGTAATTTTCATGTTGATTTTAATTGTTTCTCCTTCTTTAAAACCTAAGTCTAGCTGCTGCTGTGGAGTCTGTTCACTCTCATGCTCTTTTCTCAGCCATTTGAAGTGATCTTGCAGTGCAACATTGAGGTCAAATGAGTCTGACCTATCTCCAAATCCCAGACCAATATAGGCACTCCTTCCTATAATTTATTTAAATAATCATAGTATGTGTATTTTTAGACAGATATAGAGAAATATAAAGATAACGAGTAACACACCATTGTCATCCTGAATCTTTACTACAAAATACCGAGAGCTGTCCGTCACTGCCTCAAGTGCAACTCCCGGATATTTCTCTATGGGGCATTTCGCGAAAAGTTCTCCAGACGTTTTGTCCTCTAATTTCATAACCAACTCTTCGCCTTTGGCAACTAATCGCATACGACCAGTCCATTGTGGCTCTTGTAAGTTCCAATCAGCTGCCCTAAAAACACCCACTTTTTAAAATCTCCGTTAAAAACAAATGCCTTAAACAAAAGCTTTCAGTTTTATACCTATATCCTCTGTTTGATGTCCTCGGAGGTATTTTAAACACGAACACCTCATTCTTTACCAATAGAACACTTTCATAGGTATCCATTTTTCACCAAAAAAAATCAATTACTCGTTAATCTGAGTGTAAAACCCTATGGTTGGACAAATTATTTTGATAGAAATTGACGTGTCTTAGGGATGCTCGATGAACATCGATGTTCGATGATCATCGATATTGAAAGCAAAAACATCGATGTTTTAATATCGATGTTACCATACGAAAAATATCGCAACATCGATGTTAACTTACGGCCTCACCTCACGCACGACACGCACATCCAAACCAATGCAACTTAGGAAACAAATTATGTCTTCTATGAACGCATCCACAAATCAAGTTTTTTAATTCTGAACGCTTGCTTGATCCAAGATTTAAAAATATTCACTTTCAAGATCCCATAGCATGTTCGAAAGCAATTAAATATGTCAAAGAATTACTAAATACTACGAAGGAAACAGAAGTAATTGAAGAAGTTATTAGTCGTTCGCCAGATCCAACAGAAGAATTTAATTTGTGGAGCGAACATTATAAACTTGTAAATGACAAAACTCTACGCCTTTTTCTAGTGATCACGAAATGTCTTCAGAGTTGATTTACTTTTTGAAAAATCCAGTGTCTGATCTTAAACAAGATTCTCTCCAAGTTTGGAATAATGTCATCGGTTCCACTTACCCGAAATTAAAAAAAAATAGCGGTGAAATATTTGAGTACTATCGTGACATCAACGCCATCCGAAACACTGTTTTCAAAAGCTGGCTCTACTCATTATCAACAAAGAAACCGATTAAAAGGTTCTTCTTTATCAAAATTACTTTTCCTTCAGTTTGATTCAACATCGATGTTCGGATTTCGATAAATATCGAACATCGATGTTGAGCTTTCGATTATGATATCGATGTCAACATCGATGTTTTTTGAATATCGATCATCCCTAACGTGTCTGACTCAACAATACTCGAATGAGATCAATTCAATATTTTAATTTTTAGCAGTTACTTAGCGCAAAGTAGTAGTTATGCTCCTACACTCCTGTATGTTAAACAAGGATAGTATATGGTAAAGATGTGCTATATTACTTAAATGGAACGCTGTACATAAATGCCTACTTTTTTCTTTGTAATGTCATGTTAGCTTGTGTATCCATACAAGTGGCAACCATATATAAGACAATACATTATAAGCTGATTTTGGACATCATAAAAAGGCATGTAATATGTATTTTTCCAGAAAATAATAATTTTACGCTAGTTTTTTGCATACACCGATCCATTCTTCAAGAAATTGTCAATTTTTTTTTTACAAAATTAGAAATAACAACACCATCAAAGTAAAAGGATGCAATTTAATGGGCAATATTATGAATTTTTTATAGTATACTTAAAATATATTGTAGTTTAGGTCATTGCTGTAAAAACTAATAATAATATTTTTTTACGTAAATTTTCATAATACTTAGGAAATGAGTATTGGAAGGTGGCAGATGGTGAAGATTGAAGACTAATATGCTTAGTCTTAAAGTCGACTAAGTTAAAATTTATTAACGCAGTTCTTATAGCAACCTTCTTGCTATATCGTAAATTCATCAACATCACAATAAATAAAAGAACCAGACAGAAATTATATTTGTTATACCATTTTACCATTATAAATTTGCGTCTAAAATACAACGATTATGTGGATGCAAACTTAAAGCATAAGATAGATTTTGACATTTACGTTCCGTAGACAATGTTGATTGGAATAAGATGTGCCGAGTGTAGTGCAGCTATCCCTATCATACCTTTCATGTCTAGCATTTTTTATCTCATATAGAGAATCTTTGCAATAAGTTCTTGGTAAACAATTTACTCCGAATTATAGAATAAAGATTGTTGCCTAGAAAATAAAAATTCTAATCATAAATTCACTGATATATTAAGTGTTGTGGTCTCATCGATATATTTAAAAAAATGTAGGTATATGTCAAAACCTTTAAAGTTCTAAGTATTTTATGAAATTGTGAACTTGGTTAGGGAATAAATCAGATTTACTTCCTCAAAGTTCTAACACTAACTCAAAAGAACTTTCTTAAAGGAAATGTATTTTGTGTTTAATACCCAATATGCATTCGCGGGAGACTGCTGGATGCAGGTCGCTTCCAATAGAACACTGGAAGTCTCTGGGGGAGGCTTATGTCCAGCAGTGGACGTCCTTTGGCTGATGATGTGTGTGTAATGTGATGCATTCGTTTGTTATTTAATAATCAGACATTGCGATAGTCATTTAAAAATATCATAATATCAGTAATTAGGTACTTACATAGAAATCAGTTAATATTTTGTTCAATTTGTAAAATTTACAACAAATTAACTACAAATTTGTGCTAATAAGAGGTGTAATGAATATTTCAGATCACAAGGAAACCTTCAAATGGCTTATAATGTAAGTTATAACCAATTCAGTTCTCTGTAAACATATTAAACAAAATGCTTATAGTCAAGGTTAACAATGTTACTAGTTACTAATATTCCAATAAAATAAAAAACTCTTACCAAAAACTGAAATCACTCATAATTTTGCACCAAAAAAATTATTATTCAGGGTTTATTCAGACCATGTTTGGAAACTTAGGTAGGTAATAGCTAAGGTGATTACAAACCCCCTTTGGCTTAAAGAAAATCCAGACAAAAAAATAAAAAAAAATGTTTTCCATACAAACCGCATACATTTGATATTGATTTATACAACCATGTATGGAAAACAAACAAAATAGAGATTTTATTTAATGTCAGAGGGTATGTAATCATCTTGCCTATTACCTGCCTAAGTTTCTGATCACAGTCTGAATACATCCTTTATAGTAAAAAATGCATGCAACATCATTTTAAATATAATCAATGAAATGTTGCTATACAATTCTAATTATATTTACTGCACATAATTATGCACTGTAAACTCTAAACCTTGTGGCCTCTTTTTACTAAAGAAGCCACAAGACTTAGCAAACTTTATTTTAAAAAAATGTTGGAGCTTAAATTTAATTATTACTTAAATTAATATATTTCATAGTTTTCTGCTAAGTATATAATTGTTCTTTTATTCTATGCATTTTTGTTAGCATTGCCAACATCCTTATTTTGCAAGGGAGATAATAATGTTGGTTACACACATAAATGAAAGAAAATAATGACACACTGCTGTTCATACCATACAGCAATTGCAGTCTTTTTACATATTGAAAGGCAACTTGAAAACCCCGCCGCGTATAAAATTTAATAACGTCCTTATCAAAAGTAAACAATCGGTTTGTTACCTAGGGCTTGTTCTAGAACGAAATTTCTCTTTTATTGAACATATAAAAAGCGTCGGTGAAAAATCTAAAAACAACTTTTATGCCTTGACGAGGATATCAAAGTCAACCTAGGGTCTGTCGTTTAATACCTTAAAAGTAATTTATGGAGCTACATATTTGGGTTGTATTTGTTACGCTTCTCCTGTGTGGGCCGATAGGGCAACTGTCGGCGCAGTCAGAAGGAAATTGCTCCAGAGTCAGCGTTTGGCGTTGATATTTTTGTGCAAGGCGTACAGAACCGTTAGTACCGAGGCTTTACCTGTTCTTGCGGGTGTGCTTCCAGTCGACCTGGAAGTACAGCGTCGCGCCGCGTTATATTTTACCAACAAGCAAAGTATTGATAGGGATTTCCTTCCATCGCGCGACTTTTCAAAAATAACTCGATTATTTAAACCATACGCCGAGATTTACTCGGAATTAATAGAAGAATGGCAGAACCGATGGAAGCTGTCTGTAAAGGGACGTCATCTCTATCAATATTTTCCGTCGGTTAGCGATCGCTTGGCAAAAACCTGGCTTGAGATTGATCATTACGTGTCGCAATTTCTAACGGGTCACGGCAATTTTCGTAGCAAATTATTCTCATTTAAGTTGGTTGATTCTCCTATGTGCCAATGCTCAACACATGATTGCGAATATGAACAGTCCGCACATCATATCCTTTGGGAGTGCAATCTTTGGTCGGATGAGCGTAACAGTATGCTCAATAGTATGCATGTAACGTCTGGTGTTGTTTATTACACAGACCTCGTTGAATCTAGGAGGAATTTCCGTGCCTTTCAGCGATTTTGCCATGCCTATTATTGGAAGTCTGTATAACAGTTCGCACGTTAGGTCCAATTTAAGCAATAGTTATTTATCCGTGGTGCGCTAGTTAATTGCGTCAAATTTTTGGTAATTGTAATTGTCTTCTTTATGTGAGGTTAAACCTCATAGCTCAATATTTTGTCACCCGCTTTGCTGTGGAGGGAAGTGGACAACTCTTTGTTTTTCCAACTCCTCCTTTACATTGTTTTTCTGATTAACTTCGTTGCGGGATTATGACAATTTAGGTCCCCTTAGATTCGCTGAGCTCCATGGCTCGGCGCCAATACTGTGCGTGCCGCTGTTGATCCTGGAATACAGGAGTTGCAGTGGCGGGTGTGTGGTGGGATAGGGAACAAAAAAAAATATTGAAAGTAACTGCAATAAATCTACTCTTGAATGAATGTTTTGGTGACCTCTTATCTTAGGGTATGAGTATGACTCACAATTGCTGTCAATTTTAAGTAATTATTAAAAAGAAAGTTAAATTCAGTTTATCAATTCATTCACCCACTACCTAAAGCTAGGGGATTACCAATAATACCTACACTTCTTCTTCTTCATCAACCCATATACACCCACTGCTGAGCACGGGTCTCTACCATTGAGACATCTACCATCTACCTACACTAATATATAACATCATGTAATATTTAGATAGATAGATAATGATTTATTGATACCCACTTAAAAATTAAGTTACAATAAAAGACGTAGAATTAAAGACAGAGTGGAGCAAAAGGCGGCCTAATCACTGAAAGCAATTTCTACATATTATTGTTAGTGTTATTTGGTATGTTATATGTGTTGCACATACATTAAACATAAGATTATTTATGAATTTGATCCAAGATATTTTTATTGTGCCATTATGTTGTCAAAAGCTGAACTTCAAAGAAACTTTTTGGTATGTTATTTGAATATTACTAGGTTTTCAATATTATGTTTTATATTGCCTATGAATGATATTAAACCATGTTTATTAACTTTTTTTAATAAACATTCCATTGATTCGTTTATGTTTGTTTGTAACACTTATGATTATAATATGTTATATTAGTTTAGTTACTTAAACACCAACACAATCAAAATTTGAAAAGCATAGTTTCGTAAAATTTGCTCTTGAAAAATATTAAAAAAAGATAGAACACCATGCTTTATAGGTATTTCATCATGAATTAAAGTGTAAGGGAATATTAAGAACCTTATAAGTGTCATTCCTATTTTTAGGGCAAAATAAGAGTTGTTTGGCAACATTGAATCACACAATTCAACATGCATGATGAAGGTTGATGTGAACTGAAATCCGCGAATCTTGGAATGTCGTTATTTTTACATTCAATTTTTTGCCCATGCTTCAAGGTTTTAACTTCTCGAGGGCGCTGGAAAAGTAGAACGATTTCTGGTCTCTCCTATTTATTTAAGTTTTTTGCAATTGTGCTACATATTCCATACTATTGAGTTATTAGTATTATTTTTTGAATTTTGGTATAAGTACTTGCCTACAATTTCTCTGCGCGTGTATTATACTATACATCAAATCATAATTGGCGATTCAAAACACAACGTTTACAAATTATGTAGATATATTTAAATTTACAAAAATATCTCAATTGCTTTATTTTTATATCAAACCTGAAACCATCAGCATCAGCCCATGCTACAGCTTAACCATTTAAGATTCATGTCCTAATAATAGACATAGGTAATGCCTTTTTTTGGTATCTTATTTGTATCTATTTCAAAATGACACATAATGTGATAAAGGAGTTTATTCCATGTTTATTTAAATTCTACCACTATTTTTTGATAATATTGAAATTCATTACATTTTTGTATAAAGAACATATAGCCTAAGATCCCACCACTGATTTACTACATACATTATGACGTGAGTCAAACACACATTTTTACATTCGTGTATGAATAGGAGAATACTCTGATACACCGCAGCCAGTCAAAATATGCCCGCAAGTAATTTTAATTAAATTAATAAAAAATTATTTTCGTAATAAAATTTCATGCACTTTGTATTTAAATAAAATATCATCCACGCCATAGCTATGCATGTAAAGAATTCTAAAATCCATAGGTGCCGTTCCACACTCAGCCGCAACTACCCCGCAGCCAGGTGCAAACAGGTGATATTTTGGAGTTTTTTTACACTCATAGCGTACTCGGATGATTTTGGTATCAAATTAAAGCTGATTTTTTTTCTAATATGATGATATATGTCTGCCTGTGAAATAATAGCCGCAAATTAGTGGTGCCATCTCTTAAAAACGCGAGATAACCGAGATAAAATGTTCTCTGCCGGCGGCTCAAATAGTAGAACCGACTTTACATTGACTTAAAAGCTATAATTATGTAATTAATATTTAAAAAACTTTAAAGTAATAATAAAATCTTAAAGTAGGTTGTCTGGTAGAGATCTCAGTTAGCGATAAGGCCGCTTATTGTGCCTATACTGCATTCATAATATTTCATGAATTGACTGTCTCGTGGTCTTGTGGTACAAGTATGTGCCGCGCGATCTAGAGGTCCTGGGATCGATTCTCGGGTCGGGCAAAGTGTTATTGGGTATTTCCATTAGGAAATTCTCAGTAGCAGCACGGAGTCTGGAAATGTGCCCGAGCAACGGCAATAGGCTCGCCCCCTATTACGTGGAACTGATACATACCTGGCGAAATGTGGGTGCAGAAATGGATCTCTGTCTACCCCTTCGGGGAATATAGGCGTGAGGTATGTTTTGTGTCATTTAATATTGTGTATGTATATTATTGTACAGTGTACAAAAAAGTACATAAATAAATAAATAAAAGATTTATTTCATAATCATTTTTTTTTATTAACCAAGTAAAAATTATAAAAGGGTATTTATGAAGTATACAATTTTGGCTGTCTTATTTTTTTACAAAATCAAATACTAAGCATACCATAGTTAAAGAAATATTAATTTCTATTACAGTTCGGTAATACAAATATTAATTAGTAATTAAATGTTGATTAAAAAAAATAACATAATCAAAGAATTAACTAGGAAAAGGGTTGTTGCGTTTTTTTAAAGGTTGAAAATTAAAAAAGGTCGTTCAATAATTAATTAATACAATATATACATTGATAGTACAGCAGTGATGGCCTCGAGGTTTGGGCGCGCGGTCGAGAATCTTGACGGTCGCGGGTTCTAACCCCAAGCACACACCTCTGACTTTTCGAAGTTATGTGTGTATTCACATTGAATTATCACTTGCTTTAACGGTGAAGGAAAACATCGTGATGAAACCTGCACACCTAAGAGTTCTTAGGAATTTCTTAGGTGTGTAGTCCGCCAACCCGTACTGGGCCATCGTGGTGGACTATGGCCTAAAACCCTCTCAATGGTAGAGGAGACCCGTGCTATATGGGTTGATGAAGATGAAGATACATTGATAGTAAACTTCACTTGATTTCAGATAATAAATTTTGAATTAAGAGAATCATTTGAAGAATCAGTTTTGTTGAAGTCAAGAGAATAAATTATTGAACCGAGAAAAAAAATCAGATCAAGAATACTTTCTTGGCTGGAAAATGTTTTTCTGACTCCGAAATATCAGCTTCTTCAAAATCAGTATCTTCAATAAAATTATATATTTTATCAGTGTATTAAATTTTTTTATTGTTTAGTCAGAGTCAGATTCCTCGTTGCTTTCAAAATCGCAGCTGTCGCTATCGACGTCGCAATCAGAATTTTCGCTAACTCGCGTTTTTAAGAGATGGCACCACTAATTTGCGGCTATTATTTCACAGGCAGACATATATCATTATATTAGAAAAAAAATCAGCTTTAATTTGATACCAAAATCATCAGAGTACGCTATGAGTGTAAAAAAAACTCCAAAATATTACCTGTTTGCACCTGGCTGCGGGGTAGTTGCGGCTGAGTGTGGAACGGCACCTATGGATTTTAGAATTCTTTACATGCATAGCTATGGCGTGGATGATATTTTATTTAAATACAAAGTGCATGAAATTTTACTACGAAAATAATTTTTTATTAATTTAATTAAAATTACTTGCGGGCATATTTTGACTGGCTGCGGTGTATCAGAGTGTTCTCCTATTCATACACGAATGTAAAAATGTGTGTTTGACTCACGTCATAATGTATGTAGTAAATCAGTGGTGGGATCTTAGGCTAATAGTGTATTACGTTATTGAAGTGTTAAGGCTGACAACACCGTGGTACGTCTTTGTAAAATACCAGCTTTGTGGTTGACTCAAAAGACAATTTCCCATTTAGAATCAATAAAAAAAAACAACGTCGAAAAGAAAGAAGAAAATGGCCGCCGAGCGTTTTGCCGTAAATATGTTGAGTTGTTTTCCTCGTTATCCGTCGATACTTGTGTTAAAATGCAAAGTTTATCAACATTGCGAATAAGTGTAGTGGTTTATGCGACGAACTTTGTGCATAAGACATTTCTAGCCAGAATTATGTAAGAACAAAGAGTAAAGTCAAACAAACGGGCAGCTACACAAATGCATGAAAATGGGAGACTCTCATTTGTTATTGTTTATAACGATAGCCCTATTTGTATGTTCGTTGTTGAATGCAGAAAACTACGAGTGCCCATTGGAGTGTGTTTGTCTACAACAATATGTTGACTGTTCCAAAAAGAATTTGGTATCAGTGCCAAAAATTCCGAAGTGGGTGGTACAATTAGATATCAGCCATAATAGATTGAATAATGTTACGGATGCATTTAATGAGTTAACGAATCTTAATGTATTAAAACTGGATAAAAACATGTTACACAGCATACCAAACCTATTGAAACTCGAGCAAATACAAGAATTGAATTTAAACAGGAATAACATCAAGTCTATAGACGCTGGACATTTTCCTGCAAATAGCTCGATCAGGACGCTGAATATTAACAGTAATCACATTAGAATGATACAAGAAGGAGCTTTAAATAACTTGACTAATCTTGAAACACTCAAATTGAACAGAAATGAAATTAAGTCCCTTCCAAATCATCTATTTATGAATCAAACTAATTTAAAAACACTAGAGCTGAATCATAACAAACTGCACATGATAAATGGCCTGCTTTTTCAAGGTCTATCAAATTTAACTACTTTGAAGCTAAGATTTAACAATATTGACAATATTATGGATGGTGCCTTTTTTGGATTTAAATCTGTGAATTTATTACAATTAGACCATAATAAAATTAAGAATATTTCCAAAGGTTGGATGTATGGACTAGAATCATTGATTATACTGTCTCTATCTAACAATATGATATCAGAAATTGATTTTGGAAGTTGGGAGCTTTGTGCAAATTTGGAAGATTTGGATTTATCTCACAACTACCTCATGGCCATAGAAGGGCGAACTTTCCAACATTTGGTTAAGTTACGCACTCTTAATCTAAGTTATAACAATATATCATCAATATCTCAAGAAGCTTTTAGTTACATGATTCATTTGGAGTCTTTGCAGCTTAATAATAATAAAATTTCTTGGACAGTAGAAGACATGTCAGGGGCATTTTCAAAGTTGCAGAATCTAATGAGATTTAATTTGGCAACTAATCACATAAAATCAATAAATGCAAGAGCATTTGATGGCCTTTCAGGTCTTGTGGAAATGGACTTACGAGGAAATAATATAACATCTATACAACAACATGCATTTGATTCTATGACTAAATTGAGGAAATTGCATCTGAACTCTTCATCATTGTTGTGTGATTGTAATTTGCTTTGGATTGTTAAATGGATAAAAGACAAAGCAGAGCAAAAACTAATTTCAGCCAATTGTGCTTATCCTGCTGATGTAAGAGGTGTTTCAATCACTAAACTTAAAGAGGACAACTGTGGCGATTCTCCAAAACCTAAGGTTGTTGAACATCCAAAGACCCATCTTGCTATCAAGGGACGCTCTGCAAATCTAATATGCTCAGCTACTTCAAATCCATTTAACAATATGACTTTCCTATGGAGGAAAAATAATGGCAATGTGAGCAATCCAACAGTTGTTGAAAATGTCACATTGTCAACAAATGGACAACCACGTGCCACATCGGTTTTGGTCATACCCAATGTCACTCATGCTGATTCTGGTAAATACCAGTGTGTAGTAAGTAATAACTTTGGAGTGACATATTCTACTAAGGCTAAGGTTAACATTGTCACTTTTCCAAGATTTATAAAAACTCCAACAAATGTGACTGTGAAAACTGGAGAAACAGTGACACTAAATTGTGCAGCTACTGGAGACCCTCCACCTGAAATATCATGGAAAAAAGATGGAGGCAATGATTTTCCAGCAGCTAGAGAAAGAAGAATGAATGTTATGCCAGCTGACCATTTGTTTTTTATTGTTAATGCTAAAACTACAGACATGGGTGTATATAGTTGTGCAGCTAAAAACCCTGCAGGGACAATTATATCTAATGCTACATTAACAGTATTACAGGAACCTTCATTTGTAAGAGTAATGGAGAACAAGGAGGTGACCAGTGGAGCCTCTGTTGTATTAGAGTGTATGATATCAGGTTCACCAAAACCTGTTTTGAAATGGTTTAAAGACAGTTCACCAGTAACACCAAGTGACCGACATTACTTCAGTGCTAATGATCAGTTATTGATAATTTTAGGTGTTGAAGCTAATGACGCTGGGAGATATGAATGTGAAATCACAAATGAATTGGGAACCAAAAAAGATATGACAGAATTACGAGTATTACCGCCAGTGGCAATAATGGTGAATGAAGAGGATATGACTGGTATTATAATAATAACAGTTGTGTGTTGTGCAGTTGGGACTTCAATTATATGGGTTGTGATCATTTATCACACTCGGAGACGAATGGCGAGTGCTGTACGCACTCTTCCCGCCGAAAGTATGAAAATGACACATATAGTGCATAGTGACAGTGATCCTCCTCAAATGTTCTCAGACAATATATCAGAACACTCTTCGTGTAAAGATAGTGGGACTGGTGATTCAGCTAAACAGACGAGCTTTGATGGTGTGCCTATGGATAGGATTGAACAAGTGCACTTTGAGCCTGCTGTTTGCAGGAGTTATTCTCCTGTGCCAGAAGCTCATAAACTTCTTCCTTCTTCTTTCAAACCCTCTATTCAAGTGTGTGTAAATACATCAGTGACACCAGCTACTTATAGTTTTTCTAGTCACAGTAGTAATGTTTAGATAAAATATATTTTGTATTGGTGATAGCATATGTATGTATAATGTTATGATTACCATTGCATTTTCACTAATTACATTAATATTTTGTATAAAAAAATTTATAGATAATTTTGTATGTGAATTACAAAAATAAGAATCAAAAGCAGCTATATTTATTTATGTGACCAATTTAGATTTTGAAATCTTTGGTTTGCTTAATGTATACAGACTATGAAATACCTTCAGTGATAGTTGAGATGACTTGTCTTTTAAATATTTCTCCAACTAGTCTATTTCTTTTCTTAAACTTATCAATTATGATATGCCATATTCATTTGTATATAATATAATAAAGACAATATCTACTTACAATTTCCTGTATGCATCTGTAGTTAGTGAAAAAGCTCTGACATGGGCATGTATAATGTAACTTGATTGCTTAGTACAAAATGTAATAAACTTGCCAGTATTGGTTTTGATTTAAAAGACTGAATGTCATCTAAATATAAGTAACTATTAACTTTGTTATATTTTAATGTTAATTAGGCAATAATCTTACCTCTAAACTTAACTCATGTTACTGATCAAATTTACTGTAATTTAAGAATATATTTCATGTGATTTACCTGGTAGCTTCTATATCTGATAATATGTACATTTCATATTTATATGTTATTGTAACTTATGAATGGCCTAGGCTTTTCTCTAATGCCTATATTTTATGTATACTAGCTTTGAAACAAGTACCTACAAATATGCAGTAGTTTGCATGTTGAGAAAATTCGTATTATAAGTAAACAAGACCTTGTACCCCCTGTGTAGCATAAAGAATTTATGAGTTAATTTAAAAACTATTGGACAATTAAGTATTTGGTCTTCTGCACAAAATTATATAAAAATGTTGCTAAAAAAAATTAATTTCAAACATCTCTAGTGGTGTAAAAAATATTAGTTATTTATTTCTAAGGTAAAATAATACTTTGTTTTATGTAGTATGTGAAATAATTAATCAATAACAAAAGATGGAATAATTATGCAATAGATACCATTACAAGTTAAAGAATTTTAGGTTCCCAAACCCCTTTCTCAAATTATAAAAGAAGAATCTATTTGACATCTGGCTTTTTGCCCATTGTGCTATGCTGCCTTAATTTATTAAATAATGATAGGATTAATAATTTGAGGATAACTTAAAAGAAATATTACTTTCAATATAGGTTTGAAAAGTTAACTTACACTACTTACAAATCTGCATTTTGTACAAAAGACATACAAAGTAAGCATGTAAGAGACATTAATTCAAATTCTTACATATTGAAGTCCTTCAATGTTTTCCACATTTCGTATGCCCAATGATTTGGGTAGCAATAAGTGTATGTATGCAACTGACCGACTTTGTTTTTTAATATATTGAATTGTTCAACTTTGGATCCAGTGTCTGAAATGTTAAAAATGTATAATAGAGACATTAGCAGCGATTATAATGCAGTTTTGTATTGTTTATACGTTATATGTACATATAAGTACGTAATAACTATTTATATTATATAGAATAAAGTTGTCTATAAAAAGGTTTCTTTTTCTTTAAAATGATAAAAGTTAAAACATAATAAGTACCTTCCATAGAAATCTCTCCCTTTAACTCCCTATTTAATAAACCTCCCTGTTAAACTAATCTCTATAAAGTGATTAAAAATAAGATTTTTACCTCCTTGTTCGTTAAACTAAATGAGCTATAGTTAATAGGAAAACCCGTTAGAGGTCTTTGGGGGACCCCTATGCCCCGCAGACCGCACTGAACCACCATTGGCTGATGGATGATGATAACAAAAATTTGTTTTTTTTTTTTTTATACCGGCACAGTAGGCACAAAGGGGCGATAGTAAAATAAAGGCAAATACAAAATTATATAATAATACACCGAGCGCATTTATCTATAGTTATTGTATAACAGTAGATAATTTTTATGTCCTGTCTGCTAATAATAAAAAATCATACAAAGCTTGTACCTAAATGTGTGTCACAAGCTAATAGTAATTAAGTATATATCTTTAAGCAATAATGAACTTGAATCCGAGAGCACTGTCTCAGCATGTTTGCGTTAATACTTTGATATGCTTTTGCTTCATTTATAGGTATTTAAAAACTATATTTATATAGTTATATATAAATATAGTTTTTAAATACTTTCTTTAACAAAATTTCTTTTCTTTTTTATTTAAATTTCTTTTCTTTAACAAAATAAGAGCTCTTAGCGTCCCTAACATATCATTAAACCCGCTTTTCTCTAATACCCACATATTTTTAGCTAGGTATTTTGGTATCATGTCCGCATGTATTTTCTTCAGAGGATCTTATTCCAGCCGCGCACGAGCACTAAAAACTTCTGTGGCCCAATGTAGTTATGAGTATTAAGTGGATAATGTAGTAATATAATAAGTGGATAATGTACATCATCAAATAGGGCTGAGTACCACACTAATTATTTCTTAGTTGCGTAGTCCACCAACATGCAATAGACCATTGCAGAGGACTAAGGCTTCACCTCTTTGTTGTAGAGGAGACCCGTATCCCTCAGTGGGAAGTACATATATCAGTTGGTAATGATGATGATGATTGAGTACCACATTGGTGCCGTAAAGAGAGAGCTTCTTCTTCTTCATCAACCCATATACGCTCACTGCTGAGCACGGGTCTCCTCTACCATTGAGAGGGTTTAGGCCATAGTCCACCATGCTGGCCTAATGCCGGTTGGCGGACTACACACCTATGAAATTCCTAAGAGCTCTTAGGTGTGCAGGTTATAATTCAATGTGAATACACATATAACTTCGAAAAGTCAGAAGTGTGTGTCTGGGGTTCGAACCCGCGACTGTCGATATTCTCGGCCGCGCGCCCAAGGCTAGAGAGCGTTGATAATAATTATTATATACCTATTAAACGAGGCTCTCATATAAACTTCTGTAATGACCTATCGCTTCCAGACAATTGTAAAGATATAACAATATAAAATATTTTTTCTTGGGGTATGTCCGCTTTATTCAGTTACGACTCCAGTATTGTTGAAAAAAAAGTACCTGAGTTATCTTTTTGAGGCCCTAGTCGAATTCAATCATCGGGAGGGCTGGGCAACATACATGGTTTGCTTTAGTTGAAATACAAAATACTTTTTCACAAGTAATTAAAATACGGAATACTAAATACTTTTAAGTACGGTAAATATTTGAAATATAAAATACAGTATTTTAGCTATTTTTAATTAAAATACTAAATAAGTAATCCACACCAACACGGGCTGAAAAATAAACCAGAGTTCTCATTCATGAACACTAGATGGAGTTTAAATGTATTTTAAAGTCTTAAGTATTTAAAATACTAATTACAAAATACTTCGGCTTCAAGTATTTGAAATACAAATTACATTTTAAGGAAGTAATTGAAATACAAAATACGTATTTTTATTACAAATAATTTAAATACTGCTCAACCCTGATCATCGGCAATATCAATATTTATAACTACAACGTAGCGAAATTAATATTTCAGCCAGGTTATGGACAGCCCGTCCAGGGAGGGCAAATGCCTCCAGGACAACTTGAAATCGGCCACGGTCCTTACCCGTCTATTGGCGCTGGCGGAACTATAGCACCCCAGGTTCAACAATGGTTCCGTGCAGTAGACAAGGACCAATCCGGTTTTATAACTGCGCCAGAATTAAGAACAGCGTTGGTGAATGCTCAAGGCAAACACTTTTCGGAAACTGCTTGTAATTTGATGATAGGTAATTGTTTTTTTTTAATTAAAACGTTGTGTTTCTGCTTCATGATAAAGCTTAATATTAACCTATCAATATACCTTAATTTCACAGGAATGTTTGACAAGGATCGCTCAGGTCATATTAACCTTGAAGAATTTGACAAGCTTTACACATATATTAACCAATGGCTGGCAGTGTTTAAAACCTATGATACTGATCAGTCTGGATCAATTGAAGAAGAGGAATTGGCCAAAGGTATACTGTGCTTCAATCTAAATAATTTATTATTGTATATATCACAAGATTCTTCTAAAAATATAATTTTTCTGTGTCAGGTTTAAAATATATATTTTTTTTTTTCAGCTTTATCTCAAATGGGATTCCGATTCTCCCCGGACTTTATTAGTTTCTTGGCTAAAAGATGCGATTCAAAAGATGGAAAAATATCAGTAGACAATTTTATCGTAATGTGTGTACAAATACAACGATTCACTGAAGCATTCCGAGTTCGAGACACTCAACAAAATGGAACTGTGACCATTGGCTTTGAAGATTTTCTTAACATCGCTCTGAGTTGCTCCATTTAAAAATGCAGTTTATGATTTCAAAGCTTCAATGGCTGTAAAGTGCAAAAAAAACTGGCCTTTTTTTCACATCTCTTGCCCACCTTTCTGCAATTACTCGAAATGTTAACTTATTAAAAAGTACCTCTCGTTTATACTATAGGTAATACAGAATAAGCACTATGTAACAATTATCCGTCTCTATATTTATGTTAAACTATTTTATTATTCTTCGAATTAAATTCCAATTGATTTATTATAATGCATAATAAGTTACATTGTTAACTTCATTGATTTCTAGAAAATGTTGTTTTTTGATAGAAGAATACAATTTCAAGCTAGCTAATTAATAATAACACTCAAAGACATCTTGGATCTCGACTGGATTCAAAGACTAGTATAGCAGAGCTTAGGAGTTCCATAATCTTTAAAAAGCTCTAGTGAATTGTAACTGGCATCATGCAGATGCGCAAAGCGCGCCTTGCCATAAGGAAGAAAAAAAAAAACTGGCATCATTAGTATCAATGAGTAAAATAAGCTAATATACCTATATCTTTTTCTACACTTAAAGTTTATTTATTATTTCCCAACCTCATATATATCGAGCCATTACCGCCAAATTACCGTAAGCGACACTTTTGTCGAAAATGCGTTTTTTATCGAAACTACTATTTTAAACCTTAACGAACCTATCCCTGCCGATGTGTTTTTTTTTAATTATACCTATAGGTAAATGTCTAAAAAATATTAATGTATGTAAAATTTTAATGTACTGGCACATTTCTGTTTAAAAATATTAAAAACAAAACCTTCTCCTGTAAATGTTGGTTTTGTCGGTTACGCTAAAACAGCGGAAAAGGCGCGATAGGTATTTGCTTTGTGGAAGTGTCATAAATCATAATAAAAAAATATTTCATAATAATATGTGGAGATAAAACTTGAGGGGAAAATATCGAAAAATTTAAAGACAATAGCTCATATTAGGAAAACATTTATTAATTGCATGTAATTTAAAATTCCAATGAAACATCTGAAACAAAAAACATGATCCATTAAAAGATTAGGTCCATGTTATGTGCCCACAATGCATCTTACGTGTAATAGTCCCACATTATCATACATTTTGCAAGGTCTAAATAAAGCGGCGCTCATAACCGCCTATAATCAAGTTCCTATCAACGCAAAATCTGGCAGTAACAGCAAAACCCCAAGTAATCTATTGCGTTTTGATAGCTACCAAAATACATAAACCCTAATGTCACTTTTCTCGAAGTTTTAATCGAACCCAAGGTCAGGGGACGCACACAGCCCAAATAAGGCACGGGAATAATTAGACATAAATTATTAAACAATCATCTGTGAAATTCATTTTTCAGCTAAGATATATCAAAAAATACTGTTAAGTAATACAGTTATTAGTATTAAAAAAAAACAAACTCAATGGTTAATTCGACATGTTCACAAAATACTTATGTTCAAGGGGTAGTAATTTGAAAGACGCCTATCAGGTATAGACTTTTTTAAAGTAATTAGAGGATCGTATACTCACTAGCATCATTTCTTCTTCTTAAAGCTTCAGTTTTTTCTAAAGAGAATACTACCTCTTGAAAATTTTTCACAGCTGCCCTCATATTGGTTTGGTGTTGAGCATTTTTAGGTGAACTGTCGTCGAGTAAACTGTATATAGTTGGAACTTCGTCAAGTTTCATATTTTTTGCATTCCCTGGTTTGAAAACAACACATACTTTGCCTGTTTTGGGATGTATACTAAAGGGTGACTTAAGTAAATGGTTAAATCCTTTTGTCACATTAACATCCAATCTGGGATAACAATATTGTATTTTAATTTCCTCCACTAAGTACTTGATTTTCCGTGAAGCATTACTGTTCTGAAACATTAATAATAAAAAAATCTTCAATTGATAAATTTGATATAATCTATTAAACAGTGCTGATAAGTTTTAATATTATTTAAGCCTATTCTTTTTTTATAGCAAGGCTGACTTATTACTTATTTAATTTTTGGAGTGACCTAAACCAGTACAATTAAAATAATTATCAAGAAATACAACATTCCACATGTATTAGTTAAAATGTAAATTTATATTAAAATGCATGTGTAATTTGATTTTTGTTATCATTTTTATCTAAAAAAATATAAATGTTATTTTTAAATACATGGAAAACAAATAATGCATTTACTCACTTCTCTGTAGTAGTTGTTATAGATATTTAAAAAAGATTTCCATCGGTCTAATGATGTTTCAGACATTTTACTTAAAACTTTCTCAGTTTGTGATCTTAAATTTTCATCAGGAATAATTTTCAAAAATTTTTGTAGCCTTTCTGGAGTAGATATGAATTCTTGCTCCTCTAGCAATTGTTCGAAGTTTAGATCTATAATATTTAAAGCTCGTCTACAAAAAAAATCTTGTTTAGTTATGATTGATTATGTGCTTTTTAGATGAAATAACATTGTTTATTGGACACATTAGGCAAATATAATTTCTATACACAAGGTTCGCCGATTATGTTCAAAGTAATATTAAGCAAGTCTATTGTCTTCTATCATGCTATTTTCTGACTGTGTGCTACTATTGGCAATTTCTGAATGTAGAAATACCATAGCAATTTATCCAAATAGAGCAGGTTGCTAATTACTTTTAAGTTTCTATAATACAATAAGAGGGAAACCAGGAATCAAACCAGAGACCCTCAGATGCCAAATATACAAATGATATAAGCACAAGCGAGTCCCTACATTTGCACTACTAATAAATGCTACTAATATAAAAATGTTCACAAGTATTTCTTTACCATAAAAGTATGCCAGTTCATACTGAAGGCAGGCTAATGAATTGCTTTAATTGAAGGTATTAAAATTGTCCAAGTAATTTAGTTACCTAATACTGGAGTGAATATTGTCATTTCCAAGATTAACTTTCTTATTCTGATTATCTCCACCCATAATTAAGCACATATAATCAGCAACAGCTCCTCTTCCTGGGCTATCTAGTGTTCTTGCTTCATAATCTGACACCCAACAATGAATACCTCTTCTTCCAGAGAACACCCATAATATGTTTTGGAATCCGAAATCATCTAAGGGCAAATAAAATAATTAAGTTACACACATAATTTAAATGAAAATAGTTGGTATCAAAAATCATACAGTGATAATATAATCTAAATAACATTACATCTGTATTTACTGGAGGGTTGGCAGAGGTGCATTTCTCAGCCCCAACCTGGGAATCAAACCCAGGACCTTTAGATTGCATGGCACATGCATTTACTGAAAAACCATCAGGCAGCTAAATAAAAAAAATTAAATGATTTTAAACTATTCTGAACTTTTTGAAATTATTGCATCAATAATAATAATTGTCTCATACAATGTACCATTGACTATACACCAGCAAGGATCCTAATAGAGGATTGATGAGCGGGATGCAAATAATATTATAATAGAAAGAATACCTCTTAATGCTTTGTCAATAATTTCACAAGCTATAACCATGAACTTCCAACATTTTTCACAGACTTTGGCCTCCTGGCAGCATGTTCTGACTTCATCATAATCTGTGAGATCTATATCAAACACCAGCTCTCTAGCCAACACTACTGAGTCATGCCGAGCTATAGATGGTCTGTAAAGAATAAAAATAACAGCAATCAAATATTTCATATAATTTTATCAATTCAAAAGTTTTAAAATGAAAAGTATGGGGGAACCCATTTATTCCATCCATTTATTGAAGGAAAATAACATATTTGTCATACTAAAGGGCCATAAACTATCTTTTGTTTTTGTTAGTACATATTAATTGATTAATTAAGTGAGAAATAAAATGTGGGAAATGAGTTTGATTCCTCATTTTGTAATCTGCATATTGGAAGCTGCACATTTTTCCTCAATCATAAAGGCTTTATGAAAATATTACTAAATCACTAACAATGTTAGACCTACAACTATCAATAATTATCCACTGAGACTTTTTAGGCTTTTTTGTTTTGGCATGCAAACTTTTAAACATTACCAGGTAATCCTCTAAAATACTCAGTGTCAACAGATGCAATACAAGACTGATGAGTGATGTGAAAATATTAATGCAGGACATTGCAGTTAAATAATTAATACGAATTGCATTTTGATATTTCATTTGAAATTCAGTTGCTAATATCTTCTGAACTCTTTCGATAATAAGACCACAAATTGCATAGTAATGTTTTACATGATAATGGCTTTATAAATCACTATGGTATTTTAAACCTTACGTTCGGCATTATAAAATGGAATAGAATATTTTTTTACAATATACCAGTGAACAGTACTTACTTAGTATTATATACACCACCTATATCAAGTTTATGCGGACATTTTTTCTGCAGCAATGTTTGTAGATCTTTTTGATTGCTGATGGATAAATATCGTATATACACATCGTCAGCCAGCGTGAATGATAATTCCCTATTGGAAATTGGATGTGGATAGCTCCCACAAGAAAGCCATCTGCAGAATACGTTCTGAGGAAAGAATCTGGTGTAGTATATTGGAAGCATATCCGATAATAAGTTTTCATCATGCTGGCCCACCTGCAAATCATTTAAAATGGGATAATAAGCGATAATGTACAATTTACCTCTAGCAATAACTTTACAACTGAGCCGTGAATTAGAAATAGCGATATTATAATTTGTAACTAAAATGAAATACACACCATGTTTAAGATAAAAATATTTAATAGCTTTAAATAAAAATGTGTTTTTAATGTTTTGCGTTTGATTACAATGTGTCAAATTTTGGCGGGAATTAAACTGTCAAAAACTTTGTAATCGGATACAACGTAAAAAGTGTTAAGAAATAAACGAAAACTCATTTTTATTTAAAATTAAGTTTTTATTTAGCCTGGCATATTTTAAAAATACACCTACGCTCATGCTGTATTTTACAAAAGCAATAGCGAAACAATGAGCCTTATGTTGCCAATAATTTTCAACCTCATAATATGGTTTATGAACAGCTTTAAATCAGTTCTGCATGAAAATCATTTCTTCCCAATTAAAATCATTTTAAAACCGTGAGGTACCTTCGCAAAACACCCACATCTACGCCTTTACGACGGTGGAATGTGTGTTCTCGCAACTGCTTCGGACTTTTATTATTAAATATCTAACTATCTACTATTTAATGTTGAATGAAGATGAGACTATTTCCAACCTTGCCAACTTCTTAAAATTCGTTTCATCAAAGACTCTTGTGCAGGCTGATGCTCAAATTAAATCACTAGGCACCTGATCCTGTGATATAAAAGCATGTAAGTACCTGCGTCTCAAACCTACTACATTTCAGATAGTGTTTGGGCTTTTCTAACCAGGTAATTTATTGAGAAACATTGAAGGCATATATACTTATCTATGTATTTATATTCCGGATTACGAAATCAGACTTATTTGTTGCAGTACAAGATAATTGAACATAATATAATTACCTAAGTATATTGGATTGACAAAGACTGTGAATGAAACACATTGAGTTTCAAAATATTTCATATCGTTATATGGCGCGAACCGAACCCCCTGCTTGACATCCTCTTCCCAATTTTCATTTATTTTTTGTTAGCAAATATTTATTATAAAAAATTATCCATTCTATAAAAAAACATCAATTGATAATGACAAGTTTTAGTCTAATATGTAGGTACAGGGTACCTAGGTAAGAAAAATGAATTTCAGCAAATATTTTTTTCTACCCACCGCAGTCAAGAGACAGATGTTTTGCATGAAATTTACGACACAAGATGGAACTTAACTTGACTAAATCATATTTAATCGCATTAAAATTATTGTGGCGTAAGTAGCTCGGAACCTGAGTTCAAGAATAATTGGACATCATTTTTATGAAGCTGTAATAAAATATACATTGTATAAATCTAAAAATTGCGCACTAATTCAATGTTGCTATTACAGGTCCTTACTTTGGATTCTGGAATGCAGCTACGGAGAAATTTATTAAATTGTCCCATGACACAATTATAATTTTATTAGAAACACCGCTTCTGACAACGTTACTTGCTTCATTCATAACTGTGGTAGTGTTAATTGTGTTATTCATATCTTTTGTCGCCATGACATTGGCCATATGCATCATTACAGTAATATTAACATTAGAAGGTGCGTATCCTTTTTTTATGGTTTGAGAAATTACCGTTTTACCTATAATTTTTTTTAGTCAATTCCTTAAAATAATTTTCATTTATATTTTTTTCAGGTAGCCTCGTTTTTCTTGGCTTCGTCTTCCTTGGTATGGTTAAAGCAGTAATTGTTTTGTTTCTTGTTATTATCTTTGGAGTAAAATTAAAGATTAAAGATATGAAATCTCCGGAAAGTTACGAGTAAGAAGAAATGATAATTGATATTACCAGATGAATATGATTAACCCAGTTTAATTAATATGATTTTATATTGTGATTCACATTTTTTCAAATTGTATAATTACCTAGTTCTTAAATAAGCATGGCTTAAATATTAAAGTTATTATTGTTAACTTTCGTAAAAATTGAAAGTTAATCTAAAATAATTACTTTACTTTAATGAATATTTATAGTGTTTTATTTTGCATCACAAATTTTTCCAAAAATATTTTTCGTAAATGTTACTTTATTTGGGGTGCTTATAACAGGGCAAACTTAAGTTGGACTTGGACAAGTCTATGGTGTTATATCTGGGGATGTAGATTCTCTATTTCCCTAGATATTATCCAAGGCAAAGAAAAATAAATAAATTTGTCATTCTCAAGCTAAAACTAGATAGGGCATCTGTTCAGAAGTAGTTACGGCTTTCGGTCAGCACTACAACTCCGAAGTCACATCAAATCGGACATCGAAAAGTGGTCCTAAGCCTAACTTAGTTTTCAAAATTATTAACAAACACACGTACCTACATACCATAATTTCAACCACTCAATTACTTAAGGCTGCAACCTCGAAAGGTGCCTATCACCGGTCCATACAGTATTCACTGTACGCCACATATTTTTAAGGCTAACGGAACACATTTCCAGACCACATCTTGCTATAATATACTTCTACTAACCCCTGAACCCCTAACTAACCCCGGAATTCAACCTGGGTACTTTAGGTATCACGGTACATTCTGGCAATACAGTCAATTGTAATTGTGTCATTGTTGTAATTTTACCAAAATACAAAAATCTTTGATTGAAAATGTGATTAATTTTTTTTTAGAATTATTGTTTCATTTTGTGTATAAGGTGCCCCATACATCTTCAATAATATTGCACAATATTCTGATTGTACAATATTATTGAACGTGTAGGGATAATATTGAAGCATTGCGCCGTGATTGAACAAAAGATTGAGGGAGCTTAATTTTTATTGAACAATATTTTTTTATTGCGCTGTGTAGGCTTAATATTGCTCAATATATTTCTTTTTTTTTTCTTTTCAACAAAATCACCAGCGTGGCTGCCGCCAAAACTTCGTTGTCAGACATGTTGCTCGCACGAAAATATTGATCAGAGTGATTTATCAATTTTATTGACAGAATTAATTGAATGTCTGGAATCAAAGGGGGTGTTCAATATTATTGAACAATAAAAATATTGTACAATATTATTGTAGGTGTATGGAGCCCCTAACAGTTAATCTGTGTACATAATACAGATAACCAAAAAAAAAGTTAATGTAACTCTAGTGACTAGTGTGTGACGTATGATTTATGAAAGACAAAATTTCATTTCAATTCACTTTTGTGTATCGCACTAAAATAATAAAACATTTTTGTTATTACTGTTTTAACCCCGGAAACGAGGGTACGTATTACTGTAGAATATACGAAGTGTGACTCGATAACAAAAGCCAACATAATTTTTCGCCTTTGTATAAAAGTTTTCTAATACATCGTTATCAATAAATAAAATCAATTTATTTTTGTAGTTTTATATAACAATTTTAGATGAAATATTAAGCCCATTAATTCTTTATAGCTTCTTGTCACATTGACTCATATGTGATATGAAATCAAAAGGCAGAAATGTTATCAATGGAAATGGCAGCTGGCAACATTTGTCTGAACTCTGAAGTTACTACGAAAAAATCCGAGGAAAATTGAAATACACTATTGAATAGTGCCTGTTAATCTAGTGAAATTAAATAAATAATGCAATAAAAACTATCTCAGAGCATGTGCGCGCAATATTCAGTTCATAAAGTGAAAAAGTTTCATGAAATAAAAACGGAACGGATGGAGCCTGGGTTTTTGGCAGCAAGGTCATAATTGTTGGAGTGGTGATGTAAATTATGCCTGTAAGTTCTTAAGTTTTTCATTGTAATTTAAATCTGGATTATATCTATAAGAAATATATATTAGAGGTTCGTATAAATCCTTGCCTCAAACATACCCCTTTGTTTGTCTCTCAGAGGGATGTGCCAAAGTATTGAGTAATCACTTGCCAGTGACTGTCATTCATGAAAACATTAGTCAAGGGTTAGTTGTATTATTTGTTGAAGTTATGTGGCATTTCTTTAATTGTGTTATGAAGACATAATAAATAGGTAAAATTAAAGTAATTTTAAAATAAATTATCACTATTATGCTACCTGGTGTTCTAAGCTTTATTTTGTATCTTTTTTATTCTAAAGTTACGCGGAAATTCAAACAATAGAATTAAGCATGTGACGTAAATTTAAGAACATGGAAACATAATATGATAAATTGTTTATGGAATGTCAATGTGCCTTATACCTGCTATCATGCTTCTATCTGGATATGATAACCTCATATACAAAATGGTTTCAGTCAGAAGATAAGTGTGATTATTTTAATTAATCAGTTTTTATTTCTGTGATTGAGAAGTGCAGTGCCACGCTTAGAAAACTAAACATTGCTAAGTTGAAACATAATCTCCTCATTTTATTCTTAGTCAGTGATAGATTACAATAATTATATTTGGAGGAAATAAGTAGTATGAAATTAAAAAATGTAAAAAATTAAATGTTAATTACTTTTAATTTAGTATTTTTTCTATCATTTCAACTGATTTTTTTTTACCAGGGAGGCAACATCTTATTTTAGTTGAATGTGATTTTTGGTAACGAAATGGAATATTCTATCTCAAAAAAGTAATTTAAGTTACAAATTTGTTTATATTTTGTACATACAAGGTATGACATTGGTTGCTATGACAATGTTATCATAATGTTTATGTTGTCCATAGATGGTTTACGTGATAAAATTATCAGTGTTTCTTTATCAGTAATCATTTTGCAACATAACACACTGATGTTGTAGCATAAATTATAGCTAGTCACATCCAAGTTTTGGTCATAAATATTTTTTATTTCCTTTTTGCTTAAAGTTATGTTGACATGTTTATTATTGCTCAAAATATTAAATATATTAATTAGTGCATACTTTTTTCTTAAGTAAATTTGTGGATGGGATAAATTAATAACAGGTAGATTTTTAATTTTTTAATTTATATATTATTACATATTCATAGACACAACACCATTTTGTTTAGCATTGTTTTTTTTTTTGGAAATATCTTATGACTTACTTCCATTGCATTAAACTTATCAGTAATAGTGATATTCCAATAGTTCCTAGCCTTTTAAACTTTTTTTCTAAAATATTTTTGTAAAATTTATTTATTTAATGTATTACAACATAATAACTTATTTATATAAAGATTTAATTCTTATGTCTTCATTCTCATGTAATAAGTGAATACTGTTTATACAAATAGTAGACAGTAAATAGCATAGCAACATTACATAATGCAGGCTTTAAACTAGAAGGGAGTATAAACAAAAATTAGTTATTGTATAAACAAAAAACATTGTTGATATACCACTTCTGTTTTTTTCTTAATGGTGGCTTAAATACTGTAAAAGGTATTAAAAGGTTGTAGGGATAAATTAAAACAAAAATATAAAGTTTTTGTTGGCTTCTGAAAAGTAGGGGTATCATTTATACACCCTTTGGGTTTGAAGCCCACAATATATAATATATGCAAATAGCATTACAAATTTCCAAATAATAATCTTAAAACTTTACTCAACTACAGCAATTTAATTTATAAATAAAGGATATCCTGGCCACACAATAAACATTTACAATCTACATATATATTACACCACTTTTAGGCTTCTATGGAATACTGCCACTGGCAAATAGATCGCAACCATCTTTTTTAAAATATTTTTTATTTGTCTGAAATGTTATATGGGTCTTACTTAACCATTAAGTATTATAAAAACCATTTAAATAAATTTAAGTAAGTTTTCATAGCATAATAACTGCATTGTTACAACATTGTTTTAAAAATATTTTCCATGTCTTTATTGCAGTTACTCCATAGCTGTGTCTTAGTATTCAGATAAACATTTTAGCATAATGAGTGGATATGTAAGCTGTTTAAACAAATTTATCAACTAAAGTAGGTGAGAATGTCTACACTCCACTAAAGTTAAATTTTCTGGTGAAGTGAAAAGCTAATTAACAGCCTTATAATAAGGAATAAATTTGAACAAAATTGCTAACCCAAAAAAAAATTTGCTAGTTACCTGCCACTTCAGGTGGCCTGGATATGTTTCATGTAAATTGTTCTTTTTACCCACATAAGTTGGAAGTAATATAATTAGTAAAATGTTTAAGCTTACACCATATCTCAGTATTGAAATTAGGTGCTCCAGGGGGAATTTCATGCTATAAAGAAATCCTCAAATTAATATTATTGTGGAAATTGTTGAGAGCTGAACATAACAAAACTATTTTGTAAATTGTGTATTCTAATTGTTAGAATGCAATGTTTCACAGCAAATTATAAGGCCATGGTCAATGTCATTCCACTCCATTCTTAACCTTGAGCTATCAACAGTTGTGCAGTGGAACTAATTACTCTTCAATAATGACATAATGCGACAAATAGTTTAAAACAATGCTAGTTCGCCTCATTGGTCTAGTCACATAAGTTATGGTCTGTTAATCTTGGTATTTGAGACTTGAATCGAGAATCTTAACTGCATTGTGAAGTTAAAGACTTAAACTTGAGGTTGTGTAATTTTCCGCTCGGATTGACGTCAGACAAGGCACTAGGCGCATGTAATGTTGTATTTTAAAAATATCTGCAATATGCATAAATAATCGTGTTATGCGATGTGAGGTATAACAGTGGGTGAAGAAGATAAGGTTACTCCGTCGAATATGTCGGTAAATACTGTACCTGATTACATATTGAGGCAGGTCTCGAATAGCGATGCTCTTCTGGGGATAAATGTGACAGGTTTTTCATGTATGGTCACTACGGATACAAGAATGATGCCTTGCCATACTTTAACTGTATAAACTGGATAATGGAAATAAGTAGTGTAATGTTAGTTTTAAGTTCCAAATTATTCTTTTCTTAAAAAAACATGTCTTTACAGGTCCATCCTGTTATAAAGACTGAAGTCCGCTAAAACAGATTCCGTAAGTGTAAATTAATTTCGTTTAATATCATATTTTATACCCATTTTAGCGGTTTGTCGTATCGCATGGGCGTTATCTTACCTGTTCTGGGTCAAGTAAAATATTAAATTATACCGGTCTGATTCAATTGCGCCACGAGGCTGTGTGCTATATGGAGTAATTTGTTTAACATTATTAGATGATGTGAATTGTCTAACAAGATGTGAGTTGGACAATGGTTCGTATTGTTTCAGTCGGTGTAGAGTTCTTCCTTATAATAATATAGGCAGAAACTGTTTACTTTAGTTCTTCATGACTGGCTAAGACGGGCTGGCTCTTGTGTAACAAATTATTGAAATTTACATTGCGTTACTTTAAAGGTCATAACTACTAACGAAATGTGTATTCCATAATGTCTGGTATTTTATTGACAAACATTGCAAAAAAATAATACTTATGAGTAAGCATCGACCTGCGGTTTTTGAGCAGTAGTTGATAATTTTATCTTTGTGTAAGAAGCGTAGTATAGCGGTTTATCCGAGATCGGAGTATGTGGCGATATTGTGCATGTTTTTGTTCGAATGTTTGTTTGTAGGGCAGTTCGTCAAGCTGGCGACCCTCCAGGATGCGGCTCGCGCGCCCTCGCTAGCACCGCGCGCAGTACGACACGTCGCTACACTTACCGGTGAGTAACATTGGGATTACCAACCGATATTTTCCTCTGTCATCTATAATAAGCAATAAATGCGACAAATGACTTAATGTAAATTATAAATTCAGTCATAAAACATAAAAATGATGTAGTTCAATATTGCGTATATTTACTCCAAAATTACGGTTGGTGTGTTATGTTATGCAATATGTGTTACGCTAAGATTTTTTTGGACCTAGCCACAGTAGTTTCTTTACTTCCATTAAAATTTTATAATTATTCGTAACCTAATACCTAGTCTTTGTTTTTGTAGGCCTTAGACTACAGGACATGTGTATCTAGTAAAGTTTATATATTTCGAACATTCTACAAAAGGAGGTTCTACAAAGAGGAATTTATGAATGGAAGGGAAATATTAGAGAGTGATATTATTGGCTGTGTGCCAGATGTTGGCTATTCTGGGCGGGCGGGCGGCGCGAGCGCACCAGTCCCGCGTTGCCGCCTCCGCCGACATCTCGCGAGATAATCGCACGCACCGCATACTAGACAACGGTTTTTGTTTAAGTTATCAATGAAGTTTTATTTTTGTTGCTATTTCGGTTAGGCAAATTTCATGTCAAATCATACAAAAATAATACAAGTTCCTAATCCTACTGTGATTGTACATAAGTACGTTGTTTTAAATTCGTTAACACGTAATGTATCAGAATATACCGACTTTAGTCAGAATTCTAAATTAAATATTTACATAATACTTTACCGCTGTTAATATTTTAATTTTGACAGAATCCGTGAATATTAAACGACTGATATTTAATATGTTAATTGATGACATAATCATGTTTTCTGTTTATGTACAACAAGGTCCAGTTGACACAACAAAATATACAAGAGATAAGCAATGAAAGGTACTCGGCTTTGTGACATTTAAAACATCTTGTGTGGCATGAAATTTAATAACTTTTGTTCATTATCTTCATTGCTCAAAAACATTAACTTATTTATTGCAATGCATTTCCATTTTTAAAAAGGTTTATATCATATACCAGTCATTGCGACACTGTGTTCGGTCATTGAACACATAACCTCGAACCTTTTTGGCTCATAATTTAATAATACACATTTGGGCATAGAGAGGCTTATGACACCATACTATTTTAATTAACTTTCTTCAAACCAACTCTCTTTGGAGGGCATTGTCCGGCAAAAAATAAATTAAATTTTATTATCGATCTTGTTATCCGTCTGAGTTGATAATGAATTTGATAATAGAAGTCGAAAATGAAAGTGGATTGAAAGTGAAATACAATCGCGTATCAAAGACACATCTATATTTTAGCCAAGTAATCTTTATTCAAATGCGCCTTGAAGGTTCATACGAGTATGCAGCATAAACAAATACGGATTATGTGAATGTCATATTAACCAATAAAGAATATATAATTTGCATATAAGGCACAAAGTGGAACGAAATTTTGTAACGAACAAAGCATTGCAACGATTATATAACTGGTGCTGAATTATGATTTGTGTTTATCTGCTTCCATTTTGATAATGATTTCTGATGTTAAGAGTGCATTAAATTCGCTGTGCCGTGAGTAAATCATCGCCAAGGTCACCAAGAATCAAGCTAATGCGTGAACTAACTGTAGTAGAACAAACATTTGGCGGGGTGACCCCGCAATGGTAACGATGCCAACTTATTGACGACATCCTTAATTTTATTGGTCATACGAATGAGTGCGTCGACCGTGCCGTCACCGCGATAGATTTGTGCGTGTGGCCTCGTGCTTTTTTCTTCGCGCAGAATGCAACAATAACATTTTTCATGAATTAAATACGTTGTATTATTAGCTGTATTGTTGTCTTAAATTGAATATAAATAACTTTCATTAAACTATATTGTAAGTTATATAGAGAAAATATAAACCTTCAGAGTCCAAGTGCAGTAGCGACAAGTTTCAACAATTGAATACTATATTTCTCTCTGAAACATGTTCTAAGTAAATACTTGCATCACGAGCCTGTGTAAAGTCTACGTAAGTGGCATTGATTTACATCTCGTTACTGATGCAAATAAAAATCGTTCCACAAGTATTGCACATTCTCCATACATATAATTTAAACCTAGGCTTTGTCGTGAAACAGTATTTTGCAGCCTGAGCTCTGATAGTTTGTGGAAGATTTATGCTTGTTTTAATATATCAAAGAAGTACCTACTGACTACGTATTATTGTCGTTGACTTGTTGCCGTTGAAATCAACACTAATCACATGATTCACGGGCATGTGATAATATACTTTAGTGCGATCCTTCAATACAGCGAACCTAATTCTTTACGGGAATCTTTTCTCTTTTATGAATTTGAAGCAAACATCTTCCTGAGTTGGATCATTAATATACATTGGAGTTGGTATAAAAACTCCCAGTAATGTCTCATGTTCCAAACTGTTCCAAGTTACTGTCGATTGATCAGTGCTGTTATCGGATTTTATGACGTTCATATACATTATCTCATATCTATAGGTAATTACCTCGCTGTATTATGAAGGAGTTCGTTTCGTAACGCACGTCCGCAGATCAGTGTTGGATTTTGTTTTCCAAATGTGTTTATGGTTATTGTGATGTAAATAATGTGAGTGTTGAGTTTGACATTTGAGTTGTTAAAACAAGTACCATACAAGGATTTGCATTTATGTGCTGCAATGAATGAGAAAAGACAACGGCCGCGGCCGCGGCGTCGTGACGAATTGTATGAGAAACGCCAGGACTTGCTCCTGGCTTGGAGCGACGGTGAGTTAGATTTATATCAACAGTATTGGTTTATTGTGTAATGTTTCAAGTGAAAATATATTTCAAGTGTATAGTGCTACAAGCAGTTAATAAAAAGCTTATTTTTGTTAAGTTACATGAGTTAATTAACCACAGATGCTTGGAATGGTTTCTGCTAGTTCCTAGGTGTTGAAATATACAATCATTATTTACGGGAAAAAGTATTTAAATAATTTTGTGCCGACTAAATAAAGCTACGTATATAAAATAGCTTAACATAAAATTTTTCATCATAATCCCAGTAGTAATTCATGGTGACGAATCGATTCGATTGTCCATTGTTTATATGTTTTATCGTTTAGAATTATGATACAGAGGGTAGTTCTATAATGTCATAACGAAATAGTTCCGTATCTATAATTATAAGGTGTCATTTTACCTTTTCTTTCGTAAAACAATTACTTATTTAAATAATATTTTTAGTGTAACGAACTCTGTTCATGAAATACTAATGATTCGCTTTTTCAATCGAAGCAAATAGCAAAGCTAATTATTTGCACATAGTTTCCACATTTTCTTTTTTATTAAGGTCCCTCTCTGATCCCCAAACACGATTTGTAGCTGTTAACTTTGCGTGTTAAATTACTCTGTAGCACATCAGTAAATTCCTTTGTTACGTGAAATGCGTGAATAATCGGGTTAATGGGATTACATGCGAAGGGCTGGTAAATGGTAACTCTTTAACGATCTCATCTAGGTTGAAGTAACTATTGATAGTCGTAAAGACTAACTTCACCAATGTTCGACGAACACTGAATTGTAATGCTCTTCATTACAGTTTATTGTTTATTTTATTACTTCGATAATTGCGTTTGCATCTTTAATGAATATTGTCCTTTAAAATTCACTGTGTGCCACTTGAAACTCTATCGACCAAAACGGTGCATGAATTGTTCCTATTTACGAAATATTCTACGCCTAAAATATTTACATAACAACATTTGGACATCTTCCAACGGATATACAGAAATATAAAATGGATTATTTTTTCTTTCTGTTATGGCTTCTTTTGGACTGGTTCAGTTTCAAGTAAAATTGTTTAATAAAAAGTATCTTAAACCAGGTTTCCGAATGATTTGTTATAAATTAACTGAGTCTTATGTTTCTTTTCGTTATTATTGTATGTTTATTCTTCTTCTTCTTCTTCATCAACCCATATTCGCCCACTGCTGAGCACGGGTCTCCTCTACCATTGAGATGGTTTAGGCCATAGTCCACCACGCTGGCCTAGTGCGGGTTGGCGGACTACACATCTAAGAAATTTCTAAGAACTCTTAGGTGTGCAGGTTTCATCACGATGTTTTCCTTCACCGTTAAAGCAAGTGATAATTCAATGTGAATACACACATAACTTCGAAAAGTCAGAGGTGTGTGCCTGGGGTTCGAACCCGCAACCGCCGAGATTCTCGACCGCGCGCCCAAACCTCGAGGCCATCACTGCTTGCAATCAATTTTTATTGCTTCAATCAATCAATAATTTTTTTTTTATCAATTTTTATTTGCATCAATGTTTATTGCTTATACTGAATTATTTATTTTATTTATTTATTCACACTTTATACACAAATTGTATAGGTGGACTTAATGCCTAGTATGGCATTCTCTAACATTCTCTAATGAATTAGTATTAATTATATGCAAATTATGATTCTTATTCATCAAATAATATAATTAACATGTTTTCTTTATAATTTGTTTAAAGATTGATACAAAAAGCGAGACGCGTTGATAAAAAACTTATTATAGGTATTATAATAAAAACATTTTGATGAACTTTGATATTTTGCATTGACTATGTAAAGAGATTTTGTTATATTTTATGTGAACATAATTCAACACCAAAAGTTACGAATGTCTATTATCATGGCTGCCGAAAAATATTCCATTCTTAATACACGTTATCGTTTATCAGTCCGTACGATGCGTTTAATATCATAACGATCTTTCCGAGAAAGCAGATTATTAACATCTCAACTGCATTGTTTTTACCATAATAATACTTGTAAAGAAACTCCCGGAAATGAGAGTAGAAGTGATGCCCGCCGTGTGGTGCGCACATTTATACTGTCATGTAATGATCATTAATGTTCTTGTGCAAGAAATGTGATTATGCGATATAATAATTCAGCAACGTAAGATTATTTCTGTAAAATATTTGCGTTCAACGCGCTTTTTATATTTTATTCACAATACATCATTGTGTCTAACTGAATTCACCGCATTGAGTTGTGGATTGAGTTTTTGTGTTAACCGCATTCGCGTTAACAAAACTTAATGGTTAAAGTAACACGTGATGAATGTAAACTTGTAAAGGCACAGTCTGGAGCGAGGTGTCGTCTAGCGCGACAGAATTCCCGAAGTGCATGCCCCTCGGCTGGCGGTGGCTGACCGCGGGAGGGTGCTATCGATTCTGTCTGCTGCCTCCGCACTAAAAACGGATTGTAGATGTACTGCGTGCAACGTACTCCCTACACTCTCGTTCACTGCATTGCGTATTTTGTCCTTTTTGTCCACGTTTTACTTATAATAACTGGAACATTTAAGAAAAATAATAAGTTGAGATAAGTGACATTCTTATAAATATAATGATTGTTTTTTGTTCACAGAGGTGTGCAATAGCGAGGAGGTGCCCGAGGTAGAGATAGTTAGTCTCCTACAAGAGCATATACCAAAATATCGTCTTAGAGCCGATAGCCTTACACAATTTGGAGGTAATTATAAGCATACTATTTTTTGTACGACTATAGCACATGAGCCAGAGTTATTCGTGAACATGTAGATGTAAATAGGTATTATTTAGCCTAAGGCAGTTTTATTTAGCATACCGAAACCTTACTCCTAAGCAATTGTTGTACGCCAATTTCAGGCGCCGTCCAAGTTGAAGCACCTCATTATTATTGTGCTCGTGCTGACTCTAGCTCTACTACTTACAAGTCTGGGAAATATTATATTTAAGCCAACCGCCGCCACGAGCATTTAAATGAGACAAGATTGAAAATAAGCGAGCGGGCCTTCTTATTATATTCATCTGGTGATTTGTTGCTTTATGAAAAAACACCCGTTGAGGCTGCCATATAAAATTATAAATAAACTTGGGCTTTAAGACTTGTCCTAGTTTCGGTCTGAATCTTTCCAGTGTATTTCACCAGGCCAATGCTCAGTATTTAGAACAATCTATTTATGTTGTCATGTGGTTACTCGTGTGGGTCTATAATCATTGTTATGCGTAATGACGCCTTTCATTTGTTTTAAAATGTCAGTTGTAACTCGTGTTATGTCATATAGTTTATTTTAATTCACATCTGGTGGATAGGTGGTGAGCTATTAAGATTTCCTTGATACATTTCCTTGAATATTCCATTAAGACTTTTTACGTTAAATTGAAGATGGAATATTAAGCTTAGTCTATTATTCTGTTCAAGACCAGGTTGGTGGAGTCATCATTGCGAGTACATATTTTTTTGATTCTGCATTAAGTGTTTATTGCACAGAGTACCTACCTATTATAGTTTAGTTGAATTGTTGTATGATGAAATTTAATAATTTCATAAATAAATTGCATTATAGCTATTATCTATAAATAAGTCACATACGCAACAACGTTAGTGCAAAGCGTCTCGTCATACGAGTGTTGTAATTGCAGGAACTAGACGACAGTAATAAACTCACACGCGTGTTTAACACTGTAATACGTTGCATTCAACTTTATTATGTTTATCAACCCTGTTATTACACAGATATTTCTCCGTTACAAAACATTCTTTGATCCTCAAGACCCCATTGTTCCTTAAATGTCAGCTAAATTTGTACCGTGGGTTGATGTCAAAATCGCAACGTTATAAAACGTTTCCTTTCCACTTTCAAACCACAAAATTCATCTTTTTTCATTTCAAGCGAAATATTGAAAAACGGAACCTGACATGAAAGTTATTCTGGAATGTTGCCTTTTTATTTTTTGACATGTCACTTGCATACGGCAATATCACAGGCGCTTTCTAGTTGTTAGTTGTTACATATTAATAAATTAATAGTAGGTGATTTAACTGTTATCCAATTGGAAGTGGCACATGTGAGTTGTCAGCTTATTGGCATTTTGTCAAGTGTTTATGTAACCGTTTATTGGCTTACTGAGAATTCGCAAAAGTTCAAGTAAGGTGAAGTCTATATGCGTTGTTCCGTCCTAGTAAGTGTTTGAGGCGAGGTTTCCGGCGCCGGCGCCGTTCGTATACGCTATAAATAATGGTGTCTCATCGGCCGAGTCATCGCCCGTCGGCCGGCGAGCGTCCCCAACCGGTCTGATGCGTGCCATCTGTCAATTGCATTCGCTGCATCTCCTTAACAAAGTCCTTAGGAATGCTATAGAGCAACTAACAGACAACACCCCTTTAATGGCGATTCCAAAGAAGTCCATACTCAATAAGAGGTCGTAATTAAGCAGTAAATAGAAACTGGTTTAATTTGCAAAAGGCATTTACCTACGGGCTTGGAGAGTAAATTTTATTAGCTTTGGTAGGTGATTTGCTGTTAGGAAGTGAATAATAAAAGTAAATACGTTTTTAATTTAGATTGTTTGGTTTACATGTCATTGACCTTTATAAATACATATTGGGATGTTTAAAAAGGACTGCCAGGGTTGCAAACAAATAAAAAAAACCGTATTTATTTAAGCAATATGTGACGATTTTACAGAAATTTAAAAGTCACCTTGGGTTTTTCTCTTCTTTGTCAGTTATTGAATTCAAACTTAATAAATATTAAAGCGTTCATTTATTAACTAGAACTCAATTAATACGTGCAATATTAAAGGCATAATAAGAAATAATATCCACATTTCTGTAGTATTCCCATGGTAGGAAAAAGTTTATCGCCGTAGAGACCAAGTCTCTCCGCTAAGTTATATTCTTCGATCGAGTTAAGCTATACAAAATGAAGAATCCCCTCTTAAAATTGAATTCAATACCATGGGGACCGTGGCTTATTTTTCCAGACTCTGCATCAATGAGGTCATAACATCAACAAATTGTTTTGTAAAATACGTTGTATGTTGCTGCATACACAGTTTTAAATAAAGTGTTACGTTGTATGGTTTTCCTTAACAAAATTGATTATACCATTAAATGTTTAAGCCGGTGATTGTATAAATTCCAGCGCGTATGCGAGAGTTCTCAGAATACACAAACGTCTGTGCATAGATCTAAACGTACAGCTTAGGGTAACATTGTTTTCTAACGGTACGAGAAAATATCTTGAACAAATCCGCGTATCATTGGCCGATAAATCCTCTTTGTAGTGTTTTGTATTCTTCACGGCGATAATCTCGTCATCCATTGACACTGCAACTAAAAATGGCATGTGATGACATGTACTATTGTTTTCTTTTTTTTAAATTATGCAACGTGGAAACTATTCATCCCATTAGACTGTTGAGAAATTCGCATGACATTGGTGTCGGTTTTTTAATGAATTGGGGAAGAAACTGTTCTGCGCTGATTTTAATTGCATGTGGTCTAAATACGGTGGGATGATGATGATAATGGGAAAACAATAAGTGTTATTGTCTTTCGCCGGTTGATATACAGATTGAATCAGGAATGCAAATCATCGTTTGAAACCGTATTTTTTTTATGTAAAATTGCAATTTTCTATGCTAAGAGTTGCACCACTATCATTGATCCAACTGCTTCGTCTGACATTCATTCCGTATTTAAGTAGGGTCCACTTCTACCATTAAAGCATCAAAACTATTATTTATTGAAACTTTTTCATGTTCTATTAGAACTTCGTCGAACTTTATCTGTACTTGGACCAATAATTTGTAGTCTTAATGTACCTATTACACTCTTTTTGAGTTGGAGTCTTTATATGATTGGGCTCCACAGATATGAAACAGAACTAATGATTTGTATTATCATTCTCTTGTCTTGATCTTTGAGGTCGTTGTATGGTTGTTGGTATCTTCCGTCTTGACTATAACACTTATTAACGTGATCATCATAGTGTCATACACAATTAAATGTGTTAATTAATACAAATAAGTTTTAACAGTAGTTCATTTCATGAAAAAAATGCCTTCGAGATTCTAAGATTCCAAAAGAATTAAAATTAGATATTAATATTTGTTTAGACCAAGTTGGTCTCTGAGTGCCACACAAATGTGACGTACGATCGAATTATTTGAAACTAACGTATTCTCAGGCACATGTGCCATTCAAACTGCCCGTAACTGGTGAGACGACGGCTCACAGAATATTTGATTATGTTGTATGATTCATCATTCCCGTGACGTCAAACGTGTAACGTTCGCATACAGTGGCCTCTTTTATGAATTGGCCACGCTGGTAAAATGTAACAGTCCGTTGTTGTTCATGTTTGGTCACATTTTACACGCAATATTAATTGTTACAATGTAAAACAATAGAAAAATGGTTAATGTTATCAGTAACTAGTCTTTCAGTAGTCCATTTATTAAATCAATAAACGATTGAATTCTATATACATACTTCTGATTAGATGTCCAAGGTCCTTTCTTATTGTAAGATGCTTTCTAGATATTTTAAAAATATATTTTATTATTTTCAGGCTACGAGAATCAAGATTGGTTTATACCATCGCCGGCTTTGAAAGTCAGCGACGCGGACCTCGCTCTTACGCCTGACCAGATCAGGGAAACGCTCAATTATTTCCGTGAGTACATTACACTTCTATTAATAACCGTGACAAATTTTTGTCCAACTGGTTCGATAACCTCATGATAACTTATGTAAATAATTCATCTTGACACTTTAAAATGAAACGACAAAGTGTGAGCAATAATACATTTAATATAGTTGTTGTTAGGAAAACCTAAAAATGAATAAAAATAAAAATCTCTTTATTGCTTAAAACTAAAAACAAAAATAATAATTAAATATGGATTCAACAGTTCAAAGCAAAAGGATGCGGCTCAGCTCGTGCTACTCAGACGGTAGTCCGAGTAGCGCTGATTTTCAGCCACTCCTGAAGTTTGACAATACCGTTTCGCTACACGCAGAATAACAAAATAGTCATTATATTTGTAATTCAATTAAATTCTTATTCTATTTCATTTGAAAGTTTCATAAAGTTTCGCAGGACATCCGGAGAAGCATAAAATTGTTGACGCAAATGATATTTTTTAGAACTTAATTCGTGTTTTTGATTTAGTAGGAAGAAACTATTACGAAAATAGACTGTTCATGATATATCAACTATCTCCGTAGGCTACATGCAACAATGGTCGATAAATGTGCAATTTGTCTCTAGCGTAGAGTTAACTCGTCGTTTATATAGACTTGACTTCTTTTTCTATTCTTGTAAGTAAGCGTGGATAATACAAAAATTACCACAATCATAGAGATTGTGTGCTACCATAAAGAAAATTAAAATTACTTGTTACTATGAAACTTACTAATGTTCACGTTTCTGCAAGCGACAATTTGCTCGTGTGAGATAAAAACTCTTGTACGCTTCCGTGTAGCACAACAGCAGTTTTTTGCACGGCCTCCTGTACAAAACTTTATTTTAATACCTTCAAGCGCAGTTATTTATTTCAATGACTATGTACAAAACTGAGGTTTAAAACTATTAAAATAAGCTTGGCCAATCGATGTTCACACGTTTTGAAGATTATTATTACTCGAGTAATTTGTGGCACGGTTTTATGGAGTAGTAAACTTTGAAGGCAATTGATATGAGCCATTCAATTTATGCTATTGTTTTACTCCTATACCTCATTCACAATAACTTGATTCTTTTGGCAGATGTCAATTTTTCTGAGACATGACTTTGAAATAAAAAACGTAATATTTTATTATTTTAATGATTTGATAAATATAAAAAATACATACAACACAAAAGTCCCTAAAGATAATATAAGCGTTATCCGAAAATTTTGAGACTTTATTGCTTCAAAGTAAAATTAAAATACTGAAAATAATAGACGCTTGTTTGTTACATCGGTCGAACGGAAAGGGACGTAACATTGTTCATATCGATGTTCACGTCGATAATTTTACTGAACACTGTGATGATCACGGCTGTGCTCCTTTTTCTTAATAAAAATTGTTTTAAATATAAAAGTACTTTATTTTTCAACTTTAATTTTTACATACAGGGCTATTTTTGGACCTCCCGTCAACTTAAAATAGGTGGTTTAAACCATGAAACTAAACAACTTTTCCAAAGAAACATGGGTCGAAACGTGATAAATAATTCGACTCTCCCATAGAAAACTGCTCACGTGGTCGATTTCGTGTAGAAGGTCTGAATTTTTTTTTTCACTTTTCGACCCGTGTTTCTTTGGGGAAGTTGTTTACTTTCGTGGTCTAAAACACCTATTTAAATTTGGCGGGAGGTCTAAAAATAACCCTGTTATATTAAATAGGTACTTATTATGAACTTTGACCCATCATCGCTTATCTACATAATGCTTTACATGTCGAAAGTAATAAAGAATTTCACACATAATGCAGTATTTTAAAACGCAATATTTTTGAACTACTAGATATTTTCTGTTTCCCATCATTAGTCGATATGCCAAAAGAATCAAGTTATCGTGAATGAAATATAATTTGTAATTTTTATCGTACATATGGACATAAATATATATATTTTTTAAATTAATTACCTAAGGAAAGCGTGACTAATATGTATGACCTATCGTCTTTGTCAAGAGAATTATAAAACAGGTTATTTTATTGTGTATGGATATGTATTTTTTGACTCCTTGGCATATACCTGAACCGGCTATGACTAAAGATTGCAGATTCGACTACAATATGTTTACAATAAATAAGCATTTTTTTTCTCGCATTTGGTAGTTGTGAGACTTTATTGTATAATACTGTGTTGGATTATGGAAATTTTAATAAGGTGAATCGATTCTGGTAAAGAAATAGAGAAAACCATAGAGACAAAAATAATATTTATAATAAATCGTGATTAAAATTTTGTGTAACATAACAATGCCGTTTTATGTCGGTAAATGTAGCTATGCATAAAATAGCATGCAAATTTTGATTTCGCACAAGGAGAAACAGGCATACTAAAAAAACAGATTATTTTTTTAGATTTCACGGGCTTTTTACTAAAAGGAATAGTTGTCTAACAATACAGTGTAAAATATTATGCAAGAAAAATTAAAAAAATAAACTAAGAAAACATTCATAAAATTCGTAGTTTTTTAAACTTTACAAGTAACAATTTACAAAAGCGTTCGGTTTATTAGTAGAAGTATGATACATAAACATATATTATCTATGACTAGTATATTAATATTCTTAAGTGATCTAAAAGCTCGTCGCGGCCGAGGTCTTTGCATTAACGAAATTGCGCGACAAGCTTTTAAATCACTTAAGAATATTAATATACTAGTTATAGATAATATATGTTTATGTATCATACTTCTACTAATAAACCGAACGCTTTTGTAAATTGTTACTTGTAAAGTTTAAAAAACTACGAATTTTATGAATGTTTTCTTAGTTTATTTTTTTAATTTTTCGTGCATAATAAAAGCTTGATTTTAAAATATGTTTTTCACCGTTAATTTATTTTTAACTTTTTAGTTGGAAATATTTCTAAGTTATCCATTTCGTAGTCATACCGAAATTCAACTCAATCGGTCCATGGAAACTAGTGTTCCTATGGGCACCTTCCAACTTCTCATGACACCAGATCAACGATACCTTGTTATTATGTTGTCACTGAAAATACAAAGGCACACCAAATTTTAGCTTAATTGGTCCACAGGAATCGGAGTTCCTATGGCCATCCTCCAACTCCTCATCAGATCAGCTTCATGATACCATATTTTTGTATTGTTACCGAAGTTACGAAGACACCAAATTTTAGTTCAATTGGACCACAAGAATCGGAGTTCCTATGGGCATCTTCCAATTCTTCGTCAGATCAGCTCTATGATACCTTGTTATTATATTGTCACCGAAATTACATAGTTATACCAAATTTCAGCTCAATCGGTCCAAAGGAATCGGAGTTCTTATGAGCATCCTCCAACTCCTCTTCAGATCTGCTCCATGATACCATATTTTTGTATTGTTACCGAAGTTACGAAGAGATACAAAATTTCAGCTCAATTCGACCATAGGAATCGGAGTTCCTATGGCCATCCTCCAACTCCTCATCAGCAGCTCCATAATATCATATTTTTGTATTGTTACCGAAGCGACGAAGACATACCAAATTTCAGCTCAATTGGACCACAGAAATCGAAGTTCCTATGGGCATCTTCCAACTCTTCGACAGATCAGCACCAAATACCATCATACCATATTTGTGTATTGTTGTCGAAGTTACAAAGACATACCAAATTTCAGCTCAATTGGTGCACAAGAACCGATGTTTCTATGGTCATCTTCCAACCTCATCATCAGACCAGCTCCATGGTACCATATTATTGTATTGTCATCCAAGTTACGTAGGTATACCAAGTTTCAGCACAATCGGTCTATTGGAAGTGGTTCAAATCTTCATTGCAAGATTTGTAAACATACAAACATACATACATACATACATACATACATACATACATACAGAAGTGAAGTTAAATAAAAGCTTGTAATAAAAGCTTGTAATAATGTTTATGGAACTGTTGGTTACCGAATAATAGTTATAAATCCGATAATAATAGTTGGCTGATGGTCCTATTTTATTCTATTGAGATTATTTATATTAAAAAAACAAAGTCAACTAATCGAAGATGTTCATAGTAAGCGAAGCTAATATATTACAAAATAAGTTATCAAAAGTGGACTCGATAGAGTGAAAATTTTTTCTACCGTTCACTGCCCCGCACTGCCACAGTCCTTGCTTGATGCAACATCAATTATTTGTTATTGATGAAATGTGATGTGATATTTTACATTATTAACGAAAATTAGTCTAAATTATGATGCCGTTACAATTCTTAAAAATCGTTTATTTATTGATGGCGTGACCTCTTCTTATTGTTCTAAATATGGTATTGTCCAAATCAATCGGCAATCTTAGGACATTATTATTTAGTCATTTAAAACAACTGCCTGATTGCGTTAATCAAACAAATATATATAATAAAAAACAATGTGAATAGGAATGGTGCACGTCTTGCTGTATCAGATTAACAAATTATTCAATGTTCGACGGTTAGTTTAGTCCTATAACCAAAACGATAATAGTGCAGTATATCTGAGATGAAGAAGACAGAAGACCGGGATGGTTGGCGCTTTCTTGGGGAGGCCTACGTTCAGCAGTAGACGGCGATAGGCTGAGTATATATCTGAGATACATGATATATTTTTTGCGACGTATACAATCATATCTTTCATATTAGTATTGTCTCAACAGACATGCAACCGTGTGCACTTATCAGTGTTTTGTGCGCCATTTATCTTGCCATCAACGAGATTTGTTCTTTTAATGACATACATTGCACAAGAAAAGAGAACAATAGCTGTGTGTACATTGCGATAAGGAGTTGCAAATAGCTAACTTGTATGTGTGTGGATGCGCAATCATAGTGAAAATTGTTACTTAAAATTTTAAATTAATTTTATATCAACATTATAAACATGAAATGATTTGAACATGAAATGAGATAATTCAGTGATCGTTAATTTGAAACAAAATTTATGGTGTGACATCCACGAGGAAGTGTAATAATTGATCGGCTACACCTGAGATCATGATGGAGTTATTGCAAATGTCTTATTGTTTCAATGGCGGTGCGTTGCGCGGTGTACAAGTGCGGCCGCATTGTTTGTGTAGGTGACGTATCAGACGTATTCGTCCGTCGGTCGGTCGGTAATCGGCGTGCCAGTCGTGGCCGCGGAGGCAGTGCGCCTGCGCGACTTTGCAAGCGTGCCGTTACCAGTGCCGGTCGCGCCGGTAGCCACGAGGCACGCGTGTTCTTTCTTCGCACACTCGCCGGTCGCCGGTCGCCGGCCGCCGCTTTACGATCGATATCGCGTCGCCGAAAACCGCCGCGCGCCGCACGCTCTGCGCAATCCGCAACACACGCTTCGAGCCGCGCTAAACATAGAGAGTGCTGGTGTACCGCTGCACCGACTCTTATAGCATACCGATCCAAGTCACACGTGCCCTTATCCTGCTGCCAACAATACTAGCGTCTCGTGTCTGCCGATGCCGTTGACATCGATGTCAGTAAAAATCGATACAGTGATAGTAATATTACATAAGGGAGTGAATTATTTCATGTAAGGGTCTTATATTCCCAAAATCCTAAAAAATCGCGTCAATAATATGTATTGCCAATCGCGTTGTTAATATTTACCGAATGGCATTTGCTTTTTGGTGGATTTCGTTAGAAAAAGGTAAAGTTGGTCTTCGCCGTGGCATCGACTGGGGGCGGTTCGGGAGACGGGGAAACGCGACGTATCGACGGCTGGGCGTCGCAACGCGCAACAGCTGTGAGCCAGATCTGTTATCTTGACCGTGAGAGGATAATTATTTTGCTCATTGTTGTCTGTTTGTGTAGTACTATAAAGAGTTGTATCGTAAACTTAACTATATATTATTCAATTTTTATTCACACTATGGCTTCAGTTAAATTTTATTCGAAGTACTTAGGTACGATGTTATCGCTAAGCTTTATACAGAATTGTATTCTTCTGCCGGCTATAATGAATTGCAATAGTGTTTTATTTTTATAAAAAAGATGCTTATATTGTATGCAGTTTATATTATATTCTTTTGGATAATATGTTTGCATATTTACAAATGAACAGTCTTTGATATTTATATTATTCAATAATTCTCAAAAAGAAATTTTTTGGTATACATAAAAATAAACCACCATGCCAGTACGCCAGGGTTCAAAAATAACCACAACCACAAGTATTTACCTATTGGCTAAGTTTAATAATTTAATAGTAAATGTTTTATAAATATATATTTTTACATAAATTAAAAGAGAACAACGAATATATTAAATGTCAGATGGCATATACATCAGCGTTCGTGTTGTTTTAATAACTTGTTTACCTTTAAATCGATGTAAAATATAAATTTGAAAGGACATGAAGCCAACCGCGTTCGGTACAAAATGTTCTCCGATAGCCACATGAATCATCGAGGATTTTTTCGCGCAAGGAAGTGGTCAGGGGTGCGACTTTAATCAGACGACACTTCCTTCCGCATGTTTTTTATTTATCCGACATTATCGCAAACACTTTTCTTTAGACTTCAAAACACAGTTTTATTGTTTTTGCACAATTTTCTACCCTTTTTTTGCCATATTAGCTTGTTTTTCCTGTATTTCGTGTTCGTTTTGTCACTGCATATATTTATGTGTTAGTTACGCTTCTTTTATCATAAAATAATTTTGGCATATGAATTTTGTGTTATTTACATCAATGAATGCATGGAAATGTACAAGATTTTGTATATAAACTTGAACAATGTGTTGCAATTTGAAGATTCAACATTATACAGTCGATAGATTTGAGTGATGTCTGATGATGTTTGTGCAAGACGTAGAAAAATGTAGCCGTTACACATGTTGTAAGTAATAATTACAAGTACATTGCATCGACACGGAAAGATTCATCGTAAAGGTAAAACATAATAATGAATTAATCGGAAAATCGCGTTCATCAGTTTTGTAATTGATTTCTATGCAATCCTTTCATTTGTTTTGAACATTACTTTAAGTTTTATTATTGACAAAATCGTGGCTTATACTTACTTTTAGAATACAAGAATGTATATACTACGTATTTGCATATTTAAAAACCGCGCTAAACTTAGATCTTATCAGAAATGCAATACAGCACGACATGCAATAAATAGGTGCGCCAGACGCCTCGGGTTATAGCAGCTAACTAATATTTATTATACTGCAATACCAACCCGCACTTACATTACAGTCTGACAGTAAAAATCTAAAAAAACAACATCGCAAAAGCCATACTGCTTCCAATAAATGATAGCAAAGCGCAGTAATGCTTCGTATCAGCGTTTAATTATACGGAAACAAACGGTAACTGTTGCATAAAAGTGTTATTTCTCGTAGATTGTTTCAATCAACTTACTACCTGTTCCCGCATTGTGATTAAGTGAAGAGAGCTCGAGCTATTATATTGACGCAGTTTTCTCGTGACAAGACTATTTTCTTGTAAAATGACTTTCGTTCAATTCGTCCGTACTTTTGAACCTAATAGGTTATTTGTCTTTTTATTGCTTATTTCGTGGATCTTAAAAAACTTATATTTCTTGATAATTTTGTTACGGTTGGTTAAGTGATCTTTTGAGTTCGTTCAAGGTTAATTAAAGATGTCCAGACTTGACTTGACTTGACAGACTGAGACGGTAAGTGAGGAAGTATGAAAGAAATATAAAAGTTTATGAGGTCATCTTCCCGTCAAGAAATTAATAAAAACTGCAACTGTATTTAAATTTAATTATATAATTTACTGAATAGCACTCCCAAGATTTTACGATCACAGACCACAGTTTTAGTATTATCGTCATTTTATGTGGTGACGTGATTTTATGATACGAAAACTCGGTGTGTTCCCCGTTCATCTTCAATGTCAATATAAATATGTATGTAACTTGACCTCTGACCGTGTAACTTCTAAGCGGGGCTCTAGTACGGTGGGGAGAACTTCGTCATAACTCATACGTTTCTTTGATCAATACTATTCTTTTTTCCACTATTCATTATAAGTTTGTTCTGTTATTTTTAGCAGATGACTTTATCAGATATAATATTCCAATTGACCATACGGGTTCATCTTTTGTGCATCACAAATGATAACAGACGTTTGAATGCATGACGCAACGTATTGTATTGCAGCTCAAAGTCTACTACTAAACGTCGCAAATTGTTTTAAGTTAGACCGTGAGAGATATTGTGAACTTTGTGAATGAAACAAGAAACCATCGTAAAGAATGGCCATGAATACTGACTAGAGAAAAGGTAAATGTGGAAGTTTTAGTTGTCCGCAATTATAGTAGACCTTACCTGTGTCAAATGTAATTTTCCCTGTTCTCTGTGTTTCTATACTCGACACGAGTATTTCTCTATCCTTACTTATATTCGCTTCACTAGATCTAGAGTTCTACAAGATATTGCTTTGCTCATTGCTAATACTGATAATTACTAGTATTTATAAGGCAGGTACTAATTCGAAGCAAGTGAAAGGTCCGTAACAAGATTTGCTGGTCGCGAGTTCTAATAAATTTATGTACATAATTAAAACATTGTAGGTATATAATAAGTTATAGCGCGGTCATGCTTTTGGAATACAAAGTGATGTATGTAGTTTCAGTTATTGGTGCGATATCGAGTAAGGAGGACGTGGCTGTGTCCGGCAGCCGCGTACACCGTGTGCGCGTTGTTAGGATTTGTTCCGACACTGTTCGTACTCGTATGTGCCGTGATCGCGCATTTCGCGTGTTCGCCTCGCGCTGCAGACGCCTGCACTTGAACGTGAAAGTTTATTTCCACTGGCCTCAAACACTAGAACCGTTACTAAAAGAAATCTCGTTTTATGATAAAGGTTGTTTTGTATGTTTCAGTGGTTAAATTTCACGGTGACATTGTGAATTAAACAGTACATTAAAACTGTTGTTCAGTATGTGGTAATGTAGTAAAACTTGACTCGGTTCTCTCATATGGCATGGTTGTTACATTCTATACCGGATATTTATCTCGTATCTCATGAATACGTAACTATATAACGCATTGTTTCATTGAATTCATCGTAAACCGGGCGTTATAGATTATAGTTTTAGAACCAGATACGATAATACAATCAAGCGCTTCGCCTATATTTAATTTTGTGGTCTGTGCGTACAGGGCCGAAACGTTACGTCATGCCTCTACCATGTAACCCACTTTCGTTTATTAAAAAGTTCATACAATTATTGTAGCCAAGTAAATTACATTAATAGTTTTATTAACAATAGTGCAGCATTTTGGATTATTTTATATTGGTAAATTCATTTCCTATACAATATTTTAAAATTGATTTATGCGATTTTACTCAAATTACACCTAATTACTCGGTCTACTTAAGACTGATAGCGTTTCAGTCCATTACGTTCCTCTACTAATCGGACAGTTATAAGAATTGCAAAGCAAAAATAAATGTAACTGACATGTTTGCTGTTTAGTCAAGCGAAACACGTTTTATCAATTCATAATTACTCTAAATTATTAAGAATAAATTCAACACGTATCTAGGAACATTGTCGTGTAACTTGAAAGAGGAAAACATACCTGTTAGACAGGGTGTGACAGACTTAAGAAAATGCAAGGTCCCGGTCATTTTAGCGACCACGGCCATAAAATTGCGTTGCGCTTGATTACATGTCAACACACGAAGACATTTCAATGGTACTTCGTGTCGATTTAGCGATAAAGGTTCCGCCTAATAAAAATATGCTTGTAAGTGCTATTAACGCGCCCAGTTACATTTTGACCTAGTGTTGATTGTTTATATGACATAATAATGGTCAGTAACTGTATACTCGACACGACAGGTACAGAAAAATCGCACTGCAGTTCGTTTTCGTACAACGCTAAGGTGAGGTTGTTCGACGTCAGACGGTGAATCACGTGCCGTGGCGACCTTGGGTATTCGTGTTTTGACTCTAACCGGTCGTTTTTTGACATCACTAGTATATGTTGCGTATACCTTTACTGAAATAGAATCGATATTTACCCAAATAGTCTGGCATACTTTACGTAATCCTTTGCTGGTTTATTTCATTAAGAAATTTTTTTTGGTATCTATTTCGATGTTAGCTTTTTTCAGTTTTTTTTTGTCGCTATTTACATTAATTTTATTTCATATATGAATTGTCGGCTACTTATTTATACAATTGTGTCGTTATCCTGTACCCAAAACGTGTAACTTCATTAGCCTTGTCTTTAAAGCGCGGCATCGCTCAGTCAAGGTTGCACAGCAATTACCGTTATTACATTTCTTTTCATTACGACCGTGACAACGTGTCCGTCAGAAATATCTAGGTACTGATGATTAACAGTCTATTGACCGCTGAGATCATAGTTGATTTTATCATCTATTGTCTATCAGTCATTAGTTTAGTGTTATGTTAACGTTGGAAAATGAATAGGAATTGTGTTATGTTTCCTACACCTCGCGGGTATTTTAAAACACTTTTTGCTGCTCATTGTCTTACACCGGCACACAATTATAAACATGAACCCTATTTATTGAACTATAGAAAAGATAAAACAAAATACTAAGAAAAGCATTAATGCTCTGTGAAAAGTATGCAGATAGTCTCTAAATAGAACAAATGTTCTTGATTATATCTATCATGATATATTCTTAAGAACATCGCTAGAGGAGGTGAAAGAGCCTGGAAAATTAGATCAAGTGGGCACTAGCACTGACTGGGACCAAGTTAAGAATGTATTGTGTTCATTCGACCTTAGCCTAATAGACCTAATTTAATTTGTTTGCTTTGCCAATTAATGTTAAAACTTATGTAAAGCAACTAGTTTTGGTATATGATTTGGTTTTATAACAGATCGAAAGCCAGCATCACTTTAGTTTTGTGTATCCAATTTAACGAAATCGCCTTTCGATTGCAATATTTGCATTCATTGCAACATCCATAACCTCAATATCTGTAATTCTTTCTTTATGTGGGATTACCATTTATTACACGAGGATGAATAAAACCGCGCCAATAAATGCGTAATAGGTATTAAGAGATAAGAATACAGAGATTTTTCAGATATTTCACGAAATGAGTGTAAATGTAAATTTAAAAGATCTTATGATTATGGTTTTGTTTTTTATGCTTATTTATTTAACTCGAAAAGGTTGCTGGTGTTAATGTATTGAAGATAGTTGTGGTTGCCAGTTTTAGGCGCTCCTTCTTTCGCGTCGTTGTTACACGATCAATAGTGTTACTACGTTGAAAAATGTTAACTTTAACACTTGCACAGTATTTATTTTGGTAAAATGAAACGATTTCATTTCTTTTGTAGAGATAAAAATATATGGCTATTGCTAAATATTTTAGGCTATTGTTGTTCTTAGAGTTTCTAATGTTTCTACAGAGCTAATTTGATCAAATTGTGAAGTCGTGTGGCGCTTATATATATTCGGTAGTTATGCACTGCATCTTCAAATGAATGTTCGACACGATTTTGATGATTTTACAGGCGTTACGTCAATACAAACATTTATTTTAGCGGAGTGTAAAATGGTTTGTCGGTTTGATTCGTGTCTTTTATTATACCCATGGAGACATTGTGAATAGAACACGTATGGGAAATCCCAGGTGGAACATATTTATTAGTGGTATAAAAGTGTGAGGAGAAAAATCATCATTGGCGGGAGGCGGATGGTCGCCGTCGGCGCGACACGGCGGAAAGCTGCAGGGGCGCGGGCGCGGGGTGCGCGGGCGACTCGCGCGCCTCGCCGCCGCCCGGCTTCGATCCCGAGCTTTTCCAAGAGCTGAGCTACCTTCCCGACACGGAACTGCGTGAGTGCCTTGGCGAATATCCCGACTTCCTGTACCACGTCGCTCGGGATAGATTTGGAAGGCTCTACTTTCGCGTCATCCGGAGTTTGCTCCTAGATCGAGGTACGAGTTCGCCAGGAAGGTTGTCATCGCCGGTCACATCATTGCTCGCCTCAATCCTGAACTTTATCTTGTCATATTTGGCTTATCCTGGTTCTTAATATCATTTGTTCTACTTTCCTTAGTCACGCTTATCGCTTGATTATCACTGCAGCAGCACGCTTATCATATCAATATATTCAAAATAATTAATAACCTCTTTGTTTTCACGCTAATAATATGACCTCATTATATTCCACGTTTTGTCTTTAAGATAATTAAGCGAAAATGACATTGAGTAGGCCTCTAGTACCTTCGCTCTCTTTAATGCCTTATTTGATTACAAGATATTAGAAAATAACTGCAATTATGAGACTTAAAATAGACAAAAAACATCGAAAGGTTCATGTGAGAGACGTAATCTTTAGCACAATCGATATCCGTTGTAATCGTTACGTTAAGCAAGAATGGGAAAATCTTGAGTACCTACAGTTAACGCTTTCAATGGGACTATTATTATCGCTAGTTCCCATACATATGATTCTTTTGAATGCAGTTTTCGCTTAATTTCATCGTTTAAGTTTTAGTTTTCAATTGTTTATCTTCATATCACAAAAGCTGGAAATATGTGTTGTTAAGTAAAGTGCTGATCACTTAGTTATTTATCGATTATGACGTTATTTGTCGATTAAGTAAAGGTAATTGATTGTAGGTAGTAGTTCATAGTAATGTACTTACTATAAAAATAAGTTAATTTATAACAATGTGTATCGATATTGGGTAAAAACAGTCGTGAACGCATATATAAGGCCGGGGATCATTTGTTGCTTTTGTAATGCAGTTTTCCCATTGATACATACAATAGAAATGTTTGTTTTGCTTGTTGTACACAAAACCAACGTGGAGCCGGTTGGGTCGTTGCGTAGTGCGTACGCTACACGACACAGTCGAAGACTCGATCGGCAACCTCGCGCCCGCATTGTTCGCGTGCACACACTTATCGAGTTGCATTGGATTATTGATGTACATACTAAAAACTAAATATAGTGTTCCTTGAACCATCGAGTGCACATATAATGTCGTATGGTCGTCACACATTAGAAGTTCAATGAACGCACCAGGGCCGAGTGCAGAAGATATTCACCCGGGTCAGTACTTAATGCAGTTTGTAGTGTCCACTCAATGTCTCGTAATATGTAAGTGATTTGTAAATAATTTTAAACCCTATTACTGGCCGTATCTTATCGGCGGCCGAGGCGCGCGGTCCGCAATACTATAATTCTGTCTTCACACTCGAGTGCGTCTCACTTACACACTGTTTAGCGATCGTACTGATTCGAGCTGTTTTAAGTATTTATTGAATTGTCCGCCCATTGTGTTTACAACAAATTGTTTTGCATTGTTGTGAAGCTTTTTTACACGTAATTGAAATGTCCGTTGAGAAATAGTGGAAGGTTTTGTGTGCGCTAGAAACAATTCTACATAATTCCATGTGTATGTATTATTTTTGCATCACATTTTTATGGACACGAATATGTATGACATAAACAAAGGTATTTCAAAGGTTTTGTTTGTGTTATAATTTAAAATTACTTTTAATTTCTGAGTTCATAGATTTTATCGTGAAATATTTCACACTGTTATAATATTGACCTTAACAAAACCTCACCTTTGCCTTATATCATCTAGTAGAATCTAAGCAGTATTATAGCTCGAATTATTTATGAAAATATCAGATGTTCTTGCGCCCAGGCAAAATTAATGTATAATGTCAAGATTGCAAGCACATTACGCCTGTAAATATGTGTTGTGAACGGAGTCGTTAGTTTCTGTTCAAATTGCACATTTTGTTATTTACTGCACATGCAAAAACAAGTAGAATGGACATTATCAATCCTAATGTAAATTTAATATTTTCTCTGATAGATTTATCCATAATGTAACCACCTGTTTTGTTTCTTGCCACATATGTATATGATATTTGTCAGACGCACGTTCGAGAATGATCTATGATTGAAAATTTCATAGTATGTATTTTGGGTGAAAACAATAGCACGTTAAATATATTGGTGAACTGAAGTCCGAAAGAGTTACAGTAACAAATAAATACACACATCCATCCTTTCAGTACCAATATAGTCCTTAGCTGCATGACATACAGTTTACTATTTAATCTCACTGTTTTTGTGTGTGACTATTTTGTGTGGTTCACAGAATCAGGTCATTTATTATATATAAATATGTATAGTCCAAAACCCGAATGGAATGCAGTCGACTGTACCACGGGTTACGTGCATTTGTACTGTGAGAAGAAAGTTGGAAGGCACAACCTACGAAACCGGATTTTGACCTAATAGAACTCGTTTTTTTTAATTAAAGAAGAACGTTAATACCAATGTTAAGCACGATTATAATCGTGCTTCTACTTATAACGTTATCGGGGTTGTGATAACCGATATTACTTACATATTTTCATTGCTTGATATAAATTCTTTTGAGAAAATTATCACGTTTCATGCGAATGAATACGTTCTCAACTGTATAAGCACTAATGTCAGGTCTGTTTGACGACCACACGTAGCGTGTTTTCATGGAAAACATCGCCTGTTACCCTAACTCTTCGTGTCAACTGCAGCAACATGAAGGACAAACATACTTATTGATATTAGAAATATTTTTCTTGCATTAACATGGTACAGTTAATAGTCTATCGGTGATTTTAATTACCGTAAGGTTAGAAGCGGAACTAAGTTAACTGTTTACTAATTGAATGTATTACTGAATTTACTGTTTCGTTTTTTTTATTGATTTTGGGGATTGCAATTGACAAAATTTAATAAAAATCTGGATTACTATATAAACATTAGGTTAGGCAACAGATTTTGATTAGAAGAAGGGTAATTATCTATCTGTGATGACTTTGAAACAACATTACGGTATAATTTGTATAGCTTGGTTAGTTAAGTTTCTGATTTGATTGGAACAAATACCCAAGATAAATATTAATGATATTTTCCTCCCATGATGTATGAACGTCTCCTATACTATTGCTCACACTTTATGTACTGTAATAAAACCTCATATCTAATTTATTTGTTTAGTATCATGAAACACTATAGGTACCCGATAAGGAAAGTAACATGATTGGTACATTGTTCAATTCTTTTTTCAGTTCTATGCAGCAACAGGGTGAGCCAAATGACAAAAACCTACAATGACATCGAAGCGGTAACACGGCTCTTAGAAGAAGTAAGTTCTGCTTATTGCCATTGTTCCCCCAGAGAATCGCGATCGTTTGTCTCCATACGCGTCAAATGAATAACAACATACATGGAAACTTTCTATGGACAAAGATTTCGGTACGATTGTCCTTAATTTCATATCCTGTTTTGCCTCATTACTGTTTACTTAGCGTCTAAGCTTTCTTTGATTATTTAGCTAGTGTTAGAACGTATTTACGCGCTTTGGCAGCTTAATCTGAATATAAATTTGTGCAATTTCGGCACGACGCCCTTACCCAACTTTGATATGAATTATTAAAGAAACAATTTGTGTTAGCGGCAGGTAATATAAACAGCCTCAAGTGCATTTAATGTGGGAACCCAGCCGAGTACAGAACTAAATTTGACACTCTTACTTTATAGCGGATCATTTATGTTATGTGGGTTGCGCTACCTGCCCTTTTTATTTTTACCTGTCAACCTGTGGAACCACTTTTCGAAGTTTAATTCAATCCCACTATAATGAGATGAATATAATCTAAACGAACTTATTTTGTTACCTTCTCTTATACCAGGACAAAAGAAGGAATTCGAGTGGCCGATTAGTAAATAGACTTATTTAAGGTACAATTACTCGAATTCATAGTTAGAGCCTACATCAATAAACGCTTGTGTAGTATAGTCATGTGCAATGTTTGACTTGTATATTTAGAAAGAGAAGGACCTTGAGCTGACGGCGCGCATCGGCAAGGAACTTCTGACTGCAAATGGACGATTGGAGGCGCGCGTCACCTCTTTAGAGGGAGAATTAAAAAATGCGCGCGACCATATCACGCAACTGAGGCACGATCTCAACGCCAAGACTGAACTTTTACAGGTAAAACATATTATTTATATAACTAAGTCCTTCACATATACCTTTTTTACGTTGAGGAAAATGTAATGTTTGAGATTACAATACATATTAGTACAATATTCCATTATTTGTAAGTCACGACGCGTCCATCACTAATTTGATTTTTTTTACACGTCCCAGCTTCAAACAACTTCTTTAACAATCGCAATTTTAATAAAATAAAAATGGACGCAATTTTATTTCTAGTTTAAAACCAAAATTGGTCTAACAAGTTATAATGTAAAAGAAAGTTGCGAACTTTCACGATAACCATAAAAACGTGTGAGTATGGCTTTAGATAGTTGATGTCGACTGTATTCTTTTGTGTCACTAATGGGCCCTGGAGTTTTTTTTTGCAAAAGGATACTAATATTGAAATGATTTATGAGCTTATACAATCTTTATAGTTTTCGTTATTATTAACAATAATAGTTAAAAGAGTATTTCCTTTTGATTTTGCAAAATATGACTATATAATTTTCTTGATTTTCCTTCTAAGACATATTTTACTGCTAAAAGGATAAACATGCAAGGTAAACAAATCAAGGCTGTTAACGTTTCATTTTGCACGCTAAAAGTTGTTTATTTCGTTTATGGTCGGTATCACGACTAATATTTCTTAAGATTGGGAAATACCTGATATTCAGTAAGTACTAAAAGAGCGGGTAAAAAAAGTAAAGATAAAAAAATGTGTTATCATAGCACACATGAATACAAATTGTTATGAGAGGGAATCGTGAAAGGTGGGAATGCTCTCACGGTTAGAGCTATTTATTTGCTGATTTTTTCCAAGATGTTGGTCTATTTCACGTTATTGTTAAATTTAATTTTAGATTTTTTTATTGTTAATAACTTATTTATTGATTTAGTTCTATATAAATAATGTTAAATATTCATTGTATCTGTCAGGTGTTAACAGATGACACAGAGGAGGGCTCGTCCCCCACGGAGCAGGAGGCGGCGACCGCGGCGTTGCTGCGCCGGCGCACGGGCGCGCTGGAGCGAGAGAACCGCGCGCTGCGGGAGGAGGCGTCGCGCCTCGCCGCCGGCGCCGACTGCGCCGAACTCGCCGAGAAACAGCTGCTGCGGGACATCGCGCAACAGCTCGGTAATCACACCCTCCTCTTTAAACTACTATTCCTTTCAGTCTTCTTATTGGCTCTTCTCGTTTTGATCATACTCTTTTCACATCTCAAGCAATACCTAGTACTAGAATTTCTTCTAGGGTTTGTTAACAATGCTCGAAATTTTGTTATTGTGCCGTTTTTTGTTTTGGCACTTATCATTTTTTTCAAGAAAAATATATGACCGTTGTCCTTGCCTTGGTTAGTCTGATGTGTGGTATGACCACAGCATTTGTTTTTCTCTTAGACGTGCATTTGAAGTATTTGTATCAATTTAATATGAACTGATAAGTTTTAACTTATTTTGTGTTTCGTTTAAAGCTGTTTCAGTATAATCTTCGCGACTATTGGACTATAGTAAATCAAGTCTGGAATTCTAACTCATATGATTTTATTCGTATGTATAGGGTTTCATTATTTAACCTTCATCATCATCATCATCATATCAGCCATTAGTGGTCCACTGCTGGACATAGGCCTCCCCCAATGACTTCCACCGGGAACGGTCGGAAGCCGCCTGCAGCCAGCGACGTCCCGCGACCTTGACAAGGTCGTCGGACCACCTTGTCGGGGGACGTCCCACGCTGCGCTTGCCAGTACGTGGCCTCCACTGGAGAACTTTCTGGCCCCATCGGCCATCAGTTCTCCGCGCCATGTGGCCGGCCCATTGCCACTTCAACGAGCTAATCCGTTGGGCTATGTCGGTTACTTTAGTTCTCCTACGGATCTCCTCATTTCTGATTCGATCACGTAGGGAAACCCCGAGCATAGCCCTCTCCATAGCTCGTTGAGTGACCCTGAGCCGTCCCATGACGCCTTTAGTGAGAGGCCACGTCTCAGTGCCGTAAGTCATCACTGGTAACACACAACTATTGAAGACTTTTGTCTTCAGGCACTGAGGTATTTTGGACGAGAAGACGTCTCCTAACTTTCCGAACGCTGCCCAACCGAGTTGGATTCGACGATTGACCTCTCTCTCGAAGTTGGACCTGCCTAACCGGACCACTTGTCCCAAATAGACATATTCGTCTACAACTTCGAGAGTCGAGCCCCCAACTGCGATTGGGGTGGGCACAACATGGACATTCGACATGATTTTCGTCTTGTCCATGTTCATTTTAAGACCCACCTGTTGGGAGACTCGATTGAGGTCTTCGAGCATAGTGCTAAGGTCCTCCAGCGATTCTGCCATGACTACAATATCGTCGGCAAACCGAAGGTGTGTGATATACTCGCCGTTGATGTTGATGCCGAATCCTTTCCACTCCAAGAGCTTGAAGGCGTTTTCCAGCGCGGCAGTGAACAGTTTCGGAGATATAACATCTCCCTGTCTCACGCCTCTCTGTAGTGGAATAGCCTTCGTGCTCTGATCTTGTACTCGGACCGACATGGTGGCGTTGCTGTATATGCTTTTCAACACCTCGATGTACCGACAGTCAATGTGGCACCGCTGGAGAGACTCTAGCACCGCCCACGTCTCGATCGAATCAAAGGCTTTCTCATAGTCCACAAACGCTAAACAAAGCGGCAAGTTGTATTCCTCGGTTTTCTGGATAACTTGCCGAAGCGTATGGATGTGGTCTATGGTGCTATTTAACCTTAAGTTTGGGTAATTCCTAACAGCAAAATTTGTATCCCATCAATTGCAACTTATTGGTTGCGTCATTATGTGCGCGCTAGACTGTATGTAATTAGGTGTAAACTTTATATTGGGATTATGAAGTAAAGAAGGCCTAAGCTGTCTACTAGACATAGACCAGTTATTATTTTGCGCGGCTTCGTTCGCTTAAGTAATGGGATTATTTAATGAAAGTTTGATGCATTTAATAAATAGTACTTAATCAGTTAATTAGACGTGACTGAATTTGTACCGGTTGATTGTTCGCTTACAAGGTTAAACGTAACATTGTTACTACGGTATTTATTAAATTATAATTATAAGATTATGTTGTTTTGTATTTAATGTTTTGTATTTTTTATTACTTCTATAAAAAATATGTAAAAAGCTGATATAAGGATACGATTGATTTGTTTACATTTTTGCGTCAAAGGTATAGACAAATTGACATCATTTCCAATGTACACAATGCTAAAGTATGCAGATATTGTTTTGTTTCGTCTGTGACTTAAAAAAATCAGTCTACATAGATATAAATGATAACGTATGACGTATATATACATATTAAAATATACTCAATGACGTGTGATAACAAAATATCTTTGATTAATTTTCAAAGCTCAATGCGATAACAGGTATATTATGTGGATTCTAGATCGTATCTGTATATGCTGGTAAAATGGATCGTGCTGATGGGCAAGTAAATTCAATGTTGAAAAAAAAATATATAAAAAACATCCTGACATTTTCATATATTGAATTTACAGTCGACTATGATTTTGGCAGGGCTATGAGGTTAGTACAATAAAATCGTAAAAAAAATCGATAAAATAAAATGGTTCAAATTTCTCGGATAAACGTAGAATTTGAAATCGAATAGCTCGTGCCTGTGCAACGTTATTTTTAGTATATCAGAATACCGAAAATAGTCTATGTGTCAGCAATGACGCTCTTTGAAGGTGTAGGAAAACTTGAGACGTCGGATATTTTCTTTAATAGTCTAATGGCTGTTTGTTCGACTGCACCTATACAACGAAAATAGGTATTCTGTGAATCCCGTTCTCTCTTCTCTAGTTCAACAAGTTTTGGATCATATATGGAAAAGTAGCGCATAGCCCGCATTAGCCCGGCGCAATGTTAAGAAGTAGAATTACAGATAGCCAACAGCCTATAACCGAGTTTAAAATATTTGTGTAAAGCGTGGTTTCAGCGATTGCGTGTGTAACAGACTCGCCTTAGCATTATGATAAAAATATTATAAATATAATAAATACAATAAATACAGATACATACAATAATATTATAATAAATGTAACCTAATCTTGTACTCAATTCGTATTGCGTGTGTCATCCCTCATCAGTCAACACAATTATGTCAGTTTCATAGTAGAGGTACATACACTGGCTGATTCTGAAACGCGACATACTTTCGTGCAACATTAATCTCATTCACGGAACGTAATACTACAAGTTTTATAATGTTTTTTTTTTTGGGATATATTACTATTCAATCGATGCCGTTATATTCGTGGCGAAGTTCAAGTTGACTGATGGACCTGTATTTCTTATAATTGGCATAGTATAGAACTTAGAACAAAATTCAATAGTTTTATGGTGCTTATAAATTGATATACTTGCGTAACTGATAACTGCAGTAAGCATATTCGTCACGTATTTCGATAAAATATGTGATCGTTAGGAAAGATGTTTCGGGAATCATGAAATGAATGACTTCACACAGAAACGCCTTAATTGAATGTTTAAGCCATGAGTCATTGGCTTATGGAAATACGTGTCGCGATTGTTATTGGTAAGTATAACAATTATCAATAGACGTATCGGACTTCAGCATAAATATTTTAGGTTTTTTTTATCATTGTAAAATTTATACATAGCCGTTTCAAAGCGTTAGATGTACTACGTTATCACTACTTAATGCAAGCCTTAAGTTATACTTAAATAAAAATCCGTTATTGATCTTCGATTCCTAGCTTTGATTTGAGTATTAACGAAAAATTGTTTTATTCGAAACATTTGATCATTATCAACTACTATCAAGGCCACTGATAGCTAATTTTAAATAGATATAATGTTTATTTTGATAAAAATTCCGACTCATTGTTCTTCGCTGAGTCGTTTTTTATATGTTATTTTAACTATTCATCTTGTAATTTATTCTTTAATTTTATTCTGTATATGAATAGGATACATTTATCACAAAATCTTTGTACTTGTTCTTTGCCAATAGAAGAATAATATATTTTAGCTCATAAGTTGCGCCGGGGTTTTGGAATCGTAAATGAAAATTGAATTCACGAATACATTATTTGATAAAAACTTTGATATTTATACTATATTATACTATAATAATTTACTTATAGCCTTCTTACTGTTAGTCTGAAAATGCAATTTTGTCTTATGCTACATACGCACAGAATTTAATATTATAAACATATACATAAGTAATTACTAACATATTTGTATTATATTTAATCTACTATGTAAACCAGGTTACTTGATAAACGCTGTAAAGAATTTTGAAGAATAATGGGCTTGGTGATTCAAGGTGGCCTAGCAGAGTGTTTTCTTATAAGGTCTGCACCCTGTCAGACCATACTTGTTTCAACATGACCCAATGCATCGAGGGACTCACGAGAAGACACTGATGATATTATGAAGAATTTACACCGTTCAAGTTTTATATCTCTGTATCATGAGTTTTTTTAAAGTAATAGGAACATGTAATACGAAAACATAAAACTTTAATGTGATTAATTGTCCTGGTACTATTTACAGCTTCCGAAAACCCATACGGATGATATTTCCAATGAAGTGTTGCTAAATCGCGACAAAACCTCATATAAATCAAAGTCAAGATATTCTTTTCGGTCTCCCAAACGCGTATATTAGTCACTGTAAAGAATCGTGTTAGTTGTAGATTGCAGAAACGACTTTTTTGGTTTCAGTATGTTTTTATGCATATTTTTTGTTTCTAATTTGTGTCCAGTATGTGGTGTTTGATTTTAATTTCATTTACTATTACGATTCGCAGCTAGTGCAAATTCCGAGGCGAGTGCACTGGGCACGGAGTTGTTGGAGGAGCGTCATCGCAACATCGACTTGCAACAGCAACTCGATTCCACTAAAGCGAGGCTTGCAAACAATGAGAGAGATTTTCGGCAGGTATGTATGTGCGCTATTATTGTTTATTTTTCATTTCGTAATAATACATTTATTTAAACTTTAAATTTAACGCATAGTCAATTCATTTACAGCTGATAGGTACACATCCCTGTTGCCAATGTGCCGATAGTTCACTATATTAGTCCAATTAGAATCATGTTTAGTGGTTATATGCTCTTTTTTGTGATTGGTGTATTTTTGCATCGGTTCCTAGTAAGGGAATTGGATTGATTATAATTTTAAAAGTTAAAACATCTACAGTTGTTGCTTAATTGATGTCTTGGGAAATAGTTAATTCAATTAGTAGATTATTTTATGGTTTGTGTTTGGTTTATGCAATGAATAGGTAATAGTGCCCAGTATGTCTAAAAGAAGTTTATAGCATTACATAAAACTGTCTAGCTGATCCAGCTATAGCTTAGTACTAAGACAATAAGATTAAAGATAAAGTTGGGCTTCGTAATTCAAGGAGCCATGCACTTTGTTCTTTATTGTCAATAATGTGAGTTATACCTAATGGTATATCGCAAGAGTTATCGTTAATTATGATATAAGTATTTTTAAAGAAAAAAATCTCTTTTAATCACTATAATTACATGGTAATCGATTTTTTTACTTTTTCCGATAAAATGCAAGTTGATAATGCAAAATTACCGATGCATTACGTTGAATATTATTATAATATTCGTTCACATATAATAATATGTTTTCTTTTGTTTGCAGTTAAATACAGAGCACGACCACACGCTTAGGATATTAGAAATAACAAGAGAAAATCAAAATGCTCTCGCTGCTGAATTGGCCGACCTCAAGGTATTACACTTTTTTATATGACACAAAAATTCTGCAGGAATTTTAGGGTCATGAAAATCTATGATAACCAAATGGTTAAAATCAGTACGGTCCGGGTACGAGTAACAATTGGACTAGTTCCAAATAGTAAATTCGAGGACCCAGGCATTCATTTATTTATTTAAATAGTTTATTGTATACATGAAATAAAACTATGGAGTACAGTAGACTAAATTGGTAAAAGAGACGCTCTTATCGCACAAGGTGTTCTCTTAACGACAACCAAAGATGGAGATGTATAAATAGAAATGATAAGTAGTCGTAAATGTCATCATCATCAGCCCATATACATTCCACTGTACTGTCATGGGCCTCCTGTACCATTCAAAATTCTTAGTCCACCATGCGCGCCTAGAACGCTTTAGCGGACTACGCCTCTAAAAAAATCCTTACTTTTAGATATGCATTTCATCGTGATCTTTTCCTTCACCGTGATTCGAGTGATCATTTATTGCAAATAGTACAAAAGCTTAAATAAAAACTAGAAAAAAAATACCAAAAAAACACTCTTTAAAAAAATCTCATGCATGTAGCAATGAGTAAAGTTGTGTATGTGTGTTGTTAGGAGCGGTACGCGGAGGTGTGCGCGCTGCTGTCGGAGGCGCAGGAGGCGGTGCGCGCGGCGCGGCGGCGCGGCGAGCCGGCGCGCGGACTCATGCCCAGCGTGGCCGCCGCCGCCGGCCTGCTGCCCAACACGCTGCACCGCGAGATGCACTCCTCCGTCTACTCCGAGCTCAGCCTCGACTCCGGCATCGGCGATCCTCTCGCACAGTCAGTACTGATACTTTACCATACCTTCATCAACATTGTTATATCATTGTGTATGTACAATGTCATACTAAAGCATTGTTTATAAACTTTAATTGTAACTCTTGGTTCATTTTCTCTGAGATCCTTAAGTAATAATAATTGCAACAATAGATTATTAACTATAATTAATCGATGCATATATTTTAGAAAGCTGGAATATTTTTTTTATCATGCTTATTGACAGTTGTTTCGTTTTGCCAGTTAAATCCCTGAAAGTTAACATAATATACAGTATAGTATTCCTTATTAACTTAGTAAACTAAATTTTTACGTTTCAGCTCAAGCATGCAGAAAGTGTTTGAAACGGTGCAGTGTGCATCGCGCTGGTCGGGCGGGTCAGGGCCGTCGCTGCCCGGCTCCGACGTGGGCGACGGGCCCGCACCTAGCGCCGGAGTTGGCGGGACCTTCGCCAAAATACCCCCCAAGCCCCTCTCGAACGACTCCTTCCTCGACGACACCTCCGACACAGACTCCGACGATCTGTACCCGTGAGTGTTCTCGCCATAATTTTACTGACTTTTTGCGCCTTTTATTCGCCAATGCAGCTTAGTGGGCATAGGTACTTGCTTTTTTTGTTTTATTGGATTTTTAATACATCTTTAGTATCTTTCTATAAACAATTGCTACGATGTTAGTGAAGTATGAATATGTTGTCGTTGGATAAGATGTGTCATATTATGGTTGTATGTATTACAGAGGCGGACCGGGCGTGGGCGTGCCGGGAGCGCCTGGCGCGGCGGAGCTGGCGGCGGCGCTGCGCAGACTCACGCCGCATGACATCGACGCGCGTAGAGCATCACTCGCCGCCTCGCATCTACGGAGGCCAAGGATCCACGGTCAGTTTGATTACGTCACCAAGGTGTCATCAATAGCTAGCTATTGTAATAATAATAATAATCATCATCATCATTATCATCAACAGCCTTTCATGTCCACATTGTAATAATCATCATTCTCCTGCCCTGATCCCAATTCTTGTTTGGGGTCGGCGCAGCATGTTTTGTCCTTCCTTCCTGTGTGGAAGGACAAAACATGCTGCATAAGAGTTTTGGCAGATGTTTTACGGCCGGCCGCCTGCCTGAAGCCAACCCTCCTTGGGAATTTCTATGTTTTAAAGGGAATGGTGTGGGGATAGCGTGTGTTTGGGTACAGGATATTGCGGGAAAGGATATTTGGCCTGATGGTAAGGATGCTACAGTCCCGGATAAGGAAGTATTAGGAGACTGTAACAGCTCGGGGGGCCGAGCTCGCGTACAAGTAGCCCTGTTCCATGACTGGCTAGATCAATGGAAAAGGCATCCACTTTGTAATAATATTACTTATTAATTTTTCTTTTATATTTATTACATTACAGAGAGGGATTCAAACGAAGAGAGCGCCGTTTGGGGCGCCGGCGCTGGTGGTGGCATCGCTCGGTTTCGTCCCCCTCATAAACTGCAAATCGTAAAACCGCTTGAAGGCTCACTCACATTACACACGTGGGCTCAACTTGCCAAGCCGAATATGTCAGGTAAACGGTCGATTTCGCTGTTTCTTAAAATTTTATCTAATGTGTAATGTCAAACCCAAGTCCTAATCCAGTTTGAGTTGGATTTTAAGTACATCGTAATGTATGCCGTGCTCTTACGCAGGTTTATTGGAGGAACAAGAGGGTGTCGGCGTGCGTGGATCAAGATCAGCGCCAGGTCTCGGTTTAAGGTTGTACAGGCTTTCGGATGTCGAAGAAGATGATGACATGCCGCGTTTGCCGCATTCGAGTCATATATACACTTTCACTAACAGGTACGTACTCGGGACGCAGTATCTCTTTATCGACTGTAAAAGTTGTCACATGGCGTAGCGATTCGGTGACCATGGCTCTTTCTGCATGGACAGTACGGTGCTGCACCCAAACGACGGCAGCCTGATGGGCAGCAGCACGAGCAGCGTGTGCAGCAGCGGCATGAGCAGCCTGTCCAGCAGCGTGCTCGGCAGTGCGTGGAGCTCGCGCCTCACGTCGCGCCGCTCCTCCGCCGCCGTGTCGCCCGTGCACTCGCGCAGGGAGTCCGTCTGCGTGCCGCCCTCGCGCGCGCACTTCTCACCCACCGCCACGCCCGCCAACAGCCCGCTGCTCGGCTCCCCCGAGCCGTCCCCGCCGGCGACGCCGAGGCCCGGCGACGCGCCGCCCTCGCTGCACGCGCTCATCGCCAGCGGCACGTCCATCCTACGGCGACGGCACCTGGGCGCCGGCTCACCGGGCGCGGAAGGCTCCCCGGCGCCGCTCGCGCTTCAGACACCCGGCTCGTTGTATACGGGTTTGGTGCATCGCAGCCCGATGGAACAGTTGACGTGCCTGAAGCGCACGCTGCGCTCTCCGGCGGCGCCGGTGGCAGAGCGCGGCGCGTGCGGCGTCGCGGGCGGCGCGGGTGCGACGGAGGCGGCGTGCGAGGCGCCGCTGGGCGTGCCCGCCGCGCCCGGCTCCGGCGCGCTGGACGCGGCGAGCGGGGCGTGCGGGGTGGGGGGCGCGCTGGGGTCTGGCGGGGGGGTGCCGCGCCGGCCGCGAGCCCGCGCGCCGCGCCCGCGCACGGACCTGGGCACGGTGGGCGCGGCGGCGGCGCCGTCGGTGGCGACGCAGTCGTCGCACTCGTCGCCGCTAGGCACGCTGAGCCTGTTTTTCGGCCGCAAGGGAGGGTTGTTGTAGGATAGCGGTGGCCGTCCCGGTACCCGGCGGTCGCCCGCCGGGAATCTTTTGTAGTATTATTTCTCCTCTCTATCGTAGTCGCTCGCGGGTGTTTCCATCCGTGTTTTTAACTTTTTGATTTCGTTTACTATTTGTTATTACGAGTATTTCATTTTATTACGTTTTGACGTGTATTTTGGTAGCTATTTTATCCTAGAATCGCTCGCGTGCATTTATATGACTGAACGCGGGATGAGACCCGATTCGATTTTGGTCGCTCAGTATTTTGTTTCGGTGCGATAGACGAGGCTCTTGAACATTCCTTTGAGTTTGACGTTTTGCCTCGTTCACTCCCGCGTGCTATGAACATGGTTGCTAACGAGAGCTATAGCGAGGACCAAGCGTATGATACATTTGTAGTTAATGAAAGTCATATCAGTTTATTTCTTTGGTCGAACTAAAAACATCACACGAATTATACTTTTTTGTTATGTTTGTTTATATACTTAAAAGATGATTTTCCAATCATTGTGTGAGAATTACTTATCGTCGAGTAGTCTGTAGTATTATATTGCGAGGGTTGTAATATTTATTATTATTATTAGGAAATAGAGACAAAACAATAGGTTTCTTAGAAGCTACTGTGGAGAATAAGAATTATTTCATATTTCCAAATCTCATTGCTTTATTGTCATGCTTATTATTACGATTGTTATTATTTAGTGATTATTTTTGTGTGATTGTAAATAAAATGTTCATTAATTTAATAGAGTACAAATTATTTATGTTTATGATCAGAATTAGATAATTGAAAATGTACAGATGAGTCAATAATTAATTTCAGTTTACAAATTACTTATTAATTTTCCGCGTTAATATAACTTCGACCAAATAACAACTATGTACTTCACAAATACGAGGCATTCGTTTTGTATTTAGTTTTACACAAAACATTTGTTACTAATGTACTATTTAGGTCTAAATAAAAGTGTAATGGTGCATGCCATAGTGATAAGTAGTACTGAATTAAATATAATAAAAATTGCATCATTATTTTCAATATGTTCTAACGCGGCTGTATGCTTTAATAGAAACCAGTTGGTAGTTTAATTTATAACTTACGTTTACTAAAATTGGTGCTAGATAGTTATTATGCCAGTGATGTTTTGTTAAACAAATTCATTGTGATTACATACCGATCGCACGCATAGGTTTCTTTATGTCGCATACTTAATTCCGCCGTCAGATGTAATGTTCGGTGAACAAGATGAAGCGTACGCCGTCGCGTATGTCGTAGGTTTAATAAGGGCTGTGAGGTGATTGATCGTAGTGGTCACGAAAAATTTTCCACATATTGATATTATAATGCAATTATTACAGTCAAGTAGGCACAAAACTGTGTAGTGTAAGCGAAACTTGTTGAGATTTTGACAATTACATCAAAACAATAATGATTGTATTGAAAACAGAAATATAATTTATCCAATATATATTTTGTTTTTTTTTACATGCTCCTGAAAATTTAATGGTTTTATAGAGTGTTTTGTTTATACTTGCCTGTTTTTGGCTTGAATGAACTGGTTATATCTCACCCGGTGGGTGAAGGCCTAATTTCTCAGTGGTTATTTATCACCACTTTTACACATTTCATCATATCGTCACGAATATCGACTACCGTTCACAACGTGTAAAACCTAAATGTTTTACGATTAGCGGTTAAGAAATAATCCAATTTATTTGATATCGTATTTGACACTACGCTTATTTGGATTTATGCGCCATATACACATTAAATATAATAATGGCTGACTTACCACAAACTGATACGAAATCAGTGGATAAAAGGGATTCTTTGCTTCCTTCTCAGAATAACCACAAAAATGTAATTACCAAATTAGTTTTTCAGTGCTGTTACCGAATTACAACTGTTTTCCGCTATTAGTGCATAATATTAGTTACTCCTCTGCTATTTAAACAATATTATGTGTGATTTAATCAAGATATCACTTCGAATTTTAAAGAAAAGTAAGTTCTTTATTATTTACATGTTTACTGTTTTATCTTCCGTAAATAATTTTTACATAATTTGGTACATAAACTTCGTAATTCGTCAATCCAATATCCCGCTAAAAGTATTTTTTTAACGCAAAACGTTTTGTTATTGCTGAATAAGTTTTATTGTGAGTGAATATAATATTTTTATGGGAAAATCATGTAACACTTAGTACTTCTAATATTTTATATTTTGTTTGTAACAAATTTATTAAAATATTTTAATATAATTTGTGTCGTTTAAAATAAATTTCGTGGTAGTAATGAAAGATAAAATACGTCAACGGTTGCCATGACAATGCATTCCGTCAACAAATTTAATGTTCATAGACTTTAAACTAATTTCAAAGCGATCAAATAAATAATTGTCTTATTTAAAGTTGCCCATATTTAATATAATGACGGAACAAATGAAGTTTCTAGTACGGGAACTTAATTCATCACTGAACAGGAATTATGATCTTATAAAATTTGACGCCCTTAATGAAAAACAGTTATTGCAACTATTGGTGGATGTGTTAGTGCAATTTGGCGCTGGCGATAAGGTACGTTATATCTCATTCACGATAACTTGATTCTTTTGGCATAGACTAATGGTGGAAAACAGAAAATATCTAGTAGTTCAAAAATATTGCGTTTTAAAATACTGCATTATGTGTGAAATTATTTATTACTTTCGACATATAAAACATTATTAAGATAAGCGATGGTGGTTCAAAGTTCATAATAAGTAACTTTTTAATGTAACAGGGTTATTTTTAGACCTCCCGCCAAATTTAAATAGGTGTTTTAGACCACGAAAGTAAACAACTTCCCCAAAGAAACACGGGTCGAAAAGTGAAAAAAAAAAACAGACCTACACGAAATCGGCCACGTGAGCAGTTTTCTCTGGGAGGGTCGAATTATTTATCACGTTTCGACCCATGTTTCTTTGGAAAAGTTGTTTAGTTTCATGGTCTAAACCACCTATTTTAAGTTGACGGGAGGTCCAAAAATAACCCCGTATGTAAAAATTAAGGTTGAAAAATAAAATACTTTTATATTTAAAACAATTTTTATTAAGAAAAAGGAGCACAACATTGATCATCATAGTGTTCAGTAAAATTATCGACGTGGACATCGATATGAACGATGTTACGTCCCTTTCCGTCCGACCGATGTAACATTGTACAAGCGTCTATTATTTTCAGTGTTCCTATTTTAATTTTACTTTGAAGCAATAAAGTCTCAAAATTTTCGGATAACGGTTATATATTTAGGGACTTTTGTGTTGTTTGTATTTTTTTTATATTTATCAAAGCATTAAAACAATAAAATCATACATTTTTTATTTCAAAGTCATGTCTCAGAAAAATTGACATCTGCCAAAAGAATCAAGTTGTCGTGAATGAGGTATAGTGTTTATTGTTTGTTACAGTTCATACAGTAGTAATAAAAAAATCTTCATCATCATTGGCCTATAAACATGCCATTGATGGTCACAGGCCTGCTCTTCAACAGAGAAGGTTCATAAACCAATGTTATTTTCATGTAGCATATTGTATTAAAAAAAATAAAACAATTAAACAATCCTATTACCTATCGTAGCTAAAATCGCACATTTAATTGTTAATTATAAAAAAAAATATTACGTAATCTTATGTGTCTTTTAAATTTTTTTTGTAAACAGTTAGATGTTAATGAAGATGATACTGAGACGATTTCGGTTCGCCTATTGGAAATGTTGGGTAACGTTAAGTACCGACCACCAGCTAACGTCGAGCCTCCGCGCTTTAGAGCGCAGTTGATTGCCGGCGACCCGAAGACCATACATCATGTGCTGCACTGGCTTTTGACTAATAAGGAACAAGTTAAGAACACCGCTTATCTGGCTAAGTATGTCAAAATATTTGTATGTAATAACACAATATTATTGGGTATAATTTTACCAAAACTTGTAAGTGCAAATTTCACGTTCTATACGATCCTTTTTCTTTACCATATAGTACGGGTAGGTATACCTTTATTGAGTAATAATTTTTATACCTGTATACTAAACCTTTTTCCCAGAGTCCGACGTGGTAAGGGGTGTGCTTATTTACGTTTTTCTGGACATGCATATATGCCGATTTTTTTACGACCGCGAATAACCTAGATCGCGTAGCACTCGCCTTTTCTGTGAAACAATGGGGGCAAAATATACCAAATGTCTATACGCCATAAATCTTCTGTAGTTATATTCGGCTAAAAAACATGCCGCAATAGTGTTTTTTGTTGAAATGTATACTTTCTCTTTTCCCTATCTTGCCTGTAAACAATAAATGAATCAGATAAATATATTAATTAATAAAACGTTGAACTAAAACACGAGCACAATGATTATGTATTACGTATTACATGATCAACGAGTGGTTTTAATGTTTCCGAAGCGGCATTTAAAATTAACCTCTGGCCTTTGTGTCACACATGAGCATATCAGGTTTATGACAGTTTTGGAGCTCTATCCAGGCATGATGCTTCTATGTATGTATGTTTACCTATCTGATGCTATACACGATACAAAATAATTAATTCATTGTACTCAGCCTATCGCCGTCCACTGCTGAACGTAGGCCTTCCCAAGAAAGCGCCAACCATCCATTGCCAATTCATTGTTGCCAATAAAATACAGCGCTTTATTTAGGCTTTCTGTTAGTTACTTATTCGGCTCTATGCTTCGGTAAGATGTTCCAAACTCACTTTTAACTGTAAGACGATTTGCGTCGAGAAGTCCCTTTGATATGTGATACCCTATACTAGGCTTGCGTAGCAGTTCCAAATATTAAACGTAGTTGTATGTTTCCATTTCCAGTTTCACTCTCGCGTAAATTTGAATAATATGGTCGGGGAGCAATCCAAGTTTTCGGTTAAAATATACTCTATATGTCAGTTAAATCCATTCTTAATTTACATTCTTGTGCTCACAGAATCACAGTTAGAAAATACTATATATAATGCAAAATGTCCCACGTTGTATTATTTTCATATTTTCTTACATTTACGTATGTATATTCATATACTTTGCTTTTATAAGTTACCATTTTTTATTATTTTAAAATATTTAAATATGTAAAATATTATAGATTCTGAGAACTCTGAATGCTAGAGTTTAAACCTAGACGACAAAAGTAATCATAGGTGAACTGCGCTTAAGATACGATGAATTTTGTCTGAGCTTATTTAACTGCTACATGTGTACACACTATAAGAAATTCTTGCTTATAGAAATTTGAACTATTCTCGAGGTATCGTAGGTACTTAAAAACTTTAATAAAATGGGCGAAAGAGACGGAAAGAAATTAAAGACCGCCGGGTCAGTGGTGCCGTCCCTTTACAATTAACTTTCACATTTATGTGGTAGAGTTTCGCTATAGCCATTTTGTTGACACACGCCGCAATTTGTTTATTTAAAACACGATACGTTTTTTTTTATTTTTTAATATTATGTATTGTTGTTATTTTTTACTATTATTATGTACAATAAAGTTTTATTCTATTCTATTCTATACTTTTTGGTCTATTTATTAACTTGCCTTCCATTTTATTACATACTTATATCTCCAAATGCCAGCTGCTTCCTTAAGATTTCTGAAAAGTTGTGGCTATATTACTTGTCTTTGTTTAAAAAACTTTCAATGAAAAAATGTGGCGTATAAATTGTAGCAATCCTTTATAAAGTAGAATAAGATGTGACAAATGCAATACTTAAAGATAAAATTTAAATAACAATTTTGCGCGCTCTATTGGCATAACATACCTTTATAAAGTCGGACGAAACTTAAAACGCATATTATGTTCGCCACACGAGGGTATCAAAGCAATAAGTTTAATAAATTACAAGGATTTGCTGAGGGTTTTGGGCGGAATCAGGAAGTTTCGCACGTGACCAGAACATTTATGTAGTGTTGATCGTCGTTTGGTGCAATCCGAACGTTGGACCTTCTTACTTATTGAAGAGTAGGCAGTTCTTCCCTACAATCAACAAACTAAATAAGAAAGGAACATTCAGAGCTGATTTAACAATGTAAAAGAGGACTGTAAGTTTTATGGGTGCTAAAATTAGATTTTATATCAGGATAGGATTGGAGAAAGGATTATTATTATTTTATATTTGAAGCGTGATTATGAGAACAACATGCGTGTTTAGCGTTCGCCAACTTAAAATCTTAGCGGTCTTGGATCCAAAACTCAGACACACCGCTTACTTTTCGTAGTTACGTGGGTATTATTAATAAGTCATTGTTCAATTGATATCTGAGAGTTAATAACAAATAATTTGTCCATCAACCAGCGAAAGGCTAAATAAAAAGGCCTAAAAAGGTTTAATTTTATCATCCTCATATTGTTTTATCTTTTATACGAGATGTACAATGACGGTGATCGAAAACTCAGTCAGGTATCACAGCATACGTAATGTTGTGGTTAGGAAATAGGATTTTTTACCGTTATTTTAGCGTTAATGTGTTTGTAATTACCGTAACAATTATTAGCTTAGTTTGCGTTCATGGTCTGTTAATGAACTGTACAGATCTGTGGTTTATCGAGGCCTCAAACCTTCTTCACAGTAATGAATGTCCAGAAGAGGGACATACTCGAATTAGATACACAGTAAGAAATTGATTTTAAAGGACCAGATGACATGATTCTATTACCACATGGTAAATAAAATTTGCTGTCAGTAAAGAATCGATAGTCGAAAAAAAAAGTATCGCTGTGGGCGTAATTGTGCTGACATATTGAAAACTTATTTGTATCCAAACACAGATAGACGCATATCCAGCCGATCCATCAATTAATATGCTTCGACATCATATATGGACTCTGAATAATGCTTTTGATATTTGCGGTATATTAATGTATCACTTACGGTATTTTTAGGTATCTAAAATTACCAGACATACCTACAGACGTGGCACGTAACAATACGATCCAAGACTTGCTCGACCTGTACCAGAATTTAATTGAGGAGTTCAAAGAAGTACACAAACGAACGAGGTCGTTGCAGAAAGAGAATGCCTCTGAAATAATAAATGACATCAAAGAAATGGCGGTTGAGAGAGATATTGGTAAGTGAATAACTTATTAAACAAAATTTCAAACTTTACCACAACAAAAAAAAAAACTAAAGCACTTGGCTTAGTTACTTATTCCTTCATTTTTAGATAACAAAAATATGACAAGACAAATATCTCATGACAAGTTTCATGTAGTAATAATATAGTATTTAGTAGTCACAAATGATATTTTAACTTTTTTATAAGGTTATATCTTTGATTCGGGTTAAGAATTAAGGTCTTTTGTCTCAACTTTTCAATCACCTTTAGAAAACCACTCGAAACCAATATTTGTCGACCACAAAACTTTTTCTCAATCGGACGGGGTCTAAACACTCGCCCCTTTTAAAAACTGGGTAACTGCTTAACTGAGGCTCTTTAAATACGTTAAACTTTTCCAACAATGAAATTTATTGATAAAATACTCAAATAAAAACCTACGTGTTCATTAGCTTAATTGATTTATATAGTATGTAAGCCAGTCAGCGACAAAATGTCGATGTACTTGTCCAGTGGATGGCAAATAATTCAATTGGTTACGCAATTAAAATTACCGACCATTTCATGGTAGGTATGTGGAAACTTAATTGCTGTGTTAATATAAATGTAAACACGACGGCGCGCAAACAAGCTTCATTAAAACTGAACACAACACAATGATCGTAACGCAAAATATTTATCTGCTCTTAATGGTAAACTTCATGCGAGCCGTCTGACCTTTACAACCTTGTATCTACCAAACATTGTCTGCTTTCGAATTGCTATGCTCTATTTTTATTTATTTGTTTATGCTTTATTGTACACTATACAAAAAAAAACATACGAATTGATAAATAAGGTAGTGTAAAATGTCGGCCTTATCTATATTGGCGTGTTCTTCTAGGAAACTGTTAGATTGCCCTATTGGATTTTGTTTCCTTACTTATTCTATTATCGTAATCTTATATTAATAAAAATAAAAAAATTGATCTATCAATACATTAACAGACCTTATTTAACATTTTAAAATACCAATTTATTTTTATATTACAGTTATCAAAAGATTAGAAAATGTTCAAGTGAACCTCGTAGACGTGACTAATAAAGATGAATTGTTGAACGTGAGCAAATCATTAAGACTTCAGCAAGAAAAAGCGAAGGAATTAGAGCACCAGGTACACTGTTAATTTATTTTTTCATTAGTTGCGGGATGACTTATATTTATAAATTTGTATTCTGTTTTAGTACGACACTCAACAATCTCAGTTAAAACTTGCGTCCGACCAATTGAAGAGGTATTTAAATGTCATCCACGGACAGAGCGCTGCCCCTAAAACTGTGAATGACGTAATCAAACACTTTCAAGAAGAAATACAGGTGCGATTCTTTATCAAAGACATTGTTTTTGACTTAAAAAAAAATGTTCCTTAAATTTTGATAGTGTTTTGTTCTTCGCAGTTGAATTGTTACTTGGTAAAGGAGAAACTCCCACAAGAGACTGCCCATTTGCAGAAAGAGTTGAATATAATGCAAACAATAGCGGCTGAACAACACCCGACTCGCTCGGATTTGCTCATAATACAAGATAAGGTATTCTAATAATCGTTTGTATTAATTACATCTTTAGGCGTTAAACAGAATTCTATCAAAGCACCGCTTAGATCTTAATTACATTTTGGCTGAAAGGAAGAGATGGAGTAAGATTATCAAAAATATATTATCTCAATCACACGGATGTCAGCTTAAATGGATCTGAATATAAAAAATAAAAAAATAGTAAGAGTTCGACATTAATTAGTTTCATCGTTGACGTGAGACGTTACGGCATAAATTAATAAATGCATACATTTATGTAATAAGTACAAGTAATGGTTTCATATAAGATAATCTACTTTCAGATAGCCGTTGTGAACGGTGAAATGGAGCAACTAGTTCAACGTAAACTGGCTACTGCAGGACCGCAGGAAGACAAGTTGGCACCTTTCCGACAGCAAGCCGCGGTTATTAGACGTAATAAGGAAGCGAGCGCCGCACGTGTCCACGAGCTAGCCTCCAGCCTCAAAGACTACGAGGCCACATTGGCAGATTTACAGTCTCAGGTTTACTCCGTACATTTTATATTTTAACTATACGCTTGCTAGCAGATTTCAGTGGTAGAAAATGTTGAACATTGAAATATTTTCTTCAATTTTGGCTACATTTTAGTTGTTACCTTCAAAATTTTAAAAGAATTGCATTTCCTTTGAATTATATAAAAATAAATTATGACCTTATGATAATTGAGCAAATTCGATATTGTCATCAAAAATGCAAATGAGCCTTCCGTGTACTTAGCTCTTAGCGTCGCCGTACACTTAATGCAATTTATCCAAAGATCGTTGTTAGCGAAAAGGTCAAACTTTCATTTCTTCGGTGTCGTACTAAAAATAGGGGATCGTTTCCTTTTTTTGATGGAATGACAGTGAGTGGCGGCAGGATTTGATCGCAATCGATGTCTGGCCTGTTGTCGATAATGTTTTGGGGCACGTCACGGAGATACGATAAAACATTTTTCTCGTCTCAAATAATCGCTTATTATTTCGAGGAATAAGAGTTGTCAGAGATATTATGTTCATGAACGTAAGATCGAATTCGAAAACGCGCGTTTTTTTCTTTTATGTTTATTGCCATTTCGGTACTTCATATATTTTATTATTATTTATATTTTATTTTTTCGGGAAACAAACTAAACAATAATTACAGACAAAAGTATATCGTACAAACATAACTGAAATCCAAAACTTCCACTGATACTTTAATGGAAGTAGTAAAGGAAAAATGAAAATAAGAAAGAAAGTGATAAAGATTACTTGGATTATACAAAAATTAAGTAAGAAAGCATGTTTAGAACATATACAATCTTCTGTATTCCCGGTGCGTTAAGCAGCGTTATTTACTACCCGCCAGCATTGTTTTAAATTCCTAAAAGATGAAAATTTTATGATAGAGTGCCTTAAATCTACCTACATGTTACGTACAGGAAATGTTTGGTTTAAATATTTTTATCTTTTATTATCTCTGTTTATTGTTGTATTTAAAAAAGATACTGATATTCCTTGTTTTATTTCTTTAAACACTATACGGAATTCTATTTTGATTAATGTCAGGTCAAGCAGCTTTTAGGAGACACAGTGCTCAGAGGAGAGGAATTGAAGAAATACGTAAATTCGTTGCGCACCAAGAGCACCGTCTATAAAAGGCAAAGAGCCAATCTCTCAACTTTTAAGGTAAACATGCCTGTACTCTACACATCGATACTGGCGAAAAACTCATATACCTAAATTAAATTTGCTCAACGTGAACACAGAAAGGTTTTTATGTTTAAATTGCTTATTTTATAGGTAGAGGCGGGTATTTTGTCGAGAACGATACAGATCATCAGTACTTCGGACCCGACCGTCGAAATGGCGCTAGTCAATCATAAAAAAATGAAAATAGAAGACGCTGAGGTTTTGGAGAACGATAAAGATAAATCTTTGGATTTATCAAAAAAATCGCTCCATGATTTGTCTCAGGTACATTTATCATTCTTTGATAGGATTTGCGACTTATAAATTCTATCGTATTGATGAAATACAGTTGTGGAGTATTATTACTTTTACACTTTTTCGGATCAGTATATGCGTACGATTTAATTAAACAAGTCATTATAAATATTGCGTCTAGTCAATTAACATATACACGAAAAAAATATGGAAGATTTCAAATGTAAAGGAAAATTGCAATGTTTATTTGTAAGTATGTTGAGCGATGAATTGCGAATTATTACATGAACAAAATTACTTAAATTAAATAGCTAACATAGACCATAATGCCAGACTTTAAGTCATCTCACAATACTGTATTAGATGGTGGCTGTGAAACTAAATTCATTGTTTTCAGTTAGTAGCGCAAACGGCACAAAAGCTGTCCGAGGTCCGCCAAGAAATACAGCCGCTGGCGGACAAAATTAAACCCGTGAAGGAAGAGTTTCAAGCCATTCAACAGCAGTACGAACAAAAGAAAAGGGCTTACGAAGCCACATCGATCAACATAACGTCGCAAATGGAACCTCTCAAGAACCAAGTGAAAGCTTTGACTGACCAATTGAACAATAAGGAGACCGAATGGAAAAACTTGAGACAAAAAATAACAAAAGCGGAAAGTTTACAAGAAGTCGTAATGTTTGAGATGAAAAATTCAATACATTCGCCAAGAAAACCGTCAAAAATGGAAGCCCTACATAACAAAGTTGCTGATTATGAGAAAATTGTCAAGCAGCTGGAAGAGGTAAGGCTTTGTGTCTCTTTCATATTATATTGAGTTGACGAGATCGTACCGTACTAGGACTGCGCGATGGACTAAGCCCTCTCAATGGTAGAGTTAAGAGTAAGCCTGTGCCCAGCAGTGGGACGTATATTGGCTGATGACATGATCATAATGATGATAAGGATTGAGATCAATCGACATAAAGCAGCAACCATAAAGTTGACTATCTGCGTTAATAAATAAAACTATACTTTGAAACTCCACTTATTCTAATATTTGCATGGCTTACAAATGTTTTTCCAGTTTAGACGTCTGTGCATTACAATTTCAAACCAGATATGAGCACAAAACGAAATCTCCAGGTTTTCCAATTTCGCAAATGTGTCTAAGAATATTATTGAAAGTAATAATATAAATGTGACAGGAATTTTGTCTGTATTTCTGCAAATGCTTCACGGATGCGGGGCGACTTGCATTATATAAATCAAATTCTCTTTTCTAGTTTATTTGTTGACGTTGTCCTTTTTTTTTCAAAATTAACTCTAATTTAATTATGGTTGGGGCCTTTATTTACACAAATTCAATAATTCGATTGGAGTGGTTTGTTTTTTGAATACTGAAAATTTGGCCCGGCGAAATTAGCTCAAGTCGCGTGTACTCAATTAGGTATCCATGCTTATCGGCATAATTGAATTATGTAGTATTTTTCTTGTATAAGATGACCCCAGGACCCAATATTTAAACAAACATGTGTGTGTATATATAATTTCTTATAAAATAAAAACACGCTATATTTTGCGAACTAGAATATCCTATATTTCATACCAGGGGTCGGGAAAGTGTTATTATTTGATCTTTCCATTTGATAAATCTCAGAAAAAGCACGTCGTATCTGCTTAAAAAATGAAAATAGGCTCGTCACCCTATGACATGGGGTAAATACAAGATTAGTAGGTGCATAGGAAACTCCTGGAATGTAGAGGAGACCCGTGCTCAGCAGTGGGCGTATATGGGTTGATGAAGAAGAAGGAAACTCCTTTAAGTTTACATTGTACATACATACATATATATATATACTACGTGCATCTACATATTATGTACTATTAACCGATAACCTACTTCCACATTAAATGAGTTTTATTTTTAAACTACATATAAACCTTTTTCCTTTATGTATGCTGCAGTGCCAGAATAATGCTTCCAACCTTTTACTTTGACATTTAAAGCTTTAACTTGATTGTTGCACATGTTTAAATGCTAATAGCACTTTTAATGCCACTTTACATCAGTGATTAATTTCTAACTTTTCTCTCGCGCACGATTCACTTTAAGGTCGTTGTAAAGCGGCAACTTTTTGAAGTAAAAAAAAAATTAAAGGTTTTATGCACTCCTATAGATACCTAGTCGATTATGACTTGTAAGTAAATAAATCTCCAGAATGTATTTAGGTACGTCTTGAACGAATACATTTCTTTTCGTTAATTTCTACCCAAGGTTTTCTCTTCCCGGTAGAGAAAGGTCAGTCTTTGGTCTACCACTTTGGACTAATGCGCGTAGGTAGCCTTGTCGTACCCTTATTTTGTGTTTCATTACTGAATATTCAATTTGGTGCGCTTCTTATTTCGTAATTTCAAAAGGCGACATATTAATAAAGCGACAGACCAGTGGCGCGGTTAGCTAGACATCAGCTTCCGAAACGTGAGGCCGCGGGTTCGAACCCCTCACCGAGACAAACGTCTGGGTTTTTGTTACAGAAAAATTTCACGTAGTTTCTGATACCCATAATACGAGACTTGTGTCTTAGTGTGGGATTGGAACTATGTATGTGCCTGTTGGATGTATTTAAAGAAAAATCTCGCTGTAGAATAATATCGATGTGTAATTATTAATTGATTTTATGCATTAGGAACAGCAAGCCATCAGTTCCAGGCAAGGTGCAGTAGAAGAACAGACCCGTCTGTGGGAAAACACGCTTCAACTACTGCGGTGTAAAATGCGAGCGCGCACCGAGCCAGCTGCACGGCAAGGCCGCATGCACATCACTCAACATTCACAAATGCTTACTCTTACCTAAATTATTTACAAATACTTTAATACAACTTGAGTGGATAATATAGAACCTAAAAATAAGCCAAGATGTTTTGTTTTGCATATCCTTAAATCTTTTGATCCTCCATATAAATATGTATTGTATATCTAGTATTAGGAGTGCGTGACTGAAGAAATGAAAAAGAAAGGGGTGAATGAAGACATGACGGCTGACAGGGATGTGTGGAAGGAGAAAACATACTGCGCCGACCCCAAAGAATAAATTGGGACCAGGGCAGGGGAATGAATGATGATCTAGTATTAGAAATTAGCGATTTTCGATCGTGTTACCAAGTAATTATTTTTATGACAGGTGATCACAGACGTTCAATTATATAGAGGTATGATGTCAATTGGGTGCAAAAGAGATTTTTCACAAACGAAACTTTACAGTAATTCGTTTATTAAAATTTTCATTAGACAATTATAATCGCTCATAAAGAATATGAAAATGTATAAAATTGTCATCATTGATCCTGTGGTGGATATATACCATATATTCTTATATATCCACCACGTTAATTCCATAAATGTTGACGTTTTTTATGGAAGTACGATTTCAAATTTTGATATTGTCTAGGTATCTTGGTGAATTAATCAGAGTCTTAAATTAAGATATTAATCAAATAAAAATACCGTAATGTAATTTGTGCTGCAATCACAAGCAGTACCAAATTAAAGAGCGTCTCATCTGCGAAATACATCGATGGATATTTCAAGTTATGCAGCTCTAAGCGAACCACTTCAATATGCAAATTATCTTCGAGTTCACTTTTTAGCATACGTGCATACCGGAGTGGTGAAGATATGTAAGGTAACGTCAATATTTAATGATTGAAATTGCAAATGCATAACGTCACGGATCTCATGAATTTCGATATGGTAATGCATGCTAATTTATCAGTCAAAGTTTTTGACAGTCCGCTGACTGAGGACTGAGCTGAGCTCTTGAAAAAATGGAATGCATAACGTTTTTATTTGGTCACGAAAGCAGAGAGGTGCAATTAACTAGTGTTTTTTAATCATTTTGTTGCAGTTTTAAGTGAGCTGTCGTCTGTCTGGTTACTCTTGCGTTTGACAACTCTTTGTTTCCTTTATATGTTTTTTTCTGATAAATTTCGTTGCGGTTTCATGACAAATTAATTTTCTTTAGATTCACTGAGCTTCGGTGCTCGGTGTATAGGAGTTGTATTAGCGAGTGTGTGGTGAGACCGGGCCAAAAATATGATTTCTCAAATTTTTTTTTTGTATTTATGTTTCTTTTCTTATATTTTATATTTTTTTATCTCTTAATGTTTAATGTAGATACTTTGGTGTGACATGTATTCCCATACAAACAAGTGTTCGCTGCCAACGTCTCCGAAGTTATAATTGAAAAATTCCCCAAAGTATACATTCATTATATTAGAGAAACATAAACAAGGCACCGCATACGCTGTCGATTCGCTTATGTTATTGAAAAACTTATATCGAATTTATGGAGCAGATGATTTGCTTTTGTTGTCTTTTGCGTCAACATATCAATTACTTATTTTCGTTCGTAATTGGCTTTTTAATTGGAAATAAATTGAGCAGTGATTATTCATTGTTACGGAGACAATAAACTTAATTTGCCTACGTTTTATAGATACTGCTTCGTGGTCACGGGGCAAAAGTAGGTATGTGTTTTGCTAACTAGAAATCCTGGGTATAATTCTTGAGACGTGCGAAGTTTTATTATGTTTTTTCTTAAGAAATTCTCAATAACAATACGATGTTTGAAAATGTGTGGGTCACCCTTTATTACCTGGCGAAATATGGAGACAAAATTGCGGAAGTCCAGCTCTGCCTACACCTTGTGTATTCTCTATATAGACTTGAGGTAATGTGTCTTTATATGTATGTTATAGTTTATAAAAAAATACATAATAATTTATGTTTCCAATGAGAATTCATAAGAATTTAACATAATTCAAGTCTTCATTCACGGAAGTTGTATACTTTCCAGCATTCTTAAACAATAACTTTAACAAAAGCGTTCCTTTGCTGAATACTTATTTGTTTTGAATAATCGGCCTAAACTGTTTTTTAATGTTGTTTGGAAAATTTTACGCCTTATTTATTAACCATTATACAACTTGAATAATTATTTGCTGTCGATCAAAGCAAGTATTTTATTTCAATTTTGTTATTTTTTCATCATTCTAGTGCTGCCTGTACAGAGTTTAGTCCTTAGTCCGAGTGGTGGCCTACTGGTGGATTAAACATCTAAGTAATTCCTTAGAACTTTTGGGCCCGCATGTTTTCTCGCGATGTTTAAATTCACTCTTTTAATACGTGATATTTAATTACAAATAGTTACATAGCTCCCAAAACTTAGAGTATCGTGCCTTCGGTGATCGGTCTGAACCTGCGGTTATCGAGAACCCATCGAGGCGATCACGTTATCAATGAAACAACATCATAGGCTTGAGGCCTTGAGCCTTGCATAAGGTTTGACCTTGGGTTAAGTCAAATGTTTATATTGCAAGTTAATAATGGTGATTTCCTGCTAGTCATTGTTCGCACCACTACATACCAGCGTTTGCCAGTCAAATTTAAAAAAAAATGTCTTGCTTTTAATATTTTACATAAGGCATCTTCGACCAGTTCAAACTGGTAACTATCGAGATCTATGTACCTATCTATTGGGCATCTAATTTGTTCTCGTAGCCAGATTAGGTGTTTTGATAGCTCTTGGGGCGAAGTTGGCTACACATTAGATTACGAAATGAGAGGCCGCAAGTTCGATCCTCACAACCTGACAAATGTTTGTGTGACCCACAAATATTTGTTTCAGGTCTGGGTGTTGTAAAAATGAAAGGACTCTCGTAGTTTTTGATACATAATTTGATATATGATAGTATCTTTAGTCAGGACTATGTATGTGATGTTGCCTTCATATTTACTTATTATTATTATAGATAAATCTTTCTATTTTCCCTTTTAAAGTCTAAGATTAAAAACATCACCCGCGTCGTGAACAGACACTTCGTTAATGAGTCGCGGGATTTCTTTATCATAGGCCATTGTCAAAAATATTATCTCGTTTTCTAAATTAAATTCAATAGGCGTTCATTTTGAATAGATAGTGAGATAAGCGGTGAATGAAGACAGCTCTTTTCAAAAGACGGCTGCAATAAAAATATGTCCCTGATTTTAATTAATTTTCCTCTGCGTACGATATTAAAACATAATACATCTTAAGGAAACGTTAATTAGTCATTTAGGGCAGGAATCGCGTAACGTTCAGAAAATTCTTTGATCAAATACTTATAATGACTTCAATATAGAAGTAATCTTGATTGTACATTTAATTGCGTTTTATATTCGTCATTTTCGAGGTCGTAATTTTCTTGAGTGTAATTACAATTTCTCTACATTGAAATGAGAATTCATATATAATGATAATTTGTCGAATACTTAAAAGTTTCTATTACATTGTGTTAATATTCGAAATATTTATTTACGTGAAGTGATTTAATATAATATTGTCTCCTTGTATGCCGTGAGCGGGTCGCGTCTCAGAGGATCCGGATATTACCGCTCTTAGACATTATATTCAGAATCAGATACGCTACCAAGAATTTCAAAATTTGAATGGTTAAACAGAAACAAAGCCCAGAGTTGGCAGTAAGTGAAGAAAAGTATACTTCAAGTGTTTATCATTTTCCGATTTATATAAGAACCAGTTTCGAAAGGACGCAACAAGAGGTATACAACAAAAATTTGAGGTAGAGTAGCTTTGGATCGGCTACGGTTCACATGTTTGGACCGCGTAGGGACCCTTTGAGCCAACTTCTAGGAGGGTGTGGTCAAATGCACACGCGCATACCGTGCCCCCCTGCATAAAGAATGCTGAGGAATATCACGGGGTTTTAGTCGGTAGGACGTTCCAGTATTTGACAATTAGCTAAATCTAATATTCAAATACTGGAACGGTGAGTCCGACATACCTCCGAGTCTCATGCTCGGGGACGATCCGTAAAGGGATTTCCTCGTGTAATAAAAAAAAAAAAAAAAAAAAAAAGAGGTATACAACAAACAAGAAATGTTAAAACTGTGATGTGATTAAACCATTTTTTACTTGTATTATTTAATGATTTGTACATATCTTTGTAATTTGTCCGACGCAGGCATGTCTATTGAGCGTATGTTTTATAAGTAACATTCGTTCCGAAAGTTAAAGATATAAGATTTCTATGACTTTTTGAATGTTTTCCTGCATATGTACATACAAATGTACTCACGTCTGTATTCCTGATGTGGTGGAAAACATATTAAATTGATTTGTTTAATAAAGAGCAAAGGTGGCCTTTTGGGCTTTTATGGAAGTACGTCAGTGATGCATACTTATTCTGCCACTTTGCGCTTGCGAGGTATCAAGGGTTAAAACTATTTAGTGTTGGTAAAATCATATGAAACTGAAAATCTTACTTAAAGTAAATCACTCCAGCTGAGACTCCAATTAGGATACTCTCGCTTCACACGGTTATACTTGTATATATTTCATATTTACTCTTTGCATTTTTATAGCAGACACATTTGGCAACCTCAGTATTTAATTTCAAAAATATTTTCATGTAAAGTTTAAACTGCATTTTATATTTTAAATGGAATGGACTTTCTTCTTTAAAATCAACGGGAGTATAATTAGATTTTTATAGAGTTTACTTTTAATATTTGTGTTTTTATTTGCTTTCTACAAATATGTGAAAAGCAGACATGTTTTGTCAAGCTATATTGATTAAGAGGAAACGACAGGCACAAATAAAATATATTGGAAAAATTCATGAAATGGCACCTACTTTTAAAACGGTGAACCAATGGTTCCTTATGATCGTCTTTACCAAGGCCACTATATCATGAACCTTGTTCATTCATAGTTGCTATCTGCCACTAGAAAACCTTACCAAATTTGTTTAATTGCGTCCTCGACCGCATATAAATCTTTTCGCGCGTACATTGACTCGCTAAAGAAGTTACCAATTTCATTTTAACGGGCAAACTCATTACGAAGCTGTCAGCTGTCTAAAGTAGTTCAAGTCGGTCTCAACTTCACTGTAATGACTGACAGTGCGGCCCAAACTTCAGTGGTTGATGGAGCCTACGCTTTGACAATTTACTGCTACACTGAGCGTAGCAAAGCGCTACGGATTGCTACGAACCGCAATCAATAGCATGACGCTTGTTTTAAAATGTATTCGAATATGTGTTTACTTTTATCATTAATATGGTTGCAAGATTTTTTTAAATTTCAGCGTGCTATTTATTACTTTTAAAAGCATTTGTTAATAGAACACGCTTTTAGATACACTAAATACAGTGTACAACAGGATTTAAATAATTTTATATCCAATTTTTTATGACTTACAGAATAATCGGTTTGGTTCGAAGTTCGAACATTTTCTAATAATCGGTAGAATAAGTGGCTCGGTATGTTTGCGAGGGGCTGTGTTATCGGATTTATGCCCGCCTCGTGTGTAATTTAGGAGAAAAAGAATTAAAACAATCGCACCAACCCGGCCATGGGTGATTGATGCTCGACCTAACTTCATGGCTGGAGATTATTGAGGGTTGAATATTGAGGTCAACACTAAAATGTGGGCGGGGTTTAGTTAATTTATCATACGTGCGAATTTTAATAATATTAGAACTCATACGCTAACGCTTGTAACCTCGAAGAATAAAGCAGAGATGTGTCATGATTACTACGAATTTAGGCTAGAACTAGCAAAAGTGGCAATCCACTTTGTCAGTCACATTACCAGATCTCGTGTTGCTGAGAATATCCCAATCAAGAAATCTGGGAACACTTTTCCGGAGCTGATAATAATTGATCATGAGACTCTTAGATCTTCAGGTGCACGTTTGGGGTCTTTGGAGTTCTGTGGGACGATAGCATTTGCAATACCTAAAGTGTCATAAGTAAGAACTCTTGGTGAAGAAGGTTATTATCACAATATTTCCAGTTGCTATTAAGTATGTGAAATGAAAAAGAATGTAAAAATATGTCAAAAGTATCCTAGAACGAAGAGAGCATTAAGATTGAATTTCACTAGACCGAGGTCGTTGTTTTTTATCCAAAGAGCAGATTTGAAGCAGATACACGTATTAGGCACATGATTATTATTGACTTACATCTAAAAATATTACGAATAATCAAAAAACAATATATGATAACGCATTCATAACCACGAATTTCGCAGACACGCGGCTCAGAGCTTTATGTTATCGAGTCAACTTTTCTTTGAAAACTTCCATTACGCGACATCAATGTTTATGTTTCAAAAAAGTCGTAAAAGGGAAGTTTGTTTATTCACATTAATTTGGGTATATTTTGAAAACTGCGCACATTTCATGGCGAGAGTTTGGGTATAAAGCGTCAGGAATAAAAGAAACATTATGACCAACAGAGGATTTTTGCTATAGCATTGTTCGTATTTGATGTCATCGAAAGAGGGGACGTTTCTGTGTACCCAGACTCCTAATTAAAGCTTGTTTCTTGGTGCGAGGGCCTCTTGACGTTTAATTTTGTATAATTACTTCTTGTACAACGTTATAAATTATTACAAAGAACTTTTCTTATGAGTTTTATAACAAGAAAATGAAATTTGTCCTTTAGTGTTCCCGTTATTAATGGGCTTTGATACTTTCATCAATTCTGCGATGTGGAAATGTTGTTATTTTTTAATCAAATATATTAGGCGGATAGTATGACGATGTGGAGTACAGACTTTTATTTTACTTATAGTATTTGCTCATACCTTCGAAAATGGTCGTAAAATCTGGATTTTAGGCGCTAGATTTTGCTGTGTTAAGTTATGGCTTCATCAAAGTGATGCGGGGCGGAATATCAGGCTTTGCTTCCAAAAACATATTCATATATACGACGCTCTATTGTTGAAGGGAAACATCGCGCAGATGCCTCAGCGTGACTAGAATTTAATTTCTACGTGGATCTATCTATACAGCTCGGGTAAGGAAGGAAGCTCCCCATTTATCACGTCTCATACCAAAACAGTACCTCGCCTCTCGTATAGAGGCGAGAATGTTGATAAAGCAATTTGGAAAAAGTTCGCTCATTTACTATATTCTAATGTTATAATTATACCTAATTATATTGCAATATTTAACTAATATTGATAGTGATTGCCTTGAGGCTTTGAGGATTTTAGCGCAGGTACCAACCCCAGGCACATACCTCGGAATTCTCGAAGCTATGTGTGGATTCACAGTGAATCCTCACTTACTTTATGGCGAAGGAAAACATCGCGAGGAAACCCGCACACCTAAAAGTTCTCAGGAATTTTAAAGTATGTAGTCCGCTAACCCATACAAGGCCAGTGTTGTATACTAAGGTCTGAACCCTTTCAATAATAGAGAATACCCGTGTCCAGTAGTGGGACGTGAGCTGATAATGATGATGATTTAACGTATGGTTTTGATAGAAATTATTCGAAATAAATGTCATTACTTACAATTTACATTCATGTGTGCTGATCGATGTTACGTCTGAAAAGATATAGGTCTTTAACGAACGTTTCCTGATTTCGTAATAAAGGTAAGTTTTCTAAATATGAGGGTTGCGTGTGTGTTGCTATTATTTCCGGTTGAAGCCTCACCTTGCTTGATATGGGAAGGTCGATAAAGGAACTTACGAGTAAATTTGAGGCCGCGACCTTGCTATTCGTTCGTTATCGACTTTCACAGTGCAATGTGCAGAAGTCCGATAGTAAATTTCTTAACTGTGACAATAAACCGCGCTACGATTTATTTATGTATGTAAATACGGGACGTAAAACGTAAATTTACCTAAAAATGAGGAAAACAACTTAAGCAATATATTAGTTTAATCTCAAAAAATAAACCGCTATCTTTAAAAGCAGTGACGTTTTTCAACTTTGAAGATAATTTGACGCTCACAAAAAACAGAACGAAGGAAAAAGGACAGGCTTTCTGTCCGCGTTGTTCATTGTAAACACAATACGCAGATAAATTTTATTCAAGGACAAAAGAACTTGTCAAATTATACTAAGACGGGTACTTTCATAAGTGATGCAGCAGCTGTCAAAATTTTAAAAAGTGACGAGGAATTTGTGTTTCTTGATTCCCTAGAAAGCTTTGTATAATCAATTAGATACGTATAAAATATACTATATATATAAAACATAATTTACAACTGAAATTTATAGCTTTGTCTCCTTCTGCAAAGGCGTATTAGCAACTACCAGTGGGACTCAATTTGTGTTTTTTTTTCCACGCTCATCTGATAGAAACTGTTTTTTTGCATTAAAGTAGACTATGGTTTTTTAAGATTCCGTATATGACAATAAGAAAAACCATCCAAAGTCATCGAGCATTTTTTCAAATGGATGGGTTGCAAGCATATTAAAAATACAAGTATTTCCTATTATTTCAGAATTCGCATTAAAGTATACATATAGCATTTTCATAACAGAGAAAGTTAGTACTTTCAATTTCGTTTGTATCGCAAATATTATCCTGCGGTGGGTAGTTTGTCGTCCCGTCTTCATGTTAGTCTTCCGTCGTTGAGTTTCGTGTGTGCGGCGTGCGATCGTCTTGTTGTTGGACTTTGGCCTAATTTTCGGTCTATCGTGGACAATCGAGCCCTTACCGCCGTTTTAGCGTAACAAACCAAAAACAAAAACCAAATTTTACAGGAGAAGGTTTTTTTTAAATATTTTCAAACAGAAATGTGCCAGTATAAAATAAATGCAAAATATATTTCTCAATATATATTCCAATCAGCTTAGTTAAACTTACCAGATATTATACGTTATAAAAAATAAAATTAAGTCGAATTTTCTTCTGGTACGAATTTTCTTCGTCCGTTTTAACATAGCACCACGTATTGATCCATCATGGTTTTGGATAATGAGATCTATCAGATTATATACCCGGTACTTATATAAAATGAAGTTTAGTATTTTTTAATTCTATTTATCCGAATCATCTTCGTCCGTTTCAGCTAAAGAATCAAGTATGGTTCCATCATGCCTCATACTCAAATACTCTTGATGGTATCTGTTTGGTATTATATTCTTATTGCAAAGCTCCTGTAAATCTTTGTACTACTTAGCTGCGGAAATTTTGAGGCCTTCGTTGTTTAAAGGTTTGGGTCCTTTTTGGACCATAGCACTGTTTGCTCTCGATCTGATGATGAAATCCATATTAATTTCGTAATTATCACTATCTTCAAAAAAACCGTATTTAAATTTAACAATAGGGTTATTTTTATGAAGTTGCACCACTCTTAATAAATTAAAATTGATTTTAAATTTAGTTGGCAATAAAACTTCCAATCCGTGAAGTCTCTATATGTTAATACATTTACAAAAAAGTTTTTTGGATTGTGTCTGGCATTAGAAATGATAGTTGGCCACTCAGAGGGAGCCCATACGGTTTTATTACGTACGAAACTTTCAATATTGCTATGAATCGAGTCAACAGGCATCATGGTGTGTCCAGGTAAAAGATAAACGACTATTTATTTCTGTTATTGTTGTTGCGGTTTTCAAGAAATGAATTAACATTGATATCATTGCACGGTTTCTATTTTGACCAGCGCAGTATAGGTACCTTTTTGGTCTAACATATTCAAATACTTAAAAATTAACGGTGAAAAACACATTTTAAAATCAAGCTTTTATTATGCACGAAAAATTAAAAAAATAAACTAAGAAAACATTCATAAAATTCGTATTTTTTTAAACTTTACAAGTAACAATTTACAAAAGTGTTCGGTTTATCAGTGGAAGTATGATACATAAACATATATTATCTATAACTGGTATATTAATATTCTTAAGTGATCTAAAAGCTCGTCGCGGCCGAGGTCTTTGCATTAACGAAATTGCGCGACAAGCTTTTAAATCACTTAAGAATATTAATATACTAGTTATAGATAATATATGTTTATGTATCATACTTCCACTGATAAACCGAACACTTTTGTAAATTGTTACTTGTAAAGTTTAAAAAAATACGAATTTTATGAATGTTTTCTTAGTTTATTTTTTTAATTTTTCGTGCATAATAAAAGCTTGATTTTAAAATGTGTTTTTCACCGTTAATTTATTTTTAACTTTTTAGTTGAAAATATTTCTAAGTCTATCCATTTCGTAGTCATACCGAAATTCAACTCAATCGGTCCATGAAAACTAGTGTTCCTATGGGCACCTTCCAACTTCTCATGACACCAGATCAACGATACCTTGTTATTATGTTGTCACTAAAAATACAAAGGCATACCAAATTTTAGCTTACTTGGTCCACAGGAATCGGAGTTCCTATGGGCTTCTTCCAACTCCTCATCAGATCAGCTTCATGATACCATATTTTTGTATTGTTACCGAAGCTACGAAGACATACCAAATTTCAGCTCAATTGGACCACAGAAATCGAAGTTCCTATGGGCATCTTCCAACTCTTCGTCAGATCAGCACCATGATACCATATTTGTGTATTGTTGTCGAAGTTACAAAGACATACCAAATTTCAGCTCAATCGGTTCACAAGAACCGATGTTTCTATGGTCATCTTCCAACCTCATCATCAGACCAGCTCCATGGTACCATATTATTGTATTGTCATCCAAGTTACGTAGGTATACTAAGTTTCAGCACAATCGGTCTATTGGAAGTGGTTCAAATCTTCATTGCAAGATTTGTAAACATACAAACATACATACATACATACATACATACATACATACATACATACAAAAGTGAAGTTAAATAAAAGCTTGTAATTACTGTAACTATTTAATTACAGCCTCTTTTTCCTTGGCATTCGCCCCACACGTAACAATATCCATCCCTTGTGCCACTTTAATATATACTTTCATTATAATAATATGAGTATTTTCTCGAGTAATATAAAGTCACATTTTTACCATGTGGAGTATTGGGAACCTTTTCTAAATCAAAGCTAACGCATATGGAGTTAGAATCAGCGGCTTTGCCAAGTTTTTGGTCTTCTAAAAACAGTTGCTTGCATTTTTCTTTATCCAGAATGTGATTTTTATATTCAGTGGTATGCTCAAAAAAAAATTTGTTCTCAGGTAATAAAAAATATATTGCAGGGCACGTAAGATAAAAATGTTTGTTGTCGCTTGCGCTAAAGCTTTAAAAATATATGTATTTACGATAATTTTAGCACTTGCTATAACTTTATAAGGGTTTTTATTTTGAGGAAAATATCGGCAGGGATAGGTTCGTTATGGGTTAAAATAGTAGTTTTGATAAAAAACGCATTTTCGACAAAAGTGTCGCTTACGATAATTTGGCGGTAATGGCTCGATATAGTGCAAGTTGTGTGTCATGCCTATAGAGTATAGACACTCATTATTGAAATCAATAAAATTCAAGATTCGGTGAGATGATTTGACGTAAGTAGTACATCAGATTTGATTGATTTTAAATTTGTATTATGTTATGTTTATTTTTATTCCGCGATTGCATTTAGAACAGATTAAAGCAAATTGCATTTCGTATTGATTTCAAAAATTATTTCGATACATAAAAACCAGACAAAATTGTTATTCATACAAATTTTTAACAATCCCGTAGCACAGATGGCTATATACCAACTTGGAAAACGAGAAGCCGTGAGTTATATTGCCGCACTGTGAAAAATGTTTGTATAATCTACAAATATTCACTTCAGGTCTGTGTGTTTTCTGAGACTGAAAACTCAACACAGGACTTGTATTCTTGTGTCACAACTATGTGTATGTCTGTTGGGTGTATTAATTTATTTATTTCTTATTGCGAGGATCGTGCTCATGGCTTTTAGTACTTTGCGTCGAAGCTGTCAAAATAACATGATTCATTAACCTCCTAATAGAATGTCAATTCCGTCAACACATTAGTTTTATCACCTCAATAAATCAATGCGTTGTCAAAAGGCACGCCAATCAAAACGCGGCAAATTGAATATTAGCCGCGGGATGAGGTCCTAAATATAATATTCTCGTATGATTTATGTGACTGCCGCAAACAGTGATAAGTATGAATATCCAAAATTAAATGCGGAAGCGATATATTTCCACGTTATTTTGAATAAAATGCAGTACATTTGACGCATTATTATCTTTATTTTGGTATGTACTTTTGTAAAGGCATCTAAAGTCAAATGTCACGTAGTACCAAATTATAATTATAAATATGTATGTAGGTCTACTGATACCTCTGCTGGGAACGGCTCGCCATTACAGTTGAAATGGCTAACTCCTTTATATGATGGCATTATAACGATAAAAATGTGTTTAAATTAAATTTGAATGCATATACTTGTAATACTGTCAGCTTGTTCGGCGGTTTATACGAATAAGAAGTGATTCGATAGTGCTTGTGCTACTTCGAGGGGTGTTAAAAGTAATAGCATCGTTGAGGGCGACACTAGACACCTATTTTAGTCAAAGACGTCTCATTTGCGCACTCAATTAACTGCAATTAGTTGTAAGCGATCGCCATTAGCGACCTTCTTTTGTTAGTCTAAGAATGACCACCAAATGTAAATTGTACTCTTTTACCGCGCTCAGCTTACACTCTGTGGGCGTGCGTTAATTGAATTTATTTTAAGGAAAGCCGGTAGTTTTACGATTTCCCTGTTAATTACAAATTAAATATTGCTAATGCGTTTTTTTTTAAGAATTGGGTTTCTGTTCTTTGAGCATGAGTGGCGTAAATTAGCACAAGATAAAGAGGAGTGGAAGAAAAAGTGGGAGGCCTTTGCGCAGCAGTGGGATTTAATAAAGGCTAATAAAAAATCTATCTACTGCTGGGTATTATTGGTTTGACATAAAAACACTGAGGTTTATACTAGAGCCAACGTTTTTGTTTTTCAAACCGTGTTTACGTACTTAACAGTTATTTAGTAATTCATATTTGTCGTTCGTATAGACGACAGTAATTGTCATGTGATCGATGGTGAAATAATCAAACACTGTGAATCAAACACTGTGTTGGCGCGACGACAAATTACAACAAGTCAATTAAAAAAGACAAATATCTGTACTATGCTTAAAACTCACATCTGACTTTTATGGGATACTATATATGGAATAGATTGTACATGGAACGACGTAGAAATGCATTGTGAAAATTCTTAAAAATATTTTATGTTAGGTCCACCAACCTGCACTAGGCCAGCGTGTTAGACTAAAGCTTAAACCCTCCCCCCATTTTAGGTGGCCCGTGTTCAGCAGCGGAACGAACATATATAAGCTGTATATAGTGTGGTTCTTTATATAAAACTGTATATTTTCTGTTTAAATTCTAAAAAGAATTGTTTAGAAAAATCAACATTGTTAATTAAATGTTCTTAGATGGATATTTTTCTGCTTGACGACCACTTTTGTTATCCATATAAAATTGCCGAGCTAAATACTGCACGGTATAAATTGAAATGTTTTCTTAAAAAATAATAGAATAATATGAGAAGTGCTTACTTGGCAAGTATACTAATATTTTAAGATTTTGCTTATTCTTCAAAACCCTTCCATTTTAGCCATTTATACTCATTCTTAAATGTGAGTGTAGGTTGTTGACATAAAGGGTCATTCAGGCTGTATTTTTTAAAATAACTTGCTTAATTTAATAGATATAAGATTATGAAGTAGCTAGATATTTAGCATGAATTTACTTATAAGAAGGGACAATTCAAAATTAGATGCTGCAAGTAAAATAATTCTAATCAATGATTCATCAGATAGAGTAATTTATGATCGTGATATTTCTGTTGTTTAATTAATTAATTTGTTATCAAAAAGCTATGTAATGCTATTACCATACATTATTCGATCAAAAAAAATAATGCCTACATAAAAATCAAAACGCATGTTCTAGACGAAATCAAAACATATAAAAATATACGCAATATGGTAACGGAGGCTGCGTCATTGCCTAGGCAAATAAATCTGCTGTAATTATGCGAGGAACGTACAAGCACACAGTAATTCACGTGAAACTGCGATTCCAGTTTACAATGAGTTAATTACATACTGAATAGCACGCAAGTTCGCGCTGATTTGTCACACGTGGAGCGCTAAAAGGCTTTTTGCGGAGTAATTTAAAGTGATAAATGTTGTTTTACTTCTTGAGTTCTAAGTACAATAAGACTTTTTGATGATTTAACTATAATGAATTATCAAAATATCGAATGTATCTGTAAAATATGAAGGAACATTATTTTGTAATGTTCTAATAATTTGGTGCGCGCCTTGAGACTCCGAGATTTTGTCTCAATCACGATATTAATCTTCGAGTATCTCGGGTTAAAATATAATTTTGACATAATCACAAAATCCCGACAAAACATAAAAACATTGACGTTCCTCTAACAACCATTCAATGTAATTGTATTAAGAAAATGTCTAAGTTTATATTTTTATTGTGATTTCTTTTAACGGCAATGGATTTTTCTAAACACATGCATAATATACGTATATACATCTGTCTATGGTATATAACACATTTTGATCCACGACAGATGTCCCTTACATTATAGACACGTGAATGACTGACCGACGGAGAATACCTTCTAATAAGACAGTTGACATGTATGATCGATCATTACATTAGGATTGTCGGTGATGAGGACGTGAATACATAATGGACTTCAATTGTAAATTTATGCCAAAAATGATTTATTAATCCATAGTCATAATCGTATATCCAAGAAATATAAACGATGTAGAAATCATACATATTTGAAAATCTTAATTTCTTCTCGTATCCATGGAATGTAAACATAGAAATTTTAACATAATATAAATAAGATTGCCAAGTTCTGCCAACAACATACATACATAAACTCACAACTGTGTTCTCCAAAGGTGTAGTCAGAGGTGTACATCTGTCATTTGCACTAATTTGCACCCACTTTTCGCCAAGTGTTTTTCAGTTCCCCATTTCTAAATTTAATTCTCGGTGCGTCAATCATCTCTATATTATCAGACCGCAATAAATTGTGGTTATCAATCAAACGTTGATTATAACGCAGGCAGCACTCATTGATAGCGTAAACCGCGCTTATTGGATTGACCTCTAGCCTCATCATATTTTTATTGATGTTATCCCAGAGAGGGCGGAAATCTCGTTCATTCCTCGGTTAGACTAGATTATTATTAAACTGATTTCAGACGATAATAATTTTGATTTCTCTGTAATTATTGTACAAGCGAAAATATTTTGTAAACTACATTTAAGCGCGACTACGTATCTAAGCAGTAATGTCAGCTTTCTAATTGAGGTCAGCATATCCTCATTTATTGTATAATTCATTGTGAATACACACACGAATATAAAAGTGATACTCAGAGATGTTTCAATCAATTTTTTTTATATTTTCATATTTTTAGTAGATATTACTTTTAGATTACTTTACCCGAACATATTGACTTCGAACAAAACTTAAAAGTAAATTTTACTTACAACTAAGCATTGTTTATTTATATAAACATTCATTACTATCAGACTTTCAATGCCAATGACGGCGTAATATTTGAAAAGAGATGGTTCCGTGAATCTAGTATAACTAGTTTTGAACAAATATTTGATCAAATCAGTATCGACTCTACAACTCATTCCTCCTGAGTATTTCTACGTACCGACTAAATTGGGTCATTGCGCTTGGGCTCTATAGAAGTACTCTGACTTGCGCGGTAAGTTATTAGCTAGATATATATTATAATTATTATACGATATGATAGATTATGTTTTCAGCATATTTTGTATATTTTACAAGCATACATTATGATAGTTGAACACCAAAGCAGGACTGTTGGTTTAGATGTTATTGGTAGCAAATTTTGGCTATGGTGTATATTAAAACCTCAATTTCTTCCTTCAGCCTTACGTAATAGAATTGCCGTTTTCAAGTATATAAATGCTGCTAAAAATAGTTTTCCAGACTGAATAACTACACTTCTAGATCGCATACAGCATTTTTACTCTAAAGAGCCATCGAGGCAGTCAAATAGAGGAGTTGTTAAAACAGTTCATTTTATAAACGTTCTATAAAAATGACAGCTATGTCGTAAATGCTAGCATAATAACTTTTATGCTCAATTTTATGTCTACTGATTCAAGTCTTCACTCACCACTAGCGCTTATGTATTATGGCGGCATGACGATAGCTCTTTAAGTGCGCTGAAAGACTGGTTTAAAACGGTAAAGACTGAAATCTCACAATGGCAGTAACTTTGATTCCTTTCTCCATTCAGCGTTTAAAGTGAAGCGAATCTGAGAATTCCGTTTGTCAGCCTTTTTGGTAAATGACCGGTCTGAAAGGAGAGCACATACAACGTTTCCCTAAACGCGGTTCGCCACTTGAGAATACGTTAACATTAATGGCGTCAGGCGACAGATGTGACCATTCTAATATATTACTACAATTTCGTTAATGATCATTCTGTGTTTGTTATAGCTATGTGAATGGAGTAGACGGTTTCTAATGCTTTCTACATATATCTTAGTATGTATGAGTCATTTTTCGTTTGTCACTAAGCCGAATGATTTCGATATTTTTTTTAGTGTAGTTTCGTAGAAAAGTTGAGTCCAGTAGATTATGCTGACATGGATTGGGGAATAGAACCCAATCTCTCTGATAGATAAAGTTCGTACCAATTGGTGTAATCATCTTTGGCCCATATACACAGCGCTGCTGGGTAAGGACCTCCTCTACAATAGATAGGGTTTAGGCCTTAGTCCATCACGCTGGCCTACTGTGGGTTGGCCTAGAAAATTCCCAAGAACTTTTAGGTGTACAAGTTTCCTCGCGATGTTTTCCTCCATCGTTAAAGTATGCGATAATTCATTGTAAAAACACCCAGAACTTGGGAAAGTTAGAGAAGTGTATTCCGCTGAGATTCTCGACCGCATGCCTAAACCTCGAGGTCATCGCTACTTTTTAACAGTGGCGTAGAAATGTTGAACTAGTTTTCCATATTTTGTTATGTCTTAGTCTTAGATGAGGTTAGGGTGCCATCATATCTTTGAGAAAAGGTATTGTCTACTGGGACTGCTAGTGCGTAAATAACACTGATTTATATATATAAAAAAAAATACTTTATGCAGGAATATTTAAATATGGCATACAAACATCATAATAGTGTGAATAATAATTTAAATCAAAGTTACAAAAGATTAAAGAACAATTCTTAAGAGAATCGGTCCAGACATTTTTCCATAAATCTTTGTATTAAAGAAATGCGCTTGCGAAAGGTTGTCTTGCGACGATATTAAAATGGAGATAGATTTTTATTATACTAATACCAATATTATAAGTAGGTACTCACTTACCAATCCACTACAAAATGGAGCCTTAGAGAATGCACGGAGCTTTTAAAGAATAAATGCAAAGAGGTCTCTGATATTATTATGTAAAAGTGCTGCTGCGGAATAGTAAATGTAGAAATCCTTCTTTTTATTGAATTAGCCGTGTTTCTATACTTTCGTTCACGATTGTGTGTATCAATCAGATACATATCGCAGTATCTGATTATAGTTTTACGCTTATGATTTAAGCTTGGAGGTTACTAATTTAAGTCTAACATATACCACTTTTTATTTATAACTTTTACATAGTGCTACTAATGGACTATGCAGTGCAGAACGAAAAGTCTAGTCGATTACACAAAATATATGGCCAATTTTACTCACCATTCGCACATCTGTTACAAACAGTTCAACCGGATAACGTTACTGTCGTATTCCGAGTGATTGCTCGGGCGAGCATACGTCACCAGGTGCCGTTACCTTTGAAAAACTGTCATGTTAAAAGATACGGTCATGGTGTTCAGAATACTGTTGAGTGATTGAGCAATTTGTAGGCGTGACGGACGCGTCGGCGAAAGCACGATGTACGCACCATTACTTGGAATTATCCATTATACGCCTAACGAGGGATGGTTACACGAGCCCCGTCACCGAACCTCTTGTGTTTAGGATCGAGAGTCGATTTTCATTCGACATTTACACTCGCGTGTTAGCGCTGAGCGTGGGGTAAAGATTAATGCCGCTGTTTTTTACACGTAATGATCGGATTCTGTGTCTTTTTCCACATCATCAACTAGTGACATTATCGGCGCAAATACATATATAATTGTATGCTCAATCATGCTAGAATCTTTAATAGACATGGTTTTGTATTTCCTTATCCACATTTTGGCATCTATCAAGTCCCGAGTGGCAAGAAATGCGGCTGTTGCTTGACTTCTGTTTGATTTTGACATTAAGAAATTGATTTAGCCAACTCAAGATGTTTTCATACTGAAACGATACCCCGAAGAATTAAAAATATAACAGGACATGTATTATAAAAGTAGGCGATAATTATTCTAGTGCTTAATTAGGCATGAATTGTAATTATAATGCTACTACCATTATTATTTGATTGTATAATATGTTTACCTAAAGAGTTTATTAGCACGTCAGAAGAAAATTTGAAAACAGCAAGTTACTTATAAGGGAGTAGGTAACTTTGTGTTCAGCCTTACTTTTATAAAAAGAGGGTTGGATCAACCGGGATTGACCCGTATTTCAAAGAATACAAGTATAAAGAAAGAAATAGCAAATGACTTGTGGTGTATTGTACTATTAGTGACATTTTAGAATTGTATTTAATAATCTGTGCCGTATTGCTCGCTCTTCTTTTCCACTTCCCAGCTCTTTTGAAAGGTCAACAACTCGTACAATTCGATAGAAATCGTGGGCATCGATAATCACTTTTCATTAGTCGAGATTCAAGCTCCCTCGCTCTTATTGTATAAAAATGTGTTATTTCTTCATTCAATCCAATCGCGTTTTTGAGGTTTCGTATTCAACATGCCGCATGAAATGCTTTTGTGGTTATAATATCGGCTTTTATGTCAGAGGCTTCAAGTTCATAATTGAAATTAGAGCAAATGTACTACATTATTTGATTTGACTATTTCGTAGCAATGTCTGTGGTTCGTCTAAAAAGATTTTTTCGTTTGAAATGATTGATTTTACAAGCGAGTACATTTTGATTTTTTGAGAATAGGAGTAGTTTTGAAGATCTTATTTTATTAGCAGGTTGTTAACTCAATCCCAAATTACATCTCTCACACTAAAACTCGCAGGTTTATTACAATCCTAGCCGCGATACTCAGAGTATTCTTTATTGTCATAAATCGTCATAAAAACACACAATATTACAGTATAAAGTGAAGTAATGAAGTACAACTTAATGCGGTTCGTCACCGCGATTTCGTAACTCAAGAGCAGTATTAAAATGAGTTTGGAAACTCGATTTAGTCGAAACTTCGTAGTTTTGTTGCAGCATGTGACTTTACAGCGAGTGCGATCATCGTAAACAAAAAGTTTTTGCCGCACTTGGCGCAGTGTACGAAAAGTTGTGTATGAAAAAACATCCGTGGCTTCAACCGTTGTGTACGACCAATATTTGTTTAATCGACAAATATTTGTTTTGGGTTTGGACGTTTGGAGAACGAAATTCGCTCCTGGTTTCCGATTGACAAGAGGGTGAAATCGAACTTTTCGTGAAAAAAAAAGTTTTTTTTGTTGCCAGTTTGCAATTGGCTTACAAACTGATCCTCATGTGCACGTGTTGTGGAATACACGCCGGAAACTCACGTACCGTATGCACAAAATGAAAGTAATTTCCGTATTCCCCTGGGAATGCTATACAAATACTTAAGGTACTTTGATGCGGTTTTTAAGGAAATCTTTTAAAATACATGCTTGTGTTTATTTTACGAAATTTATATGAGTGGCAAAGTTTTCTTTGGTGTAGCACGTAGGCGTATAACGTGTTGGTAGATTTCAAACACTTCTCTATATCAATGTCTTGTGGTGTGCCAGATATTAATTTTTAAGTAAGCAAAAATTTTATTTTTTTATGTTTGAATACACTTTAAATTCAGATGAGATACGGTTGGAATTTACTGCAACGAATGTAACTTTTTGACACAATTTTACAGAGACCTAGTGTTTTTCAATCGATGCGATGACTGCAGGCTTTTAGCAAAGTGCTTTCGATCAAGTAATCGGCTTGAGAGTTTTAAACTACTGGTGACAGAAATCAATTTTATGCCATTTATTTCTTTTCGCGACTTTTAATTTTCTTTTTACAGTTTGTCAACCTCTTAAGTTTAAATCCCTACCAACAAATACCAAAACGCTATGTCATACGTTACAACACATTTATGCAGATTTTTTTTTATCCTTGACATTATGAATTTGAGAGAAACGTTTGGTTGCGACATGGTTCGCAGGTTCGATCCCCGCACTAAGACATAAAGTATGATCCACAAATGAGTTGAGTGCATTCATTTAATTATATGTTTTATTTGATGCTAGTCAATATGATACTAAGTCTTTTGTATTGAGTGGATCGGTGGCCAGAAGTTTGTCGAATAGAAAAATATTTTAGCTTAATTATAAAATCAAAGCACTCAAAATATTTTAATTCATTATCGCGATACCGGGTGTTTCCGAAATACCGAAACAAATAACGTCGAACCCAGAATTTAATTTTGTTAAAACTGCATATGAAATATTTTCGGGCACAGTTTAATATCGCTGAGTGTTACCAATATGCTGTATAATATTTGGCTTTACAGAATTGCAATATATCGTACCTACGTAGCCATTGCTTATATATGGCAAATATGAGTTGTTACCGAAGTTTGCTCTCATTTGCATTACTTTTAACATAATATTAACGGTCATGTCATGATTTTGTAAAGACAAAGCTTATATTCTCGTCTGCAAGCTTATATTATTGGTTGTGTATCGAACTTATTCTGTATTTTTGATTCGCCTCTTTCAGATCTTGTTGTTCGTCTTTAGAAACATGAATTATATTATTAATATTTAGCTGTTTTTTTATTTTATATTCTTTTAGATTATTTTACATTAAACATGTCAAATAGTCTTACGTATATTATTCAACTTTATCACATGAAAACATAAAATACTACAAAACAAAATAGAATAAAGGATTGGTTTGAATATAATGAATGACAGAATTCGAAATGTAGGATTCATCCTGAAAATGGCGTATAGCAAAAGTTTTGCAGTTACGTTTCGTTCGCTGAGTGCGATTGCCGGCGACCCGAGAATTGTTATCCTCATTTCTCTTTCCCTTCCCTTATCCATTTTCAAAGGTCGATAACGTAACTACGATCCCGATGTTACATGGACACTCATGACCGGCGATGATCATTGACTTTAACGAGAGAAAAGTTATTAATTTCCTTTACGGTTTAAGGGCTTTAAGGGATTTGTGGCTACGGTTAAAGGTATATATGCTAACGTATAGTTGATAATCCCTTTATTTTCATTATGTGTATTGGAATATGGACAACGTATGTAAAGGCCAAATTGATTGGGGCGTGTTTGACAGAAACTGGACTTTTGTGTCTTTGAGTCATTATTAATGATATCTTTTGGATTCCGATGGTTGGCTTTGGACTCCGAAGACCTCTGCGTTACAATGATTTGCTTGCTTGAGAAAATCTTCGCATATTTTTATACATACATATTTATCTTTAAAAAGCAAGTACGCATTGAATTAAGCAAAAGTAAATAGTAAATTAAACGACAAGTATCATCAAATTTTGTCTCAAGCGTCATTGCTTTTCTCAGGCAAATAACTGGCGAACAGCGAAATAGGGCAGCATAGGTAAGCTTTGCCGCATGCAAAGGCAAATAGTGTAGAATTTTATGAAGCGCACGTCCACGGCTTGGGCCCGAACGGACGCGGAAGCTGTAATGCCCCGTTTGGCAGTAACCAGCCAGTTTATCCGCTTAAAATGTAGATGGTAGTGGATAAAGAATATATTTAACTATTTGGCTATTGAGATTCCGTCGCCGTTCGGCTCCCTCGTAAAAGAGATTGCCGACGCGTATTGAATATCGTTGCGGCGTACGATCACAAATCCACAGTCATCATATATATGGGCCCCGCTGTACATTTTCAATTTGTCTGTATAATCCTCTTCGATGTGCTTTCAACATGTTTTTGAGCTTTTTTTGTTTGACTGGGTTTCAGCCGCGTAGTAAAATTGTGTGCTGTGTTGTGTGGATGTTCGAGATTCGATTCTGGTGTTGGGCAAAGTTTGGATGTGTTTTTGCCATGATTAAAAAAAAATCATTGTTACATAGCCATTTATCGGGGAAGATATATCATATAGGCTTTATATAATCACGCTACGATAAATGGAGAAACGATCTCTACGAGAGGAGAAGCAAATGTGATGTGGTGCAAATTCATTACGAACTTCAACATTACGAATACGGAGTTGCGGGCAAAGCTAAAAATAAAAAATCAAAGTATAAAAAATAAATAAAATAAAAAAACAGAATTTCGACCAGTATTAAATACAATTCCGATTTGCAAGTGACGTTGCTGGAGGCTCAATTCGCTGCCACAATATTGGTATCCACTCGGATAAGACCCGGTGCGGGTTTTGTCGTGGCCCAGTGACGTGTGTAGTCACCGAAAACTGTGCTGCGTTCCGGAATCAGACTGTGTATATCCGGTTTATTGAAGCCGACATAATTCGGTTTTCTTTCGAGGGATTAAAGTGCTTTTTTTTTGCAAAAATATTATACAACCAATAAATATAATCTATGTATTATTTTTTACCAGATTATTACAGAGGAATACGAGGCTGAAATTTTTCGTCATTTCTGATATCCACGGTACAAGAACTGTGTCTCAGTGTGGGGTGACCACTATGTTCGCAACTGTTAGATGTTAATTCATTTATTTATTATTAATTTGTTTCTTAATTTGTCACATAATTAAATACGTTCTTGTATAAACAGGATTGGCTGCAGGATATTCAATTATGGTAAAGATTCTACCAATTAGCTTATACAGTAGCGGTTGATATAATTTGCATTTGAAATCATGCACGAAACTACAGGTCAGTGTTTCCTCGCAGTGAATGTAATTTTTCCACTCCAACCAGCACTAAGCCTAGCTCGATGGGCGCAATAAATTGCCAGATAAATGAATAATAAATCAAGATTAGCAACGAATACATTTCCACGCAGATATATAGATAATAGATTGATAAAGTTGTAACAACCAAGACTGTTACTATGCACTCAATTATATCCTAGCAAAATAAAAAATAAAATTTTAACATTTTTTTTTCAATTCGATAAAACTATACTGATTCTTTTAATGCATTTTATTTGGGCGTAGCATCTAAGGTTCGTTTGTAAATGTAATACATTACAATATTAAGCGTAGATTGCAACTTAAGGTGACTATCCAAAATAGTCTTGCTGTTCTCGGCATATGTTAATTATAGAAATTAGCGACAAGCGCGAAATCATAGTTTGTATGTTAAAAATCTATTTATTATCGTAATATATATGTACGCCAATAGTACCACATTATTTTTAATTATTGCATTAAAAAAACATTTAAAAAAATATTCACAGGGTCATTGTCTCGCGCTACTAGTATGTGCAATGCGATCAAGAAGTTCGATTTCCGGCTCGGGCCAAGTGTTATTGGGGTATTGCATTAGGTAATACTCAGTAGCAGCACGGAATTATACATCTGTCCGAAAAACCGCATGAGGTTCGCCTCCTTTTACGTTCTTAGCGACATGTGGGTGCCGAAATGCACCTCTGTCTTACTTTTCCGAGAAAACATGCGTGAGAATATTGTATACGAGTACATATGTTATTTAAATAATGAGTTGTTCCTTTAGAACTATTTTCTGGATTGTTTGTTCAAATACCAAACGAAGTAAATGTAAAAATAACTCCGTGACTGAAACAATCCGTTGTTTTAATGAAAATTCACTGAACAATTTTACTGTTTTACGAGAAAATATTCCAAAGCACTACAAAAGGAGACTAGTGTTAATATACGAATGGTAGTTAAAAGTGGAGTGACGGCCGCTGAAGCAATAATTTACTTCACAGGAAAAAGCATTTGAGGCCGTATTTCGCTTCTAGTCATGCGAGTGTCTTTTTTTTTAAACCCACCAACGTAACATAAATCCGCGTGAATTGTATCTATGCTAATGTTATTAAGAGGAAATATTTACGTTCTTCTGTTTGTAACGAATAAGCAAATTAATAAACCGATTTGAATTATTTTTGACATCGGTATGGAAATCTTGAAAACTAAGATGGATATTTCTTTTATTCTAAACAAAAAAAAATCCATAAAAAATATGTTAAGTGACATGATATACCTAGGTATAGCAATAATATGTTAAGTGTTTAATACAAATTGGGAACAACTGCTTATTTAATATAAAGTATATGTCATAGTTATTTTCTATCGTTTATAATCGTGTTCACTTTTCGAATTTATACTGCATGCAGAATTTCATTCATAAAATTAAATTTATTTATGTAAAAAATTTAAGTTAGTTTCAAGCGTTGAGTTGACTGGTTTCGAGCTCTTAACTTCGTAGTTGTTACTTATAATTAAGTTTAATAACTGAGCATTAAACTTCATAGTTTAACGTATATGTATTCAGATATATCCAAGTATTTTGTAGAGAAAAAAATTGTTATGTTAGTTTTCAGTACCGCGATAGAGTTTTTCATCTCTCAGTCCAACAGGTACTCGATTAAAATCCCATCTTTCATCGTGTCAAAAACGCCTTCGGTGACATCGTGATTAAAATAAGTGGTTGCCACCAGCGAAAGGTACGTAAATACGTAACATGCAATTGCATGTTCCAGGACAATATTCGAAGCAATATATGTTTTAAACAGTTATAAAACAGAATAAAATAATTCATAAAACAATTTAAATATTGAAACAAGCGTGATGTGAGAACGATATGTTTGCAAATAAATAAATGTAATTGTTATATATGCACATTTACATCGTGACGTAATAATCCTACTATTATTATAAAGGCGAAAGTTTGTAAGTATGGATGTCTGTTTGTTATTTTTCACGTAAAAACTACTGAATGGATTTGAATGAAACTTTACCACAATATAGCTTATACATCAGAATAACACATAGGATACTTTTTATCCCAGAAAATGTAGTATTCCCGTGGGAATGGGTATTTCTGAATCTACCAAAGTGATTTGAATGAAATTTGGTATAGAGAGAGGTAGAGCTCACAGAATTAACATGGGATAGTTTTTATCCCGGAAAATGAAGTATTCCCGTGGGAATGGGTATTTCTGGATCTACCAAATCGATTTGAATGATTTTTGGTATAGAGGTAGGTAGGGCTCACAGAATTAACATCGGATAATTTTATCCTGGAAAATGTAATCCCGTGGGATAAACATGTTATAAATGCAAAAATCTTTCTGCACTTAACCCTAGAGTCTACGCGGACGGAGTCGCGGGCAAAAGCTAGTATTACATAATACGAAATTGCCATAAGCAAAGAAAAAGTTAAAACGGTATTTTCAATTGTGTGACGTCATTGAAATTGATGTTTTGTATCCAAGTATTGGCAACATAAAGAAAAACCATGTATCATAAAAAGGGCAACGTATATTCGCTAAGGTTAGAGTAATATTGAGGAGTACATTTTGTCAATTTCTTTAGGCTAGCCTTGATCCTTTCTTAGGCTGAATGCCTTACGTTGGATCACATTCAGAGAATTCTCTGTTTACTTATACGTTCGTTCAGCGAGCTATACATGTTTTAGGGTTCAGACGGCACAAATTACATAAATTGTAATGTAAGATTAAATTCCTAAGAGATCTTTTAATTTTGAAAAAAATTTTGTTAGCAATTTGTTTGCTTTTTTATTTATTTATTATAGCTTTGCCCGCGACTTCGTCTGCGTGGGTTGGGTTCAGAAAGAAAATAAGTTGTAATTATAACAAGTATTTTTATGCTAACAATGAAACATATTTTTGGTTATTTTCGGTTCATATATTCTCACTTGCTATAGAATATCAAGAGACTAAAAATGAAGTTACACTTTTTCGTTAAGTACTTCGCTTGTCGTAGCGAATATGCTCCGCGGCATAGATTGAATTCTGCAACTAAGAGCGAAATCGGTAGTCAGCTACTTACTGTAAGTCTTTACCGGACGCTCCTCCAAACTAGATCACTCGCGGACTTCACAATACGACAAAAAAGTTCGATTCACAAATATCAAGAGGAGCCAAGGTTGCCACTCGTCCCGAACTCAAAAGATCGGTCCTTATTTCAATAGCTTTACACTCATTTGCGATGGTCTGATAGATATTGTGTTTTTGTTTATAAAACTTTGCGGTTTAACGGCGATAGGCACAAGTCAATATTTGTCAGCTGGAGGCAATATAGGTCCGCTTAAAACTATAAATAAACAGTTTCATCACGTACTATAAAAAATTAAGGGCGGCAATAACACGCCTTCTTAATGACTTGTAAATAAGTGGATATAAAATTCCTCATAATTATAATAGATGCTATTTGATAAAGTTCATAGTCTCCTTTTTGCTACTTATATATTTTATTTTCATTGGTGGCTATTATACATTTTAATAGTTTACAAGAAAGTGGCATCCTTAAAACGAACTTGAATTCTTTAGCTCTAAAAGTTGCGACATCCAATTGTGATCATAAAGTTAAAAAAAAAAATGCGATTATAAATAAACTACTTAGGAATACACAAAACTGTTTCGGTCCTGTTTTTACAAATAGAAAAAGTTTAATTAAAATCCGAATCAGCATTTAATACAACATTTTCAGACTTTTATTTGTACACTTTAGAAATCTTAGCTTTGTCTGGTTCCTAAGTTTACGTCGCCTTTTGAACTGTAAAAGTGTCGGCAATTCACTTAAATACACAAAATAATCTATTTATTTGCTTGTTGTCTAGTGTAAGATACTGTGACCGCCAGGATAATGTCCAGTGGAATCTTTTCTCCTATAAGCAATTATGCTATTCGGTTGATGATATTAATCATCAACCGAATAGCCTAACGTTGCTATTACTAAAACTTGCTTAATATATATATTTCAGTCATAAATTTATACTTTTAAGCAACCTTACAAATTACTTGTTTATCAACTAAATTTAACTTACAAAAGAAACGTCGTCAATATTACGTAATTGTAAGAAGACGAGATATAGTGATCAATACAAAGGCAAATTCAAAGTCTACCCAACATCGAATAAAATTAATTTATCATCCGTGTCTTACAAAATCTTGATTGGTTCTCACTCATAGGGCTTGAAATATATTCACTGGATACAATTAATTAGTTTCCGTTTACTTTTATGGAAAATTTTCGTTATTACTAAGATTTTGAATTTTTAACTCTTTGTCAAGGTTGATTTGTATTGTGATAAAACTCATTAGTCAAGTCGATCGCGATGGGGGGAGCGTTTTATTGTATTTAGTTATTAAGACATTTGACTTAGTATTACTAAGACAAATATTCGCCTGTATTGCGTAACTATTTGGAGTAAACATTCCAAGTCTTATAACTGCTTATTTACATAAAGCTGTTGCTATGGAGCTCAATTTATACAAAATGGAATACCGTTTAAAGCGTGGTGGCTGTTATTTCATTACCAGTACGTTCATCTAAATCAGCGCGGCCGTTGTGATGGTAACTCAGTTTGTACATGACTTGTCGCACGTGTGTGTCGAGATAATAAAATTTAATGCTGTAACAAGTTCGTCATACGCCTTCATCTTATTGCGTGTACTAGCTTGTCAATTGTGTTTTTACTCAATAAGTGTTTTTAAAAAATTGATTCATATATTTTATATATTCAGACTTAGTAATGGCATCTGTGTGTGTGTGTATTGCCAAAAAAATTATGTGATTATCCCTTACAACTTAACAATTTTACAAGGTATTACTGATTGCTTATGGACGGAACCTTAACGCTTTTACGAGTATACATCGTTCGTCATACTTAAATTCCGGGAAGATACGAAAGTGTTACCACCAGCAGACCTACGGAATAGCTTTTAAGCGGAAAATTTTTTTAGCAAAAATTTGTGTAGAACTCATCTATCCATTGGTTCAGGAGCTTAGGTAATACTCTACAAGAATTGACGAGTCCCTTACAGATCACAATAACTAGAAGTACGATATCGTGTTGTGTGAATATGGAACGTTAGAATATGGGTTTTCTAAAATTTTGTACCGGAATCCAAATTTGGATAGTTTCTCGGGTAACTACGTCGAGCAATTCGAGACGTACCTCACTCATGCGTATGCTGGCCATCGAGAGATTGTAGCCGGTAATCTGGAGTAGATTTCAGCAGGTCTGTAGCAAAGTTACAATTTCTGAGTGCGTTCTGGGTATACTTATGGCCTCGTGATTACGCGGCACAAGTGCTACTGCAAGTACTTATCTTATGGCACAAGTGTGTCAGGCATTTCATTTTTGTATTGAGAAAAATGTGATTAAGTTTTCTTTATTAGCAATTCATAGATTCGCATTCAATTATGTGGGACTTAGAGACTATAGGAGGATCGTGGATGCAGCTCAGCCTACAGCTGAAGGCTTAACAGCCGTAAGTGTACCTATAATATGCAATATAAGAAGAAGGCATTATTTTTCTTCTGCACCACAATGGTAATTAAACACATGATATTTTCAAATATGCCGAAAACCCACCCTTTCTTATCACAACCGGTTCCTTGCTTCCTAAGTCCTGGATTGACGAGGAATAAGGTAGAAACAGTACAACACAGGATTTATTAAGCAATATTTAATAAATCCACGTCTAAAGGATTTTCTTTCCTTTATCTGGAACGCCGGCAGATTGCGTTAGGTCTGAAAGAAAGATGAAACGCAATATGGCACAACAATTTCATACAGCTTTTCTTATTAAATGTAATACTTGGCGCCGTTTCGTGGAAACATAATAACAACTTGTGCTCGGTTTTTTCTTTTTACCGGCGCATATGGGAGCGTGTAGTTTACAGAGACTGCTGAATTCAACTATTCAGAAGACTTTTGCCGTACATATATACGAATATACGTACCTATCTTATACTTTTATAGATTGTCGTCTGAAGTTTCGCTTGCCTTTAGGATAAAATAATTAATAGATAATGAACAATGGTTTGGCAAAAGGTGTCTGAAAGTTTAATAAACAAACTCACTATGTCATTATTATTTTTTTGCAAGAATAGGTACTCGTAAAAAACAATTTTATGATTTATCCGAAACAATTAAGTACACATATATGTTTTTATCCAGAAAAAATTCATTGCCGTATGTCCAGCTTGTTGCTACAATAAATTTTAAAATGAAAAATCGGACAACAATTTGTCCGACTTGGGATTGAACGTTGGGCTTATCGATCGCTACACAGCAACGGGATCAATGAAGCAGTCTCTGGGGATAGATATTTTTGAATCTACAGTAAAACTAGCTGAAGTCGTGTCGAGAAAAAGCTGCAGGGCATGATACACATAAGTCTTTGAATTTCTTAATATGCAATACTTATAAATCGAAAGTTGAGAACACAAATGTGAGACGAAGCATACATGCCATGAATGTCTTAAATTTACAAGTATTTTACTTGTAGTTCGATGCAACTTCTTTGTAAATAAAAAAAATAGTATAAATCGCTCGTATATTAAAACTGCAACATTGATATATGTAGAGATTTAGTCATTACTTTTTGAAATCAATGATGAATATAGATTATAGATTAATTAAAAAGAGTTATCTGTTTGTGTTTATTATTCAAATGTTTATGTCAAATATATGAATACTGGCCTAAATGATTTTTTTGAATCTCGAAATCGAATAACACATATTCCACAGTACGTGTAATGCAATTACTTTCGGATGCCAGCGTGGGTGACTTTCGCGCTTGTTAAAATACTAACGTTTTGGGTCGGTGATCGGAACTACAAATTTTAGTTTTCACTATGAACATTCCGGGAATATTTCGTTTGTACAAATAAATTTATACGGAATATTGTTGAGTATTTTTAACCATCATAATATGTTATAACAATGTTTGACCGCCTTATGATCTTACTGTACAAGTATATATGTAGGTACGTGTTATGCCCTTTAGAGGTCTTTGGTTCGATTCTCTTGTCAGGCAAAGTTTTATTACATTTTTCCAAAATGGAAATAACTAAGGAGTCTGAAATTGTGCTTTAAAACGGCAACAGCCATCTCACCCTACCACAAGTGGTAAAATGTGGGTTCAGAAATGCATTTCTGCCTACCCCTTCGGAGAATACAGGCATGAGGCTATGTATGTATGTTTAATCCACCACGTTTAAACTTTGTTGTTTCCAACAGAATGGTATGTTTGTTTTGTGACATTTTCTAATTTTAACACGACTGTGGCGCTTGTTTAATTTTCATTATAGCTCAAAATCCCGCCGATCGTTCGTGTACTCGCCAAAATCCTCGGATTAACGAAGACGCTCGGATGGGGCGAAATTTAAACAAAATTGATTGCGTCCGTACATTGAGCAAATTTTAATTTTAGCGTTCATATTACTTATGTTTATCGCATGGTTTTTTTATTCTATATGTCTGGATATACTCGTAGTAATTTAAGTAAAAGTAAGCAGTCACAGTTGTGCAGAGTGATGTTGCTACTATTTTATTTTTTCTTTCATAAACTTGCACTATAAATTGATCGAACAGACTTAACTGACACTGATGTTAAGCGCAGTGCGGTCCAGTTTAGTAGAGCAAAAATAAAATAGCAGAAACATCTGTAAACATTGAAAGTCATTTGCTAGTGGGCTTACAATACATACATGTTTCAATTAAAAATTTCACCTCCATTCACAATAACTTTTATCAATACAAATTCATTCATTCAACATCTTTGCAACATATTTTCGTCGCCAGCATATTTCATTTATGTGACTATGTAAGCCACAAAACGTGGACTGTTTTTTTCAATCGTGAAAGGTGATGACTGCTATAAAACACCTTTATTAATGGCTGTCGATTCTGAAATAAAGTTGGTGAATGTTCGTCCTCCAGTCAGTGGCACTATCAGGAGATTTATTGCAACAACCTTCTTGTTTTATAGCCCATCTAGCGCGTTCACATAGTTTTAACTACCGCCTGACCATAGGCTACGTTTATTCAAATTAAAGATTGGTTTATTTAAAAATATAAGATCTTGCTGTATAAGAAGTTAACGTTCCGTTTATCGTAATTTTTGTACATGATTGTATTGGATAATTAAATAGGTACATTAAAAGACATTATTATTTGAAAGCTAAATCATTAGTAAATGGTCAGCATACATTGGTTTAATAATGACGGCTGATAAAAACGTTGCATTGGTTACACAATTCTTTAAACCATGTACGTTTGCTATCCTACCACCAAATCCGACCTTCAACGTTTCTTACTGTAAGGCCACTTGGTTGCTTTATGACATTTATATTTTAGAGAAAAGTTCATCTCAGTCGACCCATCCAACTATTTTGGTATCACTATACAACTAAGACAGTAGTGGTACATTTCATTTTGAAAACCATAATTGTAATTGAATGACCTTTGTATCTTATTATAGAACAAACATCCTAACCAGAAAATTTACGTAGGTTTGTTATTGAAGTACGTCATGCCAGCCCGTTTCTTTTTGTTCAGTCCCAAGCATTAGTTATGGCTATCCGTACTTTGCGAATCTCTCGACGGCACTCTTTAATATTTATTTAAACTACGGAACCGACTCATTTGAAACTTGTGTGTTTTACTCGCTCCGCTTATACTATGAAGATTAGTTTGGGTCTCATTTGAATAGTTTCTCCATGTTTCAGTCTCAATTCAATTACAAAGGATTGTGTGTTTAGGCAGCTTAAGTTCATTAGAAATACTAAATCCGTTTCCCGGCGACGTAAGTGCACTTTAATTTATTCTCTAAATTCATATTTACGTTGTCACAAACTGAGAGTAGTTGAATTATGCATTCTCAACATGGCTTGATTTATGTAATTCCGCTGGATTTGTTTTCTCGGATATTCTTATGACATTAAGTAATAGATTAAATATTTTTCTTCTTGGCACATCACATATATATTTTTCCTGATTTCTTTCACTTTCTATCCTTTTTTTGAATCTTCTTTTCGTATTGTCTCAGATTGTGATGGGGTATCTTCTAAGTCACATTATTTTCTCCCCTTTTTATGTATTAATATATAACGTCAATTTTGTATTTATAATGAACAAATAATATCTGGGAACACTGAACTCATTCTAAAAATTCTTTATGTAATTAAAAATACTCTCTCCACGGAGCACACATATTTTAATTAGGGACAGGTTGCTAGTTATATCATTTGGAAAAAATATATTTTGTGTCTTAATACTGAAGGATAAAGTCGAAATTGGATCGCATTGCTAAAACGGAGGTCGTGGGTTCAAACTGCGGGCATACACCTTTGACTTTTCGGGCATAATGTTTGTTGTCGCTTTATGTTTGCTCATTCAACCAAACATGAGCACACTCGCATCATTCACCAATTATGCGAATGTTATAGATCTCCTGAAAAAATGTGGCGGTCTTCGAATAAGGTCTTCCTTATCACTACCTATAACCGTTTTAATGTGCCTAGCGGTGACTGCTATAGACTCTCATATGATTTTTTATGTTTAGGTTGGTACAATATTATACATACCCGTAATAAGGTCGATTGATTGAAGATACGGTACCACTATCATTAACAACTGTAGATTATTGTATTGAGCATCTTACGCACTAACAATACATATTTGATGAGGTTGCGCGCTGGCATCAAATACGTTTTACGTTCATTGATTAGACTTACAATGTGGAATACTGATGCATAATATCCAAGCTATTGAATATTAAATCGCCATTAGGTATCTGCGATTGTAATTTGAGTGAGATTTTCCAAGCACATCGCAGGGTGGTGAAGGCAGGTCGTAGCAGCACCAGCCATACAAAGTGCCGCCCTTTGCAACCATTAACCCGTCAAGGCGTCCATTAACTAATGGCTGGCTGCAATGGCGCGCTCAACAAACAACGCCTGGCTTGGCTTAACTCGCCCTCACTTTACTCTTCTTATAATTTCCTTTTAATGTATGTCTTCGAATTTATGTCGTATGAATACGTTTTATTATAAGAAGCGAAAATATTAAAATTCTTGAAAACAAAGGTAATAAATCCATACCATTTTTACACTTAATGTAAGCCACCGCTGTCGAAAACTAGTATGAATATTGCAAAATCTGCGCTGTGTTAATGTTGAAATTATTTGTTTGCATGTTTTACATGCCATTATCAATATCGAGCTACTGCCAGATCATTATTTTTGAATAACTTTCTATTATTGCCAACGTATGCTATTCATAAAAGAGTCAACCAAAAGAAATACAATTTTATAATTGCAAAAATCATTGGCCCTGTACTAAAACAATACTGTAGCTGTAAGAAATACAGATCGAATAGAACAAAGAACAAGAGCGGCTCAAGAACTCGAGTCGTTTCGTAATTAAGGTCTTTCACCGAGGGCTGAGTATTTCGCGAATAGTTTCTTGTTGTGTATTACTAAACCCCTCCCCGTATTAGGTCCCCACACACGGAACCGTCTCAAACAGCTCGCTAGCTCATTGAAAGCAGAGGACTACTTAAAATGCCCCAGTTCTAAAGCGAAAGGGAATCTGACTTTGTGTATGATCGGCAATTCGATGTACTTAAGCGTCAAACGATATTGCTTTGGCTGTGGGATATTGATATATCTCTTTAATATATGTATGTTTAGGTACTTTCATACCTGCGTTTTTGTACTAAGTATTACTTAAGTCAAGAATAGACAGAGGTACGTTTCTGTTCCCTACTGAAACACGTGATCAAAACGTTTATTATATATATTGGATTATGACTAGATAAGAATCGTTTCGTTCCAAGTGAGCAAGGAAAAAAATCTTTCTCACACAACGAAGAAACCCTTAACCAAAATCCATCCTCCACATAGCACTTTAGCTATTTAAAACGTAAGCGCGAGTTATTGTAAACGCTCATTTAATTTATTCTGTCTGCTGTCAGAGTTACGAATGTCTTTATAATTACGCTGAGAACTTTATCACGTTAATATTTATTTAATTATAGTTACTACTCAAATAAAGCTTGTGGATCAACAAGTTTTCCATTGAGATGTTTATAAGTCTTAAAGTTGGAAGACAATTTGACGTAAGGGAGAGGTCTTTTCGTTAATGATGATAAAGATGATAATAGAGTCGTATAGATAGAAACCAGTTATGATGAGGCGTAGCAAAGCAGAGAACATCTGCATTGATATATCAAACTAGAATTATTCATTTCATGTATAAAAAAATGTCGCATAAAATTTTCGATATCGAGATAGTAAAGTCCATAATTTATTTGAAAATTAGGTCGGTAAGGCACGCTTTGTTCAGGTAGATTGGTTTTCGTCGGAATGACCAGATGACTTTATAATGAAACGTGTAACGTTTTAGCCAACGGACTCAATATTCATATTACACTTTATAAAGGTTCGTATTTTCAAGTATGAAGCGTACGTTAATGAGAACGGATTGTGATAAATGATAAAAACTGGATGCCGCCTTGTCGCTGTTTAAGATTGATAATATGTGTATTTCACAGTGAAATTATTGTACGCTCTTATTCAGCTTTTTTACTATATTCTTATTCCATTAACACTAGAAAGACCAGAGTGGTCAAATGACCCCAATGAAGTTTTTGAGCAATCATATTATCAAAACCATAGCACCGAAGTTATTGTCGTTTTATGACTTTTAATATTTCATCATTTTTTATATTATTCTGATATGTGTATACCGATAGCAAGATAAATACTAATTAAAAATTATCACCTACCTAGAAAGACCGCAGTGGTCATTTGACACCATTGCAATTATCTACGCTCGAGGAGCCTGTGGGGCTAAAAATATTGCTGTGAATGACCTTTAGGACAAAACTTTGGGGTATTCAGTTTTGTTCACAAAACACGGCTGGGAATAGTCTCAAAGAAATAATGCGTTTCCTGCGTTTTTATGTGCCAACAGAAAGGGATGAATGTTTGCAAACAGATAAATATGCAATGATTATGGAAGTATGGAATAAGTATATCCATAACAGTATTTTACCTACATAACCTTACTGCTGATGAACAGCTCTTTTCCAAAAAAGTATTATGGGTAACAGCTACTATAAAAAATGGATTCCTTAGTTTATATGAAACACATATTCACAACTCTGAAACCTGCACACTTACAGTTTATCAAGGAAACTCTTCAAAATCAGTTATAATTCTAAGTTCACCTTAGTCTTATGCACTTGTTGATCCAGAAGAAGCAAAAAAGAAGTCGAACATGGTGAAGTTTTACAATGCTACGAAATTCGGAGAAGACGTTATTGATCAAATGGCTAAGAAATATATTGTCAAAGCAACTTCTCGTCGTTGGCCCGTGCAAGTTTTTTTATAATATTTTTGATTTGGCAGCAATTAATTCTTGAATTTTGTACAAAAAATTATCCGAAAAAAAATCAGTAGAAAAAGTTCATTCTTGACTTGGCAAGGGAATTAGTCGGCCAAGATACCCACTCCCTGATGACACCATCTACTTCACAGCCCGATAATAGCATACCCCCAGAGCCTGAAGAAGAACGTAGTAGAAAGAGAAAACGAGAAAACGGAACAAAACCAATAAATCTTGTATTAGTTGTAAAAAGCCTTTGCGTGGGTCTTGTAATGTAAACAAGGAGCTAAAATGTCAAAAATGTGCCTAATATTTTTATTTTTTATCACGTAATAGATGTTCAATTACTATTATGTTCTTTTATTTACTATTAGATGTCAATCAATAAAACTTAAAACCATAATACACGAATAAAACATTACAACCCATGAATGAGTCATTTGACCCCACTTGGTCTTTATAGATAGTTCAAAATTTCGGTCTTTCTAGTGTTAATGGTATTATATTTTGATTACATAAAAACTCTTCATATTTTATCATTAACCTTCATTTTATTTATTTATAGTATTAGAAACAATACAGATACATTAAAGTCTTCATGCTAAAATGCAAACAAGACGTCGGTCAGGCAAATGAAATTCTGTTATGAAAAAGATATTGCTTCTACAAAACGGTAAAGAATGGTCGTCACTGTGGCGCTCGGAAATAAGCACATTAGCCCCTTCACACACTTGCTACACAGCAAGAAGAAGCAACTTAGGCGTAATTGTGTCGAGTGGAGAGAAGCGGTTATCTTTCATCGATACTCTAATACTTCGCCTCGACGGTTCTTTATAAAACGCAAAGTGCACTGTGGTCTTTATGGCGTTATATCTTTTTATTACATCGGGACTCTTGAAAAGAACATTTCTGGTTGTCAAGTTTGAAAAAACACCTATCAGTTAAATTGTCGTTTTCTCACAAAGTTATTTAGTCTTTCAAGTCTATTATTTTCTAATGGCTATTTTAACTTTAGAGGAGGACGTAGGCCTAACAGTTTATCACATAATGACCAGGCACAGATGACGAAACAGGAGGATTTTTTTACCTTGACTGAAGTACCTTAGGGGAGACCGAGATTAAAATCTTGTGGTCTTTGACTTTCCGGTACAGCCCTTTTCGATTGACTAACACCTTTATCTCTATGCGCATGTCTAGCGGCACGAAATATCACAGGGCAAAGTTAAAAAATCCTAGTTACTCTTGTAGGCGATCGTAACTCGTGACATTTTCTTTAAATATAAAAGTAACGCCTATTTTAAATATTAATTAAAAAGTTTTTTATAGAAGACCTTTCCAAATGGTAGACCAATTAAGTTTTGAACACAGTAGTTGCCCGATGACGCGATGCACAGCCCTGCGCTGGAGAAATGCCCGATGCCCATTGGTCCGTGACTAATGGACGGACCTTTCACACCGCCCTGATCACCTTTAACCTATAGCCATCATTAGTGACGTTACCATTGATTCTTTTTTTCCACGCTCTTTATTTATTTTTAATTAGTGCAATGTATGTAAGAAACTTGAAACATATCATAGCTAAGTATTTGGTTTTTCGATTGGGAAATTTGTTTTAAATACGAATAAAATCTGTTCGAAACCCAACAATAAATATGGCTTCTTTTACATTGGAAAATAGAGTAAAATGAGGGAGAAAGAGCACAGAAATGTCTAATAGGGCGTAGATCTATGCCAAACGCTTTAGTAAAAAACGTGTAGACTGAGAATATGTAGAAGTTAAGTCATATATTTCAACAATTTTGTTACGACAAAGATCACTAATTGCCTTCGCTTTATTGTGACGGTTTATCGCATATTGTTTTTGGATACGAATCCTCATGGAGTCACGATCAATGAGAGCATTACTAATGTAACCGCTTTAATATTTACGGGACATTAGCAGGTGTGGAGAGGCCACGACGCGCCGCCATCCGCTCTCAGCTATAAAACGTTCGTTGAGCACCTCCATATATCACGTTACAGTAGCTTAATTGTAGTCCTCGAGGTACCCAGCGTGCGTAAATACTAAACGCACGCATTGTCGTAATTCTATATTACCTACGTTTTATTGGGTTTATGGCTATACAACTTCTGTTAAATTCCTCCCTACCCAAACTATTACTTGATGTTTCATTGGTAGCGAATCGATAGAATCCATAATGTATTGTTGAGTCACAGTGTTATAAAAAAAATTTCATTGGCGACACTGAGTCTGGAAACCTAGAAGGCTGGAAACGGAAAAACTCGTTTCCTATCATAATTCTAGTCTCCTAATGTATGTTAACTGAGATTCACGCGTCAGTGTATCTTTCATTAGTTCTACTTAGAATAGAGAAAAATGTTGTTCAAAATAATAACTTACATTTGCTATTAATGTGACACATTGCGACCCGCCATACAAAGTAGAGTAATATAAAGTGCTTCAGGCTTTCAGTACTTTCCTCATACAAGTATGCGGTGAAGGTAAGTTAAATACTCATCTCTTTGAAGAAACTCATTGGCTGTAGTTTCAACTATCTTCCCTCGTATAAGTTAAAGGACTTGCATGTTACATTTCTTATTAGAGCGTAATATGGTAATATGCGAGTTCTGAGTGAAACACTTCAAGCAAGACGTTCGGAAACAAATAATTACACCCTGGGAAGTTTTGATGACCTCCGCAGTGGGGTGGATAAGTGGTTGAATGAGTAAAGGTCGAGGGCACAACTTCATCAACAAGACTTGTGTGGTGGTAACTCATCAAACTTTGAATTTGGAATCGATGTGTGTGAATTATATGAGTTAATAAATTCTATTATTTAAGCAATTTTATTTTAAAAATTTATGGCCAGCATTAAATATCCCGTAGTTTTAAATTTTGTGCATAAATAAATGGGCTGGCATTACCGTAGTGTAAACCTACATCAACCTAAAAGGCGCCGTGTGAATTAATATTCAAACCAATTGCTCATAAATATTGCTGATGTATAGTAAGTGCATATGCGAGTTATGCTGTTGGTTATGTTATAACCCTCCGAAATAGTGTGAGCTCATCCTTTATTATGAGTAAAATCTGTCCTTTAGTATGAGTAAATTTTTTTATTTATTAACTTTATTGAACGTTAAGATATACTCAACAAAACAATGTAGGTACGTACAAAAGGAATTTAATTTCTATTGGCAGTCTTATCGCTCAAGGCGATCTTTTTGAGATGACCATAACATCGACATAAGGATGTGATAGATGGGAGGGCAATTGACGTACAATCATCATCATCATCATCAGCCAATTTTGGTCTACTGCTGGACATAGGCCTCCCCCAATGACTTCCACCGGGATCGGTTGGAAGCCGCCTGCAGCCAGCGACGTCCCGCGACCTTGACAAGGTCGTCGGACCACCTTGTCGGGGGACGTCCCACGCTGCGCTTTCCAGGACGTGGCCTCCACTGGAGAACTTTCTGATCCCATCGGCCACCAGTTCTCCGGGCTATATGACGTACAATTTTAAAATAAATAAGACAAATAAATATTTGTATATATGTAACTTACTTACAATGCTATGCGACTATAATATAACTTTACACATGGCACATTTATATAACTTAAGATCATTACAGAATCAATCGATCGATTAATGAATTTAATTTAATTCACTGAATTTTAATAAATGATACCTATTTGGATAATGATGGTAGCTATTTTTTAGGATTACGGTCAAGGGATTACACATGAAACGGACTTTCCGAAGGAGCAGAATTATTATTTTTTTTGATTTAAGAAATAATTTTAATATCGTGATGGGAACTACTATGCTTGAGAGTTCTTTACTAAAGTTTTGCGCGTACTCAAAGTTTGACATTTTACATAGAGATCGAGTTTCCAAATGCGCTAATCGACTGACATACCAGTGTATGATACCATGGCATCGCACATTATCGTCAATGATTATCTGGAGCAACATAAATTTCAGTTACTCACAGTCTATTTCAGTAATTTGTTTACAAATAAGGACGGATTGAGAGCATTTACATTTAGGGTTCGAGCTATTGCATTTGTGCATCCAAAGTGAAATAAACAATGTACTACGTAAATCATATTGTATCTTGGTCATGCACTTACTGATCTGTAATTCAAAACATTCTTAGTGCATTGGCTCAGCATATATTATTCATACCGTCTAAAATGTTCGATTAATAGAAGACTATTGTCTTCCATTCATTCATCACGGTATAAAACAAATGAAGACTTTTATTAACAATAGTGTATTAATTTCAAATACGAACAATGCAAAACAGGTCTTAAACAACTCTTTGTTGTTCGAACTTCTGAACGTTCCGCGCGTAAAGTTACTGTTTTGTTTTAGGAAAGTTGAAAAATATGTCGAAAAGGAGCCTGGGGAATTGGCCTTTTGCCATATTTCCATACAGAAAATACTCTTTAGAAATTGAATGATTATTTCTCATTTATGAGCGTTTGAAACAATGCCTTGCTATTCTGAACAAATCGCGACGCAAAAGGTTCAAGACTAGTCAAAATTCAAGAGCTCGCAATCTCTGTATATAAAACGTGACTTGGGTTGTGTATGACTCGCGTTATTTGAGACGGAAAACAGTAGCATTGTTCCGCTTTAGAGGGTAACGGACGCTTACAATACCTAATGCAATCCAGTTAAACCTGCAGCAGACACATTAAATTGTATTTAGAAATACATCAATATTGCATTTTATTTCTATTGAGCGTCTGCAACCGACGTACTAATACAGAGATATGAATGCGTCGGAATGGTAAAGGATTTCTTGGAACGGGGTAAAGCCAACCCTATTTCCACCGTATCCGGCGCTGTGTCTGGATATCGCCGATCTGAACGCTTTCTCTTACACATTTACTATGAATGTAACCGTATTTCCTTCTGATTTTATAATGCCTGTCACAGTATTCATTTCTATAGCATTCTATTTAAGTTGTCTCGGTTGGTATTTTAGCAATAATTATAGTTTTGCATTGTCTGTTGTGGTTTTACGCTTTCAATGTCTATTTCTATTATCGTATTAATTATAATGAATTTGCAAAGTAAAATACTGGCGTTTATTTTTAACCAAAAGAGTCGCTGTCTTTATTTAATTTCCATATATTTAGATACATAGAGATTACTGAGGTTAGCCTCAGTGCTATGAATTACAATTCAATATTTGAAATCTCCTAATCTCTTTGCCGAGCGTAGGACTTGGACACATTACTTGGCACTTGATCGCAAATCGCACATTGGTAACAATCGCGGGTTTTAACGACGTAGCAAATGTTAACATCCAACTTAAATAAAACAGATCCTTTTTTTCATATTGTTTCACAGCTCACATTTATTCCAACAAGAACTGCACTTTGTATTGAAAAGTATGTCGGCAATCGCAGTACGACAAACTGTTATTCGTGCCAAATGTACTCGAAGGCTATTCAAAAACTTTAAGGAGTATGTTGAAACATCTTATGTATTGTTGGCAATCTGGATTCTTTTGTTAAGAGTCTTACTCATTTAATCTAAAAGAGTTTCTAATTTATTAACGTGTCAGAATATTTGTTATATTAGTTAATCCGGGTAGTAAATATTTAATAAATACACCCAACTATCACATAGTTTTGACCTCGCACAAAGAAAGAAGTCGTGTATCGTGGACTTTTCTATCTTACAAACATTCAGGCCCGAAAAAAAATATTTATAGATCACACAAATATTCATCTTGGTGTAGGGATCGAACACGCGGCCTCTCGTTTTACACGTTTTTATTAATAATTTTGTTAATTTCACGCGAAGCACATAAATGAGTTACAAAGCTTCACAGATATTAAGTAAATGTACTTATCACATTTTCAAATGATTTTCTATTTACTCTGAATGATTTGGTAAAGGTGTATTCATGTACATTTTAAAAATAGTAAAATGTCCATCTTAAATGCATGTACCTATTGTATAACAGCACAAATAACGTGTCGTTCAAGTGGAGTTCAGTATACTGTGGTGACGTCACGCAATACATTTAAAACGATAATTATGCAAAGTTGTAGCACAAGCTCATGTGATATGCAAATGAAAGGGCGTTATGTCACTCATGATTCTAATGAATTACTTACGTATAACTCAGATTGCGTGTTGCTCTACAATACGCGCTGCTAATTCCGTAATATTTTTTTGCATTAGTGTTCTTAAATAGCACCTGTTTACATCGCTTTCTATATTTAAAATAAAGTAAGAAGGCTTATAAAACATATTTTGCAACGAAATCCTAAACATTACAAATTGCAGTCTGGATAAAAAACATATTTTTGAATTTTATTGTGTTTTCAGAGAACTTCCAGAGAAAAGTGTTATCAGCGAAGGATTTGCTATCTTAATATAACTAAACATAAATAATTTCTGTGATTAATATTTGTAATGGTATAGAACAAATATGAATAGGAACTAAATCGATGTGTACAGGCATCCCCGAAAAGGTAAGATAGAAAAATCCCTCATGTTCGACGTGATATTTGAACCAAGGCATGACATATGATGTAAAACAAATGAAAAATTCATGGACTTCACACAAGTGATAAAAAGTATTCAGCTGATATAAACAACTAACGTTTGTACGTAACTATTCATGAATAAATGTAAAGTCGAAAATTCAGACAGAAAAGGAAAAAAAGACTATGCTTAGTTCTTATCTGGCTCTTGTACGTAACGTATACAAAAATAGTACGATAATAGTTGTATATATCACATAAAGTACTTGCTAACTGAGGCGAGATTCTTCCCTAACATATTTTTAGAAAGCATTCTATTTACAGAAAAGAAAGTATTTTTCTGCCTCCAGTTGGTTTTTTCGTGAGTTTTTCCCCGTGATTGATTATGATTAGAACGGAAATATGTTTTTTTAAACAACATTTTATTTGTAGCACCTACATCGAGGTGTGTTGTGTTGTGGAGGTATGAGAGAAGAAAGATATTGTGTATATTATATTAATGTGTTTTAAACCTGTGGCTTCAAAATTGATTAAAAAAAGATTTTGTTGAATGTGTTGGTTTTTCAAAAAAATATAAGTACATATATTTCAGTCGTATTATTTAAAATTTCCATCTTTTATAATTTTTATATGTAAATTTGTCAATAACACAATTCATATTTTTAACTTCGCACATATGATTGTGTATATGCCTGTTATTGAGTACTTTTTGTGTCCTAATAAATAAAAAAAACTTTAATGCCAAAAGCACTCTTAGTAAATTATAGCATCACCCGATTAGTTATTTAGTTTATTTATAATTCATTATATTATATGGTGTAATACTCTCTTCATAGTTCATGTTTGTTATTTTTGCAATCAGTATAAATATTATACCAAAGCTTACGCGAAAGATATATAAAAAGTTTATTACCAATGGATTGTTGGCCATTTATGCACCACATACATAATGTATTGATTATATCGGTCTTTACAAACGGTGCAAATTTTGACTCAAATTAAACATTTTTTGATTCATTTCCTAATAAGTCACTCAAAAGGAAAATATATAAGCAACAATGTATGTATATTTTTTATGTTTATATTACACTAGTTATGTCAGAAGCTTATGTCTACGCTTGGCTCAATAAATATATAAGTTGTATTAATCAATGTAGTGAAAAATACCTACAAATTATCTGTCTCTAGGTACCTACCTATTTTTATTTCATTCATCAAAATTGGCTCAGCAATTTATTTTTATATTTTTGTGCTCATAGTTTTTAGTGACGCATTTTGTGTATTTACGTTTCAAGCTTTCACTATGTGAACTAAACTTAATCTATCTGTCGTCGACTCCGATATAAGACTCCTTTACCCGGAGCGGTGTGGCGCTATTTTCGTCCACGTCTCAAACGAACAGTCATCCGAATTCATTGAAAGATGACGCGATGAATTTTCGTGTTATATTGCTTTTATTTATGCGGTAAATGCACGCGCCTAATGTATTTACTCGCCCACGTTTTGTTAGTTAAATAAAACTTAGATGGAGGTGAGAAACTCGCTCTGAGCTCAGATAAAGCACCAAGTTCGCAGCAAGAATTCGCATAATGTCGAGAATTTCACCTTGCCACCACTCTAACTTCATATAAAGTGCCTTATAAAGTAGGTCTAATACATGTTCAACTTTCCATGTATATAAAAGTTGAAACGGAACACTCGTGACTAGAATTTATGTTTAAAATGACTTTAGAACATGATGTTCGATAAAATTTGAATATTTTGCAACTTTATTTTTGGGGCTACCTATGCCTTAACTATTTACTACATTTATTCGTATAAGCACGTACGACGAATAGAATTTAGAAGTTGGTATCTAAGGACAAACTGTGCAGAGGTGGATTGGGCACAAGTAATATAGGCTTTAGTATTGCAGTGCGGTGTAATAAGTTTTTGTTCAGTGTATATAGATGTTTATAGTAATGACAGTACTTCCGTCTAAGCCCGAAAGCCTTACACAAGAATTGTGTAGTATCTGGTTTATAATTTTTACTGTTTCGAAATAAATTAATGAAGTTAGCAACAAGGTTGTCAGTCACCCTCTTTCTCTTCTGCTCCACCCTTATTCTTATTAAAAAATCTTGTAGTTATTTTACTTGCATTTTAACTCATCGGTTAAAGTCTTGATTAACATTCACGAGATTATGAACAAGGCTATCGATTCCGCTTTAAGATCAATGAATACTGTCGCAATTAACTTGTAGCATTACGTAGTAGATTTTAGTGCTGTAAAATGCTTTGAGCTTCTGTAATAAATGTAGTCTCAGTGACGGCACGTTCGCCCTTTGCCGCTCAGCAAATGGAGCGAAAAACCAACTTTTGTAGCTTTTAGAGCAGTTACAGGCGAACTTTAGAATTATATCGAGGCTTAACGAAGGCTCGTTGATTAATGTCTATTAAATTTATTGTTGGCGTTGTTTTGTCGTGTTTCAACTAACAAATGTGCTGTCAAGATTGGTTTGTTGCTAACTTTAAAGGAAGTAATTAATAAACACGTTATTTCCTGCTATTTTAAAAAAATATTACCTCAATATTTCGTCGCCTTTACGAGGATTTAGATCCTTACTTATTCTACCACCGTATTCTAATATGGGACGGATATTCTGAAAAATCCTTTAAATTATAATTTATATTCTGAAATTTCCACTTTGTGTGCGGTAGGTAATTAGTTAACTGCTTTTCATGGCTAGCGAAAATAAATGAATACACCTACACTAGCGCCCATATCTGCGAAGAGATATGCACGGAACACATAAAGCCTGTAAATTTAGCGGTGTGTGTATCGCTTATTTAGAACTTTTGAGTAATGCTGATATTTTCTTCAATAATGTTTTGTCCGAACCAAAAATCAAACCTGTGATGTTAGACTTAAAAATATTGTAAAAAGCCATATGTATTCATATATCTTATGATTCTATAACGTAAAAATTTGATGGGAATAAAAATCCATATCAGATTCCAAGATTTCATTACACAATACAACGGAATTCTTAGAAACTTCTGCGTTTAAGAAGTCACAACATTTTGTACAATGTAAAAGTTCTCCGTCATGTGAACGATGTTTTAATTAAGTGAATTCACTTGAATCGAGAATGGAATATGAACACCACTTGTGTAAAGACAGAGATTTGTGACAGATGACGTGAGCGTTATTGTTGCCAGTAAAATATTCATGGATTTCTGCAATATGGCAACATTTCGATACTCCTGGCAAGATGGGGTACTAAATCACCCAGTGCTAAGGGGGCATAAAATTCTCCTTCAGGATCCCCTGTCTGTCGCATTTGTTTATCTAAAGGGGTCATCGGGTTGGTTGAACGTACTGCTTGATCAGTGTGTTCTCATTCATAGCGATCCTGAGACGGGTGACTGGTATTACCTCCTTGTACTTTAGCTTCAGGAATCAGGATATCATGCGATTCTAATACTTGTGAATTGTGAAGACAATAATGAGATTTTAGTCTTTATTACGTACATATGTCCTTCTAAACCCCACTATTACTAAAAACTTAACTGCTCTCAACAAACAGGTAGAGTTATTGTTCATTGACATCACGCGGTATTCTAAGGTTTATCTTGGTCTAGGAGTCGAACCCGCGGCAACACGTAGAGTTATTTCGCCAGCTGCACCACGGGGCTGTCATAATAAAAGTCTATATTGCAATAATATTCAACACTATCCCAAGCTAACATCAATTTTCATAATTGTGAAAACAAGCATTGATTAACAATATCTTACGCACGTGATTTGAAAAGTCAAAGGTCTGTGCCCTGGTTCGAATGAGCGTCCTTGGCAATGACCGTACATTGCGCTTACAATTACACTACCACTCTCTAAAATTAGATTCAATGTTGTACTATTCATAGATATTTTTGTTTAAATTGAAAGTGTTTTGATGACCACGAAGATTAGGATCTGTTATGACTCACTCTCTGTGATTTAAAGTTTAAATGCCTGCCACACATAATTGTCTTATCAAAATGATCTATCATGTAATAAACATAAAATTATAATAATATCATTCATAAAATAAACACGTTAAAAGCGGAAGAAAACGTCCCGAGGGAATGTTACATGAATATTTTTGTAATTTTAATAGCTTAACGCAAGAAGTAAATGAAAATGTGGCATGTTACTTGATATAGTCTTCATAAGTCCTTTTAGCGAAAGACTTGCTAATGGACGGAAACCGATACAGGTGGGTAAGTGACGATGGTTGAATTTTACCTTACATCTGTATGGTATTATAACATACAGGTTTTTTGTAGACGTAGAAGGCTCCTAGAATGTATCTGAGTAGTGATACAGTTTGATAACTGTATCTGTATTAACAATTGAATTCTATGATACTTATGTGTGTTGACTGCATCGTGCCATGCGTTTTAGTGGTCCGAGGATGGTCGGACACTTTCATCAAGTTCCCAGTAACATTATAAATTATCAGTATGGAAGGTGTTTCGATAGATATTTTTCAGTCAGTTCTAGGCTTCATGCTAAGATTCTATTTATGAGATAAATCCTTGTCCGATCAGAGAATTGAAACTGGGACCTTACGTTTCCACGTTACACACAATTTTCCGTGACCTAAAAAGATTTTCTATACTGCCGAGATTTTTACTACATGTCTGAATACACGATTTTCTCATAACAAAACAATTTCACTCAATGTAAGTTTTGTTGTGTATCAGCGATTACTCACGCAACACAATATATATAAGTCAAATTCTCAAACAGATAAAGACTGTTAGTTCGAATTGACGTATTTAGTTGGGATATAAATTAACAGCCAAGCGTGAAATTTCGCGAGCACATAGTTACTGGACAGTTGGTAAGAAGTTGGCTTCACGTTGTTTATGGACGAAGTTATCCGGCTTAAGTTTGCCAGTAGATTTTAAGTGATCAGACGTCGGTGTCGGTACTTTAGTTGGGGTTAAAGCCGGGATCGAATTTCGCCAGGCCCTGGCAAGTTGAGGGTGGTCTCGGACGCGGATTATGGGTGTGGGACAATAGTAGATGCTTTTATAGTCTGGCTTAGGGAATTAATGAGTCTTAATTCCGCAGCAACTCCTACAACACATTATGCTGAGTCGACAGTTTCAATAGCAGGATAATTGAATTACCTTTTTTTTGTTAGATTTTAGTTTTGTCACTATGATCGAGGGGGAAACATATACGAATATCAAAACAAAAAATAAAAAATTGAATAATCTTCTTCAATGTTTAGTTATCTTCATTAATCATATCTTCACCATTGATTTCATGATTAATAAATATTTTTAATTTTTTAAACACTCAAATTAATTATAATTAACAGTTTTTATCTCCTGTCTTTATAAAATATTAAAAAAATACGACATTTTTCTGTCGTGTTTTAGGTTGAATATTTTATTACACAGTCACTGGAATTTAAAGTCTTTAATATTAAACAACAGATGTGCCGTGAAAAAATCGTCATTAAAAGTGACCTACCTATATACATTAAACATCATCTTCATCAACCCATATACACGCCCACTGCTGAGCACGGGTCTCCTCTATCATTGAGAGGGTTTTAGGCCATAGTCCACCACGTTGGCCTAGTGCGGGTTGGCGGACTACACACCTAAGAAATTCCTAAGAACTTTTAGGTGTGCAGGTTTCATCACGATGTTTTCCTTCACCGTTAAAGCAAGTGATAATTCAATTTGAATACACACATAACTTAGAAAAGTCAGAGGTGTGTGCCTGGGGTTCGAACCCGCGACCGCCAAAATTCTCGACCGCGCGCCTAAACCTCGAGGCCATCACTGCTTTTTACATTAAACATAAAGAGATTAAAGTGTTTCCATGGCCACAATTTGTGTGCCACAAATGGCGCTTTGAGGTAAGTAATCTCACTAATGTTATCGGTCCCAAATGAGATTGAATGTTTAGATATTCATTCGGATGTCTGTTTATTGTTCCATCGCGTCGGCTGAATCGATTCAAATTAAACTTTGCAACAATGTGATTTGGGAACGTTACAATTCTCGTTGATTTGTGCCGCATTTCAAACGATTGATTAATTTCATATGGGCAGTGTTTTTCATGAAATGATTTTGATATCAAAATTAGATTATGTTTACCAAGCCATTACCATTTTTCACACTTTAAGGTTAACGAATTCTTAGAGAATTTCAATGGAAAGACAATCAAGGGCTTTCTGTTCAAGCTTAGAAAAAGAAGCCAGTTGTTGAAATTCATTTATTTTATACCCCAAGTTTTATTTATTTAGACGGCACGTTATTATTGAAAATCTTACATTTAATTTATTGAAGTTTCCTCCATCAAGCTTCAAGATTATTATTATGTGAAAGTAAGTACCACGTAATAAAATTCAAGAATGATATCAAGTACGCGAGTTTATTAACCAATACAGGAATAAAATACTATGAAACTTATCTCACTGTAATAATAATAAAGAAGGTTATTGTCCACAGACATATAAAGACAAGCAGGGAACCTAATGGCACATTAAAAGTATGAACATTTCATCGTTAAATGACTCTGAAGTTTTACGATCAAAATAACGTGGACGCGTAAATCATTTTAAAAAGAAACATTTAATGTTTTTCTTGAATGTTGAATAGTGCGGTTTTCACACATTTACTTGGGTTACACTTATATGTACATATAATATTAATTTTCGCAGAATAATTTAGTTTTTCTTTCTACATATATTTTCATCTTTTGACACTTTATGCTACCGTCTTGATTTTTCCTCTTCTATTATCTTTATGACCCTTAAATGTGTTTGGAAGAAATGACCTGGAGCGATAAGTCCGTCACTTGTATTTTGTATTTAATTTATTCAACAAGAAAGTGTAAATACAATCTTTTAAATAATGTTGATTTGAAAGATTGATCCAAATCAAGTTGCCGTCAAAAACACATTCGACATTATCATTAAAAGCACATTCGACTAGCTTAAAGAGAAAAATGGTGGATCAATTTCTGTCAGTCAGAAAGGTGTCAATTATTGCAAATCATATCGTCAATCGCATGATGAAAGAAATTTAATTTCTACCACCGATCAAATACTGTTCTAACGTTATAAACTGCGATCACTCTTGATATCTCCGATAGTAATCGAATACGGCGTTCACTGATTTCTATAGTGTTATTTTGAAAAAGTAATATTTGCTACATGACATGTAAAATGAAACAAATACGTACATTATATTGTAAGGAAAATGCAACGTTAGATAATGTTAAGTTAAAACAGTATATTATAAGTGAGCGCTTTGGGTTGGTGTATTATATGTAGTAATGAAAAGTTTTACTACTTAAATATAAAAATACTACACATAAATTTACTGTTAAAAAAGAATCGTATCATACTTGTTGCCATTCTATCCCAATATCACGGTAAAATAATTAACAAAATTTTATATATAATTTGTACATACGTCTAATATCCCTATTTAAATTGCGGTGCGTTCGAAATCCCTCAAGTTTGAACGGGAGTTTTATTACTTGGGAAATCAACATCTCAGTAATGAGTGGGTTTCCGCGAAAAACCCCAAAAGTTGTGGCCTTTACATTCTTGTTATAGAGAAGCATGTAGCTCGGTGATTTATTCATGAATAACAATAGATATTGCTGCTTATCGACTACTGATTGATGTTTTCAATTAAACTGATAAAAGAGATGTCGTGTGTCTGATTATGTTATCAGTTACCGATTAGAAGCCCTTGAATGTACCAACTAATATTGAATGTGACTTTGTTAGCTTTTTGTGGTATTAAGTATAAGCTTGTTAAAGACAACAGTCATCTTTAATGATTGTTTGAGTAAGTTTTTAACAAAATTTCCAACGAAATGAATGAAAGAATAAATTAATAAAATTTCTGCTTAACATAAGAATTGAACCCACGACTCCTTGATGCGTGGTTTATTAAATCGTTTAAATATATATAGTTATCAGTATGTATCGATGTTTATTTTAAATTTTACGATTAAAAAGTTGTTAAAAATAAATAATAATTTCACTTTGCGTCTTTCATGACTAATGCATAATTTCTTTGTGCGTGCCATCATGATAGTTAATTTACGATTTACGAAAAACTGACATAAAATTACAATAATGTTAAGGATAATCTTCTCTAATACTGCGCGTATAAAATTCCACCTTTGTGAAATTCATCGAACAAAATAACTTAGGTTTTAAAACACATAGGTATGTAAATGTATCCATTACAATTACTATTTTGGAATATTTATTGTCAAACATACATATCAGCAGACTAACTACAGCCTAAATCATTCCTGAAGTCAAAAGTTAAAGAAATTCTTTGATTTAATATAAAATTATTTTAACTTAACAACAATCTGTTAAAATTTGTTCTTTGAAGCTTTTTGGAACCTCATTTGATCAACTTGGCACCATTGTCTTTACAACTTATCTCAATAAGTGTGCATTGGAGTGTTCTAGGTTAGGATGTTAATATGTAATCATAATAAAACGACAATATTAAAGAGAATTTGTGATTTATTTACTAGAGAGGTTTTCATATTCACATTTATCACGTACAAAAAATAAAGAGGTGTAAATATATCTCTGAAAATGTAACAAGGTAACATAAGTATGTTTCGAACTAGACAAGGTCAGTCAGGTGGGGACGAGGGTGGGGACAGGAGGGGAGGGGAGGGGGGAGTAAGGGGTGTCTACTGCGGAGCTCGGCGGCGGCGCACGCGGCGCCCGCACAGCAGGCGCTGGAACGCGTGCCGGAACTCTGGACTGAACACCGTATAGATCACGGGGTTCAACGTCGAGTTGAAGTAGCCGAGCCACAGCGAGAGTGACGTCAACACTGGACTCACTTCACAGTCACATGTCGGCACCAGTATGGCCAGCACAAAAAATGGAAGCCAACATGCTACGAACGCACCCGTAATTATTGCCAATGTCTTAGCCGCTTTCCTTTCACGCTTGGAATCAGCCGCCTCTTTGGGTTTACGACGCACCAGGGTGGGGTAGTAGGCCGCCGCGACGGCCCCGTAGCCCGTTGTCGGAGGATCTGTTTCTAGTCCGTTCGCGCAGGATTGTTTTTCAGGGCTCGTGTTATTCGATGAGACGTTGGTGAAACCTGTTGTTGTGGTTTCTGAAATGGTCGGCAGAGGTCGACCAATGACAGCCACCACGGCGGCTGCGATGCCACCACTACCTCCTGCTGCAACGAGGGCTCCGGCAGCAGGCACAGGCGGCGGTCCTACTCCGCCACGAGCTGTCGCTCCACGCCTTCGTCGTATTCTCTTTCGGGCCGTTTGGTATATTCGCCAGTACAGGATAAGGATAATCAGTACTGGAACGTAAAATGAAGATGCCGTCGCAAAAATTTGGTAACCGACGTCTTGACTGACAACGCAGCGCAGATCTTCAGATACCCGCCTATTCCAATCGGGGTCCTTCCAGCCCAACAAAGGCGCGATGCACACGAAGAAACTCACGATCCACACGCAAGCAATCATTAGGCCCACACGGCGAGCCGTTCGTGCGTGTATGTAGTCTATGTTTGTCACAGCCCAATATCTGAAACAAAAAAGTATGATACTGAATGTTTCAACTATAGATAAAGTTAAAGTTTTTTGTATTGTTTTATGAATTTATCATTGAGCTGTTTTTAGGGACGTTTTATTAGACATACATATACGTAATGTAAGAAGAACTTTTATTTATTTCGTACCTATCAAGTGCGATGGCAACCAGATGTAGGATGGAAGCAGTGCAGCAGAGTACGTCACCAGATGTCCACATGTCGCACAGCTCGGGGCCGAGGGTCCATCGCTGCGCCACCTCGTACACGGCTCCCAGTGGCATCACAAGACATGCTACTAGTAGGTCTGCCACGGCCAGTGATAAGATTAAGTTATTTGCAGCACTCCGAAGATGTCTTTCTAATAATATAGCTGCTATCACGAATACATTACCTGTAAACAAAACAACTTTCAGTCACTTGGTCACAAAAGGAGTTGTCATTAAAAACAATATTAAGACAAAGTAAATTGAATGAAAGTTGTGGTTTAGTGGTTTGAAATGTTGCTTCACAAAGCTTAGGAGATACACTATTGATCGAGTGGGCGGAAAATTTGACGTTGGTATTACAGTGAAGATAAACGAAAAACTTCTCGCTTTTAGATACAATAGTACTCTATCGGGAATTGCTTGTATCTAGGAGTTTAATCTATGTTTTGGAAAATTATATTTACGTAAATGAAATACAATAATGAAGCCGTGACGGTTTAGGTCGCGCGTTTGAACCCCAGACATACACTTCTGACTTCGAGGTTGTGTGTGTATTCTTATTTACTTACTTATACTTCGTCAACCCATATACGCCCACTGCTGAGCATGGGTCTCCTCTACCATTGAGAGGGTTTTAGGCCGTAGTCCACCACGCTGGCCTAGTGCGGGTTGGCAGACTACATACCTAAGAAATTCCTAAGAACTCTTAGGTGTGCAGGTTTCATCACGATGTTTTTCTTCACCGTTAAAGCAAGCGATAATTCAATATGAATACACACATAACTTCGAAAAGTCAGAGGTGTGTGCCTGGGGTTCGAACCCGCGACCGCCGAGATTCTCGACCGCACGCCTAAACCTCGAGGCCATCACTGCTACACTGTGTGTATTCACAATGAATTATTATAGTGATAATATTTTTCCATTAAAGTATACTTATTTTGCGAAGTAAGACATCATACCCAAAAGTTCTTACAAACCTGCTCTAGGCCAGTGTTGTGGCCTAGCCTAAACCCTCTCAGTAGTAGAGGAGGCCTGTGCCTAGCCGTGGGACGTATACTGGCTGATGATGATGACGAAATGCAATACAGTCTGTACATTAAGACATAAAGAGTAATTACCGACTACAGTTGCAAGGATAAGTAAGCCTAGAACGATGGCTTTGGCGGCAGCTCGTATGAGCGCGGCGGGAGAGTCGAAGGGCGCGGATGTGTCCCACCAGGTCGCGTTTGGCACGACCGTGGTGTTCCACGTGCCAGGGTCCCACTCGGTGCCGTTCCACGTGAAGTTCTGCACCGGCAGGCGGAGATACAAAGCTTCCCAGTCCAATGGATCATCGTGCTCGTCCGCGCCCTCCATGCCCTCTCACCGAGACTCCAGTAAACCTACTGAATAAAAAGAATAAAGTTTATGTTGTTCTTTTTTTATAATTACCGGCCAGGAAAGAGTTTTTTTATTTGAATATAGAATGTGTTTTGAGACATGCTATTTATAGAATCACTTAAAAATTGATTTAGTTTCATTTGGTGAATAGGTTTTATTTAAAGGTTGATAAAATTTTAAAGTAATTGTCATCATGGGTATACCAACTGCTAAAGTTTCATAATGTCAAGTTAAAAAAGAGATAAACACACTGATGTTTTCAAATATAAACCTATATACCCATACTGCAGTGGCGTGCCTAGGGTGTCAAACTAAGGCAAGTCCAAATGTTTATTTAGTAGCAGCATATTTTTTTTGGTACGTAGGACTAATAAATACCTACCGGTTAGTACTCACATTCACGTTTATAGCGTTATTTTATAAATAAACAATCGTTAAGTTCGTTATTCGGAACTATGTAAGGGCTTTCGGGCTTCTATGGAAGTACCGCCACTGCCATACTGGTAGGTATAGTATTGTTTTTTCTAAAAACAAAATAGCATGATACGTTGAAATTAAAATATATAGATAATTCTCAACACAAGGGATACAACAGCGTCTCTAACATCAAACGGTTTCTGTAATTTAAGCGGCGAGTAATCAAGAAACGTACGTTCCGACCGCCCCAGTGTGTTTGCATACAACGCAATTGAGAGTAATTAGCACCTAGTTCTGTACTTACTGTTCGTGTTGTATTTCCGGAAGATATCGTCCAGAGTTCGTTCCATCATTGGTTGCTTTATTGCTTCCGTTTCAATCTGCAGGAGAGAACATTTTATTGAGTAATTTACTTTGCATTTAGAACTTGATGTGAAGAGAGTTGTAGATAACGAGTTTTCAATAAAAACGCTAGAACATTATACAAGTTACAGTCTGTTTGTTTAGTTTTTGTTGGTCAAGGTTTGTTTTATTATCAAGACCGGTATATTGTGTAGTGAGCTTAAGAAGTTACGAAAGACTTTAGAAATATTAAGAACGGAATAGGTATTATACTATATATTATACTTTCATATTATTGAACTTGCATTTACTGAGAATCCCGAACTGATATTTAAACATTTGATCTTTCAGTTCTTTAATTTATTGAATATTTTAGAAAAATCGCAGTAAGTCTGTTACACTATATCTATCCTCGATATAAATATTTTTTGTAGATTAAAATTTGTCCCTAATTCGTTCATAACTAGCTCACGTTTATATACATTTTTTCATGCTGTCATATGTTTATCAAACAAACCTCTAGTATATAGAGTAAAAGTGGCAATAATTTATATAGGTCTTATTTACACTAATAGTATTAGTCTATTCGGTATTATCAAAGCTTAACGAAGTCATTGTAACTTTTAAAGCATTGCAATAAATAAATCTCGTATCAATAATATCACAGTATGCATTACAATTTATACGTAAATGTACAGAAAATGAACATTTCAATCAGTTAATGATATGAAGCCGGCCAGTCCACTGGTATTGGCAATCGCAACCGTATCCGGTAGTACATATAATACGACCACTGAGCATCGATCGAATTACATCGACCATTTAACTATATCTGTTAATATTTATCATTTAATATCGATAAACTTTACAAAGGTAATTTAGTTTTATGAAAGTTTTTGTATCGCCTTATTGTAGGGTTTCTTGTTTCAGAGAATTGTTATTACCAATAATTATAATACCACACCCTGTACAGATGTATCCAGACTGTGATGGAAAACTAAGGTAAGTAATAGTCAGGCTTACTTTTCGGTCACGATTTGTATGTAGGTACATCCTATATATACTATGTTCTTATACTTATGGGTTATAAAAATTATTTAAAGTATCTTCAATATGTATGTACTTGAAGCTGTGCTGTGTGTGTAATAAAAGCTATACGGCATAAGCCAAACATTCCACATGACATTTTGTTTTATATGACTTCTCAATCTCCCAAATTCTGATTTTGGCAGTGAAAGACTCGCTGTAGTGAGCGGGCGACCTTGACCTTTCTGAGGTCAATAGTCGGAAGCCATGTTTCAGTGGGGTATGTTATTACTTATAAGTCACGCTGATTGAGGTCTTTTGTTTTCAAGTGCTCCAACAATTTGGAGTGAGAAAAGCCTATTCTACGCCCGCTTACATCGCTCTAAGGTTCACCGACTTTCTTAACAAATCTTAGTCTGGATCTCTTGCGGGTTGGCGGACGAAGAATTGTTCCTCGTTGAACTACATATACGTATATAAGCGAATTACAACAATCATTAACCAAGACTTCTACAAATTTGTTAGGTTACGGATTTTCTCATTTTTATTCTAGCTCGTATGGACGTATCCTAACTATCTTCATAGCTCGGTTTGTGATCTCAAGCCCTTTTAGGACGTCCATAGACAAAAGCCAGGTACCAGTACCGTATGTAATCGCAGATAGCACACACTATCGTCATTAGACAACAAGGTAGAGTTTGAATACTTTAATATGATATTGACATTTTATATTGACGTTATTGAATAATTGTGTAGTGACATAACATAGTCACATAATCTGCGACTTACAACGGCATGAATGAAGTAAACTCTATACGATTGTGATTACGTAGGTACTGGGTGGAGCCGATTGTGAGAATCAAGTTCTCTAAGATATGTAACACCCGCAATACGCGGAAATCTTGTCACAAGGAATAGATCATATATTTACGAGATGACAAATTCAAATAAATTGTTATTTTATGACTGGCGCGACACCGGATAAACTGTAGATTAGTTATATCCGTTTGTTCGGAATATATTAAATGCCACGATGTTTGTTCTGGTTAAAAGACGTGTGAAATATATTTGATAAAATCTGTAAATATGAAAAGTATTGAACTCCCATAAGAAAAGTAATGATTTATTCAGTAAAAGTGTTAAAAAATGCACGCTGGTTGTCAAGTAATTGCAATTCGGTACTAAGTTTGATACAAGATCCGTGATACATTTTTAGTGATATATCTTGTTCTCGGCATTTGAATTTTTTACGATAATTTTATGTAAGGACTGACTGAACGGTCTAATCATATCAGTTGAAACCAAAAATTAATGCTACATTTTATTTACGTTTATCTAATTAGAAATTTATCGAAATTTTAGCCTATGTCACTAGGTCAGTGACCCAGCGTCTTCAATACAACACGGAACACGTGTAAGTGGGTTTAACATCGAGAAAAAATATTCCATGATTGGTTTAATTGCTATACAAAACTTTTACAAGTACGTCGATAGCTATAAAGATACTTGGTTACAGTATTTGAAGCGGCTGCCGAGAATGTTGGTTTATTTCAACAATGTATTGAACGGCTCACAGCGCTCGACGACGCTCGGGATCTCAAAATTTCTTCAAGTTAAATTCTTCTTTTCTTAAAATTAATGTAGTGCTTGAAATATTATTTATAATAGCAATCTGCTTTGTACCGAAAAACAAGTATATTCTGTAAACAAGTCTAGGCCTTAGCATAATACAAAGAGAAAAAAATTTAGTTTTTAGATATTTGTAATAAAAGAACACTAATTTTATTATTAAATCGATTAATCACTTATTTAAATCTGCCTTTTTTCTGACGTATTATTTCATTGTTGCAAAAATAAGCGAAAGTGGCATCTAGTTTAGTATAAGCTCTGAGTTTCCACCAGGAAATCACTCTTATTTGGGAACGATTGTACTCATGTATAACTAACACAATAAATATAAACCGTTATGATATCATAACATTCGATTGGTACAAGCAGTATATTTGTTATTCCAAGAAGTAAATTTCAAACGATAAGTTCCATCTAATATCTCAGAGGGACTTTTTACGTAGGATCTGGAAAGCGTAATATGATTTACTTTGGCACAACATAACACAAACATTGCTTGTATACGCAAACCACCAATACGTAACATATGATACACAAGATCTGTATATATAATTCCTACCTACGAGTATAAATGATTTATTGCAAAATACATAGTAGGTTGGATTCTAAGTGGTTGAGTCACATTGTACTGTAGTCAGTTAAGATTGAAGTACGAATCGACCGGCTTGACCAAAGCGGTTTTAATGTGTCACAGTAAATCCACCAGAAGCAATACTGCTGCAATTAATTCGGTTAGTAGGATTGGCGGAGGCCCAATTTTTTGGTGGGACATTCTTATCCGCCCGGATAGTCACTATCGTATGTAAGATATTTGCCCGTGTAAGAGTGTCGTGTTTCGAGATTACTTTGTGTTTCAAACTTTTTTAAATAAAATTCTAAATGACCGTACCTTTTTATCATCACGAGATAGTAGACTTTGTCGTGCTAGTATGAAAAATACTACTTACTCGTTTAACTTAATGTAGGTTATTTGACGGTTATCTATTGTACTAAATGTTTTTCACCCCAGTATCCCCAAAGGGTTAGCCAGTGTCGCATTTCTACACCTACGCTTCATTAGCAATTAAGTCCTGCGTAATATAGGGCGAGTCTATTGTTGTTTACCGTTTATTTTATTACTCCATGATTAAAACATTAGAAATGGTCTACTGTACGCCACGAGCTTTCTCTACTTCTGAGAATTGTTGTGTACACATATCAGTGACCGATATTTTACTCTAAAAATAAACAAAGTATAAGGGAAATACACGATCATTATGTACATAAATTAGGAAGAGTTATATCGCATTGCTATGGTACGACATTTTACTTTTAATTTTAAAATACCAGTACCTATATGGAATATTGTTGTATAGGAGATAGTAAAAATCTGTCTTTTCTTTAAATTAAGAATTGGGAAAATGTTCATGGTTTCCTACCTGTTCTATACTAGGAACCTGAAAAATTCTATCTTATGAATTGCTTAATATATTTAACAACTTTAATACTTTAGAAATAACGTGACATTTTTATAATAAAAAGTAACTAAATTACCCTATTGACTATATCGTAATTAGCGCTTATGCCATACAAGCGTTGAGTGGATTGAAATTATATAGAGAAATAGCTTGCAGCAATATAAAGCATTCAATGCCGTTTTCATCCGACCAACTCACATCAATTTAATTTTAATCTCAACGTACAGATAAGTCGCCACCTAATCCGTTGATGTATAGTTATTGGCTCTGTATGTTATTAATAAAGTGTAACGCGCAATAAATAAACCCGAAATAAGTTTAACGGCGACCGCCCACGGCGGAAGGTGATGGGGATTTCTGTCTGAGCCAATTGATGAGCAGACATTCATTTTGTTCTTGGAAAATAATAAAACGAGCTCTCCATAACATCAACAAAACCTTGAGACGTAATTGATTGGGGCACAGTCTAATTTCCTTTACATTGATATTCTTTTTGTAACAGAAATTCATTGATGGATGTTTTATGCTTTCGTTCACTCAGTGGAGCGATCACGTTTTCCACCCAGCAATAATCCTGATTGTTTATCCACAGTATTGTCCGCCTAATCGTGTTTGATGAGATTGTGTCTCAAATAGACGTCTCTTAATTAACGTTCGTTTCTTTATTCGCACCATACTTTGTTTCTTTACGGCTTCAATCTCGCGATTTTTTGAACATTGAGTCATAAAAATGTTTTTTTATTTTTATTGTCACAAAATAAATATCTTGAATATCAGCATCATAATCATTAGCTCCCCTACTTCTGGGCATAGGCTTCCCCTACTACTAGATGGGGTTAGACCATTTTTTTGCATCTCTGGAAGTTTTACAATTAAATCATGCAAAATAAGAACATAATGGCAGAATTAAAATTATACACCAATTAAACTGCTTATCGAGAATAATAATTATTTCAATTCAGACCCCGAGAAGTCCTGGTTGAAATGGAAGAAATCTAAAATATGCCCCAAAATGCTAATAACCCCGCACTTTACCATATATGACTTTAAAACACTGCTGATGAAACGTGGTTCTTTAAATTCGTATTTGTCCTGTACACTATGCATGTGTGTTCTCGATAAATGCAACTCAAAGGGTTTAAAAAGAACGTCGCGCATTTACAAAAGTGATATCGAAAAAAACACTTCAGTCTTATATTGGCCTTTGTAAGGGTTGAGCTGTGTAGGTTTTCAAAGCTATCGGGTTGGAGTTTTGCTAAGGTGCACTGAGCTAAAATATTTATTCGAACAATGCGGGGGGAGCCGGTTCAATTTACTCTGCGTATTTTTGTTGTCTGTATGCATTTTCCGTTTCAGTGAATTCTTTCAAGTTCATTATTGGACAAAGACGCTTTTATTACATTTTACTGCCCCTATACGGTTATCACATATCTATTTAAAATAAAAAGTTAAGGAAATCTGTGTTAATTTTTTTTTGTTTTGTTTTTGCACTTGGACAGATACTACCTTGTGAAACGAAAGGCCGCGGGTTATGTATCAAAACTGTATATGCGACTGTTAGGTGTATTGACTTATTTGATTGTTTCGTCTCGGTCATAGTTTAATTATGCCATCCCAGTTACGATTGTTGTCTTTTATGCCAGCTATGAGCTCCGGAACATACCATGGGAATATTGAAACGAAACAAGACGTCGATTCCATATCCTGTTGGGTGATATCAGTACTCCCCGGCCGGAAAAATCTTATTGATTTTGTGGTTTAATTGGTCATTACTTTGTACTATCATACAGATGAGAATGTCTTCTGTAAACATAACAAGTGAAATTAAAGGTAGCTGGTTATAAATAAATAAAGACACCCCACAGTCACATACATAGTCTGACCCCACACTAGGATACAAATCCTGTGTCGTGCGTATCGGAAACTACGAGAGACATCTCGGTTTCACAAACACCTAGACCCGAAACAAAATCACACAAACATTTAAGTGGACTGCCAAGATTTTGCTTCTCCAAATAATGGGTATTTATTATACACATAATTTTTATTTTGGTATGGACTGGCCATTGTCTAGAAATTCTTCACTTGTACTTTCTCTATATAGAATTAAGTAGCTATTGGTGATATTACTTACGCGTGTCAATGATGAGCGTCGTAGTGAGAATTTCTGACAGTTACCAATAGTTTAACACATGTAACTCACGTCATAGATAGGTACAACCGAGAATATTTACTGATAAACAAATACATTCTTGTAGACCGCACACTGTATTCAGAATCTCCTTTCTAATTAATTACACTTCGGAATACGTCTGCTGTCAATAAGTTTTAATTTAAAATATCAACAACGTGAAAGTATGCCATCTACAAAAAATATAGCTATTATCAAGTAAACACCGGAAAATTAGATAACATTTATCACTCGTCGCTTCCACTATACAACAGATAGTAACGTTTTTGATAAAAGGTAAGAACCAGTTATTCGAAGACCATTATGTTAAAAAATTACGTTGAAAATAAAACCGTATAATAACATAGGTGTACCTAGGGTTGAATGCCTGAAGAAGTGAACAGGGGTGTGTAGCAACGCCAACGTTTTACGATTATTTTTTTGGCCTTATAGGGGGCGGGTCAATTATCTCATGTAGGTCAATATTCTATGCTCAATTCTGCTAGGGATTTTTTTTAAAACCTCTTAACATCTAAGATTCCATAGGTGCAGAGCTTATAAAGCAACTAAGTCTCATTGCTATTCATAGATGTTCTCTACGATTTAGGTTACATCAATTATCGAGTCATAAGCAAATACGAAAATTGAGCTAATTATGATTAAGCAATGAGATGTATCAAAATTACGATAAATGATTACTGGTTTATAATCAAAATTATGGCATTAATTTGCGTTGCTCTTATTGATTCCAGTGAAGAAATTTGTTATATATATTTTTTCCTACATTTTGTCAATCTAATTTGTTACTCTTAATTTCGAAAAAGGTTGTGTCTTGTCTGGTAGAGCTTGAATTACCCCTATTAGCACTCTACTTCGCTTCCAACTAACCCATCGATACCTTAGCATAGAATTACATATTCTTTTGTATTTTATTAATAGCGAATGCGTGACTATTGTAAAAGAATACAATAAAATCCAACCATTTAGTTTATTAGACGCACAAAAGGTAGGCTTTATAAAAGCTTTTGAAACTGTAATTAGTGAGAGTGCGTTGATCTGAACGATCTGATAGGTTAAGTGCAAGCTGCGGCGTAATAAAATCTTTTTTAAACAAAATAAATTTTATCAGAAATAAGTTTTTGCTTGCAGTTTTCGTATTAATTCATAATATCTGATACCGGCTCATAGGTTTCATAAGTATGCAGGGTGTTATTGAGTCGTGCCGTGTTTGATTTTTGTACCGGGCAGCGTAATCGCGTTTTTCCATTAGAAAATTCTAGCCTCAAAACGGAGTTTAAAAATGTGCTTAAAAAACGAAAACTGGCTTCCTATTATATGGAATTTGTAAATGACGTACATGATATGTATCACCAAATTTCATTATAATTGAAACATAATTTTTGGAGTATAAGGGTAATAATATGACTCACTTTACGTATAAGTTTAAATATATGACTGTGTCTATCTCTTCTTCTATTCATCAACCCATATACGCCCACTGCTGAGCACGGGTCTCCCCTACCATTGAGAGGGTTTAGGCCATAGTCCACCACGCTGGCCTAGTGCGGGTTCACGAACTACACACCTAAGAAATTCCTAAGAACTCTTAGGTGTGCAGGTTTCATCATGATGTTTTCCTTCACCGTAAAAGCAAGTGATAATTAAATTTCTATAGCAAAGGATTATAAAATGTAGTGTACGTATCGCAATGTATAAGAATGTATTTCTCCAACTATTGGTTTTTGCATACGACGCAGCTGTTCGGTATCGCGCACCCTTGTTATTAACTTCAGTGTTATATTAATATTACTTTATTATGTACTGCGCAGGGTTAATGTTTATGGATCACTTTTATCTAAGGATATGAACGTTATTGCCATATAAAACCTGTTGTGTTGGAAATTAAGGCGCATGCAGTGAGATATTATTTTAATCATAAGGATGCTCTAATAATAATTGTAATATTTTATTATTAAACAAAGACACCTTATATTATGGGTAAGACTATATGTCTGATCTTACATGAAGCAGAGGTCCTATGTCATGGGTATCAGAAACTATGGCAGAATTTTCGCGCTCACGAACATCCAGACCCGAAACGAATGTTTTTGGAAGCTGGCATCTAGCTTGCTGTAACACGGAGCTGTCAAGTTACGTGTTTATTTGGTAGGAATGTGAAATAGAATCTCTTTAATATAGTTAATATGAGCAGCAGCCTAAATCTTAAAAAAATGTATTTTATTAACAACATTTGTTCAACTGCTCCTATTACATGCTTTCAAATTGTACGCTACGAGAGTTTTTCAATCGATTTAAAATCTCGCATCGGGCTAGGCACATTTGCGCATGTCCTTTACCTAAATGGAATGCCTGAGTGCGCTTAAACTTACACGAAAAACCTATTACTCCAAGCCCTCTCCATCATATACCAATATTATGTGTTAGTCTTACCGTATCGCTAGAACTGACGTACAAAATCTTGCTTTGAAAAGGTTTATAAGAATTATTTTGTGGGATATAGTTAAAAAGAACACATTAATAGTAAAGGTCAGGATATTGGTTTTATTGATGTGATGTATAAGGCTCTTGATGGTTAAGTAGGGTACGGGGTATAAGGCGTCGTGTATTTATATTGATACTATAAAGAGTCATTAACATCCTAAACATTAAGGTAAATGTATTTGTTGGATTAGAAACCAAGAGTCGTTATCGTAATTGCAAACACCCATAATTAGAATTAAAATTTGTTAATTTTTTCTTTAATAATATAGTTCTCTCAATACGGAAGTAGAACATTATGACTCGTGAACGATCAGATGAATTTTTCAAAGTATTAAATTTGTTAAATATGAAAAAATTAAATACTTTGATCTGTTACTAGTCGTGGGATTTAGCTGTTGGAAAACCTAAAAATCGTTAGGCAGATCGAATAGACCCAAATTATATATTAGGTGTCTGGTAATATAAAGTAGTATGTTATTTATGTAGTTTCTATTAAATTTTATTTAGTATCTACACAAGGACACGCGTACCTACTCATTTTTTTCACACATTGTATTTTGCTTTTGCTTTATGCTTGGCGCTTGCACGACAAATGCACCGCATTTTAAATGCAGAAACTATTAGTTAGCCCTTGATGTCACTAGTCACTCGTATTCTTCAGATCTGTTTTTGTTCTTCCATACTTTCATTCCGAAGATTAAAATTAAAAAAAAATAGGCATAACACATACTACAAGTATTGGCAGCCGTTTGTTAAAATTATGTCAATGTCAACAGTAATTCGCAAAGTTAAAGTGTTCGCTTTTATTACGTAAGATGTTGGTGGTTTTATGAGCTATATACTCTGTCGAAGAATATGATTATTCCATTACTACGTATGAGCAATATTTCGAATAGAGCACGAGCAAGTACGATGCAAGTACACTACAATACAGCTTTCTTTTGGCATTTGTTCAGCAACGTGTCTCATTCACATAACGCGAAACATCCGACTCATGAATACAGTTTAGTTTTAGTATCATATCTATACCAATTTTATATAAGGTTGAATGTGACTTTATATGAAATTAATAATTTTAAAACTTTACGACCAATTTTGTTATTATTTTAATATACTGCGTTTACTATTTTTTTCATCATCATCATTATCAGCCAATTTTGGTCCACTGTTGGACATAGGCCTCCACCATTGCATTGGAGGAGGACTATTTTTTCATCAAGTTATATTTTAGATGCTATTGATTGCGAAAATGTTGTCGATACGGGACTAGAATGATTAAAAATATAGTGTAAAAAATCGTGCACAAAGTAAGCGTTGGACGGGCCGTCAGTTACTTACAGTCAAAATTTAGATAATATCATTTCCACTGCCTCCTACTTAAAACTTCCTTTATCTGGAAAAGCAGAAAATTTTACATCAAAGCATTAAGTAGATAATCTGATATTATGAAAATGTAATTACCGGGGCCTGCCCAATGCAAGTTAACGATGTAAAATGTATATTTTAAATTTGAAACGCTCAAGAGTTTGGCAACGGAGCGACCGTAATTTCATTAATGACTGTTCCTGACGCCGCTATCGAAGATACAAACTGTTGGAACAGTCACGTCTGTTTGATATTTCAAACAGGTCATTTCACAGCCCCCGATCGATATGTTAAAGTATTCAGAATTTTAACAAAGTGTAAACCTTTTCTCGTCGCGGCTGCGCGGCTCAATGTTCTTGAATAACGAAATAGTCGGCTGTTCCCAACAAAGAATAAATTTTCGGCAATAAATTGTTACCTTAAATTTATTCCATCATAAATATAGATTATAATTTCGACGAGCTTCATTGTAATACCGAACTAGAAACAGCTTGAGTGTGCGAAGGTTTCATACAGTAAGAATAAATTTACTCGATAGACACGTATATTTTTTACTCTAAGAATAGATATTTATTCTTGTGGTGCCGGCTGTATTGTAATATTCTTATGGCATATATTGACCTCAAAGAGATGGCAATGGGTCACGAGATTATGTAATGAGTACTTACACTTCTCTATTATGTTCAATTAAAGATGAAATTACGCACAAATAATTTTTATAAGTGCTTATGACTATTTTAAAGTTATGTCGACTATATCTTACTAATAAACAATAGTGTTTGTTAATAACAGACTAAGTAATAGTACTTAGTCTGTTATTCCTGTGGCGGAAAATCATATCTCACATTGAATTCCGTCAATGTTTGTACGTTGTCAAGATAGGTCATTTGCAATTAAGTCACTATTGTCTAAATTGGCTATTCAGGTTATGCCGACGTCCGGAGTGCATGGGTGACCGACGGGCTCACCGATGATTTTGACCTGGAAAGAGAACGTAGGGCGTTGACAGTTCGGTGCAATATGTTGGCCCGTAGGTTTGCGCGGTGTACAAGCGGAGTCAAGATTACGCTCTTCAGAGCATATTGCGAGTCCTTGTACACCTGTGCTCTATGGGTCAATTACACGCGCAGATCTTTCAACGCTCTACGTGTTCAATACAACAACGCGTTCCGGGTGATGTTGGGGCTGCCGCGTTTCTGTAGCGCATCAGGAATGTTTGCACAGGCGGGAGTTCCTGACTTTTACGCCATCCTGCGCCTCAGAATGGCATCTATGATGCGGCGCGTGCGTGGCAGCCCCAACCAGCTTGTGTCTGTCGTTGGACAACGATGTGATACTGCATTGGTGTGGCACTGGATGTCCTCTCATAGGACATCCTATAACTACATCAAATAGTGTAATATGTATTATGTATAAGTTGAGTTAAGTTTTTGTTCTTCTTTAATTTTTAATTTTATTTTGATGTTTTTATTTTGTATTAGTTATTAAGGTTATAGTTTCTTATGGATATTAACGATCCGCAATAAAAGATTTATTATTATTATTATATAGGGGTTTCTAGCAAGCTGCATAATTATCATAATAAGTGAGAGTTAATCTTCGCTTAGCAGTCGTCAGTATCCATTAACCATTTGACTATCTGCATTCACCATTAGACGAAATGCCTTGGTTTTGCTAGGTTAGATGTGATTGCGTCTGACTGAATGTTTTTACTTTTCAGTACTTATGTTTGTTTTGTTTTAGTTTACTACAGAGTCCCGGTGGTGCGGTGTTATAAAAATAACGCGGATAAGAAACGTTGTATTTGTAATTATATATTCAAAGTCATAAATTAATTCCTCTTTTCTCCCCTATTCCTCTTTTTTAGAAGAAAAAAAAACTTATCATAAACATTATTATAATAGATTTTTTAAAATTTTAAGTCGATGTTATACGAGTAGATCCCAAAGATCAAGGAATTTGTGAATACATAACATCATTTCAATCAACGATTATGTGAGCAATCCAATCATTTTGTTTCGGCAAAATAATGTTAATAGGCGATAAAACGATTCATTCGAGTGTATGTTGGTATTCAATATAAGGCGCCTTTAATTGTCAACCATTTGTCTTTGACTTTCCAATTAATGCCGATAGAATGCCACGTATTATTGCTCGTTACCTCTATGTGATAGCTGTTAATATGTCTACATACATAAGCTGTGAACGGTGCTTCCACACACGCCCGCATGATCGAAGATAGGTCACGCAAAGATTATCGAAAATGCATAGTTTGGATCAAAACGCCTTTCATCTTACCCGTTTCGTATCCGGCCCTCACCCTAAGACGTCTAGGAAAACATTTTCAACATTTCACTATAAAAGGCGGAATTATGCGGAGAATTTCAATGTAAAAGCTCGTTTAAAATCTACAACAAATACAAGCCTCGGTTGAAATCATTTTATTTATGCTGCAATAGCTTTGAAGTAAAAGAACAACATACAAATTTAATAGGGTAAGAATGTCTTTCATTTTTGTTTACGCTTTTATGCACAGCAAGTACAAATGGTTGAAATGTAAAGCAATTATTTTATTTTAAAGAGTCCTATTTGAATCTCGTTCCGTATTTATTTATGTACATATTTCTGCACTTGCAAAGTGTAATTTATAAACTGATAATCACCACCGCCAGATTCGAATGTTTTTTACTTACTTATTTATCAATATGAATATACATGTTGACTTAGTTACTGGTAGTTACTGGTCACCTAGACTTGAGAGTTATTACATCTTACGTCATTTACATTCTTCCTCAGAATTTTAATTCCATTTTCGAAAACATTACAAATAAACATGGAAGATGGAAATCCTTCTACTTCTAGGTCCAAATTATTTATACCTAGAGCCATTCTGTACTCCGTAAATTAATATTGCCTCCTCGCTTTTGTCTTATAGAAAGGTATTTGCTCGTTTATTTCAGGCACAGAGTTCAGGACAGATATAAAGTGACAACGCAGGCACCTACATAAGTCAAGTTATCCGTGCTACTCGCAATTTATTAGAACTCAGACAAATTGTCTCTCCACCGGATATTTACAACGTGTAACAATAAGATACAGGGATAGAGTAGCCCTCAGATAGAAGACATGTCAAAATGCCCGTGACAACAGTCATGACTCTCTTTAAAAAAACTTCGAATCTTTTGACTAATTAGACCAGTATCATAATTTCGAGTATTATATTGTACTTTATATAATAGGTACATATATTTGGTCAATATTATTGGTTAGCTCTATCAATATATTCGTTGTCAAAGCCAAAGTCAATTCTTCTTTATTAATAATCTAATCTCTATTTATTAATACCTCTATTTATTTATAATTTTATCTCTTATTTATAATCTAATAGACTTTTATAAGTACTTTTGAATCGTCATTTTAACACTGTTTTTAATACTATCTTTAAACCAGTGAATGTATGAATTCATTTAAGTTTATTATTTGCTTTAAAACAATATTATTGGTTGTTGATGTTAAATTTACTTATACATTTATTTATTTACGTGCAAAGTACCCCAAATTAATGAAACACATGTTTTGGGCAGTGGGTCGAAATAATTTTTATTTTTGAGTCACCAAGTACTAAATTAACGTACTGGCCTATATCTGGTGGATGATAATATAGGCGTGACTCTGTTTTTATTTTCAGGTATAAGTTTCTTCCTATTTCTTTCGTCTTTACAACGCTTCGGTTAATATGGATTTGGTTTGAACTCTCAACCTTTTCTTCGAATACATTCCAACTAAACTATACACCTATAAAATGGGCATGTGATTAATAAATAACCTATTACGTAAACCCTAAATTAAGCAGAAATATTTTGTAGAAAAAGTATTCGTATATTGGTTACAAAGTATTTGCATTTTGGTATGCAAAATTAGAGTTATTTTTTTGCTAGAATAGCAAGCCGAATCTCTCTCGTAGTTATGTCTTTTGCTTTGTCCTTCAAATATTTCAGGCAATTCTTTGTTTGAATTTGCAGTTTTAATAAAATATTATGATATCAATATTGAATGCAAAGGCAAAATTAAGAGTTTTCATAAAAATAATAGGAAAAGATTCATTGTTGTTATTTACGTCAAAATATCGCATTCGTTTCGCGGTAGTATTTTTCGCGAGTAGTGCATTAATGTACCCAGTATTATTTACATTTTTGGAAACATATAATTGTAAGTATATTATAGATATATGTATACATTCATTTTAGTATCTGTACTCCCAAAGATGTTCAAGCTGCGTTGACCGTTATTTTTCTAAGAGCTTATTTAGTACATTACATCTTAGGAAGGAGATTTCCAATTATTTATATTTAATAGTGTCGCCTTTAAGTCCTACTCTTGGGCGCGGGATCCCTCTAAGAGTAAAAAAAATTGGGCCATATTCTAGTTAAGCTGGCCTTGTCCCGGTTGGCGGACTACACACGTAGTAAAACTTTTAACAGTGTAAGTTTTCACACGTTGTTGTTGTCTTTCATTGTGATTATGTGTGCTAGGGATTGTAACCAGCGACCGCCGAGATTTTATATAGATCAGGCACATAGTTCTCAAAATCATCACTATTTATATTCAGTAGATCTAATGGATACTGATACATTACAGGTAAATATTGAGACCCTTTTATTAAAGGTTTTTACTTAAAATTTAACTCATCTTGCGAAAACGCTTCAATATACAAGAAATAAATTATAAATGTACAAGATTTTACTTGAGCTTTATTTAGAATGTTATGAATACATTGTACTCAACCAGCGTCGGCGCTTAACTAAATTTATTTCAACGCAGATTTAGCCTTGACATTATATGAACATGCTTGAGCGAAATCATATTACGACTTGCTTGTCTGCAGAAACGGTATCTGAATGACGATAATGAGCATTAATTAAAAGCTGAAATGAACGAATACATTTTATTTTAGCCTCTTGTCTCTTAAAAAGTACTTAGTTACTAGAGTAAAGCTATGTACTTGTCATTTTAATTACTTAGCTATTCAGTGGTTTTCTAAAGTTGCGAAAAGATCGTTTGATCTTACAATCGAATTAGTTGCTTGACCGTAACTCTAATGAAAAATATTCTTGTTTGACAAAATTGTACCTTAATACACTCCTAGATTTTCTAGAATATATAGGTAGTCTATTTCAAGATATTGACTTCTATAAAGCACTTTATGAAATGCTAATTTCCAATGGAATTATGCAGGACTTGCGATTGTCAGCGAATTTCAAATCTCTTCGCTTGTAGAAGAGCACGTTTCGATGTCAGTTCTGTTGTTGTTAATGACAGCAGCTGTTAAGCCGCGCCTGAAATCATGTTGGCGTGAAAATTTCGTACCAGATCAGTCTTTCTATCCACACGTCAATTAAGCCTATAATTCCGTAAATTTGTATTCAAAATTGAATATAGAACAATAAGCTTCAATTAAGCAGACATAGCCTAAACAAATTCTATTTTTTCTTTAAAAAATCCTCCTCATTTTATCTTTGAGGACGCGTCTAGGGATGGAACTTGGAAATAGTGCCTCACATTTTTCTTTTTTAAATAATGACGCAACTTAATATCTCTGTTTATTGAAGCTGAGACAAGGAAAGAAAAAATAAATTTTCTAGTGTTCGTTATAACACGAGAACTATATTTTTAGTTCGTTTTTTTTGCTTTTTTATTTTAGACTGTGTAATATAAATTTTATCGCGGCCTAGAAAATGAAACGAAGCGTTAAAGTTGCCTTAAAAATCAGTTAGCATATTATGCTAACACTACTAAGTGGCCTCAGACAATTTTAAAGTCTGTGTCGACTTGGGGTACGAGTATCTACTATCTACATATCTCATTAATTTATCAACTGAATTATATGTATTTATACGTCACTGTTAACCTTAAAAAATCTAAAGCGAATATTCTTTTTTTTTCTAGAGCTACGCCGTAGCGCCATGAAATAATATGAACATTAATGTGAAGCGATGACTATGTTCTCACGTAGTGTGCAGTTGAGACGCCGTCTTCAAACCAATAGTTTTTGCTCTCTTCATGTCTTCTCCCATTTACGCGATATTTTCCTTATGCAATTTGAAACTCGCTTACATTGTTCTGACCCAATACAAGTATTATTTCGTGAGTATTATGAGACACTATTCCGCCTCAAAAACACCCAGATCTGAACAAATATTGGCAAATCACGCAAACATTTTTCATTATTCTTTTGCTAGTTTTGTGTTGAAGGTAATATATTCACATTACTGTACTATATTGGAAGATAAGTGCATGTGATCCATATACGTCTACATATTTAATTAAAGTATGAAGTATAATATTTGAATGGGAGCTGCGCAAATTAATAACCACAAATAGCTTGTTCTCGCATTTTACAGAAGCGCGGTGGTCGCGTCAGCTTTGTGTTATTAATTTAGCTGAGGATATGAGTAAGCAATAATGCCGGCACTTCCGGACCGTGTATACATATTTTCTGCATTGTAATTTTACCCTTCCAATGGAAATATGGAAGAACGATTTTGACTATTTTTATCAATTTATTTTTATTTGATGTGTCTTTTCCTATGATAATGATATAGAATTATAGATGATAGAAAATTATGAATAAAGAAAAATGTTTTGATTAAATATTTAAATTTATTTTTAACTGATTGCTGTTTTTAACCGACTTCAGAAAGAGGAGGTTCTCAATTCAACCGCGTGTATATATTTTTTTCCTATTACAATTTAATGTAAAAAGGGAAGTAAATTTTTTTATTCCCTTTATTTTTTTATCTTTTAAAAAACAAACATGTAAAAAAGGAATATTCGTGTTTTATATATCAGCAATAACATGCAACGTTGAGCATAGCCAGAAAACAAACATAAAACACTTCAGTTAAAAAAATATTTTAAAATAAAATGGCAAGCTCAATTGTGAACATTCTCTGTTATTTTGCTTATATTTTCCAGAAAAATGGCCTTGTATTTCAAACAGTTGGTACGAGATCATAGATATCCCAGTCAGTGCAATAGCATGCAACTTTTCACATAACTAGATAAATAAAAAAACACATAATCATATATTCAGTGGCAAATATGAATATATTTGGCAGTGCCAATGTCACGCGATTGTGGTGCTGTGTATTCGCTCAGTTTTGTATGATATTTCCAAGACTCGCGATTCGCATCTACCAAATAATATGTACGAGACAAACAAGTCATTGTACTCGTAACACGGAGCATGTTTTATTTCGACGTGCAAATGACCGAAAATTTAATGGTAATAAATTTTATGCTATTATTCTCAATGAAGGTCTACCTATTGTACAGTTGGTATTTTATTTATTTATATATGCTTTTTGTAGATTTAAGTATAAAGGCGAATTTAATGTGTAAAATATTCATCATTCAAGATGCAAAGATAAAAGGTAGGTGGTTGATCAGTGAAAAGTTTAAAACAATAATAAATAGAACAACTAGCAAAATACTTTCAACAAAAAGTAAGAACCGTGATTATCCTTTGGAAATCAATAAGATGATAGAGAAAGTATACTTAGAAATAAAATACTTTCAGCAACAGATAAAATCTCACATTTAACTTTAACATAATTTACAGATAAGATCAGCTTTAAACGTCCATGCCACTTTATATCTTTCTTAACAGATAGTAAAATATCCTTAAGGCGCCAGTCCATTTGAAATAGATTAAATTTTCCTCCCCGTCTTCAGCCTTTAAGATTTACGAGAAATAACTTACAAGAAGCGATCTGAGGAAAAACTTCCGGACGCACTTCCGATATAAAAAGTGAAATACGCTAGAGACATTTAATGCTTTGGTTTTATTAACGATAAAACATGAAAGGGCTGTAAAAATCATCAAGATAAATTACACTTAATATTTATTACTGAATTTCAGGAAATTAAAATATTTTACGTTAAAATAATGAGGTTGAGATTGGAATAACGAATTTTCCCCAATTACATTAGTAAGGGGAATAGGGAACGTTTCACATCGGATGATTAAAATTGGTTAACGATGCCACTTAAGTGATATTTGTATAAAAATGCGGGAGTAGGCTTCTAGCTTTCTACCATTCTGACCATCTACCATTTTGACACATCATTATACTTATATAATACATGTGTGATCAGAAGGCTTTTGGTCCTACGAGGTCCTTAACTGAAATAACTGTCTCTTTCTGGGATTATAGGACTAAGGCAGATAGACTAGGCAGATGCCTAGCCGGACTAAAATCTTAAAGGAGGTCACTGTATTGTCTTTTGTTCTTTTCCACTGCAATGAAGCTGCAGAGAAGATCTTAACCCGACTAAAAAGTAGGACTGGACAAAAACTCTTTACGCATCAAAGCTAAAATCCTCTCTGAGGAAATGGGAAAATTAGTTCGTCAGATTCGGCTACCTTTGTTTGACGAATATTAAAGGTTGCTGTCACAATATTCAAAAATAGACTTCATCAAACTATTGCAAATTATTAAACGATAATTATTTTTTTGTACAATTTAATTCGTGGTAAATGTATAGCAATAATATATAATTTAATAAATATCCAAATTCTTTCGTCTCGTCTTCGCGCAAATACATTGTTACAAACAGGGGCTTTTAAACTCCTCAACGTTTCCATATAGATACCATGTACAAAATCATGTACTAAAATCAGTTCAAACATTTGGCCTGGCAACATAGCTTAAAATCTTGTTTTAGTAGTAACAATATAATAGTGTGAATGTCTCAGTAATAGGTTCCACGTATTTTCTATTAGTATTTTCATGTAGCGTAAAACAATACACCACAAAAGTGTTTTATAAACGCCAAGCACAGTCAATAAGGGCGTTTCCTGAATCCGGTGTCGCGATGGTGTGGCGGAAGGTGTAGGCTTCCGCTCGCGACGATTCCTTACCGCTGGAACAAATATAATCTCGACTGCGGAAACTATGACAACCTATGTGCTATGGATAATTTTCAATAGCCCTGATATCTTTGCCGTCTGAGCGAATTTAAGTCCGTAGTTTGATATAAAAATTGATTTGAAGACCAGTAAGAGCAAAAGCATTTAGGCTTTGACACCAGCGTAGGGCGATGTTGAAATAAAAGCGGAATTACGGTCTAATACATACTGGAAATTCGAAGCGAAACTACTTCAGTCTAGCTGAGTTTGTAGTCTGTAGTTAGCAATTAAGGAATCCGGTTTTTGGAACGGAAGTTTTTTAATCTTGTTTTGGTTCGTGACACATGATTATTTTCGATGGACATTTCATCTCCTTTTTCTAAATTTAAGTTACAATTTAAAGTCGGAGTAAATTGTCGTCTTCCACATAGGTTAAGTCCGATAGTTTCCGGGATAATTATTTTGACTGACAGATAATCTAAATTGTTACAGTAAGTCAATACCCTTCGACATTTATATCTCATTCACGATAACTTGATTCTTTTGGCATATCGACTAATGATGGGAAACAGAAAATATCTAGTAGTTCAAAAATATTGCGTTTTAAAATACTGCATTATGTGTGAAATTCTTTATTACTTTCGACATGTAAAACATTTTGTAGATAAGCGATGGTAGTTCAAAGTTAGTACCTTTAACAGGGTTATTTTTAGACCTCCCGCCAAATTTAAATAGGTGTTTTAGACCACGAAAGTAAACAACTTCCCCAAAGAAACACGGGTCGAAAAGTGAAAAAAAAATTCAGACCTTCTACACGAAATCGACCACGTGAGAAGTTTTCTATGGGAGAGTCGAATTATTTATCACGTTTCGACCCATGTTTCTTTGTAAAAGTTGTTTAGTTTCATGGTCTAAACCACCTCTTTAAGTTGACAGGAGATCCAAAAATAACCCCGTATGTAAAAATTAAGGTTGAAAAATAAAAAAGTTTTATATTTAGAACAATTTTTATTAAGAAAAAGGAGCACAGCCATGATCATCATAGTGTTCAGTAAAATTATCGACGTGGAAATCGATATGAACGATTTTCGTCCCTTTCCATCCGACCGATGTAACATTGTACAAGCGTCTATTACTTTCAGTGTTCCTATTTTAATTTTACTTTGAAGCAATAAAGTCTCAAAATTTTCGGATAACGCTTATATCTTTAGGGACTTTTGTGTTGTATGTATTTTTTTTATATTTATCAAATCATTAAAATAATAAAATCATACGTTTTTTATTTCAAAGTCATGTCTCAGAAAAATTGACATCTGCCAAAAGAATCAACTTATCGTGAATGAGGTATAGTGGAAATTGATTTGCCGTTCTAACGTTAAAACGTCAGTCTTAGATATTTTGTAGATTTTGGCACAACTATTGCAGGGGCCCACGTGGATTTAAAATTTAGAATTGTATATTTAGCCGGTTTATGAAGTTGTTATCAGTAATAAGATAGAAAAACGTTAGTATATATTATGAAATGCAAAATGTGAACAAAAAATACGAGTACGTATTATGTGCTGTGGGATCTGTATGTCATAGGTTCTATTCCCGGCAGCAAAGCAGCACAGAGTTTAGAAATTAGCTCGTAATACCAGGCAAATTTTGAGTGCAGAAATGCACCTCTGTCTACCCCTACGCCGAGAACAGGTGTGAGGTTATGTATGTTATACTATATTTTTGAACTTAGTAAAGGTAGAATGTTTAAAAAACTAGAAAAAAGAAAATCTTGTATGTATTAGCATTATGAAAACATTTGCACGAACATAAATCACACGTTAACAAAATGGCTTTATGAGTGTATAATGGTTATTGTGTTTTGCTTGTTGTACTAAATTACGTGGATCGTGTTATAAAAATATGATTTCACTTATGATTTAGACCGGCAGAAAGTTGATTTAATGAGGGTTTAATCTTTTGAACTTCGAACGTACATAGACAATAATTTAACCTTCTATTCGAGCGTCAGATAAATTACATGGACATGATTTATATTAATCGACATAAATGAGTTTTTAATAGTTTAATTTCATAAAACTTACATATCTGAGTGCGGGTTGTAGTTATTAAATCACATCGGACAATTTGAACTATAGTTGCCACAATTATTAATTTTAATGCTCACAAAGTAACTACGCAATTTAATTTACACTTATAAGCCGCTGCACCATTAATTTATTCGTGTCCATTCATTATCGCATTGGTTCATGAAACTTTTTTAATAAATATGATTGAAGAGGGAAGTTTTTAATCTGATAAAGAACCAAGAAGAGAATACTTACGGAAATTAATTCGCTAATGAGAATTTCTGTTCGTGCAATAAAAACTGAATTCAATTAGCATCACCTCAATAGTGACAAGAAGTCATGTTTCCGTATTTTTTACAACATCGACCCTACAAAATAGCTGTATTGTGTTTGTCATTTAGTAGTAATACATATTAAATTATAATTACGTTTTGCCCGAGTGGTGATCACTGTCTCCCACAATATTCCGCAATACATGAATATTTTAGCTGCGTTGGCTTCACAAAATCGATGGAGAAAGGGGGGGGAAACAGGAGGGTAGGAGGGGAAATTGTTGAGTGTCACGGCAATCTCACTCATTGGACAAAGTTAACAGCAAAGCGTTCACGCCGATATCCTGTCAGACAATGCCTTCTGTCGAACTAGCGGACCGTTCATTTTACATACAAAATTACCAGTCCAAAAGAGAACAATTTTACAAGTTGATTATGTAGCGCAACCTAGCTTATTTTTGCAGTGAATAAGAACTTAATACTTTTCATTTTAACGTGTCGTTTATTAGGTGTGTTCTACTGAATGTAACTTTTAAAACTTTTCTAAGATATTAAAAAGTCATGACCCATTTTGTGCCTCTATTCTACAAACTTTCATAATTTATTTTTATAACCGCTTTGTTTAACAAATGTCCGTGAAATGTACAAAGTCGAGAAAATAAGAAAGAGTGAATCGAGTCGCGAACGGTTGAAGTGGGGACGTGTCTGCAGGCAGTGTTGTGTGTCGGGTGTTCCATGACAGGAACACGCACGGTCGCGCCTCTGCGCTTACTCACCCAAGTAGAAACGAACTGATTGCGAGCTCGGCGCCCCGGCCACTCGACCGCAGACTGAAACCTAAAACCACTGCCACTACATACCTACTCACCCACGTCCCCATTCGTAACTAATCGCTTACGATATTGGTTTGTAACCGAAAATCTACATTGAAATTCCGGTGCGCGCCCATCGCGCTCGCCGGACACTTTACGCAACTTTTGCGAATTACCTAACTCAGATATTTTCGCGATGACCGTATTTTTTACTAATACTAATAACACAGAGTAACTGGCACGGCACATGTTAAAATTTTACGCCCGTCTGGGCTACCACTGTTACGTAAAATGAATTGTGTTAAAATATCCTATGTTACTTTTCGGCTGGAAAATAGAGCTAAATGGGAGGTTATTCACTCATATTATTTATTTTCTTTTTTCAACACAGCCATGAGTAGAATACGGTTTGCTATGATTATATTAGGGATAAGCTTACCGCTCTCTCTTTTTCTCTCTCATTTTGTAACATAGATTTTCAACAATGGCTTGTAGTATCTAGCCTACCTGTGAACATTTTGATCTTGAAAATTCGATTTACAGATCGAGTACCCACTATTCACTGTGTACTTTTTCAAGATATTTCTTCTTCATCAACCCATATACGCCCACTGCTGAACACGGGTCTCCTCTACCATTGAGAGGGTTTAGGCCATAGTCCACCACGCTGGCCTAGTGCGGGTTGGCGGACTACACACCTAAGAAATTCCTAAGAACTCTTAGGTGTGCAGGTTTCATCACGATGTTTTCCTTCACCGTTCAAGCAAGTGATAATTCAATGTGAATACACACATAACTTCGAAAAGTCAGAGGTGTGTGCCTGGGGTTTGAACCCGCGACCGCCGAGATTCTCGACCGTACGCCCAAACCTCGAGGCCATCACTGCTACTGCTTTTCAAGATATTTACTCAATTAATATTACTTTCATCATGTAGGACGTAAAATAAACTACTGCCTTTAAAAATTTATTTAAAGTCAAAATAAGCCACTAATAATCATATTCAAAGTACTAAGTTTAGACCCCACACGAAGATACCGTAGTTGCGAAATAATGGATTAGCATTTGAATATACACGTGTTCGTCTAGACTTCTTAATGCAAGAACAACAGTTTTGCATTGGTTATATGAATTTATATTTAATATTTCTCAATTTGGATCAAGAAATCGATCCGGATGTACAATGAAAGCGCTGAATGTACTCCGCATTAAGCAGTATGGTATTTCATGTGATCCACGTATTAGATATGCCAAGATCTTCAACCCAGCTCCGTTTGCAACATGTGAATATATACAATTAAAATATATAGAGGTACGGTGTTAAAAGAATACACGTAAAGGCATGCTTACATTTTTTTCTTATGTTCTAATTACTTAATATAAAAAGCTATCGCAGAAAAAATTAAACAACTAGAGGTCTGTTCCATATCTAGAGTTAAATTAGAATTTAGTTAATTTTTCAATTTTAAAATCTGTTGTGGAGTGAATATAATTACAAAATCCAATGTCACTTACAATGTCGCTCTACCATTTTTTTTTTTATATATTGTACACATAAAATTAAAACTATGGAGTGCAGTAAAATAAATACAAAAGGCGGCGTTATTGCCCAAGGAGGTCTCTTGGAAACAACCTAGGGTGAACACTTGAGTTAGATATGCGAGAGATTTTAAACACGAAACTGTGATCTATTCTGATTTAGTTCGCATCCCGAATGGTTTTAAGCAAAAAGAGGATTTAAGACTACATCTATTTCGTAACCGGAATACTGAAGGCAATTTGCGACGAGGTCATGTGTGATATATAATTATATACATTTGTGGGTAAGAGAAAGATTGTTTTGTGGTTTGAAGCTTATAATTTAAATCATGTTGATCTGATGTACTATGGAGAGGGTTCAACATCCGGGTGGGATACATCATACAGTGTTATAGTCATCATCATCATCATCACCCAATCTTAGTCCACTGCTGGACATAGGCCTCCCCTAGTGTTATAAGATCTTAACAAAAGGATAGTCTTCGTTGCTGAACGGATTGGGGAAGTATGCGTGAAATAACGAGAATTACTAAAATTACCTATGAGTAAAACGTAGCTGACGAAACGCAGCTTCGAAAATTTACCTTTGCTTACCCTTTCAGAGTAACAGGTGGAGTGTATGTATAGTGTATAGAATTCCACTTTAACACCTTTAGGTAGAAGTGAACCCCTATTTATTGTTTATATTTGCATATCTTGTACAGATTTTCGCTGTGTTTTATAACAGCTACTTAGCGTGATTTTACAAATAATTATAAACTGTTAGGTACAAAAAATTAACGTTCAACTTTCGCTAACTAAATACAATCATGTTCTATTTCAAATAACAAGACATCTTGCTCGTATTCTGTTTACACGAAATAAGAAATAAATATGACATTTTATTTTTCAGTTATTTTCCGAGTATAGAATGCGATTTGTAGAATTGTTTCCAAGAAAGACTGCGAGACTGCCGAGTTCAAGTTCATGGGCGCATGTAGGTACACTTCAGGTATAAACGAATGAGGAGCTCCTTTCATCGAAATGAATAGCTAATGTGGCAGATTACGACAGCTATTTAATTATTCATGAAGTGTCTCACGTCTAAGTATTCTGTTCAACGAAATTACATCAATTAGCTAAGCGCTTTGTCAGCGTTAGAAATTTTACTCATGTGTTACGTGCCCTCGAATTATTTTAATTGATACGAGTTGAAATATGTCAATATATTTTATGTTTAGGTTTTTGTCAACATCAGCTCATAATTTACGTTCCCACCGCTGGGCACAAGCCGCTTCTACGAATGATAGGAGTAGAGCCCTAATTATGGAACTATTTATCATATATGAGAAATTACTTTAGAAAAAAATTCAAGTATGCAGATTTCCAATATTAAATCCTTCGCCTTTGAAGTGCTTATCGCTTGGTTGGTTTAAAACCAAAAAAGAATTCAACGAAATAGGAATGTTATTATCATCAACATTAGAGGCGTTTATTGCAGCGTTTCAAGTTTAAATTCAATAATGGAATAGAAACTATGCAAATATGTTCACATGAACGCAGGAGTGCTCTCAGTTTGCCGCAAACTATGTAGTATGTAGTTAAACTAAAAGCAGTAATGTGACCAACGTTCGGCTTCAATTTGGCTGCCTCGCGCTCCTCACAAATCGTGTTTCATAATATATACCGGGCCATGACAAAATATTGATTGCCAACCGCATACTGTGCACGCATTCATACGTAGACTATTTCTGTTCGATTACAGTGCGCTAATAAATCAAATACGTTTGCGTTGAATTCATACTGATTATATTAGGATGGTACTCGGAGATAAATGCCATTTAAAATTGGAAAATGACTGCGTATTACAATTGATGTCGAATATGAGTTTGAATATCACCTTACTTAGGAAATAAAATCGCTAAGACTATAAAGGTGCAAGTTTTAATTCGTGGTTATTAGAAGCGATACAGCGTTTTGGGACTCATACCCCCAACAGTCATATAACTAGTTGTGATCCTACACTAAAGTCAAAGTTATATCATATATGTAGGAGCTTATTACAAAGACTTTTAGTCACACAATCATTTGTCTCCCATTGGCACAAACATTTCGTCTGTTTTTCAAACAAGTGTCTAGTCAACTGTCAAAATAAAAAAAAATGGAATAATCGAATAAAATCGCACACTGTCTTTTATATTTTAAGCAACAATGTCTCACACACGCCATACCAAAACAAACACTGATTTTAAACATTACATACTTGTAGAAGTGGAAATAGTATGCCAGTCGAACTGTTATCCAATACAGAATTCCGCCAAAATCAATATTAGATACGGGCACGTTTTATTTTCGTCACCGAATATAGATGATGTTTTCAAAGAAATAGTTGAAGATGTTTCTGAGAAACTTGTTTCGGAGATGGATTGAGTCGGACCAACATATCGAGAAGTTTCTGCTCGATTTGATACGAGATTAAATGCCGTCAACGTTGAAAGAACGAGTTTTGTGTTACAAAATGTTTTTGGTAGAATGTGTTAAGTGTTCTTATATAAGTGCCTCCATTGTCCTTTTTATATTTAATTACACGTAAATATAAGATGAATTAAATACCAAAATAGATACAGAGAATAAGTCTTGAATCAATATCGTTTTATACCTCTGCTAATAAGACGTGGGATTTGGACTGACAGAAAGCAAATGGGATTTCGCGATACGTATAGGTACAGTTAATTGATATTTAGTTGCTGCTTCGAGAAAATATGAGGTTGTAGACTCCAATTGTGTGAAAAAGAAATAATATAGAAGATATAATACGAATATTTTTCTTACTTTAATATACTTTACGGTAGGAAGATTTAGTAATATATTTCCTGTTTCGTACTTTTTTAGAATAATTTTGTAAATTAGGCTTTTGATATATAGACTATTCGTGATTGTAAAATAAACTTAAAATATTGTACATGCGTAGAATTTTAAGCTATTTTCTTAGTCGGTAATTCGGTTATACAAAACAGGAACAAATTCTTAAAATATACACAAACATATATGTTTAATGTACATTAATATTAAGACTAGCGTAGATAAATAGCTTACAATTCAAATGTATCTGAATCAATTTCTCGTTTAAGTAGATTAGTGATAAACCTATAGATTTATTTTATTGCTATTACATTATTTCGTTAAAACTAAACCTTTCAATCACAAAGCAGTTTAATAAAACTAGAAAAGAAATATCAGCATGCCGAGCGTGCTGAATCTATGATCATCATCACAAGTCCTAATACGACCTACTGCTGAGCACGGACCTTCTCTACAACTGAAAGGGTTTGGGTCCAAGTCCACGCTGGCCTAGTGCGTGTTGTCGGAATACACAACTAAGATAGGTACTATTAATACCTTTTTAGGTACGCAGGTATGTCTAACGATGATTTCCTTCACAGTTAAAGTAGAAGATAATTTATTGTGAAGAAACATTAAACACATAACTCATCAAATTTGGCTGATGATGATGAAACCCATAACTTAGAAGTGCGGGCCTGGAGTTTGAACCTGCGACATATTTCTTTGTCCTAAACCTCGCGGCCATCACTAGTTGTACTACATTTATACTAATAGACACCTTATACTCAATCACTCACTACTCCGTTCGCCCTGTATTCTTAAAACGCATCCAAAAGTTTCAAACTCCCATATTAATTTATATAAACTTTGCTTTCAAAGTTACACGTACACGTAACGCAAAATGTCCGAGGTGCGTTTCGCCCGAACTAGTTCAGTTGAAAGTTGTTTGAGTGTGTTATTATATGAATACAAGTTCATTAAAAGTAAATTAAGGGCGAGAGTTTATCTCCATTCGCAACGGTTTGTTTAAATCCGTTCGCTTCACATTGGGGGCCTATTGTGCCTGCCGAGTGGCAAGTGGCGAGTGCCCAGATGCATTAATTGGACCCAAAGTTTTAATTGATTGCGGTGTGAAAATGAACATGGCCTGTTAATTATTGTCATTGCTTAAACTGGCAAACGTTTTATTGATAATTGCGAATTATTAAACTGAGGTTTAATTAAATATTTATTGAATAAAGATGAATTAGGAATATGAAAAAATATATTTAAGTCTTGATAATCGCATATCGACCGTATAAGCCGAATCGGAAAGGACATTTTAAAACATTTTAGCGTTTTGAAATAAGGATTTTTTATGATAACCTTACCGTTGGTTAATATGGTGGAGTAAGGGTTGTGTTCTGACATAACCACTATGCGTAGGAATCATAATTTACACTACGATATCAAATGGGAGCCGCAATCAAAATTTGCAAAGCAGAACTAGCCTTTAATAAGGAAAATGCTTCACCAGCAACCGCAAGGAAGAAGTCACGAGCATAACATTCTATTGAATCTGTAAAAACCTGACCACTGTAAAAGCTAGAGGACACTCATATCCCAATAAGGGAAGTATATGGTTTGATAGACTCTTAGAACATTCTCACATTTTCGCAGAATGATATCGAAATGTTATGGTGTAATATGCAGATGTTATGTCACAAAGTTTGGGAGCGTGAGGATCAAAACAAGATAACAAACGCGCTTGTTCTAGCCACGATAAAATGTTGGGAAACAGACAAAAACAACATTTACACCGATGATAAAATGTCGAAGAGTATACTTGCATAACCAATGCTCTTACCATGAACTTATTTATTGAGCTAAGGTTAAGGTTGGCTTGGATAACTACCCTTTTATTACATCTAATTAATCCCATACATCTATCCTTCATCATGGTTTTACCACGTTGCTTATAGCCTCATGAAGGAGAGAAAAAAGTGGCTGAGGGCGCGAGACCGATCCCTACACCGCGACAAATATTTGTGTTACCCACAAATAATCCATTCTATTAATGTGCTCGAAAAACGGCAACGATGGGAAATACACCTATGCCTACCTTCGAAGAATACCGGCGTTATTGTACGTAAGAGTATGCATGCTGGCATACTAAACGAATTAACTGTTTGTATCATAACCCTTTTTGGCTTTGGAGCTATGACGTATCATAATCATTTCTAACCTTATTTGAAACGTACAAGTATTTTAGTTATTTTTAAATTTACGTACCTGAATAGCACTCGATTACAGTTACAAAGCCTTTTATTTATAAGCTTAGCCTGTAAGTAACTGCGCTTTGCATACTGAATATAGTTGAGACTTTAAACAAAATACTAAAAGATAACTAAGTTTATAATGTTCTGAATTATATCACGGTTAATTTATTTGCATTACATTGCTGCATTGAAATGAGTTGACAGTAATTAAACGCGAATATAACTAGACGTGGAAAATGTGAAATTAACAAGCGCTAATCAGATCTCTGGTGGAATATAATGTGATTGTGGTTGCAATTGGCTGGAATTGTAATAGCAATGTAATTTTGTTTAATGTCCATTGGCCAATTTATATTGGTTTCTATAGATTGCTAGGCAAACATTTGATACCAATTAACTGTTAATTGGGAAACATTTAATAGCAATTTGGTCTACGCTTATGTAAATAGACCGATAGTAGGTTTTATATAAATCTGTAATTCTATCATTTAATATTTTTACTAACTGACTGACTAGTGACTGATGCACTTTTTCTGGTTTGTGTTTATTTATAATTAAGCCTCATAAAAAGTAAAAGCTATTTTACGAAGATCGCGCGAAACCGCTGGATGCAGGCCGCTTTCGACAAAGCTCTTTGGAAGTCTTTGAGGGAGGCGAATTCTCAGCAGTAGACATCTTTCGGTCGATGATGATGAATTAAGCATCAGTATTTGCTTATAAAATATACGTGTTTTTCTATTCGCAAAGCCAAATTAATTAATACCTCATTCCTTAACATCCAGCGATTAATGTTTCATTATGCTACTACTTGAAAATATTTTTGACGAATAACAAACACTGCCGCGTGTTCAGGCGGCAGTATTTGCCTCGGTGGCAAATACTTGTATTTGCCGTGCAATCTCGAGGTATCTAGTTCCACACACACACTAGGTACACGGTAGGCAGCGGCGTGGCTGTGCCCCTGGCATTGCCAAGTCCATGAGCGGTGGTGACCGCTTACCATCAGGCGGGCCGTCTGCTCGTCTGCCTGCTTAGGCGATAAAAAAAATCCATTCGCGAATCGGGCGAAATGATATTGGGTTTTTAAATTAGGAAATTCTCAGTAGCAGCTCGGAGTCTGCAAACATGCCAGAAAAACGGCAATAGTCTCGCCTCATATTACGCGCACATCAGCCTACTCTTCGAAGAATACAAGCATGAGTGGGTATGTCTGTAAAATATATTGCATAATTTCCGCATTGCATCTATAGTTTAGGAGTTGTTAAGTTACGTAGATACGTTTTACATCGCCTGTAGTGAAGTTAACAAAGACAACAAACAACATTGTCCCAGTAGTGATATTGGAACGTTCGAGATAATTGGAAACTGTGATTTTGGCACTGCACTTGATTACTAAGCCATTATACGTGAAAGTCTGTAAGCGGAACTGCGATCGAGATCGGAGCAAAACTATTTAGTTTGCGAATCATATATCACGACGCCGGCGACGTCGAGCGAAATTAAACTAAGATCCGACGCGGTTCTGCTGCATAGCTTTATTAAATGACTTTTCACTACTTGGATTTTAATATTTGAAATATAATTTAATATAGGCACGACTGTTATAATTATATATGGGGTCGAGGTTTAAGCATGTGGTCGAGAATTTCTGCATTCGGATTCAAATCCCACAAACCTTCAACGTTTTTGAAGTGTCTAATTATAATGAATCAACACGCAATTTAATGATGAAGGAAAAACCCGTGGAATCCACATAAGTAAAAATTCTTCAACAATTTTTTAGTGTACCTATGGTCCGCCAACTCCCACGCTACTATGCCAGCGTGTTGGACTAAAGCCTAAAACATTAGTTGTGGAGGAAGCCCGTGTCCACCAATGGGACGTATACGGACTGAAGACTTTGATTACATATATGAGCATTTAATTTAATAAAAAATTTCAACTTTCCTACTGTGATTTTTTTGGTTTCGCACACTACACCTTATATAGTCTGTCTTTACTGATACATCAATTGTTTGGTCAGATTAACCAAATTTCTGAACCGTGAAATTGCCGGTAAACTTCCCATATTGTTACAATAAATAACACCAAAATTACTCATCTAAATGACGCGTAATTTTTTGTTTACGGCTCTTGGTTGAAAAAATAAATCACTCGACGGATGACAGATCAATCGCATTCGAGATAATCTTTTTTTGGATCATTTCATATGACGTGCGTGGAACATTACTTTTATAATAACCATAACACGGTGATTCATTTAAGACTGATGTTTAAAAACTACCAAATAAGAAATTAAAATTATACGTAGTTTTGACCCCACGCTAAAACACAGTTCTAGTGTCGTGGGCATCAGAAACTACGAGAGACTTCCCGGTTTCATAAACACCCAGATCCCAAACAAATATTTGTGGATCACACAACCATTTTATAATAAAATTATATTTTTAAAATGAAATATAGATAATTATCCTTTAAATAAGTTACTTTTGTGACAATTTAATTCAATTTTCTTTTAAATGATCCTTGATTTGATTAGGCTGGACAAAATATTATTTGGTTACTGCACTGTAAAATTCTCAAAAGCGGCACAAAGTCTAGAAATGTTTCTTCAAAAACGACAATAGGCTTTTATTACAAAAGACTTAAAACAGTTGACGAACAATTAATGTAATAAATGCAAACTCTGCGCAACCTCTGGAAAATATCTACAGGGACGAGATAATTTTTTTTAAATGTATAGTTTATTGCGTTGACGTTCCTATCAGGATCTGTAGTTGGAGAAAAAAACAATTAGCGAGGCAACAATGAGCCTTTTGTAAGTGTCATGCATATCACGGCTGGCTAGCTCTCGCAACAGCTCTGACCATCGGCGAGCTAACAGAAAAGTCCAATTATATATGTAATCAAATAATTTTGACATAAAAGGGTGAAATTTGAGAAGTGTGTAGGATTTTATGTTGTTATAAACTAGCGGTGGGACCACATCTACCCAGGAATAATTTTGAATTCACGAAATTCCGAGGTTACAATACATTTTGCCAAGATGTAAAACTAGTCTTAGTTTGAGTTCTCAACTATGTCCATCTCAAAATTAATCAGTTAAGTATTCCTGAAGTTTTTCTTTAAAAACATAGTTTTTAGTAAATTAATCTAAGATTAAAAAAAACTTGCGCAGAGTTGGTCGTCGGGCAGCTAGATGGATGATCCAGTCGCAGTGGGCTGCAGATTTTGTATGAAACTGGCTTAGCATTGTAGAAAATAGCATAAAAAATAGAACTCTTCCATTTCATTTTGCTTCATGTATAAGCTAAGGAAATATGCAAAAAAGTCGTGTACATCAACTAGTATATGTTCCAGTGTGTTGCATAATATTGTAGTGTCGGAGAAAGTAGGTCAAACTTCGAAAGAGTAGTCAATCGTCAAGTTCAACTTGGCTTGGCAGCTTTTGGGAAACTATTTAAAGTCTTAGATGTAAGGCCCCGGTCGTGCTGAAGCAACTTTCGACACAATTATCATAAATGCATTCTAAGTATCAGTGACACCTCTTATTAAAAACCTTTGTATAAGAAATAAATTTATCTCAATATTTTGTAATGTTACAAACAGACCGTGTAATTTTTATAGTGGTTAGGAAAATTATTTTTTTTTAATATAATTTTTGTTTTGTTTTTAGCAGCAATGTGTGTTTAATCACCGTTTCTATAATTACCTGTCCCAGTTTCCGATCATGGTCTGTTTCCACCTTATACCTTAAGTACGCTATAAACTTTATCTCGGTACAAGAGAGATTGCAAACATTCTTGGTTTCAGCTTCTGAACGCAACTCAAATATTTGCACAGAAAATCGTTGTCAAAGGAAACCGAGAAACCATTTCTTCGCGATACACGCATATTTGCAGAAAAATATCAATCTAAACCATACTTTTATAATATCGGGTGAATCCCGAGAAATGCATCCGTCGGATTCGCTTCAGCTCAGGTTTTTAAGTTTGGTTGTTTGTTTGTTCACGTCTATAACGGTTAAACTTTTTAAAGAATCCTTATACTTGGAGAGTATTGAGAATTTCCGTACAAAGAAAACCCCGAGATTATTTTAAATTGTCGTTCATAAAAGAAATTTAAGATATGGTCGTGGGCTCCCTTGCATCTTAGAAAAATGTAACCTACACGATTATCTAAAAATGTTCTTCGGATTTTTACTCAAAAGATCTTTAGCTCATATTTCTCTTTTACGTTCTGAAATTAACTAAAAAGAATTCGCGACCAAAAAGTGTTTTTCAATACAACACCGGTACAGGTTATTAAAGGTGTGCTAGTAATGTTCTCACGAGTTTGTATTTGAAAAACAAATGAATACTTCAACTTTTGATTTATCTACGCCGTAGAACAATAAATATCTCGTGTGAGAGAAAAAAGTCTATAAACATCGAGGTTGAATTATGTTAACAATGATAGATTAAACAAATCCGTAATTCAATTGTAAATGAAAGAAATATCTAAATATGGAGACTGTGTGACGCATGGATAATCCTTACCAACAAAAAGCAATGTAACATTCCTAAAATCATGTTCAGTAATGGGATGACAATGGACGATCTGGCAGTTAATTTTAATTACCGGCGGAAACTTACGAAACTATTGCAGTAAATTATAAAAGTATTAGTAGATAGTAGAAGCAGTGATGGCCTCGAGGTTTAGGCGCGCGGTCGAGAATCTCGGCGGTCGCGGGTTCGAACCCCAGGCACACACCTCTGACTTTTCGAAGTTATGTGTGTATTCAAATTGAATTATCACTTGCTTTAACGGTGAAGGAAAACATCGTGATGAAACCTGCACACCTAAAAGTTCATAGGAATTTCTTAGGTGTGTAGTCCGCCAACCCGCACTAGGCCAGCGTGGCGGACTATGGCCTAAACCCTCTCAATGGTAGAGGAGACCAGTGGGCGCATATGGGTTAATGAAGATGAAGATAAAAGTATTATATAAAATTAATAATCAAGACGTACGAACGTACAAATACGGGAAAAGACAAAACATATACTTTCTAACGTTTAAATACGGATTTCTAAAAATAGGTGAGTGAATGTCATCCTATACAAAAGTAAAAGCCTCTTGAGCGCCTTTCTTCGTGTCTTCACGTAGTAGACAAGATACGATGCTACAGAAATTTTAAAAATATCAGTGTTTTTCTACAATCCTTAAAAATATTTAAATGATTTCCGTAGAGGCCACAGAATAAAACTGAAATATACGAAAATGTTGACTGAGTATACACAAAGCAAAAAATGACTTTTATCCCAATTCCCCATACAATTGAATATTTTCAAGCTCCGTGCAAAAATATTTATAAAATTAGAGATGTCAAAAACGAGAATTTCTAGTATTCTAATTGTTCATTTATGTCCAACTCATGACAACAAATTCTTTAAGTCCGATGAAATAATTTGTTGCGTGAATTATAGCCAAAGGTTAAAAGTTGCACACCTGAAATACGTGACTGTTATTAATGGATATGATAAATAGTCGGAGTTATAACAAGTGTCATGGATGTATCTCGGTTCTCTTCACAATATACTAAAAACCATTTAACGTTCTAACGCGGTTCTTATTTGTTATGAAACCTATTTACCTGTGTTTTTTTTTTATTAAATGCATTCCTACTATATACTGATAATTCATAAAACTGTTCTTAAAAAATAAAGGATTTGAAGTCGTATAATAATTTTTTTTTTAAGCAGTGATGGCCTCGAGGTTTGGGCGCGCGGTCGAGAATCTCGGCGGTCGCGGGTTCGAACCCCAGGCACACACCTCTGACTTTTCGAAGTTATGTGTGTATTCACATTGAATTATCACTTGCTTTAACGGTGAAGGAAAACATCGTGATGAATCCTGCACACCTAAGAGTTCTTAGGAATTTCTTAGGTGTGTAGTCTGCCAACCCGCACTAGGCCAGCGTGGTGGACTATGGTCTAAACCCTCTCAATGGTAGAGGAGACCCGTGCTCAGCAGTGGGCGTATATGGGCTGATGAAGAATAGAAGAATAATAAAATTTAAAAATGAAATGTTAGCGAATAATCATTATCATAATCTTATCGCAGCGTAGTGCCTCATAAATATTTCTAATATCACGTATCGACCACAACCTTCATTTTCTTTCCTCCATCCAAGATCAGACATTCTACGAAGATCATTGATCAATCTAGTTTTCCTACGTCTTACACTGCGTTCATAGATTCGAAAACACCAATAATTCCACAATAGAAACTTTCAATCGCTTTCAACACATTAAAGTTTTATCCTAATTACATAAGGACTACTTAGGTTCTACAGTAAAACCACAGAAGGAAAGGTCCTAACACAGATGTTTCCTATGTTCGAATGGAAAGGATCTTTTAAAAAATTCATGGCTCTACACTTTACTAGCCATCCAGTATCTTACACAGTCCTATAAGAAATAGCAATATAGGCGTACAACATCAGTGTTTTGTCCTTAATACTAAAACGTAATTTAAACCTGAAACTAATCGCCATACCTCATCGCATATCTCTCGATCTGATATAAGACATGGTTGTATTAGCAGAGTAATGGCCTACACGCTTAAGGACTAGCTGAATATTTAAAGCGATCCCTCCTTCAGAATGCTTGTTAGCCGTCGGCTGTAGACGGTCGATCGGCACACGAGATAATGTATGCCAAATAGGCACAAGAAGCCACAGTTTATCGTCACCACGTTCAATCACACGTATACACATCATTTATGCGTACCTTTGAACCTCATTTGCGGTGTGACTCCCTCATGACTTACTTTAGCTGATAACTGGGGGATACAAGTATCTAGCACGAGTAGGTATGATGTTGTTTTATGGTTTCGTGATGCTTTGACATATTATTAAGGATATTCACTACTATTGTTTGTGTGGCCCTTTGAAATATTACTCAGGATATTTGATATCGACTAAGCGCACTCAGAATTCAATACACTGGAAGTGTTTCTATCAAACTTAAGTATTTCTCAATTCTTAGCATCGTCTTTGATATTGACTGTATTTTGTAAGTCATTGTTATTCCATTACCTTTACCCTCTTTTTTCACATATGACTAATACCACGAGTGCACATTTATAATTAAATTCGATGTAGACGAGATATCATTACGTTTTTCAGATATGTAGCATAACACTTGATATAATATTTGCATTAAGCAGCGTTTATGGCTATCTCTATGGCAAAATTCTTGCTACTTACATAATATATGTGTAGACCAAAACAGTTACAATCTGTGATGATAGTTAACGAATAGTTCCTTCCGTTGGAACTCTTTTAATTACCAATTAGGTATAGAAGTTAATACAGAAGGATACATTTTATCTTGGCAAATGCGATTATAATTATAATTGTTAATAACTAGTTGAAGAAAATTCAACTTAAATATCTATATTTATGTCAAACGTTTCGAGAACGAAATCAAAATATACTTGGAGAACATTTCTACGCGTTCTGATTGTTAGTAGATGTTACGGACAAAGTGTGACTCGATTTTGAGAACTGCGAGCTTCGTGTTGTCATACAACACTTTCCCAATTCACACTGGTCCAGATTTTATTGTTTTTTTGATTCAAATATACAAACTTCGAATTCTGTGTGTTGCGGGGTACATGCTACATACAAAATAACAACCTATTCCGTAAAAATAGATCCCCTTTTATTTTCTACGTGAATTAGACCAAAAGAAAATTTGTGTTATTTTTTACTTGAATACAAAGAGTTTAAGTTTGCATTAATTTCTAGTTTGATGTTTAAATAAATCAAAACCCTTTAAGTTTATTTAATTAAGTCCTCGTTGCATTTCGTGGAGCAAGCGTGGAATGTAATAATGATATAAAAAACGACGAAAAAGAATAAAAAAAATGGGAAATGTCCTCGCTTTTGATAGCGCACCGCACCATCGATGGCAAAGAGGTCATCAAACGGCCACTGAACGATAAAGACATTCCGCCGTCACCCACGTTGCTGTCATTTACAATAATATTTGACTTTAGGGAAATAAAAGTACCAAATTTGTTTGAAAAAATAATTTAATTTTTTTTCGTAACGGAGCTATGATAAATACCTCATTTTTGAAACATAAAGATAGTCGTTATACATTTCACATTACTAATTAGTCATTATCACTATCGTTATCACCCCTTAAACGTCTCACTCCCTGTCACGGGTCAATACTAAGAATTATACGCAACATATTATGTAATATACCTAATATTTTGTTTCCCCTTGTAAAATGCTCACAAAAATGCATAAACACATGAATAAACTAATCCTTTTAAGGACAACCTCAATAACATTTTGAAATGAATGACTCTAGTACGTTAGCTTTGTTTGATAACAAAAGATAAAAGCTACACGCATTAATTAGATTAGCGTTCTACGTAAATTACACTTTTACAGTAAATGCATTTTGCTCGTGTATAAAATCAAGAATGAAAATAGGAAACGTGATTTGAGAGTGAATGAATCATTAAGCATTTTCATTTTAAGAGTATGTAAACTTGAAACATATAGTACTTTTGAATAATACCTTAGAGTAATTAGCTTTGCCGTTAAAAAAAATCCCGACAAAAAATAAAAAAAGGAAAGTTTCCCTAACAACCACATGAATTTTTTACTTATGATTGTTAGGAAAACGTCAAAATTTCGAAGTTTTGACATTTTTTTTAACGCCCAGAGGTTTGTAACAACGTAGGTATTACCTGCCTTATTTTCCGATCACGGTCTAAATACATGCCTACACTCATTTTCATGTAAAAATAAGTACAAATCGGTGTAGCGATTTAGGCGTAAAAACGTTTCGCCACAGACCAAGTTATCTATGAAAGGTGAATCTTTATGCTTACTTTCTAAAAATCCGGCTACCACTACCGCTACTAAAAATGGATTTTTATACGGCATAAAGCCGGAATATCCTGTCCGTAAGCTACAAAACTAAGAGTTACTTTCATATTAACCAATTCCAATATCCAATACCGAAACAAAGGATTTTGTTGTATCTTTTAACACATTGTTTGCCACCACCTAGTTTGTTACTGGCAACGCACATTTATATTAAGAATTGAATTATTTCCAGCCGAGTTTATTTATCTTCTAAAACAAATGCTAGTACAAATTCCACGCTCGACAATAACTACACATATTTCGGACCATATTTTATGTAGTTCCGTTCGTGTTGAAAGGACTTTCTGGTTCGGTTGATTTCTAAAGTAAATGATCTTCGTATAAAACCTTTATAACAGCGGTCGCAACGCCTTTTTGCCTCTTTTGTATCGTAAGATGTGAAAATATTTGTCGCTGAAGTAAAATATGGGATCGGAAATTGAAAAATGCGGTATTTTTATTTTGTTTACACTGCGTAAATTCGGCCTAATCTTTTGGTGGTAAAGTAATGAGAAAATGAGTAAGACAATTTGTTACACAAGCAAGTATAGCATAAGAATAATATACATACAAACATCTGCCTCCACATGAAAATGTGTCTACAAAATGGCATTCGCTTCGTGGCTACTTCGTGGAACGAAAATAATACGCGAAATGAGAGTACTGAAAGGCAACTCTGCCTACCACTTTGGAATATAGGGGTACGAGTATACAATTGTGTTTTAACTTTACACCGTTGACGAACCTTGATAAATCATGGTTATAACACGCATTATTTCGAAAATTAAGAGTTGTTTGCTGGTGTTTGAACCCGCGACCGCGAAAATTCTCAACCGCACTCCTAAACCTCGGGGCAGACACTACTTGTTGTCAATAGACGTTTCAAACAAATGAAGCTTGTAAATGAATTATTGTACTTTAATGGAAATTTAATATTCAGGAGGGCAAACGAAATATTATTAATATTATACGTATACCCGTGCAAATTATGTGTAGTTTCTTAATTATGACTACACTCAATAATACATTAACCAAAAACTGTTTTATGTAGTCTCTTCTGAGCTATAAATTTAGATAAGCGTACGTTCCAAATTTCATACAACAGCGAGATGTCAATAAAAATAAAATGTTGCATCGTAGACGATCTTTGAGGATGACGATGAGCGGTCGTGAATCACAACAAACATCAAACACTTAAGATCTGCGGAAATATTTAGTTTTGTGTTAATAGCTGTAATGACTTTGAATCGGCTTGATAAATTATTACTCAGTGTAATAGATGTACGCTATGTTTAGATTGGCGACTTTCAAAATGTCACCGCGCGAATCATGATCAAATTACACCAACATATTTGCGTATTCACAAACAAGTGTCAAGCCAGCGTTGTGGACCAAGGCTTAAAATAGTAGGCTTCTAATAGTGAAGGACGCCGCACTATAAAATATTTGTATCCATAAATATTTTGTTTCATAATTGGGATCAGGGCAGGAGAATGATGAAATATTTTGTTTCAGTCAATAAAAACATTTGGAAAAATTCCGATTTCGGCGTTTACACTTCGATTGTATTTCCAAAGTATTTGATTAACGATTCCTCCACTCATTATCTTACAAACAATGGTTTTACTCTCCTTTAACTTAACAAATTATGCTTAATTTGCTTTTATTGTTATAAATTAACCGTCTTTGAACTGTAGTGAAAAGTTATTTAATTTAATTGATAACATTATTTATCATTAATGCTGACTGTTTTAGCAATTTCAGTTTTAACTGTTGTCATTTGCTTCGTCAAAAAATTCTTTTACGTTTCTGTCGGATGTAGCAAGTTACGCAAGAGCATTTTGCCAATGCTTTTCGAGCGTACCTACAATGTAGTGTAGAAGTGTAGCGTAGTTTATGGACGAAATGGAACAAATATTTTTCCAGATATTCTTTTTTTTTAATTTGGTATACATCGGCCATGGCTGCATATTACTTGTCAATAATTGCTTCATCATAACATGTTTCATGGACCTATAAACATTGCTATAATAATTATTCACTATCCTATAAATCTGTTTGTAATTTAACCTCTTTTGCTTTTTGTACTGACTCGCTAACTAGACACGACAAGTGTAGACCGCAGACTTATCAAACTTCCACATCAACGGACAACAACCACTGGTCTGCAGCTAAATTAACTCAATTTAAATTCAAATATTCAATGAGCACGATGTTCAGGTGACGCATTCGGTTAGATTTATAACTGAATTGTTTTATCTAAATTCAATAAAACAAATGCACACAAGATTTATCTGAAACATTCACAGCAGACAATAACCCGATTGAAAAATTTTGAAACAGTTTAAAAATTCTGTTTAAAAGATTTTGTTTTCAATTCTAAAATATGTCCACTAAATCAATAAACAAATCAAAAAGCTTAAAACGTTTAAACAAGGAGCAATTAAGTATTTTAATTGCTAAAAGATATTATTAATTCAAACATTTTCCTTCTTTTCCCAATAAAATATGAAGATGAAGATATATTTTAACAAGCCTTCCTCTAATTGAATGAAATTCAATTTAAAACAACAATCAGAAAAGATTCAGACTAACCAAACTATACTAACCATGTTTAGTCAGTGGATAATGGAAGCCTTTCTAAAATTTCATCTTCTTGGTATAATAGATATTATATCTCACCTCGTCAAATATTTGATTTATCTAAGCCCTAATATATTTGCGGAACTATTTAGGAGGCGAAACCTTTTAATATAAAATACGTATTCTATAATTTTCTTTTTATTCTTAAGTTTTTATGCTTGATAGACAATGTTTTACTATGATAAAATAAATTAATAATTTATCTTGCTTATAAATTCACGAATAATTCTGATTCGGGTTAGGTTTGTTTAATATGAATTAATACTTGTTCAGTTTTCGGATAGAAAAATTTAAATTTACTAGAAACTTTTTCAAACTTTTTGTCTTATACAAAAAATATATGGACTACAAAGTTTATAGCCAGCTACATTTCAAAATCGTCTTTCCTTATCTACGAGGAATTTGGCGGTGTTTAACGATGTTGATCAAAATTAACTAGCTGGACAAAAGGCTTCATTAACGCACCTCGTAAAGAATTGTAATGCAGTGGTAAACAACATGGGAGTTGTCCGGTTCTCATGTATTAAGCATGTGGCCTCCTTCTGTGACGGTACCAACCCCCGAATGAATAATAATGGACTCGTCCCGCGGGTTACATCAAAAGTTAACAGAAACGTTATTTAGTATTAACTAAGAGTTTGGTTATCTCACTCAACATCTGGGTCGCTGGGATTTACGAAAAGAATCGCCTGTCCTGTTACGTAAAGTTCAGGACGTAATCGTACAGTTTTGTGTCAAAGTGGAGCCCTCGAATCCGTAATCTCATGTGAACACACTGTCGGATGTTTGCCAGACGTAGTTCACAATTGTTTCGTCCCCACATTCCCCGTTCCGTTTTAGTGACTGACCGTCCGGGAAAATATAGTGGCATTTTCGTTTCCTTTATCGGCCCAACGCTATTTGGATAAAACATAGCCACTGAGAAAATAAATTAAATTACCGCCACAAAATCTCGAGCGTCTCACAAAAGTTCCTCTTTTTATTTACCTCTTTTGCTATCGAGACACGAAGCGGAATAATGGATGTTCCCAGTATCACTGCCACTTAAATGGAAAACAAATACTCTCGTTTATAACACCACGGAGACTTAACGATATCTTTGGATTTGCAGTCTGGATCAGTTTTGAAACTGATTAATGTTATGTTGTTATCGAAATTATAATTAACTAACATTTTCTATTTTTAATTTAGGAGTTAAATTTACAGGTTTGCGACTTCGTGGATCGAATTTTAAAGTAAAGCGCATATGAACTTTTAGTCTTTTTTTTAACTTACTTTTGTATCTATTCATAGGTTTTAATGTAAAAAAACTAAAATTACTTCCATAGCGCCAAAGAATATTTATTTTGAATTAGAAATCAACAAAGATTTAATGTTGTTAAGGTTATACGATTTATAAGCAGCACTTGGATCTAAAGCGATATTACATGGAGCAATAAGATAAAACAGTTCATAAATTTCGCTTCAATTACCCTATCATGAACAAGAATAAAATGAGTTTTAAATCAATATTTTATAATTTATGTTAAACTGTAAACACCGTATATTGAGATAGCATGACATGTAAAAGCCAGGCGTTACGAACCGTGAAATTATGCTACGTCAGTCTATACGAGAGAAGCCAATGATTGATGTTCCACACAGTTCAATAATTACGTCCATTATACTACATTTTAACTTTTAATTATGTTAAAATACGCAGTTTAAAGGGATATATGACGGCAATAAATTATTTAAATGCCTCGTATCAATGATGAAACTTTTACGATTTCCATTCTGAAACGTATTCAGGTGACATAAAATTAATGTAAAGCAATAATTAACCCTTCGTAGCCCAAGATCATAAAAAAATATAATACTTTAGTATATGATAGGCTTGAACAAATAAAAAAATACGTGTTTCGTGAAAATTCAAAAATATTTTTTATTCCGTATGTATTGGATCTTTTAGGGTTTGTGACATTACTGTCACATTGGGTTAAACTGGAAGAAAATGTTTTAACGTAGTATGGAAGGATCTAACAGATTTATTTTGTTTTTTGTAACAACTACTATTCCGAACTTTTTAAAAATTGTTTGTGCTACATCAGGACACCGAAGAAACTTGGGCCAAATGATTTTCAAACCTAATTCGGTCAGTAGCCAATTTGATAATGCCCCACCGCCAATGGGGGGACATGTTGCGCCGGACTCTTGTGATTTTGGCTTGTATTTTATTTTCAATTAATCTTCGCTGTTGGACATTAGGATTCAAGCAAAACTTACATAAAGTCTCCAATTTCAAGTTGAAAATCTGCTGAAGACATTTGTTTGTCATTGCATAGTTTAGTCTGCCTTACTCTCACATACATCAGCCAAGAACTGGCCATGGTCAGGTCTAATAATTGGTAAAACATCCAAACCTGGCGTCTTTTAATTCGTGTCATAATACTAGAAGCACCCATAATGCTGTTAATAAAATCTACACCTCCAATATACCCATTACATTCTTCGACGATATGAGACCGATCAATGTTGATTTACTTCTATTGGCCTTATCGTAACGACTTGGACCTTCGACCACTTACCAGCAAAAATTGAGAGAAGCGTGACAAGTTTGTTGTCTTTTCATATAAATGTTGACACATCAATTGCGTCCATATTTGCTACGTAATCAACAGAAAATCTACATTACTTTTTATTACATCCTCGTCAGGGGGTAGTTTGCAATCTGGAACGAGATTATTCCGTACGGTCCCAGGACTCCCCAAGTCCAAGATATATCCACTTCTGCTACGTACTTCAGTAAAGTTTCAAACCACGGAAGTAAAGTTATTATCCAAATATATATGTTATTTCTGATGTCTGGGTATGCCCGCGTCATTCTAAATACGACGTTTCAAGATGCTCCTTTTTTATTCTACTAGGAGCAAAACTCTTTCAGTTCCTGTTACAGGTTCAATATTATAGACAAAACTTGAAACTACGCTCAGTACATAAAACTTTTAACGCCAATTGTGTTCTTTTTATAGGCATATATCTATTCAAATTGTCTCTTCTCTTAGTGTAGCAAATCTATTCATCCACACAAAGGTATACCTCGAATAGAACTCCACTAGAAGTCCTATTTAAGGCTTATATTATAGATCAAATTTTTGTGTAAGTACTACCCCTATCTTAAAAAATAGGAGAAAAAAAATCATCAATATATGGATATACATTAGTTGTATTTTTTATGCCATTGTCACCCAATGTAACAGAAATGTAACAAACATAAAAAGTTACTTTTTACATATAAAAAATCAAAAGTATGAATTGGTAACGATATATAAACCAAATCATTTAGTTACCTACGGGTATCAACGAAAATTATACAATTTTATATACTTTTAGTATTTTTTTACAAATTTTAAACTTTTTGCAAGTTCAAACATGGCATTTTCATCAAAACACGAAATTCAAAGCCAAAAAGGGAGCAAGTTACACTACTTATGATTTATATTTGATGCTAAAATGTTCGGTGTGTTATTTAAGAATATATTGATATTGATTTGACAAATCTTAAACGTTTAGTTTAAATTTTATAGAGACTTTTTGGGTTTGTTACAGAAATGTCACCAGAGGCTATAAAGGGTTAATGCTGATGGTTACATTTATATCAAGACTACTTAATTAGGGTAAACGTTATTGTAGCTTACAGTATAAACCACTGAATATTAATAGATACTTAATTAAGTTATTATTCAACTTCAATAGACGTTACAAAAATTTGACCTCGTTAATTGAGGTGAATGGATGTAATAAAGTATAGTTAAGAATTAAATGTATTTTCTTAAAAAAGATATTTTTTTCCTGGTCTTGGGTATATGTATCACCTTTTATATTCCCCACTACTGGACACAATTCTATTTTGCACGATGAAAATTTAAATACGAAAAGGTTCTTTGTGGCAGAATATCTTGAGTTATTTAAATCATACAGATTGATTGTTATTTTAATTTCTCGCTGACTTTGAATCTGTATGACTGTATTTTTTTCATAGCAAAAAAGTATATTCTCGCTAAAATCAAATACCCTTAACCTGATGTATTTTATCAAGGTGGAGTGTGATTTAGAATTTTGTTATTGATTGTAGTGAATTACACTAATTTGACTATCACAGTGATAACTTAAAGGCCAACGATTTAAATTACTTCTCGTTCTAAGACAGAATTTATATTTTTCTACAATAGCATTGCTTAAATAAATGTTAAGTTGCGAATGTTTCAGTTTAAATGCAAACTACAAAAAATATTGCCTTTACGTAAAAAGGAAAGTAAATCAATCTAGATATATAGTGTTTAAAAGTATGCACTTGCCGTTGAAGTACAGCGATGTCTCGGTGCATCAGCCGGTGAGTAAGTGTGGCGGTTTACTACACCAATACTACGGTCCGTGGGTGGCTGGCGGCTGGCGGCTGTCGGGCCGTTTACCCCCGGTCTCGCACTTAAACCTAGTTCACTGTCAAACGCCAATGAAAGTCACTAAAACTCATAAATCACTCAAGTGTTAGGAGCAGGAGTGTGGTAATGTCTCACAATAGTATGATTTATTTGAGAGCGGTCCGCGCAGCAACTTGTTTACGGTAGCGTGTAGGGCGGGCGGCGCGTGTTTGAGTGCGGCGCGATCGAGGCGCGTCCACCGCGCTCGGCGCGCAACAGATAGTACCTAGAAGTACAGATACACAGCGGCGGAGCGCGGCCGGGGTGCCCGCGAGAGCGGCGCGCGCCTCTCCCCCCGCGCACACCCGACGCCCCGTCATCCCCACACGCCTCTCGACCTCCTCCGCGCCTCTGACGTCACCACACAAACCTCCCAAAATCCTCAGGACCGTACATCACATTGCAACAGTTAGAGCATTTCGGGCTTACCTTTACTTAAACCTACTATATAATGTATGCTTACCACACCCGTTTATACATTAGCTACATTGGAATACTGTCTTTTGTAGCTTACTTTATTTACCCATTATTAATTGACTTCCGCTATTTCGGTGGTTTATTGCTACTGGAGTATGGGCGCTTCGTTGTGACCGCCTTTTATGGCCCTATTAATAATAATTATTAGCAGATTTAATAGCTCTATTAATTGTTGTTAGTGGTTAATTAATAATAAATAATATATTTAAATCACGCAATATCCAGATCTGAATGTTGTAATAACATTAAACCATGATTTACAAAATATGTATAATATAAAAATATTGCTGACTTTATAAAACATTAAAATCAACAAAAATTAATGTGAGCCATTTTCATCGAAAGCTGCGTGTAAAATTTAAAGTTGACATGGTTATATAAGTATCCGCCCATAAATAAGGTGAGAATGATAAAAGGGTAACGAGATTAATAATAAGACACATTTCCTAACCGGACGTACGACCCGGTGTGACAAGTAAAATACCAAGTTTAATTTGGCTAGACACCAGCTTGCGCAGCAACATGCCACGGGTTCAATTCCCGCACGAAAAAAAATGTTTTTGTGATCTACAAATAAATATTCGTTTGGGTTCTGGGTGGTTGTGAGACCGAAAAATCTCTCGTGGGTTCAGAACTGTGTATTTGACTGTCGGGTGTAGGTATTTTTTTTATTTTTTTTATAAGTCTATATTCCCGAAAAGTTAGGAAGAAGTGGCTTTCACCATTATCTACACCAAGGTCTCGCCACCTATGCTTTTTAAATTCATAAAGGGAACGCATGACGGAAACAACATTTTTCATGAATATTAGCAAATTCTAAAAGCGATCAAGGGGTGACCACACACTTTAAATATTGGCACGAGGCCATATACTACTACGGAGGCAGTCAAACATACAACAAACAGATCACTAAAATTCATACTACTTACTCTAATTAAACAATGTGTGAATGAAGTATATTCATAATAACACACATAAACACAAGGCTTATTTTAAGTCGCGCGCAAGTGTGTCGCGCCCGTGTTTATCCCTAGGGACGTGTCCCTAGGAGAGAAAGGTATATCTGTTTACAGTAATCCATAAAGAAGTATTTTAATAAAGACAACCAGGTATATCTTTAGTCATATTATAATTGGCGCAAAATGAAGTTTTCTCTATGTTACGATTTTGAGTTTTATTAGAATAATTTAGACGTCTTTTCGTGTAGGAGATATATAAATAACTACCTACACCCAACAGTCGCATACATAATTCTTACCTACACTTGACTACATAAAGTCATGAGAAACAGAAACTACGAGAGACTTCGGTTTCATAGACACCCAGAACAGAAACAAATATTGGCGGATCACACAAATATTTGATCGAAGCTGCGGCTACTAATTTCTCGAGTTATTAATTCCACATAAATTGAATCTTGGGAAAGAAAGTAAGCTAGTTTTGTTCTCAAATTTGCGCCAGGGCGAAGTGAGGTCTGACGCTATATACATAATTGCATAAAATTGATGTCCGAAGTAGGTGACGAAGATTCAATTTATGCTCATTTGGTCAATAAAAAAGCGTCTTCTCCGAATCGGCTTAAGCATAAACGTTTCAGTCTAGCGTACGGTGGCTAAAAATACACCACCCTAGGGATTGGCAACTTCGTCTATCATAAAACGGAGGTAGCCTGGGGATTCAAACTTTACACGCAGATAATGGTTTATTCTTGTTTGGGCTCTACAACTTAATAATACATTTGATCTTGCACGTCACACGTCTTAACCTGTAGAGATTTAGTAAATATTAAACGTAAAGTATAGACAAGTTGAAATATGTATTTAAATCACACGAATAGCGAATTTATCCCAAAAATAGTATTTCGTAGTCTGGTAGCACAAGTATGTGCCGTGCGATCTGGAGTACCTGGGTTCGATTCCCGGGTCAGGTAAACTGTTGTTGTGTATTTCTGCTACGAAATTTACAGTAGCAGTACGAAGTCTGGAAGTGTGCCAGAAAAACGGCAATAGGCTTGCCCTCTATTACAGACAAAGCTTGCCGTCTTTGATGTGAATTTGATACATACCTGGCGAAATGTAGATGGCAGAAATGCCCCTCTGCCTACCCATTCGGAGAATACAGGCGTGAGGTTATGTATGTGTGTAGTGAATGCGTTGAATGGCTATTAAATTCGCCTTAAATTGGGTAGCTGTGGAAATGGAGACAGTAAAATGCCCCCGTATAGTAGGGTTACTGTAAATGATAATATAGATAATATAGGACTTACAACGTTATTAAAAAATATATTTTTAGAAATCATCTTACCTGATAAGTATCGCGATGTAATCCAGATAAGGCGTCAAGATTCGAGAGACTTCCATCTTAGTTTACGTAAGTCACCACCAAATTATAAAAAGAGCTTGACACAAACAATAGCGGTACATAATTATTAACAAAGAGCGTGTGTTTGTGACGGCGGCGGGTACTAAATGCGCGCAATAAACCGCCTCTGCCAGACATTTAATCCACTTAAGTGTTTGTAGCCCCTGTTCCTAGATGTCGAGTGACTTGCGCCTATTGTCAACAAAAATATTGCTTCCGCTTGCGAGCCGGACTATCGGCGATTACTATTCGTGTCAAAGACATTACAAATGTACCGGGACCACTACCCATGTGACACAGTTTGTTACGCATGAATCGATATTGACTTTTTGTTTGATTTTTAGTTCACTTATTTTGATAGAGTTTGATTGAAATCTTGGACAATATATTTGGCATTATATTAAGAATTTACGAAAGCGGAATAGTGGCATTATCATACTGGCACTTGGTGATAGTATCCGTTGAGTCCAAATATAGTGTGGACTTTTGACATTTGCTCCATATTTATCCCGACCTAGTGCTGACTGTGTACTCAGGTCACACATTTTACGTCTTACGTAGGGTTTTCTCTATACGGCCTATTTGGATAAAGACACCAAGTAGCAGTGGTTACGCGGCAATTGGTCCTCCAGTGATTTCACTCTGCTAACGAAATGCACAAATATAATAATACGTTCTACTTTGATTTTTTGCGAGCCAAAGCACCACCCGGTCTAGCCAATTTGAAGCAAATAACATAACTGTATTACTAGAAAACTTTTATATTATTTTCTTAATTTACAAATACTAAAACCTTCGAGACGCGGCTAATGCTAAAATTTTAACATTGTCCAGGCCTTGCGGCTGTAACAGAAATAGCAACTAATCAAATTATTTTTGTAATTAAAGCTGTTTAGAAAAGGGATAGAGATATATTTCAGACCTCATTTATAACAATCTTAATGCGAAAGTTATGGCCAAACATAGAACAAAATTCGCGGTTATGAAACTAAAAAGCAAGATATGTACATTACGCTGTTGCACGAAATAGTGTTCTTCAATACTTTGCGTCGCTTGTTTTCCACAGCCATTAGACGTCTCGGGACGTAAGTACTAATTTACGACTTCAAAGAACTGTCCATTAACTTCCATAAGGATTATTTAAATTACCGTTGTATATTACACTTAAAGGCCTCACCTAGGTATCAAGTTAATATAGTTCAGTGTATTTAATTAATCGTACAGAAAATGTGCAAAAAATGTTAGGTTAACCATATTGGACATCTCATTGACCCCATGAGTAAGGACATTTTCAATAACGCCGGAAGATGCCCATACTTCATGTACAGGACAGTTTGCCGAATACACAACAATTTATGTTCCGTAGAAGAGACTTTATACCATACTTCCGATTACAATTGTTCTATAAGGAAGACAATTATTATAGATGGAACCATACTTACGAAATGGAAATGTCATTTTCTAGTTAAAATCAATGTAATATTGATTATCTACACATTTTTTATCTTAGAACGTCATGAAAAGTTTTAATATACCCCAAACACTTACAAATAGGTACTTCTATCAAAACACTACGTAAGAAGTTTGCTGTAAAAATGTAAATTTCCCGTCCTTTTACAACTGAAAATCATTAAAAGTAATTAGACAGGTATTTTTAATGACAGTGACCATAACAAAAGCCTCAGCGTGCTATATCGCTAGACAAAGCGCTCATGCATTTTATTGCAGCATTTAATTCCAACGAATTTAATTAAAATCCCGTGTTGCCATTTTGAATACAGGGGAACGTGTAAACAGATTTCGAACGTTAATAAGAGTTTAAAAGCTATATTTATACAAAGTATCCCAAAAGCTTGTTCAATAAAATATTCAGGAATGCTGGCTGGTATTTGATAATCAATAAAGGTAAATAACTTAGAAATAATTCACGAAAAAATGTTTCGAAAAAGTAAATCCGAAATAGACACAGAATAAAATACGATTATTATTTATTTCCCTGAACTGTAAAAGCGGCTACGTCGCGCGTCGCAGCGATTAGCTTGCTTTGTTGGCGCGATAAATCGCGTCTCTACCTCTGCATTTCAAATGATGTTGTAAATTATAAAAACGAGAATAAATCCTGTAGCTAAACGTCGGAATACATTTCATTTTTGCCCCGCAAAATGTAGGAATACTCAGACTTTCATCCCTAACGGATGTACGTACAGATGTATAGGGGAACAAGTTTTTACTATAAATGTATTTTAAGATTATACAATTTTACAATAATTATATTGTATATCTTATATCCTTATATTATTAAAAAGTACCCAAACACCGCACGTATTGCTTTTTATTCTATTAGAACACTGACGTTTCCGCAAACGAATTCAAATAGTAATAAGGGACCCGCCCATTGCCGGATACTGATCATATTCCCAGTTTTCAGTATCAATAATTTAAAATATGACCTCTCGATTATACGAGCCAATATACGACACGGTACTAACTACGCAGTGGAAAAACAATGTGATGGTTTCAGCCAGTTTGTGGAGGTATAAAATACATATAAAGCGTCAGATCGAAGCGCAATCGCTATGGGAGAGCTAAAATTTAATGTGCCAAGTATTGCACTATAGAATTGCACAATACACTGTATCTGCTTCGTTACGAACTGAACGATAAAATTTTGTAGCTTCATGTTGAAATAGAAACTTTTATTGTATTGATATTGAGAGAACACAACCATATACATTTTTATTAGTAAGATATGTGGGTGTCACCTTGAGATTGTCTTCAAACCCGGCGACGTGAAAAGAGTAACCTAGAAAGAGAGCAGGCATTCTCGCCAAGATACCGCTGGTTGGATACCGTCCCCGCTTTTATCTTAATATTCTAGTAACAGTACTTAATACTATGATATTAACACTTTATAGCACATTTAATCTGGTAAAACCATGGAGGTAAATATGGTATAGACTTTAAACAAAAAAAAACACACGATACCAATTAATAAATTTGTTATTTTTGTAGCTCAGAAACGGTTTTATGAGCGCAGCTACAAAGAACTCTTATGTGCTAACGCTGGCTCTTTATAATGGTATTGCATCTAATAATACATATTATGAAATACACGTCCGTAACTCCAAACTGCCTGCATTTTCCTAGTTTTCATCGTGAATGAGTTACTACAATTTTTTGAGTCCATTTTCAGTCTCCATGGTGTTCTTGCGTAGTCCTTAAAAAAAAAACAAAGATATCAAGATTCAATGGCATACCATCGCTCCTTGATTTATAAAAAATAGCCGTATTTTAAATAATTAAAGGAAACCATCGGTTATATTCATGACATAAAATAGCAATTTGGAATCTCAAGCTTATAGTACCTACGTAAACGATTTACTAAGGCGAATCTTGATGCGAAGTTAAAATCAATAAATTTAAATGAAGTTGGCAATTTTCATTTGACCCGATCACATTAGTTCAAAAAGTCAATATTCAAATCAAACATTCAGTGGAACGAGTTAAATGATGTAAATAGCGGAAAAGTTCCGTCGGGCGCGTTCTACTTGCACTTGTACGGTATTTGAATTTCTGTTCAAGATTTTTTATTTTAAATCATACTGACTCATTGAACTAGTTTTCCTAGGCTATTTCAACCATCTATTACGTAGCGGGAAGTGGGTATTGGTAAAGGCAATTATTGGGTCTATCTATAATGCTTTGGATTTAAAAATAATGCAACTGTCATATAAATCGTTACTCATCCGTTTATTGTAGAGATTAATTCATGAGTGTCTATTAGTATAATCTTTTTTAATAGCAGTATATAAAGCTAAAAATACTGTCTGTTTGTTGGTTAGCTTAAAGACACTGATAACAGGTACTTGTCATCAGTCCATATGCATCCCACTGGTGGGCACGGGTTTTCTTTAACACAGATGGGGTAAAGTCTTTAACTCATTAGTCCATGACGCTAGCCTAGTGCGGGTTGGCAGGCAACGCCATATACTATATGAAAATAAAATTGCTTATATTATTAAAAAAATACGTCCATTATAGCTTTTATAAGCATATTGTCAACATTTCCGTTCAATATAAAAGCGTTTAAAGCAAAATTGCCTTCGAAAGTGGTGCGGTGAGCGTAACGTAATGAAATAATCACTTTATCTTGCCGAAATGAACAATCAATAATGCGCTTTCGTCGCATCGCTTGCTACAATATTACACTAAACCGGATTTTTATCTTCTCGAATTTAGCGGACAATAGAATTTTAGAGTGATTTCAATGTGTTAAGTTTTAGATAAAATTAATTACAATAGTATTTCTACTTCAATTAAAGATACTTATTTTGGCCCCATGATATAAAATGATTACAGCATATTCGTCTCTCTGTTTGGCATGGTCCTCCTCTACAACTGAGACTGTTAAGGGAGCCTAGTCCACCAAGCTGGCCTAATGGGGCTTGGTGGTCTACACACCTCGGAAATTTATAAGAACCTTTAAGTATTCAGGTTCCCTTACGATGTTTTCCCTCACTATTAAAGTGATTAATTCATTGTGAATACCCACAAAAAAGTCAAAGATACATGATTAACAAATAGTATATTGTCATCATAGATCGAATCATCTCCAATAACTCGAAAACCCTAAAAAATGTTGAAGCTGCAATGTAAGGCAAGGGCACGCGACCTTTGGCATTCACGGAATGATCTGCGCGCGAGAGCCGCCGAACAAAGGTTTGCTCCGGCAGCCGCTAACGGTTGTTCTCTCTGAATAATTGAATATTTGACACATTTCACGTATGTGGGTATTTAGAACGTTTTGTAATTATTTACCCATCGCCTAAATATCATTGACATTTTCAAAATATCCAAATAATACCAAAATTGTCAAAGGCAAAGTCAAGTCTTAATTGAGGCTCTTTATTCGAGTAGACATTTATAAGGTTTTTCGAATAAAACTTAAGCTATTGTAGCTTCATTACATAGCTTAAAATTATAATTATGTCAATTTTACATCATAGGTTAATGTCATAACGATACGAAGCAATTAAATAAAACTCTGATCCAATATTATTTACTCCTTGAACTTTTTCAAGGTCCCTATCGTCGAAGCGAACATTTTTTTTGTTGATATTAATTGAAAACCAAGTCATTTCTTTCAAATTATTAAAAACCAGGATAACAGAAATGATATTATAAGTTTTCGCTTCCTTAGTTTATCCCCGTGGCGTTAGATGGCTAGATACCAACTTGCGAAACAAAAGGCCGCAGATTTGGTCCCAGACCAAGACAAATGTTTGTATGAAAGAAAAATATTCGTGTCAAAATTATGTAGGTATGTGGCTTTACTTATATGGGTCTATTTATTAACTATCGCTGTAAAAAAATAACTTATCAAGAAAATACCTTTTCATTCTAAAAACAATTAGTTTTAAGTGGGAGACCCTTGTCGTTCTAACGATTTTATAAGAAACCTTTTGAAAGAAAATTTAATACATCTTTAGGCTTTTATGTTGGATTAAAAGGTTAAAAAGTTGCAAGTCATTACAAAGTAATTTCAAGTGACTTGGTTTTTGTTTACTTTGCATACTAATCGGGGTTGCTAACAGTATTATTATAGCTGAAATGTATTAATTAAAGTGCAATTGATTTTTAAACAAAAATCATTTCATGACACGCTAAGAAATAAAGCTATAACCAACTAGAACTCTGATTACACGTAAAGTCACTGAAATATATATCACATTGGTGGAATTATCTAAATGAATGTAACACTAACATATTTCGTAGGTATAATAAAGTAATAGAGGCATTCCACGCGAAGCGGACAGTTAAAAATCTCTACGCTTCCAATTTCAGTTATGTTCGGATATATTCGACTGACATGTACTACCTGATATGTGTATCAAATATTTTTGTATTATTAAGAGTAGTAGAAGAGTTAAAGGACTTTTTTGACCAACTCGTAGGCATGCATGGCGGTATTTTTAACTGACTTTAGGTATACCTAAAGTCGGTTAAATTGATCATTACGTGTTAATACGTAATGATCAATATCATACTTATACATACGATAAGTGCTCATAAAATGCGCATTCGTCCCTTTTTATATACTTGGTTTAAGAAACAGCATAACAATTATTATTATGGTACATCACATGATCATCATCAGCCCAATGATATCAGAGTTCATTAATAGAATTCCCTATTTCTATAGTCTTATGATCATCCTAACTGAATTTAAAATAAGGTTCGCAACATTTCCATAACATTTAGCAATTATTACGGAAACTCACACGTTAATGGGAATACAACGACTCAAATTAGCTGCAACATTTAATGTTCCGTTCTTAGTATTATAATTTAGTATACACAACTTTTATGTCTATTATTTTTCGCCCTTTGTGGCACAATAGTATGTAAGTTAGAAGAGGATGTTAAATAAAACAATAAAAAAATATTAGTTTTCATTCTTCTCTGTAGAAAAATATGGCAAAAGAATTTAATGCCAATTAGTAATTACAAAAGTAAAATACTTCTTAAACTAAAATGTAAACATATAAAACAAAATAAATACACTCAACAGTAATGTTAATGATGTAAAAATAGAGTTGTGCAAATCACATGCAAAATTTTTGTAGTCCAGTTCCGTTTTCGGATTATGTAAAATAAAGTTTATTTTACCACGTATTCTCGAAATAGTTTTCTAGTCCAAAAGCTTACATTTTGTATTTAGTATCGTAGTTAGGGAATGTACAGTTATCCTCAAATGTTTCGATGCGGATACAATCTAATTCCAACCATTGCTTTGTATTCTATTTCTAGGAAGAGGTAATCTAATTTTCGGTCCATTGTTGACAACTAAATAACTAGTTATTTTATACGGGCGTTGTTTTGAACACAATCTACGAACTATTTCTCGAACCGAATTGTAATCTATTCACAAATTCTTCTTGCGTTACCGAGATATCACAATCCTGTTTGGAAATTGAGTTGCCATATCATTTTTTAACATAACCTAATTTACTATTCTGTACTAAATATAATTAATATAAGTCAATTGTATTTCAATAATAACTTAACTTTAATTAGATTCGTTTGTTTTCCTTTATTTATATCAACTTTGGTAAACCGCTTGCGTCCGTTATCTTTGAACCTTATTACAAGACAACTATGCTTTCATCATCACTGGTCTATAAACGTCCTCCAAAATATGTTCTACTCCAATAACACCCTACTATTCCCAAATATTACATAATCTTATAATAGTTTTCCATTAGGAGTTTTTTGGTAGCAACAGGAGTTTGAAATTGTACCCGAATAACATCAATGATCTTGCTTCGTTTTGTGTGCTCCTACGTAGAAATACTACAAACCTGGCAAAATTTAGGTGCATGGAGCTCAGCTTAATCTTCGGGGAAATCAGGGGTTAGGTTATGTATGTGTGTATTCCAAATTCTCAGCTTTCATTTCCTCCCATTCACCTTTGCTATCACATATATATGTCTTACTTTTTTAATATGTAGCGTTTTTATGTTGGTACGTAAGGCGAGAGGCTCCTATCTCTTGTCCTTCGACATGCTTGTGCCTTGTACGTCCAGAGATGCTTCATCAAACTACGTACATAGGTCAGCTATGTTATGTATGTTTGCACTTTTATGAATGCAATAAGAAATGTATGACTGCGATTGTGAATTTAATTTAATACCTAGATGTTTAAATCGTGTATACTACTCTAATTTCGTATCATGTTAATTTTCTCTTTATTATTAGGATTTTATAGTTTGTTATCGGTAAATGCAATTGGCATACCCATACAAATTGCATGAGGACCAAGGTCTATCTATAGGAAAAGAGGAAGAAGTAGCAAGTCACATAACACGTGTTATTGCCTTTCTGTGTAACCGTGAGATATATTTGGGCATTCACAAACGCAGCACAAGCGGTTTTTAATTAAGCATAGACATAAAACAAGGTTTGAATTAAAACAAGATGTGGGTGTATATTTACATTGTTGTGGTGTGTGGCGGCACGCGCTACGTCTGTGACACACGATACCTGTTTATATTTGTACAACGTTCTTTTATAGACAACCGTACAAATTATCATTTAATGGCTGCTCAGAGAAACGTATATACACTGTAATCCCAGAAAAGGTAGAGAGAAGTATATTTCTTAAACCTTATTGAGCCTGCTGTTAAGTTCTACGTAATGTCTCCAATGAAAACGCTCCATAATCTTGAGCGACTCAGAAATCGAAACCGTGATTGCTCGATCACTCGCGCCACACTTATGCAGTAAACCCAAGGTGAAAAAATATAAATCGTCGCATACATCAGAGGAAATTTAAGCGCGCGTTTTCAACATGGGTTAACACGAGCTAAAATGATCCACGTTTTAGCCCATTAGAAACAGCTGCTCCCGCCATAATACCTACATAAGTACTCAGTACATAAGTATAAAGGTGTGCACTGTACATATGTTTACAGTGCTGTTATATTTTATTTCGTGATGGTTTCGAGGATAAGGCGAGCTATTAGGACAAAATCTCGGCGGTCGAGGGTTCGAACCACAGACACACCTCCAGCTTTTCGCAATGTCTTGTATCTATGCACTCTTCAATATTCTTAGCAGTTTTTTAGTTGTTTACTCTACTTACCCCAACTAGGCCAGCATGGTGGACCAAGCTAGAGCTTGGTCTCAGCTATAGAGAAGGCCTATACCTACTAGTAGGAAGCAAGAAGGTTGATAACGATGATAATATATAATATTAACGCACTAAATGCCTTTTATTACATTGAATAAACTTACATACCATGGAGTATTTTTTTCTCAAGGGAAAGGTGGTTATGGCTCTACTTACCGTCAGCCCTAAGAAAGGGGGGGCGGAAAGAGTATGTCGTGGTCAGCGGACTTCAAGCTCGGCGCTCGGTGACGTTACTCCTGCTCAGATGGATACCGGACTGAGTCCCTAACGAATACTATGGAGTCCTGTAATAGGGATGGCCCATTTACATTCCGTCTTAATTTGAGACACAATACCTGAAAATCGAATAATTACGAATTGTGGTATTTACATATGTATGTAGATCTACAATCACGTTTTTAAATAAGTCATTTGCGGCAGTGTTCTATTTTTTATTACTACTGTTTGTCAACAAGATATCAAGATACTAACCGCAATCGTCATGCTTCATTTACATTAGAAACAAATATACACCTCTTAGTAATATAAATGAGAGTACGAGTGACTTTGTAACGCTTCCATGCGCTGACTACTCAACCAATGATTGTGAAGCATATATCTTTTTGCACGTACGAAAAATAGTATCAAATAATTTCTAGCTACTGGAAATTCGTTATGGTAAAAACCATATGAAACTTTACTGACCCGAGTTTAGAAACCTGGACCTTAAGATCGCGGAGCCAACACCTACTCAAGACCACGAGGTACTTGACAATTATTATTATTTACTGAAAATACTTTTCTAACAGCTTATATTTTCGTCATCAGTAAACACTTATAGGTATTAAATTTAGAAATACCTATCTAAATCTAAATCATATCTAATAACATTTTTTATGGCCTAATGGCTTCTAGGTGTCTGCCGTGCTCAATGCCACTTCAATAGATAGTACTAGGTTATTAGATATAATGGATAATATACAGATTAAGATAAACATACACGCACTAACACCTGTAACGCAGCTGTAGGCAGAGGTTCATTTCTACCAGTGACGGTGTTTCCATGAAATTCCGATAGTAAGATATAGTAAGGCAAGCTGGGCTAGCTTGCCTTACAAATTTCAAACAATTAATCTTTAAGCTTTAATTTTATAAACACAGCATTCTGAAATATAAATTAGAATATAAAGAGGCCACAATACATGATTATAAACTATACATTACACAATTAACCGTTATAGATTTCTATTCTAAATAATTAAAAACTTGATATTAAAGAATTAACATTTTTGTGTTTCTATAGTATCCCACTGATTTCGTTCTTTTTCATGCCAATTACATTTCCATAGTTTCTAGCGTTAAAAGAAGAACACCTATTTTTTCAGTTCGTTTCCTGACATCGTGCTCTGAATGATAAATGTAAATTACTCGATTGAAACCCCAATAACGTTTCACTTAGCCTGGACATCGAGATATAAGTTTGTCGGTCGCTTCCCACATACTTATTCTTTTTTTTGTTTTAAATAGATCTCTTTTATGTAAAAATGCTAAGCATAAAGTACTTAACTACGATAACTCAGGCTAGCAGATTGCACATACCTTTGAAATTCTTAAATTAATTATGTGTTTTTAGCACATTAATTAAAAATCGTGTTTTTGGTACTAAGCTTTCACTAATTTTCACATGAAGTCTTTGAAAATTTACCGCTGAAATAACGAGCCTTTCCTTTCATTATTACTTTTTTTTATTATGACCGGTCGTAATTGCAATTTAACGTGTATGGAAAAGCACTAACTGCACGCAACTTTTAGGCTTTACAAAAAACATTGAAACTCAGTAAATAAGATTACTAATGTAAGAGTTGTAATGTACTTGAAATAAATAAACAATTTTAACCTATCCCTTAACTAAACATCTCAAAAACATGATAATTGAATAAGTACATTTCATCACTACATCGACGTAGGTGCGGGTCGTAGCGCGTAGTTACCGTAGACGCGTAGGCATAACGTACTACGGAATACAGTAATAGTAAAAGTGCGATAAACTTTACTACCGTAGCCCCGACGTACGTTTCTCCACGTTTTATACTTTCCTTTCAAAATCACTACTTTTTATGTTATAGTAAACATATTTGCGTATTTTGTTACCTATCATTCCGAATATATAAAACATGTAGCACCTCTTTCTAAGAAAGGCGTTAAGTGTTGTCTTAGGGTTGTCACCAAGAATATTTTAGTGCAGTCAATAACAAGCGTTGTTATTCTGAAACTGGCTATTAATTAAATTCGGCCCATCGCTGCGCCGAGTAACTTTTGGATGGCGTGGTATAATGCAAGCCAATATTGTTTCCCTTAGATGTAAGACGAAGTTTATGCAAGGTATATACCTACAACTACATATTTTATAACATTCCTGGTTTTGTTATCAAATAAAGTAAGAATGCCAGTGGAACCGTTTCACACCACAAGAATAGAGCAAAAGTTATATTAGAGAGAGCTCCTACGTACCTTTTTATACGTATGAAGTTATCAAATAAAAGGAAATTAGAAGGAAAGGGTAACTATTAATTCATGATTGACTGTATTTATCCAACGCAAGAGCAAAACTGTTTGTTTACATCGTTTCTTAGGAGAACACATTAAAAAATATTTTTTCCTACTCTATCCTAGTAATTACTTATTCAGTACTAAATATTCAAAGTAGTAATTAAGTTATTAGGAATTTAATTAAACTCAACATAAGCCTGAAAATTTCAGTTCAGCAAGGTTTTCTGTCCTCAGCAATTCTCCCATATTATTTTTCCAAAGAGACCTAGAAGCGAAGCGAAAAGGGTAAAATATAAGCCGGCAAGGGAAACAAACCTTTATGTATACCATGTATAACGTGTTTTTTTAAACGAAGAATTCAGAGGGAAAACAAGAGTAGGTTTCATTCAGTAAGCTGAGAAAATTGCTAAGCACGATATTCGACTGTAGCAGTATAGACTTTTTAGCGGGCTTACTAAGGATGGTATCTAGTATTAAATATAGTGTTATATAATTTAATAACGTATTAGGTCAAGATTGCCCATAGTCGAGACTTAATCTCGTCAGCAAAATGTCGAATTTTAGGCTGACATCTCTTTTTGAAATAAGGCTAGTATATGATAAGGCCATAAGTAATTTATTAAGTATATCTAGTTAAAAAGCTTTAAGAGTATATTCTAGACCAAGGTGTTACTTTTAACAACCGTGTATTGGTCAGCGTGTATTAAGATTATTGGGGGTATATTAAGATGCTTCTATATACGAGCACAAGTAACATCTGATTGCCGAAGTTTGAAATTAGTTTCGTGTGAAACCGTAAACTCTGCATAACTGTTTGTTTTCAAGTCTTATTGGATGGCGTGGTATCTGTTAAACAATTTGTGAACACTGACATTTACAATACTCAAATTACAGATGATTACTCGTATGTCAAATAACTTGCAAGTAGTATCATTCAATATACATATATTTATTAGCAGACCAACCCAACGCAATGATTAATAAACAGCGTTAATTCAAATGTCACCAACTCTATTTTAGAATGAAACTTTGTACATTCCTATTTACTCACATTCCGACGAAACCGTCCCTACACAGAAACTTTCTGAATAGTTAATTCAAATGTCATTGTACTAAACAAAACGGGCGGCTCTACACAAAATATACAAAACTGTGTTTCATTAGGCAGAAAATTATACACAGCAACATTTCCCATTTATGTGCCGTAAACACCGCTTGCACGTAAGTGGAGACGTAATTTTTGGCACTCAAAATATACGTGGGTCTACGACCTTCGTTCCACACGCAATATCGAACGTAATGATTGCAGCTCAAGTTAACAACGTCATCATAACAGCCAGCTGACTCGACAATGTTTCTTTTTATAATGGGCATTTGATTTTGGAATATTAAAAATATTTGAATTTTGTCGTAAACAGTCAGTATGATAATGCCTATTTACACAACCTGTGTTTTAATCTAGGCTCTAAATTATGAGTATAAATATAAATTAACATTTAACTGATCTTTGAAAATTCGATCACGTTTTAATACTCATCAAACTTCCACATTTACAATATCACACAGAGGAGCGTGAAATGTTGTAACATTACCATTATTAAAATAAGAAACGAAAAACATGGCATAGTACTCGGTGTAGCATTCAAATATGATTGGAGCACAACATTTCTGCTTTCATTTCGTTTCGTTTTACCGTTCTCATCTGTCTATCTGGCCAAAATATTGCAGTAAATTGTTTAAATTCTTTACTCTGGAAGTTGTTATTTCACCAAAATCTCTAAACTGTTTACGGTCCTCATCGACCAGAATAGCATACCCACCGATCAAAACCACAGAACTATTCCCACAGGTAATCATCGCTCGGTGGAGTGACCGACCATCAGATGTCGTAAAATCGTAGTACTAAAATTTTAAGCTATGAACAAAAAAGTAATTTTTAGATCTGTACATGTATTTTTAATTTACATTTGACACCTTAATTTGTTTAAAAGGTTTGTATACCTGTGTGCTTGTGTTACCATTTTTATTTTTCATGAACAACGCTCCATGCTGTATTAAAAAGTAAATTCATTCTCGCTTCGTCGCAAAAGTTTCCTGGTCGTACATTCAGAATACACGGAGCTATTTTTACTCCACATGAATTACAAAATGTTTCTCCCGCATACTTCTTCCATTGTTTAGAAAATGTTTAAGAGTTCATTAAGTATTAAGCAGCGCCATTAGAAAGCCCTCGGAATACTTAAACAGCGTATTAATGTTTCGTCTTAATTTATGTAGCCTTTGTGGTAGTCCATACAGTAAGTGCGTGGGAGATTTTCACTTGTAGTCATTGTGTCAGTTTTATAAAGGTAATTTCCATTACCGCCCGCTGCCGGACACGGGTCTTCTCTACAACTGAGAGGCCATAGACAGCACGATAGTCTCGTGCACGTTGGCGAACTACACACTAAGAATTTCCTAAGAAATTAGATGATAATGAAAATTGCGAATACAATTCTCTTTAATTATCTCATCATATTTCATACTTTTCTTATTGGTCATATCTTTTAAAACCTCTAGATTTAATAAAATAATTCTACGCGTATTGTTTGAAAAGCGACGAAATGGAACAAACATATCTAAATATAAAGTTACTTACGTAAACCCATGGCCTCGTTTTTGTCGCGCAGTCGGACAAAAGTATAATTCCAAAACCTACAATTCTGCCCTAACAGAAAAAGGAAACGTTTAATTCATTTAAATATGTTAATACTTTCCGCTCTTTTAGTTCATGAATACTGTAAATTTTGCCAAATATTCCCTACTTGAACTTTTCCATTACTAAGTTGAATTTCGGTAGGTACGCTTTGGTAAAAGTTTGGGGTTGGCCTGTAGAGAGTCGGCGAGAACCTTTATCTTTTAAAATAAATGTGAGACTTTTCCTTTGTATGCTATTGGTTTTATCTATAATTTGTGGACGCCTCGATAGGTTTGCGGTTTGAGCCAGCGTTTGTCTAGTGATGTCGCGGGCCTCAGGGAGTTATCTGCTGTATTTATTACGAAAGTTAAAAACATGTGTATTAGCTTCGTACCTACAGTTGTTAGTTTAGAATAGTTCGGACGTATTGAACCGCTAGATCTTTAAATTTACTTTCTTTTTTTGATCCGAAAGTCGCGCTAATTTTGTAGATGACTTTAAAAAGGTTAATGCTAAGTAGTAATGGCCTTGAGGTTTAGGCGCGCGGTCAAGAAACTCGGGGGTTGCGGGCTCGAATCTTAGGCCAGGTGTGGTGGACAAAGGCTTGAACCTGGAGGAGATCCGTGACCAGCAGTGGGACATTACACCCGTTTAATCTTAATAAATAATACTCATTAGGTATATGCAAAATGATCGCCAAACAAAACACTGGCTAGGTAAGCGCTAACCGTCAATAATGATTAATAAGCGCACAGCCTGTTCCAATATAATAAATTTAACAAAGTAGGCTACATTTGGGATAAAAAAAACATTGCAAACATTCAGTGATCGAAATAGTATTTTTAGACAGCCACGCAATTTGAGTAAGATTAACATGTATTGGAAGATATAAACAATTGAACAACGTACCAGCATAGTTACCTTACCTTGAGAACTTCTCAAAGAGTACGAAGGGGTATTTTTATTCTGTATTGTTTGTTTGTACGACTATAGTAAGGATTTTTAAGTTATAGTCTTTGAAATTTTCCGTGGCCCACGAACACTTTTAATTAAGATGATATTCATAAGTTCCCACTTCAAATTCAATTTTGCAGTTTGCAATCCGTCGCAAAATACAGCCCAAGACCCAACCTTAAAAGCCTTCTAAACAATTAAACCACTAAATACTATAAGGTTACTTAATTATTAAAACATTTTATTCATTATTGTGTTCATAAAAATAGCTAAGAATGACACTGAGTCTTTTGAGAACGGCTTTATTTAACGAGATTGTAAATATGACCCTGGCGCCAGGAAATTGCTGATTAATATCTTACTTTATCGGTAATTCCCTTTTAATGGTCCTTGGTTGAATTGGTAAGCAAATTACCCAAATATTAATCCACTAATCTAAACATAATATCAGTACTGCAGTTCCTGTTACTGTCCTTTTGAAGTAACCATAGTTAATGGTCTATTTATGTTTATGTGATTATTGCATATTAAATAGTACACAATTTAAATATTAACAACCCCATGGTGCAATACGCTGGCCCAAAGATTCGATTCCCGCAGCGAGACCAATGTTTGTGTAATGCACAAATATTTTTTTCGGATCTGGGTCTCTAGACCGAAGTCTCTCGTATTTCCGAAAACCCTTTGAGATATGGGGCAATATAAAGAACAAGCTAGTGAGAAAAGCCAAACAAAATAGACCAAAATCATGTGTGAATCAAAGTGTATAATACACATAGTCGAAACATTACGGTAAGCCGTATTTGTGGCGAAGGAGAATGCCATTGGTGTGCGAGAATCTATCACTAACTAACATTAATTAATTAGTTCATCTACTCTAAGAAACAAGATAGCTTACAAATTTAATATGCAAGTATAAGTATCGTTTTTGGAGTTGAATTCGAGGCTGTTTGGTTCAATATCCTGTGAATGAGAAAAATAATATATGTACATCAAAGCCTTAACAGAAATAAATTAAGATTGTGGTTTAAATTCCTGTATGAAGTATCCTTTATACACAAAATTATATAACCATTAATTTCTTACAACGCATTTAAAAAATTCAGAAATCATAACCTCCCGTATGCTTGCTCATTTTTCGTACTACGTTTCAAAACATAAATGTACTTTAAGCAATGGAAATTACTATAATTCTCATTTAGGTATTTTATGTTATAATAATAAAAGGCTTAACAATGTTTTATTTTATTACCACTCTCGCGAATACTTCTCCTGTAGAAATAAATGCAAATATACAAACAATTTTATAATATCGCAGCTAAGAACAACGTCTAACTAATGTTTGAAAATATATAATCCTAAAAAAAAAATTCTTTATCGTTTTACAAATTATTGTATGCTCACAAGTTTTTACACATTTTTTTTCTATGACCAATCGCTTTAAATTAATGTAAATGTGATGTGAATATGTGTTATATAGAGACAGATTCAAGAAAGAGTTATTTCTTTAAAAGTATGTTTTCTTATTATTCTTAAATGTTACTCCCAACACAGAGAACATTGTTTAGCTCACAAAGACGTGATCATCTTTTATGAGTCCCTTTGAGCACCCTAATTATTGTTTGCACACATTCTTTTGATCATAAAACCACCGAAGAAAGAAGACCGCGTAATAAACAGGGACGAGCTTGTATTCAAGGCGTAAAATACAAGGAAACAATCTGCTGCGCGGATGCAAACTTATGGCAGTTTTTCTTATAAAATACTTCGCCATTTTCTTTGTTACTCCCTGAATAAGCAATCATTCGAGAGAAACTCTTGGAACGTGCAATTTATTTCCATCAAGAAAATAAAAATGCAACTAAGTTATTGCTACTAAGTGATTTATTCTCTTGAAAAGTTAACGTGAGTTGCAATTTATGTTTAAAAACGTTTACGAAGTATTTCGATTGGTACTATTGCTAGGTTATAATCAGCTGTATTTAGACACGGAGTTCGTAGTAGCCACAAGAATTAGGCGGGTGCTCATCATAATGACTGCTCACGTGTCTAGCGACGATCCTGACCATCTCTATTCCTTTTACTTGCTTAATACATTTCCTTCTTCAAAATCCTGAGTTGACCTGTACCGACTTTCTGGAAGATTAACATTAGTACTTTACCCGTATGTGCATCATTTATTCATCATCAACTCACACATGTCCCACTGCTGGGCACGGGCCTCTTCTACCATTGAAAGTGTTTAGTAGGCCTTAGTTCAATTAGCATTTTTGATTGCCATCTAGAAATCAAAAAGACTATTTCTATCTAAAAGTTGCAGATTTTACTATCCGAGCAGTGAGTGAAAAACCAGGACATTTAATTTTAATGTAGAAATCACAACGAATAAGTAATTAACTTCACTGCGACGTCACAGAATGAATTCATTTGCAATTAAAGCACTGCAATATGGAAACTTTAATGATTCCTTTCCATTTTTAAAATGCAATTTGTTTAAAGATTAGTATCTAACCTGTGCCAATTAAAGAGTTTTCTTCTAATTACCACCTGCATACTAATTTTAATAGTGGAGAAATGTAATAAAGGTGTCCTACAGGTAATAAGTGCTTAAAAGCTTTTACTCGTATTCAGTAGTTAAATTCACATTGCAGAAAATGGCCATCAAGTGCCATTACCGGACAAATGAGTTCAGCAAATAGAATGTTAAGTACGTGTTCGTATTACCTCATGAAATTGAATATTGCCAATAAGCATTCATCGATTTTGTACTTCAGAGTTCTGCCTACACAATGTTTCGACCTTGACGTTAAATTATAATTTATTGACCAAAACTTGCTTTACGTGTACTGCTAGGCCCGAAGTACAAACATTTAGTTTCTTATTCAAAAGGGTGAAGTCTTCGTGCTTCGTCGAGGAAGGTTATTAAATTTGTGCCCTTCGTTCAAGGGATTCAATTTCAATATTTGCTTTACTTTGCACACATTTGAAGCATCATGGTACGTTGGATTTACTCAAAGAGGAATATGATCCTCATTCAGAAAAAGATAATTGTCGCTTGTGAAAGCGTTTGAAAATGTCCACTATGCAAAGTAATATAAGAGGTTCCGCGCCGAGCGCATCACAATCGAGTGACATTTAAATAGCACTCAAGATGTTCAACACTTCGGCTCTAGGTGCTTTTCTAAGGCGGATTATTCGCTAGCTACCTCGAGGTATCTGTACACGTCTGGCAACCTTGCTAGGAATAATGCTCGTTTCTCTTGCTATGTTAAACAACGACAAAACGTTTTATTTCACGGTAACCAAGAAATTTTTCATATTTCACAAGATTTCCCTGAAAGACTTGTTGTTTCTTAGAATTTTTGGGGCTGTCGCAAATGTCTGAATGTAAGTATATCTGAATGAATTGTGACACCACACACACTGTAGAGGGTATAATGTATGATTAAATATACAATCTACATGTAATGAACTTATTCCATATTCATGTGACGGTCGACAATAGAGCTAATACATATGTCAATCAACATGACGAAAAAATAGTGCAAGTGTATTTTAATCAAAAGTTAGCGATAATGCCGATTTTTTTCTATCGGTTCAAGAAACAAAATATTTTTAGCAACAAATTTCGTTGCTATTTTTGGTTTAATTTCGTAAATTTTACATCCTCAGTTTTTAGACCTAATATTTCGTAGAATAATAATTTTTAGTGGAAACATTTCCTAACTTCACATTATTTATAAGATTACCCAGTTGTCGGATTTTAAGCATGTGCTTATTTTCTAAATACACCAGAAAGAGTTTTGAAATGAAATACATAAATGCAGGTCCGATAAAGAATAAAGATTTATTACCGACGTCAACTTACAAATGAGAAACGTAACCGCTTGGATAATTTCTAAAACATGCAGCAAAGCATTACATTTCAAATGTCAGCCATAAGTGGCTTTGTGTGGCAACACGAATGCGGCCGAGTTGTTTGTGTTTTGCTATTATTTATGAAGAAAAACGGAAGAAAACAAAATATAAATTACCAGCTGTCTGCGTTGCCGAAGATCGTAGATATAACACGCACCAGATTTTCTTACTTTTAATATTTTGCGATCCTATTAATCTGACGCAGTCTTTATATTTTTGCTAGAATGGACAAATCGATGATTCAATCAACAGGTTATTAAGTAGCTTTGATTACAATGTGGAATATTATAAACTATACTATTCTCATGTTTTATATAATGAGTTCTCTTTACTTAAAGCAAAGGATTACGAATAAAACTGTGAATCATGGATTTCTGACGCCTTCGATATGCACTCGAAGAAATTTAATACAATTTTAAACTTATTGTCTGTTTTTTTTGACGGACAGTGATTCAATAGGCCTGAATCGACAGATTCGAAAACATTTCAGGGATTTTAATCTAGGTTGAGAAAAATAGACTAAAAAAGTGTCTTCCAGCATGTTATTACACATTTACACAAAAGAGGTAGCACTATCGCGCCTTGCCTATCATTAGTTTAATTAAACCAATATCAAATAAGAAAACAGTCATTTTATCTTGCAAAAAATAATTTCATTGAAACCACATTATCGGAATCAAGAACAAAACGTGTCTATTGTTCTTGCCAAAAAAGGTCCTTGGTGTTCGTAACGAATAATGAAATGCTAAGCATGAATAAAATTTAATTTCCTCCTATTTAATCTGATTAAAGAGGCGACATGTAATTAAATCGACGATTGAGTTTAATTACTGATTAACATCGATTGCGGCAGGCGTCATCATCGACCATGTCGGAAGTACCTTTTCCATATTCATTCTTCCTTGTTTCTAAAGCATCATAGGGATTCAAAGCATTAGAATTACATTGTCTAAACGTGAACGCTGTTTTGAATAGATGATACAAATGATTTGTCTTTTTTTAATATTTATTTTGTAAAACCGTTAATCTATATATATAAAAATGAATTGCTGTTCGTTAGTCTCGCTAAAACTCGAGAACGGCTGGACCGATTTGGCTAATTTTAGTCTTGAAATATTCGTTGAAGTCCAGGGAAGGTTTAAAAGGTGAAAAAAAATCAAATAATTGCCGGGAAATCCCTCAAAACAGCCCTTTTCTATTTCCCATACAAATGTTTTCTAAATAATATCGAGAGTCAATTTGTAATTTATAACCGCTGCATAAAGTTCAAATTCGCGTGCCCGTTGGAGAATCTTATATCGCGTTCCGTAACAACTAACTTCAGTTGTTGATCTGTCAGATTATATTTTTATTTTTTTGTATTTTACCTTTTTTATATTTGACAATAGATTTGAGAACCAAAATAAAATATGTCAATCCATCCTGTCGCACTTCAGAATACGGAAAAAATTATAACGATATTGTGTTACGATATCTGTGAGTGCATCCTTCTATCTTTGTGGCTACGTGCGCGAGAACTTTCTTTACTTTGGTAATCCTTTGTGGTAGTGACTTTGTGCTTTACAATTTACGATGCCGAGGAGAAGACGACCTGACTTAGGAAGTCAATCAAATGTACGAAGAGCTACCTCACGTGCTAACCGCACTGATGACCAGAGAGAGAGAATTAAAATACAGACACAGAAAAGAAAATTGTTCATTTTTATATAAACAGATTGTACAAATTGATTTATCCATTTTTGTAATACATATTCTCTTCCTTTTCCAATGCGTTTCATTCTACTATAATTTTATTTGGCTTTTTACCATTTATAAAGGCTTCAGCCTTGGTTTAATTACTGAGCCCTCAGTTGTAAATTGTAAACCAGGCACATCTAAGGAGATAATAATAATTAGGCTTTTTATATTTTACACAACAAATAGTTCTGAACGCTGACATGTTTGACAACCAACAAATATGTCAATCCCTATTAATGAGTGACAATATTCTTCATTTTTAAAATGTAAAATATGCAATTATTCGAATATTGTAGATATATGTTGTCAATTCGAAACCTTTATTTAAATCCGTTCTTTAATTTGAGGGAACAATTACCCGCATTGAAGGGATAAATATTTAACGTTTGACAGGACATTACATAGAACAGTTTACATGGGAAAATGAAATTCCTGTTTTTATCATATTGCCCGCAATTTTTCCATATTTTATCACCATTTAAACCTTCCCTGGACTTCAACGAATATTTCAAGACTAAAATTAGCCAAATCGGTCCAGCCGTTCTCGAGTTTTAGTGAAACTAACGAACAGCAATTCATTTTTATATTATAGACGGATCCGATTTGTTTGTTTTAAAATCATTTTATACAAAAGTTTAGGTCTTTCATTTATCGTTTTGGCAGAACAAAGTCTGCCGGGTCAGCTAGTAAGTAATATAATTTACCGTTTCTTTATAATCTGTCAATATTATAAGAATAGTGTAATAACATGTCATCTATTGGCGGACCACGAAAAAACCATACAAAATATATAGAAGGTAAATCAGGTCCTAACATACTGTAAAATACTACTTAAAATTCTTCAGAAGTAACCATTGCTATAAACTAATACGTTAAATGAATAATTTTACTATTCCAACGAAGTAGAGCTTTTACTATTAATCGCGTCGCTTTTTCTTTCCATTAATTACATTATACTTTATAATGCAATCAATAAAACTCATTCAGAATGAAGACAAAGTTTTACAAAACCATCCGCTCCATTTTTACTCTCGGTAGTTCCTGCAAGCTCCTTAATTTCTCCGGTTTATTTGAGAATGTAAAGCTTACTTTTCTCTTGTAGTGCGCAAGTATTGATCGTACATAAACCCGACCACAAAAAGACAAATCGCCCCAATAAATCCTATTAACTTATTTTTTCCTGGATTACATGTTGACTTGCAAAGCCACGCGTCTTAGATTAGAAAAGTGACGAGGGTGTGCCGTTGACATTCCCAAGCTTTTATAAGGGAAATAACCTGATGTATGTACTACTGTGGAGAAATTTTAGGCCTTTGATACGTAACAACGAAGGTCCACCCTAACTTTACACCCTCGAATCCCCAATTTACTGCTGAAATCCCCGAATAAATCACTGCTGAAAGGACGAAACTTTGCCGACAAGTCTGTTGACAATTTAATTTTCCTTTGGCTACGAAAATTTGACGGGGCCATGGAAACAGATCGCTGATATGTATAATGTATTCGGCACCCAGCTTGTAATTGATGACGCCTGGACTCATAACATATCGTGCTCTGCCCACATTTTGTCAACACAATGTTGATTAAATATGTCGTAATGGGAATAAAGATTGTCTATATTGAAAATGATGTGGGACATTAGCCGAGTGAGCGATGGTTAAACCACTATACAATATTGATGAAATGGAACTTCCAGATTCTTAACCACAGAAAATAATTTATTATTCTACGCCTATATTATTCTCAATCCTATTAGAGTAACAGAAAGAACATGCAGCCTATATAAATATATGTATCTAGTGATAATAGTCATATACCACTTGAGATTTTGTATTGACAGCATTGTACAATCATATGCGGTATTATCTTTGGATCTTACTGGTAAAAATACGGGGAGAGAAATTTGGATACCTGCGGTTTTTTCTAATATAAACTCCACCAAAATATTTGACCATGATTTACACATACCATTGAAATAAGAGGAAATAAGAGGCCTACAGTTAGAACCCACACCAACCTTCTCCGTACTTCCAAGTGCATTATCAAAATTATTTATGTATGTAAATACTCACTCAAAACCAGCGAAAAGGTAGCCAATGAATTATTTCAAGTCTTGATTACATTTATCCTTTCTGAGAAATCTAATCTATGATCGGATACCGCACAGCGATAGCAGGGGACAAAAGCGAGAGTTGGTTACGCGGATGATAAAGTCGGGTCTACAAGAATAAAAGGAATTTCCCGCGGTTGTGACAACCCATCCTTAACAAACAACACAGATTGTGAAATGGCTTGTGTGATGTATTCAAATTGAATTTCGTAACCATGGGGAATATCCAGAGTGAATATTTACATTTGATCGACATCCTATTCGTCTTTTAAAAGTGGCTGAGTATACAATTAATTCAATTAAATGGCCTCGAAGTTTAGACGCGTGGTTGAGGATTTTGACGATCGCAGGTTCAAACGGCACATACGCATGTGGGATCGTGATCACCATAGCTATTACCTGCCTTAATTTCCGATCACGGTCTCAATACACTTGGATATTCTTTACTTCTCAGTGAACCTATTAATTATTGTGATGAAGATGTAAACGCGCAAATGTCAATTATTCAATCGGGGGTGTCGGCGGTCAATACAGCTCGTTATATCGGACCGCCCAGTAGCTACGCTGAAACCCTAACACCAAACGACTATATAAAATAGTCTCCGAAATTAAAAGCCATGACATTAATTTTGCTTCCCTTTGTTACAATTATTATTCATTAACGCTTTTGTGCGCGGTATTATTTTAATAGCCTATTGGACGAGGAAAAGAGGCCTTTTTATATCTATTTATAATAAAAAGCTCCCTGATGGAATTCCATTGAAGGTTATATTCATGTAAGGCTTCATACAGCTACAGTCGCTATACAATAAAATATAATACAGTAAAATCGAATATGTCTCTGTTAAGTAGTTCGATCACCAGTTATTTTTAAATAGCGATTGGTAAATAGTCGATTGTGTTTTGAAATTAATAAAGTAAACAAAAATTATAGTACCAATCTTTGTTTATTTTTATAGTAAGTAAAAAATTGTGTTTTTTTTTTAATTCCGATTATAATATACAGCAACATAGTTTATGACTTTTAATTAAATAATAGTTGCAGCCCCTTTATAGAGGCTAAGAACACTCAGTTTCCCAAAAAAGTAAATATATAATGTATTTTTTTTAAATCTGTGGTCTTCTGATTTCAACTTCAATATTTAAGTAATAAACGCACATTTTACAGCAATAAGTGTATAAACGTTGCATGTTTAATAGTTGACATGATTACTACGAAACGGTTACTATTCTAGCTCGTAGACGAGCGTCGTCCGTGAGTGTTCTACAGACTTGTGACTTTAATTAATAGCATACATTGCTCATTTCTCCGTCTGGGTACTTTGCAGAGATAATTAAAAAAATAAAGTATAAATACGATGCGCAAATTGAAGCTCTGCAAAGAATTCTAATTAAACTTAGTGAAATAAAGCCACAAAAAAATCATAAATTATTATACGCACGCTTTTCCATTGTACTTATTTGAGAGCCCTTATAGTAATTATTCTCGTTGGTTCGATTCCAACATCTGACATTACAATAATATTTAAATTTTATCATTTGATTTAGATATATCATTCACATAACAATGTTGACGACATTGCTTCGTGTATTCCTTTCTAACGTATTGCTTAAACACGTTTATGTATCTTTCGTTCATATGATAGATAGGTATACGGTGACAGCAGCTTTTCCTTAGGTAGTTATTCAATTTCATGTTATGAAAATTATATTATCAGTGTTGAAAGTATAGTGGATACTTATACTGGTCTAAATCTATGATTACAAAAATTGTAACAACGTTAATTCCGAAGCTTTCTCTTAAAAGAATTTCAAAGTTATATGAAGTTTACACGCACTACACCATCATGGACTACCACCAATTGTCACATATACGATGTTATTCTGAATATATACCGAATCAAACAAGCCAATATACCGAGTTCAGACTGATTTTATTTTCACTCGTAAACACACATATCTGGGACCAAGCGCAACGAACATTACAGTCGTGCGTATAAATATTTCAGTATTCATTACTCTACGTAACATGATATGTCAATTGGCACTCAGATAAGGCTTGGGTACACACAATTTCATTAGAAGGTCCATAAAAGTCCATTAGGCTGGTGCGACATCGGCTAAGAGAATGCCAAAGGTCGGAGTGGAGCCTTTCCCACCTGTACGATCACAAGACGACTCCCGACATTAATAATCATATTGTGTAGAGTAGCTGAACAGCAGAACACCTATCAATTAGCGTTAATTGATACATTATCTTTGATCGCGACCGACATCTCGCAGAGATCAGTGCCATTACATCCAATTATTCCCAATAGATATGGCTATTGATGGGAATTTCCCTTTGACTCAAATGATTGCCTTCAAATTAACAGCTCCAAGTACCTCGACGCCAAATGAGCCAAGAATAAAGAATACTCTCTGATGAAACAGATAATTAGATAAGTCTTAAGATGTCTCGCAACTTTTGATCGAAGGTCGTGCTCGAAGCTCTAGTGGTTCTGTGTATTAATATAATTGTAATTTACGATATTTTTTTGTTTATTTTGCATCAACAAATTTAATCTAATGTTTAGTTTTGTTTAGAATCACCCTTGACATATTAATGGCTTGACCCTACTAATAGTTTCGTGATAAGCCAATTATATATTTTTTTAATGAATTGATAAATTTAAACATACTACTTTATTGATAAATAAAAATTTAGATGTGATGAAATTTGTTTGGATTACCTACCAATAAAAACCGCTTTGGTTGGTGGAATCTACCAACACCTATATTTCTGAGAAAAAATGTCTAGAACCATCGTCATTATTGATTCAATTCTTATACGAGCGTGTACGTCCCACTTCTAACTCTACAACTGAGTAAGTTTTAGACCTTAGTCCATAGTTTTGGCCTATAGCGGGTTGGCGACCCAAACACGTTAGAACTCTAGTTGTGCCAGCTTCTACCCGACGTTTTCCTCTATCATTAGTAGCTAAATAAGAGGGTGTGGATTGATGCATGCATTATACATGTTCAATGTTCATAATTAGAATATTTCAAAATCAAGTGATTTCAGTTTGGTAGAACGTTCTGCACTTATCCTTGGAAACCAATGCATTGGCGTGTTATTGAAAAAAATAGCCATAAGGAATCGCAACTCCTACTAAGGTTTCCTAAACCTAAAGATCATAGGTCGAAAACTCACTTCTTATGAAAAATTTAAGTAATATGTAACTATAGCCTGCGTTTTCACTCTCGTCAAATCCTATGTTTCGGGATTATGAGTGTTATAATTTAATCCAAAGTTGAAGCTAGCTTAATATTTTCTTTAATTAAATCGGTCTAGCCGTTTCGATGAAAATTACACGCTTACAAACGCCTTTATCAATCGCGTTGCTATGTCGAATGTACTTTATATGTATATGTATGTATGTATCAACTACTAATGTAATTCTGCTACACGTGATTTATATAAAAACATATTTTAGGCTATCAAATTCGTCATATTAATTATATCACTTAGTTTGTCTTAGAGTGCATGAATACATTGGCCTTTGCCATTGATATTTTAATTTAACGACATTAAAATGTGGAGACAAAAACAAGTAGACGACTCAGTCATTAAAATAATAGCCCCTAAGTGTATTTTATTGAAGTTTATTGGACTTTTTGACGGCGTCTTAAAATTTACTGAAATATTCAATTGTGTTTAACCAAGTAAAAAACAAGAGTTGGGTTGTATTATCAATGCCACTAAATAGTATTTATTTTGACGAATACTTAATGAAGCCAACAAATGGTGCCTAATGTCTAAAAACATTTAATTTTCCTTTTGATATACCTACGTCTCTGTCTTGTCAACAATGGATCGGCAATCTTAATGCCTCAATGATGCTGAATTAGTCTCCGACACGCTATTAGGCACAAATGCATTGTAAAATGTACCAAAACAGCGAATAAAATCGAACCTTCCCATAAAATCACTTGCTTTTGTCGAACACTTTTTATGCAAGGCAATAAATTTTTATTGGAAACGATAGACATTACTTCCATCAAATAAGTCACTGTTATATGGCCAGCGAACAACATTTTAATTTAAACTTTGTCTACAAATGGAGCTGTTTCACGTTGGCTAATTACATTTATTTTGTACTCTGTACGCTATCCCTAAGTAGCGGTAACCTTTTATCCCAGGCTTGTGGAGGGACGTGACGCAAACACAGAACTATTTAGCATCAAACTGAGATCTCTTTAACGTAATTACACCGCAGCTTGCATCTAATTCCCTAATGACGATAGTGACAGCATTACTTCGACTACAACTTGGCTGCATTGTCTACGAAGGTCGTCACACTTGCCGAGCCACATTTACTTTTTGTCTCAGCTCTTCTGTTATTGATTGCCCGCCTCTTCGTTGCACAGCTGAAAAGTTCTGACACTAAGCTGATGTTCGTAGTAAAATTAGCGTTTAATAATAGAGACAAATTTACTGCATTTAGAATTTATAAACTCAAAATTCCGAGGCTCTTAGCTGCATAATAATGTGTGGTTTAATTCGCAAATGCAGCGACCATTCTCCTTCGCCAATTAAACCACGTTTGTTTAATATATTTCTGCGAGTTTCTCGTTTCAAGGCGGAATGTTACCACGCAGCATTAATTTCCACAATCCGAGGAATAATCTTCAATATCGTCGAGCGTTATCCACATCTATCATATCAAAGACGCTAGTGTTTCGCAAATTAATAACCATGTCGTTTTGATTTATTCTGCGTCGTCAACAACCTGTTACATACAGAATTATCCATCTGTCTGTTTCCTTGAGATATTATCCTGTGTTATTTATGAATAAGCCGTTGCACATGAGTAATGATATATGTAGCGTGTTCGTCACTTTCGACTCATTCACTCCTATAACCTCAAGAAACTACAACCACATAATCAAGGGCAAGAAGGAAAAGGTAGCTCATTGTCTTATCACCGAACCAAGTGGCTGATAAAAAACCCACCACTGGCATATGGACTACGCCTTTTGGTACACCATAAGCTCTTAAGGTGGCGTGGAATATAACTGAGGCAAAGCTTAATGAACTACGGTTACTAATAAATATTTATGACTATTTATTTATTGGTTGAATTCATTATATTTATCACTTTGTTATGTTGAATAGCAGTCTACAGTATGACTACCGCTGTCTCAATGGATAAATAAACGTATATTAATCATACAAAGTACTTGGAATAATGGAAATGTTTTTAAATAAGTGCAGTGACTTGTAAATGTTGTGATGAATTGCTGCAATCAAAGGTCACTTCTGAAATACAATAAATAAAAATATTTATTGTTTCTATAATTAATGATACGTATTGATTGACAATTTAACTATTTATTTAAGCTAACCGAAGACTAAAGAGTAGCGCTTGTCTTTGCCTTATTATATTAAACAATATAAAACATTAAAATAATAATAATTTTATAAAATAGTTCTTAATCTACATGCCAACAATACCACAATTATTACGAATAGCGTCACCTCACTCTTATTCATCTTAAAGCATAATTACATAATGCTTATTATAATTTGAAAATAATACTATCTCGGATGAGGCAGTTATTTACATAGGCATTAAAATTATACATACGCAATCGCTTTTCGGATAAGCGGAATGTTGGGTTCCGTAGTATAGAAGTGTAAAGCAAGCTCTATAGTTAATAAATTTAAAAAAAATTAATAACTACTATACTAACAGATAGAGTGAAAAAATATATTCAAAGATAAAGTATGTAATTAATATATATGTATTAGAAATTTCATTTCATTTCATTTTTTTTCATTTCATATACGAATTACCTAAGAACATTTATTTTATATTACCTGCATTTATAATTACCTAAGAACAATAGAACAATAGACGTACTGGTCAAACTTTAACATATTGTGGTCAATTTAAATGCACATAGATCAAGTGGGTATCCACTTAATCTATATGCATAAAAAATGATAATGCTTAATAAATGTAAAATTATATCTACATTAAGCATTATCATTTTTTATGCAAATGACGTGATTTCGAGAGGGTTTAAATTTAAATAAAAGGAAGGAAATGGGAGAAAAAGTTAAACTGGTTCGGCAAACATGATCTTACAACTCGATATACATACATATATGTAAGAATATTATAGTATTCATATGGGTTATGTCGCCAATATATTGGTAATGCCGCAATAACGTGATATCAATACTTTAAAATCCGCAATTTTTATTATTATTCCCCTATATCTCCGCGAAATTTTACTATCCCGTCCAGACAAAAGTGAGTGCTGTTTTAAAATGGAGTAAACTAGTTTAAATGTGCATATTTTCCGTCATAAAGATTTATGTGGTTCAAAATGTATTATCCTTAGATATTGTGTTAGGTACTGTATATGTTCCTTTTTCGTTTTCATTTTTGGCTTTGAGAGTAACAAACAGTATGTATTGGGATCTATGTTAATTATCACTAAAAATGGCATTACATGAATTTAGAGTAGTAACATTTATATCAATAATTTACACAATCTTGTGCTGTTCAAGACATGAATGAATTTACGAAACCCGCCGCTAGCAAATACCACCGGTGCTTGACGATACTCGGTCTAAATATTTGCATCTTAAGAGCATTACAGGGAAAATTTGTATGTATCGCCTTAGTTACATCACTACATTCTGCGAATTATCTCCGTAATGAAAACAAAGATAATTGCAACAGATAGCAACGATTCTGGGAGCAAGTTGACGGGTAAACACGCGCAGGGTTATCTTTGAGCTATTCTTATAATTGCTTCAGAGTGCTTTCCACCAGCCATTACATTTGGAAGCTACAGATCAGTTAACACGAATCACCTCCAGACATTCAAGTAAGTACAACACTCATTAAATGTAACGTTTGTAACTCGGCGTACCTTACTTCAAACACGACGATAAACTTGCGAAATATTTTTGGAATCTTTTTTTATTTACTGATTAAGACTAAATAACTCTTCTCTGTTGGTTCTCTGTTTACTTTTTTAAAAAGTCAAAACAACTTAACTTCATCTCCGTTTATTTCTCTTGTTGAAAGTCAGAAGCGGTATTTCCGGTAATTTTGTTAGATTTCGGTAAATTTACGCCAGTAAAGTAAGTGTGTAAGTTGTGTAAACCCTCTAACTATTTGAAACTGTAATAGAGGCAACCAAATATTTTTTTTACCAGATATTATTGTGTAGACTTGCAGAAGATTATATCGTTTCTCAGAAATAAATATTCTAAAATCGCAGGGACTTTCCATGCTTACTTTAAACAAATGAATCCGGCCTTTCCTTGAAGGGTTAGAAGACTACGCCTATTAATGTCTTTTGCCCAAGGGTTAGAAGATTACGCCAATTAACGCGCATGTTACTATAGACACATGAAACTAACAGATATCTAAACTAAATTTAATGAAGTTTAGACAAATACGTCTGGCAGTAGCAGTATAAAATCCGGGCCGTATTAGCGCTGGTATACATACGAATGTTTTCGAGAGCTATCGAGACGTAGTCGGTTCGACGCCACTTGAGCGTAACACCCACGTTCCACACCCACACGAAGACGTACCTAATCTTTTCAGTCGCTTCCGTAGCTTTGAGAGAAAGGCATAACAGTATTAAAAATATGGCATATCCGCGATTGAAAGGATGCCTATTATTCTTCTTGCGTAGTTGTTAGTTGGTAATCTGAAATGTAGATCAAGATTCTTGTAATAGTCAAACATTAATAAATATGAGTATGTAACCAAAGTCCTCCTTTTGATCAAGCCACTTTATTGTTGCGATTACAGTAAATACCCCCTTGATTACTCAAAAAAATTAAAACGTGCGAGAGGAGTATCACGGTTTGTTTTCTGTGTCAAGCAAGATTTAAATAGCTTTTTCTATTAAAAATTCCCAGTAGCAGTAATAAATTTGGAAATATATTCAAAAGGCGACAAAAGACTTGCCACTTTACTTGGGCCTTAAGAAATTTGTTGTCAAAACCTGGCTGCATGAATACTTCTATTCTTTTAAGGATTGCAAACATAAGAATTATCCCTTAAATAAAGAAAGAAAACTTATGGGGATTTACGGATCTCGAACTGACGATATATGTCAAAAAAAATTCAAACCGAATGGATAATTGTTCGCGTAAACGTAATTTGTGACAGGAAATCAAGTGTGAATGTAACTCTACGTTAGTCTATAATATTATACATTAATGTAGAAAATGCTTTTACGATAAAATAGAATTCCGAATGTTAATATTTCAAAAATGAGACGAAAAAGTCCAAATTATAAACAAAAATATGTTTTTAAATAGTTAAGTACTTAAAGAACCAGTATGTTAAAGCATTTGCAATGAAAACCCGAAAATTGTTTTGGTAAAGCCACTTAATTCTATAAATACATTATGCGATCTTAAGTGACGATGGAACTTCGATATTGTCATGTTGTCTCTATTGGAGTATTATTTCTTTGAATTATTTATTCCTTGTGGAACAACAATGCTGAGAATCACTTACCCAACTTATTGTATTTCTTGGATGAGATGATTGTGGCAAAAGTTTCTGTAACAATAATTGTTGCGTGGGCGAGATAATTTGTTACCGGGATTTCAATTAGATTAGTCACGATTATTCAGTATTATTACGTTGTTTTTGTTACAAAATTTTCCGAAAGGCAGAATGAAGTTCAGTTCATATCACGCAGATTTGTCAACTACAATTTTAGGACTCACGGAATAGTGAGAGAATATGAATCTATTTTAGTCAATTAGACTCTTTGCTTCTAATAAGTATTTTTATAAAATAAACGAGTAACACATTAATAAGTCCTCCCGTTCGCAAATTTATACCAGAGCTTTCGCGGTAAGCTTTCGCGTACCAAATGATTGTCCTATCTAAACCAAATTTTACAAGGCGGTGTAATATTAAAACTAGGGATATTATGGGTTCTGAATAATTTTCAACGGCTGCAACTGGCAGCCCTACTCACTTGTGGTAATGCGTGATGAGTATGCACAGAGACTCCAGCATATTACAGAAAGCACACTAATATTATGCGAGAGTTAAGCAGCAGTAACAACGACTACAATGCTTTAGCAGCTGCAGTTAATTTTAACATGGTGCCCACTGTACCAAAACCTCAAAAATGGTAAATAATAATGTATTTCAAATTCAATTTCATATATGTAATCATTTCAAAAAAATAATTAAGTAATTATGTCTACTATGGATTACGGGGGTTTTTACTCAAACGAAATACATTACTTTTAATATTGTACCTATTTAATTGCTACATGCATACGTAATAAAACTTGATAAACTTTGAACTTTGCATTGATTAGTGTATTTATAAAAAAAAAACAAAAAGATTGTCATGCATGAATTTACTTCTTTGCACATAAGGAACAATTCTTTTGGAAAGCGAACTAAGCTATTTAAATTTATTCATTACGACTGCTTCTAAACTAATATCTACAAATGTATGTATAATCAACAAATACAAGATCTTTTCCAAATCTATAGTAATTTAAATACTATCTCAAATAGGCATCATGAGTAACTATTTTTACATTTCATTCTTCTCATTTCTCATTCAAAACACGACCGTGGGTTCGGCCCGTTCATTGCCAACTCTGAAGCTTGGAAATTGTTTTCAGTTTTGCCTGAATCATTTAGGGGTTTACCTAATCCCCGAATGAAACAATTCTGATTCAGTAAGAATCGAAAATTTAAAATGAAATATGACCGTAATTTATAAAATTTATGGACCTTTCTGCCTTATGCATGTATTTGAAATTGATAGCGACCATTCGTTTTCTGATTTTAACTTTTGTTTTAACGCTACCTCGCTCTTTGTTTACTTGGACATAGACATATAAAATTTTGTCTAAAATGCACTTATTTTCTACAAACTTTATTACGTTCGTTTTGGCTTCGATCTGTGTCTTTGTGAGGATATTATAATTGGCCGATATTTGGTCCAGATGAATATAAGAAATTATTGAATGCAAAAACAACATATTACACTACATGTATATCTATAATAACTTATCGTGATCTAAAAACAATGTCTTAAACAGTGCTTGTAAGTATACGATGAAGATAGAAGTCGTTTGGAAACAGTTGTCTTTGTGTTGGTGACAAAAAATATTTAAGTAGCCTAATGGATACCAAGCATATTTACGAGTATTCTAAAACCTATCAAAATTTGTTCAGCGACTTAGACTCTAACACATATCCAGATTTTACTTTAGCATTTATATCATTTGAATTTTTTTTTATATAATTTTAAAACACCAAATTTTCGTTACAGAATGAAAGCTACTCTTATCCTCCTCATGGTTGCGTGCGCCATGGCTGTGGTGTACGGAGACCTGGTTTGCGGTTCCAGCTACTGCAAAGACCACCCTTGCAGGGCTCCCATCAGTCAGAAGAGCTGCCACTCGCCTTCCGTGTACCGCGCCAACCACTCCGGCAAGTGCGCCTGCTGTCCTGCCTGCGTCACCCTTCTTGGTAAGATATCGCAGTTTGTCTTCATCTATTTATATAAAAATAAATGTTTGTGTGTCTTTATGCTTAAAGTATCATTTGGTCATGTGATGATCTTTAGCAAAGTTGTTGTGCATGAGCCAAAGAATTGGACCCGGTAGGCGGCGCTGGTGTAAGCGTATCAATTAAAGCTTTTCCGGGCAGGGCTACGTCTGCCGGGATAGCTAGTTCTTTTATATTAAATTTGTTGCCAATTGGCAGCAGATAACGACGGTGTAGTCGAAATGGAGAATAAAATCGGTGTCAATAGTATTGTCACGCGCCTGTCTCGTTCACTGCGCAATCATTATCCGCTGAGCGTGTTGTAGCCGGGGTTGCGTCTCGGGGGCGACATTACTGTTCACAGATGCCCGCTTGGACAATTATATGAAATTGCGTTTGTTTTGCATGACTTGAAGGGGCGTTTGTTACCTTATTTCCCATGGACTTATTTTTGTACCAATGTGGGCCAGTTGTATACTATAGATATAGTATAACTCTTCGGTTTAAGAGATCCCAGATTCGATGGCCCGACCAATTTCAGTTAAGAAAACCAAGTTAAGAAGTTGAGTACACTCACATCCGTTAATAACAAAACATCTGGATCGCAATTGTTGCACTAGCTAGACCAACGAGCGTATTTAATTGAACATTTTTAAATGATTTTTATGAACAAACATTTAAGGAAAATCTTACAAATTTTAATATTTTTTCCAGGTGAAAACGCAGCTTGTAAGACCTACAGCAAGGAACTTGGAGAGACCCCTTCAGCCATCTGCCGTGACCCACTGAAGTGCCTCAACGGCGTGTGCACCAAGGTCGCCCCGAGACACTAAGCAATTGCTCCTATTTTATAAATCTAGCAATATTTATGAAGCGAATACATTACAGCTGACTTCGTTACTTTAAATATACGAATACAAGCTATGTTTTAATTATATTTTCGTCAACTGAGTTGCATACTTCTTCTTGAAAATTACATCTCACGCATTTTATTAATTTTCTGATGGAGGAAATCGTTCCAGTTACAATTTTTGATCAGAAGATCATAATTATGTTTTCATTTTGTTCCTACGGTGGCTCGCGATTATAAATAAATAAATACACATAACAGTCACATAAATAGTTTTGACTCCGCGCTAGGATTACTTTGACACGTCCACCTACTGGACAGCAGTATCTACATTTAGTTTTATGCGAAAAAAAATTAGGCGGTTGATACTGTAAGTTTCGAATAAATACATGAAAATTACTCTAAAAGTCTGACCAAAAAGTCAATAGTGATTATGTGGCAGTAATAAAACATAACTCTTTATTGGATACAAATTGCCATTCCCTCGCGGTACAGACACTTACCTTAATAACACCTGTCTAGTCGAATGGGCGTCGTAATAAATCATCAGCATATTGGAAATCTATAATAGATGGCTTCTACATTTACCTCCAAAATATACCTTTGATAATTACTTTCAGCTTAATGTTGGGTAAAATAATCGGCTTATTTTACCCATCGCTTATTTCGACCTTTCTCTCAGTACAAACTATTTACAAGTTTACATACATGAAGAATTGGGCTTAATCTGGCTGGGTAAACTGAGGCTTTATAATGGTTTTAAGCAACAAGTAGTCTACCAAAATCTGTGTCTTTCTTTGTGAGGAATAATTTTTAATTTAATTTTAATTTTTGCCACAAAATCATATGAAACAATGAGCTATTACTTCATATTCTGAGTAAAAAATATTGTAGAGCAACGGCATAGTCGACGTTGACAGTGCTACTAGAATATGGCCAAGTTGGTGCCACTGTCCAATAAAAAATGGACGTATATCTTAGTACTGTTAACTTTTAAGTGTCATATGGGACCACTTATTCACCCTTCGCAATTCGTTCTCAATCGATCAAACCCCGGTACCTAAAAAAATTCTATTAAAATCAACCCTGAGACAACCTTTGAATGGATTCTGACGCTTACCTTTCACCGATTGCAGTAACCGGTAATAATTACTTCCCATCCCATCCTTGCGAAGAACAAAAACTCCTATCATTTAGTTACATATTTTTATTTTGAAGGCTGTGTAAATGATTTAGAACTCGATGTCAAAAACAACAGACAGTTAAATTTAACATCTAAAAAGTTTTGTAAGACTCCTTTTCATTTTCACCATATAAATCTGAGTTTCTCTTATATTTTACGACGAATACACCTGTAATAGACCAAAAAAGGTTGCGTGCGAGTAAATTTATGTAGATGGCAGAAAGGTTATCCATGTTTCCTGCAGGATTCAATTTATTATCCTTATACGACGCCGAAGTTACATAATACAGGCGGCGCCATTTACTTTCGTCTGACAACTTTATGCGATTGATTTCAATTCAGCCTAATAATTAGCTAAAATGTCAACCACTGGTAAAAGAATATCGGAGATGTTCCTTTCATAAATATAAGGCAATTCAGCAATATGTGCGTTGATCTGTTTTTGTATATACCGTAACGGCAAAGTAAAAAGTATAATGCCAGAAAGAGTGGGGTCCAAAAAGTTTTTTAACCAGTAAGAAACGATTACTGATTGTTTTTGTAGTCGGGCTATGTTATGTCTCGTTGGACGGGCTATGTGCTAGTAAATCGACAGCCCCGTGGTGCAGTTGGCTAGATACCACATTGCGGAACAAAAGACCACAGAGTCGATCCCCGCGCAGTGACAAATATTAAAAACAATAAAATAAATTTCTGCAACGTTTGTATGTAATTTAAGAAGTTCATAGCTGAACAGATCTTCATAGAGATCTATCTTAAATTGAAATACTATCAAAAAATCCAACAAAACATTCTGTAAATCATATTTTACAGCCATAGAAACACAAAACCCACGTTAACAGCTACGTCATAAAAAATGTTTTTATTATTGTATCATTTCAGCGTAAGGTGGGACGGAGTAATTTAAGGTACAGTTTTCCGCCCACACACCTGCGATGAGAGTTAGGAGCGACACGTGGCACGTGGCTCGGATAGCACGCCTTAAAGCTGCCGAGTTTGCCAGAGACACTAACTTATCTCTAACTCCTAGATTCAATAAATGCCGAAGTATTTATATCTCTTGGCCAATATACTTTATGTGTGTGCAATAAACAAATACACGATAGACACACATAGTGGCCGTACTTTCGTAGAAGCCCAAAAGAGTTATACGTTAATTGTGTAATATCTATTTTATATTTTTTGTGGGGTTGTGATATCCTCAGTTATATGATAAATTGCTATTCAATTATTAGTAGGAATTTTGTAAATTAAGCTGGGCTTTTGGGCATCTATGGAAGTACTGACTGGTTAACTGAGACTCATACTACAAAGTTCTGATAATATACTATGATGCAAGTCTTGTGTCGTGAGTATCAGAGGTTTTATGTGTCTCACAAATACCCAGTTCCTAAAACAAGGTTCACACAAACATTTGTCTCGGTGCGGGGATCGTACCCTTATTGTCTCGTTATGTAAACTAGTCGCTAATCAACTGTGCCAGGGGCAGTCAAATAGACACAAGATTCTATTAAAATATTAATTTAGTTTTTTTTTAAACGAAGAAGAAATTAAATCGTATTTTGTGTTGAGAGTTTATAACGCCACGTTTTTTTCACGACGATAAGTTATGTTACAGCAGATAGCACATTCCGAAACGGCAGTCGTTTACTGACGATCCATTTAGTCATTTGGAATGTCTATATGAATTAAGCGCATTTTGACTTTTACTTCCCATGTAAATAAGAGGAATAGTCCTGATCGTATATTATAAAATGAAGAAGGTAAACTAAAGTCCACTCGATTACAAATATCTTCTTTATCTGAAGATAAATGAAATGATCAATTGAAAGTCAAAATATCATAATATCACTTTGATTCAAACATTTCAAAACTTAATTAACCACCCAGTTTGGAAGACAATCACCAAAAAAAAACTCGAGTATTTCTCTCTTTAAGTAAGACATATCAACAATATTGATACCACGATTAAAATTTTCATAAATAAATTTAATCACAAAAATATAAGCCTTTCTTGAGTAGCAACACTGAATCTGTACTTTGCTTATTAATCGGCGATTAGTCTAACGAAAGACAGATCTTCTAATATTTTTTTTAAATACATGTAGTCAGTAAATGAAACACATGTTTTTATTAAATCGGCCAGACTTAATTAAGTGCGAAACTATTGCAGCTAGTATACAATATTGCAGCTAATATATTACATATTTTCTTAAACTATATTATACTTTTATAATATTTCTTAATGCAAGTTATTTTTTAATAAGTTTCGTCGGCCAAACATTTCTTATTTTAATTTTAATAAATCCTTTTATTAACTTTATGGTAAATATGTATTTTGTAAATTTTGCTATATTATCTTTTCGTTTCAATTAGATATGTACTAGCACTCGCCCGCTGCTTTGGTTTTGGGCTTCAGTATTAGATAGAAAGGAATCATCAATGATAAAGCCATGTCAAGTACCGGAGTCTTAACTTTCTCAAGTGATTTGCTATAACTTACCTGCGGACTCTAGATCAACTTGGTTATAATAGCCTAAACCCTCTCAATTGTAGAGGGGGCCCGTGCCCAACAGTGGGAGGTAAGTATATGGACTGGCGACGACGATGAATTTACCTTTGTGGCGAGGTTTTTCAACGCCGAGCTACCTGCATTACGCATAATGAGACAACAAGGGACAACAAACGTAAAAACTTTAACATTACAACGATGTTAATAAAACACAAGCATTAAAACAAATGTTAGGAAAAATATAAAAGGTCTCAGTAAAAACAAAGTTACTTTAGAAGTATATGAAAAATGCTACACTATTCAGTAATTCTGTATGCATTTGCTCTTTGCGGAATCAAAATTACGCTTCATTCCATTTCCGCATTCCATTTTATTTAAAAATGCTTTTTATACGAACTCACAGCTGCAAAATATTGAATATTTTATTCGTGCCTCACGCGATTCTACTTTGATGTACTCTTATTGCGTTTAAGCTTGTCAAAGAAACACTAGTATACCTATGTATTTAACAGAAGGATTGTATTGCATCGAATTTTTATATACAGCTGAAGGTAGACGGTAGATTTTGACCATGGTATCCGCAAAAATAAGTACCAATACATACACATATTCATGCCGAAAATTATTAAAATCTATCCATTACTTCTTAAGATAAAACGGAACGTAATACCTTTTTTCTTAATACGTCTGTATACTCGTAAATACAAAAGTGGTGATCGACGCAAATATGCGGCATACTTACGGCATTGATCAGTCGTCTTCGAACAGACATCATACTACTCATTACTAGGCTCTGCTTGCACAGAACTGATCATGTTCCGTCTTTGTGTAGGCCGAAATGAGAAATACACATACCTTTACCCATACACACTCTACTGGCTCACACACAACTCTGGCTATCTCTATTTAAGGAAATTGCCATAACGGAAAAAATCTTAGCAAATTTGAGCTATATCTTTATGGTTTCTAATAGATCGCAATTGAAAATTTTGAGGAAACTTTATGTTCGGCTCTGTCATCGGCTAATATAATGAATCTACTTTGCATCTCATATTTCTAGTCCATAAATTTCCTAACAACATTTTATTTTGTTAAAAAAGGGATTATAAAATAAGGAACATATTAGCCTTAAGTCATTACCGGTGTCATAATCTCAGTACAAGTATGTATTATCGGTGCTAATAATGTAGTTTCAGTGTTGATACTATAAAAAACTAATTACCACTATTACACACGTTCCGCGAATGACACAAAGCACTTCGTATTCCGAGGTGAGAATAACTTCAAGACAATGAAAGCTCATAAAGATTTTATGGATTTTTATTCTTTACGGGCGCTCCATCCGCTTTGCCATTTGTGGCCTTATGACTGTTTAACTGGCAGGGAGTAAACCTGATGGCAATCAAGTTGAACTGTATAAGATATGTTTCAGTTATGTCAGTATATAAAGGATTACATTTGTAAAGACGCCGCCAAATCCAATAATTTAATTTCATGTGTTAAGCACTGTCATCCAAAGTTTTTCCCTAATACTAAATAAATCACATAATTATTGAAAAAATATCTATAACACATAGTTTTAATGTTAAAACGAAAAAATCCTTTTAGTCTATCATTATAGGTTTTCTCGTATAGATTTATTTTCCACGTCCTATATGTTCTACCTTGATAAAACGGAGAAAATTATTTTATTACGAGTAGGATTGCACTTGTGGCAACTTTGCTAAACGGGATAATAACATAACCCGGGGAATCACGATTAATAGGCATACAAATATATTTAAGTACATCGCCTACCTTCTGTTGGGCACGAGCCTCCTCTACAGCTATAAGAGCATGAAACAAGCTCCTTTTGATTGTACTTCAATCAACTTAAATCCACTACCTTCCATTTAGTCACTCCGTTTTTTATCATGACACATGAACTTTACGTTGAAGTACAATAAATTTATCACGTTTGGTCATATAAAGCCAGCCTCTATTTATAAATATTCCATTATTTTAAAAGGTTACCTCATTATTTCTTGATGAAACGTATAAGGTAATTTCCTTCATTTTTCCTCGATTACTATTGATGTAATTGACAATTCTTCCATAAACGTTTATCATATTTAACATTTATAAGAGAATCTTTTTTCTTAAATCTAAGAAGTATAGCTTTAATTTTTTTTTCAGTGGGATCGCCGTGGCACAGTTAGCTAGACACGTGCTTGCGAAACAAAAGACCGATTCAAAGGTTCCATCCCCGCACCGAGACGAATGTTTGGGTTATCCACAAACATTTGTTTCAGGTCTTGGTGCTTATGAGACCGAAAAAGTCTCTCGTGATGTCCCATGACACACACAGGACACTGGACTTGTTTCCTAGTGTACATATGTGATAAGAACTGTGTATGTGACTGTTGGGTGCATAAATTATTTATTTATTTACTTTAGGTATGAGCCTCCCGTGATTTACACCTTTACAATCTCTGATTGAACTTTTATTAAAAAAAATTAACACAACTTTTACAATAAAGTTCGATTACTTTGATGATAATCTCATTACATCAGAAGTGTCAGTGTGAAATGTCGGTTGACTGTGGAACATATCAATTTGAAAACTCGAATTGTTCGCTTCCGCAAGCGTGAGATTTAATTGCTGCTGCCTGAGTGAATCAACGGTAAAAACATGACATTCATTTTTTCAACTCAATTTCTTCTGCAAACATATCGACAAAAATTAATTGCATTTTTAACGAGAACCACTTTGATATCAAACATTCGGAATTGCTAGCTTAAAGAAATAAATTTGATGTATCAGAATAATCCTTACATTAAGCACGTGCTATTTGAGTTAATCGTTTAAAGTTGTACTGTTCATTTTAGAATATTGTATCATTAAGTTTTCATTCCAACATAAAAAGTCCTTTTGCATCTCACTTTGGCTTTGCCGGCTAAACTGACATCATAATGGTTGTTGACTTTATACAGTTACACACTTAAAAGAACTCTGAAGGACAACCGTTTCCAACAGATGATTTCCTTCACCGTTTCAGTGTGTAATTATTATAATAATTAATTATGTATATATATTCAGACGACATAAGGCACGTTTTTATTCAAAAAGACATATTCGAGTTTAATAAGAATTTGACCATTCTAACTTAAAGTAACTAGATAGTTATTCTAAAGGGCTTTTAGAATTGAGAAGATACTTCTCCCCAGAACCGAAAAAACTTTAACGAAATATGTTGTGGAGGAAGCCTGACCAGCCCGACGACACTTCTTCTTCTTCTTCTTTATCAACCCATATACGCCCACTGCTGAGCACGGGTCTCCTCTACCATTGAGAGGGTTTAGGCCATAGTCCGCCACGCTGGCCTAGTGCGGGTTGGCGGACTACACACCTAAGAAATTCCTAAGAACTTTTAGGTGTGCAGGTTTCATCACGATGTTTTCCTTCACCGTTAAAGCAAGTGATAATTCAAATTGAATACACACATAACTTCGAAAAGTCAGAGGTGTGTGCCTGGGGTTCGAACCCGCGACCGCCGAGATTCTCGACCGCACGCCTAAACCTCGAGGCCATCACTGCATTACGACGACACTATAGTTTCCAAATTGTGACAAATAAAGAATACTTTATATGGATACGTCACTAAATGTGGAGAAAAGATTTTTTTTTATCGGCACAATTTTAGAGGATCTAAAAACTACATCAGCGCAGTTTATAGCTACGCATATAAAAACACATAAAGAAAACGTAAAAGTGTACGAGCTATAAATCTGTTACATTTATTGCAAGGCATTGTGATATGCATTTGTTTTTGCTATTCAAACGATTTAACAAAGTGAATATAAAACGAAACCTCAGTTTCTTTCATAATTATTGCGATTTATATTGTCTGTTATTTTCCTTTCCCAGTAACTCTCGAGTGATTACTTTCCTTCCCTTTTGACTTAAACCTTTTATTATTTTCTTAGTGATTCGTGATATTATCGCTTTTATACATTAAGCAGGCGATTGTTTTCAAATAAAACTGCTACCAAATGAATAAAGTGTTTGACAGCGTATACAAGGGCCAATTTCCATTAAGAGATTAGTCATACTAATAATTTATGTTATGCCTTAAAATGTAACTACAACCTCACCAGTATATAAATTTCAGCCACCATTTTTTAAACGTAAGATATTCGTGTCGCTAGACGCCACAAGCGTCGACTGTCATGAAATAATACCCAGGATTATTTTCCCACACGGGTCGCCATCCCAGATGTTAATATATTTTTATTATCTTGACGTAAAACATTTATTTCTCTTTACTCTTTGTCACATGAAACATTACACAAATTGTGGCATTATTGTTTGTTAACTAAGTGTTTATATACGTAGATCGTTCTCTTAAACATTTTGTTTTCTAATTCTCTATTGAATTTTTGTCATCATTGTGAATACTAAGTTTGTGATAGTCAACAAAATTGGCCTTCTTAAAATTAAAAAGCGGTCTTCTAACACACTATCTTGGCTATCAAGAGTTCGTGTCCTTTTTTTCAATAAAATATGTTACGCTACCCTCTGGTTTTCCAGCCTAGTACGCACGCGTTCCTACCATATAACTTTTCCAGGTATTCCGACTAAAACTTATATTCCTCATACCCTATTGCACATACGCATATGCGCTATTGCTATTTTCATGCTATAGCAAGAAAAAGAATCAGCATATGACCTGGGCGGACCCTAGGCTCACCCTTCTAACTTTATTTACACTTCATACGAAGTTTGTATAAGTAGGTAAGTTTGTTGGTATAACTTTACGATTTCAATACAGCACCTACAACTTCCTACTGCAGTCGTTGCAAAGAAATTAAAGAAGAGTTCTTTAATATTCTGTGCAGTAGCAATTTAATTTGCTCCTCCTATTTCCTGAGAATGAAAACCTCATACATATTATTAGTAAACATATAAAGCCAAATATGGGTTGTTAAAGTTCTTTAAGCTGGTGTAGTTTATTAGCTTGTAATCCGTCGTAAACCTGTTTCGTAGTTATTTTTTTGTGTTTTTAATAAAAATTATACATTAAAACACAAACGCAAGGATCAGCTTTTAATGTCTCGACCTAATTACATGGTATAAAATTAAATTATACCCAATACCATAATAAGTACTAATACTAGAAATGGCGGGCCAGTTACTACATACCTACACTTTCTTTGTATTATTAATGTAATTACATTCTCTCTTACGAAAGTGCAAAATCAGTGCAATTGCTCCTTTTTTGTCAACGTTCATTTACCTTCAATGTACATATGTTGTAATATAAATATTCAGGGTAAAAAAACTATCAAGTTAATTCCAAATTGTTCCATATTTCAGGTTTTATTCATGCTTCCTATTCCTTCTCTTTAGTCTCCAGTTTTATTTAATTACTCTCCTACCTAACAACAATCAATATTGAAGGGGAATGTCAGATAATAGGGAAAGTGACAATCCAATGCCGCAGTTGGCTAGACATCAGTTTGCAAATTGAGAGGCCGCGAGTTAAATCCCCACGCTGAGACAATTGTTTCTGTAATATACTATTAATATTTGTTTCGGGTCTGGGTGTTCATGAGACCGAAAAATTTTTCATGGTTTCTGATACCCACGATACAAGACTTGTGTCTTTGTGTTGGATGAAAACTATGTATTTCGCCGTTGGGTGTAATAATTTGTAAAATATAAGAACTGCAATGCACTTACATTCAGGTTCTGTTTTTCATTGTAAAATGAAAGTGAAAAAAGGTATATCAAAAACGAACGATTAAATTTTATTTATTTATATTCTAAGTAATGGGACGCAGGTGTTTAATATAAGCAGTATCTTACGTTATCTTAAAACTATTTTAATACAAAAGATAAAATGTAATATTTCCTGTTGTACATTATTAAGATATCAATAAATCCAAATACGTATGCACCTACATACATAATACCCAGGTGCATACTTTACAAATATTATAACATACACCTGATTTTTCATAATTTGTCTTTACTATGTGTTTTAAATCTAACAAGGCTTAAAATGGACCGTTGTACGTTCGTCGCAAGGAGTAGTGTTTCATGGAGAAAGACCTCGTCATGTAGGGAAGGCCACTAACCAGCTATTACTCTTGATGCTAAGTGATATAAATGTAGAATTCTTCTTGTAAAAGATTTTAAAGGTTTTGATAGTCTCCGAGGCTTAATAAGCTAGAAAACAGCTTGTGAAACAAGTGACAACAGGATTGATTGCAAATGCATGAACATCTATGTGATCTACACATATTTGTTTGGGTCTGTGTTTTTTGTGGGACCAAAAAGTCGAAAGTAATTTCTGATACGCACACAACACGAGTCCTAGTATCATGCTATAGGATCACAACTAAGTATATAGGTAATTTATGTTTGTATAATTTCGTTTTAAGCAACTTAAGGCTTTATTTCAATCAATACTGTTGTCAAAGTTATCCATAATAATTTAAGTGCTTAGGATATCGAGCGACGAACAATAAAAATTGAAACATTTAATATCCTCATTATAACATTAACAAATTCTCAATTCACTCAATAATTTTGCGATGTGATTTTTAATAATTGGTTCGCTACATTTCTGTTAAGCAAATAAAGCAGTGACTGCCATTGGTATATAAAAACCGTGCCTGTGTGTATTTCTCTAATCATAGCCCGACGCCGGCGGATTGTGTGACTTCGTCTAGACACTGGAAAGGTACGTCGTTACATCAAAGAGAAATATGTTTGACCTTCGGACGAGAATAGAAACTTCGATATTCACGGAGTACTATAGGAAACAAAGATCAACAATAGATCGGGATAAAGGAAATTGCTATATCAATGTAAGCAGAGATACATATAAACATGTTAATAATTATGGGCACTGGCCTCCTCTACATCTTTCTAGAATACCCCTTAAAGAGTTCTAAAACGTGCAGTTTTGATCAAGATTAACTTTGATGGCAAGAAATCAACTATCATCAAACAGCCTTTGTTCGCGTCAAAAAACATTTTTTTAGTAGTATAAAAATTAGGTCATCGACATTTAAATGTACTCATTTCGTCCTTAAGTATTTGTCGAGGATGGGAATCCGCATCCATTGTATAAAAATTATTCAACTCAATATTACCCTTCTATTGTTCGACCTCCCCTGTAATTTATTTCTTTTTTTCATAATATGTGTGAATTGCGGTCTGGTTCTTACGACATGTGGCCAGCATCAACAGTTTTATCTTCAGTACAGTAATAGTATCTTAAAATTAGAAATATATTGTTCGATTGCTCGGTCCATTTATTCAGTCTACTCCATTAGATATGATGTTTGCTTAACCTTGGGAAGGACAGACTGCGCTAATACTAAAGAGTCGGGTTCATCTCGAGTAATAATAATATTTATATAAATGGCTATTGGTTTTTAATGCACTGTCCTTATTACGATATAGATGGAATTATTAAATTTCGATGATTTAATTTAAATGACAAAATCATGTTCTATACTCTATCCACAATCTCGTAACTAATTAATATATTTATATTAATATATAATTTAATCATCTATAAACCAGGATTTATAGAAAAAGTATAAATTTTGTTCATAGTCATGTTTCAAAATTAATCATTCTAAACAGATAACGTTTTAGGGTAATATATAATCTTAATCCTTTTATTATAGCACGATAACAGATTTATTTAACTATACTGATTATCTACTTGGAAGTTTAGTCATAAAGTTACAATTGGAAAGAAAAGTTGACCGTTAAGGTTTAATTTAAAAATTAAAAATGTATTAAGCAATAACAAAACCTAGTTATCGTGTTGATCTGTTTCAGTGATTTGATATTCAATTGGACAAATATTATTTTCTGAGGATACTGACGCTTGCTCGACAGGAATTTATCTCGTGTGAAAGGTTAGTTAGATAGTTTACAATGTAACAACGCTCGGTTCGTATCTGTTGTGCTCAGTTGAAGTTCGATTTTATCGTCATTAAGTACGGGTATTGAGGGTAGTATTTGTGCCGCAAACTGTCAAATCGTCGCCCCACATCGTCTTGACATTATAACCAAATAAGTGTGATGTTTTTATTTTGAATTAATTAGTATAAACAAAACCTTTTGCTTCTGCATGGGAAGTCCAGTGGATTGTGTGTTGCACTAATTTCACGGGTACGTAGTTTACATTCATGAAAGCATTTATTATGTTATTACAATGATTTGAACCTTCAATTGGTTTACATACTTATTTATGTAATCAATACATAAGTACTTATGTATTTTTGTTAAATTCACAGTTTTATTTAGATGTTTTTCATAATCTCGAATAAATACGTTGAGCGGTTAGCACGTGTGTAACAATTTTTGGTTTTAATGAATAATATTTTATTTAAGTTGATGTTAAAATGCCAAAGTACTTGATGATTTAAAGTTTCACTAAAAAGAAAACAACAAAATTTACATTTGAATGAAAATTACACCCATCTGTGCTATTAATAAATTAACGTTGTAATTTTAAATAACACAATGATTACTGAAAACAAATCGACGTTAAAAAAGTATTCTTAAAAAGGGGCATAACATTTTAGTATAGGTAGATTGTCGTGTATGTGGTTTTGTACTAATGGTGTGGGTAGGAATATAATTTTTAAATTAATTATATTCTTATAAACATTTAAGTAGTTGTATTCCTCACGTGACGGTGTTAAAGTGCCATATCAACATTAATGAATCAAAGGTAATTATTTTTTATTACTAAAAGAGACATTATATTTATGCTTTTGAAGAAAAATACGAATACAATGTCAACTACGGCGAAGATAACAAGAATCGTATCAATCAGTGAGGGTCATTGACATTGATAATAAAGATAACCACGAAATAATATTTAAAATATTTCCATTAACAAATCGATTTCAATTATACCTCAATTATATCTTATACAAACATAATAAAATAAATAAGTCTTGGGTTAGTTTCTCGGGATGTTTAAGTGTATTCGAGGAAGAAATTTTCAATAGTAGGAAAATTTACCCAAAAACATACAGTAATTCTTCTCTCCATTATGTTGGGCTAAACCTCAGTTGGTAAAGAATTAATCTAATAATGTATCTCTGCCTGCCCCATGAGAGTAAAGAAAAAACGTCTGTGAAGACTTTAGTATTATACTTAAAGAAAGTTGAGAAAGAAAGTCTCTGAGTATTATTGTCACTCAACGTCCTCTTTTATGTTTTGATAAAGTCTTATACTTTTCTTTAATATAAAAATCAACGCTGGAAGGGATTGCTTCAAGCAATGACACCACCATCAGTCCACTATAGCAGTACATGTTTTCTATATTATTTTTTCTGCAAATTATGTACGCAGTACGATACTACGTGTCTATATTTCTATTTATCACCTCATGTACTAGACTCATTAATATGGCAAAATCGTAACAAACAAACTCACTTTAGCGTATATAATATCAATCATCGTAATTAATAACAACTCGTGTGTAAATATTTCATTATTTTAGAGTGCAGTGGAATTAATTTAAGAGTGATGATGAATCGTATTAATTAAAAATTAATTACGTCAAATTAGTTTTGCTCGCTCGTGCTAAATCTACTCATTGGATCGGCACCCTGGGCGTCGGAGCGTATCAGTGCGCCCTACATGCCTCGATAAATATCATTTCTGCTGTTATTGACGCCTATTAGTTCTACGGTTACTATGAAATATTAGTTAGTAGATAGCCTAGATTTAACTGTTTTGAATTTAACTGTTGAAAGCCTTTTTGTAATATAAACATTGCTAAAAGCTGTTCTGAAATTTAAAGTTAGTTGTAGTAACAAAAAAAATAGGTAAACAATATTTTTAACAAACAAATGATAAAAAAATCCGATAAAAATATTTCATTGTGCCTTTTCAGACAAGATGACAACGTCGGATACCCTACGTTATCGTAATAAAGGGAACAACTATGATCGAAGTAAAAATGGAGCTCCGCCACACAGTGAAGAAAAGATCGACCCCGAGTTCACAAACCGAGAATCGGTACTGACTGTGCTAATAGAAAACTCACTGCACATACGAGCGATCTACCACATATTCGTCGTCATACTGCTCATGTTGTTTTTCGATACAGTTATATACGACCTCGTTGAAATGGGAAAGTAAGTTTATGTTGTATCTTTAAGCGTGTATCAGGAACAAAAGACAGAGATGCTAATGAACCCACCCTACGCCATATGGTTTAAGTAACACGTTGTAAGATGTTGCGATGGATGTGTGGGGTAACTCTGACTGATAGAGTGAAGAATGAATACGTTAGAGGAAGTTTGAAAGTAGCTCCTGTGATTGATAAGCTGAAAGGACACCGTCTGTCGTGGTATGGGCATATTATGAGGAGGGACGAAACATATGTTGGTAAGAAAGTAATGAGCATGAAAGTTGAAGGATGGACAAGCCGAGGAAGGCCAAAGAAAACATGGATGGAGTGCCTGAAAAGAGATATGAAAGAGAAAGGCGTGACTGAAGACATAACGGCTGATAGGGATGTGTGGAAGGAGAAAACATGCTGCGCCGACCCCAAATAAAAATTGGGAGCAGGGCAAGAGAATGATGAGAATGATGATGTTGTAAGATTTATACAATCTTGAGCATATAGTGCATTGAAAATTAAAAAAAAATAGTAGGCAAACGAAAGGTCACATGTTTGATTTCTGTATGGATCTAAATATATTCGCAAGTGACAAATATAAAATCGTTTTTTATTGTAATGGGATGTTTTTAAATAATACAATAAGGTATTGAAATTAAAAATTATTATTAGGAAACTCTAAAAAATCTGAATTTACTCGCGAAAATATGTAAATTATTTATACTTGATCTCGGTAATAGATCTCGGATTAGACTAGATGTTAATGTCTGACGCAATGTGCAATCTGCGCGGAATTACTCAATCTACATGTTGAACCATACATGTACGCCAATAAGCATTAAATTATGCAGACGGATTCGCACATTGTTAGTGTTACCAATTCTCGCACTTAATAAATACTATCATCACAATTTTCGATTCATAAATATCTCACTGCTGGGCTCTACTCCTCTATAATAGGGTTTAGGCATTACCTATTACATCACGCTGGCCTGATGCGGGTTGTCGGTCTATACACCTTAGTCATTCCTAAGAATTAAGTCAGGTTTCCTCACGATGTTTTTCTTTACCGTTAAAGTAAGTGATAATTCATTGCGATTACCTTATAAATAATATATTATGCTTAAGAGCCTTTAAAAATTCGAGTAAATACTCCATATTTATTATTCTTTTCAGTAACTTAACACCAAGTTACGAAGATGTCAATATAAAATACAACAACTTACTGTAAAATTTCTTATTTCGCATTTTTCTTGCTTGTTTACGTAACTTACGTAACTGTTAATATTTTTTTACCATTTGATTGACATACTATTTTAACTGTTGTTAAGTCCACGTCATAAAAGTGAACAATACTTAGTGAAGAATCTTTTGTAAATTCGAAAACTTTGGCTTACGAGGTTAAAGTGTTTGGCATGTTTATAATATTTTTGTCGCCAATACAAACAGCTATTTATTAGTCCTACTTGAATACAGAAAGACAAGTTTTCATTACTCTTGACGAAACCGACGATGTTCATGAGTTTGTTTTGTTGATTTTAAATTTTAAAGTTCTTGCGGTGAATTCGGAGGTTTTCTCATAAGAAGCTTCCGCATAGATTATTTCTAAAGGTATATAATTATATTGAATGTCGTAATGTAACTGAGCAGAGAAATGTAAAGACTGTAGAAAGTAATCACAATTTAAAAAATGTAAGACTATCTAACATGCACAAGGCCAACGCTGATTAGATTTTTTAGGAATAGAATGAAGTATCATTAAAGTTTTTGTTACCTTAGACTAGAATTTTTGAAGATATGTACATTGTACAAAAATCGATTTTATATTGAGTTACATTCAAATATTTTTAATCACCCAGGTAAGTCGCAGTTTACGGCGTTTTTAGTAACTTTATTAATATATTTCAGGATAAACATAGGTCTAAGTGTCATCGTAAATGGCTTTGGCGACATCCGTCGAGGCATTATGCTGTGGCTGTTTGAATTTCTGACAGCGCTACTTCTCTTCCCTGCCATAAAGCTTTATGCAGCAATTGGAAGACATATTAAGAACCCAGGTAAACATCAGAGATTATGTTATTTATTTGAAAAAAATCTTAAGTAATTTTTATGTAATCATATTTGTATGTACCTAACTATAGTAAACATTTACTTTATAACCAATAACACAATCCAGCACAGTCAAAACAAACAAGAGTTTTCATTATTTAGAAACGACTTGTGCGAGCAGCCCGTATCTTGCATAATATTAAATTTCCGTTTACATATCACATTAAAAGGGTCAATAATTGAACTTTAATTATCACTAACATCGCGACAAATGGGTAAACAAGCGCTAATTGTGTTAATGATGCTTCACTGAAGCGTAAATAAGTTAGGCGACAAACTCTTGACTTAGTCGGAACCGAGCCAAAACTTATCTACGCCAGTCAGCCCTGCAGTTTATGTAGCTGATAAAAACTAAGTCTTGGCTCCTACATACTTATTCTTTAACGTAGAGAACATTAACCTAAGTCTATTAAAACAGCAGTAACTTTAATCATTCATCATCGCCGTAACACATTCACTGCAGCACCTTAGGCTGTCCACAATAATTTGACAGATCTGGGAGAGAGCAAAACCACGTACCGTGTAAGCATGTAAAACCATGGACATGACTTGGAGTGATTTATATGTTCCTTCGGCTTTCCAGCCATGGTCATACCATGGGTGACTTCTACTGTAGAATGCCCACTAAAAAATGTTAAAGAAACTCTACCCGCTGATAAAACTGTCTACATCCACCGATTTTCTTATCACATCCTTTTCGTCATTTCATCTAGTGATTTTTACTTTATATTGTTCTACACACGCAATGCATGGGGTTTATCTAAATAATCTGTATAATAAACAACAATTATATTCAATTTGCTATCAGTATTTTAATTAATTTTCTGTTACCAGGCAAATGACCTAATTTCACAAACTTAATGAAATAATTTAAATAATTCTAAAAAAAACTGTAATCGTTATGAGCCCTAGCTTAATTGGATTTTAGAATCCTGCTAATACGTAATATTAAATTGTATTAAAATTCAGGTTAACATTGTAAACCAAAATACAAATTCCTCGAAATATTTTTATCAAAACATAATATTGTTGGCATAGGTTTAATCTAACATTATTTTACTTATACACAGTAAATCACGCCGCACCTATTTCATTTCCATTTACGGCGCAATGCACTTATGAGTCGGATAATACTTCCTGTATTCCTTTTGTGAGATTTTCTCGGAAATCTCTATTAGAACGCGTATCCGTCGTACTCTATGTATTACTTGTACTTATCTTTATAAGACCATATACGTCCGACAGCTGGGTACGGACCTCCTACAGCACAGCTACAGCTAAAAGGGGTTAGGACTCACCCATCTCGCAGTTCTAATGTGTATTGTACGGTCATTCTAAATTTACCTTTTATATTTATATGTGCATTCATTCGCGTATTGCATCCGTATGCTTTTAGCAGGCGACTTAGTCACTTTGAAAAGGATATGATATATACTTGGTGTTTGTCATACCGAAAAGTCTCTCATATTTTCTGATACCCACCCCACAAGACACGTATCTTAATGTAGGGTAGGATTGTTGGGTGTATTTATTAATTTATTATTGTTTTGTTGCCGGTAGTTTGTAGCTAAATCCACTAGTTACAGAATAAGGCTCATAAGTAGCCCCTCGGTACATGCTCTTATCCGGCCTTTTGTTATAACCTGCAGCTAGCGCTCCACTCATCAGACCCTCCAATTAGTCACTTGGATGCTCGCATAATTGCGTTGCAGAATTAACATTCTCACAAACATCTTTATTTTTCTCACAAGGTTTTAATTATCACATTTTTAATGTTCTTTGTACCTTTACAAAACTTTGTTATGTCGAAGCAATTTAAGTTTTTTTATGTTGTAATAATGTTTTCACTAACATAGCAAAGTATCCGCATTGATATACTTATTCTTACCACTGACAAATTGAGCTAATAGTACTCTTGCCAAAACAAAAACAACATTACTTCGACTCTTAAGATTTTTGGTAAACACTGGCCTTATTCAGCCTAAGAATATTAACCACAGTGTAGCGTCATTTCGAATTGGAGGTATTCATTACCTTTCATTCACCTTTAGAAAATTACCAAAGATAACGTATTTTCATAAAATAGAAAAGGTGATTTTCAGAGGTTTTTCTAATACGATTGTCTTTTATTTCAATCAGCTTGACTTCATATTTCTCTTTCTTCTCAGTTCCATATTTGAATGCACAAAAATTTTCATATACAACTAATATTGGTTACCGCTTCGCTTACAACAAGAATATTCGTTAAAAACAATTACAAAACCGGAATATTTTTGGTCGGCAGCAACGTTTCTATGCAAAATTCATTTTTTGACGGTAGCGTGGGCTTTCACGCCGTAGGTGCTTTCCAATTTATCGCATCGCAAAGTTTCATTTCGTTCCACCCAGAGAAAACACAGGCATACCTTTTGAGTAAACCTTTGTTGCCACTTGCCTGACGAAACTCAATCTACATAGCAAGTTGTATAAGCGTTAACTGTGATTTCCAAAACAGAAACATCTGCCGCTTTGAAGTATGAAACAAAGAACCCTATCGAACAAATAAAGCGTTAATATTTGAAGCTTTGAAACATAGACTGCGTATAAAAGTTGTATAATGTTAAACGAAGTTTTAATTAGGCATCTCGTTCTTTGTTGGCTCTTAAGTGAGAAAACGATTTCTAAATTATTTCTAATTGTAACTTTTATCGTTTATCGTCTAAATGTAATTTTATGTTGTAGTGCCTAATAATTATAATTAATAATTCAATTTTCAGGAGTGCGACAAGGATTTGGAATACTAGGTATCACTGGCTTACTGTTCTTGGAAGGGGCTTTAATAGGTGTACCAACATGGAATTTGGGGCAGAAACATTTAGCATTGGCGTCGTCTGTCACTGTTACATGTGAAATGGTAAGTTTTTTAATGAATTATGTTACTCCTATATGAATTACAAGAAACTTTAGTTCATACGAAATAATGCTTACCCAACAAAAGCACGTAGGTTGTATAAATCCCAGTTTCTGGGATAAAAAGAATGTGAAAGTAGCCTTAATAAAGAATTGGATCCGAATGCGATAAGAGGATTGTTTCGAACACGCCGGAGAACTCAATATCGTGTTAATAATTGATTAATCCATTACGTATATCAGAAACGGTCTTCGGCATCCCAGCCTCAATAGTAGCCGTGAGCGCGTCACCAAGGTAGAGCAATATAATGATGACCAAAATAGGTGGATTTGTTTTTATTTTAGGAGGTTTCATTACAAAAATCTCGAAAGTAGGAGGTTCAAAACAATGCTATCGAAGTTATGCGTGTATTCACAATGAACTATCAGTGACGAAACCTTGAAAAAAATTATAGTGTGTAAACCAACACGCCTAAATATTCTTAACAATTCAAAGGTGTGTCCGTCAACCCGCTTTGGATTAAGGGCTAATCCCTCTCAGTTGTAAAGGGGGTCCATGTCCAATTGCGATACATAATATGGGCTAACCATAATGATGAGATACTACCAAACAAGTTTTTGAGACAAAGAGCTCAAATAACGAATACAACATGAAAATTGTACTTGACAATAACTTGAATTGGTACACAAATTGATGCACAGTGGTAATTTATCAAAGCACGCCGTTAAAGCGAAAACTTTGGGGCGCTGAGACAAACTATGTGTTACACAAAGAGCATCTAACTTTCCTACAACTACCTATTTATGTGCCTTAACTCCACACGAAAGTAATTTGTAACAATAACTTGCTGCGTAACTTTTATTGGTACCTATGAAACTAAAAGAAACAATCTACAGTTATTCCTGATGAAACATAAATTAGTCTCTTGAGGCGGTGTATTGATTACGCACCATATTGTATTGACTGACCTTCTGACCTTTTCAGATTTCTATATTGACATTGATTGTGAAATATCTATATGTTACTTAAACCTAGATGAATTGACTTAACATCAAGGCACACTTCTGTCTTCTCGTAGCCTTTTAAAAGGTCTCAAGCAAATATTTATTTATTTTTAAATTTTTATTATTAGACTTTTCCATGAAGTTTTCCTTAGATTTGCCAAGATTACTTGCCAATTGGAATACCACATCCATTCCCAATAGTGACCATCAGCAGAACTTGATTATACGGACTGATACATGCGATTTTTGTTGCATAATCGAAAACATTATGTTCCTAAACTAGTATAATTGAAGTAGCAATCTATCCCTACCAACATTTATCTGATACAAAAGGTTATCACCCTAATGTCGCCGTCTTCACAACGCTTATAAAGCAAAGATGTAACATTAGATTTTTTGTATGTAGAAACCGAGTAGGTACATTACGGTAAAATTTATGTAGCACGTTACTAAAATGAATGCACAAAAAATGTTTTCAACGCATTAGATGTAGGTAAAAGCAGAAAGGGTATAACAGCATTGAAAGTAAAATATTACATAAATCACCTGGGTGAGACCCCTGTCAGGGCGGGTGGCGCCAGTAAATAACAGGGCAGCGGCTGCTTGTACTTACCGAGTGCTACGACTCAGATGCCGGCGAAATGATCGCCATTCACTGCCATCTGCCGTCCGCTGAGAATCTCTGACATCATTCATAATTAAGCTTACTTATAACTCCATCGTACACACTATTTTGCTTTATTTTGAAGGTTTAGATATTTTTCTTTTATTCAGTTATGCATATATTTTTAAATTTCGAATACAACCCTTATAGAGAAACATATTTGACAACCCCGTGGCGCAGTTGGCTAGACACCAGCTTGCGAAACGAGCGGCCGCGGGTTCGATCTCCGCACCGAGACAAATGCTTGTGTGATCCACAAATATTTGTTTCGGGTCTGGGTGTTTGTGAGACCAAAAAGTCTCTCGTAGGTTCTGATACCCACGACACAAGACTCGTATCTTAGTGTGGGGTCAGGACTATGTATGTGACTGTTGGGTGTATTTATTTATTTATTATTTATTTATTTAATGGCTTTACTTTCGATCCTATACCTTGTTGCGTGAATAAAATACTATGTATTACCTCGGTGTTAATAACACAGATCTTAACGTTAACGAGGTAGTTTGACCATTCGAAAACGATAAATTTATTTAATTTTCTCTTTCTTTGGCATTAAAATATATTTAAAGTTTAGTTTAGCGTTCAATACAGACCATGTTTACGTACTTCACAATATAATTTCCTATTTTATTACGAATAATAATGTAAACTTACACATAATTTAGATTTCGTTTATAAAAAACTATGTAGAAAAAACATAAATTTATTCATACCTACCTATATTCTAGTATTTTTTCTTTCAAACGTAAGAGAAGCCACGTATAAAAATATTTCAAGTTATATTCAAGCAGCGTGTTAAATTTATGTTATGCCAAAAATGAATTCGATTTGACATAAAATGATAAAGAACAGAATGAAATTTGTTAGATATTAATCTTTTTTACACCTGTCAAATAACTGCCTTATATAACACATAATTGCTCGTTGATAGTGTCATTTTCTCTTTCAACTTTCTAGCTGTATTTTAGTAAAGGGTATCAAATTGAAATACACGATCTTTTACTAAAAGTGCTTTTAATGTTGAAGAATAAGTTACGCCATTGTTGAATATAAATGGATTATACCCTTGCTTCTCTCTGCACCTGCTCCCCAAAGTACATTGTACCTTACGTCTGATAAACAGAAATTGGAATGGCCTAACTGAACCAGGTGCTTCTACATAATGCTAAGTTTATTCTGGAAATGGTTGAATTCAATTTGTTGGTTTATTTCATTTAATTATTATGCTTTTATGTTGCAGTTTCGGCTGGCTATGAAAATCCACGCGTTTGCTGTTGCATGCGCCCCCAGATGTTTCGGAGATGGTCCTCCGCTGCCAACGTTCTCACACTACGTTTACTTCCTCTTTGCGCCTACACTAGTGTACAGGGACCAATACCCAAGGTACTAAAATAATTCATAACTTTAGATACGTTATTCAGCGTAGGATATACTGAACTCACAGAAGGGAAATCCTAAATTCTTAGACTTATGATGATTCAGCAATTTTATATTACGAATATACCGTCGTCGGTATTTTTTGAATGTTGTACATATGTCCCAAATCTCGTTATGTTAAGTTAAATTGGCTGAGTTATGATATTTTATTTAAATCATAACATTGCAAAAAAAATAATTTAGAAAACGTTTTCCGTTGATCGGGAATTTCAGTAAAAAATTAAATTGACTATAAATTTATTACAATTTAATATTGCAAATGGTGTAAGCTAAATCCAAATAATTCCAAATGTGGACATATTAATTTTCACATAAATCTTCGCAACCATTTTGCTATTTAGGCCAGATGCCCCGGAAACTTTGCCTCGTAAAATATAGCTTCGGGTACAAGTATAACATTTTCATTATATTATGTAAATTGTGAATAATTAACAACTTGTGTCTGAACAGGACGAAAAAGACCAGGTGGAGTATCGTTGTGTTCCGTTTACTGGAGGTAGCGGCCATTATCTTCTACAACAGTTTCCTATGGGAGAGATTCATTTTGCCGTACTGGTCAGATTACGGAAAGCAGCAACGGGTAAATCCTCTTTTGCTGAGCTAATTAATTAACTTATACTAGTACATGCTATGGATTTGTTTATTACTTTGTTATTGTAAATTTAAGTAGGGAGGAAATTGTTATAGAGTTTCTTATCATAGTTTTCCTTCCCTTTTTTATTGTTTCTCTCATTTAACATCTTCCGTAGTGTTAATAACTTGAGTTACTTTAAACAATACAAATTGTTTATTTATCGTATTTCAGGTAGAATTAGGAACCGTGGTGCGTGGTATGTTTGCCTGCGTTCTTCCTGGAGTAATATCCTTCTTATGTGGATTCTACTGCGTGTTGCAAGCGTGGCTCAACGCCTTCGCTGAAATTCTCAGATTCGGGGACAGACTCTTCTACGAGGTATTATATTCACAAACGTGCTTCTTCATACTCTCAAAGTAGGACTATCTATAGAAACCGTTTAGAAAGCTGTGTAAAAGCCTATAGGCTAGTGAAAATAAATTAGTGATAAAAATGTACTTATTTCTTCAAATACACGTTATACAATGTTTAGTATATTAGTTAAGCTCTCTTAATCTTAATTTTTTTGGATTGCGGTCTTTCCAGGATTGGTGGACAACCTCCCGGTTCTCTCGGTATTACCGTGCCTGGAACCGCGTGGTGTATTCGTGGCTGAAAGACCACATCTACAAGCCGCTGGCGCCCCACACTGGACGAGCATTTTCCACATTCATAGTTTTCTTCGTAAGTATTTATTTTCAATAACACGTCGTGTAACAATACATAACATAACCAATTTTTCTTTTTCCAAAAATAAGAAATAAGAATAAATTTACTTAAATTAATTCCGAAGCCTATAAAGTGATTATATCTATCAGACGTAATTATTGTAATTCAATAATATTGAAGCTTAAAATCATCATCACTATTACAAGGCGGGATTAGAATAACATTAATCGTATAGATTATTCAAATAGAATTAGGTAGTACTCTACACGTGTTATAGAAGTGATAGTCATGCAAAATATTTAGATTTTAACACGCTTTTGCACGTGATCTCAAAATTGGAATTAGGATATTTAAAAAATAATTATATTTTACTTAAAATAAATAATAATATAATTATGTGTTAGAAGAATTCTATACAATATAACAAAAAAATGTGGCAAGAACAAAGAAAAGAAGAATAGAGTCGTAAGATGGTAGGAAAAAATTAAGTAGTCATGTTTTGGAGTAGAGGATATTTTAAATTAAGTATTGTCCGGTCCAAAATAATTGGAAGGTACATAACAAGTAGAGGAGGTAGATATAGTGCAACGGTTAAATACCTAAGTAATAGTAATAAATAAGGTAAACAATGTTATGAGTAAAAAAGCAATTAAGTTAAATTCCAATTGTAGCTAATGTCATGAACACCGGAAAGTACGAAAATTACTCATAGATTCCTCGAGGTATACATAAACCATGATTTCCCGTTTTAGGTACATAATATAACACTGGCTCATTGCATCCGCAGCGCCGTATGACTTCTGTTATAGTGATCCGGGATTCCAATCCCCGGTCAAATAAAGTGTTAGAAGAGTTTTCCATAGAAAAATCTCAATTACAGCACGGAATCCGGAAGCGTGCGTAAGCGCGTTTGCATGTTTGTTGCAATGGGTATTTAATTTTATATAGAAGTTATGACATCATTATAAATGTAATGATAAGTGCCTACAAAGCTTTATATCACATCTGATAGAAAATAAAATCTTTCTAAACTGCAGGTGTTTAAACATTATTTATGAATGTCAGGATAAAAATGGGTTTTAGTTTTCGACGCCTACCTAAATAAGTCGTCAATTTCAGATAAGTTTTTTTTTTATTGATAAGTGTTGACCTAAATACATGGGTTTCTCCAGACTTCTCTTGGAAACATAGTTTTTATGCAAAGTAGAATTATATTTATTTATATTTTCTTCAGGCGGAATATAATTGTATACAGGGTGTATTTAGACCGTGTCGAAAACCAAGGTAGGTAATAGCTACGTTTAAGATCCCATGGGCGTTAAAAAAATCCTGATAAAAAATAAAAGTTTTGACTTTTTTAACAACCATAAACCCTAACTAAATAGGTATTAAAAGTAATATTGATTATTAGGAGAGCGTCAAATCTTTTTTTTTGGTCGGGATTTTTTTCAACGCCAATGGGTTCGTTATTACCGTAGCTATTGCCTGCCATAGTTTTCCATCACTACTGACCTGATTTCACTTTGGTGAATGTATCCGTACAAGAACGTCTTCATCACAAATTAGTGTAAGTAAAGTGGTCTAATTGAATCACTAGCGGCGGGCATTCACTAATCTAATGAAATGGGTCGTTGAACTAGCTAATCGGCTTGATCACTGCAAGTGTTACCCTTATACTACGATCCAATTTTTTATTCACAGCCCAAAATCTACTATACAAAAAAGAGGAGGGGTTTATGACCAGATCGTGGTCATTTTGCGTAGGTATGCAGTGGAATTTAGAGGCCCGGCTTCGATTCCCAAGTCAAGCAGTTTTATTGTATTTTTTATTTGGAAATTCTTAGTAGCAGCACAGTTCTTAGCGCGTAGTCATAACAAATAGCTACCGTTATTTTAAAATAATGAATAAATCTTGTTCATTTGTTTCAGATATCAGCATTAGCACATGAGCTGATTTTGGCACTATCATTCGGTTTCTTCTATCCAGTTCTCATGATGGAGTTCGGAGTATTGGGAGTGCTCATGATGCCACTAACAGCTACTAGTGGACGACGGTTTCCTAATGTATTCAATCTATTTATGTGGCTATCATTCTTCTTTGGAAACGGTAAGTAGTCATTATGACAATTGACACAGTAACAAATATCCGTAATATTCATCCAGTATAATTACAAATTATCAGACAAATAGCCTCTGGCAATATATACCTTCCATAAAGGTTTTAGTCATGTTGCCTACAATAGGAAAAAAATTAAAGACTTTTGTTACTTTTATAACTCGTTTTCCTTCATTTTTAGTGAAAAGAAAAAATATATAACATACTATATAATGTAGCGCTAGAAAAGATGCAAATTTTAGTTCCTAATCATTGAAAAATGTTTCTTTTTCAGGCATTCTGTGGAGCTTATATCCGATGGAATACTTTGCTCGTAAAAACTGCCCACCCTCAGAAAACGATAGCTTCTTCATACCAAAATCATGGTCGTGTCCAGAAATCGTACTTAAGCCAAACTGGACCTTCCAGAATCCATTGGATTTAGTTTATTGACGAGGTAATAAAAGTGATTTGATTGTATCACGTTTTTTATTTTCTCACAATGTGAAAGTTTAATACGAGTTCGTGAACAATAGAAGAGTAACCTTTGTTGACGGACTGAGTTATTTGCCACGTAATGGAAATATCGATTCTCACATAATACTTTAATAACGCTTGTTCTGTGAATTTCCTTAATAATTAAAATATTAGTCTTCTTTTATTTAATATGACATAGTTATATGTAGATTAAACTTATCGCTAAATAAGTAGACGTAAACACAGTACGTCTGTAGTATTTAAATCTATGTAGAGTATGTATAGATAATTATTATCTTTGAAGTTTATTATCTTCAAGCTTACTAAATCTGTAGAGTGCCTATTGAATATGAAATTCTATGTATGTATTTCTAATGCCCTAAATAATTTTAGCATATTAAAGGCCTCAAGTATTAAATATAACAAGAATTTGTAAGAAAATACGCTAAGTTAGCCCTCCAAAAGTGAATAGCATGAAGAAGTGGGTGCAATTCGAAAATTAATTCAAATTATCACAACTTTCTAAAAACAAAAGAAACTCAATATCTATAAAATGTATTTATTAATGAATTGTAGTCATCATACATTAAAAGATTCGTTTATACATAAAAATAAAAAATACAATATTCTTCCAACATTATACATTCCTGGATGACGATCAATCGCTTAATAAACAATATGTCACACCATTCAATATTATACTTAATATAAATCTATGGATATCTCAATTGACTAATAATAATTATTCTAACTCTATGGCAACTTACATCAAGATAACAAGTATAAAGGTGTATATAAGGGAAAGGTTAAAAATCGTTCACGAAATTATTTCAATCGTCGGGAATTAACATTTGAAAAGGTCTAGGGGAGACTCGGGTACATAACACATACCGCACACAAATTTTACCTAGCGTTATTCTAGATTTTAAGCAGACGGCTAAATCGAGAAAACCATTTCAAACAGTAAGTACTAACTCGCACGCAGATGTTACAAGCGGAGACCCTATCTAAAAACAAACAAAGACATGTCAACAAAACCTAGAATACAAATCAAACAGTTACATATTTGACACGTATTTTCTTGTTATCAGCCACCCCTTACACCAAAAAAGGCTCTCTTATACACAGCGTCATATTTTAAATTCGTTTCGGGGATATAGGGCAGTTTTTGTGACTTAAAATATTGCAGAATAACCTACGTAAACAAATAAAAATTCATAAGTCGGTCAGTCAGACTTTTTCAGCGCTTTTTTGCGCGTGAATTAAAATACTACATGCTATAAGATAGTTAACATTTATTGCAAATATGAACAGGACGAACACGCTTGTATTGCGACATTCAGTACTACGTAAACAATTTATTTACAATTATTAAATCTCCCATCAGTAAGCAAAAATAAGCAAATCTCTTACTCCCCATCTGTCAGGTATACATTAGCGATTTATTTATGAGGAGCAAATCGAGATTTTAGCCTATTCTATATTCAAGTCTAGCAATAAGCCTCGGATACTTATGTGAAGTTATCTTTCACACACATAGTATTCGTGCAAATCAATTAGATTCGATTTTTTTTCAATTTTAGGATACGAAAGGAAATTTTGTAAAAAAAAAGCCCAAAAATTTAAAAAAAGAAAATTGCTTACGTAATACTTGAATGGTCCTATGGGTTACTTAAAATAAATATGATGTCCTGAGTCTTGATTGTTTTTGTTGACATGATAAAAAGAATATCTGGGGAGTCTTCACATAAAATAATAATATAAACATTTAAATGCTGGATATATATACGAATGTAGCGAGTATAATGTAATAGTCGAAAATTATTTTTGGTATAAAATCTCAAAATTTGCACATAAATTTACTCACAATATAATCATCTATGTGTCACCAATATATTTAAAAATAATTCAACAATTCTCCAACAATTTAACGAAACCAATCATACACTAAAATATATTTTAGCACCGTGACACTTTTATATTGATTTATAACACGGCAACACCACTTTGTTAATACAGAATCAGATTTTTTTGTTGGCAAAACAATTTCACAGCCCTTACTGACTAACATAGTGCTACCTACAAATGTACTTAAGATAAATTAAGATGATCTTAGTGAATGACATGCTTTACGAATAAAACATATTTAAAAAATTGTGGTGCCATCACTTGTGATGTAAAATATATTGGTGAGGAGTATATAAATTCGTGGGATGTAAAAATATTTCAAACTCTACGTAAAAATCATTTGTATATGCCTGTTAAAAATTACACAGCTGGTGTGCGATCCAGATCCTTGAAGAGTGAAGACGACATCCTGAAAGATAAAAAAAATGAGTCATAGTTTTCAAAATGTTTGTTATTTATTTCACAGCTAATTTATAATATATTTTTATTTAAATTGTTAATATCTATAGTATGAAAAAGTTTAAAGCGTCATGTATGCTATTAACGATCAAAGACAAAATTTATATTTCTATGTGGCTGAGACTCAACTGGGCTACTGGAGTTACAAAAAGTCGTATTGACAAAACTAAAAATGAATTTCCTTAAAACTTTTTGTTCTTGCTATGTTGGTTGTGGTTCAATAATGTAACTAAAAATTCGGAACCACTTTGCTTGGTAAGGAAAAAACTTGTGACATTTTCCTATGTAAATGACTAACAAATAGTCACAAATACTATTTGTATAAAATGTTGTTGTTATTGAAGCATAAATTACTCACTTGCTTATCATGTGCTGGTATATGTAGTGCGGAATAATTGTGATGTTAACAACAGAAGGGCTGTTGTCAATCACCTTTGATATCTCCTTATCTTTCATGCCCACTACATTAATAGTGTTTATTTCCAATAACTGATGATCTGTGAGCAGCCCATTGCGTGCAGCTGATGAATCTTTCACCAATCCCACAATCTTTCCATCCTTGAAATGGAATCCAACATGTCCAAGGGAATCCTTGTGCAGTGTTATTGTCCTCTCGAATGGCCTGCAAATGATTCATTATATTGTTCAATATATTTTTGATTATAAGAAACCCATAGAAATTAATATAAGTTCAATGTGTTATGCACCGGCAGCATAAATAGAAAAATCGCGATTTGATTCGCATGTTCGATACATTTGCGCGAGAATAGAAAACATTTCTACACATTCAATTTCAGTATTAGTATTAAAGCTTGCAAAAACTTGTTCCATCACAAAAACAGAAACATTAAATCAACTAGTTTAATGAACTTAATTCACGATAACTTCGTTTTTTCTTTATACCCAAAAATACGCACCTGTCACGAACAGCCAAATTGATGCCATTAACAGGTGCTTTCTTCAACAAATTATGGCACTGTTCCATGCTCATTCCAGCCACAGAAACATTGTTGATTTCAAGAATTTGGTCTCCAAATCTCAAACCAGCCAATGCTGCAGGGCTATTGGCAGCCACATAACAAACAAATACACCACTGTTGACGGAATGCAGCCTGACACCGCACTTTCCATCTTTATCTTTGCACAGGACCACTGGTCTAATAGCCTGGGTAACAGTTGCTTTAGCCAAACTTGGAGACTGTGATGATAATGGAGCTACAACAAGGTTGTTAGCTACACCTCCAGAGTGAATCTAGAAAAACAGAAATTAAAATATTTTTAACGAACAATACATTTGTTGCTCAATTTAAAATAGAACTGAAATTAATTACATTATCACATGTTCAAGTTGCAATCAGTTCATCTTCAGTCTTAGTAAATTTAACAGAATACCATTCTAACATAGGTTCATGTAAGTTTCATAAGGATAAAAGCTATGTGGTGCCTTTCTTGCATATTGTTGACTACGCATTTTGAGAACTTACTTTATTACTATTTTGAACTATTTTACTATGTTTAAGAGCTGACCATTTGTGAATGAGGGTTTTTTATTAAATTAGTTATGGTTCTATTTAGATGTTTTAGACTACTGAAGTATACCCAAACCATACAAATATTGCTTAGTGAACTAACAATCTAATAAGGTAAGCAGGAAGTGGCCATAACAGCCTCTTACAATAGGTGCCATTGGAAAATTTGGGATGATATCTCTGTCCAATAATAGTAATCTTTTGGCTTGATTACAATGAGGTAATTATGAATATGTAGGCAGTTAATGTCCCATATAAAATTATGTTTTATGTATCCAGGTAGAAATATATATTAATTTTGCATCCATATACATATAACACATCCAAATAAGGGCTAAATATGGGGGACTTCATATTTTTATGCAACATCTATGTGACTCATACTTATCTATGACAAACAATAGCCATAATACAATGAAATGTAGGAAAACAGTCTGGAATGAGTCACATTGAAGTAATTACCCAATAATTTTGTTGTAAGTTGAATTCTCAATAATATTAAAATTCTAATAGACTGATTGTAAGAGTTTATCACACACAACAATTCAAATATGAAGTATACATTTAACAATAAAAACAATTCAAATTCTAATTTCCAAAATTCAATTTACAATTATAATGGAGCAGTTAAAATCTAATTAGTCAATAAAAGCAAGGCAAAAGCAAAGTGTAAATTTGTCTTTGTTGTTCATGTTGCTGTCCTTGTACCCAATACTATTTCCCATAGGCACACAACAACCCAGACAATAATGACCACAATTCTAATGTCAAATTTAGTGAATTCATATTTTTGACCTAATTTGAAAACTTGGTTGTTTTTAATATGATTTTGTGTATTCAATAAATCATCGGCAAACTGGTTACCAAAGTGATAATAAGTTCAGCATTTAGTATAATATGTTTTCAACTTGTTGATTAAATGGATAATTTCAAAGAAGGCTTCAACCATAGGATATGTCATGTTCACTGTCTAACCCAATAATATCTAGCCCTCCATTAACAACCTGAATAAATGTTTGATTAACCATTTGATCCATGTTGCAACAATCTAAGGTCTATGATGCTGGAATCTTTTACTTGAAATATTTCTGTAAAATTTATACTTCATAAGTACTTCATTATAAAATGTATAGTACATTATGTTAGTTCATTAAAACTGGTTGGGATTTCCTGTCCTTAAATTTTCTCAAATTGGTACTATGGATAAAAATTATTATGGTATTGTTATCAGAATCCTGCCTAGACACATACAATAAAAAATCCCGAAAGAACAAGGAAAACTCACGGTAACCAAATTGTATCGCTAAAAAATACGCTCCTATTACCTACATTCACTTCAATGTATGAGTCATTTGTTATTCGGGTTTTCCAGCTTACGTTGAGCTTTATATACATTTGCATACTTACTGGTTGAATCTGGTATTCTGGCATATTTCGAGCAATAACATCCGCTGATAACTCCAGACCCATATACTCCCCAAGGGCTGGGTACATGGTGGGCGCGCTGGGAGCCATGTGTGCTGGCGGAAGGCTGCTGGGCGCCCCGTGCTGCTGCGCCATCTGAGCCCTCACCATGCTATCCACCTTCATATCCTCCAAGGACGGGTACAGCGACATTTTGTTATTCTTATACCACACTCACAAGAAAATAGCAAGTTGTTCCTTTTTCAAACACAGTTGATTACACGTAACAAAACTTGCGCTTAATTTCGTCGTAAGTAAACGCGGAAAATATATATGTCAAACAAAAGTGAAACTGAACTTGCAACCAATAATGAAACAGGTATGAGTAATAACAAAATCTTGATGAAATTGTGTTGCTACGAGTAGGTACCTATATTTGTTCTGTGGTCACTACTCAGCAGTAGAGACGTGAAACAATAATCAATTGAAATAACATCAATTATTTTTTTCGCAGCAAATCGATTTTAATCGATATTATTAAAACAAAGAATTAGTAAAAAAAAACATTTTTTATAAATTTTTAAATAAATTTAATCGTTTGTTATATGTTATAGGCAGATCGATGGATTTCAATTATTTTTTGTGATCACCACTATTTATTTAATTGATGAATGAACTATGATATTTTTAAATTAATCCCGGAAAAACGTCCATAATAGTAACGCTCTGTGTTCGAAATGAAATCAATAATGTAAACGCCATTGAAAAATTTGTACAATGCAGCAACTATTAGGTACCGATGCAGTAGCTGCACAGTGCAATATAAAAAAAATGTCGACTAGGCTTTAATGCGAAACTAGGTCTAGAGGTCCAAAGTTCGATTTCCGGGACGTGTCAATATGTTTTTTTATTTGGCAAATGTCAGTTGCAGTATAAAACTATAATAAGCTTCTACATATTACGTGATACTTAAAAGATAATTGGCGAAATGCGGGTAGAAAGTATGTAGATACCTCGGCCAACTACTTCAAGTTTACGCGCGTGAGAGTGGATATTTTATTATATTAATGCCAAAATTTCTAGTCAGTTCTTGCTTTATTAACACGTTTACTAAAAACGTTTAAGTCGCACTTAAAACATAATATTGCCATGGCCTCTCTCATCTAAATCGTGAAATCTTATCTTTGAAAACTTTAACAAAGCTATTGATTATTATAAATATGCTAATGTTTTGAAACTGTTAAAAAAAACACGATTTTGTGCATCGATTATTAGTAAATCGCGAAATGTCAGTGGTTGCCACTCGGCAACCCAGCAGTGTTGCTAGTTGTCAATTTTTCCCGAGCTAAGATATAGGCAAAAAAATTGAATGGGTATTCAAAAATTTTACTTTGTTTATGTTTCAGTCAGTAAGATTTTTTTATATTATCATAAAATAAAAAGATGATATTTGAATTATAACTAAAATAATGAAATACGGAGGACACACTGTTAATGAAAGTAAAATTAAATGAATAAATACTGACGTTCCAGATCATAATACACGAAATGTCTAAATACATTAAAGTACTACCTATCATCTTTATTCACGTTATTTACATGCATGAAACATGAACATGTTTATATGAACGTTAAATTTTGACTTAACAACTTTGGTTTACGTTACTTTACAATAAAATTCAGTTTCTTTTTCTTCGAACACGTTTATCTAACAATCTTCCTTCAATTTAATGAATCGCTTTATATTAGTTACATTTACTTTTATATGGCTTATAAATAAAAAAAACATCAAGCACAGACTACAGACATAGCGCTTAATTAAAAACAATTCATCCTTTTTACTCTTAACACTAAGCACTTCCTTGAACAAAGGGTCGTAAACGAACTAATAGGAAATGGTTCGAAGTATCCTTATGGTAAAAATTGAGAAGAATTTTACAATCATTACCAAATAAAAAAAAACATGATTTTACTTAATATTATATTTAAATATACTTACCTCATAACATTTAAAGCTAATTCTCAAACTTTGGAATAAAACATGCTAAAATTTTTTTTATTAATTAACAACTTGAAATCAAAAAAATACCATAACACATTCCCTACTCTACTTAAGCATAGAAGACTTAAGCGTCTCATTTTGTGTGTGCGCCGTTGAATTCTTCATCCTATAAATTGTTGCCAGGACTCCAAGAAACAGGACCATTAGCGTGACGGCGAGCGTGCCGGCCACCACCAGCGACGTGATCTGCGAGTCGTCGCGCGGACACTTCTCGTTGTTGAAGCCGCACGACGGCTCGTCCTCCGGCTTCACGTTGTCCGGCCAGTCGATCGGTATTTGCGGATTCAGTTTATACAACTGTAAATAGTAAAAAAATCTACCAGTGATGAAGAAAGTACAAAAATTTAATAGCTTCAAATACAATAGCATTTTTAGAAATAGCTGTGTAGGTGGTGGACATTGTAAAGGTGGTAGTCTAGCCTTTACCTTTACCTTCTGGCCCTCGCCTGCCCAAAGGTTGCCGACCACTGCTCTCCAGTAATCTTTGCAAACTATGTGTAAAGTAAATATACTTTTCAACATATTCTGTGCTCACGCTTGTATTCCCAAAAGGAGTAGGCAGAGATGCTTTTCTGCACCCTCGATTCTCTAGGTATGTGTCAGTCCCACGTTAAGTAGGCTAGCTGTTACTAGGAATTTCGTGATGAAAAAATCCCAATTACAATTTGCTCGACTCGGAAATCGACTCCGGGACCTCTAGATCGTACGGCACATACTTGTGCTACAAGATTACGAGGCATCATGAAAAGTACATGGACGTATACAACTAATGGATTAATAGTTACAATCAAAATACTCACAGGAGAATTATTGCATCTGTAGAGGAAGTTTCCAACTGGCATCATGCTGTAGTCGCATTCAGTTTTCCTATCGATACCATTTCTGGGCTTGAATGCGAGAACTGAAAAATTGCCTTCAGAGTAAGCTTGTTCGTCCAGACTAATCAACATGCCAGATACACCTGTAATTCAATATGTTTTGCTCTTTTAATATATTTATGGTATTTGAAGTAGTTTTAAACTTTTAACCTATTGAACAAAAATAACAAAAAATACTATAACAAATATGTATCTATGAATTCCTATGCATTCCTAAGTTACATTTACAATTTTGTTAGCCAAAACAAATGTTTTTAACCCTTTCCGTCACTGGTGAGTGGGCGTTGTTTGAGATGAAGTATGAAGTACCCTTTCAGTAAAATTGCAAAACAATTGCAAAGCAATTGCCACCCTTGAACTATGAGCTAAAAATGCAATTAAAACTTTACTTACTTTTATACGGAGAACTTTTAATCATTTTCGAGATTATATTAGAACCATTCGAAGATATGTCTAATAATTTCTCTTGCGTCAGTGGTTCATATTTGGTCTCCTCTTTAATTATTTCATCCAATGCTTTCGCGTACAGGTAAGCGGAATCGTACAAATAGGCTGCGTATAGGGATACAAACTGCGACAAATAAATTATATAATGAGATTGCAAATCATAACTCGCCACGTTTATGCTTATTAAATTCCGTTCGTTCTTACACACGAAGACTAAAAATATTTAGATTAGGTGCAGACATGATAGTGAAAAATCGTATCATATCTAAAAGTCTAGAAAAATTCTTTACAGATGTTTGCAGATGGATTGTAAAGTAATTTTTGGAAGTTAGAATATGGAGAAAATTGCCTTAGCATAGGTACAGTTTCGAGAAAATTACTTTAAATGTAACCATGATTACAAATAGGTACCTTCAAATTATAATATTTGGCTTAGCCTATAAAAATGTCCTACATACTTTATTGTATTTACTTCCGAAGACGTTTGTGAAGTTGAATGGCGGGAGTGAGTTGTATCTGCGTACTTTGTCGATGAAGGCCTGGTAGTCGCGGGACGGCTCGGACGATGTAACCACGAGCAGCGACTGCGCGCGCTTCTTGATTTGATCAATTCTCGGACACAAGAGTCCACGGTCTTCCGTCTCTGTTTTATAAGACGTAGTACATATATATTTTTGGGTTAATATTAGTGTTTATGAATATCGCTTAAAAGAGTTCTTCCATTGCCTTTAAAATAGGGTAAAAAAAGTATATTTTAAATAGCGTAAAGAATTTTATCCTTAAATATTAACTTGACGGGGATGAAACACGCAGAAAAATACTTACTAATAATATATTTGAGCGAGTCTTGAGAGGAATAAGTCACCATGTCTATAAATATGACCATGTAGTCCCCGTTGGAGAAGAGCTGGTGCACGTCCATCGCCGTCATCATTTCTATAAGTGCCGACGTGGAGCCCAGGAACACGTAAACTAAAAGAAGTAAAGGCTAACTAATATAGAAACACAAGACCGAAACAAGAAGCGGTCGAGAACCCTCTAACTTTTCGAAGTTATGTTTGTATTGTGAATACAATAAATTATTATTTACTTTAAAGGTGAAGGAAAACATCGTGAAAAAACATGCAGACCTAAAAGCTCTTAGCAATTCTAAGATTTGTAATTCAATAACCCGAATTAATAAGACCTATGACTGGTCATGCTGCACTGCTGGCAGTGGAACGTTTGTTGGCTGATGATACGAAGATGCGAACATACAATTTATTACATTGAAATGTGGCAAAAAATCACTTAGCAAATGAACAAAACAGCGCCCAAAATAAAGATTCCCTTGAGGATAAACCGTTATTTGCATTTTATTTTACAATACGACGAATGATGAATAATTATTTAGAATACGTACGTACTAGGTATTTCATGCTAAATATGAAGTATTTAGTGACACAAATAAATAATTTTAAGGCTTTGGAATACAGTTGTTGGGAATCATAAGTAACAAACATCGTATTTGTGATTTATTTCGGTTAATTTCCTTACTTTATTTTACTCCTATAGTTAAAAGCTTTATGGTTATATATTGACTTCTGTTTTAGATTAGCATGATTATAATAGTGACACAGTCTCGATATGAACATGAACGTCAATAAGATCACCTCTATTACGTGGAACTTAAGATTACAGCGAAATGCGCAGAGAGAGTGCAGACATAAACCTCTACCGGCCCTTTCTGGGATGCAGTCATAAATATATGTGTGTATATACATTACTTACTTCTAGTCTTATTCTTAGTTTCCTGTATAATCCGGTACCAAGAGTCAGATGAACAACACGCCATTCTCTCTTCGCAGCACTTAAATGGATCAATGACGGGCTTTTTGAAAGTCACTGTCATATTGTTCTGTTCCGCTTGATTCTCCAGGGTTTTAGCAACTTTCTCCCATGACTCTTCGTAAATAATAGAAAACTTGTTCCATCTGTAGTAACGCAACAGCGCTGTTACAGATTTTGTAGCCTGAAAATTAGAAAATGTCATTTTTTTTTAATACCCAATCGACAATGCTCACCGTTCAATAATTATAATATCAGTAATAATCGATATAAGTTATGTAAGAAGCTATTACAACGAAGTAGTGATATGACACATACAGTGGTTACCCGCAGTGGCAGAACCCACCATCCGCTACTATCTGTTTACTACTCCCATGAGTTATTATTGCTTTCGTATAAAAAATTATGTGCACCAACAGATCGAGCAGTTTCATTTAATTTCCAATATTTTTTTTATTAATTTAACCCATGTTTGTCATTTAATAAAAACCATAAATATCATCGTCACAAGCTTTAACGAAAAATATGACTCGACAGCAAGACATTTTTAACTTTTTATCCCCATTCACAATATTGCAAAAATTCAATGCTGTTTATATAAAAATCATTGAAGTCTGTCAAGTTGTTTAGACTGAGTGTTTTTCAGTCACCTAGTTAGTTTAAGAATTAAGTGAAATCTTTAACGAATAATATGGTTAGATGCATGAATAATATGCGATGACTATAATAAGAATGAAGCATATCTGCCTGACAATCTTTTCCACACAAACTATGTTTATGCGTCTTAAAGAGCAACTGAGTCGCAAATTATTTACAAAAACGTCAAAAGTCAAGGGATGCTTTCACATCTATGACTTTTGTTTATTTTTTTAATCCTAAGCACATACCATTACTTAAGATACAGAACATGTAAGAAAATATTTATATAGGTACATACCTGCGCGGCAGGTGGCTCCAGAAGCGCAAAATTAGGTAAAGTCAGATTCTGGTAGTCCGAGCACCTCTAAAAAAGTAATTTATATATGGTTATTGATTGAAGATACCTAAGTTTTTGCTAGTACATAGTAGCGGCAATACTCTAGTTTAAATACTTGCTTAGTAGAGTACCAATTTCACGAATATTTTCACGAATAGCAAGTAATTACATAAACCAATGTTTCTCAAAGTGAATGATCACGACCTTTTATGACTGGAAAATGTGCTCGAAAAACAACAATAGGCTCACTCCGTACTGCGTGTGACTTTAACCTTGACTTACACCTCCGTATCATCCTTCAAGGATGTAGGCACGTGTGCATAAATATATGTACACTTTCATGGACTGATTAATAGATAGATTATATTAAATTATAACACTATAAATTCAAAAATATTCATGATCTCGACCTACATTGGGTGTCAGGATGTATACGTAAGCTGTAAGCAGTGATAGCGTCGTGATTTCGGCACGGGGTCGAGAATCTCAGCGGTCGCGAATTCAAACCCCAGTCACAAGTCTCTGACTTTTTAAAGTTATTTGTGTCTCCACAATGAATTATTACCTGCTTTAGCGGTGAAGGAAACATCATGACTAAACCAGCCCGTAGTCCGTCAACCCTCACTAGGCAAACGTGGTGAACCAAGGCCTGAACCTTCTCAATGGAAGAGAACGCCCGTGTCCAGCAGTTGGACGTATTTGGGCTGATGATGGTGAAACTTAAGCTAAGGTAAAGGAAAGAAAACTACTAACATAAGCGATCATAGGAATATTCTTGGTCTGTGCCTTAACGGATTCGTTGTGACACCGACCCTCGGGCCCAAAGAAAGCAACTACACCGGCGCTACTCATGTCATCAATAAGACGAGTCGTTGTGGACGTGTCAAATTTTGTGTCGTGCCACTCCAACAAAATTTCCACATCGGGCAGTATATCCGTTCTGTTGTTTAGCTGAAAGAAAATATTATCAATACTAGCAATTAAGGTGAGCACGTATAAGTTCGTAATGTAAATTAAACCTGACACTAAACATGAATCAATTTGTAATTGTATGTATAGGGCCATCCATTAATTACGTCACACATTAAGGGGAGGGAGGAGATCGGCTGAATGTGACTTCTATGAACCGGGTTTCACCATGATCTGCTACCGATGATTCGTCTAAAGATGCATCAGAGCGATCCTGAATCAACGTAGTTATACTGTCTACGGATAAGAGTAGCTAAAAGTTTATAGAAATTTTCGGACTCGAGTAAGGGCTCTTGGGAAATCTGAAGCAATTTGCCACGACACTTAGAATGTTCCTTCAGATTTGAGAATTTAAAAATTGAAATTCTAAGTTTAATACGATTCTTTGCAACTTACCTCTTCTAGAGCCAGGGACAGCGCACCAGATATTGTGAGTCCTTGGCGGTGCCTCAAAGGTCCAGTGATACATGGTAGGTATCCAACGGTGATGTTGTACTTCTTGTGCGCGAGTGAGGGTCCTACTAGGAGGCCCAGCGCCGCGAGCACCAGCACCCACACGCCGCGCCACATCTTACTATCTTCTAATGGTAAAGAAACATAGGATGACATCAAAGACTTTTTTCCATCCCGGTGTTTTTCATCAAGCCATAATAGTTTATCAGCCCGAACTGGCGTGAGTGAATTGACTTTATTTATACCCAATTTTTTAGACTGCGTGATATTTCTTCGTAGCTATTGAAATAACACAAACATATGAAGACATACTCAACACACAGACATGTCTCTAACACTTTAATTATCTCTAAGTGACCTATGGCACATGACTAAAACAAATAAGATTGAAAACAAGAATATTATTTTTAACAAATAAATAAAATTTATCTTTTTTTAAACATGATGTGACGTTTCGGAATTTCCTATCCATCCAGTCCGTTCCATTTCATCATCATCATTCATTTGCCGGTTCTAAATTCTATTTGACGCTTGTACAATATGTTTTATCCTTCCAAACATCCCTATCAGCCGTCATATTATCTTCAGTCATCCTTTTTTCTTTCATATCTCCCCCTATGCTCCATTTATACCACTTTATATCTGAATGCTAAATAAAACTTTTTGTTTTTAATAAAATAAAATGACCTACAGTGATTACCTAGTTATAATATGTATGCCGAATAATACAAAACTTGTAAAACAAATCTCACAACTTAATTCTTCTACCGTAAAAAGTTGTGAGATCCATGTGGTACTAAGTCGATGAATTTCTTTATTCAGACCCCATTAAAAAAATCTTCTGTTTTAAAGTGATTATGCACAGCTTACCAGATAACATGTTATAACCAAAGCAATATAACAAATCTTTGATATTATAAGTAAAATAGATTGACATGGTAATCGCATGAAAACATAAGTTAGCTCACGTTTAGCGAAGAAAGAAATAAATATCTTCATTCACCCTCATAATATTTTTGTCAGTATGATTGACATCAGATTTCGACGCATATGGACCTACTGTTAGGTCGTCGATACATGCGCGGATATGAATATCCCACCACCAGCAAACTAAGCCTTCGGTAATCCTGTCGATCCAACCGCAAATACTTTGTCGATTTTCAGTAAGCCATTGGACCAGTCGACTGATTCTTTTGGTACAGAAGTCCAAACGGACCAAGGCTCTAAAACATTTTGATAAGTTAAATCACAATTGTCTTCTGAGCTTATAGCCAGTAATTATATAATTCTGATCCATACAAATGACGTCACAATCCTTATCTGTGCTGGACCACAACATGTAGTTGCCTACTCCGTGATAACACTGCAGAGCTCACACCAGTGTCCTCAAATTGATTGTTCAGTTTTTTTTACTAAAATAAATGAAAATTCAACATTGATAGAAGTTTTACATTGCTTATGACGTAGGTAAGCTCCATATACATTTTTAGCTAGAATGAGACACTAATGTATCACAGTTTTCCTGTGAAGCTTGGTATTGACTTTCGTTGATCACAGAATTTATCAGTCAGTTACGTCTCCACTATCGATTTAAGGATCTTATTGACAGGCTTGGCTTGAGGCTTGCATTGTTTACTCACTTTACCTCGTTCCTCTCAAGCAGATTTTACCACCTTAAATATTTTCTCCAGTACTCCGATCTTTCCATTTCTAAAGCCTATTCATGATGAAAAAGCTTTCCCGTCTTTTTATTTAATACCTTCTTACTACTCTACTTTTTTCTATGTAGCACATGTAGCCTTAGTGCTTCAACGAATGGATCATACAACGCAAACCTTATATTTTAAAGTCATAGGTAAATGCTTTCAATATGCAATTATACTTGCTCTTTCCTTGTTAATATTTGAAAATAAATTTAAAACACACCGTTTGACACCGTAATTTCTTGATGAAATTAAATCTAATATATACTTAAAATTTCTTACTTAGTGATTGGCTCGAAGAATAGGTATAAAACACTTGCAAACACTGTGTCACTTGTCTCAATTTAGGAATTTAAAACGCACTGTAGTTTCAATAGACGACCGGAGTCGACGGAAACCTTGACGTCAATGATTCATAAAACAACGTAAACATACACCTTTAGTAGGGCCGGTACACTTTATGGAAAAGCGCATTTACCGATGTGAAATACAATACAATGAACTGGAGTTTCCAGAACACATTATATTTTGCTTATTGTCGGTGATACAAGACTCTAAAAACCCAACTATGGAACAAGATATCGAACATATTTTCTATATATACCTATATAGTTACATTTCTATGTATGTGGTTAGATAATAACCCGTGAAAGAAGATGCCGCGCGTTCGGTTCCCGCAACGAGAAAATGTATGAGATATTTTCTAATACTCAAGAAACAAGATACTAATTAAAGAAACACAAGACTTGAAGGATATAACTCCATAATGATTGTTGTTTGTAGTTATTTGATTGTATTATGTAAATGTAAAAAATTTAAACGTTTTTTTAGGAAACAATGACAATGGGATATAATTTTAGCCCTGGGCTTTAATTTTTATAGATTGTCGGTAATAAAAAGCTTAAATTAATAAGACCTCGTCACGGTTTGAAAGGATGGCAAATAGAAGATATAGAGGAGGTAGTGTGTGAAACGATCAAAGCAACATTGCAAAAATTGCCGCCACAATATCTCTTTTCCGTTCAAAAACGCATGTTGAAATTGTCTTCTATTTTTGAATAGTAATGATTTTTTTTTCTTGAGGTATAATTACCAGTTCTACTGCTGGTGCCCAATTAATGGCGAATTTTTGAACTTGCGCTAAATAATATAAAGACTATCTGGACCCTTAAAAAACACAATAAATATAAATATAATCAGGCTGTATAAGCCGAATATCTTTGCCTTCCCAATAAAGGTCAAAGTGAAAAAATAAAGTGTCAATTTGAAATTGTCAATTGTTCGTTGTTCTGTGCTTGTCACATGAAATAAATAAAATTATGAGATTATTGCAGTATTAAAAAATAATGATCATTGAATAAGACTGTTTTTAAGTAATCAGTTCCAAGAAAAACGCATTATGGAAACTATAAGTAAACGTTCTCCAACGTAAGTAACACTTACATTGACAGTACAACAAATTACGAAAACAAGACCACTATCTTAAACTTAATGGTTTTATCTTACAGTCGATGCCGGGAATGGGAGCGCCAGAGACGCCATAAATTTAATGATGCTATTGCCAAGCTCGGAGAAATAGTTATAGCTATAAACAAATCCAGAGACATAATGGGAAAAGATGCACCAAATGTGCAGTATCCAAAAATTGAAATTATACATAAAGCTATCGTATGCCTTAATACTTGTACACAAGAGCAAACACAACTCAGTAAGTTGAATGGAGAGGTAATTTCAGTATGATTATACCAAAATCTAACATTTACGTAAATAAACCTTACCTTTTGATCATTACAATGTAATTATTTAAATTATTTTTAAAATCAAAAAAATAATAATTAAAGATTTCCCTACCTTGATGGAGCTCTTAATTTTGGGATTCTGAGACAAAAAGTTCTTTCTTAGATTATTAATCATTTATAATACTTACTTATATGTTATATAATTTACTTAAAATTGTGTCTTCCTTAAAAATAGCATTTAGTAATAAAAATGAAGGTTTTGCATCAATGTTGACTTCGCTTGATTGGATGGCACCAAGTATTTGCATGATCCGTCAATTCAGTCTTTTGTTATTTTAATACATAATTTACACCATTTTAATTTGACTGTAATATAGTCAGTTTGACTACCAAAATTAAACTTATTACACTATTCACACAAATGTAATATAACCATTAAAGATTATTTGGATATATTATGCACCAATATAAAACCATGAGTTTTGAGAGGCAAACAACAGGTCCATTCATTAATGGCATTTATCTCCAATGGATATAATGAATAACAGCAGGCATACTACAAAGTGTAATACTAAAGAATCAAATTACAAAAAATGTACATTTATTATATTTGTGACTAGCTTTTGCCCGCAACTCTGTCTGCGTGGACTACAGGGTTGGGTTCAGAAAGAAAATAAGTTTTAGTATTTTACTCTGCAGAGCCCCATTTAATTAAATAGACAAAAATCACAGTAACAATCGGTCAAATTGTTACAATGTGAAACCGTAACGTGCCGGTCGACGCCTTGAGTATCATTATTGCGCACTTGATCATTATTTTGAAACTGCTATATCTTCTAAGATACTCATTGAAATCAAATGATGTAAAGGACAAATTTATTTTGTATTAAATACTTGTAATTCATAACGTATTTATTTGGATAAGGATTAATATCATGTTTGTAAAAACACCTTCACAAATAATGCTTTATTTAAAATAAATTTGGTAAGAATAAAAAACGTTATAGTGAGCCAACCTTAAAAGATAGACATATGCTGTCGCGGACGTTTTTTTAGAATTTTTAAAGGGGAACAATTCTGTCATACATTATTTTAGCGAAACTATAACCCTTTCTGCAGCGTACGCAGCGGAAGCTCACAAAAGGGAAAAAAATCCCCGATTTTGAAACATTCCTTATTGCTGCTCCGCTCCTATTGGTCGTAGCGTGATGATATATAGCCTATAACCTTCCTCGATAAATGTGCTATCTAACTGTGAAAGAATTTTTCAATTCGGACCAGTACTTCCTGAGATCCTAGCGTTCAAACAAACAAACAAACTCTTCAGCTTTATAATATTAGTATAGATAAAGCTTAACATAATATATTTAAAAAATACAATATGTCTGCCTTCATTCATATTATGTTGCATACATACACATTCAAATGTATTTTTTATCTATTTAAATTAAATAACAGTGGATTATTTTATTTTACAGAAGCTGAAATTCTGGCCTTACAAGTTGAACTTGAAGCTGTAAAACACAAAAAGTCTCATAAGGATGTGTCTGAACAGGTACATATCGAAATAAATAAACATGATGTGGCGACACAAGTGGCTGTGTGTAGGAAACATGCATCAACACAAGTATTACTTGGATCAAATAGAAGAATGAGAAGTAAGTATAATGTAAACTTTTATTTTATTTAACAACTGTTTTGGGATTTGCTTTTGTTAAATACATTTTTTTTTTACATTTTTTGGCAAAAGCTATTTTTTTTTGTTTCCAAATCAACTTTTGGTAAAAAATATGAACCAAACTTTGTACTTATTGGCTTATCAAAATAGATTTAGGAAAACTTTAACTTAAATTCTGATTAACACATTGTTATTTATAGATGGAAGGTGTTCAAAATTAATGATGCTGCAGAAATCAAAACGAAATGCCTTAAAAGAAAAACCTGTTATTACTAACATTGAAACAAAAGAACAGAACATAAAACCAATGAAGGAAGCAAAAATATTTCCTAAAATAGAAATAGAAAATAAAAAAGGTTTGTTCATATTGTAATACTATATTTTATTATTAATTTATAAGCTTTTATTATCATCAGTCAAACTGTAAATTTTTGTTTCCAATTCCAGTGCCAGATAACGCTATTGTTGTATTGCCTGCTGCACCATACATTTTCCCACAAAGGCCTCTACTGCTTCCTCCGATGCCACCTACTATTGTGTTAGTGAATCCAAATATGCAATCATTAAACAGGCAACCAGTGCAAATAATTGGTAGAAATAATGGAGATATAACAAAAACCACTATGGTCAATATATTGCCAATATCTGCATATTCTCGACCATTGTCTGCAGTAAAGAGCAAAAAAAGTACAGTGAAATTAAGAAATGATGGTGGTAAAAAATCAACAAAGAAAACAAAAATAACTGAAAAAATTACAAAAGAAACAAATAAAATAGATGAAGATAATACTGTTAAGGATGATGTACCATCTGGCAAAAACAATAAAATACCTGATAACAAACATAATACTAATATTGACAAACCAGAAAAACCTTTGGAAAAGAATGAAAAAGATGGTAAAGAAATTTCTGTCAACAATGATACACAGAAAGACGAACCTAATATAGGTACTGTCCGTAACGAGTGCAAAACCTCGGAGGGTAATGAGTCAAAGCCTGAAAAAAGTGAGCAGAATAAAGCAGATAAAATAATTATTGATACGCCAAAATCCTCGGAATCTATTATTCCTGCAACTGTTCCGACAACCTCAACAACAATATCTATGCTCACGCTTATGAAATCAATTAGTAGTGAAAATAAAGAAGAAAACAATAAAATAAACAAAACTATTCTTGATAAAACCAGACCTATAGACGATAAAGACAAAGAAAACAAACTACCTACCATTTTAGACACTTCATTATGTGACAGTAATGTGGAGGGTGGCAATGCACGTCTTGAATTAGCAGAAGAATTTTTAGCTGCTTCACCAACGGCCGCTTTCCTTATGTCTTTTCCTTTAGTAAGTGGAAACAGAGCAGATAGCCCCGCAGAAGAACATCCAAACACTCATCAAGCTACTGCTAAAGATACGAACCAACCATCTATCCCGAGACGCAATGAGATAATAAACCAACCTAGCCAATACTTCGAAAAACCTGATAATACTGAATTAAAAATTAAGTGCTCCAACAAGAATACAAGTTCGACACTAACCAAACCGAACGAGCAACAAAAGTACGTCACTCAACCAGCTCATAAAGAAGCTCAGTCTAAAGCTATTAATACGACAACGACGTCTAATACCAATACTTCTAATGACAATCCATTTTTGAACTTGCCAATGCCTTCCCTAATACCCGCCAACTCAACAATACCCGAAACAGGGTTCGGCTTAGAATTCGACTGCAATATAAATAAAACATTGCCAAGTCAAACAAGCAATTACGTGAGTAATGGAAATTTATTCTATAAGAGTGATCCATTTAACACAGTCAAAAATAACATTTATAGCTCAAGTAATATAACTACATCTCATGAGTTTAATAGCTTGGGACTTTATCCGTGTGCAATGGAGAAATATACGGCGAAGAATAAACCTGATTACACAAATGTTGAAGAAAATCTAATGAAAATGAATCCATCTAGATTAACGTACGATATAGACTTGGGCTGGTCACACAAAAGTTTTGACTTTGTCACTTGCACCACAAGTACGAATACATTTAGCAAGGATATATTAACTACAGTCTCGGCGCCGTATTCGACAACATATAATCCATTTAATCCTGAATTCCATGTTCCCCTAGTATCAAGTTCAAGTAAAAAAGACAATACAGTTAATAAACCTGTGACTTTTGCTGAATCTTTTAGTAGCTTCTATTCTCAATCTACAAATCTATGGACAGAAGATGTTCCATTTTATACGAGCAATAATGGAACTAAGAGCCACACGAAACACCAAAACTATTTACCGTTAGAACAAGTCCAAGCTAATAGTAATATAAAAAGTAGTGAAGTGAAATCTTATGAATCGAAACAAAACGTCGATGGGAGTATAAATAGTGCAACAAAACCTACAAATATGAACTTACAAATTCCAGAAAAATATACAAAAAAATCGCCCAGTAAAATGCATATCAACTGGATGACGTCGGAGATTAGACCAATGCAAAATAATTGCACAATACCACACTGTGACCCTAAAGAGGCAAATAAGGTCACATTCAATCACCCAGATCCGAAGTCTTCCTACACCAATATAGACAATGCAGCAAAGAAACATGATCATGAAAGTAATTATTTCCCCATAACAATGCACAATTTCTCAACGCAAACTACTCAGGAAGATTTTCAAATATGGCCACCGGCAAGACCTTTGGGAACCACAGAGATTAGTATAGAACCGCCACCAATGAATTTACCTACTCTAGTTGGAGATTTAGCATTGGGGCCGCACGATAAAAAGAAAAATTTAGAAATAGGAAACCGACCGCTGCCTCAAGCCGAGATAAATAATTGCGGGAACTTCCTTTCTGTTACACAGTTGATGAATCGAACTACAGATAATATGCATTCCCGTTATCAACCGCCCAATGTTGAAACATCTAAAACGGTTCCTACAAAGGAGAATCTCTTACATTTCCCCAATGAAAGTAATCGCAAAATAATGAATTCTCGCATAGACAACAATCTGGCTCAACCATGTTATGTTTTAAACGATCCAAAACTTGCTCATCCTTATGAAACAAATATGACGCATTTTTCCCATTTAAAATCTAAAGCAAATAATAAGTCTGAGAAAAATGCAAAGTCACATAAGAACAATTATTCCGCTGAAGCGTTAATAAGAGGAGGCAGCTGTACCCAGAAATTACATGATCCTAGTAGTGCAAAGTTTATGGTGGCACCTCAAAAATATAATGACTTCAGCGCTACCCAAGATAGCAGCGTAGCACAAGTGTCTCATTTCCCGCCGATCATAGATTATTCTGATAACTCTTATGCAGGCCAACAATTTTCTGGAACAACCTTATACAACACTACCACCAATACTATATCCAATTCGTTTTATTCAAACTTTATGCCTGGGAGCGGTAATCTGATGTCCAGCAATTACGCTAGTGGGGCATTCACCAGCGACTTTATTGATTACAATCAAACAACTGAATGTAATTACACTAACCACAAATATGAAGAATTGAAAATGAAAAATAACCTGGCAGCTTATCAGCAAGAGAAAATACCCTCGAATTACAAAAATTCTAGAAGGGAATCTGCGACGAAACATAAATTAGAATGTTCAAAAAAGGAATCCAGTAAGAAATACCAAAGCAAAAGGGCTAAGCAAAATCCAGAAGTTGAAGAGTGGAATGACCCTTCGCATTTGCTGTGGCAAAATAAAACAACCAATAAGAGACATTCCAATTTGATGTCGGAAGAAATTCCATTTCCGAATTACGTCGGCAATCAAATGAGCGCGCAGTACCAACCGGAATTCTTCAACAGCCACCTCGTGCCGTCCAACATGCAAAGCGTGGGTCATAATGTCGACAGAACACTTTCAACCTTTCCAGTAACATCTCGGGCTAACTTCAACCTCAGTACAATATTTCCGGAAATTGCCATGGTAAGTTGAAATTTTGCTCATCTGTCCATTAATGCATCGAGAAGTGCAAATATATATCGATTATTTTTCTTTCAGAAGGTGCAATGATAACGTAATTGCCAGTAACATGGCTACAAATGGACGTAAATTGGAACAAAAATTTTGCAATAATAAAAAATACATAGGACGATGGGTTAAACTTAAAATTGGACTCATGAGTGGTCTAGACTAACTGCCTTATAAGACTTACTTACAAACGTTAGTTAATTTAACTACTGTTTAGCATGTCTTGGTTTTGTCCTGCTCTTTTGATTGACCTGTGACCTTAGAAAAACAAGACAAAATATGCTGTAATAGAAGATGAATTTACTAATGTTTATAAATAAGGCTGTAAAACTGCGAGCAATACAGCGTTAATAAATTTGATGTTCTAGTGATAGTAGAATATACTATATTTAAATTATTATTAAATTAATGTGGTAAATGAGATTTACATTATTATATTTATACATAAACTAAACTATTATAAAGTTAACCAAAAAGTGTGTGTGTTTTTGTTAATTGAACTATACCTATTTTAAAACCTTTTTGCCCTCTTAGAGTAAGCATTATATATAAAAAATTATACATTTACTTTACGGTTCATATTCCGTTTGTAGAAAACCCATTTCTACAAACGGAATATGAACCGTAAAGTAAATGTATATTTTTACCAAGTTATAACAAAAATGTTTGAACAGATTAAAAGCAAAGTAGCTATGACTGGAACTAATAGCAGTGATACTATATGGGTTTCTTCTTTTCCATTCAAAGTAATAAGGAAAATGGAGTTAAGTTCATTAGTCACCATCAAAGTGTATGTATTTCCGAAGGGATAAATAACAATGAATATCGACACCCGATAAAACTTTCCGATTCATTCATTCGAAACCAGAACCTCTAAATTGAACAGCACATCCTTATGGTACTTCACCACAGTCCCTTAGCCTAAAAACAATATTACACGATCATACCTAATTATTTGAATTACGTCTGTATCTCGGAGCTCATTACAATTGTATGCGTATATCTGCAGACTCCATGCTGGTACTGAGAAACTCCTAACGATAAAGAACAATAAAAAATAGCGCTCTCTGAATTGAAAACTGAACCTGTGGATTTTAAATTAGTAAGCAACGTGGCATTAAACATACCTTAAATAAAATAAGATCTAGCCAAAATGAAGGTCACTGCAAAGCATAACCTCCACGTTTTCGTCTAGTCGTGACCTCTAATTACATACATCGTGAGGATGATATTATAATAAGATAAAAAATATCGCTTAACTTTCATCTTAAAATACCATTCTCAGTATTATGAATTGGAAAGAAACCAAAAAAGTTTTTGCAAGAGAGATTTGTGGTAGTAAATTTTGGAAATATTTGCGCCCTCACTAGCACATTACCTACATTTCTGTTAGCCATAAGGTCAATATAATGAACAATGTATGCAACTTACTTTTTTTTATCTTTTCGTTGCGAGTTTTTTTCTACATTTTATGGGCGAATTTCCAGACTCTTACTGCAACTAACGACTTCCGAATAAAAGGAGCACTGCCAGACCCACGAATAGATCCCAGGACCACTATATCGCACGGCTTACAGAGAGAGTCCAGATGGCAGCTGTTATTGTTAATTATATGTTTATTTATTTATTTATCATAAGAACTCGATAAAAGTTAATGAAATTATCCATACATTTTTCATTAAAATAAAAGTTTATCTGATGAATATCCTCAATCATTTCCAAGGAATTACAAAGAACTACAATTATTTACTTGTTATGTGTGTACATGAAAACGTAAAGTCAAACCTATACTCCTCGGAGATATAGACAGAGGTGTATTTCTGCACTCACTTTTTGCCAGGTAATCATTAGTCCCAGTTGATAGGTAGTGGGCGCACCTATTGCCGTTTTTCGGACATAATTCCAGTTTGCGTGCTGCTATTGAGAACATTCTTAAACCGGAAGACCATGAGGCAGAATTTATATTACGACCTCATGTTAAAGAACTTGTCACAAGTAACATTAAATGTATAATTGTTTAGCCAAGTGAACGACATAGTTATCACCCGATAAGTATAATATTAATACCATGAAATAGAATCTTAGTTTATATAAAAAAGAGATTACAAACGCACCCACGAAAGTTGTCATGTCGGGCTTATCTAATAAAGACGTCCACTGCAATTTTTTTTTTATATTGCGCTGAAACCATTGGAATACTATTTAATTGGGTTAGCTATAGTACATACTTTATAAACCAGACGTGTACAATGTGCGGATACCGATTTTTTTGCGAAACGATTTGCATATGCTAATAAGATTTCCGTTTTAGTTAACGGCACCCCTTAAAAAGTTGCTAATTATACGCTAGACTTTTTATTATGCCTAACTTTGGTCAGTTGAATTGTTTTTACGTAATTAAATTTTAACGCCTCTAACAAATAGATACCTACCTAATAACTTCATAATATGGTTTTCCTATAAAGATTAAAGCTTACTTTACTAAGAGAAATTGAATGAAGTAGGTACCTACTTTTGAATAACTGTATGTGATGCTGCAAAGAGACTGAACATTAGCCTATTTGAAACTTAACCATAAAAAATATATAAATCTACTAATTATTATTAAGGAAGAAATATCCTATTTCTCAGTACTGATCACTAAAAATAATAAAATAAGGATACCACCCGCATGCCTGTCACATTAACGTTGTTTCTAGAATCTAAAAGCTATCGCTTTAATGGGGGCGTCTATTTCGATAACAGCTTCAGTAATGTACCTACTCACATTAAGGCTGAATGTACGTTGTTTAGTCTACACATTACATGACAAAAAGCTTTCAGTAGATGTGTTTTGGATGTAGGATTAAATAACAATATCTACATTTACTTACTGGCTAGCTCGTGGTCTCGTAGCGTAACTATATGTCTTATGATTTAGAGGTTTTGGTTTCAATTCCCGGATTGGATTCCCGGATTCTCGGTATTTCCATTAGAAAATTGTTAGTAGCAGCTTCAAGTCAGGAAATACTTATGTATGGAAATGTGCTCGCCCCCTATTACGTGGGGTTGATACATACCTGGCGAAATGTGGGTGCAGAAATCCACTTCTACCTACTTACTCCTTCATGAAATAGAGGCGTTGATTATGTATTTACCTTCATCCATTTACTTACCCAACAGCAACTACAGCCATACATTTTATTAGATACAAAGAAAATCTTGAAGAAGTAGGACAACAAACAGAATGATCAAAAAATAGTTTCTTTGCTTTATTTTTTTGCAAAACTGTGATGATCAAACACAGCCACCATATCATCATCATCAACCCATAGAAATCGAATTCACGGCATTGCATATTAATTCATTGTGGATACACACGTCCAGTCAGCTGGGTGTCTGGGGTTTAAGACAGCGACAGTATCTATCATCCCTGAAAGAGTTGAAAATTGAAATCTTTCGATACAAACACCAGTCAGTCGCTCACCAGTTGTAGGTTCTTATCATTATCTATAACAATGATGAAACAGGCAGGCGCTTACAGGACGGGGGACTACATATCAAAGTCAGGACGCCTTAAAAAAAATAACTAATAAACGTCACAAACACTATTATGTACCTACCCACTACTAAAGTTTGTCTGTGATAAAGGCAACATCGAAAAACAAAAGAAAGTATTAAAATGCTCTTATAAAATTCAATAATAGAATATAGATGGGTAGAAGATAATATTTAACATGCAAATTAGCGACTTGAATTTAAACATTTGAATATTATAACCAAAATTAAAAAAAAAAACAACTTATACGCTATATTATCTAAAAGACTTATCTAGAAGACCAATGCATATCAAAAATGAAAGTTAAACACACTTGACAATTAAGCAAGCCAATATAATTTATAAAATAAAATTACTTTCGTGTAATATACTTTTTGTATGCAGATTATTATTGCTCGTAGATATTTTGTATTGTCAGTGGCATAAGTTCATAGTGTGATTCACCCTAGAAGATCTCGTCTCCGATCGCCATGTACCAACACCACATACTTAAATACCTTTCATACAAGAATATCACATTAACTAATGATGCATTTCGTATGCGTACTTACCTACATGTAGTGCAACCAGCGTGTTCGCCTTGACCGCACACCGGTTGTTTATATATTTCATTCATGCTGTCATTCTCGCGATGATAAACTTATGAGATTCTACATACTTATTCGCAGAATTACGGAAGTTGCATAATTTCATAGGTCAAGAATATTATGGCGACATTTTACATTTAGTGAAAACATGACCTCATTCTACCAAAATTTATACGACTGAGTCCAATTATTTGATGCGTATCAAATTGTAGAGATGAACTGAAAAAGCATCAAAGCAGTATCGGATGTTAAAAGTCGCCAGCCATGTGTGAAGAATGAAGAACATCATCAAAGTTTTAAATCAAAATTATGATGGAAAGATGCGTAAATCAAAAACTTGACTTATACGAGTATGTTTGGTTAATTTTCTTAATAAAAGTTTATTATGAATGAAAGATAAAGGTATTCTTTTGGTAATACGAGTGCGTTCTTTATACATGGGATTAGCGAAACGTGTGAGTCATATAAAACCACTTCTGAATATCAGTCACGGATCAACTGTCATCACGAACTCAAGAACGCTGTTGGTGAACTTTCAGTCTCAAATCGTCTGTGGACACAGAAAGACGCGCGCGGAACGCACATCACCGCATTCGCGGGATAACTTTGCGTAATGGCGGGAAAATTGTGAAAAATTATAACTATGAATACATGTGGTGATTTTAAAGAATATTAAAATATATATTATATAGTGAAAGTTCGCACATCATGGAAATACCAAAACGGGCTATTTTAAAAGTAAGTAAAGTTTTGTATAAATTAAATTCTGATTAGTTTTAGCGGCTGGTTACTCGACAACTCTTCGTAATTAATACAAAATAAAGAACACTTTCTCAGGGTTCGAATGTACTTCGGCAATGACTTTTCATTTGGTATATATTAAGCGTCGTCTTTGTTTTGTGAAAAGTGCGTTTTGGTAAAAGGAAAACCTTATACCATTTCTATTGCCTTAACGACGTCAAAGAACAGAGGTTTGCACCAATAAGAGGTATTTGGAGAAAAGAAGTAGATGCCCAAAATATATTTACAATATTATTTTATCATTTACATAATAATATGAAAACATCTAAATAAATTGTCACTAATATTGTTAGATTACAGCTATGATTGTACCTGCTACAATCACGGCTAGTGATCACATCATTAAAATATATGCGACAAACGGATAATCATTAATTTATCTACTGTATACAATTTTTTATTATTTTTCTAAACAATGATATTGTAATTCTTAATTTTTCATAATGACAACGTTTCTTCCGATGCCATGTTATTCTGATAGTTAACTGTAAACCATGAAGAAAAGCAAAGTGATAACGATATTCTAAGTTTGTGGGTATTTGGACCAAATCATTTACAATCAACTTGTTCATTTCCAGGGTGAACTGAATTATAGAAAAAAAAAAATAGATTTTAATGCTAATATGAACCTCATTTGATGGAACAATGCATTAGCGACAACGACTTATTGCAATAATAAACTTTTGATTTCCGAAATTACCTGCCGTGGGATATGAACTTGTGTACTTATTATGCAAGCTTACTCAATTTTACGGCAATCGGTTCAACTATTTTTTTATCACTTCTGAACATGAAGGAAAATATCGTAAAATAGCCTACAAACCTAAAAATCCGTGGAATTTCTAAGCTGAGTAGTTCTCCAAGCCGCAATAGGCTTACTTGTTGTACCAAAGCTAAACCTCTTGTCCAACAACAAGGCGTTTCCCAAACACGATAAAGATTAATTTATAATTTAAAATGCAGCATGAATATTCATATTTCATAACCGCGATTTGATTTCCTCGTAATACTTTTTGAAGGCAACGCAAAAATCCACTGACCATGCTTCTGTAGTATCTTTGAAGGATAAAGAAACCAAAATCTGCAAAGCAGTTAACATTGGCCTATAAACACCGTTGTTTTATTCGCTTGAATAATGGGTTTGAAATCAATAAAATTTAATGTGATAATAAACTGATTCAATTTAAGCATACACATAATATATTACGTTACATTGTTAGCCAATATTTTTGTGGATATGAGATAATATTAGGAATTTGTTCAACTAGAATTTAAAAATTACTAACTCAATATTGCAACGTCTTTTACTTATTCATTTATTTTTTTGTATTCTTGTAAAGCAAATTAATTAATACTCCCAACAGACACATATCAAACACGTATCAGAAACAGCGGAAGACTTCCCGATCTCATAAACACCCCGACATGTTTTTGGATCACACATACATAGTACATACATATGTCTAATAGCGGATATTGAACACGTGGCCTTTCCCTGGTGTCTAGGCAACTGCGCCACGGGGGTGTCCATTATGTACTCTGCTTTTTAAGTTAGCATTGCATTTTTTATCTAGAACACTAGACTAGACTGAATTATCAAATTCAGTTACTCTTCCATGTCAAAAGCTTTTTACTTACTTTCATATTTTCCACTACGCTACGGTCACGCTATTCTATTAGAGCCTTAATACTAACCGTCGCTACGTTTGTGAAATTTACTTGTTTCATGAACGTAACTTTATTATACAGAAGTCATCAATGTACTATAAAAAGGAGTGCTCTATACAGACTTTACGTATTTATTCGTGGTTTGGCTTATAAGTTACTTTATCAGTTTATATTCTGTGGTACGGCCCTAGGTTTGATCTTCGGCCCTCCTTATCCAATTGTTGCTGATATTACAAATATCGACCCCCTTCTAGCCAGAGTGTGTCGTGGTCAGGAGACCACGTCGTCATGAAGGGGACCCCAGAACACGTTTCCCCAAATGTTTGTAGTTTCTGTAGCATGTGACTTGCCGTCGACACGCAACCACCGTATTTTCACTTCCTTGTGTTGGCAATTAAGTTTATCCCAAACTTAAAAGGGGTTAAAAGTAGCTTTATCTGATAAAACATTTTAACACGCTTAAATTCAATTTATGAGGTTACTAAAAGCACAGCACGACGGTGTATTTAAATTTTCAGAGCAAATCGCAGATTCAAAATTATTGCAAGAAAATAATTATAGAAAGATATTTTCAATGAAGTATTACAAAAATACGAGGAAAAATAACAAAATAAATGAACATTTTTACAATGAGATTCTATTTGTAGATAGTCAAGTAATATCATGTTTATTGAAATGAGACTCATTAAGGTTTTCAAACACGAACAATGACGCAACATGCAAGGCATTTACCATCAGAACATTCTTAATAAATAGGATGATAGCTTTAAAATGTTAATTAAATCCATTTCCTATTCGCTCCATCCTTATTACCTACTATTAAATTTTCAGTGTCAACTGCCAACCTACATAAAAATATATACTTCGTTCATGAGAAAATCAGCATTTAACCTGATATTAAGTATGCAAAGCTGCAGAACTCTTAATAGGTCACTATTATACCGAATAGCTTTTGGTTGCTATTTTTCTTGAATTTTTAATATATATTTTTAAACGTTGTTGTGGTCAATAATTTATTTACTTCATGTATTTATTTTAAATTTCTGCTGCCAAAGCCTAATGCGAACAGACGATTTCATAGTTAGACGTTCCTCTATATTTCATAACTTAAGCTTAACTTATGTGTAAGCTTTATCCATAATATGGATACTCACGTAATAGATAATATGGTTTGCGCATTCAGGCTTTCTTTCTTTTACTACCAGAAGTGTTTAGAGATCTTTTAATAAAATATATAATCATTTAATTCATTAAAAACAAAATTGTTATCGATGGGACTTTTTAAAAATACGACAAAACTATAAATATTTGATACACTTTTTAGATGAGATATGATAGAGCTGACATGCTATACTTTGATGTAACTCCCTTGATAAATTCCAATAAAACAAAACAAAACAAAACATGGTCTCTTCAACGAGTTTAAAGTAACGAATTATTACATTGGTTCAATATTCTATATTTAATTAACGTTCTATATCATGCCTAGAACTTATGTTTTCAATTCTGTTAAAGGCTACAAACCATGAAGGTATTAGTCGTTTTGGTTTTAAGCTATTTAATGCATATTTGCAAAACCCGAAACAATGTTAAACAAGGCATTAGTATGTATCGGGCGCGCCAGTGCGACTGGGCGACAAGAGCGATGCGCGGGCGCGACGCGACGTCGGGATCACATTGTTTTCCGATCATGCGGGCACGATCGATCGTTCCAAAATGTATAGACCCTCGCCAACGTGAATACTAATCACGGATATTTTATTGCGAAATTTAACTAGGTAAATGCGAATTACCTTTCCATTTGAACGCCTATCGACGGGAAATAGGTAAGCTACAGTTCATTGTACTTTCATTATAATATTTATTGTTTTTATTTACATATCATTAGGTTAATCAAATATTCTAGTGTAATTCTCCGGTGTGTTTGTATAGAGTGCTCACTGGCCAGAAATGGTAATGATCATAAATCATAATCCTTTTATCTGGAACTTCCTACCTAATCTACTTTTTAAAGTCTATGCCCTTAGTTTTGACTTAACAACCGGAACTGGATAAAAATTGATATGTTATCGTTTTGCCCAATATTTGTTGTCACATAGATCGCTCTACAAGTTCTCTTACTTATTTCTTAATGCAGCTCATTAATTATTGGAATCATCTTTAAAAACCATGTATTATTTTGTTTATGTCAACATCTAACGCTCTATTTTTCCGTACTACATTAACCATCAGGTATTGGCAAAAAACATTAAATCAGCCAAATTTGTGATGTGATTTACCCAAACAAACCTTAATAATATTAGAATAAATAGATACAAACATATCTTCATTAATCAAACACCCAAAAACTTTCCTTAGTTCTTAGATAGAATCAAATTTCCACCTCTCTTTTTGAAGGTCCCAATATATATATCACACCAATATTTTCAAGTACGGAGATATCTCCCCTATCATAATAGATCTGGTATGCCTCTTATAAATAAAAATAAACAATGTAAGGAAAGCATATTTAGAAAATCAACCATCATATACACCGAACTGAGTTGATACAGCTTTAAGTTTTAAAGAAAAACACTTAGAAAAAATTAGATTCCGCCAGTAAAGCAATTTAAAAAGCAATTGATGTTAAATTACTTTTTAAGTTTAGTGAAATAAAATTAAGACAAAAGAAGGGATAACATTATCAACACCCAAAGACGAAAAATAAATCTACTTAAATATTTATTTAATCTTCTAACTTTCCTTTTCCACTATAGAATTTAATAAGACTAACTTTTTGAAGAATCTTAACAATGTTTGAAGTATGTCGTTTGCTTTTAATTTCTTTTCTAATAAGCTATAAAATTCATACTGGTATTTCAGCGGAGTATTTAACTTTTTTCTCTTAAATTCAATAAATATCTTAAAACCTCCTTGCTACGAAAAATAAAAGCTTTACATAAACATATTTGCGGTAGCTAATTAGTTTTTGTCGTTCTCTGTTAAATTCCGCCGTAAAAGGAAATTAACAAAAAAATATATGTAAGATCTCATGAATATCCGCCTGTTGGATATCAATATATGCATACTGACATAACATATGGAGAGTATGGTTTACTCGCGATGTTACTGTTTGACTGTCCATTCTCTTTTATCTAATAAAGCATATTTTCGTTAGGCGTATTTAATAGAGTTTGCTTCATACAATTAAAAACTAATATTGTGGATAAATTTTGGCATAAAGTTAGGGTGCGCGCGCGCGTGTTTCTCGGGCCGTTGACGCGGTGACGCGGCGCGCAGGAACTATGTCAATGCCACGCCCGCGTGACAACTATACTATCGCACTCTTATTGACCTTTTCGATATATAGGAAAATTACATCGTAATTCGCCTATTTTCATAGCGGGTTAAGGATCTTCTAGTGATGTTTGTTTTGTATCTTATTACAGTTAATTCGCTTTTCGTCGACGTACACAGTACAGGTTTAGCCCAAAGGTCAAGTAACGATATTTCCAAATACAACAGGTATCACTACAACTGGTTTCATACATAGCTGTTTCACTGTAAGTGTGTTTATATAGTCATTACGTAAATACTACTGTTAGGTACTTTGGTAGAGTAGGGACATAAAATAAAAAGCTGGCCAAGCGCGAGTTTACTTCACGATGTGTCTGTACCTATGTTTTATATTTCAGTAATAACAAAGAACATTATAAAAATTATTATTAAAATGCAGTCAATGATATTTTTAATTAAAATTTATTAGTATTTAGGTCGACATTTTTTTATTCAGATTTGTAGCTACTATTTCATTCATTTTCAATTAGATGATTCAAAACTTCGTCTTAAAAGCAAGTAGGGCACGGTATGGTATGTACTATGTGTGTATGTCTAAGTGCAAATTGATATTATTGTAGGCTTAAAGAATATACATTACCAAGTATTGGACTACATATCTTGTTTAAGCTTCTCGAATTTCAACGGCATTAATCCTAATTAATATTTAAAATACGAAACTTGTTTATTTTTTATTACGCTTTCACGCCTATGTCGATTGATTGGTTTTGAAGCATTATATATACAGAGTAGATAATAATTATTTGTGCTACAAAAATATTAAAAAATAGGAAAGACGGCCACCCCTGAATTCTAACACATAATTTCTTAAAACTAAAATAATTCGTTCATTAATAGAAACACGATACGCCTAAAAATACCTACTATTAAGAAAAGGAAACCAATTCTATTGCATATTGAATAACATTATCTAATTGGCGAATAGAGAGAAAAAAACGATGTTATTCTCACCGAACACAATAACAACTTGTATTCGATTCGATTAATTCCTTTAACCTGCAAATGCACGGTGAACACTTTTATAAGAATACAGTTTGCAGACATTGAGACAATACAGCATTGTAAATGTTAAAACTGATAATAAAACAGATATCCTAGAAGCTCATAACATTAAAAAGTCTTTAGCATTATTATAAAAGTCAGTGTCGCTATAAATTGTGAAGAGCTGGAGTGTTTTTTAAGTATCTTTCGACGTCTAGGTCCCTTAACAGAGTACCTAAAATTTGCTCTTTGTCTGCACTGCAGCTGTCGCGCCACACGATTAGAGACGTGCTTAGTATTGTTGCTGTTTTAATTTAAAAGACAAGTTAGTTTCACAGTTTGACTTATCTTATAAGTTTTCCACTAGTCTTTAATAGACAATACATATTTTAAAAACTATCCTAATTTATTGCTACTAATTTTTTATGATTAATTTTAACCATGAACTATGATACCATTGAAGTAATTAAAATAATATAGAGCAATTTGAACAATGCATTGTCGAAAAAAAATATTAGTAAATTGTAATTTTGCATTAACTTTGACTGAAAATTTTAATCCTAAAAAGGCTTTGCGAAACTCCCACGTTAGGTCAGCTCTGTTCTGCCCTGTGGCAAGGGGGCGTTAGAATCTCACCACGGTATCCCCTGCCTGTCGTAAAAGGCGACTCAAAGTCGGGGTCGCCGGGCGTGCTGGGCGGGGCAGCACGCTCTCACTGAAAGTGACCCCGAGAAGAGCGGCAGCACTGTGGCGCCCATCCACAATTGGGGCGCCCAAACCAAGCTAGTGGGGGCGTAAGTGCGCCTCCTTTTTTTTACTCGAGACGACCGAGACAATTACGTCTCGGAGGCGCACCGGGCGGCTGTAGTTTACGGTGGGCGCCTCTCGCTCACGTACCATGGTCGCCCAACTTGGCGCGGAGATGGTCACCGGGGGGTTTTGGTCGGTACGCCGGTTTAGGGATTTTGTTAGGGACCCAGCCCGGCACTAACACCTGCGCGGATATGACGTCGCCGCGCACCGGGCTGGAAGACCGGTGACCCCGACATAGAGCCATAGCCATAGACATAGAGACAAGTAGAGCCATAAACAGCTTTCCCCTCGAGAACAAAAAAAAACAAAAAAGGTCAGCTCTGTTGTTAATACTATAAAATGCAGCCTAAAATTAAATTCCGAGCACTACTCTGTTACTATTTTGCCACATACTTGGATATATTGCAACGGGCTTCAAAGAGTTTTAGCGTACCGTAACTATAGACTGCAACGAAATGCTTAAAGTTTTAAAATATTTTCACATTTACTGTAAATACATAAAAAAAATCAACTTCTACTCTCGGTACAACAGAACCATGACAATGTGGTATTGACCACGGTGCTTATCAACTTAGCACTAACTAACTTACTTCACGGTTTAGTTCTAACTAAGGTTTTTAAGAAAACTTTAACATGTAACTTAATCAAAGGTTTATATTGTGTTCTCGTGAAAAAGCATATCATCATCGAAAGAGATGTCTTGCTGCTTGACAACTCTTTTGAACAGAAGGTACCTACCTACGTAAGCTTTATGAGTATATTACATTTAGCTGAGTATAACTATATTTAATATTTTTATATAAATTCAGCACTGCTTACGCCAAACTTTAAGCAACTATTGTAACTATTATTAAGATGTTCTTTGAGGGTTTTTTTAAGTGATGAACAATCAATCAAAAAAGTATAACGTTATTTATTTCGCACAAACTAACGTCGAATTTTAAGACATTAATGTATGTTTTAAATATAGCAATTTTTTATTTAAAATAATACAAAAACCTGACAGCTTTGTATTAAAACATTTTTATATATCCATGTTAAACCATTGTGAAACCCTTGCGGTATTTCCTGATCAAGACGTCTTTATGTTGTAAAATAAATATTAACGGAAATCATTTGCTGTTCATTAAACATTATTAGTGTTACTTATTTAAAATAAGTTTAAATAGAATTCAAGAGTAAAATTGGTGTTGGTAATTGCGTGTTACAAGTGAATTAGTTTAATGAGGCCATTGTCGGACGATAGATATCCATCCATCGTCGACATTTTCTTGCCAACATGTTTATGAATACATTGCGTCTACTTTAGACAAATGTGTTTATCTGCTATACATCAAAATGCAACTGCATAGTAACCATTAGGGCCTATTTATGAAACTAATCGACATAACCCGGTCACAGTTACCAAAATAACTCTCACGAGGTGTATTTTCAACATTACCTATACACAAAATGAGCCCTCCCGTCTAGTCAAATATTAGCCGAAGTATGTTCGACTTCTACACGTTACATTTATTCTCATTAACACATCATTATTATCAGCCGCACAACAATCACAGATGCAGGGGCATAGTACTCATTAGTCGCTTTTGTTCATGCTAACTGCATTTACAACATACGCAATTAAAAGCAGTTGCTCATTTAGTTCATCGTGCTTAGAAGCCTCGCCCATTTAGGACCACACGTCGCAACATGTAGGTAAAGCCAATATACGGATGGCAACTTTCACAATGTGATACAAATTGTGTGTTCGGTTTTGCGCTCACGAACCTGTCACCTCACCAGACGGGTTTTGTACTCGCCAGATACACTTGGTTCCATTGCGTAAAGGCTACGAATAATTACACGCCTGGTTGTTGATACCACCAAGTAAAAGACAGAGTTCCATTGAATAGCTAATGGATTGGAAGAACGAAATTCAAGATAAATAAAAGTGATTTAATTCTTTTAAAATGTATTTCCTGGGTAGGGTAAAGTTTTCTGCGTACTAATAAGAAATATGAATATCGGGCCTAAGTTTTACAATATGCCTACAGTTTAAGGCTATGACCATTAGTCATGTTGACTATAATGGAAGCCCAGAGGCGTGTGTTTTAAAGCGGAATCTACACTTCGCAGCGCTTTATAGGCCATATCAGAAAAATATTGGTCACACGTGCACTCAGCAGTGATTTGCTTTCGTAAAATTTTAAATGTTAGTGATATTTCATAAGCTCCAAAAACTTGTAGGACAAAATGTTATGTCTGTAATACAAACATATCACATTTGGTTGTTCAAGGATCTGAGAAAAAATAAAAAATATCAACGTTATGGCCGTTTTTCTTTTTCATGAAATCTTTCAAGGCGTTTGTTTGTACCATTTTCATACAGACTTTTGAAGTAAATATCTTTTTATATAGGTACAGACAGACGTTTGATCCCGATTATTACCATTCAATCGTAAAAAGATGAAAGAGCACCGTGTAGAACAGTGTATTTACTGACTTTATTTTTGCAGATCGTTTTATGCTGGTACTATCTGGATGTTTCTCTGACCGGATCAACGGGAGAAAAGATTACATTGGGATATTTAACAGGCTCACAGCGGCGGCCCGGAGATGTCAGCTATTCGAGACCTGGGAGGGTGATTTCAGGTTATTACAATACTGGAATATACGTAAAATTTAGTTTCCATTATATTATTCATTTCATTACACCATGCTATAATAATTTGACCATCTTGCTAAAATAAATCGAACTAAGTAAAAAAGTCGAATTACTGAATATATTCCAGTCGAAAATATGTCACACACTTTCCATTTTCATATTACTCAGCTATCAAATTATATATTACCTACAACAGCTTTATAGGACCTTAAAATGGTTTGTTACCAGGTGCAATTTCCATGGCGATAGATGAAGTGAATAAAGAATTGCTGGGGCCCATGGGTCATTCCCTGGATTTCGTCATCGCAGAAACATACGGACAAGAAGAAGTATCCATTCGACAGGTAAGCACATTTCATTGACGTCAAAAGGAAAATAACAAGTAAAAGTATTCCAATTTAGCCTGGAAACACTTTTTTCCGATTGAATGCAAAATTACTTGGAAGTTGAAGCCCACTCACTCGACACCCATTATTCTTGCACAGATTGTGAACACAGACCCGAATTACGTTATATTTCATTATTAATAGCTGGATACTAATAGACGGGTGCGTAGGTGATTAAAATTTCCATTTATTTTAATTGGAGTTTTTGTTTTATGTTTCCATACTAAAACAAGAAAATGGTTCCTTGAGTGAGTAAAGGATTTTTTTGTAAATCTTTTATCGTACATGTCAAAATGAGTTTGTTTGTACCGTGTGATTTCGAAAGTAATTCTTAAATGTGAATAAATTAATAATGTGAAGAGATAGTTATTATCCAGGTTTTCTTGTGGAATTAGTTGATAGCATTAACAATCCTGTGAACGAAGTGGCGGTCAAAAGTAAGCTACTAAAATTAACATGTTTCGAAGATGTTCTGCGTTTTAAATATTTGCTATTTCCGCCGTGCTCTAAATTCGCATGCCAATTTATAAAAGACATCATATAAATATCAAACCTAAGTAAAACTACTTACGTAAAAATACTTTTTACACTAAACTGTTGAAATTGAGCTCATTGACGCTCCGCCTGTCACATATTTCTAACACTACATACTATTAGTCTAGAATGTTGTTTTTACGCCAAGAGTTCATAAATTCTCTCTGACAGTCGTAGATTGCTATTACATTTACGTATTATTTATTTTATTATGATTATATTATTTTGAATAAATTTTAATTTCAATAGATTTTTATTTTAACGGCGTTGTTATAAATGACGCGTTTACTAAGAATCCAACAAGCTCAAACACTCATTTTGCGATCTTAAAATATCGCACTCTTCTTTGGTTCAGACACTTGACATGGTTTAAACTGCACGCTATATTTTCTTTAAAAAAATATCCAACCACGATTATTTGAGTTGAACTGGTATTTGAAACTGTAAATAAACGGATAGGGCGACCGCATGAAAATATAAAGTGGTTCTCCCGTTTCTCCCTACTTTCAAAATATCTCATTAAACGTCTGGAAATAAACCTTCAGCCAGTGCGTCACACACCCTCAGATAAGACAGTTATTAGGTATGGCGTTCGTGCGTGGTGGCCGCCAATTTTATGGGCCATAGACCGAAGTTTACAATGGCTATAACTCCATGTAGCAAAATGAACTCTTGATCTCAGTGGTATTAGTTTTAGCATGTGGTGTATTATACTGACTTAGGGGGATATTTGAAATTTCTGTTCTTAATTTAATTTCATTCTTGCGGATTCGGTGCCGTAAAGTTTCGTTCTTAAGCATGCTGGAATCAATCGATGTTTCATTATACGCGATTTGATTTAATCGAAATCATTACCTGTATTGTGTGTACAATCTCTCTACAGAGACAGTACTACTTATTACGCAAAAAATAAAACAAAACCATAAACAAAATAGTATACATTTTTTTCTATCTCCATGACATGTAGTAACATACAGGCTGAAAGTGTTTCCACAGTATAGTAATTAGCTCAATATATAAACGTTGATGAATATGAAAACATTAACATGAAAACCATACCATCGCTTCGAAATTTAAATTTACAAAAAGAGTGAAAAAAAGCCTCTTCGTGAAGTTTATGGTTAATGTTTGTGAAGTAGAAATCTCATTACCGGGAACAAAATCCAGATATAATTTAACGGTTCGTTATTCCCGAGACAAGCAATGACCCGGCGAAGGCGCATAGCTATCCGTGTTAAATGCCTGTCGAATTTATTGAAGCGTAATATCAACAATGTTTTTTTTTCCTTTTTTTAAGTTATTCATAAATAAAACAATGGATATGCTTTTATTTATTTCGATTGGAAATAGTATTTCTCCAAGGAGTGAAAAAGAAATTTATGGATGTTAGTTTTTTCTACTTCTAGTAAGAGGTAGAATTCGTGTGGAAGACTTAAAACAATGAAATTCACATGTACATGGATATTTCACATTTCTTTATCATACGAGTACATGTACCTACATATATGTACCTTCTTAACACATGCTAGACTTTTTAATTGTGATTGACTGTAATGCAGTATAATTTATACACCTTTTCTTATATGTTTTCTCATTGATTTTCTTTTTCGACTGCCTCGTGGTCTCGCGGTACAAGTATGTGCCGTGCGATCTAGAGCGTGGGTTCGATTCCCGGGTCGCGCAAAGTGTTATTGGGTTTTTCCATTAGGAAATTCTCAGGAGCAGCACGGAGTCTGGAAATGTGCCCGAAAAACGGCAATAGGCTCGCCCCCTATTACGTGGGACAGATACATACCTGGCGAAATGTGGGTGCAGAAATGCATCTCTGCCTACCCCTTGGGGAATATAATGGTATGTTTGTTTGTTGTTGATTTTCTTTTTAAAAGTCACTCCGAAATTACTTTACTGAGTAATTACTATAACATATGGACTAATACACTTAAAATTAGCAATTAGGAATTGATTAATTCCTAATTAGATTTTTTAACATTTCGGTATTTAATAAGAATAAACACAATAAAATTTATCCTTGGAATTCGTCGCTATCTTTTACGAATACACAAAACAAAAGTTCTTTTTTTTTAAACTAGTTACTTATAATCAAAATGCTTTAATTGCCACATTCATCATATAAACAGCAGTGTACAAAGTATCCAATTAAACTAATCTGTATTTTGATAAACCTCTAGTCTATCATCGCCCCTCATCAATCATGTAACGCGAAAGGCCCACTAATTCATCCTCGGGGCATAATCAGCTCCGCAGATGTACTGAAATATAACAAAGTGTAATCCACACCGAGTAATAAAACTCATTTCTTTAACAGTCGATTTGGGTCGCCGGCAAACGGAACTACCCTCTGTACGAAGCTCGACATATCCCTGTTTTATTAATGTGCACATGGAAATCGTGGGCTCACTTTCGTCTCAGCTTCAAAGGATTTTTACATAAGATGTGTTTTTTCGAATTCAGTTCCCGTACAAAGCTTTTTGTTCTTTCTATATTGTATGTGACGTAACAACATACTGGTATTCGTCGGAATATTTTCGTTCCAAGCGTGAATATGCTTTGAACAGTCGCGCATAACTTCCACAACTGTACGCAAGTTTTCACAGAGTATTTCAATGAAAATAGAAAAACAGGAAACATGAGATAAACTTTACTCATTTAAGTGTTACGCCCCACATAGAAACGCTTACGTTTCACATTTGTATTGGAAACGATTTGTCACTTAAATTGATGATGTTTTGAGAGAGGTCTGCGAGGCGGTTGGGTATTAGTCGGAAAGAAGGGTGCATAATGAACAGGCTTATTATGTGTGTGCCTCTTGCCTTAAACGGCGCACTTACATATATATTCTTATTAGCATAAACGTAACAAACTTGTGATTTCCTCCTTTAAAAATAATTAATATATAAAAAGCGTGTACGGATACTGTATCAAGCATAAAAATGATTGTATATTGTACCACCTCGAAGTTACTATCATACATGGCCCTTGATATTCTATTGTTATTCAAAATTGCTAATATGGGCGCAAAACAATACGGTACTGAAAATTTATTCACGGACTACAGTATTAGGTGCAAACTATTGCGGCAATATTCACGATATTGTGGTAGCAACACGGTTGGAATGCGGGGGATTCCTACTACGGTTAAAGCCTCTACTGAACGCGTTGAAAAAGTAAAGGCATTTTATAAACAGTTATTGCATGTATATAATAATAATATAAAGATAATAAAATGACTCAAGCACCAGATCCGCTTTACCTATAACTTTTTGAAGTTATATGGGTATTCACATGAATAAACACTTACTTTACGTTGAAGGAAAACATCGTGAATAAAATCTTATACGACAAATGCTGTGTACTGGAAAAAATCTTTAAAAAAAAGAAAAGTTATAGAAATTGGGTTTGGAGACGAACAAAAGTTTAATAAAAATGTTCGTTTCAAGCACAAGAGGTCTTAATAGGCGGTCTTTTCCCTTTTTTAACAATTTACTTAGAATTACGGGGCTAAGGGTTCAAAAACTTTTTTCTTTACCTAATGAAGTACCAAGCAAATAGCGTCTAGTTCGTTAATTGCTTCTGCAAGTCATTACCGTTGCGTAAGCAGCTAATATCAATGATAAATCATAAATATTCAAATCTGCCCACTGGTAATTAGTTACACAATCGTCGAATGTCTGCGGCGTATCTTATAGTATAAGACCCCGCCATACATCGACCTTCACCGAGCTGTTTATTTGATGAAACTAATTTTATATTAAATTTTATATGCCAAAAAATATATTACATATGGGTTGTCTTACAAATTTTAGTCTAGAATATGATTAATTAATAACCAAAAAAATAATTTATTATTTCAACGGTTTAATTATTATAATAGACAAATTTTATACCAATCGAAGGTGAAGCCCACAAATATGCAAACGATAGGTTGTGTGTTCTTTTCCAGTCACAACTCTCGGGTAGCCAGGTACAAACAGTTACTAATATTTTGCACCGGTCTGATTACTAAATTTACTAAAATGAAAATTATGTGGGCTTCATACTCTCGATTGTTATGAAATTTATCTAATTAACAAACCGTTCACATGTTTTTTTTTTAATTAAAATTTTGACTTATTATCCTGGACTAAAATTTGTAAGACAACCCACATGCAATATATTTGTTGGCATATTAAATTTAATATAAAATAAGTTTCATCAATTAGGCAGCACGGAGAAGGTTGTATAGCGGGATCTTAGACTAATAGACTTTATGTATGTCACAGTAGATAACTAATTTGTTAAAACAATACTATTTCGAAAACAATCAAAAAGGTGGACAGGTAATGGTAATAATATGACGTCACTGGATGCAAGCCCCTTCCAATAGTTCTCACTAGATTTCTAGAAGTATTGACATCTTTTATGGAGGATTATAATCTTTTAAAAACATTTAATAGAAAAACAAGACTTAAAGGTTGTTACTTACACAGAACACAGATATTAAATAGTCTGCAAAGAATAACTCAAAACCCATTAAGAACAGCGCCATTTGGTGTCGTCACAATCTCCAAATTAAAAATGGAGTCGTTAAATTTTTACCGCTACTACTGGATATATGATACGATTTGTTAGTTTTACGAGGAGAAACGTTTAGCGAGCGTCGGTTCAAGGGTTTCTAGATAAATCTTTCTATTTTATAATAAAAGACTATCGCATTTCGTCACAACACTCGTAAACTCGTCGGGTATAAAAATATTGGAACGGCTAGATATACTGCAGTGAAAACGTCATTCGTCTTTGTAACACGCGATGATTTGTTCACAATTCATCATAATAAACTCAGACATCACAGTAAACGAGCCAATATTACCAGATTTAGTGAGGGAATTCAAATCTTTCGCAAAACATATTTGTGATAAACCTGAACATTCAGATTTTTTTTTTGATTTGATTTTTGTTGGTCGATCCCCAAAAAGTTATTAAACCATTAAGAACGAACACACCAATAGGTTTATTAGTTAGTTTACAAAATTAATCGGAAGCTTTACTCGTCACGATCTCCAAGATCTCCTCCTCCATATTATGATTTAGACTTAAAAACATATTAAAATAATCGTTTTTATGTGGATAAGCTTAATTACCATATATTGTATACAACGAGGGATAGATCAAAGTGATTATATGGTACAATTTTAGGAAAAAATTTTTAGAGGAACAGCTGTTAATGGAAGACAGTGTTGGGCAAATGTTAATTGAACTAACAATTAAAAATTAACAATTAATTAATTGTATTTGCAGTGACAGCAACTAACAACTGATTAATTATTAATCAAGGTTTTATACAATTAACAATTGATCAATTTTTAGTTATTTTGCGAAAAAAAAATTGACAATTAACAATTAACAATTATTTTTTTTACCAAGTATTAGTTTAAGTATTGAGTACATGCATGTGCGGATTTGTTAAGTTTAGTGTCCCTACCTAGTCATAAAGAGTATATGAAATAATTAACGTTAAACATCTACAAGGTTTGCGGACCACCCTTCCATAAAAAATAGCAAAATTTAATTGTTAGTTTTAATTTTTTCATCAATCGATTGAAAAAAATAATTGCAATAATTTAATCGCGAGCTGCAATTGATGTGCATTAGTTTAAATAATTTAATTGTAACGCGCGATTAATGGTTAATTGCAATTGATTCAAATTCAATTAATTTAATTGCAATTAATTTTTTAGTCAATTGATTAGTTCAATTAAAACTTAATTGATTGATGCCCAACACTGATGGAAGAAAAATGAGGACGCGTAAATAGCACTCTATCAAATCTCACACTTTTCGAAGAAATTATTGTCATTTGTGCCATGATACAGCGAACCTGAAACCTAACGTACATTTATCATAAAAACCTTGAGGTGTACTCCTATATTAAAGACCACTTATAGAAACTAAAAAAGTATCGTTATTGTACCTTTAAAAACAAAGGTCATCTTTTAATTCCAATTGGAACAAAAATCAAATATTATTCCTTTTATCTATTGATTCAATTTGCCATAACTAAAACATCTTGCCTCGCCTCCAATTCACCTAGCTTTAATCCACCTTCATACACCTTATTTCAGTCGAGTTATTGAAACGTGTTCCATAAGGATTTCCCTATATCTAAAATGATCCGAACTAGCTTCTCCTAATTATCTACACTTTATGGCAAGCGAGTTGTAATATTTTATCATATATTAATAATTAGGTAAAGGACGAAGGGTAAGTAATTACAATATCCTTGAAGGTAATTAAGTAAAATATTCAACAGGTAGCGTCGTTGTGGGCAAATAATGTGTCTGCATTCATCGGACCACAAGAAACGTGTGTGCACGAGGGTCGTATGGCAGCTGCTTTTAACCTGCCGATGGTTAGCTATGTAAGTATTACCTTTATAGCATTTGCCACTATATCTTGTAAAATAGACATATTAAAGTTTAGAATCGATTTTTATCATGTAACTTCTTAATCGAGGAGGTTGATGTTGTCTGGACTACAAAGATAGCAAATGTATGAATTAATATGTGTAATATTTAGTTTAAAGTTAGTTCCATTACAGTATACAAACCATCGCATTCAATTATTTTTTTCCTTAGAGGAGGTACTGACGTAGCTTTAAAATTCCTATCGCGCTTTTCATTGCTTCTTAGAAGAAAGGATTAGTTTGTCTTATAGTTAATCATTGTAATAATAATAAAGCAAACTACAGGAACTGACATACATATGTGAGTCTAAAGGTTTAGAGTAATGTAAGGAATACATAGACTACAACATTCTAACTAGATTCACCGCTATACAAACATTTATGTGGAGTGTACTCACGCGTTGAGAACGTACCGGCACACCGTACAAAGTGTGTAATTGATCACGCTATTGACAGTATTAAGTGTGGCATTATCGATTCCCATATTTCACGTAACACGCCGACAAAATTGATTTCGAAAATAAACTTAAATCGCGAAAACTTTTTGTAACTAGCGCTGTAAGAAAGACGACTGAAAAATTTACATCGATTAAATACCGCTGGTCTCGATTTTTTTTTATAACCTCAATTAAAACTTGAACGTGACTTTGTCGCTTAATGGATTAAAATTTAAAAACATTTCTTACACGTAGGCACCAAAGAACTATGATAAGCAAACTATTTCTAATAACATTTTAGAGATGATAATATTTTCTGTACAAAATGTGCGTATTGGTGACCCACATTGCTATCGAATCAGGAAAGGACTATCCTGTACTGATTTAGGTCAAAATCCATCTCGGTATAGAGTTTCATCCAAATATGTACCATTACGGGATAAAGGAACAACAAATAAACATATTTCCTCGTTTCTCAAAGCGCAGGCTGTACCTTTCACGAAATACTACCAGAGAGAGGTTTTTTTTTGTTAGATGAAGACAACGTGTCTTTTCTAATATACTGACTGAGATTTACAACTAATTTCTTTAAAACGAACTTTATCTGAAAGATATTTTGTTTATGAAATAATGACCCAAAAATACGTAAAAGAATTATATTACATTATTTATCTATCAACAATTAAAATATCTGTGGTTAGTTTACAGTTAGTTTAGTTGCTTGTGGGCTTGTAGTTACTTGGATTTATATCCAACATTTCTCGAAGAATGCCAGCAACCCTTATCAAACGAAATCACGACTTCCGCCGCGGAGAAACTCCTCAATACTTCGTTTAAAGAATTCTAAAAAGGGAAACGGCTGAGATATTCCGCAATTTATTGGTGCGCACAGGCTGTAGCTATTCAGTTGCCCTTTTTACGGGAAAAAAGCGTTTAGTAAAAACCGACATTCTACTCTCTTACACTTCATTTTGTTTACATTTATTAGACACATTTTACTTTCTATGATAAATATATGCCCTGACGCTGTAGCTGTAGAAAGTCGTGCGTCGTTTTATAATAACAAAATTAAACTTTAAATGATGACTCTTCTTTAAATGCAATTTTTATATTATAATTGTTCTTCAATCAAATTAAGACAGAAAACTGAAAACAGAATTTAAGTCATGTTAACTTGGTAGAACACTTTCTTTCTAAGTACCTTGTTTAATTTAAGCAGCGGCAATCAGATGACTTAGTCATATCGAACGATGTGTGCTGACCATAGAAAACATTGATCACCCTGATTTTATAAAATTGTATATTTATAGTAAAAATGCTTATTATTACCTAAATATAATGCAATAATGTTTGTCCCACAGTTCTGTCGCGACGTGGCGAATTCGAACAAGCGGGTGTACTCGACGTTCGCGCGCACGCGGCCGTCCGACATCGACATCTCCCGATCAGTGGTGGCCGTGCTCAGGCATTTCAATTTCATGCATGTAAACAAATCAAAATAATATATTTCCTTCAACCATCTATCCCTAACCCATATTCCGCTAAACCAATTTTATGCGCAAACATACTAAAATTTTGTACTGAAATATTTCCGTGCCAACGTTCAATGCTGAATGTTATCGAAATTATTACAAGGATTCCCAAGAAACATATTACTGGGCTGATTTATTTATATATAAGAAACATAAAATTTTAGCAGATTTCAAAACTGTAACATCTTTTTCTTACCTAAAACATAATTATATAACATACCATTATCATTATAACTTCGTCGAGTATTTTAATATGCCTCGATTTTTCCTTCAGCATTCTTTCTTTGTGTAAGTTCTCGAAGAAATAATTTTATGAAAGCCTATTACAGATAAGGCAAACATAAAAGTTGAAATTGCGGTTACGCTAAAAAACATATTTCCCAGTTTCCATCGTTATTACAATTTTTTGATCCATAAACCAAGTACGGTAACGACTTCTAAAACATTCACACGTAACGATTCGGATTTTAAAATAACACGAACTATTTTTGGCCAGTAATAAAAAAACACGCGTTCAGAATAGGAAATTAATTCGGAAATTCGAAATCGCAACGTGTGCTGTAGCTTTTATAATGAACATCGTAAATTTTGTTTCACAGGTGGCATTTGTGTATCTGAATGCCCCGAACCATGATTTCTCACGTCTAGCGCGGGCAATAATACAGGCGGCGAGGGAGAAACAAATATCGGTGCGGACCGTCCAGGTCTACAAAAAGCCGTTTTATTACGAGAACAGAAGCGAAAATTTTTCCAGAAATCCGTTTATGGACATCGTTCGGGACACGTATAAAGATACCAGAAGTATGTTATTGACTATTGGCTAATAGAATCAGGGTTATTTAACAAATTAAAATGTATTTTCTCTTCACCAGTTTATGTCTCCATTGGATATTATCACGATCATATTGGACTGATGCTGGCGCTGGATGCTATGCAACTGTTGGATTCTGGTGAGTTTTTTTTTTTATTTTACAATTCTCAATTGTAATGAATCGGAACATTCATTAACCCCAATTTGTTTTAAAATCAGCAATTTTCAGTCTATTGATATTTACATAAATATTTAAAGGTTGGCTAAATATTAATAAGAAAGTCTGGTATCTATGAAAGAAAAAATATATAAAAAAAAAACAAATAATAAATATACGCATATTTCCAAACATGCTAGAATCGTTTATTGAATACAGCGCGTCACATCTCAACATTTGAAAAGCAGCCCCATTTATTTCATAGTCGACTTGTTCAAGTGAAAAGAGCGGCTACGTGTACAATTTCCATAAGCTAAGGCTGATATATTTGTCTAGATCTTGCCTTTGTTGGCGCGACAACACCCCATTATTTGATGAAGGAAGACTTACGCAGCTATTCATAACTCAGGTCCACCAGCTATAGAAATGTATTAAAACAGTTGAATCACACTTAAATATAATATATCTTGCATGAAGTCCACGCAAGGCTGTTATGAAAATATATTACGCGGGCCACCACAAACATCCGCAAACTATTAAACATTTTACTCTTTGTTTACCTTATCTGGGAACATAATTTTGCCGACTGCTTCAAGAAGCCTTGTGTTCTCTTTTTAAAAGGCGTAAGGTCATATTCCATGACCTATGTTGTTCATGCACATAACAATAGCTACTAGCTAGCAATTATATTGACGAAAAAACTAAAGATAAATATGTATCAAGAATTTGGTGAGTAATTATACCCAATCACTTAATTTTAGGTTAAAACATAAAAGTAATCGAGATTATACTGTGGGATTGTAAAGAAGATTGAGGTCGCAATACCCTGAAGTAAATACGCGTCTTTCCCGCCATTCCGTCTTCAACTTATTGACACATTGAAGAGAAATTGCGATGTGTCCTGTTCAGTATCGCGATTCAATAAGGAAAGTTGATCGATTACACGTTACTATCGGCTTTATTTTCCGATACGCTGTCATTTATCTGATACCCCACGCATAAAAGGATAATAGGCTATCGTATAACACGGTGTAAAGGTTTACTCATACGTACTTTCTAACAGATTTACGTAGACTTCGAACTTGTATGAAAAAGTCGAAAGTGTAAATTTTTAAGGAAAAAAAAATCAGTAAACATGAAAGTGTTTGAAAAACTAGGGAATTCATTTAAAATTTGCGTTATTTTTTTATTGTAACAACAGTGTGACAATTCCGTCGTAACGATTAGTTCGGCCGAATTGCGTTCTGGGTCAACTTATTTGTATATAGTGACGTCATTCCACGAACACCTATTTTGCTGTATTTTAGTTGTATCGAACACACAATAAAAGGCAAAAAAGGGAAATTGGTTTATTATAAATAGTTCAAAAACTTGCCAAAATACTAGTTTAGCAATGAGTATTTAGTTAACATAGAAACAACTGACACTCTGAGACTGAGGTTTTACATTTAACATATAGTCAGTTCCAACCTATATTACAATAAATACGTTACATATACAAAACGTATTTTACAACGTTTAAAAATCTTTACTATTTTCGGCACGCTCTACTTTTCAACTCGGTACGCTAATTTACACAAGAATCCATTAACTTTCTCATCAAGATGTCGCAGGAATAATTTTAGCAGTAGACCACTTGAAACACATTACCGCAATGTCGATCATCTCATGTACACAAAACAGACTAGCGTTATCGCATGATAAAACATTATCAAATCCATAAAAGTGCAATTAAACGGCTGAAATTATGAACGCCATAAAAACGGTTCTAATATCTTAATTCTAATCCTCTCGGTAAACACATAATTTACAAGCTTACAAATGCTTCGAATTGAAACCATTTCATTTCAACATCTATTAGGAAAGTGGAACATTACAAAAATAGCACCACTTTTGCTACTAAAAATATTCTATGAGTGTCTGTTTTATGAATGAATTTTCCGAAGCAATTAAGTACTTAATTATTTACAATTAAGTACTTAATTTTAGATGTATGTATGTGACTGATAGTTAATTTTTTTTAACAATTTCTCTATTTTGATGAGTATTCCTGTTCCATTTTTTCCTCAAACAAAATATCAAAAATTCTGGAGCTTTACAGCGACATAATTCAAATTGTTCGTCAAATCGCGGCGACATGAATATTAAACTGGCGTTACATAGAATTTTTATTTTCAATGGTAGTTTTCATGAAGCAGTAAGTTTAACTTAGACTTCTCAGAGCTGTTACCAAAGGAAAAAATCACTTTAATATCTCTCTCTAAGTGTATATCTATACGAAGATAATATTTAAACAACTTAAGACCAATAAAACCGCTGCAGATTCTTATAACTCACCTGAAACTCTTATACTATCATAGTCGCGATGATTAGTTTACGTTTGTAGTCGTATCTACGTTATGACATTAGTAAAAGTATGTAAAAATTACTAAGATGGCCATGTGCGATAAGGCCATCGTTTGTACCTTTCCATGTATGTTTTTCAAGTTCCTTTTTCTATGTTTGAGTAAACAACAGTGTTGAATAAATAAATACGTTAATAATTCTGCAGGTGAATATGCAGCTATTGGCGTAGATGTAGAGAAATATGAATCAAACGAAGCAGTACGTTATCTGGCCGGGCCTTTGCAAAGAGAACCTTCTCCGCGGACGTTGCGCGCATTTAAATCGTATCTGGCAATAGCCCCGTCGCCTGCCCCGTCCTACCCAGCTTTTGCACTCGAAGTCAACAGACGGCTTCAAATGCCGCCTTTCAACTTCACTAATCCGTTCCAAGGTCTTGGAGGAGGCAAAGTGGTAAGTTGAAGAACTTGAAGTATAATTTATTCATTTTGATTTCGAAGGTATTCCATTTGAAACGTAATTATAAACGTAAGCGTTATTCATATGTTTTATCCCGCATTCAGATTAATACTTGCTTAGATATGAAACAAATCCGATTGAACACGCACAACCTCTCGGACTTGGTGTGGAATGGGTAGCACTGAAACATTGACACAAGATTTTTTATATTACTTATTACAATATAAACGAAAACATGTTTAAAGACACCTACTACTTTTAGTTTAGTACTAAATAATCGATTAAGAACAAAATACATAATATTAAAACCTGATACCTAAAAATATTTAAATTTCCACTGTGTTTTTTTTATCCTAACTTTAATTTCATCGTGCCACGTTGTTTCATTATATAAGTAGTTACAGTTCTTACATAATACCACGGACAAGGTTGTAAATTCACTGACACTTATGAACTTTCCACATACCCAAATTAATTGCAACGTTAATTAAAACGGTCCTGGTGACCAGCGTTGTGACGTGCGCGAAACGTAAATAGACGCTAGATTAAATTGCACAAACTAAAATTATTCCCTCATGTATAATAAGTTTGCATCTACCAAAACGAATTTTATGGTAGAGCTAAGAATGACCCTCATAAAAACGCAAAGATTAGAGTGGCCAGTCTCATTTTAAGGAGCAAATACAATTACTTATACAGCACCTTAACAACGAAATTAAATAATTCCACGGCAATTTTTAAGGTGTTCGTGTATGGAATCGAGAGATGTCAGGTACATTGTATTGCCGATTCAGGACAAGTACGAATCAAGACGAAGTTATGTAACGTGCTGTAACAAAAGACGTGCGCCAGTAAAGCATGTCGCAGCCTACAAACTTTCTGTATAATAACCGTATTCATGCATACACATGGACAGAATGGTTTTAAATCGACTGTCGGCTTAGTGTTTATCTCTGCATTGTATAAATCAAGTCATAACTTTACGCCTAAATGTACAAATTTCATTTAAATAGAAATAATTACGATAGATAACCAGCTAATTTAAATTTAATACTACATTTAAAAATATAAAAAAACAAGTCGTACTTTCGACACTTATTATACCAATACAACGTATGACTTTTACATAGAGTTAAATTTTGTAATTATTCACTCGATTCGTTTAAAAAAATCGACTATACGCGTGATCCACCACAAAATTTTAAAAAATTTTGCTGTCACACACACACACACTTTTGGTCATCTTAAGTGCTACTTGCCATAAATTATTGCACGTCAATTTGTATTTCTTAAGTTGGAAACTGACTCTATCATCCCCACAGTTTCCTTTCCAGCTGAGCAATAATTGGTTCAAGTGGCCACATATAATTTAAAGGATTTGTACCAGATACCAGTGGAAGCGGCATGGCTGCATGATGCAGTGTGGGTGTACGCGCGAGCGCTGGCGATGGCATTGAGCACTGGTGAAGGATCGCGTGACGGCCGGGCTATAGCAGCTCGCATGAGAAACATCACTTACCGCAGTGTTATGGGGTACTAACCTACTGTACATAAACATACTGATATTATACATATGTGTTAACTGTAAGAGGTGACATGCTCCGGAGATCTGACTTCTGTTTTGATCTTCCCTGCAATCAAATTTAATGAAACAGCTCTTGCCAGCGAATTTTCAAAGAAAACAAAGCACGTACTTCAATTATAAATAAACCTTTGAAATTGCGTTTTGTTAAAACTTGAAAAGGATGATAACTCATATAAAAAATAGTACATTTCAAAGAATACAAAGAATATATGTATTGTTCAAATAAATGCTCGCCGTTTGCCATTTGATCTCGGAGAATTCGAAACAAAATGTATTCTATTTTTGTCCTTATTTTATTGCGTCTCAAACGGATATAGATAAAAGACTTGCAGACTACCCAAGTCAAATTGTTTCTTGTTCCGTTCAACACAGACAAAGAGTATACAAAAGCCTTTAGAACGAAACGATTGATAATAACTTTATATTGTAACAGTTATTGGCTGCACATGGACGAAAATGGCGATTCAGAAGGAAACTACACGCTTCTATCAATGGACCCGACGAAACCAGCTGGGTTGTATCCGCTCGCTGTCTTACATAAATCAGCACCAGTAAGTTTATTTTTACTAACATTTCTACGGCCTAACAATCAAAAAACATACGAATAAAAGAAAAATAAACAAATAATAATTAATCTTTTGTTCTATTACAAACTTGGAATATAAATTTAAAAACACTCATTTTCGCGTAAACTCTAATAGACAGACAATTAACCAACTGCACACGTACACCCAACAAATCTGAACGTGGCACGAATAAACCGCGCCTGTGGTAGTTAACCGGAGTGTGTTACGTCACATTTTGGCTTCGGAAATGCATTTCGGTGCCAACAGACATATGGAATCATATTAAAAGTTGCTAAGAACCTTATGCTGGAATGTTTATCTACATAATTATATTGTTGCCCTATTCTGACCATTAACTACAGCGTAGTTTTAAATATTGCTGTATCAAAAATACTTACTTAAAATCACTTCAGGCCTTAAGAATTGTGTTGCTGACGCCCGTACTCTTAGTTATACTTACCTTATAACTATAAAAAAAAACATTTTATTCATTTTTTTATCAAGGAGGTCAGATTTCTCCGAGAGATGCAATGGCCAGGAGGACAACCGCCGCTTTCGGAACCTCCATGTGGCTTCAGAGGCGAAAAATGCGTCAGTAAGTACAGTTTTACTGTTAAATATTTTCCCATTACCCTTTTTAGCAATGTTGTTAAAGAAGTTCATAACTTTCTCTGTAATGCGCGATGTATGTAAAAGCTAATAGAATCAGCAAGTGGGCCGCGTGTAGTCCATTACGGGCGGTCAATGCTACGAGCCTGGCCATTTAGTTTACTGGCGATCTAAAAAACTAACATGTACTGTCGGACTTGAAGGCATTAAGTGCAAGGTTTGTAAGGGAATGTAAGTGGGGTGGGTCGTAAAAGCGTCGTAACGAGTCCTAGTGACAAGGCAATACGAAGCAGCAAGCCATCGGGCGCACGCGACTCCCGCTGCGCCGCGCCCGCCGACACCGCGCCGACATGCCATACCCACTCGGCCCACCCACTGAAAACAACGAGCGCGACCCGCAGTCCCAACACGAAAATTCCTTTACACATATTACTTATAAACGTACATTTATTACTTAATTTCCCACAGCAATGTGTTAACTTAGTCGGTTTATTAAATAGCCTCATACGTGAACCAATTTACATTCTCGCAGCGTAAATATGTGGGAAATAAGCTAGCGTCAGATAAATTTGTCGTATTTGTCTACATTGCTTGTTTACGGGTGATAGTTCAGCGTAAATTGCACGACGATACCATCACAGAATGTTTATTAGTGACTGTTTGCAAACCATGTGGTTTAACGAGGTTTATAATAAAATTTTGAATAAAACCTTTCCTAGAAGTTTACAGTCGTATACTTACAACATACTTATTTTTAATTTATCCAATACATAAAAATTCTAACGGACTATATTTCGGTTTGAGTATTTGGGTTTTAAAAATATTAAATAACAAAATATGACTATTTCTAACTGCTCGAAGATAGAATATTTTTGATAACTTATGACATGGAAGGACACTTTTTTATTAATACCTAGCGTGGTTAATACGATAAGGAGAGCTTTGTCCTGATCTCCATTTACCAGTAAACATTAAGGCGATACCTTAATCTTAAAAGAACTTTTATACATAAATCAAAGATCAAAGTCAAACACAACACTTAAGTAGACAATTTGAGTAGACAATAAACGTCGATCGTTGTGTCTGAAAACGGACTAAAATCATAACTGTGAAATATGATGTCCTCAATTTATACTTAAACATAAAATGTACTAAAGATTTTTTAAGTAAAGGAATCTTAAGACTATTTACATAAACTGTCTAGGATTAACTGCAAACAAGCAACCCGGTAGTTTAATTTATTACCGAAATTAAACGCACCAGCCGCCGTCTCTTAACTTCAGGAGACAATTATCTCGCGCAATAGTAATTACAGGCACAACAGGGATTTAGCTAATTAACAGTTCTACATACGAGTAACTACCTTGATGTAGAGAAACAGGTAAAGGGAATACAATTTTGGTATTCTTTGCCACATGATTTAATACTTTTTTCATAGGTCATGTTGGTGCCTGGGCTTTAGGTGCATCTGGAGGGACCTTGGTGTTACTAGCGTTGGCTGCTCTAGCCCTATACAGAGGCTGGCGTTACGAACAAGAGCTCGACTCTCTCCTCTGGAAAATTGACTTTAGAGACTTGCATCTCCCGGACGAAGAGCAGCGAGGCAACAAACTGAGTAGGTAAACCGAACTTGTAAATGTTGTTTGCATGTTTTCTGCTTGCGCTTTAAATATTCTTGTGCTGCAAAGTTATAATGAACCAACTTCTGTTGTACCTACGATTTTATCGATGTCGTGTTTTGTATTTTGTACTATTAAAATTTTAAAAATAGATCCTTAACTAATGAAATGAAATGAAATGAAATGAAATTAAATGAAATGAAATGAAATGAAATGAAATGAAATGAAATGAAATGAAATGAAATGAAATGAAATGAAATGAAATGAAATGAAATGAAATGAAATGAAATGAAATGAAATGAAATGAAATGAAATGAAATGAAATGAAATGAAATGAAATGAAATGAAATGAAATGAAATGAAATAATATTTATTGAATCTATAAAATACATCACTTAGATTCAGTCATTTCAAATTTTTACCAATACTAATCTGCTTTATATATTACAGACGACAGACTGATACTATTTCGGTCATTTAGTGTTAAACATAATAAGGGGATTTTAATTCCAATTTAAAATTTATCGTAAAATATATTTATGCACATTGTGTCCACAAATTTAATCACTGTAATGACTGGCAAGGAAAGCGCCAGGAAATTACTACCCTTACCTAACACCTGAAATGCTTGCTTACAGCAGTTTGCTTTGTGTAATGAAAACTAAACAAAACAGCTATGCTTCAACAACATACAGCGAATCCCAATAGCAATTAACAGTGGCTTGCTTATTTTAATATTAAGCAAGTTGGTCAGAGCTGATTTTTTCCAGCAAGATAGCAGTGCGGGCGCAAACATTAATTCGTCAAATAACGCGGTTGGGAACAACGAGAAGAACGGAGGCAGCACAGGCGGAGTGCGGTCTAGTCAGGTAATTATTGAAACTTATTAGCCCTCTTAAAACTTTTCACTTAGATACATGCACAATAGAATACATTTAAATTTGTTTGTAAATTACCAGAAGCTGTAGGAAAATTATTTCAATGATTAAAAGACGCTTACGATTTTGTAATAAGTGTTCCGAAGGACTTATACGTTTACTACTTACGATCTCCCAAAGGCAATTTCTAAACCCTGATCCATTTTTGCTAAAGGTTTTTGCCGATATTTAAACACTTTTACATAATTAAATGCCAATAGCGAATGTCTTTTGCTGATGATGACGGTGACTAATGATGGTTTAATACCAACAGGTGTCACTAAGTTCCAACCCAGACTTGGACTTCAGATACTCGGCGATTTTCACCGAGGTTGCATTTTACCGCGGCAGACTGCTCGCCGTGAAGCGCGTCCGAAGACACCAGATTGACATCACTAGGGAAATTAAGAAAGAACTTAAAATTGTAAGTACACAAACACAAGTAAATATATAAATGAAACTCTTATAAATATTGTTACCAATATAATTAGCGCAGTATGTTTTAGGTTATGCTAAGTCTGGAATTCATCCCAGAAGTTTCAACGGATGAGTTGAATGAGAATATAAATTCGTAGCATTGTATGTGTGCCTACTGCGAAGCTTTACATTTTGTTTACATTATAATTTGTATTTGTATCATGTATGCCCACTGCTCGTTTACGTTTACCTTTGAGTTGTACAAACAATTTGCTGAAGAGTCGGTCGTAAAACATAAGCGATGTGATCTGCGATATTAAATAATACTAACAAAGTACTATGTACATTTAACATATCAACTTACGAACGAGAATAATAAATAAGGTTTAATTTATTTTTGGTTTCGAAACACAAGTATGCGTCGTGCCTTGTAGACGTCGTGTGTTTGATTCTCAGGTCGGAATAAGTATTATTGGGTTTTCCCCATAGGAAATTTTCGGTATTATCACGGAGTACTAACCTGTTTCCTTTAAGGGGTAGGAAAAGATGAGCTTCTGCACCCAAGTACTACACACGTACGTCAGCTGTTGTAAGTGGCACGTTATAAAGAGTAGGTATTTTGCAGTTTTTCAACTTAAGATACTATAGCTACAATTTTTTTTTTCTAACGGAAATCCAACCAACTTTATATTCTACTGCCGTCAAGTGTACAATATACATACACTGTAGGCTAAATAAAATTAATATTGTATAAAAGAGACGAATAATATTCAGTTCTTGTTATGGTTTATTCAATGTTATTTTCACGGCCTATTTGTATGGCTCAATGACTTGACTAAGAGAAATCACTTCCATTCTTATTCGTTGGAACAGACAGGTAGAAACATAACAACTCCCATACAAATGAAGGTAATGGTCCAATTACGTAAATTGTGCAAACTTTCTGGATAATATACTGTATTATAGAAATTTTATTGAATACAAAGTAAAGATTTGCAGAAACATACGTTTATGGATTTATAATGTTAACTTTTTTAATGTGGTAATTTACCATAATGAATAACATTAAATATTTATATTAATTTTACGTAGCTGCATATTGAAAAAATACGTTCACCTCAACCAGTGTTGGGCAAATGTTAATTGAACTAACAATTAAAAATTAACAATTAATTAATTGTATTTGCAGTGACAGCAACTAACAACTGATTAATTATTAATCAAGGTTTTATACAATTAACAATTGATCAATTTTTAGTTATTTTGCGAAAAAAAAATTGACAATTAACAATTAACAATTATTTTTTTTACCAAGTATTAGTTTAAGTATTGAGTACATGCATGTGCGGATTTGTTAAGTTTAGTGTCCCTACCTAGTCATAAAGAGTATATGAAATAATTAACGTTAAACATCTACAAGGTTTGCGGACCACCCTTCCATAAAAAATAGCAAAATTTAATTGTTAGTTTTAATTTTTTCATCAATCGATTGAAAAAAATAATTGCAATAATTTAATCGCGAGCTGCAATTGATGTGCATTAGTTTAAATAATTTAATTGTAACGCGCGATTAATGGTTAATTGCAATTGATTCAAATTCAATTAATTTAATTGCAATTAATTTTTTAGTCAATTGATTAGTTCAATTAAAACTTAATTGATTGATGCCCAACACTGACCTCAACAATATACATAGTTAACACTCAAAGCTACTGAAAAGTCACAAAATACCCAAATAATATGTTTCCCATCAAACATACAAAATATGTTCTCCAGATGCGGGATTTACAACACGACAATGTAAACGGATTCGTGGGCGCGTGCATTGAGCCACCAAATGTGTGTGCATTATCAGAATATTGTACCAGAGGCAGTCTCAAGGTAATGCCTTTCGTACTATTTAAAGCAAGCTTGTTTCTATTGAACTAGGAAACTAAAGTAAATACAAAGAGATTATAACTTTTCAGGACATTCTCGAGAATGATGACATAAAACTCGACAACATGTTCATTGCCTCTTTAGTGGGAGATATTATTCGGGTAAGTTATTATAGCATCATTAATTAAATAAAACAAGAAACATTAAAAGCAAGCAATTATGTGTTACAGGGTATGATATTTATTCACGAATCGCCACTACAGTACCACGGGGCTTTGAGGCCCTCAAATTGTTTAGTCGACGCTAGATGGGTAGTAAAGCTGGCAGATTTTGGATTGAATGAATTCAGGAGAGGGGAACTTCCCCCATCCGACCCGAATGGTTTACGATCTCACATTGATAGTAAGTCCATTAAACTGGTAATTGCTTTATCACGTCGTAAAATGTGCACTAAATTCCTTGAGAACTTTAGTGTAAATCTACTTCGCTTCTTCAGTTTTAATTATTAATTTGACACTTAAACATTTTTACAACAATAACGGAGGCAGTAGAATGTTTAAACTTTACGATCTAACATCATCGATCTGATAAACATTGTTTAGGTAGTTTATACTTTATGTTCCCGTAAACTTCTTTTAATTGCAGATCTAGTCTATTTATCGCCGGAGCTGCTGCGTTCGGCGGGTTGGGGTAAAGACGGGTTTATTATATCGGATGATTCACGTCACGGGTCTCAGTCGTCTGATGTGTATGCGTTCGCTCTAGTATTGTATGAGATGCACACTCGGCGCGGGCCCTTCGGTGGAGACGCCCCGCCAACGCCCACACTACTACGAAGAGTTGCCGTACCAGACCCGGCGCCTTACAGGTAGGTATGTGTCATCTGCAACACCAACTACAGCCTCATTACTAACCAGACGCTGTATGGTAATACTAACATCTATTGCACGGTGATACAATGTATTTAAATGTTTATATTAAGAATGCGAAAGGTATGGATATATGTGACGTGACTTACGTTAAAAATGCTGAGCGGTTTACAATATTTGATATTTGGGACTTATTACACTTTGTAATAGCACATTGCATAGTTTCGAAATCTTGGTTCGGTTGCTTAAGCGTATTGCATAAGTAACAAACGAGGACGAATGTATACCAAATTTTTATATTAAATTGACAAAGTCATGCTCCTCAACTATTTGAATTCAATCTTTAAATAAAATAAATTAATTTTGCTGAAAAGTGGGCTTAAAATACAAAAAAATGCATTCTATAAAATTAAAGATATAACATTACTTGTATATTAAAATGATAATTCGTTTATGTTTATAGTATTGTATTGTATTGCTTAAATGAGCTTTTAGTGCCCTAACATTAGGTACATAAGTATGTATGTCTAAATGCATTTTCAGGTCAGCCCAACCAAACAGGGTGGCATTATTGTATCGATTTTATTTATACCTACATTATAACTTTATTAGGACGGTACTAATCTTGCCATCTGTTGCTAATGGGATCAGTTTACGTTACGCGTATCTATAAATAAAGATTGTAAAACGTATGTAAATGTTTTTATCCCTTCCGCAGGCCTCCTTTGGATGCCTTAGCGGGGCGATTTGACTGCGTTCGAGATTGTTGTTGTGAGTGCTGGGTGGAAGATCCCGGCGCAAGACCTGATTTCAAGGCAATACGTACGCGGTTAAGGCCTTTGAGAAAGGGCATGTAAGTGGTTTCTATAATAAGTCTATTGAGTTCTATTACATTAATCATCATCCTATATACGTCGCACTGCTGGGCACGGGCCTCTAGTACCATTGAGAGGGTAAAAGCCTTAGTTCACGACGCTGTCCTAGTGTAGGTTGACGGACTACACACCTAAGAAATTTCTGAAAAGTTTTAGTTAAGTGCCTGGAGTTTGAACCCGCTAACGCCGAGATTCTCGATCGCGAGCCTAAACTTCGAGACCATCACTGCTCTGTTACATTATTCATCGTTTATACCTTAGGAAATTCCTAATATTTATTCCAACCACGAAATCAGGCGATTTCCTCGTTTCGTAAAACAGTTTGAATAAAACATCGATCTACTTTTATACCTGGCATTTTCAGGAAACCAAACATATTCGACAATATGATAGCCATGATGGAAAAATATGCAAATAATTTGGAAGCTCTAGTCGATGAACGAACGGATCAACTACAGGAGGAGAAGAAAAAGACTGGTATGAAATTTTATGTTATTAAATTAAGAATAATTCAGAAACGGTAATAAAAAAGAATTGTTTTTAAGAATATATCCAAAAGCGAAAGATTTTAAATTATTCCTTCGGTGATGTTTTTACCATTTTATTTAAGGGAAATTAAGTTAAATTTAACAATTGCAGAGGCTTTGCTAGAAGAAATGCTGCCAGCGCCGGTGGCCGAACAATTAAAACGAGGTCGAAGAGTGTTGCCAGAAAGTTATGACTCCGTAACCATTTACTTCAGTGATATTGTTGGATTCACGGCCATGTCAGCAGAAAGTACTCCACTTCAAGTAAGACCATATCAATATTATTTAAAAATACTTTTCCCCTAGCATTTTTCGATATTAGTATTAAAGCTTAAATGTATATACCATGTCTGTTGTTTTACCGAAAAAATAAAAATGCAGTGGTACTAGATACATAAGGCATAAAATTTTCCATTTTGTTACAGGTGGTTGACTTTCTTAATGACCTTTACACATGTTTTGACTCAATCCTGGAAAATTTCGATGTCTATAAAGTGGAAACTATAGGAGACGCCTACATGGTTGTAAGTATAAATGTTCAAAATATCTCAAGTACTAACTGAGTCAGCTAACAAATCATCCGTTTTGAGAAATTAGCATGTATAAAATTTATTTGATCCTCTTCAAACTTAACTTTCAAAACTTTCCTTTTTGCTGATTGTTAGGTTTTTGCTGATAAAACTTTGTGATATTTTACTCCTAACGGCGAAATATTTGTATATTTTGTGTGTGTTTTATGATATATACATATAACTATGTATAAAAACACTAGGCCAATTAAAGGTAAGACTAATATTAACATTCACACATGTTCAGGTATCAGGGCTGCCGATACGCAACGGCATCACGCACGCGGGCGAGGTGGCGTCGATGGCGCTGGCGCTGCTCGCCGCCACGCGCGCCTTCCGCGTCAGACATCGGCCCGACCAGCGGCTGTTACTGCGCGTCGGCATACATTCCGGTAAGATTCATACAATTTACAAAGAATCGAAGGAAAACCGAAGCATTTATTGCCAGCAAATGATATTAGAAAAAAAAATGAGGGCCGAAGACGATCGAGCCCATTAGCGTGTCAAAGGAGAGCCCTCTATCCAGCAGTAGATGTAAGAAGGGTTACTGATGATGGTCATATTTATTGTTAAAAAAAAATAGGAAAAACAATCAACATATTAATTGCGCCAGTAAAGGTTGCTTTAAGTTACATGCTGCAGTAAAACTTGAACTAAACATGGGTGGCAGAAGATATGAAAGAAAACGGAGTGAATGAAGACATGACAGTAGTTGAGTAGAAGGATAAAACATACTGATCCGACCCCAAATAAAATTGAGAACAGGGAAAGAGGATAATGATAAATTACTCCAACCGATTAATCTAATTAATGCAAACAATTACAGGACCAGTTTGCGCTGGCGTCGTCGGACTCAAGATGCCTCGATATTGCCTCTTTGGAGACACGGTTAACACGGCTAGCCGATTCGAGTCTACTGGAGCACGTAAATATATTTATACTTCCTATAAATAAATACATAAAGACACCTAACAGTCACACAAATAGTCCTGACCCCACATTAAGATACGAGTATGTCGCGGGTATCAGGAACCACGAGAGACTTCGGTCCTACAAGCACCCAAACCCGAAACAAAAATGTGTGGATTACACAAACGTTTGTCTCGATGCGGGGATCGAACCCGCGGCCGCTGGTTTTGCAAGCAGGTGCCTAGCTGACTGCGCCACTGCCACTGTCGATATATGCACATAGCTGTCATTTTACTCCAGGTATTTAATCGAATAAATGTTTCCAGCCCTCAAGATTCACTGTAGTGGGGCGTGCAAGTCGCTTCTGGACCAGTTGGGAGGGTATATACTGGAGGAGCGTGGTATCGTGTCGATGAAGGGCAAACGCGACCAGTTGACGTACTGGCTGCGGGGCGAGGAGGCGAGCGCGGCGGCGGCGCGGGCGCGACGGAGGGCCCAGAGGGAAGACATCAACCCTCCTGCTAATGCGTGCGAGAAACGGGGACAACGAAGCTCTCTCAAGAACCGCAATTGGAAGAACCAAGTCGGTGGTTTACATAGGTAATTTTCATTTTGTATATTCGATACATAGTGTAGGACGCGCTCTGGCTAGGTGGGGTGACGATATCTGTGGTGGTTGGAAGTGGTTGGATTAGGAGAGTCGAAGATCGAACCCAATGGCGTGCCATAAAAAAGGCCTATGTCCAACAGTGCAATTAAAGAAGTGCATTTACTTGTGTGTATGCACGTTGTACTGATGACATGTAAATATTATCGTGAGTTATTACAATAAAAAAAAAAACAATTTTCCATGTAGTGTGTACTCATCATTCAAAGAATATTTTTTCTCAGTACTTATTTTCTTTTTCAGGTGTTGCAGTTTAGAATCTCCTAAAAAGTTAAGGTTCGCGTCAGGAAATCATCTGGAGTCACATACAGATAGTGTGTTACATCATCGTAGCGATGAATATTTGATGGAGGTAAGCTTTTGTTTAGAGGTGTTGCTACATTGCAGTAGGAATTAGGTTACAAGTCATTAAATAATAATTTGCCCTCCAGGTTGTCGGAGAGGGACGTCTGGTTCCAGCACAACGTAGTGATCTATTAGAAGCACCCAATTTACGTCAAGAGTATACCAGCGTGTCCTGTCCGATCATAGAGCATACGGAATGCCCCCCCACACTGCCGAGTGTCCCCGCGGACGACACTCTCCCGCCGCTGGACGTTAAGCCCTGCGACATCAAGCTCGTCATCAACGGATGTTCATACACGGAGAGAGACGGCGCCGGCATACCTCTACTTGCGGATGCATAAGATTTTCAAGCATTCATACCACAATGACAATGTTCGGTTCGGTGCCCACGAAGCGCACTAAGCCCGCCACCGACTTCCCTCGGCCGCACGGCACGAGTCGCGCGGACCCACACAGTGATCTACGTCAGTATTATTAAGAGACCCGTTTCGATAGAAATTATTTAATAACATTAAACTCTTATTTCACAATTGACGGTAACATCGTTTTACTTACACATATTATTTACAACAGCATTAGACATTATACACATAGGTGTGGCCTCAGACGGCCGACTCTCGGTCGAGCAGCGGCGGCGCGCGGCGCAGGGAGGCGCTGCTGCCGCGCGCGCCGCCGCCGAAGATACCGAGCAGCCACGACGGGATCGCGAGCCGCGGCGGCTTGCGCTCGCTCTTGCACATGGCCACGTTCTCGAGCGAGCGCCACCGCTTGTAGCACTCGACGCGGCTCGAGTCGTGCACCTTGCGGCGCGGCCGGTCGAACCGGTTGTACAGGCTGCACTTGCGCAGCAGCGGCTTCTCCTCGGCGCGCGGCACGTCGTCCGTCACGATGCCCACGATGGTGCCGTTGAACACGGGGTCGGCCGACACGGTGGCCACGTCGAGCGAGCGCGTGGTGTGGTCGCGGCGCAGGCGCACGTCGCGGCGCGCCTGCAGCGCCAGCGTGTCGAGCGAGCGCGCGCCCCGCAGCAGCGCCGCGCAGGACCCGCCGCACGCGCCGCCGCCCGCGCACGAGCCGCACGAGCCGCGCGCGGTGCACGAGCCGCCGCCCGAGCACGCCGTCGACGACGCGATGGAGCTCAGCGCGTTCCTGCACACAAGCGCACGTTGCAACACGTCGCTCACAGAGTACTCACACGAGGCTGCGCTGGCTGCAGTACCTGGCGTGGAGCGCGTGGTCGGTGCGCGCGCGGCGCTGCGGCGGGGTGGCGGGCGCGGGCGCGGGCAGCGAGCACCGCGACCCGCTGGACACGCGCTGCCGCACCGTGTTGCCGCAACCGCCTGCACACGGGACACACACTTCAATGTTAAAACTAATTCGAAGATTATAAATGTCCAATACGATTGCCGATACGACGAAATTAACATTTCGAAATAAACTAAATAAGAGATTAAAAAAGCACCTGATAGCGACGGATGTCTGGAATCAGCCAGCCTGGGGCTCCTTCGCGGACGGCGGAAAAGTGGTCTCTCCTCTCCTTCCACTGGTCTCTTCTGAATAGCCTTCTCAGTCGCACTCACCAACCAATACGTTTGAAGCTGTAGTGAAAAATCGATCGTTAAAAATCGATTACATACATATAGTACCTACGTGTTTTTATATCGCCAAAAGTAAAGGAGATGAAGAGAGATAAAAACAGCACCCCATAAAACTGCAAAGTAGTATCTAACCTGTCCTTTTCCTTTAATGGGTATAGTTCCTCTAGGCTCGACGATGTATCCTCCTAGTTTGTCGAGTGCTTGCTTGCAGCTGGGCGATATGTGTATGCGCAGCGGCTCGCCATTGGATTCCATACGCGAGGCTGTATTCACGGTGTCCCCGAACAAACAATAACGCGGCATCGTCAGCCCCACTACACCCGCTACCACTGCGCCTGTAAATGAGTTTCTTATGTTTATTTTTGTACATTAACCACAGATATTAAAAAAATGGCATACAAAGATGTACGTGCGAGATTTGTCGGAAATGAGGCAATATAAATGAAAGTATTATTTTTGAAAGAGTATTGCTTGCGTTCTATCTCTCTCGAACCCAAACATTTTGTTCATAAATGACATGAATAATTTTGTCATAGATTCTTTTTAATAAGGTACACTTGCAATAACACTTTGAGAAAAACAATGCAAAGTACTCACCAGTATGTATACCTATTCTTAATTTTAATGTTTCATTTGGTCTATGCGCTATTTTGTGACTCTTGGCGGCGCTGAGTAGCTCGAGCGCCATGGACGCGATCTCGCCCACGTGCCGGTCGTTGTTCCGGATCGGCAACCCCGACACCTGCGAATAAACGGGACATCATGTAAACACCCTATAAACGACCATTCATTAGAAAAAAAATGTTTAACTAGTTGTTAATTAACGAGAAATATACGTATTAGGACACGTTGTCGTAACAATTAAAATTGTCAATAATCAAAATTCCCCGAGGTGGGGGTGCATTTCTGCACTCACGTTTCGACGGCTACGAATCTTTTGTCAGATTTCCAGACTCTGCGTCGCTACAGAGAATTTCCAAAAATTCAATCGAATCCGGGACCTCTACATCGCACGAGACATACTTATGCCGCGATACCATGGAGCATAAAAAATATGCCTCGAGTCCCGAAACACGTTATTAAAAGAGCAAATAGTATTAAAATACTTACAACCATATAGGCGTCCCCTATCGTCTCCACTTTATACACATCGTAGCCCCTGATGATTCTGTCGAATATGGTGTACAAGTCGTTGAGGAAGTTGACGACCTGCAGCGGCGTGCTCTCGGCCGACATGGCGGTGAAGCCCACGATGTCGCTGAAGTAGATGGTGACCGAGTCGAAGGACTCCGGCTCCACGCCCTCGCCCGTCGTGAGGCGCCGGGCCACGGTCCTGCAACAACGCCACAGATATTCCTCGTGTTCCGCCACTCGCAACGTCACTAGCCACTTACGTACTACATAGCACTAGACAATCGCGAAAACACACACACTAACTTATTCCTAACTAACACTCATGTACATAGCATCTGCTCAACTATACTGGCTCTCGTGTTTGTACAAAACTACACCAAACGTCATGCTCGCATTCCTCTACCTACTTAGTTCCTATACCATCTAATTTAGAATAAAAGTCATCTTGCGGATTATGATACCGGAACTACATAAAGTATAAATATATACAGTTTGAATAATATTAAAATAAAACAGGATATGTTACATAGAATAAATTGAAACACAAATATTATACAGATGTATAATTAGTATAACATGCTGTATTAAAAGCCCGAGAATCGTATACTCGGACGTGAATGGAGTATAAATCGCTTGTGAGGCGAGGTGCGACTCAAAACTTCAACCGTGCGCTTTAGAAATGAAATAACTATATATACAACATACATGTTATAGAAAGAGAACTTATCTACTTTGAAAAACGCCATCACCGAAAACGAGGAGGCACGCGAAACCACCACAGTCCCCAAGCAAGCGCTAAACTACTCAAACGTTTGGTTAATGAGAGTGACACACAGTCATCAAGTTGTTCGCAAGTGTTGAGACAATGATGTGGTGTGAACCGGCACCTGTAGTGTAAGGCAAACCAAATTTATCTACAATCACCAATAGGGAGTTAATTACCTCAAAACATTTTCACGACATTTCTATAATGGATTCAACCTCCAAATCTGGAAAAGAACACAAGTACAACAAAGTGAATACATTAACATTTTTTTTCTAGAAAATGTACCACTGCTTTACATCAAGTCCATGTTCACGGTATCGAATTGAATACCGAATACCTACCTGAAGAAACTAATTTATAAATTAACAATCTCTACTTCCAATAGTATAATATTATTACTTGTGCCTTATTTGTGTGCTTTCAACCAATTTCATAGAGAATTGTGTGGTTATATTTTGGTGATTTAGTTAAGATGCGTACAGTACGTATTATACAAGTAGTGTATACTTACCGAGTGTGAGCTAGAGTATACGACATGTTTGCTATTTATAACATAAAGTGCTAGACTTGGACTAAATGTAAACCAGTGTGCACACTGACCGCGACAACCAAGTAAGTGATACGGCTTGTTGTATTTGCGTCTTCTGTGCTCACATTTACACTCGTTACACCGAAATCACGAACCATCGATTAGTAATTAACAGTAAACATACATTCAGCATAAACTATACAATGAAATGTACACAGGTTATTAATAACATGTACATGCAGATAAATAGTGACCAACGATGAGTTTACTCGCCTCTAGCCTACGTCTCTAACCGATTTATCCTTTTCAAATAAATATGACCATTCTACTTTGTGTTTACAAGTGTATGTAACCATTAAACTGACGCTACGCATGAGGTCACGTTTGTTTTTCGTTATCGACTACACTACCATCAACACTGACATATAAATAGTTTTAAGTGTAGCAGCACTTACTTTGGTAGCATTCTGTGTAGTAAGTCTTCTGTTTTTTGCTTCTCTTCTATCAATAGCCTCGTTCTTTCGTTGACTAGTTCTTCCAAATTGTTCGCGTACTTCTCCATCATGTCCATCATCTGGTCCATTATGTTTCTCGATCTGAACGATATACATTACGTTATAACGAAATATATTTCAAACACAAGTCAACTCAGTTTGGTCATGTTTAGAACAACGGATTCTGAACTGACACCACTTGTAAGTTACGATGACTACCTCTGATTTAGTATGTAAGAAATCGATATTCTACTTGCAAATTGACAAACTACACACCATCGTTATCTAAACGCATCCACTGCTGGACATAAGCCTACGGTCCCTTAAATAATTTAATCCTATCTTATCTACTCCATCCCGTCCAGCCTAAATCTTATTCAATATTTTCCAATATAATAACTCCATATCCAATTTAATTCATCCATATTTTCTAATATAATAACTTCCTAAATGAATGTCGTTTTCAAAATCGATACTAAACCAAGACTTTTGTGACTCACTTTCCAGATTTCATTTTCTTAAGGCGACTTCGTATTATTGGGAAATCTGGTCTGATATTAGGATCTTCCGCCCAGCAGTCTTTCATACACGCTATGACATAGTCTTCGGTGAAATCTTCTAATGTGCTTGTGTCGGGACGGAACACTTCCTCGCCGTCCAACTTAGGCCTCTTCAATCGCTCGATAATGTCTGAGGGATACAGAACTGATATTTACTAATGAAAATATTCACCTTTGTATGCTAACATTACAAAGCAAAAAATTGTTGATTTTTTGTTACGAATAAACATAAAAAATCTACTTCGAATTTAACCATAGTCGAGACCTTGGGAACAAACACACACTTCTTAAAAGTTTTACTCAAGTAAAAAAAATCTCTATAAGAAAATTTTTAGCCTCCATAAACTAAATATAAAACATATTCTTATCAACTTTAGATATGAAACATATTCTTTTTATTTACAAAAAAAACAATGAAGCTAACCTTTAGGCTCGGTGGCCGTTATACCGAAGGGCCCTCGTCTAGCTATAATCTCATACAGAATGATTCCAAACGCATACACGTCACTCTTTTGGTCCCCGCACGCCACTCTATTAGGATTGTCCATCTCTCGAAGCAACTCGGGAGATTTCCACAATAAGCCTGTACAAATGAACATCATAAAATTATTAATCGATTAAGAAATATAGGCTTTATCGACAAATGAAATAAAATTACCTCTATAATATTGATGTTCCCCAACAAATTCATTTTCGGCACAATTTCGTAACTCGTGCAGCCCAAAATCAGCGACCTATAAAGCAATAATTATGATTAAAAAATATCAAATGTTACAAACATAATTAAGTTTATAAATTACAATTAACCTGTAACATCCATCTGGAAGTCACCACACAATTGGAAGATTTAAGGTTTCCGTGAAACATTAGCGGCGATGTGTGTATGAATATCATACCCTGGAAAAGAATTAGATCATCATAAATTAGACAAAATGCACTGACCCCCCCCCTTAATAATAAAAAAAATATAGCACTTACCTTTATGAGATCATGAATCAACGAAGATATAAACATTTTATCCAACTTTATATCTTCATTTTCAATTATATCCTGGAATGTAAAACGTCGATGTTTATCATTTATTTAAAACATATAAATAATAAAAAAATGTAGTGTATATACTTACGTATAGGCTGCCCTTGGCGCAGTAGTCGGTGAGTATGAGCACGCGCATGGGCTCCACGACGGCGCCGATGAACGAGTTGAGGTTGTCGTGGCGCAGCTCGCGCAGCAAGCGCATCTCCTTCATTATGTCCCGCGAGATGTCCTAGATAGATTACTTTTTTAATGTTTTTTCTCTAATATTTGCCAAATCATAGTGGATTTAACTCCCTAGTGAGGGAGTTAAATTTGACTATTTACGCTTTCACGCATAAAAAACTTACCAGATTCAAGTGATTTTCTATATAGACATATCAGACATTTTCCACAGATTTTTTAATATTAAAAATATGGTGAAGAAATGGACCGAGCCCCCATTTTTTTCTATTTGTTTCGAAAATATTGTGACCGATACAAAATGCAAATAAAAATTTCGTTACATTCATCAATGATATTCGTTACATTCAGTATTACGTACTGAATGTCAAAGCATTTGCAAATTGACGATGCATAATAAATAATTACCTTCTTTTTTGAGAATTTCAATTCCTTAATTCGAACAAAATTTCCCTTGAACTGCGCTGTTGTGGTGAATATTTGCGTACAGAATCTACTCTCACACGATATGCCACTCGCTAAACTTAGCTGAAAAACAAAACGAATAAATAAAGTACTCTATAATAGTAATTAAGAGGCTGCAAATTTTCTCAAAGTGTCAAACTAGGAAGTGGTGATGTGACGTTAATCGATACAATATCCGTCGCGGTTTATATAAAAAAAATGTGTGTAGTGCCTCTTAAGGTAAAACAAAACAGTTAAAAAGCAAATTACGTAAATAAAAAAAAGCATGCCTCAGTGGTCATATTCTTTTTTTTTAACTAACGTAATCTTTAAATAAAATGTCGATAAATCAGCCAACCATGTATTTGCAACAGTAATTTATTTGTACTAAAATGTTATAGCCTCATACTTTGCAATAACGTGAATATTGATATATTATCTTAAAGTGGATAGTGCAGACTTTTTTTTTTAATGTACTTCATCATAGTCAATAAAAATATCTAAAAAATTTAAAATTTCACGTGCAATATATACATAGAAGTGATTAATATAATTCCATAATTGCAGTGCATTCCATAATACCTAGAAGACTATTTACATAATGCTAAATGCTATGCTATGCAAAATGCATTAAGCTTAATAGAAACCGTCTTCTCAATGTAAATTCATAATCAATTTCTTACAAAATAAAAAACACTTCACCTCGCGAGTCGTGTTTTCTGTAAAAATGCCGAATATATGAAATTTTATAAATATTCTTACAAGTTTTCACCTAAACTAGTATAAAACATATTCAACATTACAAATATTATCTAGGGCTACCTATGCTATGTATACCTTGCTGGGCGATGAGACGAGTCCGTTGCCCAGGTATCCAACGATCTCATGCGGGTTGATCTTCCACAGCAGTCCCTCTATCTCCTGCTCGATCTTCCACTTGCGGTAGATGCTGATGGTGACGACGAGCGCACAGAACAGCGTGACGGCGAGCGTGCCGGCCACCACCAGCGACGTGATCTGCGAGTCGTCGCGCGGACACTTCTCGTTGTTGAAGCCGCACGACGGCTCGTCCTCCGGCTTCACGTTGTCCGGCCAGTCGATCGGCAGACGAGGGTTTAACTTATACTCCTGAAAAGAACAATAAAAATATGCGATAGAACATAAAAAATAATATTGTGGTATATAGAATCCGATACGTAATAAAAGTGAAACTCCTTTAACAACAAGAAAAGAAAAATGTTTATTATAAAAATGAATGATAATTTTGAATACAAGCATAATTTTAAATCTTGCGCCTACTTGAATATTTATTACATGGGATTTAAAACGTACCTGACTAAACGTAGATAGAGAAATGTAATTATGAATACTATTTCTAGAATCTTTAGCCATGGCTAAGTCATTGGCAAGAGTGCATTTTTGTATGAATACAAAAATTCATGCAAATTTGTTCCACCAACCTTCACTAGACCGGAATGGTAGACAAAGGCATAACTCCTCTCAGTTGTAGAGGAGACCCGTGCTTAGCAATGCGACGTATATGGGCTTATGATGACGATACACAGATTATAAAAATTATATCACAACATGAAAGCTACGTACTGCAGGTCATCCTACACTACTATGACATCCGACGACTTGAGAAAGAGAACGGTTAATGGATGGATAAGGGCTCCGCTAGACCGGGATGGTTGGCGCTTTCTTGGGGACCCTACGTTTAGCAATGGACGGCGATATATGAATATATGAATGCTGAGTATATAAATGCTACGTACTGGAAACGGTCTGCTGCTCTGGTGGAAGTGGCCCACGGGCGTCATGCTGTACGTGCAGTTGATCTCTCCATCGTTGAACTTCATGGGTTTGAATGCGAGAACGGAGAAGTTTCCTTCGGAGTCGCCTCGCTCGTCCAGACGGATCGACATACCAGATACACCTGTAACATGATGTTCATTCATATAAATCGACATGGATACGTTTATGTCGATACTATTTACTATGATACTACCACTATCGATTATTATTTAGTCTTTACCGCATTACTTTTTCTACATAGGACCTTCTTTTTTACATCAAAATCTATAATTCAGTCTTCGCATTATGTATGACATTAAATATTACTCACTTTTATATGGAGAGCTTTCAATAATTTTTTCAACAATGTGTGTGCCATTTGAAGATAACGCCAATAATTTTCCTGGATTTAATGGTTCCTTTTTAGTCTCTTCCTTAATTATTTCATCCAATGCTTTCGCGTACAAATTTACGGAGTCATATAAATAGGCGGCGTATATGGAGACAAACTGGAAGAAAATAAAATAATCCTGTTATTTCCTATTATTCTACTAGCAATGTATGAAAGAAAACAAGTAGCGGTGAAGAAAACATCGAAAGAAAACCTAAACATCTAATGAATTCCTAGGTATTCTATAGTTGATTAGTTTGTCAATCCGCATTAGACCAGCGTGGACTTAGGCTTAAATCGTAGTAGTAGCTAGAATCTTATATATTTTCTTAACTTCATATCCTCTCAATTTGGTCCAGTAGTTAATAATAGTATAGGTACGTAACTAACAGACAGGTAAAGTAACTTTCGCATTTATAATTTTAGTATGAATTAGTTCGGTAGCATTTTTATAATTTTGTGTAAAACAAAGGACTGTTATCTCCATCCTTTTGGGTATAGTTTTAATGTACCACTAATTTTAAACATACCTTATTATATTTACTGCCGAAGAAGTCCGGGAAGTTGAATGGGGGCAGCGAGTTGTATTTGCGCACTTTGTCGATGAAGGCCTGGTAGTCCCGCGACGGCTCGGAGGACACGACGACGAGCAGCGACTGCGCGCGCTTGCGGAACTCCGCCGTGTTGGGACACGGCAGCTTCGACGAGCCGCGGTCCTCCGTCTCTACACACACACGCACACTGCACCGCCGGGCATACACACATACACTGCCGTCATTACTTCAATGGGCACAACTAACATTTTGCAAATCAGGAGAAAATCGAGTTTAAAATATTTCCTACTTTTTGTTGAAAATAAAATACAGTATTTTAGTTATAGAAAATGTATGAAAGGAAATAGCGCCTACGTGACCTCTGTAAGATGATTTACTTTATTTTTGTTTTAACTACATTTATTAAATAATCTACATTTTCTATTTCAACGTAACTTCAAAAAATATAGAAAAACATTGCAAATGTGCCTTTTCATTGTAATATTTAACTTTTATCTCTATCAAAAATGTTTGGTAGTAAAGGCACATCTGACAGTTGTGCCGTTTCTTTTAAGATAAATTTTGGGTGAAGTACCGATAAAATTTTAAATGAAAGGCCACATTTACCTCTTATGTCTTTTTAACTAAAAAACATTATATTATACGAAAAAATAAAAACATGTATTCAATTGCGACCTTTTCACGTTATCTAAGCTAGATATGTCCTTTTTACGCACTATCACAAAAAATAGTTCAGTTGTGCCCTTTCAGGTTATGGTACTTTTTTGTTTTTACTTTTTTTTTGTTTATTGTGTTTGGAAAATTATACAAATAATATTAGGAGACAGCCGTTTTCTCCTGATGCCAAATATCTATATAACTCAATTTCGATAAAAATGTTAGTTGTGCCCTTTGGGTTATGACGACAGTACACACACTCATATACACTCATACACACTCGTATGAGTGTATACAGATCATTGACTTGCGTGCCCAAGAAAGAGAAAGAGCTAAAAAGAGGATTAGCCAAGCAATAAGTGGAAGTAGCTGCTAAATAGCTAAATCCTTCCCCTGTGAAGAAATGCCTAAGGATAGTCCCACGGGGAATGTCGAAGGTGACGAAGAAAGGAAAAAAAAAACATTCATACACACACATACATACTCATACACATATAAATGTATGACTTTACAGCATTGTGCTTATATCGGATAGTCGCAGAACAGATGAAAAAGGACAGTATATTGTATCGAGACGAGAGTCACCGCTTGCCATCCCCTGTTCATCATTCATTCTGTCATGTCCAATGATAAAAATTTCAAACAAAAATGTAAAGGCTGCTATTGGTTGTCGCACATTTTTAATATTAAAATCATAATAATTACACGCAACCCGAAATAGAAACAAGAGGTCGTGTAAACATATGATAGTCTAATCGTAGGTTCCGCACGCTCGGCATGCTGACATTTCTTTTCCAACCTTATTTAACAGTTCTCCGGATATAGTATTACCACTTTGCTTTGTTTAAAAAAATATGTAAAGAAAACACTTACTAATGAGATACTTGAGTGAGTCTTTCGAGGAGTAGGTCATCATGTCAACAAATATCACCATGTATTCGCCCTTTGAGAACAGTTGTAGTGACTCCATCGCCGTCATCATTTCTATAAGCCCCGACGTAGAGCCCAGAAACACGTAAACTGAAAACAAAAAACCATTTATTACATGCTGAGTACTGATCCATAAAAACTAAAATGAAGACGTCATAAAAATTTACTAAAGTTCAATACCTATTTTCAAATATAATTTTCGATTGATTCTTATTTAGGTCATTATTATTTACTCAGAATAACTGAATTCTGAATTTGTTTATATGTCGACAATTTTGCGAATATTATGCAAGGTGAAGAAAGTGTAAACAATAAGCAAAAGACATGATTATTGGTAATTAAATGAACTATTTATTGTGTATATGTTTAAATCTATATATCTTTATATTATTTACAGTATTAATTCTGAAATCAACTTTTTTTTCTTACGACGTAACATCTTAAGCCAAGCATTCATCAATAAATCTATTGAGTCACGGTTTGAAACGTCACATATATTTTCACAGGAAAAATGATGTAAAATACACGACAACGACCTGAATAGCGACGCGGTTCAATTATTAATCATTCCACAAAGTACTCGGTAATCACGCACAAACAACCGCTTGTGTCCATGCATTAGAGACTAGCAACTCGTCACGGCTATACCTGAGTATAGTATGAACTTTAAGCCCCCTACATAAAGATTTTAAAAGAGATTGACTTATCCTAGTAGGTGTAACTTAATTGTTTACTCTTCGGCAACTTATTTGTTTAACTTTTTCCTTTATTAAGTAATAATTTTCAATTTTAAGAATAACGATATTTTTTCAAACATATAAGATATTGGAAATAGAATACTAGTCCATATTTTATTGTATGCTACAAAATAAAATTTAATTGTTGCTTATGCTACGCTATAACCTTTATGGTTATCAATAAAGTAATGATAAGACAAAATCACTATTTTTCCTTAAAAATAATCCAGATTTAATATTGACCTGTCATATTTATAATGTTCATGATATTAGTCATTGATCATATTTAGCATTGGAATATCCCAAAGGAGGATAACACATGGTACCATCACACAGTCTATAAAAAGTTTGCGACATATAACACATAAATACCACTACTTAGACCATTCATTATACATCAATAATATAGTCAAAGTACTTTGATCACAGAGCCGAAGACCCAAATATGCGTCCCATTGCTGGGCACGGGTTTAACCCTATTGTTAGAAGACAAGATGTTAATCTATTGCAACCTATTTCGAAATGCCATTCTGGCACTGTTTTTAGAAAAGGAGGTTTTATTCCACCTACTGACCAACTATTCACGGCATGACGCAGCGTAATTCTGAGCTGATACCTATTTGTTACGATGTTGACGGTAAAAACTTTAATTTCTATAGTTATTTTTTATTTATATCCTTGTTTACATTTTCAAAGTTAAAATCAAATTGTCTTTATTCAAGTAGACTCTACAAGTTCTTTTGAATCGTCATTTTAAAACTATTTTTTATATAATGTGTTATCGCTGTCGCTAATATTTTCATATATTACACAGTGACACTTAATATCCTTTTTCGTTTTTTCTTGCAAACTGCTACATGCTACCGAGTATAACTTACTTCTGGTCTTATTCTTGGTTTCCTGTATGAACTGGTACCAGAATCCCGGAGCACAACACGCCAATTTCTCTTCGCAACACTTGAATGCGTCTATGACGGGCCGCTGGTGGTTGACGGTCATGTTGTTCTGTTTGGCGTGGTTCTCCAGGGTCAGAGCCACAGTCTCCCAAGACTCTTCGTAAAGGATAGAAAACTTATGCCATCTGTAGTAACGCAACAGCGATATCACAGATTTTGTAGCCTAAAAATAAACGAATAATGTTAATATTTTTGTAGAAACAAAATTTTGAATGAAACGATGAAGTTAATTTATTAAAGCTAAATACAATCTATGATCTACATTATGTAATGAAATAAATTAAGCTTGCATTATCGGATCCTCTGTGTCGGTAGGAGTCGTGATATTATATTTTCTATTTAAAAAAAATGTTTCCTTGTTATTCCACATATGAGAGAATCGTGCAATAAATAAATGATGAGCATATAAATATACGTACCTGAGCCCGAAGCGGCTCTAGACGCACGAAATTAAACAATTTGGAAGCCATGTCATCCGAGCATTTCTGAAAACATATACATACAGGAAAGTCCATTACATATTAGAAAATACAAACGTGTGAATTGATGTTTATTAGCAAATAATATTTGCATTACACAAGAGCAGAGCGCGTTTTGGCACGTACGCCTTTAATTACTTTAGCTATTCGGTACATAAATTAGTCAAATTTATCTCAAAATATTTTTTTATTATTTATTTACACAAACATTTATTTATAACATGTATCAATTTCGATTGCATGACTACGTCTCAAATAATAATAAATTCACTGATACCAAATTTGGAAATTCCGAAACTGCAGTGTTTTTGTTGGGAAAGGAATTCGGCGCAGTCACGTAGCAATGGTAACGCTGACTAGCCACAATTATTGTCCTAGGCCAGACTCAAGTCAAAATTTAGTGACAAGGTAAGTGACCCCATTTAGAGCTAACCAACAGTTTAATAAAATCGAAATGACTCGCAGATGGAACGTAGATCCGAGGTATCGTAAAAATTATATTATCGGTTTTATATCAACGAATTTTGAGAAATGTTGAGTTCACTAAATACATTATTAGAAGATGTATCTTGAATATGACCTCATCTTTCAGTGTTATCTGTATTGATTTTTCAAGCAAAAGAATACATTTTTTTTCTATTTTTATTTATTAACGACCGAGTTCATGTTCAATTTAGTACTCAAATATTTTGTAATAGAATGCAACTGATATACAAAACAAATAAGATAAGTTTTAATGATTTATTGATATAGAATACAGTTTTCCTTCTCTGACTATTCACACTTAGTCACAACTCACAACACATCATCTAAACTACGCGATGGTGTAAAAACATTTCTTTCAACATACGTTCAATTTCACATTGTTAAAAATGCATTTCTTTATAATCACATTAAAGCATTGTTTTTTGCGATAAAATAAACATGATGCTGGGTTTAACGAATAATTGAAACATTGTTATTGATGCCTAGAATCTGAAAGTTAAACGTCAATATTCACTGATTTACTATCCAATCCTTGACTCGTTGAAATATTAAATTATACTTCATTATTTACGTTAGTTTAATGAGATTACCGACACTAATAAGGTATATCAACGACAAAGGAAATAAAAGCAACTTACATAAGATATAATGGGTGTGTTCATGGACTGTGCGACGACCGCCTCGGTGTAGCAGCGGTCCTCGGGCCCGAAAAAAGCAACGACACCGGAACAACTCATGTCAGTGATGAAACGCGTCGCAATGATCGTATCGAACTTGGTGTCTTGCCACTTCAACAAAATCTCCACCTCGGGCAATACATCGGTTCTGTTGTTCAGCTGAAATGGAAGTTATCAGTATTTTTTGCAATTAATTATACTAATTTAAACCATCTGAATGGGTTACAAACATTTATATACAGATATATATAATCTAACGGCTGTATTTTGCTCATATGGGGCGAGTCTTTTTTCTGTTTATCGGACACATTCCCGACTCCGATTTGCTGCTAAGAATTTCCTAATGAAATAACACTTAGACCAATATGAATTGTTATTCATGATGGTTTCATAACCTAGGGCCTCTAGATCGCACGGCACATACTGCGTCACCACGAGGCAATCGTTATAATATTTAAGATTATTTTTCACAAATGATTTATTTTCCAGCTTATCATTATTTTCAATTACAACCAGAGGGAGATACATACAACAGTGGTTCTTTTAAGGCGAATTAGGAGATGAATTACTTCCAAAGAATTACCATTGACTATCGGCATAATAAGACATACGGAATCCTTACTTACAAAAGACACATATAATAATTGGTCGTAAAGTATAATACACAATTGATAATATTTTTTCTATTCATATTTGTGTTATATAAATAATCAATAACTTAAGTTAATAATAATATGTAAATATAATTATAGTTAAATAACTATCTTCACAAGAATATTAAATAAATAGATATTAATGGACGAGAACATAATTAAGAGCAATAAACAAACCCGAGAAGGTAGTTATTTTTGGATACATGTTGCGCAACCGCTAAGTTAAAACTACAATATGGTCATGTCAACACCGCGGCCGCAATAAACAACATATTTATAACCAGCGTAAAGGAATTTCAACGTTAACTTAAGTAAATTTTGCTTGTTTGCATGCCGTCTATAAATAACTACGGAAGTGTAGATATGATTTGTGTTAATAAAACAAACTGTCGTTCAACGTAAATGTCATTGAATTAGGAGTTATAATACTTTTAAATGCGAAGAGTCGGCGCACACGGAGCGCGGGCTCGTGCAATGTTCTCGTCATTATTTCGGTCTTTACTCTCCAAACAGTACCTACATGAACGTACACGTTAGCAATAATGCTATAAATAACATATTATACGACACGAAATGTGGTTATTAGCATTAAAATACATGAAACATTAAAGGATAATCCGAGTTAATATAGATGCAGAAAACAATACTATATTTAAACCTACTACGGCAGTTTTTACACAGTAATAAATGACTCTGTAAGTGAGTGCAGAATAGATAATACAACAAGTAACTCATTTATAAACATTTAATTCGTTCTGAAAATAATAATGTACATAATATAAACCAAATGGTTCATAGGACATTATAAATAATCCCGCTCATTATAAAAAACACCCAATATAAGAGGGGAGTAAGAAAATAGCTTGGAATAATTATACCGTCGGGGCATAAAAATTTACAAGTAGTAGGTATGTTTCTGTGCGTTGCGAATATTATCAAAATTAAGATGTGAATGGGATGGCATGATGATGAAAAATAACCCACTACATGATGTAGCCCATAAACTCATGCCTTTTGTATTTCATAAATGTATGGTAATTTACTAAAAGGGACTAACCTCTTCGAGAGCGAGGGAGAGCGCGCCTGATATGGTGAGACCCTGTCGGTCCCGCAACTCTCCAGTAAGGCAGGCCAGGTATCCGACAGTGATGTTGTACTTCTTGTGCGCGAGCGAAGGTCCGGCCAAGAGGCCCAGCGCCGCGAGCACCAACACCCGCGCGCCGCGCCACATGCCGCTGCCTTCACCGCAACTCACTCACCTGGTGAAGAAAAAACCATCGTATACCAAATCATACACCATCATCTATATTATACATTTACTGCCCAATTTGTTTATGTTCACTCTTCTATTGATATTGACCTTAATACATAAGTGATCTGATGCACTTATTTCTTTACATACGTAATAACAATCCCAATATTATCTAGGCTAAGCACAGCACTAAATGAAAATCTTTGATGGACCAATTGCTATAAAGAATGCATAGAGATATTATTAAATGGTAGCCAAATTTAAAAAAAGTAATAGTTTATCTAAAATGCAGTAGGTGTTTTGCGGCAAACAAGTGTTGTTTACCTTCAACAGGAAACTCCCCTATGTTTTGTCTAAATTGTCAAAAGAAAACTATTCTCTCTGCTTTACTATAACTCATTTACATTCTAACATGCAATTCGAGAACAAAAGAAGACAAAAAGTTACGTCCTAATTAAATTACTATACATTATTCGCTTCTCAAATATTTTATGATATATTGTGACAATTTAAAATGTTACTACTTTCAATTTGTCTTTAAATTCCCGTCATAAAAATATATTTTACCCCGAAGACTAATAAAGGGAATCACTAAATTCGAAAAATCCACTACTCTTCAAAACTCATTTAAAGATATATGTATAAAAGCCCAAACATGAAGGTTATCAATTTTTAAGTTATTTTGTGATATTAATCAATAAACTACGTTTTTTATCTTTATCAAGAGAATCACACACATTATAAGTCATTGTCCTTTCGTCACAAAGGATGATCCATTGATAAGTATTTATTACAAACAAAGTAAGCTTTGATCAGAAGCATTACAAGAAACGCGTGCACATCATTATTCTCTGATACTGGCCAAGTATATAAAGATAAAATTATACATGATTGAACCGATTAAAAGTTTGTTCAAAAAATTATCACTGACCATGCAAAAGTATAAATATAAATGGTACCTCAATGGTAAACAGCGAGCAAAAATAGAGGTATCAATGAAGTTTTTAGAATGAACAATATCATAAATACGCAAGTGAGACAATCAACACGTCTATTTTTGTAACAGAATTAAGGGAAGTCTTCCTGCTGCGCGCTTTCCGTCCTCAAATGTAGGAATTGCTTCCACGCTGTCAAGTAAGTAATTGCCTCACAGTCGGAGACCGATTAGACAATTGACGTGCCGCTGTTTTGACAACATATTCCTCAGTTTTATGGAGCTGAATACTATTCATGAATTATTTATTTTTCATCCCGTAACTATACTAGATTAATACTACTAAAATTATGGATAACATATTGTGTTCACAGGTGGAACGTCAGTAGAACTCTTTTTGGGTCATTACATACTAGTTATTTAATCAATACTATAAGAAACACGATAGTTTAACAGGCCATACTCAATATAATGGCATATCCGATCGATCAGACTATAGACATGATAGTTTGTATTTAATGATAATAGGATCGACATATTAGTCGCGCCAAATAACAATATGCAGGTGCTAAGTCAATAACCGCATGCGGCCGTGTGCAGTGGTGTACGGTGTTCTGGCAGCACATAGCGAGCTAGGCGAACTCTCTGCAGACTAGTCTAACCGCTGTTCAAGCTCATTTTGCTCGGGAATCGGGCGGACGCTCCGCAGCCGACGGCCAGTACGGCCGCAGAGCTACAGTGGCGACGCGGAGCGGCATGATTTCGCCTTGAGATAACGTCAGCGATAACACTCTCTCGAGTTATTTTTAGAACTTAATAAAAAGGTAATGCGATTGTGATTACATTTCGCGTAATTGTAAACATAAGCCGAGGAGCGTCTATTGAGTCTATGCAACAATTTCAGACTCACACCACGTAAACACCAACACACGCCTGTCATTAAAATAAACATCCATTGCTAACCTGATAGGAAGTAATCGTCAGTTTTACCCGTTTATCGTTTGCACGCATCCTCAATTCGCCGCGTCCATGCGTCACTTTTGGCGATATAATAACGAAGCATTTCATTTCACAAAGAAGCATGAAGTTTAACATCTCTGTTGTCCACATCCACAATCATTATATGACTAATTTCTTGCAAAAATTATAAAATTCTACAAGCTATAGGCACTCTGGTAAGTTCATAATATGCGAGAGCAGTAGCAACAATAATATAAGTAATTTGTGCGTCTTATATTTTTTATTTTACACATATTGTACCCTCTTTATAACTGACCAAAAAAGACTATTGAAAAAATGCTAAATAATATCATACCGATATATTTAGCTAAGTTATTAAAAAAATTAACAATTAGATCAAATATTCCTCTCCTAATAAATAAAAAATATATTTTAGTCCCTAAACAGCCTGCCATTAATTGCTTATTACATCATATTACACCGACATAGACTCACTCGTGATCCCACTGCACATGTGAGAGGTCTTATATTCAAATCCCGAGTTGGGCAAAGTAAACTTGGTTTTTCATCGGAAAACTGTCGGTATCCGGAAACGCACGGTTTTATACCCGAAAGTCGCCAATAGGCTTGTCTCCTAATACTTACGTACAACTCAGGCATTACTGCTTCGTTGCCTACCCCTTAAACGATGTAACCGCGTTTATCGCACAAACATAATATCACCATAATATCTGTCGTCCAAAAAGAAAACGATTCGTGGTCTGTTGACAAACAGTATTCAAATTGGACAGTCCAACCTTATGCGCATTTTAAAGATGTTTGTCGCGTGCTTGTCAACATTCACAAGAAATGAAAAACAACAAATGGGAGTAAAAGTTATACTACACACACTCAAGTCTTAATTTCCAAGTTTAACAAGAAGAACCCTATGTACATATAGTATACTTTAAAATAAGTACTTTAAAAGTTGCTAAAAAATAAATTATTACTTACATCGTGTAAGTAATCGGTAATCAGCAGGTAATAAAGACTGCGCAAGACCGGGATAGTTGGCGCTTTCTTGGGAAGTCCTACGTTCAACAGTGGACGGCGATAGTCTGAGTATATTACAATGATATCATTATCTTGTAAATATTTACAAGACAATGTTCAAATGAATTGTTTGAGATTACCAAAAATTACTAACAAGACACCTAAAACTATAATATAAATCTAGATGCAAAAATGTTTACATAAATACAATTTGAGGAAACCTAAACTTATTCCTGTTAGATAGTTCATGTATCAGTTCGTCTCATATACGTACCCATTCAAGTTAATACTTGTAACCTCGACTTTAGTTACATATTGACCAATTTATTAATAGTACGCTAACTACATAAGCAAGTAGTTGACTCAGCAGTAGCACGGTTCCGCTAAGACTAGTACTCATAGACATTCTATATTGAATTAACGTGAACCTGCCCGGCCAGAATATCTACACAACTTGAAGCACTGGCTTCCAGAACTCTAAGTGCAACTGCGTATATTGCCCACTCACCCATTTAAATAATGTCTACATTTAGTATTGGAGCCAGTTTGATTAACTTTGTTTCATACGATGTCACGTGAATCACAATATACATAATTGCATTCGTAATCCATACATAATATTGTTTATACTGTATTAACTAATCTTCTAGATAGCTCGTGGTTATAAATAACTCCATCGGATAATATACATATTATATTTATTGGTATTTAATTCCATAACTAATTAGTAATTAACGAATGTTGTCGCGCGCCACACTAAGTACCTGTATAATCACTTTTAGTGGAATAGCGTCAATATAGTATTGAAGTCCATTCTATGATTTCTCACTATTGCCAAAATTTTCGCGAAACAGATACAACTAGAATCACTTAAACGCGATTCCTGTGAGGGTATGGGGTATGCCCAATGACTTTTCTTAGACAATATCGCTAATTACGTCTTTGGCGTCGAAACTAATGCATGCACTTATCTCCTATGGGTATTGGCCATAGTAAGCAATGGATGTGAACGACTTGATAACTAGTATTGGTTACTTATGGTTTTGATCTTCGAACACTCTTGTATATCGTCCTAGTACTTTTTAAAAGGTGAGTGGGGTTGACTTTAACGGGAACGATTTCCAATCGAAATGAGAATTAGTTATCACCGTGTGCATAACCAAATAATGTTTTGTTTAACAAAGGCAAGTTTACGAAAAAGATGGCACAAACGGAAATTCCTCTACCGCTCGACTTAGAACTGTTGAGAGGACCTCTGCAATAGAGTATGATACGGTTTTTTTTATATAATTTACGATTACGCACTTACTCATTCACATTGAATTTCTATGAAACGGTGGTACCAGCTCGGTGGAGCTGACCCGTTCACACTGCAGTCCAAGTTGACTTTAGAACAGCGCTGGAGTACCTACTTAGAGTAAACAATTTTATGACGAAACATAGTGGTCTTTACGCTGTTCTGCGGTATGTATCGCGTGTTTATTGTAAGTTAATAAATCTCACACGTCACGAAGAATCACTTTAATGCAATGTAGTCCATATTGCAAGAGGGTGCGTATGTACACAAGTGTATCTAGTATCACTTTAGTGGATATGCAGTAATAGATGGTTCCACGGCTATTTAATTCCTAGAGCAATTCAGCTTATAAAATTAGCTCAGTGTGGCATATTTTTGTAACATATATAAAATTGGTTGGAGGCATCAATCCAAGCAAATGATTACGCCTATTTTAAGCATATTTTAAAAACTTTTGAAGCTAGAGAATTAAAGCACATCTTACTAACTAAAGTATTGGGCAATGTGGGAGAACTTAAAGTTGTTTTCTAATGTTTGGAAGCGGAATAGTCCGTAACACGATCGATCTCGCCGAGCCGATGTTTGGCCTGCCGCTCCCGGCCGCACCCATCCAACATAATAAAAATCGACCACCTCCCGTCTCCACCGCCACCACACTATTACACTTTATTGTGTTATTCATTTTCCAATTTCATTCCTCTACACTTGCTTATTCAGAACAACCATTAATGAGTTCTTTTCACATATACTGTTTCAATTTTCCCGTTATGACTAGAATAATCAAACTAGTTAATTTTATTAACCTTTCTAAACTCGCGAAATTTATTTCCCTAACTCAGAGATCTGATCTAACGTAAAAGTTCCCTCTAATTTTAAAGTACACTCCACTCTATGCTACAGAGTTAGTAATAACTAGTTTTAGAAAAAACATTTAAAGTAAGTATGATCCAATATCTACCTCACCTAGGCAGTTGAAAGATGGCATTTGTGGTAATTATTTAACTCAAGGTGAGGCCATTTTGAGGCACTATGCAAAGAGTTGGTACTCTAATCGCAATGATTGCAAGCTGTATTCTTATGACAAAGCAGTTTTTTAAATTTTTTATATAAAAAACACTTAGCATAACATTTTGTGAATGTAAGTTTGCCCATAAATGTTTGTGCATCTTTTTATATTTTACCAACTCTTAATAATAAATGTAATTGTTGTCATTTTCCATTCCAACTAATTACAGACTTTTATATTTTTTTATAAATCTAAATTTCAAAAGTTATGAATAGACAAAAAATACAGAATACAGCCTATGACCTAAAACTGTTTATCAATGAATTTATGTATAATTTAAAACAGCAGAGTGACAGTGTCACTTCTATGTAATAAAAATCAGAGGACAGCAAACAGTGTGGTATTGAATAAAATAACTATAAGTTTTACAGTAATATAAACCTTGTCTTCATATGTGCAGCAGTAGAATATTATTTGGTCTACCTTTTTACTATTTTTATTTAAAAGTCTACAACATTCAAAAAGGCATGAACAGTCATTGTTAATGCGAATTGTATAGCTGACAAAAAAATGTATAAAGTGCAGCATAAGTACGCAATGGTCAAGTATTTATGCATAAGTATTTATGATATTAAATAAGCACACCCAACAGTCACATAGCTCTGACCTCACACTATGTAACAAAACCTGTGTTGTGGGTATCATAGACTATGAGAGATTTTTTCAGTCTCTTGCACAAACATTTGTCTCAGTGCGGAGATCAAACCTGCAGCCTCTTGTTTCCCAAGATGGTGTCTAGCCAACCGCGCTATGGGGCTGTTATACTATTAATAATATTTATTATTCATTGTGATATATTGCAACACCCTATATTTGCCAAACACTTTACTTGGTACACGTAAAAAACATCATCCATACAATGTTCTACCTACCCAAATAATACTGGCATTAATACTGGCATGTGTTTGACATTTCAAAACTTATTAGTTAATTAAATAACAAGAAATGCAGAAATTATATTTATTAGTGAAACACTGTAGACAAACAGTTCTATGGATTCCATAAATGCGACTGACTTGATAGTCAGAAAACTCATAAATATGAAAGAGTATTTATTGTAGTAAATGCAGTAGGTTTTACATCTCCAATAACATTAGTTACTTCATTGTTGCTTTATATTTTTTTACATTTTATTAAAAATTTACTTATTTTAGTTAATTTTGCAAGGTTTATAGAAATAAACCTGACACCTATCTGATTTTTAAAAATAGTATTGAATTTTCAGTTGTACAAAATATTTGATATTCTAAATGCAAGAAATAAATCTATCTAAGTATACAATGGTAATAGGTAATATTCACACCACTCTATAATTTTAAACAAAGTGTGCCATGTTATGTTCATGCAATGAGAATCACCCAAAAATAGGCTTTGAAAATTTAAAGATATAATTAAGAATTCTTCTGAATAATTTTAAACTTTAACATTGAATCATTTTGGCCAAAAGCTATTTCTGCTTACATTTAAGTAATGACAATTCTGTTTATTTATTTTGCACATATTATTTGATTTTGGTTCTATATAATGTCAGTGTATAAAAATCCTATTGGTAATCTAAGGTTTAGAGGTGGTAGGCTTTTAACATAGATGTCTAAGTAATTATTGTAAATTAAGCAAGTTTTTTCACAATGTTCTCCCTTATAGTTTGAATGTGTTCAAATTTCATTGATACTCTGTTTTAAAAAAAAAATAATACAATTCTCAATCTCAAGTTAATCAAGTATTATTATGTACCAGCACAAATTTGAATAACCGAGTTTGTAAAATTACTACAAACAATATATATCTAATTAAACAGGTAGTACATTTTTCAAGCCATTTTTAACCTTTTCTTTATAGATTACTTAATTATATTTAACAGTAGTAGAAAAATAAATGTAACTTATTTTTAGCATAACAATTATGATTATTGTACTTTTGTGTTCCAAAAAATTATCTACAATGCAAATGTCAAAATTTGTAACAGCTCTAAAGTTTGTATGAGAACAAAGTTTGTATAAATTAAGAATGGGCATCATTTCGTAAAAATATAATTATGTTTCACTACTTACCATTAATGCCAAATATTTGTTGTGAGGAATGTGATGATCATAAAAACATAACTCACTAATATTATAGTCATTCAATTTCAAAACCACTTTCTGTATGTCATTTCACTTGAACATAAACTGAACATAAACTTCAAAAATGTTTACAAAGGAATCAAGCACTAGCATAGTAGGTTGAGTACTAAAAATACATCAATGTGATAAAACACTGTGAATGTGTAGAACATAAAGCAACAGTGATGACAATAACTTGCAATGGTTTGAGAATCCGGATTAACCGCTAGTGTGATACAGTTGTGTAAGTAGTGATAGGACGGAACAAATTACCTTTAAAAGATAGATAACAAAATATATATTTACAAATAGGGAAAAATATTTTCATCCCCTCAATTTCAAAATTCAAATTGTTTTTCATAAAAAAATAATATGTCACACACCATTCTTCATGCAAAATAGTAAACAAATTTTATAAAAACAACATGTTTGATATTTATAATAGGGTATAGGTAATTCTAACACTAGATTTATAGAAAGTCGTAGGTACTCATAAGTTGACCTGTATTTTGAAACTTTACGATAATTTCATGAATTTGAAAGATATAACACCAAACGCACTAGATTTTATACTCGAAATCAACTAGAAGTGAAAAAACTTGTTCCTTTGCAAAATACACAAATAAAATCTCATTTCGTCCACCATCACATAACCACCACAGAGTACCACAGACCAATAATACTTTGTAATAGATAACCACTTCTACTTGTCAAGCAGTCTGCAGTAGGACGACATACAGATAAGAAATTTTTTGCTTTAAAGTTTAGAAAATTAAAAATACATGCATTCAATTTTTTTCTTGAGATATACACCATTTACTAAAATAATGTCAGAACATAAAAGTTATTAATGTCGGTTTAACTATATATTTTTGCTGGTATGATAACTGATTTGTTGCCCAAATCGCTTGACATTAGACTATAGTTTATCTATAGCGCCATCTATTACTTAGCTACCGGACCATCGAGTTAATAGATATTATAATAATAATACTGAGCCCTCAAATCAAGGCAACTATACCCTATTCACCGGGGCTTGAGACAAAATGTAAACAAATAAAAAAAAAAATAACAAGGCTTCTCAAACTTTTATATATTTCACTGTTTCTTTTTTTAATTTGACTCCATGATAAAACAAACAATACCTACATTTAGTTTCTGTACTTTGTTTATCTTACATAGTTCAGATGAATGAACAAACAATTGCAAAGGTTTTATTAGAAGGTATATAACTATGAGCATAATGAAACAATAGATTTCCTATATTTAATTATTTATTCAGCGAATTCCGAGGATTCTGATGAACTCTTACCAACATGAATAACAAAAGTTATAATCAATTATGCCATCCAACCATATAATCAATTTTGAGCATGTTTTTTTTCTTCTTTTATTACATGGTCAATGCACCTTTGACAATCCTCTACTTTTATGTTTTTGCCAAGTAAAACTTTAACTTCATTAATTTTAAAGGTTTTATTATTTTTAGCCACAAATCGTATGATCTGTGGTCTATAATTTAGTAGTACTAAAATGCGGTCGAAGTTTGGGAATCGGGTCTTTGTTGGGTGTTTTTACATGTACATAACTTAATAACTAATAATTTTAAATAAAAAAAATATTTAAGGCATTTATGATATTCGAATTCCAATAAGTCTGTAATGATTATACCAGTTTTACAAATATCATTCTAAAATATCATTTACAGTGTTGTCAGTGTATTACTTTCGTACTTATTTTTATAAAACATATTGACTTCAACAATCGTGAAATGAAATGAAATGAAATGAAATGAAATGAAATGAAATGAAATAATATTTATTGAATCCATAAAATGTCAAATACATCACTTAGATTCAGTCATTTCAAAATTTACCACCCTGTTCGGAAGGCAGTCATCACTAGAGAAGAACGGGCAAGAAACTCTAGTGTTGCTCTTTTCCAATCAAGAGATAGTTTACAATACAGATACAAAGACTCAATTTCCCGAATTAGAGCAGCTCATTAATACAATATCAGAATTTTGTATATAAGAACAACATAGTCATCTTAAATGGAGACTCTGACATCTAACCAGGTTAAAATTTCATTAATGGAAATAAGCAAATCAGGCAGACCAGTCCCCACAAACAGCACCCGTTCACGAGTATGACGCATGTGCCAGCCATCGGCCTCCTCAACCATTTCATAGGGAAGTGACCGACCCGGCACACGACGCCGCCGTAAGCACAGACATTTCTGCGAGCATGACATACCTGATTGCTTACAAGTTACTAAAATAATAATAAACTATGTACAGCCATGTCCATTAAAGTAGACCCAGTCAAGCCCGGGATTACAATAACATTTTACTTATACCCAGGCTTCGTTATCTTCCATATATTCTGATATTGTATAGTAGGCTTTGTTACATAGATGTCTCTTAGTAATTTCTTTAAATTTATGATACTTTAAAGCCTTAATATGACTAGGGACTTTATTGTAGAAGTGTATACAGTAACCCTTAAAAGATTTGCTGATCTTGTGGAGCCTGGTTTTATAAGTTACTAACTTATTTTTATTACGAGTATTTCTATCATGTATGTCAGAAAACTTTTTAAATTTATGAATATTCTTATGGACATACATAAGATTTGCGTGTATGTATTGCGATGCTACTGTCAAAACACCAATTTCCTTAAACTTTTCTCTTAGAGAATATCTAGAGCTAAGAGAATATATACATCTGATGGCTCGTTTTTGTAGTAAAAATATGGTATTTATGTCAGCGGCACCACCCCAGAGAAGAATTGAACGTGAACCTATAAAGTACCCATTTTATGGTTTGTTTACCTTTTATCTCACGGCTTCCTGAATAGGGTATAGACTTAAACCATTTTTTAGAAATAAAAAGCAGTAGATTATATCTGTCCTCTCTCCCACAGCCTTGAAGAAAGCGAACAAATGAATCTGCGCTATACAATGCAAGACAAGTGCCATACGATTAAAGAGGTCCCAGATTTAAACCGGTGTAGGAGGTAGTTCAAAGTTATTATTATATTAAGTATTTTATAACTTAACAGAAAAATACGCAAAAATAACAAATTTTACGCCAATGTTTAAAACTTGTCTTTTGTAGATTATTTTAGAATTAAAATAGTAATTTTCAAAATTTTAATTGAGCAATCTACAGCGTCACATACCGAGAGATGGTACTGGTGCTGCAAACTTCAGATCATATAAATGTGTCATTTCTTAGATAATCTGTACATCAACTCTGTAGTCTATGGTTAATTAGCTATTCTGTGTTGATTTATTGGTAAATGGACTAATTTGCCCTGTGACATTGCCGAGTGATTTTCATACGAAAGTACAATATACAGTATAAATTGTAACCCTGGAAGTTTGATTTACCTAATAAAATGGGTAAAGGATTCAATAACTATATGTGTAAAAAATTCTTCCATCCAGCATCAAGAGATAACTTGAAAAGAGTAATGATTCAATATTGTTCTCAATCTGATTGTTATTTATTACGTTCTACTCGATATTAAAAAATAATCATTATTTTCAGGTATGGATGGCAGAACAGAAAACGGATGCTTACAAAAAAAAGCAAGAAGAATTAAGAGTTCAGTATGAGAAAGAACAGGAATTACACGAAAATAAGTAAGTATTTAATGTTTTTTACTTTTTTTTAACGAATCGTTCAAGGGCGCCAGGTTTGACGAAAAAAATGTATCGCAACTTGGGAAAATAGGATGATTAGAGCTGAAACACAGCTAAAATAAGATGCTATTATCACATAAATATTGTCTTGACATAAATGTTTCAAATCAGCTTATTTGTTTTTTCTTCAGGGCTTTATTGAGTAAAGAAAGCAAAGATAAATTGAGCTTGAATTTCATGTATGAACCTCCCCCTGGTGTTAAAAAAGAGAGAGAACGTGAAGATAATGAACCAGAGTATAAATTTGAATGGCAGCGTAAATATAATGCTCCTAGAGAGAGTTACTGCAAAGGAGACAATGAAATCAGAGACCAACCATTTGGAATCCTTGTGCGCAATGTCAGATGCATTAAATGTCACAAATGGGGACACATCAACACAGGTACTTTTGCTATGGAGCGTCTTTTGGTATTTTTCTATAAATGTGTCAATGCAATAATAATGTATTTTTTGAGCTATTATATTCTATGGACTGATAGGCCCTTTTGAAAAAGCTCTTAAAGTCTTAAGGAGATGCATACAATGAATATTGGACATACATTTAGGCATTTCTTAGATTCATTTTTTAGATTGATGATTATGATGAAACATAGGTAAACATGATCATTATTATTATTAGGTAAAAATACATTTTCTGGGTTTATTTCTTTAATAGTTTGTATTTATTTATTTAATATTTTTCTATTTTCAATAATACTTCCTTCTTTTTCTATTACCTGGAAAATTAAAACAGGACATTTGAATCCTCCAAAACATACCTATATTACAAAATGTTACACAGTAAGAATAATGTATTATTGCAATTAACACAAATATTTTTTTGTAGATAAGGAATGTTCTATGTACTCACTATCAATGAGTGAGGCCAGAGCATTGCAAGCTTCTGCTTCAACTCCTGAAGAGGAAGAAGAGAAACCAGATGTGCCAACACTCATGCAACAAATGAGGGACAATGGGCTAGTGATGAAACCAGGAGCATTGCCACTTTCTGCTACAAAGATTGAAGAAAATGATGCCTCAACTCTCACTGAAATGGATCTAATCAACCAGCTGACAAAGAAACAAAAGAAAAAACTGTTGAAGTAAGTGTTATGGGCTTCATTTTACCCATATTCCTTATTTATTTTGGTTCATATTATTCAGTCTTTATCATGAATAAATATTATTTTCTAAAACTTTGCTTATTCCATTTAAAGCAGCAGTAGAAGAAATTTAAAGCAGTAGATATTCAGCTTTCTTATAATCCATCAATTGTTTTTAATGTGGAAGAAAAGTCATAAAATAAATGTATGTGATTATATTTATGGTACTGAATAAGACCAACCCCCATAACTCATAGTTATAAATATTATATATTTATTAAATATTTATCAGCTTATGTATGTATTTCAACAATAAATTTGTTGTATGGAGTAATTCAAAAAACTTTCCTCTTTAATTTATTGTGGTTATAAAATATTTTATATTTTTTTATTATTTTGTAAGACTAGAAGATATTTAAAAAAAACTAAGTTTGTCCACAGCTTTCCACATTTTTTTCTATTGACAATGTTTTTTTTTTTTTCAGGAAATTGGAAAAAATGGAAAAGAAGAAAGACAAGAAACATAAGCACAAGTCAAAGCATCACAAATAAACTAAAAAGAAGGTGTAACCATGCAGGAGAAACCTCATTCAAATAATTTAGTTCTTATTTTAATCAATCTATTTTATTCAATAATAATATTTTTATCATTCTAAATAATTCACAATGGTCAAATTATTTATAATGAAAACACAACCTTATAAACTTACAGTTGTAATGTACATGCTGGGAAACTATTTTTTTATCAATAGCCCATATACATACAACTGAAGGGGCAAGGGCCTCCTCTACTGTTGGGAAGGTTAAGGCTGGCCTCATGCAGGTTTGCGGACTGTAATTGTTGTTACATTCCCAAAAGTTTTTCTTAACACCAGAAAAATACATTTTCGTTTCCAATGGTCTTCTTAACCATTTGGTCTTTAAGCATATAATTAAGAATTATTGTGAATTAGCTTAAACTTATTTATATGAGTTATCTAGAATCCTGGCATAAAAACTATAACAAGGGAATTTATGGGTTCCATGAATGTGTAGGAAAGCTGAATACTATAACTCATAAGATGCATGCTGAGGAGACCATGTATTATAATAAATCGACAAAATATAAAACCATTTATTATTGTTACCAAAATAATAAAATATCCTAATAAATAATATGGTATTTTGTCTTTAGCATTGGAGTCTAATCCGAATTTTAACTCACCTGCAGTGTATGTAAACAAAATTAGTAAAACTTTCGAAATTAGCGAGCCGATATCGATTGAAACATAACTGTTTTTAGTAGAATGGACGCAGGGGTTATGTTATTATGTATTTGTATGCAGGCAATTGAACTTATACGAAATTCTTCAAGTTTAAACCTTTATTGTAAATAAGATCAAAACATAAAATCATATAACAAAATAATCAAGTACTTATAAGCAATATAACCAGTCAGACCCGCAGCCTTAGTGGATGTTGGAAGGAAACTACACAATACAGTTTCGATTTCTTTTATTAAAAATCATATTATTATATAGTCTTAATCTTTTTTTACTTAAAGATCATTTTTTAATTTTATCCAAATATCTATTACTTATATATTCTTTCGGATAGTGCGAACGTCACGAATCTTATACATACCATGGTTATTTCTGGACACATGCGATAATACACTATAGTTTGCTTACCCTATTGCATGAAAAAAAAAATATAATTATAATGAATATTGAACCTATGTTTTAAAGATCAGAGTCTGTAGTTTGAAATTATGAGTACTTTTTTCATTTAAAGCAATGCACACTTAATTTTAAAGCTTGGTAAAACGTTATTACATAATATCACAGAACCCAATAATACACAGTGAAAGCTAGTTAATTGGGATCTCCAGGGACGAGGGATTTTGTACCATTTAAAAGTTTTTATTTAATGTTTTTTTCTGTTTTTCAGTAAGACGAATTTGAAATATAGTAGATATTCGATTTATAGAGGTAGAAATGTGTATTGTTGTTGTCAATTAAGTTTTGGTATGTCAATTGTTTTATTTTTACAGGGACTTGAGTTACAAAGCCTCAATTGTACCTAGAGGTAAATATAGAAAAAGTTCTAGAAATCTTATTTAACCAAGTATGAAAAGTTAATTAAAAGAGGTAATAAAAAAGAATGCCAAGACGCGAGGTCCTTAATTTCCAATAATATATGTTAGAAAGTCAGCCAGGAGAGATAGAGGAAGTATGGAAGGAGTTTAACAATGGTATTATTGAATGTGCTGAACAGGTATGCGGGGTTAATAGAAAGAAGAATGCTAAGAACCCAAGAAATGAATGGTGGGATTAGGAAGTGAAACGTGTGGTAGATGAAAAACGTAAAGCATGGGTGGACTTATTAGCTGCAAAGGCTAAAAGTAGGATGCGAGGTTGTACGGATGATACTGAACGCATGGCTAAAAATAAGTATTATTCCTGCAAGAAGATTGTGAAAGAAGTTGTGGAAAGAAAGAAAAATGTATGCAAGGAGAAGTATGATAGAAGATTCTCTGCTAACTTTCGGACGAATGTAAAGCTATTTTAGAACATGGTCCGAAAAGTTCGAGGTAAAGCAGGAGAATCGGTTGTGGAAGTTATAAGACATGAGAATGGTAAGGTGATAAGAGATCAGAAGGAAATATTGAATGAATGGAAGAAGTATTTCGAAAGTTTATTTAAGGATGGGGAGGAAATTGCATGTGTCGCGAACGAGTACACGATAGATGAAAGAATGAACATGAATGATGAAAGTGAAAGTGATATTAGTATGGATACATGGATGAGTGAGATAAAAAGTGTGATCAAGTGCGCGAAAGCTGGAAAGGCAGCGGGATTGGATAAGATATCGGCAGAAATGCTGAAGGGAGGTGGTGATACTATAGTCAGACTGCTGTGTCTTCTCTTTGATAAATGTTGGCGGTATGGCCAAGTGCCAAGTGATTGGTGCAAGGCTGTTATCGTACCAATATTTAAAGGGAAGGGATCACCGCAGCAGTGCAAGAACTATCGCGGTATCAGCCTCCTTAGCGTGGTAGGAAAATTGTATGCGAGAATTTTGATTGAAAGAGTTATTCGGGTGACAGAAGATAAGATTTGGGATGTGCAAGGTGGTTTCCGAAAGGGAAGAGGATACGTGGATCAGGTCTTTTCTTTACGGTGCATAGCAGAGAAGGCCTTAGCAAAACATCAGAAGGTCTTCTGCGCCTTTATCGACTTAGAAAAGGCTTATGATCGTGTGGTGAGGGATGAACTGTGGTCAACACTGTCTATGTATGGGGTGAACGACAGTCTGATACGGGCATTGAGGTCGTTTTATACGGAATCAAGTGCCTGTGTTAGACTAAATGGTGCCTGCACGAGCTGGTTTGACATCAAACGTGGTGTCAGACAGGGCTGTGTGGCGTCACCGTGGTTGTTTAACCTCTTCATGGATAGTTGTCTGACTGACTTGAAAGAAGCGAATTATGGTCTTAGGATGAATGAGTCACTGTTTAAATGTCTCTTATACGCTGATGATCAAGTCCTTCTTGCTTCATCGGAGTATGAGTTACAACAAATGGTGAATATTATGAATGCGGCATTTACAAGGAAAGGTATGAAAGTGAATGTAGGAAAAACGAAAGTAATGATTTTAGAAAGGAGTGAACCCAGAACCGAATGCAGCATAATGATAGGGGATGAAAAACTGGAGCAAGTGGATGAATTTGTATATTTGGGTTCTGTGATTACAAGGGATGGTAAGTGTGAAGGAGATATTGAAAGAAGGGTAAAGTTGGGCAACAGTGTTAATGGTTCCAGAGTTACGAAAGAGATTTCTTCATCAACCCATATACGCCCACTGCTGAGCACGGGTCTCCTCTACCATTGAGAGGGTTTAGGCCATAGTCCGCCACGCTGGCCTAGTGCGGGTTGGCGGACTACACACTTAAGAAATTCCTAAGAACTCTTAGGTGTGCAGGTTTTATCACGATGTTTTCCTTCACCGTTAAAGCAAGTGATAATTCAATGTGAATACACACATAAATTCGAAAAGTCAGAGGTGTGTGCCTGGGGTTCGAACCCGCGACCGCCGAGATTCTCGACCGCGCGCCTAAACCTCGAGGCCATCACTGCTTTTAAATTTTGAAAAAGATTTACTGCGCGGGAATGAGTGGTGAAGTCGGTCGAGGACGGCCCTGGTGCACCTATAAAGACCACATAGGTAATTTATTCAGAAAGGGTAATATAAAGAGTCCTCGAAACCGACGTGCATGCATGAAGAGGATAATGTCAGTGGAGGAAGCGAAAGAGGTGTGTTTGGACCGTGGCATTTGGCGCTCTATAGTCTCTGCCTACCCTAACGGGAGACAGGCGTGAGTTTATGTATGTATGTATGTATAATCCAAGTTCTTAACCAGTTTTCACTGTATTATATTATTTAGGTATATACAAATAACTTTTAATTCCGAAAATGTTATTCACTTAATTTAGATGAATATTTATTATATAAAGTGTGTTACATATCTATAGTTGTTATGTTTGATTAGAAACTTTTAAGTGAATAGTAACACAAAGTAAAAGAGATTAATTATCTAAATGTATCAAGTATAGGTATAGCTAAATTCTTAAATACCAAAAAATTAAAACTGTTTTGAAACTCACTGTAAAAAATATAACAGCAATTATTAACTGTTTTTTTTTACAATAGTAAATTGCAGAAGAAATAAATAATATGTTAATTCATTATTCAAGGCTCCCAGAATACAGTATGAAGATAATACATAGGTCAATAAAATTTTAGATTTAACAAAGTGTAGCATTGAATATATTTAAATATCTTATTATTTATTCATAATCTTAATTTAGAATTATATTACAGTATTTTAATCACAAAAATTAAATTTTAACATATGTTTTCTCATCAATCTCAATTATATCTTGCCGATCATTTCTTTCCTTCCAATGTAAATACAATACACACCCTGTTATTATAACTATTATAGCTGTCAAAACAAACACACTTTTAAGAATCACTTTACTAGGTGTAACAAATAACCTTGCTTTCCACTGTGAAGGGTCATTTGGAGGAACTGGAATTACTACAATTTGTGAATTAGGGATAATTTGAGTCCAACTTTTTGAGTAACCTGATAAACCCACATTTAATGAATCAACAAAGTTTGGTGTTCTGTCTAAACCAAATATTGAATAAGGTAGTTGTAATGCAAAATATGCTGACTGAGGCAACTGTGCACAAACACCAGTCCTGTAGTTTCCTTCTTGAGACCATGTGTTGTAACCAATCTTAGGTCCAGGCAAGTTAGTTCCTGAAAAGTCATATTGATCATTATTAAGGGCAAATATATTTTACACTACTGGTTTATAGTAATAAAAGCAAGAAAGAAAACATACCAAAAGTAACTTTTCGGTTATAGAATGTAGTGTTGATAACAGGTATTCTTTCATTGGTTAATCCAGTGACAACAATCACCTTTATGAAATTGGTATCATATTCAAGTTCATTTCTAAATGAATGCATTGTATGTTTATCAGTAGTGTAATTTTTCTTTACATAAATTATGTCTAATACACCATCCATATAAAAATCATAGAATGTAGCCATTACAATGTTACTTCCAAAGGAATCAAATTTGTCCCATTGTACTTCAAATGTTCTGTAAAATTTGCAGCCAGGCAAATTGCAGGCAATGTTATGGAGAAGAAAAACTCGAGTCTCATTACTGTTGGAAGGGCTGAGGGTCATTAATATGTCAGGATATCCATCCATATTGTAATCCCCACTCCTCATTGTAATGGTATCTAAATATGTTTCATTTCTGGGTGGGGTGAATCGCCATAATGTTCCTTTACCATCATTGAAGTCAACTTGTAAATCATGCCATTGTTGATTGTCAAAAATTAGTATAGAACTGTTCTCACACTCAATGTCCCAACAAACAGGTATTACTAAGAAAAACTGACCAGAAAGAGCCACATCAAGAAATAATGCCTGCCCATTTATAACTGAATGACCTACAAGGAATTCTATACTGCTGTTGTACTGGAACCCTTCTGGATCATCACTGAGCCAGATTTCTACATCTGAAGTGGTTGTCACTAAAAGGTCTGCAGCATCATCATTATTAACATCTAAGAAAGAATGTGAATGTGGCAACTTAATTTCTTTAAAAATTATATCAACCCCCATTGATCTCTCTTCAGGCTTTCCTCTGGACTTGTCAAATATCCAAAAATCTCTTTCATATTCAGTATTTAAGCCAAACAAATCCAGTATCATGTCTCGATTGTAGTCCATAACTAATGGCTGACCTACAGTTGTTACCTTGATTGAAAGAGCATCTGAGCAGTTCAAAGAAGGCATACCACCCCATATAATTCTCACGTCATGAACATTTGTTGTGTCACTTCGGTTTCGAGTTGTTAACAATATATCCATATAAGCATCACCGTCATAGTCGCCTGGTACAACACTTGTTACAACAAAGTCACTAAAATTGCATGCATAAATAGAAGGTCGCAAAAATGGTTCTTTATCATAGGCGAGATACACTTGTACGTTTGATGCGTTATTGATAACAAAGGCATCGGTCAACTCATCGGAGTTAAAATCCCCGAAGGCTGCAATAACGCCTTCTGTATTTTTCCCAAAAGAACTTTCTGTCATATCACTCACTGATGAGCCATTAGATGTGATCGAACACAGAAGAATTATATACATTAAACTAAAAGACATTTTATTATTTGTATTGTTTAACATCACAATTGAAACATATTGTTTTGCTTTTGCTTCAGTTGATATGACATTTGTGATATGACATTGTCAAATGTCAAGCGGAAGCAAGAACTCAGGAATAGGGATGCGAGAAAAATAGCAGATATTTAATTATAGTCCGCCCCACTATTGAAGTATGTTATAATCGCATACATAAAGGTTGCCAGGGTCGTATCCAAAGTAATGTCAATTTTGATTAATACAATTATTTCAAGTAATGAATAGAGTAACATAATAAATAATAATAATGTATTTTCTTCTTATTCTAGCAATGGATAATATCTTACTGTAATCTGTAAATATATATACAACTTTTAAAATTATAAAGAGTTTACAAATGTGTGCAGTATCGTACTCTCTATTCAGGTATCTGGTACAGTATCCCATACATTCTGTATACCTTTCGGGAATATAAGTGCACGTTAGTATCAGGGCTGCCAGATTGCATAATTGGATACAAATCTTGTATAATCGGATGGGGTAATGTATCCATGACCACTTTGTATACTAAGATACAAAGGCATATGTTCACATTTTATCAATAAGTGTGCATTTATCATCCTAAAAAAAATAAATTATAAGAGCTGCATATGGTGCAATGGTTATGTATAATGCGATTTAATTTTGTATAATTGCAAATACTAAACCGTTTAGCTGTGACTTATTTGCTGGCAGCCCTGGTTAGTATGTATGTAAGTAAGATGTTGAATTTTATTTATTATACCTTAAACAACTTATTATAAATCAGTTCACTTCATAAAGTCATAAGCTTTACCTCTTTATAATATTAGTATAGATTCATTATTTATTATTAATAAGAGCAAATTGACCCTCTTGCTCTGTCTCTTTCTATTCCCCCTCCCCAGGAGCGTTAAACGTTTAATGTAATTTTGTTCGAAGTCACATTAGAAGATTCAATTCAAAAATCTAGAGTTCATGAAAGTATTAGTTAGTAAAGTTGGTATTACTGATTAATTAAACTTGTTTTTAGCCGATCCTCGATTTTACCGCCCGTGCTGGTCTAGATCATGTAGGTAATTTGTGTTTCAATTAAAGTAAAGCATGTATTCTGCCCAACCCTGTATAATATGTGTCACAACGTGAAATTATCTACAGTATTTTTGAAAGACTCCTTTTGTGGTATCGACTATATGTTTATACTAACAAACAATCTGTGACCAGTGACACTAAGTGAATGTAAGGACAGGCTCAAAAGACAAGTAACTGTTTAAAATTAAAAATATTGGCGAGAGTCTACTGGAGAATTGTGATTTGTGAGCAGAATTTTCACTTTCCTTACAAATAACTAAAGCATTGAAAGAAAAAAACTCGTAATCTCAATTAAATTTTATAGAAAGTAACGTGTTTATAAGTAAGCCTAATGAAAATGGCCGATGGAGTACAAATATTGCGGCGTAACCGACCCGGCTCTAAAGCTAAGGTGATATACTTCTAGTTTTTATTGATTGCATTGGTAAAAATGCCCTCCTTCTGCAATTGGAAACTTATTTTTATAATTTACGCAGGACTTTTGCCGTTGGCCAGATGAGCCGTTTGAAGAAATGGATAGTACATTGGCGGTGCAACAATTTATACAACAAACAATTCGACGTGATCCTTCCAATCTCGAAGCTATATTGAAAATGCCAGAGGCCCAAGATGAAGGTGTTTGGAAATATGAACATTTACGGTATATATCAATACTAATTGATTTAAATTAAAACTCATATATTCTTATTGGTTTGTAAATCGTTTGTATACCTGGCATAATACAAATGTCACGACTACATAAGTATATGTGATAATTTAATTTTGATGTTTAATTTTGTGGCCTGCTAAGAATTTTTAAAAAAGTTGGGACCATTTGATAGTAAACAAAGTGTAAAACAGTGTTTGATTAACTTCATATATTGTTTTTCAGTCAGTTCTGTATGGAACTTAATGGTTTAGCAGTAAGATTGCAAAGTGAATGCAAGCCAGAAACATGCACACAGATGACAGCAACAGAACAATGGATATTCCTATGTGCTGCTCATAAAACACCTAAGGAATGTCCTGCAATCGATTACACAAGGCACACATTGGATGGAGCTGCTTGTCTTTTGAATAGCAACAAATATTTCCCAAGCAGGTATTGTTTTTTTAATTACGTGAATTTTGTTCAGCCTTTTTCCAAATTTTGACTGCATTGACACTTAATGTGTTTTTTGTCCCATACAGATTCCTTTACTACAAAAACATTTCTTTAAGTGCCTGTGTTTAAATGCTCTTAATATGAATAATTCTGGCTTATAAATAATATTTTTTTATTACAGGGTGAGTATCAAAGAATCTTCAGTTGCAAAATTGGGTTCTGTATGCAGGAGAGTTTACAGAATTTTCTCACATGCATATTTTCATCATCGGGCAATATTTGATGCGTTTGAAAAAGAGACCCATCTATGTAAAAGATTTACTTACTTTGTAACTAAATATCCAATTATTCCAAAGGATATTTTGATTTTGCCTAAACTTGATGATGAGGCACCAATAACACCAGCTGTAGGTGAATCAGAAGCATGAGGTTACAAGAAATAAATGTGTGATCTACTCACACATTTATTACTTGTTGTGACAACAAAATAAAATTCCAGTATTTAACTTACAAATACCCCTTTACTGTTTTAAAAATGGGGCAGGACTCATTGAATACTAGAAGTATAAGAGATTAAAGATAATAAAAAGTGTTTAATATAAAAAGGTTCAATCTTTAAATTGATTTTTACATATGTATGTAATGCTGTATTGTACTCTCTAGATTATTATAACATAATAAAATAAGTGTGTGTTATCCCTATACCAGTTATATTAGATGTGTAGACTGTTGTAAAATAACAATACTTTGAGCCAATTACTATGTATGAAAATCTATTTAAACCACTATCTCATAGCATGATAGAAATAGAAGTTTGTTTATAATTATTTTGTTTAATTTATTAACACCTATTAAGCCTTAAAGTCAAAATTAATTACCAACTGCTAATATTTGGAGTAACTTCATAGTAAATTTATACATAGAAATATGTTGTTCATACATCATTACTTATTTATTTCCAATTCTCTATGAAAATAATCGGGATTATAATTACATAGATTAGGATAATTATTTTTACCATCCATTTTAAGAACTGGTGTTAAATTTCTTTGAACATAACTTTTAACAACACTAAAAGTGGGTTGCCTGTAATAGCAAACCATGATTGAAAACTCATACAGATGACAATTAAGGTGATTACAAATACTTATGTTAAGAAAATGCCCAAAAAGAAATAACAGAATGATGTTTTTCTAATCACCATAACTATTGTCTGCATTAGTTTTTGATCATGGCCTGTTTGCACTTTGTATATAAGATATGATGAACACCATTGATTTCTTTTGTGTATTATATTTTTTTGAAAATACATTTTACATGATTAGTGTGAAGTTTTGACTATTACAAAAATGATCTTATTAGATTTAAAGATTTTATTATTTAGATGATATTTATCATTATACATGATTGTATTGAAAGGGTTATAGCAGATTTATTAATTGTAAAATATTGTTTTAATATACCTCAAAATAGTAGTTAAAACAAACAATACTAGGGACATGTAGTACATGAGCGCATTGCATATTTGGACTTAATTTTCCATGAAAATTTTTAGAAATAACACATTATTCTTTTTATTAAGGAACAACATTCTTATATACAGTTTTATTCATTCTTCTTATATTTATGCTTCTTTGATTTATAAGACTGTTGGGTAATATGTTTCTTGATAGTTTGTTCTTTCTGCCAAAATTTTTTCCCACTTAATGTTTGATATCTGGTAAAATAAACATAACATTATTAATTTAAAATCCATTAACATAATATTTCCACAAGGGATATAGTTATGTAAATAATTAATTATTTATAATATATTCAAACCATAAATCTTAAGTGTAAAAATAAAAATATATTATTTTTAAACTCTAAATAACGTTGAATATTTTTGTCTTTTTAAAATCAAATAAGTGTTAGTAGAAAATATTTTTATCCTTTGTCACAATATCTGAGAATCTTTCTTTGCTCACCACACATCATACTAACATTACTTCCTCAAGATCACAAATTCCACTCCCACCTTTTTTACTTTTGAACTCACCTTCTTTCAAGCCACAAACTCTTCTTATACTATATAAGTACTATTTGAATCTTTTTGTATTTACTACTAGCTAGCACTAATACATCATTCATTAAATGCATTTATTTATTACTTACTCCAAATTACTTCAAGTGTAAAGAAAATGTATTAGTATACATACCCAACTTGACTACAGTCAGGTATTGATTCTGTAGATAGTAATATGTGAATAATAGGTATTTGACGCTTAACAACTAGGGTCTCGAGGCCATCAATCTTGGGTTCCCAATATTCTTCCACCCTAAAAAAGACAGCAAAAAAACTTCAACATTTGCAAATCACAAATATTACAATTTTATCAGCAATTGAGTAATAGGGTCAGTAATGTTATAAGTATGGACTTCTATTTATTGTATTACATTGCTTTAATTTTCCAAATTAGGTCTTTTCATTGATTTCATTATTCTTATATTTGATATTTATAAAAGATGCTTCCAATAAACTATAATTTATTTTGATCTGTTTCTAGATTTTACCAAAATCTTTAAAAAAATCTTATTTATGTGGTTTGCCGCACAATATTATGACAAAAGATAATGCACAATATTTCAGTTTATATACAAGTCCTTATCCTAATCAATGTGAAGTTGTAACCAATCATATCAATTTATTAAATATTTAAAGCATCTTTGCACTCACTTTTTATAGGTTAATTTTGTAACTTGATGTTCAATAGAAAACTGCCTTTTCAATATTTCAGCACAAGAAATGGCCTTTGGAATAGCAACTCCAGCACCACTCCACACAACAGCTGTTGCTGCTTTGTCTTTCAGGATACCGGTGGCGTGTGATAATAAATTTGTCATTTTACTTCCGCCTTTTACCTAATAAATTAAAATTATAATATAGCATATAAAATTAATACTTTAAAACTTATTACTATAAGTAACGAACCTGCATCCAAAGAAAGTTTTCAGGCAAATCTTTAAGAGGTATTTTGTCTCGTTCTAACTCTTCTTCGACATTTTTTCCCTTGGTATAATTTTCCATCTTAATATTTTTTTTCTAGAACATAATTATGAATGAAAGTTGGAAGTTTAAATATAAATTAAGGAAAGGAATTATAACCACAAAAATGTTATTGTTTAAAGTTTGACATATGCTTTGACAGATTTTGACAGTTCTATTGTCAACTGTCTTAGATTTTTAAATGAAAAATCGAAGGCATTTCAGCCTATACAGCCTTCTCATTCACAATATTCATTCCAAACTAATATTTTAAATGTAAAAGTAACTTCGTCCGTCTGTTTGTTTCTCTTTTGCGATTAAGTCGCTGGACCAATTTGAATGATTTTGAGAATGAAGAATGAAGTTGGGTATCGTTTATCCCGGAAAGATGCATTTTCGCATGGAATGATCACGGAAATCAGAATTGCACCCAAGTAGAAGTGGGCCCCATAGCAAGTTCTTTATAATTTTCAAAGGAAGGTAAAGACCGGATCCTTGAATACGTCTAATAGCACTAAAAGCGTAGGTGTAAAATTAATTATAATATATTATATACTACACACGATATTAACGTACATACGTTTAATATATAAAACCTTATTATTTTAGTTAAATACATAAATAAATACATACAGGTTCAAAATACAATAAATAATAATAAATACATATAAGCTATTGTGACGAATCTGGCTTTCTGGTGGTCAACAACTTGCGAACTTTCATCTTAAAGCCGTAATATCTACCTGTAGTTTTAATTTTACTTAAGGAATTTAGTATAATCTTAAGGAGAATGAGACTCATCATCATCATCAATAGCCCTAAAATCATCCACTGCTGTCATAGGACACCCATACTGACATAGGCCTTTCCGCTGACATAGTGACATAGGCCTCCTTCATAGCACGCCACTGGGCTCGATCTTCGGCTCTCCTCATCCAACCACTGCCACCGACTTTGTGGATATCGTCACTCCACCTAACCAGAGGGCGTCCTACACTACGTTTGTCGAGTCGTGGTACGGGGAATGTACTAATAGCTAAGTATAGATTACAGATTGCATTGGGAACACGCTATGGCGTAGCGTGGACAGATTCTACATAGATCTGGGCGAGATTGGATCAGAAAGACTCTTTCCTTTTCTTTTCTTTCTTTCATTAGTTAATAAATACATATATATTTTCTTTTAACTTCAGTATTTTTTCTTTGAATAAAATCGATAGTCTTCTTTACTGATTTAATCGAGTACCTATATCCATAATGTTATTCATTTTTGCAGCTAAATCTTTAGACTAACAATAGATGCGAGACCTCTCGAGAATCCTATGAGTTTGGTTGTGATCGAAGGCCCACTTCGACTACGTCTGGCTACGGTACTATGAATACTTAAGAAATCACATTCCGTACTTTCTGTGTAATATAATACTAAACATTTTATGTAACGTGAAATATACAAGTATATTCAGACCGTGATCGGAAACTGAGGCAGGTAATATCTAATGTGATTACAAACCCCCTGACGTTAAAGAAAATCTTGATAAAATCTTGAAAAATAACATTTTAACGTTTTTTATACAACCATCAGTATTAAATGAATACGGTTTGTACGAAGGACTTTAAAATGTTTATTTTTTGTCGGGATTTTCTTTAACGCAACTGGGTTTGTAATCACCGTAGCTAATACATATATGCCTTAGTTCCCGATAACGGTCTGAATACAACCTGTATACAGACACACCAAACAGTGAAGGTCTCAAAGGCGTGAGAAATTAAGCCTATAGGTATCTCAAGTAGATTTAGTCTAAAACACAAAACAGGGAATGTTGCCTTAACCTCGATTATTTATTAAAAATTAGGTATCGCAAATTATTGTTCTGCTGGATGTTGATCACTCAATACGAGAGAAACACTGTTAAGTTACTTATTCTGTGCCATGGCTGTCACTTATGTTTGTAGGTATATTAAGATATTGATAATAATGCATGTGTTTAAAAAATTCTTCTAAATACGTTCCCCTATTAAATGTAATTCCGGACTCGCGTATATGGTTTCACAGCGATTAGCACTAAAAACTTTGAACACAAAATTGATCGCTACTCATTCCATCATGGAACATCCGTTAGAACGAAGGTTTTCAGTGACCATCATGCTCTATTACTTTATTATTTTTCGATCTTTTTGTTTGCTATGCATGCTTAGGTATTATAAATTATAACGTGGTTAGAAACCAATAAAAACAAATATTGAAAATTATATTAAAGCCCATATGAAATGAAAGAAATGGCTTATTTCGCCGGCAACGATAACATCAACAAATCCCAAAAATAAGTATACTTATATACAGCTTACAAACAATCACGTATTTTCCTTTCAAAGTTTCAATTGAGTCGACAAATGTATCTACATGATACATAGATGGCAGTCTCTTAAAAAATTCATTAAATTTAGTCACGACTTTGTACTTATAGTCGAATGTTTTACAATGTTGTTTATAAATAATGTTTTACTTCCCAAAGACAGCTCTTTTTTATTTTTAATTATATTTTTTATTTGTTTCATATTGGCCCATGACAAATGTGGTGCTTAGAGTTTTAAATTTTTTTACAAGCTACTTTCACAATAGGGAGACTCAACACTTATGTAAGTATATAATATTTTTCCTTACTAAATTTAATATTATTTCCTAACTGCATGTCGTATTACCTATTTCCCGGAAGAAGCAGAGCCACGAACTCAGGCAGAGTATAATCACTTTAAGAAAATAATTAAATATCTACGAGCGTCAATTAGATAGGATACGGTGTCAACACCCGATTAATTTTGTTTTGTTATTATTTGATGAACATGATACAACAATATAGATTTCTTAGTATTAAATTGTAAGCGGCATTCGTAAATAAGTTCTTAAAATGCGATAAATAGTAAATTCAATCATGCATTACATGTTTATGAATAATAAAGGCATCGAATAAGATGAATTTAGTAAGTAAGAGTAAGATCAAAATTCTCATTAATTTATGAAGCCATTAGAATTCTCTGAATTCTTTAGTAAGTACATTTTGTTACGTTACGTAAAGTTAAAATGAGAACATTTATTTGCGTTATAAGAAAGATTAAAGGTTATCTATTGTGATATATTAATATGAATATGATATTTAAGTCATGGCTGAATAGTAAAGGAGACGTATAGGCGCGGGTAGAGTAACTGGTTGTCTTGACATAAATAATAACTCGGGACGAAATGCATTTTAAGAATCCGATGTGGTTAATTTGTTTATTTATCGCATCTGTTACTTGTGGTAGAAGACCTGCTTTTGTAATGGACAAAAATTGGCCATGCAGTGTTAAAACATCGTGTTTTGAATGTTTGAAACTATCCCACTGTTCCTGGTGTGAGACAAACAACAAATGTTTCTCTTCAAAATTGCCGATGTACAAAAGTTTTTGCGATAATAACACTATCGAGTTCGTCGAATATGGTTGTAAGTTTTACATTATTTATTTACTAAACGTACCCAATTTTAAGTAACAAATAATAGTGCTGAAAAGAACGCTGATTTTAATATATCATTTTATGTTGTCTTAAATAAATAATATCTTAACATAGCCTCAATCATAGGTAATCTCGAAAATGTTCAATATTAACTTTTAAACTAGAAATATGTGTTTATAGAATCATCCAAAGAAATATCGAATCTCGCTATTCCCTTATAAAATATTTTTTAATCCAAAAACATTACAAAAACAATAAAATTTAACATATATAATACTTAGAAATGTTAGTACATTAGTTTTACATATTCGTGTTTATTATTACGTTTCATGCCTTCACTACTCAACCTAACTGTAAAATTATGCTTAGGTACAATTTGTCAGAAGCACTGAAAAAACACGTAAAATGTCATGGAAACCTTCAATCCAGGTAGTGTTAATGTTTAGGGAAGTAGAGCCATAAACAGCTTTCCCCTCGAAAACAAAAAAAAAGTGTTAATGTTTTGAGGGAAAGTAATTGCTTTAGTGCAGTTACAGGAATATCTACATCTAGGTTACCGCGTTACATTACTACAGTAAATTCCCAAGTGGCGTAGCGTAGGCTCTTACAGACGCGGGCGGAATTGCATCATCAAGGCCGCTTTTCTTTCGTTCCCAAGATCTATCTTACCAAACATGCCATAGGATGTTGACATGACAGATGTACACACATAGTCACCTACTCATAGTCGAAATATCTAGACGCAATGGAACAACATTGTAAAGCATTTAGATTTGAGGCCTCGCGTGGCCGCTTTTCAGTGTGAGGCCACGGTCGAAGGACTAGTCCTAGAAGTGTCTGCGGACTAAATTTAGTCATGACAAAATTATTATTTTTTGAGTACCAATCCGTATGTAATAGGTATATAGGAAATAGTAAAATATTATATTTTTTGAGTCTCCTTCTACCAAAAGCATTCAAATTGAACAACGTAAATTAACTTTTGCTAGTGTCTTAGGCCTCGAACTACTAAAATTGATGTTGAATGTTCTCTCGAGGTCACTTTAGGTAATACTTTTAACGAATGTAGATGCAGTAACTTTGTACAATAAAAATTTAATATTGCATAAAAAAAAATGATTTTTTTTTTTCAGTCAGTATAAATGAAAACGCTGAATGTTCTTGCGCCAAGGGACAAACAGGACAAAAGTGTTTTCCCCCGGGCGTCATAGATGGAGTTGAATGTTCAGGCCGAGGAGACTGTGTATGTGGCCAGTGTATCTGCCATTCCTTTAAAGATGTTCCGAATAAGGTAAAAACAAACTAATAGATAAGTGCAAGTTAAAATGTTATATAAAACACCACAAGAATATATATTATCTACTTCTTTTCTTAAAAACACTTTTAAAGTCTAATTTTCAAAGTACCGTTTTAAGGGTAATAGCCTCTTACAGTTACGGTTTTACGTTTAAAGACTCAAATACTGGTTTTATTACGTCAGTTACTTAGTTTTAAGATTCTCATTGTATATTGCAGGTGATATTGGGTGAATACTGCGAATATGATAATTTTTCTTGCGATGGACCCAAATGCAACGAGGGACCTTACTATATTGGTCAAACATATGATCACGAGGGTTCTTCAAACGTACAGGAATCTGTTAACGAGACATATACGCAATAATTATATTGTGAAATACTGAAAAAATATTTTAAATTAACTATTCATTAATTAGTATGTAGGTACTTAGCGTTTATTTGCCCAATAAAGCATTATTCCAATTTTATGTTTAATTTATCAGTCATTATAAACCAAAGTAATAATAGTAAGCTATTAAAAATTAAAAGTTCTAACTGGGTAGCGGTCTGGGTAAATGTCGGCTGCGAGGCGACTGAGGCAATGAGGTTTTCAGAAGAAGCGTTGGAGCGAAGAAACCGCCTCAATTAAGGAATTGATATGAGCGGAGCGTCTGTCGCGGATGGCTCATCGGTCTCGAGTGCCTGCCCGTTATGGTTACGCGAAATTAGATTTCAACGAGTCTATTTTCTCTCCCACAACGAGTTCACCTTTTATTTCCTCGATATTTATTGAACGGCTCCTCAAGAGCCTCGCTAAGGATCTGTGCTATAAAATTGTGATGTGGAACTAGAGCATGAATAGTATTGATTATAAACAAGCGGGTCTCTTCCAATCAATTTAATTAGTCTCAATTATTTTAGTTTAGTTAAATACGTTCGTGATAAGTTATTTATGTAAGACATACATCCATAGCTATTCTTGCCCCCGATTTAGATACAGTCTGCTCTACATTATTTTATACGACGAGGAACGCATTCCCACACCTGTAGGTACTGACGGCGATTTTAATAAAGCTAAAATAGAACGCCAAGTGAAGTGAAATGTTTATTAACTATTATCTCTTTTAGTAGACAATTAAGCCAGTCTGTTAAATGCAGCTGGTCGCGGGATGTGGTATGACTAGGGGCACAGATGTACTGTAATTCGTACTAATACTAAGTTATTTTACTTCCTTATCATAAGTACTTTAAGATGATGATGTAATAAACGTCCGTCGCCTTCATTTTAAAGATTTCTTATATTCATAAATAGCTTTTTAAAAATATGTTACGGATATTAAATATCTTCATTATCATTAATGAACTTATGTTCTACGTATTCGTCAGTTAAACCAATATAACCTTAAATTGCACAGTTACTAAATACGATAAAAACGTTTCACAGCCATAAATGAGTTTGTGTTCAGTAATTGTGGTGGAATACGGGCCTCGGTGACGCTCGTACCCAACGATTCGATTATGGGAGGAGCGCCTAAATTGTTTTAAAGTCGATCAGCATCCTGCGTTAGGGTGGAGATGTAACGAGAATAAAAATATAGTAAAATATTTATTTTATTTTATTTTATTTTACTTAGAAGAATTGTTAACAATATCGTATGATAACGAGAAATATGTACAGCTCGATGTGTTTAGTTTATGAATTTGCTGTACAAGGGTAGAGCTTTCTAAGCTCTCGGATTCGCTTCTGAAATCCGAAATTATTGATAGCAGCATGGAGTTTAGAAAAGTGACATTAAAAGCATAGATATAGAAACGTGACTATAGAAATGCACAGTGTCTTTCTCACAGGAATTAATTCTTTAATTTGAATCATTACTATTTAATGTAACATGAAGAAAAATTACCTACGTTATCTGGCTATCTTTACTATGTCTAGTCCACTCATATAATATGAGCTCAAGCACGTCATACTGCTGCGTACTAAACCCCTCTACTAATGTATAGTATACTTATATAGAGCAAAGTTAGACTGGCAGAAAATGCCTACGGCATTAAGTCCGCCTTTATACATACGTGTATATAAAGATTAAATAAATAAATAAATAAATATACTTAAAGCAGCAGCAATTTACTATTTCAAAAATGTAATTACTAGAGATGGGCCGAGTACTCGGTTGATACTCGGTACTCGGCGTACTCGGCGGGTTTTTTGATACTCGTACTCGGCCGAATAACTCGGTTTGAATGCCGAGTATACTCTGTTTAAGAAATGCAATATATTTCGATAGATATAATTTAAACAACAGTCATCATCATCATCATTAGCCAATGGAAGTCGACTGCTGGACATAGGCCTCCCCCAATGACTTCCACCGGGAACGGTCGGAAGCCTCCTGCAGCCAGCGACGTCCCGCGACCTTGACAAGGTCGTGAACAGGGTGGTAAAATTTGAAATGACTGAATTTAAGCGATGTATTAAACATTTTATAGATTCAATAAATATTATTTTATTTCATTTCGTTAACAACTGTGTTAATCAAAAATTATTTAGTAATTTAGGAAATCTTTGAAAATCTCAATTAATAAAATCAAAATTATAGTACATAATAAAAATAATTAATATTTAAAATTGGATAAAGCTAAGTTATGATGCAGTGATGGCCTCGAGGTTTGGGCGCGCGGTCGAAAATCTCGACGGTCGCGGGTTCGAACCCCAGGCACACACTTCTGACTTTACGAAGTTATGTGTGTATTCACATTGAATTATCACTTGCTTTAACGGTGAAGGAAAAACATCGTGATAAAACCTGCACACCTAAGAGTTTTTAGGAATTTCTTAGGTGTGTGACGGACTGTCAACTCGCACTAGGTCAGCGTGGTGGACTATGGCCTAAACCCTCTCAATGGGAGAGGAGACCCGTGCTCAGCTGTGGGTGTATATGGGTTGATGATGCCAATACTTTAAGTCATGGTTCAACGCAAAGTCATTAAAAATACACTTTCATGTAACCTTCAATGCAAATCTTTGCACCTATGATGGGCCGACTTATGATTCAAGTCCCACGTGAAATGGGGCGAAACTTTTGCGTTTTTCTGGAAAAATATCGAAACTCAACTCAGGACTTTCAAATCAAATTAGAGATAAGCTATGACAGCATTTTTTTTAACACTGATATAATTCAAAATCAGTTAAATATTTGTAATTCGAAATGAAATAAAAAATGTGATCTCAAATGCATATAACATTAAGGATACCTTAGAAAATATACTATTTAACTAGTGTCATTTTACTAGTTTTTCACTCCAATAAGCGGTTCACTTGTGTATGATGCAGGAACACAAGCCTCGCTGCACGTTCTGGTAACAGCCTATTCCTCTATTCTTCGTAGACGTCACCGGCCTCCGAAAACAGGCTATTTAAATTCTAATGTACCACGCGCGAATTGGAAATTTAATTGAACCGAGTTACTCGGCCGAGTACTCGGTTGAAAAAAAATTGAACCGAGTAAAACTCGGTACTCGTTACTCGGCAAAAGTGTAACTCGGCGCATCTCTAGTAATTACTATTAAATTTTCTAGGGCAAACGCTAAAAAAGTTCTGGGATAAATAGAAAGCCAGCGAGCGATAAAATAGTCACGAATAAGCTAAATATCAGACAGAATTTGATATTGAATAATTCGCGTAAATACGTGATCGGACTTTATAAAGTAAGATGTGAATGGATGTCTAGGGATACTTGTAGATAGGTATTGCACAATAAGGAGCCGAGATCACACATAATAATATGCCATTGGTATTCCGGAGTGCGGAAGAATGCGCGTTCCGAGGAGGCGGCGCCTGCCTCGCGTGCCGCGCCGTGGCGTCACAGTCGGCGGTCCTGCCGCCCAGACTTACATACTACACCATCTCACCCTTTCGTACTAAACTATTTATAGAAATTCTCAAAAATACGAAAAATATTCGTAGTGTGCGTTCACGTATTTTTCATGTAAGATATGTTTTCATGCATCCTAGATTAGGTGTTCAAATTGTTATTTAACCTTTTCATTTCATATGATATGGGTAAACTATAAAAAGTTCATGTATTCTGAGTGCAGAATAGGAAAATAATAAAAGAAAATATTAATGGTTTTAGGTTGAAAGTGAACCTCAATTAGATGCCTAAATTCAAACATTAAAACCGAATCCTTTAAGTAAGCTAGCAATTTAATTTAAAAACACATTTAGGTAGATTAACTCGTCTGATAAGAAAGGTATAATATTAAAATAGAGTTGAACTGTAGAGTAGAAGTGGAGAGGTGAGTTAATCTCGAAGGCGCAATCGTAAGGAATATTCAGGGCAAAAGGATACCCTGAAGCCCCTGAATATTCATGTGGCCGCACTTGTAGACACTTCAACGACACCAAATTCTCTTTCGCCAATTTCGCATCGTTTAAATTATTTATACTGAAACCTCGCCACCGCATTACCTACTGAGGTCATTATAGTTCACTACAATTAATTAAAGTAAAATAATTGTAAATTAATAAAAGAAAATAAATTTTTCCTTTGAAAAGTTATAAGAGTACAAAATGGGGATCACTTAATGAGACAAAAATTATAAATAGCCAAGTAAAACTTGTACTCGAACTAAAAAAACATTCGAAAATTTACAATGATTCCTTACGTATGAAGTTAAAATGTTTCAATTATCTATGCTTTCATATTAATCTGTACCTACGTGTTTTATGCAAATTGCCTGAAAGTGTTCACGTACGCGTTTCGTTTATGACCTCTATGACTTTTTTATTAAGCTGCCCCTCTGTAATTATCACGTTCTAAAAGTTACTTTACTCTTTTGTAAACAATTTCAATTTGAGAGGTAAGCAGCTCTTTCCATTTATAACATTGCTACTAAATACGTTAACGAACTTTGAAATTGGTATTTTTGAAACAGATAATAATGCTGTCGACTTTTTCTACGCCAATGTTACGAGTTGTTAGTGCGATCCGTTGGCTGTTCCTCAAGCAAAAGACCCCTCGATCGCCCGCACTTTTGCGGCAAGACCAACCAAACAGTTACATAATCGTACTTATAGATATATTCCAATGGTTCTGTATTTGTAGTCTTTAATATGTAGTGGTAATTTAAAAAAATATGTACCTATTGTTCGTGGATAAAATTAGTGAAAGATATATATAGCTACATACTCGTATATGTGCATTTTTGATGAATGGCATTGAATTTTTACCCTTTTCTTTCTTCATTAATAAAAGATTTAAATTCAGCACTATTGGACACTTAGTACAAATAATTTTTTTATTTCAACTGGTAATGAAAAAAACCTGCAAATGGTCCACGTTACACTCCGTCAGTCGTTTTGCAGGTCTCTTCTCTAGCCAATTGATGTATGTATATTGATTTCTACTGTACTAATAAAATACACTCGGAAATAGTTTTAAATAATAAAAACAATGGAGTATAAATGGCCGCCCTATAATGACGATCAAGCTGATATTAATTATGAGAACGATGTTCAACGCGCTTTAACTTGTTGCATAAAACTGTGAGCTGGAAAAGGTACAGCTCGGTTATCTGATGCTCGTAAATGCTTCAATGTAGTTGAGAGGCTGTAGAAGCCTACATTAATCCACATCAAAGGAAAGAGATTTAAACTATATCATAAGAAACTTCCTAAATATCGATCGTAAACATGGTAATAATAGTGAAACTGTAAGTTATCAAAACTGGTATCAAATTGTTGTAATTGTTTTAATGTAGTCACAAACCTCTACCATTAAAGCTAATGTCGATAATATATTTCGATTAACTTCCTGTTACTTTCAATTAAATTCAGAAAAATTTAATTCGTTTTGGTAATTGTACATACTTAACTACTGCGTTCCATAGTAATATATAATCACATAATTATTATCACTATTTCGCCTATTTTTCATATTATACATGCATGTCTATTTTAAAAAAAACATAAAAAAAAGAAAAAAACGAGTAATCAAATACATACTTATAACATTGAGCTGACACAATGAAGTGGCATCACGCGGTATGAGAGCGGGCGGGCGCGCGGTGGGCGCCGCCGTATCATTGGTCGCGGCGGACTGACACCGCGCACTGGGCAACCGCGGAGCGACTAGCAGAGCGATTTAATGCACCAGCGGATAATATTCACTAACTATATAGCGTAATCAGGTCGTGATCGGAATATAAGGCAGGTAATAATTAAGGTTTAAGTTTAAGTTACCAAGCTCCTGGCATTAAAGAAAATCTCAACAAATAATAAACAATTTGAGGTTTTCCATAAAACCGTCGGTATTTAATGTGTTGTATTAGGTTTTATCTGCAATTTTTTAACAGCACAGAGTCCGAAAGTATGCCTGTTACGAGTATAAGAAAATTAATGGACTACATACATACATATTCGGTATACTAAATACGTTAAGTTACATTTGTGTAAGTATTAGTTGGATGAATTAACGTTGTCTGCTCCTTTAAGGGATAAAAAAGATAAGAATGTGAAAGACTGAAAAATATTATAATTTATTACATTCACAAAGAATTTTGATTTTCAAATTTTTGATTTTAGCCTTATTTGAAAAGAAATAATAAATGGTATTATTATATGCTTAATTTGAAAAAATGTAAACTTTCTAAAATTCTTAATCTGTTCTAAAAAAGCTTCGTGGACACGGAGCTCATACGTGAACACATGTGCACACGTGGACTCTTACACCTTTATATTTACGACAACGTAGATCTAATATGTAGTTTAAATTTCAGTTAATCTTCACGATTATCCATGTTAATCGCTCCCATTTGCACCACACGCGATCATGATTCCCAGCGAAAGCCTTCACGCTCGCATCCACCCCCCGCGCGCTCCCCGTCCTCTCAACCGCAGGAGTGCTGGCTATGGTCGTCGAGTCAGCCGGAAGCCGTCGCGGCGCTGACATCGCAGCACTCCTATGCACCATTGCTTACATATTTCAAAGAAACTTTCCGACTAAGTCGAAACAATGGACGTGGAGGAGTTCCGTGTGCGAGGCAAGGAAATGGTAGATTATATTTGCACGTATATGAATACGTTACGCACGAGGAGGGTGACGCCGTCCGTGGAGCCAGGATACTTGCGGACAGAGCTGCCGACAGAGCCCCCGTACCACCCAGAGTCATGGGACGACGTGATGAACGACGTGGAGAAGAAGATCATGCCGGGGGTGACCCACTGGCAGCACCCGCGGTTCCATGCCTACTTCCCCGCGGGAAACGCTTACCCCTCCATTCTCGGTGACATGCTATCGTCTGGCATCGGATGCATTGGATTTTCTTGGGTAGGTAAACATTTTTACATTGAATATCACTTATCACATTCAATTAGTCATGGTAGTATTTGCCTGTAAATATTTCTTGGAATACAATCGATTATATGGTAATTATGTTACCGTTGCGCTATTTGTCGGGATTGAAACAATACGTAATTTGTTGTAGTCGACCAATTAAAATGCATTGTTACATTATTCTTCTCAATGTATTAAATTTAATAAAATTAAAGGGTATTTCTGGTGAGAAAATCTTAAGCTGCATTATATTTTTACGAAATCCTACGATAAAATAAGTAAACAAGTACCACACGCGTATATGGTGGTTTCATCATCGTCAGCCCATACTGGTCCCACTGCTGGTTCACCAAGTTGGCCTAATCCAGGCTTTATATAGCAAATGAAAAGCTGTCAGCAAATTTCAGTTGGCGTATTTTTTCGCCATTCAGCAATAATTTAAATAATTAAAAATAGTGCGAGCTTCGTTAAACTACTTCCCAAAAGCATACAACTAAAAAGTTGCGATGTTTAAATGTATGTATGTATCTACATACAGCCCTAAAGTCCCTAAATAAACACATGAAAACGTTATCAAAGATTTAATTAGTGACTTGTATTGTCGAAGAAAAATAATTACTACACGATAGATGCTGGGAAAAACTAAATTAAGGTCTTTCACGAGTCTTATCTAGATTGATTGATGAATGCTACTACAATGTCTTGCAATAAAAGGCGAGATTTAATCAATTTGCTATAAATGTCAATTATGTTTTTAGTTTGAAGATAATGCTTTAGATAATTGTGACGTATTCGTTTCTTGCACTGATTCCAAAGCCGAGGTTACAGGGATTAGAAAACAAATAATTAGTACGGAACTATGTTGCACGTTAAGTTAATTTCCACGTGAGGTTTAAAAATTTTATTTTTCACATTGAAACTCTACTATATAGCTTTGGATAGTACCATTTCGACGTTACTATAAATACTTATTTCTTTTCTAAACGACTTAGTAAACTACTGCAATAAGACGTGAAAAAGTAGTTATTTGTAAAGGTAAACGCATACAATGTAGGAACGCTCTACATGGACGTGAAACATCGATTGCAGCAGTATTGATTGTACCTCTTAATTATTCTTTTAAATAAGTAATGTTGTTGCGAGGCATGGCGACCAAACCTCAACTTGCTAGAGTTTGAAAATTATTTTCGCTAACGCATAATAATTTAATTAAAACTTTCATACAAGTACTAGTGTGACGAAAATGTCTGTGAAGTATTAATAGACCGCCATAATTTATTCACTTGCAGCCACGGCGGAATACACCCTAGAGACTAGAGTGTAGTAAAACGTTTGCATATGTAGGGGAATAGCATTGCTGATCATTGTTTTACATAGCGATGCTTCTACGTTAACAAATTTAATAAGATTCATACAGTCGTTAAATTTATACATTCTGGGGTTTGATTCAAAGTGGTCTCTTTTTCACTCAAATATCGGAAATAGGCCAGATTTGTAATACTTCAGAGTATTAAAACATATTTGACAGGAATTTAATTTTTTCATGATGACTTAAAATATTGCCTACGAATGCGATTTAAATGAACTAAATCCATTCTATAGTGTATGGCTTTAAAATCTATCACTTTTAAAACGAGATGGCGTAAACTATATTTTCGAATCGATTTTTTTGTATATTTATTTGGACTAAATGTAAAATTAAAAGTTTTACATACGAGTAGTTTCTGTTATCTACGACACTAGAATGAACGTTAACATGAATCAGGCCTATATGTTATTAATAGGCCTGCACCCCCATTTCTAAGGCGGCTCAAATCTCAGTACCGCAGGAAATGTCCTATTAAATTAATGTACCCTCACGTATCGGCCATGCCCTGTAGAGTTGCTTAAATTGCATTAAATTAAGTTGTTTAATTAATTTGATTAATTGTAGGCAATCTAGCTCTATATCTTTGTAGCGTCTGTATTGACGAGTATTAACTTCTACAATTAGATAAAACCGACGTTGAGAAGTTTTTTATTATTAAATAATTAATTTAATTAAAAAATCATTTCGTCAAATGTTTTTTGAAAAAATATTTTAGGAATTTTCGCGTGCTAGAGTATCTTAGTGGTAGAGTTACGGTGTACTCATTATAAAATAAAGGAAAAGTCATGTGATAGGGCTGGATAACCTGAGGCTTTTAGAAAAGCTACGTGATGCTCTATAGGTCGTTCGGCAGGGAAGTGGTAAGTGACATTGATGTAGGTCAAAAATCGGAGCGATTTTCAGAACCAATTTTCAAATGCTGGCAAAGATTCTACGATAGTACTGAACTCTTTAGTTTCAAGTGGCACAGATTGTCGACTTAAAGGTCGCCTGTTCGATCACACTCCATCTCTGATTTATTGAAGTTATTCGCGTCGAAAAGTAAGGAGAATAAAACCAGCGAGCTGAGTGGACTTAAATTATACCGTCTCATCTGAAGAAGACCCCTGGCCTTTTTCTGTTTTATTTTATGACTTATGAACTATGTGGGCTGATATTACCATACATAGGCATTTACTTCCATTGTTTTTTTTTAAAGTGCCGACAGCTTGTTCCATAAGACCATTGATGCCATTAGACCACATAAACGACCACTCACAACTGACTTACACACGTTAAGATGTTTGATTATTTATACCAGTCTTTCCCAAAGTGGGCGATAACGCCCCCTTGTGGGCGCTACAGGTCTCAAGGGGGGCGGTAAGAGACCCAGAAAGAAAATGGGGGCGTTGTGTAGATGCCTGGGGGGTGATTTGTAATTTTATTTAGCTAGGAGGCCTCTTAGACAACAACTGCATGAGCTCTCGACTATTAACATCGACTATCAACTTGTGAACATCCACTAATATTAATTAAAAGATTGCTCAAACTTGGTTCTATATTTCTCTCCGCGTAGTTCATATATCTGTCCTATTTTATTGAATATACATAGAAAAAATGAAAATCATGTCAATTGGTCGCTCCGTTTTGTAATGAAAGTAGATAGTAAAAGTTTCGTTTAGAATTCTCCGTTAATATACATATATAGGTCACAATTATTAATTATTTTTATTTGAAGTTATAGTGGTTTTTAAATAGGTGAAAAAATGGGGGCGCTAAAAATATTTATTCTCAAAGTGGGCAGTAGACAAAATAGGTTTGGGAACCACTGTTTTAGACGAAACAGTGCAATATTAACTTAAAAGAAATATAGAATCGAAACTTTCAAAAAAAAAATTATACTTCACATTGCCAAATTACTTTAAAAAGCCTATCTCTAGTTTTTTAAAGACTTGTACACTTGGGCTCGTTATCTTGCGCAAACTTTTCCTAGTTTGAATTGCCGAGTTTGTCGTCTTGTACGAACTAGTGTATAATGCCTGTCGACTTGTTACAAAAATACTAATCAGCTAGTTCTTACTAAAATATAGTCAGACTTATAACAATTTAGCACAAGTAACATAACTTATATCGTGTCTTGAAAGTTTCAACCAAGGATTGTAACTGAATAGGGCCGATAGTTAATCTTGTCAAGAACAAATACAATTTTCGTATATGTTGATTCCTGGGGAAACAATATCGATCGATTGCGGTCAATATTCTATATTGAGACAATTCTTTCCAGGCTGCAAGTCCCGCTTGCACGGAACTAGAGATCATCATGTTGGATTGGATGGGTAACGCAATTTTTCTCTATTGTTTTTATATTTTAATTATGTGCTAGTAATAAATGATTATTATGTTTCAGGAAAGGCTATTGGTTTACCACCGGCCTTTCTAGCACTTGAAGAGGGAAGCAAAGGAGGCGGTGTTATTGAAGTAAATATCATTTAAATAACTTTAAAGTAAGTAGGTACCTACTTACCATTAAATGTCAGTTTTTGTTATTTTATTATATTTTTTCAGGGTTCTGCGAGCGAATGCGTTCTTGTATCAATGTTAGCTGCTAGAGCAAATGGAATTAAAAGGTTGAAACATCAATTCCCTAATGTTGATGAGGGACTCTTACTATCTAAATTGATAGCGTATTGTTCTAAAGAAGCGCATTCGTGTGTGGAAAAGGCAGCAATGATCTGTTTCGTAAAGCTTCGAATTTTACAGCCTGATGAACATGGATCGTTGCGAGGTGATACATTAAAAGAAGTAAGTCATTTTCTTAACAAAGAATAATTTTTCAACTAGTTTTAACGATTTTTCTTTGTTTTGAAATTTAATTGCGTCATAGCTCATACGTAGCGTGATTCATTGTGTTAATGTAAATGAATTTGGGACATGAGATGAAGTGCAAGACGGGTTGAGGGTGCAGATAATCGGGCGGTAATTGAAGAGGCTGGGCGGACGGCACCGGTGCCGTGGAGCCGCTATCTCGCTTTTAATGAATCGCCTGTGGATTCCGGAAATACGTAGCGAGCCGAGCCGTAATGGAGCCGCATTGTGTGCCACTTTCTATGCCGCAAATATTGAAATTTCACGATACGATATGATCCTCTTATGAAAATTTTCTTTAATTGATAAAGCATTTAGTATCTGGGATATTTTAATATAGAATTTAAAATGAATAAGGTTAATCTATTCTTATTATTTCATACCAACTATAATTATTTTTGTTAGATATTGTTAATGAAATGTTTGTGAATATTAGGCGATGGAGGAAGATGAAGAAGCAGGTCGTGTGCCGTTCTTCGTGTCAATAACTTTAGGTACAACATCATGTTGCTCTTTCGATAATCTACCGGAGATTGGACCGGTAGTACGCAAGTTTCCTTGCGTGTGGCTTCACGTTGACGCCGCATATGCCGGTAGCTCATTCCTCTGTCCTGAGCACAAATACCATCTCGCTGGAATTGAATATGCGGACTCGTTTAACACCAATCCAAATAAACTTATGCTAACTGCTTTCGACTGCTCTTTATTATGGGTAACCAACCGCTACTTGTTGACGTCGGCGCTTGTCGTTGACCCATTGTACCTTCAACATTGCTACGACCACACTGCGATCGATTACCGTCACTGGGGCGTATCTCTGAGCCGAAGATTCCGTTCGCTTAAACTGTGGTTCATGCTGAGGAGCTACGGCATAAGTGGCTTACAAAAGTATGTTCGGAGACATTGTGAATTAGCCAAATACTTCGAAAAGATGGTAAAAAAAGACGACAGATTTGAAGTATGCAATCAAGTGAAGGTATGAACAAATCTTATTTGGTCAGCATAATTATTTTATGATTTCATGTTCTAATAAAAAGTAACTTATCTTTGTAGCTGGGTTTAGTGTGCTTCCGCCTCATCGGTGGTCCCGACGAAACGTCGGAACAAATTGATGACCTAAACAAGAAATTGTTGACTAACATTAATGCTTCCGGAAAACTTCATATGGTTCCAGCGTCTGTCCGCGACCGATTTGTGATACGATTTTGCGTTGTGGCGCAACACAGTACACGTGAAGACATTGGTAACATACGCTCACTTAAACCTTCTTTACATTGATAGTCGATCATTTAAAGTAACGCTAACTTTAACAAACATCTCTATGTACATAATATACCTAATGACACTGTCACGGAGTCGAACTAAAGGGTCAAACTATGAATTCGAAATTTCAATATATACCCACCTATATTTTCTTTTTCAAATAAAAAATTATATCCATTTGTCTAATCCACCGCACTCAAAAGGCCAGAGTAGTGTGAAAAAACGTAGCTCCTCTTAAGTCACAGCCATGAAGAGGCTCGTGTCGAGTAGCGCTACGTGCCTCGACGAGGTGTAATAATGTGCTTTTAAGTTTATTATTTGTTTGTTCAGATGTAACTTGTATCGCTATTTTTTATATTATAGTCTAGGTTTCTTTAACATTGATATTCATGTTCAGTTCATAAATTGTTTACTACAGCTGCAATCTTCTAATAAAATAAATTATTCAATTACAATTTCAGAAACCGCATGGGACATTATAACAGACTTTGCTACGGAGCTGTTGGAAGGACCAGACAAAGAAAGAGTATGTGAAAATTTTTATACTAAAATATTACCTCATTCTATCAGCTCCATAGAAATACTTACATTATTGTCTTACTATTATTATAAAGGCAAAAGTTTGTAAGTATGGATGTATGGATGTTTGTTACTCTTTCACGTAAAAACTACTGAATGGATTTGAATGAAACTTTACCACAATATAGCTTATACATCAGAATAACACATAGGATACTTTTTATCCCAGAAAATGTAGTATTCCCGTGGGAATGGGTATTTCTGAATCTACCAAAGTGATTTGAATGAAATTTGGTATAGAGAGAGATAGAGCTCACAGAATTAACATGGGATAGTTTTTATCCCGGAAAATTAAGTATTCCCGTGGGAATGGGTATTTCTGGATCTACCAAAGTGATTTGAATGAAATTTGGTATAGAGAGAGATAGAGCTCACAGAATTAACATGGGATAGTTTTTATCCCGGAAAATTAAGTATTCCCGTGGGAATGGGTATTTCTGGATCTACCAAATCGATTTGAATTATTTTTGGTATAGAGGTAGGTAGGGCTCACAGAATTAACATGGGATAATTTTATCCTGGAAAATGTAATCCCGTGGGATAAACATGTTATAAATGTAAAAATCTCTCTGCACTTAACCCTAGAGTCTACGCGGACGGAGTCGCGGGCAAAAGCTAGTATACTTATATTTTAACATGTCGTGAACATTGATGTATCTTAGCATTCTAAACACTAACATTGCTCTATTTTAAGATATCGGTATCTGCAATGTATCTACTTAGTACAAAATAGTTTGCCCAAAATAAATTATAAGTTACTTAGTATAAAATATCGAGGTACCAATCCCATTGCATCAACTAAGTACTTTAGTAGTGACGTGCATTACTTAAATTTCCGAGCTTATTATAATAAAATGTAATAAAAAGGAAACTTAATAAAAAGTCAAGACTCTCTCGCAGATGCTATTACCGATGCTATTATTATTGTTATTTGTACAATCAACATTAATACTAAATTTATCGGATACACAAGACTTTAAATTTATTGATTTATAGAAATTATATTGGGTGACTCAGATAGAAACGTGTGAACACAATACATACACATTACATGTATTCGTTTCTTAGTTGCAAATTTTGTGACTGTTACTTTGTTAATAGTGTATAAAATATACCAATTTTCTCATATTGAGTCTATTTAACGCTTCAATTTAACTAGGATCTGAACGAGGAGCGAGCTCGCCGCAACCGCGCTGCTCTGGCACACAAGCGTTCGTTCTTCGTGCGTATGGTGAGCGACCCGAAGATCTACAACCCTGCCATTAATAAGACTCCACCGCCCGTGGCCACGTCTCCAGTCTCGCCGCCGGCTGCTGCACCAGTCACGCCTGACACGCCGTCTGACTCCGGCTCCCTACAGCTTCAGCCACCAACCCCGTGAGTCAACTACATTATTATTACGAAGAGAAAACATTTGAAGTATAGATGCAAGGACTAAACTTGGACATTTTTATGTTTTTTTTACGGACATAGTAAATACGATCTTGGGAATTAAATTGGGCTTCGTTTTTTGCAATTGCTCCCAGGTAAAGCGGGGCCATTCATTTGTGAATTAAGAAAGAACGGATTCGATTCCCGCAACAACATGTATAAGAATGAGTGAACAAAAAATATTTTTCTCGGATCTGATTATTTTGGAGACAGAAATGTCTTTAGTTAAGTACTCTTAATTGTATCTCTTTTAAGTTCTTTCTAAATGTGAGTGTGTGTTTATTTATTTTAATGACGATATCATCAATGCTTGCTATTTTCTTATTTCTATTTTGGATCAATACAGCAGGTTTTCTCCTTCTACACACTACCGGCACCTAAATATTTTTCGTTTTCTTTAATACACGGCTTTTTAGCCTTGCGCTAGATCACTATTTACCAACTCTCAATGACTTTAATAATCTAATTACAGGAAGCAAAGTTCTTGGATCAGCTGGCCACTTGGGTTCTTCTTTCAAAGCGTTGATCACGATGCTAACGACTTACCGCTGAGGTAAATTAACATACGTACATTTAACATACGTACATGAAAACAAAAAATAAATACCTTAAGAAAAAATAGTCGTGAATCATCTCCCTCTCATAGTTAGGTAGTTACGTACTGCGAGAAGGTGGAGAGTACATTTGAAGAAGTCTAAAACATAATTTTCAACACTCATTGGTATCAATGATGAAATGTGCACGTGTGAATAAATTTTTTCGTTTTTAAACTGTATTACATTTAAAGGTTCCGGCACTTGGACACAATGGTGCGATTGAAGAGTCCAGGGACGCCAAACCGTAGGGGTTCGTCGCCCTGCGCGTCTCCCGAGCACCGCTCCTCTTCGCCATCCAACCATTGACCGACGCATCCTACTTGATATCCGATGTTCCTCCCTATATATATTTACGACAAATATATACTTCTCTGAGCATTGAAAAGTGTTTTAATGATAATTATGCAATATTGTAAAAATATTGAAATTCATCACCCAATGTTATAACAAAAAACCTGCTGCAAATAAGTATTTTCTTCGCTTTTCATGTTATTAAAAATTAAAGAAAATTAATGCTGCATTTCATTCAGTTACAAAAATAATAATAAACAATTACTCACGCCACATACCTACGTAAAAAGGACACCATTATACTTTCATTATAAAAGTTTACCTATAGATTCACAAAGTCTCCCAAAATGAAGTACACCTCGCGACTGTGTAATGTATTGTGACGAAGTAGTCTTGGCAGTATGGAGGTAGTTTTCCAGGGTAGTATGAAATATTGAATGTTAATTCATTCATTTAAATTAAAAAAAAAAAACCATCAAATGTATTGAATGGTGAAATGTAATAGTTTGGCTGCATATTGGTGTAAAAAATGTTGTAAAGATGGATTTAATTTTATTTATTGCTTAATCCAAAGAACCTTGTTACAAAACTGTTCATTGATGAAATGAAATAAAACAACAAAAATTGCAATTGGTATATATAATATCATTTATTAAAGGCTACAAAATATTAATCAAACACTATACTATGTGTTTTGATTTCACCATCCCATCCCAAGGAGTATAGTGTCTTATTGTCTTTTAAATCCCAAGCAACACCTCTAACAAAGTTACTATGTGCTTGACTTTTCTGATAAATTGTTTTTACTTTGGCATCTTCATTCATATCACAAACAGTTACCACTTTATTGTCACAGCATACTGCAACTTTACCACTTCTGTAATTACAAATAAAAAAATATATAAAATACATTTTGTATGTACATTTTTATGTCTTAAGTAAAAAAAATGAAAAAAAAGCTGAAGATATAAATGTTGTGCAATGTTTTTGTCAAATTTGCTACCTTTCCACCAGTTTTAGGCCTCTCAACTAAAAAAAGGTACAAAAATAATAGTTAAAGTGTACATGCAGAAATATTAATACTTACTCATAATTGATATCCATTTTGTGTACTGCAGCAGGAAATTCTGCTAGTTGGAACAAGGATTCACAAGTCCTAACATCAATAATATTTAAAATGCCAGCTTCATCACCAAAAATTAACTTATTCTCGTCTATCCACTGCAAACATCTCACACCACAGTCATTTCTGTACAGATCTGAAAGATATTTATATAAAATTACAAGACTAAATAAATATTGATTAAGCAGTCAAAACCAAATATAACTACATCATTTATAACATTATAAATTGATGATAACATTCTACTGACAAGGTCCCAGACAAATTTCTACATGAACTAAAAACTACTCTTGTATATTGCTTATAACAACTACAGGATATTATTTTTGATTATATGGTTCCCTCAATGTTGTTATATCCGGTTTCAACTATATTTTTACTAAAAGAAATTAAAGATAAAACCCTCATAACAACAGGAATTAATTTAAGCTTACCAAGGACTGGTTTTTCAACATTTTCATCCCATAAAGAAATATACTGATCCATGGAACCTGTTGCAAAATTTGTTTTGGAATTTGATCTTACTGCTACACCATAGATTGCTTTACTGTGTGCTGCACTGTAGTTTCTTATACAGATCATATCTTTTATGTCCCATACCTAAAATTTTTAAGACATACAACATATTATATTGTTCAATAACACTACAATTATTTCTTAGGTCATTCTGTCCATATAAATTGATATAACAGTATACCTTCACATTTCCATCTGCCCCAGCAGTTACATATTCTGTACCTGGATCAAGACAGCCTACAGAAAGAACTGCATTGTCATGTTCAGCTACTGATATCTCTTCTCTCCATTGGCTCCAAGCATTTTTCTGATCTTCTTCAGAGCTAGTCCACAAACTAACTGCACCACTGTCTTCACACAATAAAACCTGAAGGCATTCAAAATAAGAAAATAAATAATACTGAAAAAGTATTTTATATAGTAGTTCTTCTAATACAAATATTCTTAATACATATAATTTACATATTCATACTTTGAATCTATTATTATAATGGTTTAAATACCTTATTGGGGCTGTTAACAAAACAGCCATCTGCTGTGCCACTGTTCAAAATTATACTTTTCTTTTCAGATTTTTGGAGTGTGCAAGCTTTATTAATATCTTCAAAAATGTTTGCACCTCCATTCCAATACCGCCCTGTTAATTCTGAACATCCTATTAATGTACTGCCATCTAAAATAAAAGTAATAGAGGTTGTGTAACAGGTAAGTATCTACTCTTCTATAGTTGTTGTACTGATTAACATAGGAACTGGTTGAAATTAGAGTAAATGACAAATGAAAAACAATAAAGATTGTGGTACCTTTTAAAAAAGAAATAACAAACATTTATCTTATTATTATTTCAGAACCCACCATGCAAAACTTTTGCAGAAATTCAATTTATAGTTATACCAAGTAGAAGATATTTGAAAACCCTAACAAAATTTTATAACAACAAAGGTTCAATTTTTTAAATATTTGGATTCACTTGGGTCCTTAACCTCAAAAGCAGACTGCGGAATATAACATTATAGTAACAAATTTTTATTTAAAGTGTTTTATGGGATTTTGAATAGTTTACCTTCATAAAACCTTATATATTCCAAATATAACATAGTGCTTGTTCCAGTAGTGTCAGTCCTATAGACTTCTGCATTTAAATGCGGTGGGACTATTTTATTACTGTTTTCCATTATTTCTTGGTAAGAGATATCGACCTAATTAAAATGTGTACTTTATTTTTAAAAAGTAAGGAATCAAAGCTTATTTATGATCGCGCCAAAATTCTAAATAGAAAACCGAATTGTACTGTTTCGACTTTCAATTTCCATGCTACTCATGTACAAATGTCAAAGTTAAAACTTTTTCTTCGACGTTAAGGATAAGGAATTGAACATCATGCAGATTCTCTAGCTTTAATAATTAATAAGTTAATAATATATTTAGTAAATTTCTACGTTCATTATTTATAAACTTTGTCCAGTTTTTTGCTATTCCAATTTTAAATAACTACTATCTGATATATTGTTTTAATTTTTGGCTGATGGACCTATATCAAAGTACCTATTTTGTCGTAATCATATTACATTAATGCGAAACATTCCTTATGTATCACTATATAAAATGATTTACTCAAAAATAACTCCAGTATTTTTTTATTATTTATAATGAAACTGTCTCTGCACTACTCTGTAGTAATAGGTAATTAAGGTGTCCCATACACGTACAATAATATTGCACAATCTTTTTATTGTTCAATAATATTGAAAACCCCCTTTGACTCCAGACGTTCAATAAATTCTGACAATAAAATTGACTAACCAGTCTGATCAATATTTTCGTGGAAGCAACATGTCTGATGACGAAGTTTTGGCGGCAACCACGCTGGTGATTTTGTTGAAAAGAAAAAAGAAAGAAATATATTGCGTAATATTAAGCCTACACAGCGCAATAAAAAAATATTGTTCAATAAAAATTAAGCTCCCTCAATCTTTTGTTCAATCACGGCGCAATGCTTCAATATCATCCCTACACGTTCAATAATATTGTACAATCAGAATATTGTGCAATATCATTGAAGGTGTATGGGAAACCTAATGATTGACATTTGACAGGTCATTTCGTTCTTGATAAAAATCGTATCTGTTCTGTTGATTACTTGGACAGAAATAAAATGCAATATTGAATTTTTGTCATCGCATTTGTAAATTTTCGTGTGGATAAATTTACTAGGTGGGTTGATAGCTCTAATCATTAATACTTTATACATGTATTTATCTATTTAGCTTATGTATGTTTACTTTTAATTGGCCTCTATATTCGTGTAAATAATTTGGAAACAGGTGTTCTTACTTTCATAATCTATTATTATTGTGTCCATGGTGCATTAAATAAAATTATATTGAGTGAAAACAATATTAAGAAGTGATAATATACCATCGACAGATCAAAATGGCTAGGTTAGAATTGATGCAAACATTGACGGGACACAAAGGTATCGTCTGGAACCTAGCATGGCATCCTACAGACAATTTGTTTGCCTCGTGCGGTGAAGACAAAACAATAAAAATATGGGGCAAAGAAGGAGATGTTTGGGCTAAAAAAGCGATATTGATAGATGGTCATAAACGTGCCATAAGACAAGTGGCATGGTCACCGTGTGGTAATTTACTCGCTTCCGCCAGTTTCGACGCGACTACCTCCATTTGGGATCAGAAGAATGGTGTGTATTTTTGATTACATAATTACCAGTCATTTGAACTGGAAATATAGATGATAAACTTACAATATTTTTATTAGGTCAATTTGAATGCAATGCAACTCTTGAAGGCCATGAGAATGAAGTTAAAAGTGTGGCCTGGTCTCCATCTGGACAACTGCTAGCGAGCTGCGGCCGAGACAAATCAGTTTGGATTTGGGAAGTGGTTGGGGATGACGAATATGAGTGTGAAGCAGTACTTAATGCACACAACCAAGATGTTAAGAAAGTTTGTACAATATTATTACTTTTAATCATGTGCCATTCCCAAGTCATGATTTAAACAAGTTATTCCGTTTTGTAGGTGGTATGGCATCCACATTCAGAATTGTTGGCGTCAGCGTCATATGATAATACAGTAAAAATATATCAGGAAGATAGTGCAGACAATGAATGGAACTGTATAGCAACCCTCCAGTCCCATGAGTCAACAGTATGGAGTCTATGTTTTGATGCTACTGGAGAAAGACTTGCAACTTGTAGTGATGATCAAACCGTCAAGATCTGGAAACAATATAAACCATTTAATCCAGAAGGTTTAGTTATTGAGAAAGATTGCACCTGGAAGTGTGTATGCACTTTATCAGGCTATCATACAAGATGCATTTATGATATAGCCTGGTGCCATAAAACAGGTCTTTTAGCAACAGCATGCGGTGATGATGTCATTAGAATTTTCAAGGAGTCAGATGATTCTGATCCCAATGCTCCAACATTTGATTTGATATGTACTAAGCTTAATGCACATTTACAAGATGTTAACTGTGTTGCATGGAATCCTGTAGGAAATAATGAATTGATATCTTGCAGTGATGATAGTGACATTAAAGTATGGAAATTTGTTGATGGTTAATATTAACCAAATCAAAAATAGTGACCAACAATTATTTGTATCAGAATATATTCAATTATGTATATTATGATTAGGTTTATTAGCGGTGAAGTATTGTATTAAGAAAACAAGTGTGTTATTCAAGTTTTATAAATATATATTAGTCTTTACCATGTATGTTGTTTTATTAATGGCTTTTATTAAATCGACCTATGCATAGAATAAGGTTACTTATGACTATAACACCAAAGTACTTTTTATGTCTTTATAGAGTTAAACTTGTTTATATATTGCAATAGTGAAGTAATAATCAGCAGAACTTGTTGTTTGAAGAACAAAAAAATTTCTGGATAATTTTGTGCCCAATTAAGTTTAAATCGCTGAGAAAGGGAAGTTGAGATTTTGCACATATAACTTTATTCTGCGCATAGGTCGAAATAATCCTAAAAATCACCACTTTAACACTAGTACTGACACTTCTATAAATTACATTTTAGCTCACAATCAAATGGTTGTAATTGTAGGAAGACTACTTTTTTCAAAAAGAAATATTTTTGCTAGATTCTATTCTACATTTGACAAACCAAAAATGTCAACGGGAGAGAATTCTGGAGTTGCACTAAGTAGGGTAATATCTGCATTAGAAGATTTTGCTCCAAAACAATTATCTGAGAGTTGGGATAATACCGGGTTGCTAGTGGAACCATATACAGCCAGGTAAAGAAATTTCACTGTATATACAAAATTGTATTTGTGAATACATTTAATTATATCTACTTCTAATTCTTTTTTCGAATTTCAGGAATATCAGCAAAGTTTTATTGACTAATGATTTAACCGAAGATGTGGCAATAGAGGCAAATAAGGAAGGTTGTGAAATGATTGTATCATATCATCCTCCAATTTTTGCTCCTATGAAATCTGTAGTCCAGAGGTAATAAACCATATTTTCAATGCTGTAATCTCAACTGAACATTTTACAAATATTTCTTTCCGTATGCATGACAGTTGCAAAATAAATTATCAGTACATTTTAGGTATATAAATTCCTAAAAGTATTGCTATTAATATTTTCTAAGTGAGGATACTTATAAGACACAAAATCAGAATGTTGGATAATATTTATCTGCCATTGCTGACTCCATGTCCAGCTTAGACTATAATATTATTTTGATGCATATTTTTTCTTCGATCCCCATGACTCTGTGCTTAAATTCCTTGGTGACATATTTTTCAGGTCATGGAAAGAACGCATTGTATCTTATTTACTTGAAAATCGCATATCCCTGTACTCTCCACATACTAGTTGGGATGCTGTGAAAGGTGGTGTTAATGATTGGTTGGCATCAGCTTTTCCTGTTGAAAATTCAAAACCACTTATTTCAGGCAGTGATCCCGATGTTGGAGCAGGCAGGTAATAACATATTGAACACAACTTAAATAATAATTGTTGATGAGTTTGCTGTGTATTGTTTATAAGTTATGCAAACCAAGCATTTTATGGCTTTTTTTTTCAATTGCTTTTCTTAAATATTTCTAATTATACTAAATGAAGATGTTAAAAATTCTTAACGATTTTGTTAACAATGTTGTTTTTCAGATTGGTTCAACTAGGTAATACAATTTCATTGTCTAAGTCAGTTGCTAACATAAAGCAACTTACAGGCCTACAGTATGTTCGATTTGCCCTCGGAAAAGGCAAATCAATGGACGACAAAATAGAAACAGTGGCACTTTGCGCCGGCTCGGGCAGTTCAGTACTTAAAGGCGTTGTTGCTGACCTTTATCTTACAGGTAATATTAACTCTTGTAATTTTTTAATCTCGTTCAGGAGAGGGAATCTCTGAAATATACATTTTTCACGCTTGGTTTCATAAATGAGTGATTTATAAAACGATGTAAATTATGAGGCTATTTTTAAACCAAGCGTAGGCTTTATAAAATTGACCACCAAATTTCTTTTGTATTTGTAAGTCATTTTTACGTGGTTAAATACCAATCATCAACTTTCACGGATATAGGTATATACTACATAGTTTAAATATAAGAATGTATGTACTGTCTGACTACAGCAACCATATTAATAATATCAGTCAATTATTTTCACTATGCTGCAGTGTGTAATATTATCTCGTTGTTATAGGAGAGATGCTACATCATGATGTCCTGGATGCTGCTCAGAAAGGGATTAGTGTGATTCTTACAAACCATTCCGATTCTGAAAGGGGATTTTTACATGTATTCTCAAACGATCTCTACAATAGATTAGATAAACAAGTTGAAGTGATTGTTAGTAAACTTGATAAGGATCCGCTAACAACGGTATAAGTCGTATGTGTTATTCATTTTGATGTTCCATGATGAATGATTAAGTGTCTGCATTTCATATTTATTTTGTTAAGAAAATAAAGTATACCAATTAGTTCAGTTGATTTATTATTGATATTACATTATTTGTTAGGAAAATTAAATTATGTTGATTGATCACCAATCAATAATATTAACATGTGAGATCACCTTTATCTTATTCTATCTACGGCGCTGCATTTATTACAATTGAGATACACCGCTAGTATTAAACTAGTTTCAAACTATAACAGTTGGCAAGATCTCTGTAAATGTATCTTTGTCTTCCATTTCTTATCAGCGTAATCTGATGAATATTGATTCTCCGGATGATCTGCGAGCTGCACTGAAATATGTCCATTGTTGTTACATGTTGGTCAGTTATGTTTGTTAAAATTCTTTATTACATGCATGCATTCGGCTTACTTACGCAGGGCTATTTTATTTATACTTTTATCTTTTACTACAGTCTCTTTAGGTGTTTCTCCAATAATTTCAGTTGAAACCTTCTTTGTTCTAGTTCCACCAAGACCCGTTTTTATTTTGCATACTGAGGAAACAGTACCTTTTTTGTCATCGTAGTTAATAACATATTCATTTCGTCGACTGGTTCTGTGGCTATTCGATTTTGTATTGTTCATGTAAGAGTTATTTTTCGTATCGGTTTTTGTGTGTGGAGAGGTAACAATGCCATTGTCTTGTTTATGTTGTAAAGCCTCTTTTTTTAACATATTTTTTTCTCTTGATGATTTTCTGTTTCGTAATTGATTCTCCTCTTTTTGTACTGCAGGTTTAGTGTCAGTGCCAGATACCTTGCCATTACCAATACTATTATTTAATAATTCGGTATGTTTCCTTCTGTCTGTATTATGGCGGTGCGATGACGAACTTCTATTTCCGTGTTTGTTTCTGGCCGTAGAATCGTGATCAGACTTTTTATTGTCTGGTGTTTTTTTTAGATGACTAGTAGTGAGACGTTTATTGTCTTCTCTCCTATAATCTTTAGAATATAGAGGTTGTTCAGTGTTCTCCAACTTTTCGCCCGTTTCATTTTTATTTTTGGAGTAATGTTTCTTTTTGAGAATGTGTTCGTTGTCAGAAATTCGCTCTATTTCTGCGTAATCGTTTTCCTTGGCAATATGCCTAGAAAGACTGTCTCTTTGGTGAGAGGTTTTTTTCGGTAAGAGTTTACTAACCGAATCTCTCAGAGATCTACGATGGGTTGATGATCTCTTGTCAAGAACGCGATAGGGTGGTTCCTCGTCATCTAAATTGACATAAATTGGAGCGTTATCTTCTATACTCTTTCTGCTTGTGACATGCGACGTCCTGGGCGCTTTGTGGTCACCTAGTTCATTTTCCTTTTTATCAGAATGCTTTTTTGAACTGAAATGAATAAGAATTATTACTAACATTTAAATGAAAAATACTATGCAATATTAGTGCTAGCGCAAATTTTACAAAGATAACTTAACAAAAAGCAAGTAAAGATCACTTAACGTAGATTAAGCGATACGAAATTAATTCATCGCTTGGGCAAAGATCCAAGTTTAGCAGTTCGCTAGCTGGTTTCACAATTCGACCCACAGAAAGACAAAGGGTTTTATGTTTCATAATCTATTTTGTAGTAAATTTGTTCACTTATGGTTTAGGAGCTTAATTCGGGCAGTAAAGAATTTTATGCCATTGCATAAGATTAAAGAGATGCCTGTTCAATGTTTATGAGTAAGATATTGAGAAGAAAAGGAGTTTTATTTTTCTTACAAAAACTGATGGATAAAATCAAAGAGCGAAAACATACCGTGGGCTCTGGTTATGAGTATGAGGAGTTTTATCCACTGAGACATATTGATAGCCTTTTGGAGGCTCGGATAAACTTCGGCTAGTATGTATGGTATGCTCTTCTTGTTTTCGAAGTCTAGGACGCCGTGTTATCGGTACCGGCACACTTATTTCAATGACTCCTTCTCTATCTTTGTCTGCTACAGACTTTTGACTGTTCTCTTGTTTTATTTTACTTGGTTTAAAGTCATGTTTAGAATGCAGTCTCGGTGTAGGAACTGGCGTAAAAGTAGTATTTAAAGGAACATTTTGATATTTTGGAGCGTCTTCGGATTCAGCTTCGCTACTGCATACACTGTTAGATATCTTCTTAACTAACTGTACAGAATGAAAAATATCTTCGACATTAGAATCGTCTGAAGATGTTCTGTTTTCGGAGTCTTTTGTATTAATTTTTCTATTGCCGTCAACACCAAAATATGACAATTCACTTTGCCGCAACTGTCTAGATGTTGACTTGTTTTGATCAGCAGAGGTTTGCAAAGCATGAAATTTATTTCTTATTAAATTGACATGATTCATTTTCACTGCTTCATTATTGAATTTTTCTGATTTCATCTCACCACGGGTACTGTGTTCTGCATCTATCTTGACGTCTTTAGGACCTAAAATATAAAAATAAAATTAGATATTTTTTGTTTTTAAAATTACCAAGTCTATATACGAGTACATATTTTATATAAATAATATACCTATATCTATTGTCCGAAAAGCGTTGGTTTTCCTGATAGAACTTTCAGTGTGTTCCAATACGCTTGATTTTGATTCATCACTATATCTTCTTTCCATCTGCAGTTGTTTATTTATCAATGAGACTGCAGTTCGAACAGGAGAACTTTCATTAAAACTATCTTCGTTTGACACACTCGTTGACCCAAATGCCATGTTCTCTCCTAAGAGATATGGTTTGGGTTTCGGAATTTTATTTTTGAGAATACTTTTTGTAGCTGCTGTATTCTCATCAAATTCACCAATTTCATTATTAGTACGTTTTAGAATATCTCCTATTTGGATAGATTCAGATGAATCAATAGTTTTATCACCAAACAGCGTAATAGACTTTTCAGGAACATCTAACATTGGTACAAATGCACTTCGTCTTTTTCTGAAATCATTAGAAGGAGGTGGCTTATCATCGGTTGATATTATGTTTACTTCGCCAGTGTCTACAGCAACATGAAGCTCAGTTTTACAGAACTCCACTTTTTTAACCTTTTTGTGTTGACTGTTGTCATCTGCCTCGATCGAAATAGGTAAGGTAATTGTTACTTTACCTGTAGATTGTACAACTATGTTACTATCAATTTTACTTTCAGCTGGATGTTCGATGACAGTATCATGCTCCCTATTAGACTTAAATTTAGTTCCCTTATGAAAACTATTAAGTCTATTTTTATATAGCCATTCCTGAAACGTCTCATCTTGTGTCTTACTTTTTTGTTCTTGACCAAAAAATCTTGAATGCGAACTTTCATCCATACAATCATTTACAATTTCTGTTGATTTGCAAATGCCGCTGTCTGTTGATGATTCCATAGTCAATTTGTCATTACCAAATGTATTTACGTCGTTGCTTGGATTTGCATCTTCAAAGCTGTAACTTTTTCTTCTGTTATTCCATTCATTACTTCCATTTAACAATGACTTATATTTAAGAGTATTTAACGTTACAGGTGCATCTAGAAATGGCGAAGATCTTTCGCTGGTTTTCTTATTGTACTGTACATCACTACTCTCTGAATCATATGAATATTTTCTATGTAATCCTTTATTTGTTCGTACATCAAGGTCGATTATACTAGCGTTATCAGCAGAAGATGATTCTTCACTGGGCATTCTTAATGAATTAAGTCCAGATGAACCTCTCCATTTGGAGGGTTCTGATATTTCTAAGTCGTCTGGTTCTGTTACTTTGTAGTTATCTGTTTCTGTGCGTAAATCGGGTGAAGAATCTAGCGAAGTAGAAGATATTTCTAAAGGTTTACTCGGTAATGATGGAAGCGAGGGTGGATCCATGAAGTTGAAACCAGATGTAATAACCTGGAAAGATAAAAATCACATTTTTACAACTTTCTAATACAATAGTTAAAAAAAAACTCTTCTAATCTATGTAGCAAAAGAATTATAGGTCATTTTTACATCATCTGTATTTTATGCTTAAACGACAGGACCAATTTATATTCTTTTGCTAGGAGATAGGTTTAACCTACATAGTAACCTACTTACATATGGATACTACATTTTACTTCTTTCGTAAACTATGTATAATCAATCTTCGCCCAGGCAAAGTTCTGCTCAGCCGTTGGTATAATACAAATTTCTTTATAACAATTTTACAATAGGACCTTGATTAGTAGACGTCTAACCGACGTATTCTTGTACAACGCAATACGAACAACTGGCAATGGCAGGAAAAGAACAGTAAAGTATTTTTTTTAATACTCTCCACAAAAGCAAATTATGGACTGATCCTGTGCAAATATTTATGACGCATTCCTAAAAGAGCTCTTGATTACCGGAACAAATTTAATTTATATTAAAACTAAGTTCTATTTTAGACATAGCTACTTTTAAGAGTGAACAACTCTGTTTAACTTTTTACTTTGTAGTAGAAAAATAATTAACTAAGACGGCGTTTGAGACTACGAATATGTACGTCTACATTATATGTATTTATGCCGAAACTTCTTTTTTGCATATAAATCGTGTAAAAACATACATTTTCATTACCAACCACACCTCATGACATTACTTAAAATGAGTGGTGAGAGACTCGTATTTCCCGTCCCTCTATATACTTAACGATTTGCTAAGTCGATGCCCCATGATAATCATCATTATCATCATCAGTCTGAAGACATCCAATGCCGGACATACGACTCTCTCTTGAAAATACGAATGAATGGAACGAGTAAACTGGCAAAATATTTATTATTGTGTTAGATAGCAATAAAAATTACCCTTCTAGAAGAGTGAAGCATGTACGAGGAAGCAGGCACTCCGGGACCAGCGGAAGAGTGGTACGCAGCCCGCAGTACTCTGACTCGCGCGCCTGGTCCACTCGCGTGTAACACTTCCATGGCGCGTGCTATCCGTCTCGTCACTCCACCCTCCGTTACCTGAAACATTACATCATAATTCATCATTATAAGGTTCTATATAAAATGGCCTTGATTTCGCATGACAAGGTATTTTAGACGGTCGATATATCTTATTGTGTTAAATGTGGATAAAGGCCGTCCTACGAATGCTTGTCAATACTTTATAGCAATTCATAAGTATGAAGAGAGATTATTTGTTTCTCTTCAGTTATTCACACCTCAAATGCTTATAAATAAATTCTTTTACACATATAGTACAGCATATTTATTCAAATATGCAGTTTTCACAATCTTGGTTTTTATCTATTATCTAATTTTTTCATCTTTTTGTTATCACATATGCAAAATTAATCGGAACAAACGAGGTAGTTATTTTGTTAAAGGAAACTTGTTCATTTTTTTATCAATTTAATTAACTAAATATACAAGATACAAACTACAATAAATGAGTGACCTCTAAATTTTACTATAGCTATCCGCTTGCTGAGTGAGTGGCAACGTTTTTATTATAGGTAAGTACTGTAGATAATAACGTGCAGTTACGAGTGGTCTAAAATTTGAATGCAGATTGTGTCGCACTGTCCGCGAACTTCTTACTAGTGACAAATGCGGTCAGACAACTTTCGTGTCCCTCAAAATGACATGCATGCCTGACAGGCGACCAAGTAATGACATAATCGTGCTTTACACGGGAATTGGTAAAGCAAACTTATTTTAGTCAATTTCTTCGTATGCTCGATGCGCATATTTATGTTTATAATTTTATTAGGTATGCCTCTTAGACCTTAGTTATGATTCAAGAATCAATAGTCATATTATCAGTTAGATATCAAAAGGTATGGCTCTTAATTAAGCAATGGGCAGGTGCGTCCTAAGCATATTAAAATAACGACTCCTATTTATCTATTTTAATTGTTATTATGCGCGCAAGCCACGTTTATACGTTTTGCTCGTTTGCCCACCGCATTACACATAAAGACAACTCGTATTTATTTGCTTCGATGACGTGATCAATGCGGGGGCGAAGGGAAATTACGGCATGTTGTGATTGCGATCTTTTCAATGAATGTCTAACAATTGGTTTTGCTAAGTGGGTGTCAAATATATTTTCTGTCTACTGAAACGTATTATCAAAAATGTTCAGTCACAAATTCATAATAAATAAGTACTCATTATTATGTGGCCATATGGATTATGAAAGTTGAGTTAATGTTGTTAACACAACTTTGCATCAACCTTGACTATGACTTTGTTTTGCATTATAAAAAAGTGACGGCGAAATGAAATAAGCATTTAAACAGCGGAAACTGGTTTTGAATTTTATGTAATACATCACAAGGCAACACGAGGTATTAGTTTCATTGTGCAAAATACTTATAATTCTAATCAATGATAAAAAAAACCTCAAACGACTTGTTGATTTCAGTGTTCATAAGCTGTAAAAGCATTCGTCTCGTTAAGACAATTTGAAGTTAAGTAGGTACACAGTAAATTCATGAACCGTAAATACAATTGTGTAGAATCTAATCATATCTGATTTTATTCTCAGATTGTAAATTATTCGGGCATTGCACTTTGCGTGCACGAAAATTTAAATGTATGTAATTTTATATGTACCTATGTTTACGAATTTTATAAGCACAGACAAGTTTTATAAAGGATGTTGATAATTTATAATTGCAACGAATAATTCGCGTTAAATGTCAATCGATAGACACGAAGATTCTCAGTAATGTCTTACACATACACATCATTATAAATATCTAATAAAAAAAAAACATACTTATCCTTTAACTAGGGACGTGACAAATTGAGAACACTATAAGGGACATGTAGTCTCACAGGCTACTACTTTAAAATTTAAATTTTGTCATAAAATTGCATTATAATGATTTAAAATGCGTTGATATTTATTTGTTGGAATGTACTAAAACAAATATAAATTAATTCAATCAGTTATTATAATCACTTTAAACACAAATGATAATTAACACTTACTTGTACTTTTCAGCCTTAATTGACATAAGATCCTTATTTTAACATTTTAATAGACCTTACATAAATGATATGACAAATGTTACTCTTTTTATTAAAACTTAAACAATACAAAGATAAAAAAAACACAAAAGCTTCTTCTGGAAACAAAACATAAAAATTCTGACACATACTCTGTTTGGCATAAATCATTGGCAATTTTTACACAAGGGTCGAGAACTTTGCAAACATACGGGATTGCAACACCCAACATATGTGTACACAGTCATTCTGTGAAGTTTAGGCGGACAAATACTGCATGCCCTTCGTTTGCCTTGACTAGTTTCAGGACTTTGGACATCTTCTTCAACCACATCGTCAGCCAGAACTCGTTTTATCACTAGGCGTAACTCCCTTGGTAATTGCCTGCACACAACACGTCTTTGCAAGTGGGGTGGCACTAGTGAACGGGCTAATGACTTTAGAAAATCTCCTCTATCTGTATTTTTGGGCTGATGCATATTATATAATATATAAGCATTCATGCCGCTCAAGTCCACTATGCGGTAGAATACCACCATTGGCCACCTTCTCGTTCGGCGGCTGCTGGAATAAATGGAGCATTTTTCATCTGCTTCATCTACGCCTCCTTTTGTCATGTTGTAATATAGTATAATTTCAGGCTTTTTAGTATCTTCGTCAACAACAACATCGTGATGCATTGGGGACACAAGTATCACCGCTCTATTATTTTTAGGGAATTCCTCTTCAAATGATGGACTATCCACTCGTAATATTTTTCTTTTTGATGAAGTCGACGGCTGAAGTTCATGTTTCCTAGCGTTTTCTGTCATTTTGCACGAAAAACAAAAAAATTGTTCGAAAAAATATTTATTTGACAACTAGGGACATGTAGCCTCACAGGCTACAATCGAATTTCAAATTAAAATTACGAACCTGTTACATATCTGACGGCTCGTCTGCTCCCTTCTATGGTCGTTTTGACACAAAAACAAAAGCTACTGAGACGCCGGGTCGCGGCAAGCGGGGGGAAATCATCAATTTTAAGAATTTACCAAACACACGACGCCTGTGAGACTACACGTCACTAGTTAAAGGTTAAGTTTTGAGGAAATGTCACGTTGATTTGATCATTTTAACATTAATTGGATTTGTCCATACTCAAACGCGTAAGATATAAGAAAGTTATAAAACATATTATTTTGGTATACATTCTTATGTGATGTTTTAAAATATGTGCCTCCTACCGTATGAATTATGCACCTTGCTGTGCTAAAATTCAACATAGGAAGCGTTAATAGCTCGCCGCCGACTAATTTACGTGATGTAACGGTAACGGCTAGTTCAATAGCCTTGGTGGCCTTCCGTCATACCTCCAAATTTCAACATCTAGCATTTGTAGCTTCGTCATTCACTATTCTCATTGTCTTGATGCTAAATACTGCAACTAAGTCCATGACCCATATCGGTATTCGACACTAAACGGATTTGTATCTTTTGTATAAATCTCCTTAAGTGAGCTACTACGTCGCTTGTACCTATGTCTCATACAGGTAACGGTAAACCTAGTGCGTCATTTCAGTAATTCCTAAGAGTGTAAATTAAGTTCAAATGAGTTTTTGACTCTCATGAGGATGCTTGAATGGGTGGTTCCTACAAGAGACTTCTCAGGAAAATCCGATATACAAATTTTTATATGATTCACCTAAGTGGCGCATAAACCAGAAAAACACATCATATTACACAGAAACACATCTTGCGGTATCGATTATTCAAATAATTTCACATATCCTTCGGTTGTGTGTCATAAATTTAAATACTTTTATATTCCAATGACGCGTCTGGGAATAATATTATTTGTCAGACATAAAACGAGTAGATCAACTTAATTAAATATACCGATATGAGTCATGTATGTTTTTACAATATGTTTTGTGTGACAAAAGCAGTTTTTATTCTATATTAATTCTTGAGTAACCTGGACACGATACTAGCAAGTTAAATTCGGCCTCAAGGTCAAGTGGTACAATCTATCTAGAGGTGCCATTCTATCTAGAGGTCCCGGGTTCTTTCGGGCAAAGTTATGGGGTTTACTGCTCGAAAACAGGCAATAGAGTCGCCTCTTCAACTAGGGAAAGAAACATTCCCGCGCGAAATGCGAGTGCAGAAATGCAGCTCTGCCCACCGTGCCGGGAATAAAAGCTTTAGGTTATGTTTGTATGTAATACTTATGTAATGCAAAAATCATTGTTTACAACATTTTTCATTTTTAACATTTATTGCCATATAGAACTTTTACTAAGAATTGATAGTTATTGTTATTCAGTAATGTATCTTATAAATATGCACCACTAAATAAAGAGCGTTATCAAAATTATAAGTTTAGTTGAACGAATAACACGAGTTGGTGCGCGCGCACAGCCTCGTAGGTTGGCGGCCTTTGTGCAGGATTTCCGGCAGCTTTACACGAACCCTAACAACAAAACGCAGCTAATAACAGCCTGCTATTTTGTTACTGTGATATAATTTCGACCACCATTGGAACAAAGGATGAGTAGATTTTATTATTTCAAGTCACCTTGATAACAAAATGAGAATATTTATTACATTTTCGTTAGCGAGGCATTTTAGAGGAAAAGACATCAACGAACGCATTGTAAGCGTAATATTTTTCACAAATTCCAACAATGAAACAATAAATAGTGGAAACTATAAAAAACGAGTACTGCTACTTTTTATGTCAATCATAGTTAGATTTTCTCTCTGTGAGGAAATAAGCCGTAGATTAATGTCGGCAATTTCCTCACGTTCTCCTACTTTCACTATTCAATATCTAACAAGAATCGCTATTGTCTTTAACGACTACTATTTACGAGTATTTTGTTAGCATCAATGTCGAATATTTATACGAACATTGTAATTTCGTTGTACTAATTATTATTACCACTACTGACTAATGAGATTACGGAATGACAATTCTATACAAAACCATTTACACAACAAATAAACACTGTTTACAAATATATAGAAGTTAAAATAACAGGTTATGTCAATATATGGTTTAACAAGTTCGAAGTCAATGTAATATAACAATAATGGTATAATTAGAGACAACCTAGTTATATTTTTGCAATTCTCGCACACCTGGTTCAGTTCGCTGATAATATTTTAAAGGAATACATAAAAAACGCGACGAACAGGCTCAGACTGGTTTCTTCGAGTTTACCTTTTGACATTAAACCTTAAGTTTAACACATAAGTTTCATTTTTTTAAACTGAAGAATTCGCTGCTAAAGCAGTCTCGCCGTTTTAAGTTTTAAGGCCGTATTAGGAAATGACCAGTTTAGCCTTTTGGCAATGACCGTTTATAAATTGAAATGCCACACTTCTTGTTCCTAGACTTGCATGCACGCATTTGTGTTTAAGAGATTCACTTTGGTAATAAATGTGTTATAATTGCAGCAAGAATAACAACGAGCCTACTCGTGTTTCATGTTTACATAATGCAATTACCAAACACAGAGCTTCCACATCGAGTGGCAATAATAAATACATAATATATACTTAAAGCGGTTTAAAACAAACTGATGCATTTTATTATAATACTTTAAATTATCTTTTGTATGGATTACGTCACTTTGTAAGCTTTTTAAAGCTTTTTCGAAGAGGGTGTTCGTCCTAATAGGCCTACCTTTCCATATTCGGCAGTGCCAGCCCATTCCCTCTGCCATTGGTCCGCCACTTCCATGTTAGTGAGTTGGTGTATCCTCTTAGTCGCTGCAGCTACACTCGGGAGCTCTGGGCTCGTTCGATTTTGACGCGCACTCACGTTCGTAAGGCGCGCCGCCTCAAAGCGTACTGCCGCTACTGGCGGTAACCCGCGGCCGCACCGCCAGCGACGCGCACAACGTGCACAGCCACACCATCAACCCACAAAATATATTTACATATCATCAATTTGTCATTGCCTTCCGTTGGCAAAAACCTTACCTACTCGATGTCAACGCCCACTCCCGGTAGGTACCCAGCCCCGCCATCCAGACGTAGGTCGCGTCCCACGCACTCAAGATATGAGGTAGGCATTGCAACAGAATAAGTACCGTGCATTTTAACTCAGCATTATATATTTATATTTGTACTCAAGGCTGATTTACCTTACTTTTTAACGTAGTTTTAAGCAACTTAAGTGCAAAAGCTGACCGACAGCTTACACATATTACGAATATAAACCTGCTTTACCAAAATGTACTTATTATGACATAATCTGTGTATTTATATTTTAGATGGCTATATCTTAAAATACAAAAAAATATATTTTAATATCTCTTCCTAAACTGTTAAGATTGATCTGCTAATGGGAGATGATAATGGCGATATAAATTTCTTCTAAGAAAGCTTAAATGTACAGTACCTATATATAAAACTAGCTTTTGCTCGCGACTCCGTCCGCGTAGACTACAGGGCTGAGTTCAGAAGGAAAATAAGTTGTAGTCTATTTTACTTCTCAGTGTCCTATTTATGTCCATACCAAAAATCATACAATTCAGTCTAATTGTTCAAACGTGAAACCGTAACGCGTCGATCGGCGCCTTGTGCATCATTATTGCGCGCTTGATCAATATTTTAAAACTGCAATATCTTCTAAGATTTTCGGTGAAATCAAAAGATGTAAAAGGCAATTTTATTTAAAATTAAATACTTGTAATGAATAACGTATTTATTTGGATAAGGATTAATATCATATTTATAAAAACACCTTCAGAAATAAAACTTTATTTAAAAATAAATTTGGTTAGGATAAAAAACCTTATAGTGAGCCAACCATAAAGGATAGACATATGCTGTCGCGAACTTTTTTTTAGAACTTTTAAAGAGGAACATTTCTCTCATACATTATTTTAGCGAAACTTTAACCGTTTTCGCAGCGTACGCAACCGAAGCTCACAAAAAGGAAAAAATGTCCCCGATTTTAAAACATTCTTTATTGCTACTCCGCTCCTATTCGTCGTAGCGTGATGTTATATAGCCTATAGCCTTCCTCGATAAATGTGCTATCTAACAGTGAAAGAATTTTTCAAATCGGACCAGTAGTTCCTAAGATCCTAGCGTTCAAACAAACAAACAAACAAACAAACAAACAAACAAACAAACTCTTCAGCTTTATAATATTAGTATAGATATTTCCTGATGATTTTATGGACCAAGCTATGTGTATAATTATATGTATGTGTATAATTGGCCTAAAATGTTTTATCTTTTCTATTAAATAGATTGGAATACTTTAGTGGCAGGAATTATTTTGAAATTTAGAAGACTTTTTTTGAATAAGGTATAACTTACTATACAATTCGATCCTATAGGTAGCGATGCGGCCTCGTAGAATCATTCTTTTTTTGCCCAGCAACCGGATCCAAAACTAGTCTAAGGCTCAACCCCTATCAAGGGCACCTAGAGTGTAGAAGCGCAGATTAAAGTTTTTATTCTCATAAATATGAAGCACACGGAGTTGTATATTATAACTATCACCTTCTCGGTAGAAAATGTAGTTCAGCCATTCATATAACACTGTTGGTCAAAAAAGTTTCCTTTTTTGCAATCTTCAGGTTATATCGCATTGATGATCGACGATTACGGAGGCAAACGATCTCTAATCCAGTGTCTTTTACACCTGGATAGATATCCCTCGATCAGTTGATGATAAGACATTTATGTTTAATTACCGAAGCTTTGACCACCCACAAACTGACTTGAGACAAACTTGGTACGTAAACGTGTATTCTATATTATAGTTCCATTGAATATTCCATAGAAGCGGAATAACCTACTATATTTGGATGGTACTGCATTTACGCCATGCGGTGTAATGACTTTAGCGTGCTTATATTTAAAAAAAGAAATTTAAAAAATTAAAAGTTAATTTAATTTGTGTGGAGTAGTTGCGCGAAGGGCACCTATCTAAGGGGCCCCATACACCTACAATAATATTGAACAATCTTTTTATTGTTCAATAATATTGAACACCCCCTTTGATTCCAGACGTTCAATAAATTCTGTCAATAAAATTGATAAACCACTCTGATCAATATTTTCGTGCGAGCAACATGTCTGACGACGAAGTTTTGGCGGCAGCCACGCTGGTGATTTTGTTGAAAAGAAAAAAAAAAGAAATATATTGCGCAATATTAACCCTACACAGCGCAATAAAAAAATATTGATCAATAAAAATTAAGCTCCATCAATCTTTTGCTCAATCACGGCGCAATGCTTCAATATTATCCCTACACGTTCAATAATATTGTACAATCAGAATATTGATCAATATTATTGATGGTGTATGGGTCCGGTAAGTTGTACGACAAACTGCTCCAATAAAACATAAATATTATGAAAAGCCTAGATAGCAAGTAAAAAGCAGAGATTGAAACATTGATTAAAAGTAAAGAAGAGGTGTAAGAAGGTATGTAATGCAAATTACAAGGCATCAGCACGGGAGCGCTCCGACGTGCATCTTCCCGCCATTACACACGAAGCACAGCCTGGATGGCGGTAATGTATGCTTTTTTTTTAAATCTCCTTAAAAAAAGATTTTATAGCATATATGGTGTTTAAAATAGTTATAATTATTATTTGAAACAAATTCATATTACCCCTGTCATTAAAACAACACTTCAATGTTTTGCAAAAAGTTATACCTGGTATTGGCAACTTTTTGTAGTATGGGAACTTTACAATGAAGATTTCATAAGTAAATATATAATCTAACATTATAATCAACCCATATATGTTCCACTTCAGGGCACCGGTCTCCTCAACCATCGAGAGGGTTTTGGCCATAGTCCACCACGCTGGCCTAGTGCAGGTTGGCAGACTACACCTAAGAAATTCCTAAGAGCTTTTGTAGGTGTGCAGGTTTCATCACGATTTTTTCCTTCACCATTAAGCAAGTGATAATTCAATGTGAATACACACATAACTTCGAAAAGTCAGAGGTGTGTGCCTGGGTTCGAACCCGCGACCGCCGAGATACCCGACCGCGCGCCTAAGCCTCGAGGCCATCGCTGCTTTTTTTGTAATCTTTAGTAATATGCAATTACTATGAGTTTTGGGTATATATTTGATGAGTTAATCCAAATTAACTTTTACCAAAGTTAACAAACTATAATAGTGTAAGGCACTGTAACACCGTAGTCCTTGTTCAATATTATCATTTTTATATATCTTGTAGGAATATTATTTAATAAATTGATAATGGTAATGGGCTAGTTTGTGTTGTAGTCCAGTTTGTGACTCACATTCAGATATAAATTATTTCATGTGTATCTTAAAATAATTCAGATTTATTTTTTTGTGAATTGAACATAGTTATTGAATTCTGATTTTATCTTAAAGGTGAGGCTTGCCACTAGCACACAAATTCTTTTTTATAGGTGTCATCGCTGAAACTAATCCATGCTCTCTTACTTTCATTCTCTTGCAATCATTTTTTTACAAGTCAATTTGTGTCAATTTATAAGTCAATGTTATTTTGCATTGCAAGTATTTTTGGTTTGTTTTAATGATGTGGTTGAAAATAAAAAATATGATTGTATGCATGGTCTATATTTGTTTCTCAATATTGTTTTCTAAGGCTACCTATATACAAATTCATGATGTTAATATTACATTTCTTAAGTTCGTAAATGTCTAGTAATGCTTCATTATTAAACTTATTCCTCATATTAACACACCTTTTAAATTTAGCTACTAGAACAGTATTGCAGTGGTTTAATGTACAGAAATTATAAAATAGTTTTTGTTCATATGAAGCTGATTTAACGATTCCATTTTTAAAATACCTGTAAAACAATTGTTGTTTGTATCCACATAAATTTTCAACTTTTTGCCATTCTTCATGAGACAAACCAAACAGTAATCCAACTGCTGGGCCTCTTACAATACATGTGATGTGACCCGATCGGTCCGTTATTCTTAATGTAGCTGTAGACGACAACTTATCTTTTTTATAATGATTTATCTTAACAGAATCAATAGTGTAATCGGTGATTACACCCCATCCTTCTGTATGTAGTTTTACTTTTCTCCCCTCGGTCAATTTTATAGGAGTAACATTTTCATAAAACTGATTATTTACTTTGGTTTTATTCATATAACTTTCCTATCTTCAAGATTTTGACATTCTTAAATAATCTCAGTATAATATGCTCTCATTCTTGATTCTGTATCCGTATTTTTTTGGGGTTGACATTAGAGTAAAATAAGGATGTAAAATTTTTATTGATTAATAATTGTATCGAACATATTTTATATGATTCGTATCTTGATGTGAGGAATCGATATTTATTTATTTGTTTAATTAACAATTTTGTTCTAAACATTACCTATAACGCATATTTCGACATGTCCGATTTTTTTATTAATAATTAAAGATTTGTGTTTCGTTGACCATATCGTATGCCACCACCCGCTTTGCACACAAATAATACTGAACTAAAACAGAGTAGGAAATGGTCATCTTTTGATATGGTATGGGCGTGATTTGAAGTATAGTAATATAAAACAGATATTCGCTTGCGAAATCACTATAAAATCAAGTGGATAATTATTGGGTTCACTAAAATTCTTGCAAAGGTATTTTTGCTTTGTGGAAAAGATTTTATAAATAGTATAAGTATTAAAGGAACTCGGATTTGATTTTTTTGTGGTTACATTTTTTATCCCCATTTGTCTTAAAATGCTACGTGTTTGAAAAACTGCATTTTCAAAATACATAAAGGAAATAACTGATCGTATCGTACAGTTTTAATAAGACAACTTAAATGAGTATTACTTAATATGTTTTAGTAACAGATTTAATTGAATGCAAAAATCGATTTATATCGAATCAATTTATAATTGCTGTCAATGTCATAGCACATGCCTAGTAAAGTTAAACTGACACATGTCAAGTGATTATAATCTGTGGTAAATATAGAGTTACGAAGTGCGGGTTGTTTATGTAATATTTTAATAATTTATTGATTATGAGAATTGGTTGGTTTCAGAAATTAGTGAATAAATGGCCAGGAAAAAATACATTTGGAATGTATAGATTTCTACCTATGTTTTTTGTACTGGGAGCTGGTTTAGAATTTTCTATGATTAATTGGAAAGTTGGAGAAGTTAACTTCTACTCTACATTCAAACGACGTCAAGCACACGACTTGGTGGAAGAAAAAATAAAAAAGTACGCAGCAGCCTAAACGAAAATGCCAGCAGGAGTGACTTGGGGGCAATATATATCTTTTTCTGTCGCAGCCATGCTTTCTATGCTGGCAGGATCACAGATGGTACATCAATACTACAAACCTTTAAGGGATTTGAACGATTACATTAATAGGGAGTTGCAGAATTTTCCTGAAAACGTGCAGGCAAAAATTAAGCAGGATTTACAAGAAGAGGGAATTTTAAAATAATCATGGCTTATGTTGCATAGTTGTTACTATTGATTTTTCTTACAATTGCTTTATATTGTAAAATAAGATAATAAATTGTACATTTTATCTTTTATTCGGCCCCATAATTTATCACCTATATTCTGTTAGAGTATAGCTTAACCACTTGACATGCATGCCCAAACCTAGTTTGGGTCCGGCTTTGTGCAGCTTTTAAATTTTACTGAGCAGATTTTCCCGAATTGATAATGGTGATGAACCTTGAATATACCTAAGTAATTTCTACCTAACATATTATAGATTTCTGTAGTTGCAGCAAGGGTGCACTACTTTATCAATTCAATATTTAAAATGTGAGTGTTGAGTGGTTAATACAGTACTTTAATACCTTAACCTATGTGTGTATTGTCTTGTCCTAAACAAATATTTCATTTAGAGTCCTTCAAATTTGGTGGATTAAAAAAAAAAGTCATTTTTTATAAATTATATATTTTCCTTTAAAATTTTGGTTCCCTTCATAACAATATTTACATTCTAACTCTATTTTTATGGCTAATTTTTATTGTAATAAATTACCTTAATATTTAAACCAACTTGTGTATTGAGTTGTTACACTAAGAAATTATCACAAAAAATTTCTGTCCATCAAAATTATTTAACTTTGTAACAAATCATGTCATCATGGAAGGTTTTTGGTTGGCATTGCAAAGTGTACACATACTTACAACTTATACAATTATATAACATTGCTTGCTTTACACTTAAGAAAATAACAATTTATTATTTCATTTACACAATATCAACTAGCTCTTTTATGACACTTATACACTGAGTATTAATTATTATTTATGTTGTACAACAATATATTTTTAATTGTATTAAGAAGCTTAAATTAATTTGAGTATCTATATAAAATGCTGATTAGTTTGAACATTCAACATACAATTGTACAGTAGCAACAATATCTAACAAAAATATATATATTTATAAAATTTCATCTGTTTTGTAGATCTGTTGAAAATACACCATATACTTTTCTACTCAGTCATAAAAAAATGCAAAAGTATACATTTTGTTTTAAAGTATGACATTATTAACTAACTTAATGATAAAAGAGAAAAATAACATTGAACAAATATGTGTAAGTCATTAAACATATTTGTTTTACATCCACCAAAATAGCAGTCTTAGCAAATCTCAAAAAAGTATTATTGGTCACCTAGCTGAGTTCGTAATTGTTCTTCGAACCCAATCAACATGAGAGTTGACTGAATCATAAATACGTGGTCTTCCTAGTCCAATTTTGGTGCAAGCTATGCGCCATGCACTAATGCCGTTCAACAACCAACGTTTACTTTCTTCATCAAAGCACATCATTGAGCTTCCTGCATATTCTTCTTCCTATACAATGATAAAAAATTTAATAACAAAGTTAGTAAAAACATAATATTGTTTCCAGTGGTGTAAATTAACTTACGTCACAATCATCCTGGTCGTATAAGGGCTCAGCACAAATTCCATTTGCGTTAGCTATGCTAACATTTTCACAGTTATTCATAGGACTCGAAATCAAATGAACCCTTTGTAGCTGGTCTCTATTACGCGTCCATCCTAGCGTATTGCATATTGTTTGTTTGTTATTGTTTGGTGTATTTTCCGGTAAACAAATTGGTCGTACAAAGTCAGTCATTTCAAGAGGCTCCTCTAGTCTGACCAAAGCTAACATGCTGCCCTCCACAGGAGACCGTACCATGCCTATTATACGTCGTTCTTGTTGCCAAGGCGTAGTGCTTTGTATTCTTACCGAACCAAAGCGTGCGGTCCATTCGGCCTTAGGCTGACCCTGTGAACATTTTTTCGTATTATTTGTTAATTTTAATTATTGGTTATGTTATTAAATATAATTAAAACAGGCAAAGTTAGTTAGTTTGTATGGTTGTAGGTTCTTATCATTGGTTTTATTGAACCGATTTTTAAAGTTGTATTTAAATCCTTTGAAGTGTAAAGTTAATATCGTACGGGTCGTCATACGGAATTGCAGGCAACACCTAGTTGAAAATAAAATGTTACCTGAAAACAAGACGCAGTAGTGATAAGCCAAGATGGGTGGATGAGAGTAGCATCACATGCGTGAACATGAGATCTTAACAAGGCCGCATGCCACGGCCAGTCTCCCGGGCGCGCTGATCTCGGCAATCCTTCCACACCAGATAAGGCACTCGCGCCTCTTGCTGACGGTATGCCACAATCTTCAACGATAAACACAGTTTAAGTTATTTATACATTTTCAAAAACTTACCCCAGTCACCAAGCGGCAGAAGACGGGCTTAATAGAGTGAAAGTTTTCTTATTAATAGTAGGTAGAGTCATACATTGATATCGATGAACAATAGTGCTCGTCGTTTTACGAAATGTAGATGAAAAGCAAGTTGGTATCACTTTTATTAACTTCAAACTTACCCATTTGATCACAAATAACTCTAATTACTTTTCGTTGGGGACATTCGCTTTTCAAAAAAGATATTTCTGGAGCAAACGGATCCACTATTTCAACATATTCTGTCTTTAATTTCTTATTTGTTGAATTTTGATATTCCAAATTATCTACTTCTTCTGCATCAAGTATTACTTCAGCACTTATAGCTGTTCTGCAAGTATAATAATATATTACCATAATTTAAATAATCATTTCACTTTTTAAATTTCATTTATTTAACTAGTGAAATTCATAAAACTTACTTAAATGTTAGTGCTCTACATAGAGACGACGCGACACTCAAAAGCGCATGCTTGTCGTTTTCGTAAGGAGATGCGCATATCTTTCCATATTTACCACGCTCGGCCCATAATGCGTATCCAGCACGACTGCGTATAGCACCTAAAGTGGTTTCTGCATTCTCACGTCGCCAGGAAGCAAGAGACCTCGAAATCCATACTGCAAATATGTCAGAAATAATCTGTTACTCCAAATGTCAATACAAAAAGTGCAATATTGTGTGTAAAATGCATGATAATATGTTCGTGTAATGTAATAAAATAAACTACTCTTGCTGCTTAGTATTCTATTTGGAAATTATTGTACTTATAAAGTGCGGTGTTGTCACTTCACCGAGACAGTGTAAAAAATAGAAAATTCAATGATGAAGGCTAAATATAGAAATAACTCAATTAGATGAATTTGGCAAACATAAGACAAAAATGTAAACTAACAGCAACCAGCTTCATCACTGGCATCAGGGCAATCGGGGGATCCATCGCATCGCATGTGTGCAGGCAGGCACCGGGCCGTCAGCGCGCACCGCAGAGAGTTGGCGCCAACAGCGGTACAGTGCGTGCATTCCCGCTCGTCCGCCGCGTCCGCGCAGTCGGGAATACCATCGCACGCGCGCCGCGATAGAGCCAGGCGCTGGAGCCCGGCGTGGCAATCTGTAAAACAACAACCAACGCATTAAGAATCTATTGCGACAATACTATGTCAGTGGTTACGTATTATAAACAACACAAATAAACGTTTCAACTCTGTTCACTGGGTGGTCAGCTGGTGATTGTGGTCAATGACCAGTAGTAGACTGAATATCGCGCTCCACTGCGCGAACAATTTCGCGACACAATGAGATATTAATTCAGCGAGAACATTCAAACATTGAAGGAGACTGCTATCTCCTCGGATAACACTTCGTATAGGAGCAAATCATTGAGTATGGGTAATGATGAGGTTTGTATATTTATTGTAGTGTTCATTGATGCTTGTCAGATACAGTTGAGATTGTTTTTGACTAGTTATCACCATTTGGTTGGTACTGCACATACTAGATAATATATATGAGACTTTCACATGCTCGTTTAAAAACACAAGTTGTGTTGAGATAAGTAAAAAATATAATTATCTTGTGAAAATGAAAACATTTGTCATAAATACATGTATATATTTTACCTGGTTCCGCAGCGCATGATCCGGTCCCAAAGAAATCAGGGAAACGGGCGCAGTCAAAGTGTGGTCGAAGTCTTTCTGGCAGTCGAGCACCACACCCAGCGTGGAATGTTCGACAATACGCACGACAAGGACGAATTAAACGGTTTTCATGGCAGCGAGGTTGTAGCATTTGACATACAAAGTCCTTAAATTTGATAAAAAATATCAAACATATGTAAGTACCTATATCAAATATTTTGCTAGATATCAGTGAATGCAAGTCTATTCCAGGCTCCAGCAGGTCATTTCAGGAGTCTTTGGAAGTGGCCAGCAGTATACGTCGCCACTATTTTTAAGTACCACTGTATACCCCTGCCCATATACAATGTACAATCTTTGTGAGTTGTGTTCACTAGAGATTAGGTGGCTATGTTTTTACCGGTATTATGTTCATCCGCTCGGATTTCGACCACTGCATATCATATTATGTGTAAAATCCGTCGAAACGACCAAAGTGACTCTTATGAATTAGTTTTAGCCTCTCGGAGGGAAATAGGGCATTCAACAATATTTTGCGCCAGAAAATAGTATCAAGTTTAGTAGTAAGAATTGTAAGTAATTCACTAAAATACATACTTTAGTCAATTATGATACATCGATACTAATAAATAATAAATACACCCAACAGTCACACACATAGTCCTGACCCCACATTAAGATACAAGTCTTATGTCGTGGGTATCAGAAACTACGAGAGACTTTTCGGTCCCACAAACACCCAGGCCCGGAACAAATATTTGTGGATCACATAAACATTTGTCTCGGTGCGGGGATCGAACCCGCGGCCACTCGTTTCGCAAGCTGGTGTCTAGCCAACCAAAAATATACTAAAATATAATAAACTTTACAGCTGCGTTCCTTACTTGTGAGCAATTGTCCATTATAAATGTTTAGAACTATTACACGTTCCTTTTACACGTAACCGTTTTAAACGTAACCTGATAAATTGAAATTATGTACATAACAGTAATTTGACTACCGGGTACGCTTAGATCTATATGACACTAGCCGGCCAACGGCGATATACGAGTAAGTAGGGTACTAACGTATATCATCTATATAGGCACAGTCGATTAATATGTACTTTATTATTATCAAATTCTTCCTTTTTTACATAATCAGAATTAAAAAAGAAATCTGAATTTAAGCAAAAAAGGTTTTATTTGCTCCTTGAAAACCAAGCCATTCATCATGTTCAATTACCTAGGAGGCTAGGATTGAATAATTCCCGTTTTGTGCATACTACGATGCAAGTAACATGTTCTTGCGTATGTCTGCTAGACCTAGGTGCATGTACATAGTATAAAAAAATTAAATCGAGTATAAATTCGTATTCGAGAAACATTTAGGTACAAATCACGCAATTGATCTCGATTGCTAAATCTATCGAACTACGCCAATCGTTCAGCTGGTTATAACATCGCTATGGAAATTGGCTAAGAGTTACGATAAAGTTATTATAAAAAGTTTCACCTGTGCGAGACGCGAACATTCTGCGTCCAGAAGTTCCCTGAATGCTACTAAATCACGCAGTAGAGCCTCTTTATTTGCATGTCCGACTAGATTTGGATAAGACGTGGCATTGTAAGGCAGATGTGAACACAGTGGCAGAGATACTGGTACGCATTCTCGAATTTCTTCTTCAACTTCTGAAAAAACAAGTTCCGTAGTGGGGGGCTCTACTGGTGTGGTTTCAGCTTCTTTTAATTCCAGGGATGATATAGCTGAGTTTTCCTGAAAATAGGGATAATATTCAATGATCTGGTATAAGAGTGACTTAATACATCTTTATTTCGTGCAGGTTAAATCGGAGACACTCATAGAAAAGAAATCATAGAAGAAAATGCCATTGTTTCACACACGTAAATTAAGCTAGTTTCCAATCTTCCATTTCTCAAATAAACATACCAAAAATAAAAAATTATGTGAAGATATTATTCATAGGCGAAAGTTGCGATATTTTATTTGTATTGTGTGACTAAAGGCCATTATGCGCTACGAAAGCGGCGATTATACAAATCGTTATACTTTATTCAATATCTTACTATTGTGATGCCATGATTCAGCCGACATGTAAGAATAATCACCATTCAGTTTTTTTTAATATAATACATGTATCAATAACACAATCCAGTTCGAAAATAACAAGTGACATACTAAAGGAATTTATTAAAACAATGGTAGTTGTGAAAACTGGATTATGTCATTGTTAAATGTGTTGCAAAGCCACCTGACTTGTTGTTATTAATTATTTATCGAGCATAGTTATTGGATACGCTTACTCTAGTTATACTTAAATGCATATCTTCTAATCGATCAAGATATAGACGTTGAAACGTTGAATTGCAAGAATGTTAAATAAGTTTCTTTGATTAATACTCTCCCAGGGAATAGTGTATAATGCAAAGTATTTAACGCTATTGTTGTTGATACATTCATATAATATATTTGTTTTTAATTACCTCTATATGTAAGGTGTTCGGGAAGACATTGAACTTGGTGAAGAAGCCTGTAGATGAGGCTAAGTCCTGAGCGAGCACGTCAGTCACTTCTGCTGTGCTTACAGCGGTGAATATTGGTTCAAAAGATACCTCAAAGTGCACTCTTATGCCATTCTTCCACTCTTCTGCACTAAACATAAACATTTCACATGCAATAATAGAAAAATATAGTTATTTAAATATCGTTCATCAAGATTGTGAAAGTTACATTATCAATTTATTTTAAAAGGCTGTAAGAGAAATCTGTATTTTGTACGGGAAATTACTTAATAGGAAATAGCAGTTTGTTGTTCAAATTAAGTGTAAAACTACTTACAAGCAACAAAATGTAAATAATATAAGTGAGCCATTACGTTTTCAAATTTAAAAATTCTACGTTCAATAATATGTAAGTAAATTTAAATGAATTAACGCAATAAATTTCTGACACTTTCATCACATTAAAGTTGTTACGAGTACCTAGTAGTTTTCGTCGATGTTTATAGTAGGAAATCACTGACACAAGACCAGAATAATCACGTAAGAAGTAATAAAATATGAAAACTAGAACATGCGAATAAAACCATTACACACGTATATATTGGGTCGGCAACTAAGTAATTGCGGATTTTACTCATAGATGGCATCAGTTGAATTTTTAGGTTTGCTGGCGTAGTCCAAGTGTAAAACATATTTTGTTATTTGATAGTTGGCAATTCAGCTATCAATCAGTAAAAAATTTTTTTTGATCGGTTGCGTAGTTTTCGTTTGGCGTTCGTTGAAAAACTGAAAATTAAAAGGAACAATATGGTCATTTTTTACTTTTTTTTTTTCGCAAAAGAAAAACGCATCGCAAGCTCACCAACAGTTGCTTGCTGTTTATGGCGACGAACCTGGGTTGGCAATTAAGTAATCGCGGATTTTCAAGTTTTTGAACATAGCCAAATTGTTTCAAGTGGTTTTCAATGCATGTATGTGATACACGAAGCTTTTCTGCAATATCACGAGTTATACTGTTACGATCCGAATCGATTATTGCTTTGATAAAGTCGTCATTAACTTCAACGGGGCGACCAGAGCGTTTTTCGTCTCTGAGCGAAAATCACCAGAACGAAATTTGTCCAACCAATTTTGACACTGCCGTTCTTTTAGGGCTTCGTCACCATAATAGCACATAACTTTTTGTGAGGTTGCGATGCGTTTTCCCTTTACGAAATTAAAAAGCAAAATATGGCAATAATTTTCCTATTGATTTTCCATTTTTCAACGAACACCAAACGAAAACTACGCAACCGATCAAAAAACTTTTTTTACTGATTGATAGCTGAATTACCAACTATCAAATACAAAATGTGTTTCACACTTGGACTACGCCAGCAAATCTAAATCTTCAACTGAAACCGTCTATGAGTGAAATCCGCACTTACTTAGTTGCCGACCTAATACATTATTTCTTTCCGTATGCGTTGAAGCAAAATCTGTTTTTTCATCATCACATGGGAAAAATCACATTTATTGTAGGCACATAATATCTCAAAAAATAAATTTCTTAATAAGTTAAAAGTTTTGTTAAATTTCGAAACGAAAGGGCTGACATGGTGTGGAATTATAAATGTTTGCCTGAATGATATATCGGGAACGCAGCCTTGAAAGTAGATTACCCACATAAAAGCACGCGTTCTGCATAGAAAGTACAATTCAAAACAGAGCACGTAAAACAAACTTTCTCATGTTCGATATCAGTCCTTTGTATCGAACACCGCGCTAATATCGGTTTTCGTTCCTTTTTAGTCTCTTCTTTACTTTTGTAAATGCATTTCCAGCAAACCTTCGGAAGAGGTGCAATTAACGGAATCGCTTTATTCAGAACCCGATGTATACCTTTTATACGACCGTGAGTTTTTAAACCAGAAAATCTTGTTTTACAAGATATGTACCTATACACTAATAAAAGAAGGTATAACTTTTGTATTGAGCTTATAGAAAGTAATCCATACTATGTAAAACGAAGGAAAGTTGTTTTGATACTGTTTTCTTCGCTTCCAAATAATACAGCTGAAAATATTATTCGAATGTGAAATCAATTAGTTTTATTTGTTACGTGAACATAAAATTCATACGTGTAATAATTATACATGATTGTTACCGTTTATAATAGTAGACCTTACGAAATTCAGCGCATGTGCACGCTCAGTAATGGACTTCTGAGGTACCGTGAAAGTTCACTTTCTCCGGAGATTGATATCTGCGTAGTGCAGTATTGCGCTACATTGACAATTACTACTACTACCCGTATTGGAAGCGGAACGGCTTGGCGTAACATAAAAAGCTTTAGCTAAGCTTTCGGACATTCAGTTTATGTATATTTCAACTGATGATTAAACTTTGAGACTTCTAGTCATTTTAGCCTAACCTTAACGTAGTGTATGGACAATACATAAAAAAAAATCTGTTGAGCATCTTACCTGTCTAATGCGAGAATATCAGCTGATACGAAACATGACCTTAGATCGGAATTTCGGTACAATTGGAATAGTACGTGTTGCAATTCGTTTTCTCGAGTGCGGTTGCCCTTTGTTTCGAACTGTTTGCTTTCCGCGCCCTCCACAGGCAACAACGAGTACACAAATGATCCACGGAATGTTTGTCGGTTCAGCGGGTCTCCAAACAGGTACATATCTATAATTGACAAAAAATATTACCAATACGCCTAACCAAAGCTGTAGGTATGACAACGCTTTTGATTTATCTAAATTCTTTTTAAGCAATTGGTATAAAATAAACAATAGAAAAGTTACTACTTTAGCTAACTTTAGTTACTAGCTAAGTACACATTCTTATAAATTAAATGCTTTGGAATGCAAGGGAAGAAATATTCCTAATATTGATTTGTTGCAACGATTGTGTTCTCACGGTTAGTGTAGTGAAACCAGTCATAGACAGAAATACGTGTTGTCACTTCGCTTACTTCGCCCAGTCACGCTGCATTTGCGGAAGCAAATTATTTAAAGCTTTGTTCTCTCGCAGACGTGCTTCATGCTTGATTTTAAGGTGATCAACATTTTCTTAGGTGATTGTAGCTATAGCTATGAAAAAATACCCGTTTTGAACCATTCTATATCCTTAAATGTATTGATATCTCCGTAATTAATACCATGGCATAATTTCTTTCTTCAACTGGCTGGCTATTATCGATATTTGCTAACGATCCGATGGACGAGTTTATTTAGATTATAACGAATAATAAAGAACAAATCATAAATAAGGTATTGAATGTAAAACCCACTGCTCTCAATAAGTTTAATTAGGTACATGAGCCAGTATCGACACTTAAATTTTTTACTACTGCACAACATTACGAAACATCTGAGTAAGTCTAATTATTATAGTAATGTAATATTTCTCTATTACACTGATCTATATCATAAAGTAATAAAATAAGTATTTGCTGCATTGTACACTTGTGGTGAGCGCAACAAGGCCGCTCTGCTTACTGGCCTTTGCTCGGTGACGGGCCAAATGTCGCCCGCGAGTCCATACACCGCGGTTCTACAAACACCGTACTTGATATGTTTACTAACATATCGACTATAACTCCATTTCAAGCTACTGTATGTGTCTACTAATAAAACTAGCACGCCTTGTTTATAGAGCGTAAATTGTACCAAAATTCTGAGACCTATTGTTCTAAAATGAATATCGGTTAACCCATACGAATGCTCCAAATACGTAAAGGTTAGAAATATATTTTGCAAGAGCTATTTAGGTTCTGCCGGCCCGAGCTCAACATAGAAATAGTTTACCTCTTAGAGTAACATGTAATTTGTTCGAAGAATTTTACCTTCACTTTATCTTGAGTCTCAAGTATACGGGTTATTTTTGTCATTTTGCGTTCGCAAAAGGATACTCTTGTGTACATACCAATGTTAAGATTGTTTTTAGTTAAATATAGTTTTAAAATATTAAAAATATATTTATCTTTTGCAAATATTATTTAAAATAAGTATAAATGGTACCTAATGGTGTCAAATGTAATTTACGGACAAGCGAAAGTGATTTATAGGGTGACAATAGCTGCCTTAATAGATTTCGATTTAAAAAATACTGACGATTTGAAGCTTAACTTTTCACTATTTAAAGAAGTATACTTACGGCCTAGATAAACAGCGACGGCAGCCAGCAGAAGTAAAACCAAGAGGACGGCGAGTGCGGCGCAGCAGCCACGGCAGGGTCGGCTCATTTTCTTCCGCGTGAATCTGATGTCGCTGCTCACCGACATGGTGGACTCGGGCGGTCGGTGCCGCGCACATCTCTGCTGACCATTACGCGTCCATCCGTAGCCCAGCTGAATAACATTATGGCCGTTAAAATTGAAAGAATTATTTTGATGGAGGTAAACCAGAGTTAAATTTTTGTTAACAAGTATAGGCAATTTATAATACAAATTGATGTTACTGTGCCTGTTCTATTTGTATCTTAGCATTAGTTACAATGTTAGAATCAATACGATTGTACCTTTAGTTTATTTTAATGTCTTTACATGTAATCCAAGTAGGTATTAGGCTTGCCGAACAATTCGAGACATATCCCCACTTGACAAAATGATTGAACGTTACGCTTCATCTCCTATTGTAATCTGTACGACTGCACGTAAGTAACTAAAGTAGTTCTTTTGAAACAAATTACGTAAGTAAAACTGTTTGTTCGTCGATATTGTTCAAAGATTGCCAGTTACATTGAATCAGTACCAATTCGCCATATTCAGTGTAACGTAACATGCAAACTATATAAAAAAGCATGTAGGTAGACGTTTTTTGCAGTTCTTGGTTTTAAGAAAAGAACTGCGTTTTGTCACTTACAGGGTTTGCTTAGAGCAAAAACGCATATTCTGAGACAGTAAACGAGTCACGTTTGTTTAATAGCTGTGAAGTAAAACGGTCCATGTAAACACCTCGAGAATTAATTTAGAATAAGATGAATATCTATATATTCTGTTTTGTATTTGCAAATTGAAGTAGTTCGAAGAAGCTCAGCCGCAAGACATTCATTTAAAAAATATCATCATTTATTTTACGTAAACTATTCCTCGGATCATGAAAATGTTCTATCACAAATCTATTTCCTTGTTATTATTTCAATTGTTTTTGCATGCCATGTTTCTCGGCACTTTGTTTAATACGTAAGTCGTAAAGTAACCAATTTTCCATGCGGCTGTTTCTAATGTATAAAAAACGGTTACCCGTAAAAGTACATAAGACAATGAAGCGATTATATAATTACTAACTTATGATCTGGAAGTACTTGAGCTGTATTAACATTCTTCTTCACAAGAAGGTATAAGTTACGTTATTAATTACTGGGACAAACGTTTTATTGTACATTAAATATTTAAAAAAATATTCTATTGGATTTTTGGAGATTTGCTATAAAACCTGGTTTACATCTCATAATGTACAATTAAGGCAAAAATAATACGGAAGACTTGTTGAGTCACACAGTTCTCTGGAACTCGATATTATTTATATTTATTAAATCAATTATTATACACTTTTTGCTCACTATTTATTACAGTGGAATATAATATTTAATGCAGTGGAAATATACTACTTTTAATGTCTTTAGCTGGAAATATGCCTGTTATACGATTTACCAGTATATTGAATAATGTGTAAAAAATATTTTAACTTCTAATATACAATAGCATACTTAATACTAATAATACTTCTAATATGCCAACCCGCACTAGGCCAGCGTGGTGGACTATGGCCTAAACCCTCTCAATGGTAGAGGAGACCCGTGCTCAGCAGTGGGCGTATATGGGTTGATGAAGATACAATAGCAACTACCGTGCTAAACCTAGTACCAGTGAATTTAAATGAAATTTTCGTTTATTAATATCGTAAATAGCTCGTAAATAATTAATACAAAAAGTATCTAACCTACTGTCAGCATGAAAAGACAACCGAAATGTATAGCATTTGAATAAACTGGGTATCCGGATACTTCAGGTCGGTGTGATTATCATTATCACATCATCATGTGACTTGTAAGGAATTATCGTATTCGTTTTACACCAGTTGACGTTTCGAACACTACCAGTGCCAGTAGCAGATACAGAAAATAAGGCTGATTTAAAAAAGCTCACCTCTTTAACGCACACCATCGAAAAGCTATTAATTGTTAAAAATTGTATATTTTTTGCGATATTTCCAATAATTATCATAAATTTGGTTAACAACATTCAGGTGAATAACAGAATATTCCTTACATTCCACTTGGTGAAAGTGTCACTTATGTTAATTCAAAGAAATATTTTACATGCAAAAGTAAGTCTGTATGAATGTCATATAATATGCAAAAGTCGTGGCTAGCCTCTAGAATATTTTTCAACAAATATTAATTACTACGGAACAAAGTTGCTGAATTAGTGTTTCGACCGAAGCTACGAATAAACCCTAAGAGGCTTAGACCATTTCAAGGAGATTAAACAATGTTAGGAAATTTAAAGCAGATTTTGCAATTTGAAAAGTTTTGTTATAAAAATATTTCAAACAGCTATTGGAATACATTTCATAATAAATTTCAAAAGTAAATTACTGAATGGCTGAGAAAATCGTCACGAAGTTTCAGTCATGTGGATACTCTATAAAGTGGCCTCCCACGGCTTGCTGCAAAGGCGTGTCAAGTCTGACATATAAATGCCATTTATATTCGGAACAAGGGAATATTGAATCCATTTTATTTTACACATAATTTAATTATTATATTTATAGATTATACCCGTTGATTAACTATGTTAAATTTTTAATTGCTTTTAAATATTTTTCATTACGTCTACATATACAAGAGGCTCAGATCTAGGGGTTTCGTTTTATTCCTTAGAATTGTTATGTTGCGGTATGTTTAGATACTACCTCACACACACGAAATTCCTGAACAACTTTTATACCATTCTTGTATAACCTTCTTTTGCCTTAATGGTGAGTAGGTGATAATTTATCAGTGAAATGTAATGTTATGTTCTATTTAGGAATCCATAGTGTTGTCAATCTTTACATTATTTGGAGATTTCATTAAGAATAATGGAAACATTTCGAACCTAATATATTTTTATTAGGTAGGTATGCTTTATCTGTAATTGTCCAGGATAGAGGTTAAAGATGCAAATTGCACACAATTGTTGCGTTGTACGTGCAGTAGCAACGCGCGGGGAATGCACAAAGCGCGCTGCGTGCACTTGTCGCGACCTACATCCCGCCCGCCTTAGCCTCACGTTTTTGCTCTACGCTGCAACAACAAAGCAGATTCGAGCCGAGCTCCGTGCACGCCACGGGCTTTTCGCTGGTTTCTATTAAGATCTCTTGCTTTAACAATGCGGACGCCCTCACTTTCATTTGGAACGTGCTCATTTTGTTAATATTGCTCACCACATGGCTAATCCAACACGTATGTATAAATAAAATCGATGAACGTGCATATGTGCTGTCGCGTCGTAATATTTTATCATCTGCCTACCGCTTGCCTTCGGCGATAAATAAATTTAAACGTCTTCTTAGCGAAAACCGTAAGTTGGAATGAGGTCAGCAATTAGCATTCGATTATAAACTTCTATGCATCATTCATTATCAAAAATGTGGCAATTTGCACAAGCTTTACTCAAAATGGTAGACAAGTTAAAAAATATCAAAACAGAAAGTTAAAGTGACGAGAAAGTTAATCACATTTTGTCATGTGCATTGAATATTTAGACGCATTTTCAGCTTTCACAACAATATGATCAGAAATAATATTATGTATAAAGTTAAAACATATTTTTTAATTAATTTTCTATCGACCTACAAACCTCATGACACAAAGTTGTAATAACATTTTATTTTCTTTTACTTAGTTACAGAATATTAGTAGAGAGTTTCGTTATTGTTATAATATTAGCAGCGATGACAGGCGTAACCAGACAACTGAGACGCGGTTCTTGACCGCTGGTTTTGAAATACTACTCGATTATAATTCTCCATTACCAACTGCATCCATTCGAAGCTCACCTAGTTCTCAGTAAAACATACTGAGTAATTCATTTCGATTTCAATTTCATACCGTTTCCCAATATACCTAAAGAAGAATCATATTTCGGAGCGTTTTTAAATTTTACGTCGCTATCGCTATAAACATCGTGACTAATTCGAATTTTAGAAGGTCGTGAACTTTAAAACACGGCTCACCTTGCCGCCTGCAAGTTTGTTTTATATTTTATTTTGAAATTGCATCGCAAACTTATGTTGAAAATACATATATTGGCTATCTTCGTTCGTTAATATTAATTCAGACAGAACAAGTTGGTGCAAATATAACTACAAATAATGTGGTTCAATACAATTTAAGGTTACAAAAAATGAAAAAGGTTGGTTAATTTGAAAAAATAACAATTGTCGCGGTGTACGCGTAGAAAGGCGACATTCCGTCAGTGGACAGTCTCAGTGGACAAATGACCCGGATCACGGATGACATCGTGCCTGAGTTAATACAACTGACTGACATACTTAACCTCTCATTCGTGTGATTTACAAAAAAGTTCCGGGGAATAAACTAATCGTAACAGCTGTGGATTGACTTGTATAAATAGAAGCTTGGAACTCAATTAGCTTCTCGAAGCTCGCATTTAACATTGACCTCTTAAGGAACCTGTCTTAACTTTTTTTTTTATTTTTTTGTTCTTAAAGAAACTTTTCTAGACAGCGAAAAGTTAATATAGCCAGTAAGCAATACTTTTTGTTGGATTATTTGTTTGACTGTTTAATTAGATTCTAGAAGCATTTAATGGTCAAGAAACTTGGTGTAAAATAAAAAGTGCTTATTCAAGATTTTATAATTATTTACAATAACACAATGCAGAGTCCTTGATAAATACGATACGATTACGAAATGTGATTCATTGCAATTTAGAATGTTCCGTTCCTTCTTTTAGGTACTATAAAATATCTTGAGATTCTTCAGTAACGTACAAAGTGCAAATATTTTCTAATTAAATACTAAATTATATCGATAGTTTGAAACGAGAAAATAAATAGGCATCAATGAAGGTACCTAACGACGTGTATGCATGAAGAGGATAATGTCAGTGGAGGAAACGACAGAGGTGTTTTGGACGTCGGCATTTGCCGCTCTGTAGTCTCTGCCTGCCCTAACGGGGGACAGGCGTGAGTTTATGTATGTGAGTGTACCTACTTTCATAGGAGCATAGAAGTTTATAATTTTTTAAAGTGGAGTCAGTATATCCATACTAATCCATACTAATATTATAAATGCGAAAGTAACTCTGTCTGTCTGTCTGTTACTCTTTCACGCCTAAACGGCTGAACGGATTTTGATGAAATTTGGCACTGACAATCTTTAGACCCTGAGAACGGACATAGGCTATATATTACTCCGAAAAATGATAAGACTTTTTCGTTGTGGCTTGATTTGCGAAGTAAGTCGGAGAAAAAACGGTCGAACAAAATCGTTTTTTGCAAACGCTGCCTTACCCATGGGAGATATATAGTTGAATCCTAGAGAAAAGTTGTAGAGCTTGATAATGCCTACAAAAAAGTCCGTGATAGCATATGTCTAACTTTTAGAGTTGGTTCACTATAACCTCTTTTATGCTAACCAAATTTGTTCTAAAATGAAGCATTGTCTGTGAAGGTGTTTATATAAAGATTATATTAATCCTTATCCAAATAAATGCGTTATTCATAACAAGTATTTAATATAAAATAAATTTGTCCTTTACATCATTTGATTTCAATGAGTATCTTAGAAGATATCGCAGTTTCAAAATAATTATCAAGCGCGCAATAATGATGCACAAGGCGCGGACCGGCGCGTTACGGTTTCACGTTTAAACAATTTGACCGATTTGTATGACTTTTGGCATGGACATAAATAGGACTCTGAGGAGTAAATAGACTACAACTGATTTTCTTTCTGAACTCAACCCTGTAGTCTACGCGGACGGAGTCGCGGGCAAAAGCTAGTTCTTAATAATATAAAAAATTGGTTTTGTTAAATAAATATTTAAAGCTTATAATTGATTTATAATTGGGAACTTTGAAGGGCAAGGGCCCTTATTATGGGTGGAGGGCATTTCATAGAATGAATTGAATAGTCAACGAAGATCGCAGATAGACGGAATTATGTGGAGGACAGGGAAGAACAAGATTGTTAGATGAACGAAGATTTCGAAAGATTATGTAAAGACATAATCGTTTATCTTTAATTATATCATTATCATTATTCGTTCCACTGTAACGCATAAGCTTTTGTAAAAGAAGAAAAATATACTAATTTAGACGAGTTTATTAGAGTATTCTTTTATAAACGCTACAATGCTGAGTATACAACGTTCTTAAGAACTTTAAGCGAGGGCGAACTAAGAACCGCCCACGGACGCGCACTGTAGAGGGCTTAATGAATAATTTAGTTGATTAATGTATTATTTGTAGTCATATAGTTTGATAGTATAAGAAAATGTCAAGGGGCATCAAACAATTTAAGAAGATTTATTTTTATCGCCCACAATAAAGGTTTGCTTCGCCACTCTTAAAAAATAAAGTAGGTAGAATTCCATGGCCAGAAATACCCTATGTTGCAAGTAATATATTTAGTCACTACGTGGACTGTAAATAAAATCTAAAGCGCACCGTAATATATATACGAGGAATAAAACAAAATATAAGTAAGTTCTTTTCATCTTGAAATGTCTCGTGACTACAGTGTACCTAATAATTAATCACACGAATTGTACTTATACACATAAATAGATCTAACGATTCCTAAAATCGTGTATTTTATATTTTTCAGGAGGCTTCGATGTCGTGACAACCAGTAAAACAGAAATAAATCATACAATTCTGGTTTGTTGTCGTTTGTGTTCGTGAGCTGGATCTTTATCCAGCTCACGAACTGTACCTTCTTAGCATAAGTTTTCGGAGTAAAATAACCTAAGTACCTAATATCAAATCTATAATAAGGCACCTATAATAAGGCATCTATAATAAGGCACATAAGGCAAAATGCAAGAGTATATTCGCTTAAATTTGTAGGTTTATTTGTTTTACGAATCATCTGTTGAAGGTATACGGTCTTTATAATCCACTTGACTTTTGAACGAATTCGGAACTTAAGTATGAAATATGTGTAACTCCATGCAAACTTCAAATATGCGTGTTAATGAGAAATAAGTATTAGATGTATCTAATCTGATGATGTATCGGAAGAAAAAAAATATCGTTGTTTTACGATTTTGTATATGATATTATTAGGCGAAAATGCTTCGCGCCCAATTCATTTGAAATTCGAAAGGTGCACAAATGTTGGAAATAGGTCATTAGAAGGTTATCGCGATCAGCTTAAAAGTTTTTGACACCTGTCGCAAAACTTACTTTAGGTACTTATTATGCACACAGACGCACTTGCACCTGTACTTCTAAATAAGAAGTGGAGGTGCAATTCTGTGTCCATTTTCAGACTCCGCGCTGTCATTGAGTACCTACCCAGATCGTAGAGCCAACGCTTGTTGCACGGGACTAACGATTTATTTCCTGTTTTAAATTGAGATGGCTCAGCTCACCCTAAAATCATGTGCAGATTTCTCGTTGTCATCAGTTACTTCACCTAGTAGTAAGGTACTTTCAACAGCCGACTCAAAGTTTCTAATATTTCAGAAAGCATACGTATGCAAGAAGTAAAGTGACTATTGTCAACTGTAAGCACAACTTAATTTAGGACTTCTATGTATCAGTAAGAGGGACCGGTCTTCCAGCTCGGTGCATACATAGTGTTGTAGTTCAAGACTGGTCTGGATCTCAATCGAGCAAAACATTCAGCTAGGCCTATTTATGTGAAGGAAGCCTAACGGGTCTGAGCAAAAAAAGTTTATAGTAATTCCTTAAGCGCCTAGTGACCGTTCAAGACAGTTAATTCTTGTCCTTCCCAGGATTTACGGTTTTACTTTTTACTCGTGTTTGGCTCGTGCGTCCCTTAGCCGTACCGCTAGTTCACATTAGTGCCATCGTTTTTTTATAAGACACTTCAGATAAGGACAACTCGGGCGACTCGTAATACCTCAGACTTCTTTCAATCGCTTTTTACCAAGAGCAAAGGATACCGTAATCTAACGCTCATATGCTATGTCAATACCGTTTTGAACTGCATCCTTACATACGCAATTACGCCAGTTTTTCCAAAAGGCCATGCACAGATAGATTTCTGCACCGACACTTAGCCACTTGTTTTTGTACCCGCAATATAGATTGAATCTACTGCCGTTTTTCTGGCACATTTCCAGACACCAGACAGTTACCTACTAAGAATTTCCTAATAGATAACTTGACTGCCTCGTGGTCTCGCAGTACAAGTATGGGCCGTGCGATCTAGAGGTCCGGGGTTCGATTCCCGGGTCGGGCAAGGTATTATTGGATTTTCCATTAGGAAATTCTCAGTAGCAGCACGGAGTCTAAAAATGTGCCCGAAAAACGGCAATAGGCTCGCCCCCTATTACGTGGAACTGATACATACCTGGCTTAATGTGGGTGCAGAAATGCATCTCTGCCTACTCCTTCGGGAAATATAGGCTTGAGTATGGATAACTTCAATAAAACTTCGCCAATGAAGCGTAATATATTTCGCGGTCTCTTTGATAGATAAAAAAATCGACAAGGAGCTATGACGGAAAAAATACTTAGATTAACATGATCATTCGCGATTAGAAGGTCAAATTTTAAACTTTTAACACTACATATCGCCGGCAAGGGTCTTGAGGTGGTAGACGGAGTGATAAATTTCCGCATAATAAGTAACGCTTACATTCGTCCAAGTATGCCTCTACTTAGAATTTTTATTTAATTTCTTGTGAACAGTAATTATATTATTTGAGTAACGGTTAAGAAAATTTCCTCAAATAGGTATTCACCATGGTTAACGGTACACAAATAAAAAACTTGCCTCTCTAAACCGATAACTTCGCCTCTGTGTCCTCTAAGTAATAATTTATTTTTGAAGATTTTTTCTGAGTATGAACAATAGTGCCTATCTACATTATCCCTTATTTAAACACGATCAGCGCAATCTGTGATACAACGTTCTTGCAAACTAGTTATTGGTTCTTATGTACCCGTAGAATAGAAAGTTATGATTAAACATAACTGTCGCGCCGGTTAATGAGCGACATCCTAGAGAAAAAGCTCTTTCAATGCAAATTTTTCTGCCTGTGAGAGTAATGAATCACACGCATACCACACGATATTAACAATGATGCACAATCAGCCCTCACCTCAGACTCCCATGTGTCTTTGCCGTTTCTCGATTTGCTTTCTTTCATGCTTCCAGAAAAAGTCATTGCGGCGGTCCTTTGTTACGGCCGTTGCACTTGCACTCCAACCCTTTGGAGAGGTGGGGCACCTGTCGTCTGCCGCTCGCCGGTACAAACACTGGACAATTGAGCACTATCACTTTCTGTTATCTTTTTGCCGGATGGTTGGGCATAACGTAAACATCGCGAGTGGTGCGCGGGAGTGTGCGGCCGGTGTGTGTCGCGACTCGCGGCCGACGCGGACGGAGGCGCGCGGAGACTGGCGCACTCGGCGCGCGCCCGCCCCTCCCGGTAACGGGCACGCACAACAGTTAACTTTCTCTCGACTTAGCACGACCATAAGTATCGCCATCGAAAGTCACAACCGGCACAGCCTCACGGGTCACAGCGTTCATTAATATCCCATAAGTGTTCTACGTAAGATATCATATCTCTATTGATATGTTACGTACAGGAAAAACTTCTACAAGCTTGTGTTTGGCTTCCTTTTTAATTGATAAATTTTGATATTTAGCATCAAAATGGTTTATAGCGTTAGGGACATAAAAGAAAAACTGTTTAAAAAAATAAAACATGTTTATTTGTAACTTAATCTAAATGAATAATGGCCGAATACTGAAACGCAACTTAATAATTAAGGTGAACTTAAACGTCTAATCCCGTCTTATTTTAGTCGGTTAAAATCGACTTAAAATTAAGTAGCGTTTCAGTATTCGACCGTAAGATAGATAGATGGACTATTATATCCAATTAATTAATGTGATTATTGTAAATGGAAAGATGAGGAGAGTGGGATAAGAGACGAAACAAAAACAGTCAAGTATAAAACTTAATGTATAATCACGATATTTACAGACTTAGTTTTATATAAAACAAGTAATTTTATGGCTATCAATATATACTTATTACAACATATCATTAATAATTTATACAATATTTAAAATAAAAGCAACAGTATACAGATTACTGAAGATTATTAAAGGTAATAATAGCACGAAACGGATAAACAAGTTATCAATGGAAAAAAAGAGATTCCATAATTTTCATTATTAAAATCCATAATTAATTTGATTTAAAATAATGTTTATCGATATAATTGCCCTAGTGTGTACACGACACGCGGTTATCGGCTGTGGAGCGTGTTGGCGAGCAGGATATCTTTGTATTGCTGAATGAAGGAATACTTGAACACGTCATTACAGCTCCGTGAGAGGCACGACAGGCAATAAGGTTCTCAACGTAGGTACCACCACTTTCATAACGTTATACCATAATAACAACTTAAGTGCGCTAACATACGGGTGTAATGATCCACGAGACATCTAAAACTCTAAAAAGACAATCAAAAGGAAATAAAAGAACTCCGTAATGCTCATGATAGCTTAGCACCACGCAGCATTATAAATTGTAATTTATTCAAAGAGCAATACGCATAATTACAAATTATACTAAATAAGAACAATCGTATCACATTTTAATTAATAAAAACAATAGATAAATTGCTTCCCTAGCTGTGATGTAAGAGATTTACTTCAAATATTATTTGTTCCAGTTACGTCTTGTGTGCGATTCTCTTTCAGCATACATTATAATATCATATTATTATCTCTACGTACAAATATACCAATGGCAATATGTAAGCTAGCTAAGAGAATTTAGTTGAGCCTTAGTTCTTTGGAAATCTGATGTCTTATTAATAATATATCGATAAACATCTACATTTTATCTTAACATTTTAAATTGCAAATCTAACAAAATCGATTAGAAAAATAAGTCGTCATTTTGGCTTCCACATTATTTTATAATGGAATGGTCTCAAGAATAACCATCATAATACAAACGTTTCCGTAGCTGGCTATAACATGTTTGTATAATGAAGTACATGTACAAATGTGTATGCACTGCTGCAACATGACAACAACGTGTCCACTAATTAGTTAATACACCGGGATCAAACCCATGTGGTGTTCGTGTTTCCAATTGACTCCGATGTAACTCGGCGTGGAGCGCTGCTCGAACGACGCAGCGCGGCGCGAACCCCGACGGAACACGAACAACAACCACACGTTACACAAAATGGCACCGCTACTGAACAATACATCGCGTATATAAAAAAAATAACAGATACCTAACTATGAGTTACTCTAATAAGAAGTTATCTATACAGTAATATAAAAACGTTATCAACGCTAACTTCGAACAATTTCACAATTGAGACGAGCCGGCAGCAGAATTATTGCTCTTTATTCTATTGAGACACTCAGAAACCATTCGCACAATACCCTCGACGAGGAATAATTAACGTTTGAGAATTAGTGTAATCTCAAAAGGCGTGTGTTTACTCACATAACAACTACAGCTTAAGAGTTTATTCACTCGTTTAATATAGTCCTTATTCCATATTTCGTTCAACTTTGAATAACTTACGCTAGTTCTAAGCTAGAGCGACAAGATGATTAACAAGTTGTTCCTGCCGAAGTTGTCACGTACAGTACGGAGTACGGTGTACAGGATGGACATAACGTAATCTTTCTATTTAACTCGTTTGCACCGAACCCGATAACAATATCTGCCTATTATTTCCTATTATAAATAACAACAGCGATCTATGTGAGTGCACTTTATAATCGCTCTCTTCCCAATTCGGGAATATAATTTCTGGAAGATTTTTTTTAAGAATTTTCAAGAGTATTTGTTCTGCAATCGGTTGCAATTACTTTAAATTATAACTAGAAAAGAACAACGTACATCCACCTTCAATGAAACGATCAATGCGTGTCCAAATTGCTTCTCTCTAAAATATATGCATAAAAATACTAGATAAACAGGTGACGAATTGAAGTAGATTCTTGTGTAGATGTACACTTAATGAGACAATATTGAGCAAACCAAGGCGTGTGCACCGTACAACAGCAAAAGTATAAAAATCTTACTAGCTAATATTGTTTTCATTCATTAAACAACTTGCACAACTTTTGGAAGCATTTAAAACGAGAAAATCTTGTCAAAATACATACGACCACAAACGCATACCAATTTATCACCTATTTATCTACTCAAAAATGTTTCACTACGTACCATTTCAAAAAATATTAATAAAACTGATAAAATTTACTCGCATATACTTAATGATTTAAACGTTTACATAATATAGGGACACCGAAACCTACGGTAGCGTTGTTCTTTGAAAACAAATGCAGTCAAGAATGAATACAAAACAAGGTACCGATACAACAGTCACCATGGAATATTTGATATTGCATTCAACGCCGATGTTAGCAAAACATACACTACACGTAGTTATTGCTACGCAAGAATCAACATGTGAAATAATTTTACAAATTTTCAATTGTGACCATAAACTTAATACGTTTTTTTAAATTTATAAGAAATAAATAAATTTCAAATCCAATCTAGCTTATCCACTATCAAGCTAAAAGCTCTAGCAGTATAAGAAAAAAATCACAAGTTTACAGAACTTCACGCGATGGATACATCTCGTACATCAACATAATCCCCTCGGAAATCTCACAATTCACAAAAAGTCAGAAAGCGTATAATCTCTTTCATAATAATCAGTATCACTAACCTTTCGCGAAGGTCAATTCAAAGAATGTATAGGTACACTTAGAATACGTCAACTTAATGCCAAACGACGCCGGAACGGAGGCCGCGCTCGGCGACGACTATCGTACAGTAGAAGGTATAAAAACAAGAATGCACTCACGATGCGCATCATGAAACGTAACGTCGAAACTGCGGCCAAACGCAACTTTAGAATATTCAACACTTTACCGATGCATTCCGGTAAGACATCGCATACCAATCTTCCGGATAATGGAAGTAGTCAACGAACGGCGGGGAGTACAGGTGAGGGCGCGCAGCACACGGCGCCAGCGCTACACGCGCACGACGCACGGCCGCGCGCGCCGCCGCCGCCCCCCGACTGGCGCGCGCCCCCGCACCACCCCGCGACACACCCCGCGCCCCGCGCCCCGCCCCCGGCGCCACGCACCCACTGCGCCGCGGCCGTCATGGCCGGTGGAACCTGCAGGACACATAAGGTATTTCAGCTACTCTCCTCTCTTTCGGTAGTAGTTTACCAGAACCTGGGTATCTGAATACTGACCTAGTGAGGTGTTTGCTCTCCTCGTGCACAGCCATCTCTGAACTCTTAAACTCGTTGAGCTCCCGCCTGATGGCAGCCTTGTCGCGCGGCGTCAACCGCGTCCACGGTTTGTCCGCGCGCCGATCGTAATCGTGAGCCTGTGGAGGACGAAGAGTTGGGGTTAAGTTGATTGAACATCAGTTGGAGATGAGCATCACACTACGAAATCACAAATTCTTAATACCTGCGTCACTTCGATGTAGTCGCTGAAGCGTATGATCTTCTTCTCCTTGAGTTCGTCTACTGTAGGTCGAAAACTGAGTTTGCGCAACAAATATCTCTTCTTTTCCTCTTTTTGCTTTTTCTCCTCGGCCGGCGACTGGCCTGAAAATTGAAAACGGTGAGGAAGATTCATCGACAACGGCACAGACGTAACTAAGAAAGCGACTCACTTTTGAGTATGTTTCTCTCGACGAGCTCCTCCGCAGTGGGCCGCATGGACAAGCGACGTATCAGGCGAGCTCCGATCGCCTCCCACGACTCCTGTCTCTCGTGCTCACTTTGAACCACTAGAATGTTCCTGCGCACGACCGAAAACAACAATTTTATTTTGCCGTGTCCACACTAACGTATAAATCTGTGCGAAGTATTCACAACACTGGAAGCGACAAAATTATTCTACCCAGTGGCCCGATTGCACTGGCAGCCGACTGTCTACATAAAACATGTCAACATAAAATTTACCAAAGCTCGAACGAAAATGTTGAAAACGTTTTTATAACATCCAATAAATGTAGTACTCTTGGCTATATCCCAATTCGCGCAATCTTCACGCCATGTAATTAATAAATTAACGTGTGCAAACTTGCGCGCGGGTTTTCTTTCGTATCGTTTAACTCGTGCGCGCTCTACTCGCGTGTGGCAGACTGTTTTTTTTTCTCTTAAAATAAAACCCGAGTCTTTCAATGTCGATTAGTTGAACAGTAATAACAATGCCAGTGCCAAGAGCGAGCTCTCAAAAACAGGAAGAAATAAAACGTTGATAACAATGACTTTGTCTGGCGGTGCTGACAAAAATAACACTCCCAGGCGTGCGTTGTCGCTACCCAATGATCCGATGCACGCTGCCGATAACTATTACAGGATTAGTTGGGCTCGTATCGCGTTACGGACGATTAATTGTTGCAACATTATAACATCGATACATTAACAGGATATAATATCACTGCTATAGAATAAGTTATCGTATATTCCGTTCCAAAACGAAAACTGCGAACATTGACCCAGTAAATACCCGCGAGTTGTAGTTGCACTTAATTTAATTATATGCATTATAAATAATGTACTTACGATAAAATTATAGCGAAAGTCAACTGAAATCATTTTCAACAAAATATTACAATAACCGAACAAAACAAATGCTTCAGGCTGACTGGTTTCGTTCACAACGTAATCGGGCATATTATCTTTGGCTTCACAGAGTGGAACCAATATCATATTTATGCGCTGCATGCCAGCAGTTGATAATGAAAATTCTTTAATATTACTTCCGAATAATATATATTTTTTCCGTACGTGCCTTTTGTCACCTGAAGACAGACTGTCTATCATTAAATCGCGTACTTTTGTTAATGCGTATGCGATTGGGCTGCAAACACTAGATCGAAACAAACGATGCCAACCAAGCTGACATTGCAGGCCAACTATTATTACATATTTCCAAAGTGATGTAATTCATGTAATGTCATTCAGTCGGTGAAATGTTCGTGAAGCGGTGACGGACGAGCGCGCACATTAGCGACGCAGCCGGCCCGCGGAGACTGACATTGACAAACTTTTGCAATGACGTCATAATGAGTAAATCAGTTTTACGGCAAAGGTCAAAGTTACAGGCGGTTGCGATCTAAACGCAAATATTGCATATGTATGATATTTTATTTTTCTTACAATTTTTAAAACTGACGAAAACCATAAGAACGAGTACAAAGCCGTTTGCAAAAGAATAACCGTTTTATTTATTTTTATAATCATTTTTTCTTCTTGTACTCTATTTGTTCTTAAATTATTATACTTTTGACGATGTCTTTAATCGAGATAAGGTATATAATTTTTTTATGCAACTTTGTACACTCATAACTATCATCCCTCTTCATTCATCTTCATCCTCGGTTGCCTTGTAGAGATCGCCTTGTGCGATTTTAGCCCGCAACTGCAGTGGTGTATTGGGTATATATCTTTCTATATCTTAAGGCCGTATTACCTTTACCAATCAATTGTGTCAAGGAGGATGTAGACTCCTATTCGACACCACACGAATGTAAAATCCACTCATATTCGTCCTGACGTACAGAGGCACGGTCCTCCGTTATAACTAAGAGTCTTGGTCTTAGTCTTTAGGCTTTAGTCTGCCACACGTCTTGCCTACATAGGACTACAGAACGGTTTTAGGTTTTAGTAGTTGAAAATAAGTATAATTATATAATGCCAACGCAGATTTCTGTGTCGACGACCCCGACCTACCTATGATTATGAGCCCTAATTTGGCTTGCTAAGCCGAACTTGATTTTGAACACCCGGTCACAAGATAAACAATAGAGTTGGCCCTGGGTGTTATATGTGTATGCATAGAAGAGCTTACGTCACTGTTTTTGTTTTTTTTTTTGTCTAATGCTGCCAAACGACTATCTTCAAAATGTTTAATATTAAGTAGTAATAAAAGTAGTGCATTGTGTGTACCTGTTGATGAGTTCCTGTCGGTCGGGCCGCAGCGCCAGCTTGATGTTGAGGCTCTCCTTGCGCGCGAGCTTGGCGGCGACGCGCTCCGACTCGCTCGCGTAGTCGTCGCGGTACTCGCCGTCCCACGGCCGCGCGTTCTCCTTGTTCTCCACCGCATTGCCCACCCGCACCGGCCGACTGCTGTATACACACACATACACGCTTTAACAACGTCTCCTCTCACACACTCGTCTTCTATGTGCCATTGAGCTGCAGCGAAATGCGACAATTATTGTGATCAAGCTTTAACATCTTTATCAAATCTGTTACTCAAATATTCAGTTCTCATTTAAGTATTGTCTCCTCTCACACACTCGTCTTCTATGTGCCATTGAGCTGCAGCGAAATGCGACAATTATTGTGATCAAGCTTTAACATCTTTATCAAATCTGTTACTCAAATATTCAGTTCTCATTTAAGTATTTTTTATGATAGTACGAACGTATTTTCATTAATTACATAACAGAGATCTACGCTATAATATATATTCAGTGTACAAAAAAACGCTCACATGACTAAATGTTCGAGAATAATAAGCTAAAAAAAAAAACTATTTATAAATCAACGCTATAAGGTATAAATAGACCGAAATAATGGCAACAAATATACATGCAACATAGAACAAATTATGTATCGAACAAGATGAAAATAAAAATATCCCCGATATCCAACAATCACATTGGCACGTCTCAAACGGGCTACAAACATTTTAAGTAGTGTCTATTTAAATGCATGTTAGTTATTTATTAGTGAATCGTAGGTTTATTTTTAAATCAATCTGCTCGCAACGTTACATTTATAAAGCGGCACCGAGTTGGAAACACGACAAGAGGTACAAGTGGAACGCGACAACGCGCACACCCTACTGAGTAGGCAGCACACAGCACACAATGATCGACATACAGTAGATGACAGTGGGAAGCGTGCACAGCACGATGCATGGCGCATGGAGCAAGGCGAGGCAAGCGGGCCGTCGGGAGGCCTGTCGGTGGCGACCACCACACGCACAACGCACAAGTACAACGCACAACGCTCAACGGCGGACCATTACCAGATGCGGATCCTCGGCTTAGGCGGCGGCCGCCTGCGCGCACGAGACAGATGAAATAAATCATATTCACTATCACGCTCACAACACAATTCCGTATTCAATATATCTTATTTATAATGCACACTCTTGGTCTATTTTAATTGTTATAGATGCAATCAAAATGTGCATTAATATGATATGCTCAATATGCGTGTTACTCGATTCCTAATTGTGATCAGTGATCACGTAGTAAATTAATGTCAATGTTAAAATTATTATTAAATGGATTAATAAGTGAGACGAACAATAAAATCGACATTATTATGAGAACCAAAACATCTTTACAGATATCGAATAACACTGATATTAAAGAATAAAAGATACAGTGCAAAACTAATATAGCACAAAAATTATGCAATGACTTATTAAACCATGATTCATGTCACTAATAAGCAATACAAACGCATGTTATTATGCGACGTAAAGTAGAAAGACTATTTTGCACGCTATCTTTTAAATAAACCTTTTCATTGGGTCATAAATGAAAATAATTATAAATCGATGATGTCAACCTTTATATCAAATTAAAAATATTCAACGAAAAGTTAATACTAAATGAAAATTAAAACTGACTGAACATGATTTATTTATTAAGTGTTTTTAGATATTACACTAATTAATTGAGGCCTTTAAAATCAAAGGCAGCTAAATCCAAGTGAGTCAAATATTCAGTAATCTACAAAAATCGATAACTTTGTTTAGGTGGCTATGATATTTTATATTTTAAAAGAGATTTATAAAGAATGTGAATACCACTAAAAATCAGAATTTAAATTATAAAAATACCACAATATTTGAGTACAGACTGAATAAATTTGTATTTAACTGTCTTTGATTCCAACTGGCGTTTAGCTGGTTTTGATTTTATAGGCCTCAATTATACAATTAAACCAACAGTCGTAAAATTACTTCATGAAAACACACAGAAATGTTCAAGGGTTAATTGTGTGCTATAAAAATTAAGTTGTCTATAGCTAAAAGGACAACCAATCGATTTTATCAAACTGGTATTAAATTGCATTGATCACAATACTGATCTGTATAAATCTTTCATTAACCAATGTAAATAATTTATGTGAAATTGCAATTGTATTACCAACTTAAATCTGGTTGATCCATTTCTGATTGACCTAGAGACACTCAAACATAATGGTTATTGAACTTTGTAGTGTAGTATATTATAGTAGAGTACAGTATAGTATAGTTTAGTATATTATAGTTTAGTATATTATAGTGTAGTATAGTATAGTCGTATAGTGCGTATGACGTGGAGTGTTCTAAAGTATGCTAGGTATACTGACTTGAAGGTGGTGTGATGGTGGTCCTGCCGTGGCGCGAGTGGCGTGGCTAGCGGCGTGGTGGCAGGCGACCCAGTGGCTGCAGGTCGCTTCTTCAGCGCCGACTTGAGAGGCACGGCGTTGAATATGGGCTCCTTGGGCGGGATCTCCTCGATGCGCGACGTGTCCGCGCCCAACGTCAACGGCTCCACTTCGTCATCGTCTTGATCGTCCTCCTCTTCAGCTGTCAGTGCGGTGTACAGTTAATTAGTAATTATAATAAGTGCAATGAGTTGCTATATTACTGGTTTATGGATATAGTGAAATTGTTAATTTTCCTGTTCACTTTCCGCAACTAGTGCTAGTTTTCCAAAACGCTATTTTTTCTATTTTCTATATTATCTTTATCTTATCTTTCGCCTATTATAAGCCACCATATCCACGTCAACGCTAGGACTCACTTTCATCTTATTTTCACATTATCATCCAAATTTATACTCTTTTAATACTAGTCCCATAATCTCTGTTTTTGGAGTTCAAATGGTTTTGAAGAACTCGGTGATAAATGTCATAGTGATTTTTAGCATGAAATACAATTCAGGGCAATTTCCAAACATTTTTTTATGCAAACCATGCCAAGACGATGAAACAAACAAAAATAATTATTTTTAATTACAGCTATTCTTATTTAATAGCTTTTAAATAATCAGTCGTTGGTTCTTATTCATATACACTAAAAAATAAATCAAAAGTTATTATCCTCATCAAACTGTCGTGGATGAAGTTTATAGCTCCCACAGCACTAGAGTGTTCTCGGTCGCGAATAATAGAATGTAATAGTCATCTTACTTTATAGAACATCATATCAATCATTCTGTCCCTAATACTTCAGCAAAATACAGAAGCTACTCCAAGTTCATAGTAAATGCACTTGCATTTGTGTAAAAACAATTAGTCACCCGAAGCTGTTGGACGGCGGCCAGAGCGCGTTACAAATGACGTAACATCTTTTTATCCTCAATACATCCAAGGACTACTTTGTTTAGGAGAAATCTCCTTAATACCTCAGTCATTGCAACATTTAAACAGGTTTTGCTCTTGGCACTATTTCCCAATCATAGGTATCAATATTTTGGTATGGTTAATAAGCTGCAATATTTAGCGCTACGTCCGGCATGAATATAATATTTACTCACAGTCGGAGAGAGGATGTTGTGCAAGTGTATGCTGATGATGGTGGCGAGTGGGGCTCGGCGAGCTGAACATGGGTGGCGGAGGAATGGGCCCAATCTCCGATACGGCTATGGGCGGCTCAGGCAACTCCGACAAAACTAATTGTTCCTCCCCGTCGCCGCCGCCGTCGCCAGCCGATCCGTAACCACCCACTGAAAAAAAGTGTTAATTGCCAGTCAATTAAAAAACTAGTTCCACGAACAAAAACTATGCCGTTAATGGAATGAGTGATCGCTGAAGAAAAAAACGTTACTTGAAAGTGTACAAACGATTGTGCTTTTTTATGCACAGATTGTAATCCAAAAACCTTGGAACTATTCGTACAAAGCAAACGTGTTGGGCAACAACATTCGCATGTCAATAGTTTGTATGAAATTTAGATGCTGATTGAAGTTTGTGGGATGGGCTACGAATATAAAGTGAAAGTTTGAATGTACAATACTAAAATACTACGTTATGTCAGACATCTTCATCGAATCATTAATGTGTACAAGGGTTCTGTGAAATATTTTATGTGTAATGCTTTTGGCAATAGAGACTAAGCGGCCAGTTTGTCATAGCCTAGCTCTATTGATATTCATTGATATTTTGCATTGGCTAATATATATATATGACGGCGCGCTGATCATGGATTAGTTTTAATTAGTTATATATCACGTGATTATTAACATTACGATTTATTGTTAATCATAACTCGATTTTTCATGATTGTTTCGTAGACTAAATAATCGATTGTAATACAAATTATGAGCGGGTAGCACCGAATAGAGTAGTGACGGGCGCCACGGGCAATGGCGGCGGGGATTTTGAGTTGACAGTTGCCGCTTGAGGCGCACGATTGCTAACCTATTGGCTCGTAATACATTTGAATCTTCTTAGTGTTCTTTGGTTTTGTGTAATATTGTGGAAATAGTGAATAATAAGACATTGAACAATACGACTGTGCTTTTATTTTGAAATTCCGATCGTTACAACGCCCACGATGGACAGCGATAGCCAAGACCGTTATGAGGCCCCATCTGATGCTCTTGCATCAGAAGTGGGATTACCTGTGACGAATCAAGAACAGAATACAGGTCAGTGCGTTAATATTTCACCAGACAGTGAGTGTGAACGTTGGAAAAATCTTTTTGAAATGCAGCAACAAAGCATGATGGAGTTAATTCGGGCTATACGAGAACCACGTGCATCAAGTACAAAAATAACGCTACCTGAGTTTAATCCCGATACTTCGGATCATGACGCCCGCGCTTGGTGTGAAACAGTGGATATTTGTCTGCAAGAAAAGCCTATTTCTGGTAGTGATTTGATCATTACAATGAGCAAGGCACTCAAAGGATCGGCATCATCATGGCTGGCTCAATCTAGTTTTTCTGGCATGACGTGGTCGCAATTAAAAGACCTGTTCTTAGCAAGATATGATACTGTTGAGACTCCAGCTGCGAATTTATGGCGATTACTCAATAGTAGTCCAAAGGAAGGCGAGTGTTTATCTGCGTATGCTGGACGATTTATGAGCACTATATTAGCACGGTGGAAGTCTTTATCCAATGAGCAGATTGCAATCGCGCTTACTCTTGCACATGCTTCAAAAATTGAACCGCGACTGCAAAGAATAGCATTTACTACTGAGATTAACACTCGTAGTAAACTACAACAAGAGCTAATGGCTTTTAGCTTTAGAAAAAGAGGACCTCCGACTTGTGAAAAGACTACTCCGACTGTGGAAGCGAAGAAGTCACGTATAGAGAATACACGGCGATGCTATAACTGCGGCAAGCCGGGCCACCTATCAAGTGAATGTCGAGGCAACAGTAGTCGTGACAGCAATGCTAGTACGCGTCTACACATTTCAGATACTACCTCCCCTCAACAGTCGAAGGAAGCTGGCGCTCAGAAGAAGACGATTACTCCAACCTGCTTCAAGTGTGGCGAACGAGGACACATCGCGCCGCGCTGCCCCAGTATGGACGTCAAGGCCAGCGATATACGTACCGAACGACGCGTAGATGTCTGCTCCATCCAACCAGCTGTAGATGAACTCCTCGATGAAACCGGTGAGAAGTTTTCATTTTGTTTTGACTCAGGTGCCGAATGCTCTCTAGTAAGACAAGTATTAGCAAATAGATTTCCGGGTAAACGACACTATAAAACAGTGACATTGTTGGGTATAGGTGACGCATGCCTTAATTGCAACATCCAAATTCTTTCTACAGTTTCAATTCAGGGCTACTCAGTGCAGTTACTATTTCATGTGGTACCTGATTCTTGTATTTCCAACGATATAATGATTGGAAGGGATCTGCTTACATTAGGGTTTTCAATAGAGATCTTTGAAAAGAATCTTATCCTTAAAAGGAATAGAATAGTTTCAATTTGTGACATAGGGACAAAGATAGGTAACTTCGAAAGTATAGAGTGCGACGTGTCTGATGGTGAGAAAGAACAATTAATTACTTTACTGAAAAATCATTCCAGTAATTTTGTCGAGGGTACACCTACTGGTAGGGTTAGCACAGGACAGTTGGTTATTAAACTTATCGACCCGAATCTCACGGTTCAACGTAGACCCTATAGGTTAAGCCCAGATGAAAGACAGGAAGTGCGCAGTCAAATCAAAAAACTTTTGTCAGCTGGCATTATACGTGACAGCTCTTCTCCCTTCGCGAGTCCAATTATTCTAGTGAAGAAGAAGGATGGGAGTGATAGGCTTTGCGTAGATTACAGGGAATTGAACAGCAATACAGTACCTGATAGATATCCTCTGCCACTTATTGCGGATCAAATACAGCGCTTAGTGGGGGCAAACTATTTTACTTCTTTAGATATGGCCAGTGGCTACCATCAAATCCCAGTTGAGGAAAACTCCATAGAACGTACCGCGTTTGTAACACCAGATGGCCAGTTTGAGTATTTGTCAATGCCTTTTGGTCTCCGCAATGCACCTTCAGTGTATCAACGCGCCATTAATAAGGCTCTTGGGGCGTTAACTGAGTCATTCGCTGTAGTTTATATCGATGACGTCATCATTCCATCACGAACAGTAGATGAGGGCATTGCACGATTACAGCAAGTTTTAAAAGCGTTAACTGACTCGGGATTTTCGTTAAATATAAAGAAATGTAGTTTTCTTAAGATGAGGGTAGAATTTTTGGGTTTTGAGGTGTCAGCTGGTGAAATAAGACCAAATCCTCGTAAAATTCGAGCCCTAACTGAACTCCCACCACCTCAAAACGTCACTCAGCTTCGCCAATTCATTGGTTTGGCTTCCTATTTTAGGCAATTCGTGCCTGGGTTTTCTCAAAAGGCTGCTCCTCTTTATGGTCTTACGTCGGGAAAAGGAAAAATCAATTGGGTCCCCCACTTAGAGAAGGTTCGAAAGGATATAATAGACATTTTGATTGACAAACCTGTATTGATGATCTTTGATCCTAATCTCCCAACGGAGCTACATACAGATGCAAGCGCTGAAGGTTACGGTGCGATACTTATGCAGCGAGTTGATGGCAAACTGCATGTAGTTGAATATTACAGTCGCCGAACCTCCAGCGCTGAATCAAAATACCACTCCTATGAGCTGGAAACGCTTGCAGTAGTGAACGCTGTCAAGCATTTTCGTCACTATTTGCAAGGTAGGAGATTTACAGTCGTAACTGATTGCAATGCTGTCAAGGCGTCTAAGTCAAAAGTTGACCTTACACCTAGAGTTCACAGGTGGTGGTGTTTTCTGCAAGCTTTTGACTTTGATGTCGAATATAGACTGGGGAAACAAATGAGCCACGTAGACTTCTTTTCCCGTAACCCGTTGCCAACCGCAGGGAGCTCAGTCATTAGAGTCCCACAAAAACGTGTCCATTTGACCACGATTTCTGACCATTGGTTACAGGCCGAACAAGAAAAAGATAATGAAATCAATTCCATTATAAGAAAGCTTCAAGCAAACGAGCTTAATAATGATATCGCTAAAACGTACGAAATTAGGCGCGGTCTTCTGTATCGGAAAATTGATAGGAATAATAAGAGTTGTTGGTTGCCAATAGTGCCTAGAGAATTTCAGTGGGCTATAATTAACCATGTGCATGAAAACATCATGCATCTAGGATGGGAGAAAACCTTAGAAAAGGCCTATTGCCACTATTGGTTCCCAAATATGAACAAATACGTTCGAAAATTTGTAGAAAACTGCATAACTTGTAGAATGGCAAAGTCTAACTCGGGAAAAGTTCAAGCAGAACTACATCCAATCCCTAAAACACCAATCCCATGGCATACCATTCACATGGATGCAACAGGTAAGTTAAGTGGTAAGAAAGACACAAAAGAGTATGTCTTTGTATCAATAGACGCATTTACTAAGTTCGTGATATTACATCATACACGCAACATAGACACAAATAGTGCCATTAAGGCTTTAAAATACAATGTGTCTTTGTTTGGTGCCCCTACACGCGTCATAGCCGATCAGGGACGATGTTTTGCTGGCAAAGAGTTCAGGGAGTTTTGCAACGCACATAACGTTAAACTACATCTTGTAGCTACTGGCACTAGTCGCGCTAATGGGCAGGTAGAGCGGGTCATGTCCACATTAAAGAATATGTTGACTGCTGTCGAGGTAGATAATAATAAGTCATGGCAAGATGCACTGCCTGACATTCAGCTAGCCCTCAACTGTACTATGAGTAGGGTTACAAAAGCATGCCCCTTAGAATTGCTAATAGGAAAGGTCGCTAGGCCCCTAACCTTAATGTCATTAGAAACAGAGGACATAGAAGTTGATTTGGATCATATTAGAGAGCAATCGACACGAGCAATAGAAGCTAACGCATCTTCAGAGAAAATACGGTTTGATAAAAGTAAAGCACAATTAAAAAAATTCCAAGTAGGCGATTACGTGCTCCTTGAAAATCACGAGCGTAACCAAACCAAGCTTGACCCAAAATTTAAAGGTCCTTATAAAGTAGTCGAGCTGGTGGATGGTGACAGGTATTTACTGCGTGCCCTTAACTCTAATAGGACGTATAAATATGCTCACGATCGTGTGCGTGCTATGCCTGAGTGTTACGTTCCATTGGAGTTAAGTGGTGGGCTAGAAATCCCAATCAACCCGATTGAGACAGAATGTGCCGATGACGGCCATAGTAAGTAACTACATTTCCTTTTAATTGTACTATGTAATTTGTGTGATATTGACCAGCCTGTGTGACAAGGACTGGCCTGTGTGGCAACGACTAGCCTGTGTGGCAAGGACTAGCCTGTGTGGCAAGGATTAGCCTATGTGGCAAGGACTAGCCTGTGTGGCACCGACTAGCCTGTGTGGCAACGATTAGCCTGTGTGGCACCGACTAGCCTGTGTGGTACTAACTGGCCTGTGTGGCGGCAAATAGCCCGTAGGGCATTCTGTGATATTTGTAGAAAGCTATGCCATTCACTACAGATTTCGTTGTATTTCAACTTGACAATTTGAAATCATTGTGTATCGTTGTATAATATGAACAGAGGTGACTATTTGAGTGGTCAGGGAGACCGAGCGGAGTATATTATAAAGTATGCCTTTGGTTTACAGATGAGACCCATACACACGAGGACGTGTGATATTGCAGGACGGCCGTGACGGCGCGCTGATCATGGATTAGTTTTAATTAGTTATATATCACGTGATTATTAACATTACGATTTATTGTTAATCATAACTCGATTTTTCATGATTGTTTCGTAGACTAAATAATCGATTGTAATACAAATTATGAGCGGGTAGCACCGAATAGAGTAGTGACGGGCGCCACGGGCAATGGCGGCGGGGATTTTGAGTTGACAGTTGCCGCTTGAGGCGCACGATTGCTAACCTATTGGCTCGTAATACATTTGAATCTTCTTAGTGTTCTTTGGTTTTGTGTAATATTGTGGAAATAGTGAATAATAAGACATTGAACAATACGACTGTGCTTTTATTTTGAAATTCCGATCGTTACAACGCCCACGATGGACAGCGATAGCCAAGACCGTTATGAGGCCCCATCTGATGCTCTTGCATATATATATATTATTTTCGATAATCGCGGGTATAAAAAAGTATTTCACTAACCGACATCTCCTTGGTAACATATGCGTCGAGGGTGCTTGCCTGCCGTCAGCGAATTGGGTCGCTCGGGCCTCATCAGCTCGCCACCATTCTCCAATTTGTCTTTCTTTGGTTCTGAAAACAAAGAATTTTCTATTAAAATACGGTTTCTAAATAGCCAATTGGAAATTTACTTTGCCAAATACCTCAGCATCATTGTTGCTCTCAAATAAAGAAAACACTAAATGCGTGTCAAAATATGTATTATTACCTAGTCTAGCTATTTATAACTGCTATTTATATTTTCTAATGACTGCATTTTACCTTGTAGATTCTTTTGTAATGCCTAATTAGTTACCGTGCTACTTTGCTTAAATACGCCTTCTTAATAAATTACTAACGAGCTATTTACCAAACATTATAATATATAATAAATCATCGCATAACATTCAATGATTCCCTGAAAAGAAACGAATATTCCAGTTAATAAATAAAACGCGCCCAACTTCCTGTATCCCGACAGCTGAAAATATCTTCGAATCTCGAACAGCGGTACAACGGGAAACAATGCAGTAATCATAGTTATAACGAACGTCAATACGTGTTACGTTGTCGGAACATGTACAGGAGTAGTATGGAGATGATTCTAATAATAGGCGTCAGAGGTATGACGCGGCGTGGGGCGCGCCACCATTCACTGCTCCGGCGGCGTCGGCGTCGGCCTTGGCCTCGCCATGGAACTCTACTACTGACGCATCTCCACTACAGCTGAGCGGATTCAATCAACAATTAAACGCATTCAGCTTGTTTCGTGTTTCTTTGTTCTTTCTCAAACCTTTAAACATAGAATGCATATTTTCCAAATACCGAACGTAGGAACAAAAAGGAAGTGAGATCTGTAATGCATATGTTGATATACATATGTATGTGCGCGACGAATGTCGACGGCGAGAGTCTATTCGAGTGTAACAACGCAGCTTACCGCAGCACACCTGGCAGCACCAGCTTTGCAATTTTCGTGACCTACTGCAGCCTCGTTACTCAAACATGTGGCAACGTACAACGTATTACGGCAAACTCGATCAAAAATTTGAATACATGAGGTGTTTTTCTTCGTCGTGACAAAATATATTTTCTTCGCAAATTTTAATCATATTACATTAAATCTTTTTAAATATGTATGTAGTAAAGCAAATTAAATTCGAAAAATTGCAATGTTTATACAGTATTGCAAAAAATATACAGATTGTTCCCATAATTGTCTATTCACAAAATTGCAGTCTACAAATTATAATGTAGATATAGCATCCACTGTTCTAAGAATTTCATCAAAAGTTCTGTTCTCACAAGCAAAACGACAAGAGCGAGATGGATAAATCGTTGGTCGCGGGCTGCGTGTTCGGGTTGAGTACACGGGAGCGCTTCGATCGCCTATCCCGCCCTTGGCCGAGCTACCCCGAGCCGGCCGTGGAAATCGTTCACTGCAAGATTACGTAACTGTTCCTTCAAGTACAGGGATCTATGACTCAAACATACGTCGTATTTACAAATACAACGCAGTTTCATAAAACCTTGAATAATCCTCGTTTGTGTACACTGTTAGCAAATCATTGCCTAATTATTTTAATGAGCCATACCGAGATAAACAAGTATGCGATAACGTGTATAATGTGTCTGTCATATCTGCTTGGAATAGATTTGAACCAGTAATAGCTACGCACAATGTCAAGAATACGCGAGGTGTATGAGCGCGCGTGCAACATGGACGCGTGCTCCAGTTGCTCGTCACGTCGCGTAAAACGACGTGTGCCACTACCACGAGCTAGTTAAAAATACATTCTGCATGATAAAAACAGAAAACATTTACTGACGCATCAAATATGTGGCTTGTTTACACTACGCAAACGTTTAAACCAATACTTTATTACAGTATTCTGTGATTTCGACAACTGATCTATTTACTTGAGATAATCAAGTAAAAATGAATAAATATCCAACCATGATATTTATCACTATGATTCTCTAAACAATAGTTTTTAATTGCTTCACCTCTACGATAATGTAATTCTTTTATTTATTTTTTATAGTAAAAATAAAACATATAAAGGTCGTGGAAATATTAAAGTATATTCACGTAGTATAAACGATATAGGTCGCACAATATTGGCATGTGAGAAATTTGACCGAAGCCAACGAGAAAACACATGCGACATTGATGAGCGCCATGTGGGCGAACGCTGACAGACGAGATACACCTTATTTTTAATAAGAGCACCTTTCGTTTCAGCCTAGCACTATATCGTAGATACAATTGAAACATATTTCGTAACTGAACGCGTGTGCTTCAACAGTTTTATCAATTGCGCAAAAAAATGAAAACAACAAAAGGCGTACGCTGAAAGCAGACACGCGCAAAAAATAGTCAGACAGATGAAAGAATGAGCACTCAGAGATGTAAACTAAACATAAAATGTAGAGAAATAAGGTCACGCCTGGCAGCATTCATATTGAAATATTTTAATGTTAGAGAAAAAGACGTACGTACACCTACATTGTATGATCTGATTCTACATTTTAAAAAGCAGCTGTTAATCCATCACATAAAAATGTGGTCACGACGACTGTTCAACATTTATATTAGACGCCATCTTCCCACTTTTATTTATATAGGACGCAAATTAAAAAAGTCATTTTATTTTATTTTGAATATAGGTTATGATTGTATAAAACGTGTTGAAGGTTATTTATAGTTATAGTTTTTAAGAGTAATCAATCCAAAGAAGAATCGAATAGGATTAACAAAATACAACGAATCGTGGTCGTGTTAAATATTAATGTATGACATTTTGATTCAATTAATATTAAATAAACTGTGTAGGATTATTAGGATTAATTATTTATCTATCACGTCGAAACGTATTGTATGCCTCAATGATAATATTCTAAGAAGCCACGTTACACAGAATAAAAACGTCAACACGTTGTCATTATATTGTCAACAAAATATAACAATTCTCACGGTGGCACGTAAGGAGAAATCGTCGTTATTATTGGGTGGTTTTTATATAAATTACTTTCTACTTAGAAATGATTATCCGCCATATTGCTTGAATATTAATTATTTTGTATGTTGTAAAGTAATAAATAATAGCGCTATCCATAGTTGACTGAGATAAAATCAATAACCCGCATAAATTTACAATCTTAATTCTTGATATTTCCAATATGTAGATTTTTTTATCACGTCAGCCGATAAAAAAAAATAACTTAATGTATTTAAATAAAAAAGAAAAGAATCCAGATTGCGGACAGTTCAGTAGGTGCAAAAATATATTTTAAGTAGAAATAGTGTTAGTGTAGGTACTCCGCAGGCAGGCACATCGATGTACGCGCAGGGCGCAGAGGCTCCGCGACGGGTCAAGGGCATTGCGCGGCTGGAAGCGGCCGCCTGAAGCTTTTCAGGAAGTTGCTCTTTTTACATTTTGCCAATAAATGACCTTGTCTATTTTCTTATATTATTCTTATATTATACACGTATTTTCACGTAATTTATATGGCCAATAAAATAATCATCACCAGTGTTTACTCCGAACTATTGAAATATTTAACCAAGTGCCAAATTCATTCAAGCCCTAATAACATTCGCGTAGTTTAAATCAAGCTCACTTTATTATAATCTAGTAATAAATTTCAATGTATTAGGCTAAATATTTCAATAAGCGTCTTTATTACATGGCGATGGTAGATTGCCAATTCGTATTATTCTGCAGTACGTAGAAAATGATAGAATGAAAACGGTGAACATCTTAATATGACGTGAATATAAATAGAGAGATTGGCAGGAACTTGGGAAACCTTGCTGGATTTTTGTAAAGTATGCGTTGATTGACATTCCGGAGGCCAATTAAACAACGTGGTTTAGCGATGACAGGCTCGGAAGCATGCCGCAAATAGTTCTGCAAGGCCACGGCACCTTGTCTGTTACAAATCCACGCTGCTGGTAGCGCCGCGTCCCCTATTCACTTTCTTATAAATATTGAATACTTCTCACACATTTCACATACTGTACAAAAAATAAAACGATTGCGTACACTTTTATTAATTTGCAATCGATCCGAGTTGTAATTCACTTATTAGTTGAGAATGTTTTTGTTACATGTTTCAGTAAAAGTTCGGACAGTTATTCTGAAAGTTATTCGTTGTGTAAAAGGCGACTCGAGCGGTTTTACACAACGAACGAAATGTTGTACAAAGTAGATGTTAGTATTTTTATTTAAAATACCTCAGTACAAAGGCAATGTTAAAATTGTTATGTTGGAGTTATGAAAGGCGGGCGGCGCGTGGGCGGTTAATCCTTACCCGTACCTCAGGGTGTCGTCCAACAATGAATATTTTGTTATTTCGTACCTTTTACTTTGAGAAAATTGGAAATTTTAGTCATAAATTTAATTTGCCTTTATAATAATTGTCTTTGTGCCACTGAGATTGGCCAAACATTAATACATACTAGTACTGTATCTTAAACATTTATCGACCATGTCCTACCCCGGGGACATGTTCAGTTTGAAATAATAAAAAAAAAAGTTTGTGGAAATATTGAGCATGATTAAACGAATGAGATAAATTAAATGCAGTACATGGATATTTAAATAGCAATTTAATAATACTTACTGTTTTATTAAACTATAACGATACTGATGCAAGTAAAATAAAATACCACAGTTAACACTGGATATTTCGAGTGAGTCTGTGAGAAATGAAATGCATTTATACTATGATACAATGGATAAAGCGTGACATTGACATTGAGAGAGTTTACAGCATCGAGAAGAATGTACATGGTGGCGGCGTGCGATGGCGGTTGGTGGCGGTGGTGTCGGTGATGTCGGTGGTGACGGTGGTGACGGTGGTGGTGGTGTGGGTACCGTTGGTGCGCGCGAAGAGCGTGAGGTTGGCGGCGTGTGTGGGCACGGGCGACTTGCGGCGCGTGTAGTAGGTGTCGTGGTCGCGGTGGTGGCGGTGCGGCGGCGGCGGCGGCCCGCGCGGCGGCGGCGGCAGGCGCGCCGGCCTGCGCCTCGCGCCGCCCGCGAACGCGTCCATGGCGGCGAGCGTGCCCACGTCGCTCATGCTCGCGGCGCGCTCGCTGGAACACTGCGCCCGCTCGCGCGATCGTTACGGCGCCCCCCAGCCCCCGACACCGCGCGCGCTCTTCGATCGCCGCCCGCCCTCCGCGTTTTGCCGTCCGCCCGCCCACACGCCGCCTCGCTTTGTTTTGAATTTTTAATTTATCGTCATTCACCCAGCAGTTGTTCAAAGTTAAGCGAATAAAGGAATATGCTTAGCTGTTAAGTTCAGTAACCTAGCGAGGTACACTATGAATTGATGCTTCTGCATCATTTTCGAGTGCAACTTTAAAGTTTAAACGCTTTGGAACAACAAAATGTACCAAATTCCATGAACTTTAGAAAAAATCAGAATCAGTAGATTCATTAATTTTAAATTATATAAACTATTAGCCACATAAATTTAATTTAAAATGATAATTTTCTGAGTGGCTGTCGACAAAACGATCTCTTGCGCAAAGAGTACACACTATGTTTGATTAATTCAACTTACAATTGTAGGCGCTTGGAAACAGAGCCTGCAAATTTAGTGATTTTTTGTAGCAAGCATTTAAATCCTCCTACAGAATTGTTAACTCGATTTTTATTAAAAAAAAACTATGTGGAGAATTTTAAATAATCATTTCAGTCCAGCTCCCCGCACAATGGGAATCAACGGTGAGGATTAGAATCCCTAGACCAAACTTTTTGAAGCTTTAGGCATAATATTTTCAAACTCTATTAGTAAAACAAATATGTTTCACCACATCTTTCAACTTTTTGAAACAACTCTTTGAAAATGTAAGACTCGATTCCTCCTTAAAATTGATCTATTAAGTCAGGGTTTTTGTGACTGCACCCGAAAACATGCTAAAATCGTAGATGATAACGTTCGTTGTAGATGAAACTTCGGTACGTAGCCCGTAGGTCACTGACACCATACTGTCTGTCAGCTCAACAGACGTAGTAAAACTAGTATAATATTCATTGGACGGGTGAAGCGAGCACGAACCGCAACCCCGCAAAAGCGCTATAGCCAATTATGATGTTTGCAAATGTTCCCGAGGAAATGGAGCAAACACGTTTATTTTTTATGATTATGTATAACATCGAAGCTTTAGTTCTTTTATAACATACCATATGTTATCTATTAGTTATACTATATTCACAATACTTATTCTTTATCTTTTTAATAGGTATTACTCGTATCTAAGTATCAAAACCATTTGCGTGTTTTCGTAAACGTGAGTCTCCACCCCAATACCTATGGTGAAAACCCGATCAATGTGAGTCACACTCGTGTCTAGCCCAGACCATTCAATACAAACCAATTACTTAATACTCTTTCACTCACTTTTTGTGGTAATGGGATAGAAAAATTCATCTAGATCCCTTTTTTTACTAAATGAAATATATACGAAGGTACAGTGATGAAAAGGTAGAGTTTAGCATTTTATTCTAATATATCAATTACCAAGTTATTATTTTGGAAATCTGTAATCAATGTGTGTAAATTATAGATAATTACCGAGGTATCATTGAGACTCTATACAAATTTATTGGAGAATATCCATTTAAATTATTCAAAATGTTAATATCATCTTATGACTAGGCACTTGGTAATTTGCGAACTGGGCGAGTCGCAATTACGCTGAATTCAACTCAATTCAACTTCATCATGAAAGATCAAATGAGATCTGCAATATAACCTAATTTAAAGGTGCCCGTCTCTATAACTTACACAACAAAAAATGGTCTTTAAAGTAAGCTAAACAGAAAAATTACTTTTATCTCTGACGGCAAAAATAAGCACCACATAAAATTGTAATATGTAGTTAAAAAAGAAGCTACGATTTTAGGTATACTTTCTTAAGGCGAACGCTAGAAAATCCGATAGCACTTTTTCATATTGACGCGATTTAGAGATAACTCCAAATATGTTGATTTTTTGTCCAAATCAAGTAACTTTATCCCGAAAAAACATCTATGAGAATTTTTGGATCTTTCACTTAGAAGTTTAAAATATAGAACATGTTTTGAAAATTCAAATATACAATAATTCTTCTCATTATAAAATAATTCGCAATATTTATCCTTATATAAACAATTACATGACTGCAAAGTTATTGCCTAGCTTTTCTCCGGCACATTAATAATTAGTTTTTGTTTGAAAACATTATTTCTCTACAAACAATAGTTCATCGGCGTTAAGCAGTAAGTTTTCATCTTGCCCAGTGGAAACTGAAAAGAGCCATGAGAAGGTTGAATGTTCCACCGGAGCTTGCACCTCATTTCTTTATCCGTTGTAAGTATGCGCGCCTTTACAAAAATAGCTGCCTTCCTTTTCTCTTAAACGTTTTTCCCTTCTTTCTTTGGAAGAAAGCCGCAATATCTGAGTGGTGTGGGAGAAGAAAGTTTCGGGTTCACCAGCCTTTAAGAAATATCATCTGCACTGCGCAAATTCTTACGCCAGTCTGATTCCCAAACAAAATTCCGACATATTTGCATACACGTCGGCGTATAACTAAACTTGCGGTAAAGTAGGCTAGACACCAGCTTGCGAAACGAGCAGCCGCGGGTTCGATCCCCGCAAACAAACAAACAAATGACAGAAAAAATATTTGTTTCGGGTCTGGGTGTTTGTGAGACCGAAAAGTCTCTCGTAGTTTCTGATACTCACGACACAAGACTCGTATCTTAGTGTGGGGTCAGGACTACGTATGTGACTGTTGGGTGTATTTATTTATTTATTTATAACCTTTTCGCAGGTTTTTATCATGGAATTTAATGGGCAACCAAGTAAAGCACGATGCGTAATGACTTACCATAAATACTGTAGAAATTCGCTAAATTTCAAGTCCAATGGGAGACATCGAGGATTTAGTATAGGTCATTACATGCAGGGGCAGCATTCTGAACACAGTTCGTTTGTCTTAACGAGTCCATTGTAAGACTAATCGAACTTTCTACTCTAAAGTACGAGTCCTTAGGAATTCCACCACGTACCCGTCTTACGAAGTCTAACAATGATAATCGAAATCTTTGGCCATGCTCAAGATGTTACATTCTCGCCGAAAACGCATTTTCTATTATCTTATCGTTCGTGTCCAAAGTGGGTGTGAAGTGAATAAATGTCATCTATAAAGCTAATTGAATATAGCCAGAGGATCCTTATTTAACAGGGTTCGTGGCGTAGTTGATTACGGCTGAGGGTACGATGCTCGCACCCGACACAAATATTATTAGGACAATGCACCGAGCGGTGAGCAAATTAGGGATACCTCACACCGCCCTAGGGTTAAACATAGCCACCGATAAGTTTTAGTTGATGTCCCACTGTAGTTAACTAACTAATGACACTGTCTACATAGCCAATAGACTTAAAAGCTTTTTTAACCGCCTTCAAAAAAGGAGGAGGGTTTTTAATGATTTTTTGACAATAAGGGATTATGTCAGTGAATCGAATGTTACAGTTGAAACATCACATTTTTTAAGGATTGCCTCGATAATAATACACTTATATAATAAATGAGCCTATAACATGGAGAAATATCGATTAGTATAAATAACTAATTTAGGTACTAACACTCCAAGGTCCGGTTGGTGATATCGATTGTCACATAGTGCACATTATTTTAGTCGGCCTATATATAGAAGAGAAACGGACAGAAACTGTTGTGTAAATGTGGTTAGCCTTCCCGAGTATTAAAAGGATTCATGTGGGAGAATTGAAACCGCGTGAGAAGTGAAACTACATGCATAATTTATGCAGGCTAGCTTACAAAGTTTCTACGGAATTTGAGTTTTGCTTGCAGGAACAAACGGTTCAAGAATGCACCACAAGATATCACAGTTATGTTATTTCACATTACAGAAATAGAGCCATTAGTTCATCAGCCTTGTATACTAAAATAATGTTGAATGTTTAAAACCCCAATATTATATTACGTCACAAAGGGAATACCAAATGCCATCGTAGGTATTGATGATTGGTCATGCCAAAAACCACTATAATACTGGTATATTATGTAGACACTGCTATCATACATGAAATAAGCATCCAAGTGATTATTTGAACGCTTATTCCATTTCAATTTTTCAAAATTTCCAATAACAATAAACTCAGTAACCAATTGCATATCCATTATTAACTCTCCCTTTTTTTTTTATAATATACTTTTTAGTAAAATTAGGAGCATTATCCTTTCCTTAATGTCCTGTGCATAAATAGAGGTAGATTTATTAGATTACATATCCTTGTAAAGGATGAGAATCGTTAATTCTTAAATGTCATCCGGTTTCACTAACGACGTTGAAGAGAATAATCATGAGTGAGCCGATGCCGAACCACGTAAATAAAAACTAGATACGTTATTCAAATATGTCTTATAATGGTTTTTAACAGTTTACTTTAGAAGTACTTTTGTATCAGTACTTTAGTACTACAATTAGATTTAAGTATATCATTTATCATCAGATGTTTGTTGGTTTGACACGAAAGATAAAGAAGTTTCTCGTTCGCAACTTAGTTAGACACCGCTTTAGACTAGAGATACAAACTGCCGAAAATATTATATTAATCCAGCCAAGTCGCTGCAAACTTGCGCTTTTACTTTTGTTACTATTTATATTTGTAATATGAGGTAATCTATAGTACTTTTATTGAAATATAACATCTCAGACAAATTCGAAAAATACCCTAGTCCTTTTATTACATTCAAAAAAAAATTTTCAAAAAGGGGAAAAGAACCTTCATATCACATGTTCAAAATAAAGGAGGAAGTGATTTATATGTAATAATGTATTTAATCAAGATTCTTCCATAAACGTCAGCATCTTAACCAGGTAAACAGTTTTTTGAAAAAATATATATAAAGTAGAGAGAAAAAGATGAGGCGTTGAAAGACTTGGATTTCCATCAATCTCATCGAACATTGGCAGCGATGCTCTTGGTAACAACGGAATTCTGTGAGATAGTAGCAATACGTTAAACGAACCGACGTGTCTAATCTAAACCGACTACTTATTAATCCAGAATATTGCGTTATATTTCAAGGAAACAGATATATGCTCAACAATAATTGAGAGCCTTTTACTTAGATAAAAATATAACTAGCCAAAAAAAAATATTGCAATTTGGTAGAGACAGTGGTATATAAAAAAGTGGGTTCATCACTTCAGCAGTTACAGGGTCGAACTTGTCTACCTTACCGCAGTTATGTTTGTTGTATACGTTTTTTCCATAAAACTGTAATTGAAATTCTGCGAAAAGCTGCTGGAGAAGCAAGACATACCGGATAAGAATATACTAATACCGACTTTGTACCTTCGGAACCCCACACTTTGAACGATACGCAGCTGTATTGCTTAAAGACGATTTTCAACGGGATAGTAGTAATGCCCCAGGCTAAGCTATGTACGTTGTGACTCTACCACTTAGGGTATGTTAATATAATATGAAATACACCTAAATATACGTAACAATAGCGATAGATCTCCACAAAGATACTCGGCGTAAAGTAAGCAAAATTCATCTGCTTCGTCCCATCGATGTACTATATAAATACAATATAAAAAATGTTTTGTTTTTCTATATACATTATTATTAACACAACCGAGTAATAAGACAAAAGACTTTTTTGTGTAAATAACATGGTGTAATTGTGTATGTATATACAAGCGGCGTGTTATTAAATCATGAATTGAACTATACTAATACTACTGTTTTATCACTACTAAATATTGAATCACGAAAAAAAGTGTGATTTTGTTCCATATTTTTTACACTTCGGTATACTTCAATGTAATTTTCATGAAAATAACACGATAAATTTAAATAAACATATCCTCTCCCCTTTTCTGCCAATTAAAAATTTACTTTTTACAATCATCGAATTAGGGAAGGGTTTCAAAAGCAGGAATAAAAATAAAGAGGTCTGATTACACCGGTACTCGACAAGTCTTTTGAGTGTTCCTTTTTATCGTTTAGTCCGGGGTAAATTTTGAAGAGAACTCAAGCACTCTATCTAAAATGTAAAACGTATAAAGCGTGGAAGTTATTACAATTTATATTTGAAACTTGGGCCATATTTTTCTTTATATATGAGTCATACGGACCATGAAGATAGAAAAGTAATAAAATTTTAACTGGAGGGGTGTGGTTGTTACAGTCCTATTTATAAAATGGATGAGTCCTTTTACACGCCACTGCTGGGTACTATTCCTATCTTACTTTAGAGAGGGAACAGCGATTTTTCCTTGCCATATGTATATGTCTGTATTAACAATAATAAGGGCTCTTGCAAAGCATACAAGTCATATGATACAATGTAAGAGCGGGACATTGAAACCATTGCGTCACTGATATGTAGTTAGTAATCACATACTCCTGTTGGCGCCTGTGCGGAGTCACGAACGTGAGCTGTTGTACGACAATTCAATTAAAGCCTTACTAAACATGGACACGTTAGGTACTATAAACCCTACATAACAATTCAAATCTATGTTAATCACTTAGGGAGCTGGAACAATACACGTTGCCTTGTCTCTAACATATTAATCTCTACACTTGTTTAATTCCATTACTTGATTACTAAAATATTACATGTATTTAAGAATATGAACATTAACATGTGAAATACGTAAATATGTAACTTAAAAAATACAGCTTTCCTTTTTAAGTATAAGTACTGCTTATTATATCTGTTAAAAACTACGAATAGTCTATTATGGTGGTGACACTTATTGTTTTCATTTCTAATATTGTTGCTTACGTAAAAGTAGAGCTGCGGCGTTGCGCGTGACATCATTGTCGAAAAGTTTTACCTTAAATGTATCCAATTTGTAATACAACTACTTTCCAAATACAGAGAAGAAAAAGCGTCGAGCTCCCACACAATTTCGTTGGTTATATTCAGCATCAATACAAGCCGGAGTTACGTCGAGCGACATGACGTCATTCGGTACACAGTAAACAAGTGCACCGAGAAAGGTTAAGTACCTGCCGTATTAGCATCACAATATTTATTTGCCGCATTTTGTTCAATACTATGCGACAGCTACTTAGCTAATAAATGAAAAAACATGTCAAATTAAAATAAACTAATGTGTGACGTGATGGTCGTGCATGACAGCAGTGGCATACTATCTATAACAAACACATGGTTTTTGTGGTTAAATCGTTGCGCCGATGACCATATTTAGCAATGTAGGTATTTATTACAGTGTTGGTGCTACGCACCTCTCAAGCAGGCGCATCCCATGATGTAGCCCATCATAGAGAGGCGGTGCGCAGGCGGCGCGGGCGGCGGCGGCGGCGGTGGCGGCGGCACGCGCCGACCGCGGTGCGGCGCTCGCGACACCGCGCCCGCTATTATCCGCCGCCCTTAACACTCCTGCGGCCGCACATCCTCAAATGCTTTTTTGTGCCATCCAACATATTTTTGTCCTCGATGGACACTCAGTGGAAGCCCTAATGTCAACTATTTATAATGGTAACACTGTATGTGAACAACAATGTTTTAATGCTCCAGTATTGCAACTGTGCAAAGTGATGCTCTACATTCCGTTGATAAATAATGCAAAGGCAGTTTGGGTAATGTTATATAGGAGTGTTGTCACAGGCACGTGACATGTGTACCGGTGGGAACCATCGTCGGTGCAGCGGCCGCAATCGCGTGCTTACGCTAGTGCTCGATATGGATCGATACCGCACGCAAAGTTCGCGCCTAGAATATTACGACCAACATAACTAAACCTCACTTATGTTCGTTGTACTAAAACTTCATCTAAATGCACGTATAAACTAGAGTTTTACAGTTCTCAACTTCATCTAAGTTTTATTAATTTTTTACACAACAGGCTTAAAATAGAGGCTGTGATTTTTTATGAAATGGGAAAATTACATTTAAATGAACAGAGGTCCCATAATATAAGCTACTTATTGAATAAAACTTTGTTATCGTTATATTACGATGTCCACCTACCGTAGTAAAACATTCTCAGTGTGTACAATTTGCTTTATTTAAATTATTAAGATCCATTGCGATTTACAAAAGTGATGGCGTAATACGCTAGAGCTTTTAAATTTTGTGCTGCATTCTAAGCAATGAAATAAATTGGGTCAAACAGTGCATTAACTATTATCCTAAAATAAAGGCAGCTTTGTAAGGCAGCTAAATTGAAACCACCCTTATTCCTAAAACCTCAGAAATAGGGGTCGCCTGTGTCATTCGCGTTAAAATTCTAATACGCACTCCAAGTGGTGAAACAACGCAACAAACGGGGACTTCGGTAGGGATTGAAGGTATTATTAGATGCGCCAGTGCGAGTCATTCAGTGATTTGACAGGTGGTATAACTAGGCGGGCAGGTAATCGAGTGAGGTTAGGGCAGGCGGGCGCGAGGGTCGGTTTGCGGCAGGTCGCGGGCCGGCGGGCGCAGGCGGGCGCGGGTGCGGGTGGACCGACACTGAAGCGCGCGCCGCGCGTCCGCTCCCCGCGCGCCCCCCGCACGCCCGCCGCACTCACCGCGCCGCCGGCATCACTCCCGGCCATCCCGCGACCCCCCTGCCCCCGCCGCCGTCCCCCGTCCCGCAACCCCGCCGCGCCAGCCAGCCCGCGACCGATCCCGACCGACCCCGACCGTCGCCACGAGCTACTCTGCCGGCTGCCACCCCTCGCCCGCTATACTCGATCGGCCTTTTGACACCTATACGGGCTTTTATGAAACTGTTACGCTCCTAGTCATCTCCCGTCTTTGTTTACATGGTTTCTTATTTTTACCTTATTCTTCAAATTGTTTTTAACACAACATCCCGACGTTAAATCCCATAATGAGCATTCTTATAATGAAACTTTAAAATTTTAAACTTGATTAACAATTCTATGTAACAAAAAAGTATACTCTTCAATACTGTGTAAGTATAGATAGGTCTGAATCGTGCTCAATGAGTTATCCTCTGGGAACGTGTACGAACAAGTTAAGTCATTGACGCTAGGCATGTTGAGCACCCTTGAAACGAGGATATTCTTGGGCCGTGCTGGATCAGGAAGGCCGTGTTTAGTCAGCTTACTAAGTAAGACGACATTTTAAGTTACATTTCATTGAGACCATATATAACATAATGAATGAGAAGAAATTTCCTATTAAAACTATTGAGCATAAATTTTGGTGTAGTACAATCTCACACTCTTGTGTTTATTAAACAATTTCTAACAGATAGGAACCTTGCATTCAAAACGTGTTTGAGTCATCGCATCGCAGCGCAAATAAGCGTTCATTCGCTTATAATCAATCAACCATCAACTAAATTGACCCCACACACTAATAAACGTGCAAGCCCACGCCGCTCAAGTCGACACCGAAAGCTAGTCATCTCGTCAGATAAGACATTTCAAACCGCACTATACCGTCACATTTAACAAATTGTTCGTAACAATTTTTGAAGTACGTAAAAACAAATCACTTCAACGCGGGGCTAAATTTGTGTAGACACAAAAATAGGTTTCCATTTCGTAAATGAACTGTGTATTCATGCATACGGGTCGACAGAGTAAACACGTCGGAAATGTTTTTTGCATTCGATTCAGGAGTTTTTCGACTACATTCAGCGCTGGAATAAATATTAGATGCGTTGTTTTGTTTAACTAAAACAACAAAGTTAAGCCGTAAAAATACCGATATTTTGGGCTTAATTTTTTGGCCTTTGCGTTAATAGAACGGTATCGTATAAAGCTTGATATAAAGTGCAAAAGTTGGAAAACAATAATTTAAGTGTCAAAATTACCTAAAAGTGTGATGATGATAAGTTAGTCTTTCATAAATAAATCACAGTAACAGCATTTCATGTAATCAAAACTTCCTGATGTAGCAAAAGAAGCCGAAACCTATTTCATTCCCAGCCGTCTGCCCTCATGCTGCATAATAAGTTTATTTGTAATGTTTTAAAACGAATATTAAAATCTATATCAAAGAATACTCGAGTTCAGAGAGCTACTCGATGAAACCTGAATGACGATATGGTTTACGTGATGGACAATTATATACAAAAGCCAGTGTCACTCACCGATGACGTTATTGTTCTGGTGATGGTGGTGCGCGGCGGCTGCGGCGGCGACGGCGGCCGCCAGTGCTGCCTGCTGCTGCGCCAGTTGCGACGCCAGCTGCGCCTGCAGGGCCGCGTGCACGCCGGCCAACCGCTCGGCGGCACTGTTCGTCTCCCCGCGTGCCTCTTCAACGCCGTACGTCGAAGACAACTCCTCATCTACAAAACAATGGCAATTGTTAATAAAAACATTCCAGCGATCTCACACGACAGTCTCAGTGGATTTTCGTGGCCTCTTTTGATGACTAAAATAATATGGAAAGCCGCAAGACTAAAATATATTTATATGGTATTTAAAAATAAATCCGCGGAAGTTGTATCGCGCATTGGATAGCCCAGTAAGATATTAGAAGAACAAAAAAAAATATAGTACTTATTTTGCAAACAAATACAGACATAGTAACCAAATCCATTACATTTTCCTGACTCGTTATAACTATTTTTCTAATGGGTATGCAGAGATTGATTTCGGATCGCAACACAAGCTTTAGATACGAATATCCCCTACCACCAATCAGTTCAGCCTCCAGCAATCTCACTAATCAAACGAAACGCAACGGTATTGCTTTACGTCGATTTTTTGTGGAACAATAGTATCATCCCGGTCGAGTCGGTCCATTCATACCGCAGTCCAAACTGCCTACGGCGTGACTATCACTTACAAAGAAGTTAGGTTTATGTAATGGCTGACGTCGCGTAAAATATCTTTTTTTTATAAGAGCACGATAAATTGGTGTACTTGATCAATAGCAAATTTTGAATTTTACGATACAAATCAATAAGATGCAGAAGGTATTATTTATTCACAACTTTCAAGGTTATCTCTACACAGACTCTAAACAACACAATATTGCATTCATCTCAACAAAGTTAACTTAGTCATGGAAAAGACAGACTCAAGGAAAGCAATGTGGACAACACCAATATTTCAATATATTTAGGCGAGAAAAGTTGAAAACAAAAACTAGTTGCTTGTGATACGACTAACAAGATTCACAGTCGTGATATCCTTGAGGATAAGCCACACGGTCGAGATAAAATCACAGCGGTCGTAAGTTCATATCTCTAGTTCAAAACTAATAGTATTAAAAGTTATCTATATATTCGTATTGAAATATCCCACAGTTTAACGGTGAAGGAAAACATCGTATGAGAATTAGCTCACCTAAAGTTTTCGAACCCGCTTCTGTCTACAAAAGTCTGTCTCTTCTGTCTATAAAAGCCTAAACATTCTCAGGTTCAGCACTATTTCTCAGTATTAATGAGGTATGGGTTTCGGAACAAATTGAGCAATTTTAGTACTTTTTATAAATCCACCTCAATATATATAGCACTTTAATCTACAGCTTATTGAAATCCAAAAGAAATACAAAAACATGTGCGTGCATTATCAGGGAATAAGTGACGAGTCTTTTAATATTATCTTATACGCTAAGCTGAAATTATTACCATTTATTTCATGGCTAGACTTATCTTTATGGGGCTATTTTCATTATAGGTAGTCTAAGTTGTTTTCATTGATAGTTTTATTCATAAGGAACGCATCCCACGTTAAAAACCAGAACCGGATAAGTAATAACGCGTGTAAATTGCGAGTAGACGAGACAAACAAAGCATTGAGCGTTGTCATCACAGAAATCATTAGCTTAATCGCTACATTCAACTGGAGTACAAACATAACTTTTCGCTCTGTTTGTAGGAAGCCGTCATGCACTACTTACACAAAAAGCAATGTAAATATATGTCGCTTTGGTTAAATTGAAAATTGAATACACGGATTTTTTGGGTGTGACGTAAATGCGTATGTACATGTATGTTTATAATTAATTGAAACTAATTGTAAACGAAAACATAACAACGAAAGCTAAATAATTTTTTCGAAAAAGTTTCTTGGACAGTTCTTATCAGTGGCTCTACCCTTTTTTACGCGAAACGTCACCGAATTTAATTGAACAATTTAAAGAAAGGTTATTAAAATTAGATATTTAATATGTAGCAGTAAATTACGCACCGTTATAGACATATCGTGATAGCTCTATCTATATCGTTTAAGTGACATGAGAGAGTAGAAAAGTCGTGTTTAGCAAATTAATAACTTATTTACAAGACAATCTTTTTAAAAATAAAATTATTAAAATATTATTTTCAGACTTTTACGAGATAGCATGTACCCAATTCATCATTTCCTTCTAGAATGAAATCATGAGATAGTATGAAGGGTACTATCCCAGTAGTGTCCGTTCAATAATTAATTTACACTGTTCAAGTCTTTTTTTGTTTGAGAACACTTTTAAGAACAGAATGATAAGGCTTATATTATAGTTACGTTGGTTACTATCAAGCGTTAACTTATCTACAATACATCGGCGTTTCCCATAGCCATACAAACGTACTTACGTGACGAACCCCTCTACCGGATCCTAGTGATCTTTATCAGTATGTTTGTCAATCGACACCGTCTATCAGATTGTAAACTATTTATTGTGAAACCAAATTTTATCTTAATATGTATTGTATTTTTCTACATGTGTAAAACATAAATGTAACTCTATTCATAAACATATTTTTTCTTGAGCGTAATTTGAGCCAAAGTTGAACTAACATCTATGAATTATAACAGAAAATAAATTATATATCAAATACTTTAATTGCTTAATTCTATTTCCGATGATCTCTGTATCAAAGGCTTGTACAATAAATGATATAAAATGAATCATTACAAATCTGTAACAGTCATTGTTGTAGTGTTGTGTAATGTGTTCCATCAGTCCAAAATTATCGCTAAATTACACATAGAAATTTAATGCGCAGATGATGTTCACATGAACATAACATAGGAACAGACATCTAATGTCAAATATTAACTTTTAAACAAGTCCATCGCTAATTATGAGTAATTAACATTGTCAATTTGATAATGCCTAAATAAGGCATTATCTTGCAAAAAAATATATAAACTTGTCATCCAGATTAAAGTCTACTTTTTTTCGAGGAATAGACTAATTTCATACGCCTGACTTAAAAACAAAATGTTATATCCCTTTAGAAATTGCGTTATTTGACAGTAGAGCAAGCGAAACTATCAAATAATAAAATATTTGATTTTGTTCTAGATTCATCGTAATCAGTCCATCATGTGCTACGGCTAGGCACGGGCCTTCTCTACCATTTAGATGGTTTTGGCCACAGTCCACAATGCGGGAGGGTGGCCCTCTTCTAAATTTTCGAAACCAATATAAATGCTTGACATAAAAGTAACATTTTGCACATAACATACAGCGCAAAAAGAATAGCGTATATCAACTTAACGAAACCAGTATAAGTGTTATAATATCAACAATGACTGCTACAGAATTTATTGTCGTAATGTGTAAATATGTGGGTAAAGTATGCGAGCAGATTTTTTCATTACACAAATTCTATTAGAGATAAACCATATATTTATGTATTGTAATGTAAAAAAAGTCAAACTTTTCCTTAATGACATGGCACACAATGATCCAAACAAACATTTTTCCTTTTTTATTGAACTAGAATATCAGAACATAGATTAGCCATAATTATTAATACATATTGCCTCCCAAACATGATTGTGTTATGTATTGCTCTAACAAAGCCGAATTACGGTCAACGCGAAACGCAAGCGCGGTTTAGAAACATTGGAGTCATGCAATGTTGTATAACGCTATGGCCATAAAATAACTATTAGAAAATTACCAACCACTCACAATTTCCACTCTCACACGATTTGACATGCATGCACCATGTATTACAAAATATTTTGAAATTATTCAGTAGCACAAAAATAAATAAAATATTGAGTTTGGACATGGTCTCTACTGAACGTCAATAGCCTATATAATATGGATGTCAATTCTAAATATTGCCAAGATGTTGATGATTCCAGAAGCAAAATCGCAATAAACCCTATTACATTTCTGATCAAGGAATGACTTGTAATATGAAACCGTAAATTAATGAGTATCGAAAAGTAATGAATAAAAAGCAACTTACTGGCTTCGGGTACTGGCGTAACCGGACTTTCCGGTAAAAGAATGCCTTTCTGCACCAACTCATCTCTATTCGCACGGACGGATATCTTCCTCTCTAAAGCTGCAAATCAATATAATACAAATAAACAAATATGATAAACAAAAATGACACTAACAACGAGATAGACAAAATTTAACCCTTATCAGCTGTAGAGGCCAGCATTGGTAGGTATAAGAGTGATGGGGATTTTATGATCTATTAGTGTCGTAACACTATAGACAGCATACAGATTTCCTTCAACTAATAATGTGATAAAAAATAAATAGAAACAAAAGAAAATACCCTATGTTTATTGATTAAAATCATTTTAATTCTGAAACTTACATACAACTATGACTTAAACGAGAAAAGTTGTTAAACCATGAATGTGCAGCATGGTTGGATTCACTGTTCCACGTCATTTAACAACCGTACCTAACGTACTTGATAATATCAGTTGTTGTTAGCAGCGTCACAAGATTCACTTAAGAGGTTCATTATGGTTTAAGTTAATAGTCCGCTGACTATACTTTTCAACTGTCGATTTCAAGATTTACCACTTCATACAGTGTACTAAATATGTCGATGGCGAGATTGGTTAATACTTATGTAAACTTACTTCTTGAAGCTGCTTCAAATTTTTCAGATTTCTTTTTTCTTTTCCATTTCCACGGTTTGAATAGTCTGCCGAATGCCGAGAATTTGGATTTGGTCCGCTCGGCGGGTGGCGTGCGCGCGCCCGAGCCCAGGCTGTTCGTGCGCACCGCCGAGCCATTCTGTTTCTTAGCTGCAACCAAACATGTTCAACGTCAGTCAAACCACGTCAACAGAGACAATTAAAACTTACATGTACGTTTGTATACAGCGTCTTGTGTAATATTTTTATGGGTACAATTTACAAAATACATACACTTCGGAACTTTTACTTGACATTCTTAGAAATAATCTTGGATGAGAACAAAAGCTTTTTATCTCCGAATTCTTGGTTGCATGTTCAACACAAATGTATATAAATCAACTGTCGTTGGACAATTCCTTTAAATTGGATAAGTCCAAAACCAAATACACATGAATAAAATTTAAAAAAAAAACAGATTTTAATTTGGTAGCAGACGATGATCTTCATACTTTCGCAGCAAAGTAATACATCGTGACAATAAAATCTGAAAGGCGACGTCAATACAAAAATAGGTTCCAGTAAGATCGGTGCAAATAACACTCACACATGTACGTGTATGATACGTCCACACAATCAATGGCCCCATTATGTCGGGTCTATTGTGAACGTGCTGTCCGCAGCCTATCACAACAATACAATACCAAAGAGAACTACGTACGTAACGTATACAAGAGAAATTTTCTATTTATTCTTGCTGGAGCCCCAGCGTCTCCAAATGCCTATTTCCAACTTTAAAGAAACATCTCCTTTCTATCTGTGCATCTATCATCATCTTACGTAAGCTTACGAAAACGCGCAACACAATATATAGAATGTATGATTAAACTACGTAATTACTTCTACGAAGGTACGAGATGTCACTTGATAGACTAGTAAACTAATAAACTAGTAGATAGTCAGTGTGTACACATTTTTACATACGCGTGATCATGTTATTTACATTTTACTTTTTTCAAAGGTTACCTAATTTATCTTAAAATCATCAAGACAGACATTAGAGATCATCACACTGGTGTATTTTTACTGCATTCACCGTTTGTAAAATCAAAGCTAAGAATATTTTCTGGAGTCATCATCCAAGAAAGCCAATTATTGGGTGTAGTTTAACAAATTTAGGTCAAGTGTCTAAAACAGATACGCTTGTTTTTTTTTAATGTTAATAGGCTTTGTGTACTATGTGAAAGTTGTAGAGTACTGCAAGAAGTTTCGTTGGTTGAAACATGGTTTCTTTAGCTGGATAATAAGGATATCAGCAAATATTTTTTAGGTTGACGTGTCTTGCGGTCTAGTTATATGGCGAATACTTTTATGAGTTATTAAACTCTCTTCTTATCCATTCGAATCCATAATACTCTCAAAAAAAATCTCTACATCAAGCCCTCTACCATTTCGTGACTCCGTTAAGATAAACCAGTTTAACATACGCTAACAAACACGCACGCTAAACTATTTGAAGGAAATCAACTATTGGTTCGTGCGGGGATCTAACTCATATTCCTTCTAAAATCGAGAGCAACTCTCAATCGTAGCTAAACAAAGCTTAAAGAAGGAATTGAGCAAAAGATGATTGTACTAAATGCCAAAGATTGACATTCCTAAAAAAGTCGAGAAAGAACTGTATGTGCAAAAATGATAGTCATAAATCTTACTTTTGTTTTTGAGGTTTAATGTAGACATTTTTTTATAATTTTCAGCATTGATTTTTATAGTGTCCATTACACAATTGAAAATATTTTTTCATTTTATTAATAGTACGACCAGAAAACGTCGAAGAAACGGATAGGATGATCACGCGAAAGGCAGAAGTACAAGGCATGCATACCAAACCGCAGATAGCGAGTAGTTGATATGCGTAGAGCATCAATCGTCCTGCGTTTAAATAACTTTAACTTGAATATTCTGAGAACTACAAACACGAACTCGTACAGAATATCACGATCACTCGAGGAAGTAATATTAAGAAAGTTTTTTATTTCAATACTTTCCAAAAATATATTTCTTAAGTTTAGATCACATGTGACTATTCACAACTTAAAAAAAGAGTATCATTTGCTTTATCTTGTACTTAAAACGCTCAAAAAACTGTAAATTGGTAAGAACATTTGTTAAATTATTATGAGCTTGCTAAGTAAGATCGAGATAAATTATTAACCTACATACTAAATAAACGGGTACGATATTGCAAAAGTGGAATAAAACAACTTTCCGACCATGTTTGTATACAGATAATTAAAAATCAGATTCATAAATTCGGAAATGTTTCAAATTCCAAAAACTTGAATCGACTAAATAGGAAATAAACGCTTAAAACTTGCTAAAAAAAGGTAAAAAACAAACAACTGCAGAATAACTGATATACTCTACTTACTCCGAGAAAAACATAAACTGGGCGCAAGAAGATTATCCATATCAAAATATTCTACAACCAAAACCTCGTTGGAAATATATTTTTGCGGTAAAAAATCATAATCGTTATGAAAATATCAAATAACACCTTATGATAGATTCTTAGTATCATTTTATCATCATTTTGGATCATTTTAATCTAGCAGTGGAACTCTGATAATATAATTATTTATCAAAAATACGGAACTATCACAACATATCAACAATCTACAGAATTGTTTATTATCACATCATATTATCTATTTATTATCTAAGCTTAAATACATATTAATTGGTATTATATTGAACTGTGATGTTGGGATGAACCTCATATCTATGAGTATTTTTAACGACAATATTTTGATGTAATTTTGATTTTCGTGTGAACATATCGAAACTAAAATAACATACACATAGAAACCTTGTTGTAAATTTAATGACCCAAAAATCGATGGAAGATGAGACGAAAATAGGCCTATAACGGCAAAAACAAAGTCGTAAAACAAAAGTGTAAATATAGAGTTAATTTCCTATCACGAAGATAACCTATCTCTAATGTTGATTACAATTTAAATAAATATTTAATTTTGAGATTGGTATATCGTGGTATGTTTATAGTGGAACCAGCATGCGTGAATCATCGAGACGTTGCTGTTTCTAATGCTTGTTCTGATGGCTGATCGGCTAATGCAATGGTGCGGCACAACACCAACGCATTTTCAAACGTCCTCACTTCTCACCTTGTTCCGCCTCTAATTTAAGGTTCTTTTACCTTCTAAGACCGTGACCGCTATTCGTAATACAATTTATTATTCGACGACTGTATCAATCGATTATAAGCAACGTTTGATTGGTTTTTCGAATATTTCTGAATAACTGCATGCAAATTATATTCATACGCAATTTTAGAGAGTACATATATATTACGTGTTGCTATGATAATTGATTATTAACCAACAACTTTTTAGATTGATACATTGATATTTTTGGCAATAATAGAAAGTTGAGTACGTTTATAACTCTTTGTGACTATTGCTATATTTTATTGTTTGTATTTTAATTGCCAATATGATTAGACCTTAATTTTCATTAAGTGATTTGCATTTCATGGGTATGTTTTATTTGGGTCGTACATGACCTATAATACTGTACAGCACCTCTTACCGAGTCGTAATAGATACGCGACATGGCCGTGCGCGTTATTGTACACACCTGCGCCTAACATAGAGCGTCATGTACGACAGTTTGCAATGCACCTGCCTACATGTACAAACAATTTATAAAACAATCAACTATACTTGTGATTCAATAGTACAACTTTGCGTAACCAATATAACAATTAATATGCTATTCGTGTGACAATATGCGTCACATGTCAAATACAACAAAGACATCACTGGAGTCTATAACACAAGACATACCGACATCTATTCACTACATACAACTTTAATTTATGTACATACACAGGCCCCGACCTATTGATTAGAGATGTCATTCACATCCTAACGAGTTTAGAAATGCAATTCTCAAGCAAATAATTCATAATATATCTCGTATCTTACTTTTTGTAAAGGAATTGTGCCAGAGTGCTGAATACAGAGACGCGATAGTAATTTTACCAAAACGTAATTTAATATGGCGAGTTTATAAAAGGCTATGTTGACATCATCGAGCTGTGAATAATGCGTTGGAGATAATGTCAGTATAATACACCTCGTGGCGGCAAACAATACGCCGAAAACCAAAGATACTATATATGGCGAACAACTGTACTTTTTACGTTTCATTGTGTTTCCAATGGAGACGAGACGGTTTACGTCCTCCGTAGTGTATGTACACTAACGAGGGAATAAAAAAAGAAATATCTAATTTCCTTCGTGGATGTGTAAGCGAGTTGAAACATGTTCACTGCTCGCTTGCTCCAAGGGATTTCCGCCTTACCATACCCGCTGGTTATTGAATGTTCTTTTTCTCATAAACGCAACATTGAGACGATCGGTTTAAAGTCAAAGAAGTTCGTAACGTAGAGTCAATTACTCTGTATACAATACATAATTCAATATAAAAATACGTAAATAAAAGACATCGAAATTGTTTTTATGAATACAATTTTGCTTTAGTTGACTCTTGGATAATTTAATAAATATATTTTGGTTCAAGATTACAACATGACTCCAGAAATTTAAAAAATGTATTCGTCCATTTGATTTGTAAAGAAAAATTTAACTCTATCTATGATCAAGTTTAAAGTTATGTTCAGTAGAAGCAAAAAGCTGTTTAATTTTGGATCAAGTCAAGTCATAAGGTGTGATTATACATATTATGAATGTGTTACGATTAATGAATGTTATAAATGATAGTCTCAGTAAAATATTGACCTTACAAATAACCTCAAGTAAGGTTACGCCACAAGCAGGATCTCCAATCAGTACTAAGGTTAATTCCGAGACCATTGCTGCCATATTAGGCTTATAATACAGGCACATTAAAAAACTAGGTCTATGAATCTCAACTACAATGGTGTTTACAAAACATTTGCCTCTCAAGGGAATTATTTTTACCTTAAAAATTACTATATTTTCTGGGATTTAATTAATTTTACCAGCATATATTAAAGTTTTTAGAAAAAACTGACCAGAATGCAAATGCAAAGGCAATCCAAAACACGTAGAAGCAGACGTTTACAGTCCCATGGTAACTAACAACCTTAACCACTCCTGCATATAGCGTGTTGACGGTTGGAACAAGAGCAATTTAAAGTTTTTATAACAAAACCAAACGTTAAACTTAACACTGTACTAAATATATGAAATGTACGTAGCATCAAACACAATTCAGATCATAATTACACTGAGTTCACCAAAAAATTGCGAGCTATTTATTACGTCTGTGAATGCTAAGTGCGTATAATGAGCCTACAGAGGCCAAATGGTGTGCACGACTCTTGATTTCGCAAAGCTATTGTTAGGAATGCGGCTGGGTGTGCGAGACAAAAAGGGAAGGGGACTGACCGGCGACAGCAGCTACCTCCTTTGCTCCGACGTGCAAGAAATCGGTAAGAGATAAAGAGCTCGCAATCAACTGTCTGCGCTCCTGGAAATCGAGTTGGTCGAGGCTACTGGTTCTAGTCCCGCGCGCCGCCTGGACGGGCGCGCTCAGCGACATGTCAACTACGCGCCGCCATGACGTACGGGCGACGACATCGTCGGGATCAAATAAACACTAATTACACCGTTAATATACACTAAACAATGGCACACGAGATAATAATGAAACCGGCACTGACAATAACACTCACGACAGATACATTGGGAAGTGCCTGCGTCGCGAGGGACGCTCAACGGCGAACTGGCGCGCCGACCGGCGGCTGTGTCGTGCAGGGTGGGGGCTCGCCTGCCTGCCTCTGTCCCTCTTGCATGTTGCAATGCACTCGACTCGCCTCGCCTCGACGAAACGTTGCGACTACTGGCGACAGACTGACACCCGATTCTCATCCGTCAGCCGTCAAATCAACAATAAAACAACTGACGGCCTAGTACGCACTTTTAACTACGTATTCTAAAAGTTTAAAAAAATATATATCGTCATGTAATTCATACTACATACACAGCCTATTAACCAAAGTGGTGATACATTTTCATACATTGAATCAAAAAAGCTTTTTGGCTAAAACAAAAAGTCGGATGTAACCAAAACAAAAAGGTCCTGCGATACATTGCTATCTTATTAATATGTTTCATCAGGTACCTTCCTCTCAATCATAAAAACAACACGTGGCTTGCAAGCAAACTACACGTGCCTAATAGGACTAATATTCTGCTGTAATAATATAAAATTACATATTATTAGTAAATAAGAGGTGGAGTATTTTATTTTTGAAAGAAGTCGTTTCAATTTCTCTACTAAAAAATATTTGATTTCAGAGAGTTTTTATCTTCATTGCACCAACTCTATTTGTTAAATCAATCCAATCAAGTGAGGACGACTCGAGTGGATATGTGGTGATTTCATTTGCATATTTGTATAAAATTAACGTTATAATTTCCTATGGGTGACACCGCTACTCTTAAATGAACACAAAAGTACGGTATGAATGCAATGTGATTCTGTACTTACAATTATTCTCGTTGGTATCTAATATACCAGAGTCACTTCGGGTGTCGTCATCTATCGGCCTATGCCTCGACTTCGCTTTTCGGGTTAAATCATCCATTATGTCACAGCATAATTACGCACACTTAAACACTCTCACAAATAACACCAATATTTTATTACCATCGCACAAACAATTCCGAAGACCAAGGAGAACGGAACACGAATTAAAACTAAGATATTACATTCAGACTTCGTAGATTAGATAATAGCTGATAGTGACGAATTATCAAAGTATTTATTTGTATCTGCCAGTGCACAATTTGTTGGTACATTAATCTGATTATTTTACAAGGTCGATGAAAATATTTTCATTGCATGCATTCAAATTAATATTTGTACATGTAAAATAAATACAAGACTAAGTGAGTACTTAGTTAATAATATAATGAATATTTATTTTCATAATGTTTATAATCCATGAAATGTTACTGTATGTGTTATGACTGATGTGCAATACACTAGTAAAACAAAACGTATTTCTCTAATTGAATTTTCCTCAACATTCCACAAGTGATATACTTGTTAGTCGTCGCACTGTTTGTATTACCACTTGAATATAACATAGAATATATTATTATTCACAATAGTGTTGCGACAAATAAATAAAGAGCAGAGTTTTTTGCTTTTTTTTTTAGTTGACTTTTAATAATTTCATCGATTATGCAGAAATTCGAAGCTTACAACATTAATTGATTTAAATCATAACTCATAAAATGTTTGCCTAATAAAAATGGTTATTTAATTTATTTCTTTTTAAATTGGGACGCAGTATAATAACCTAGGGCTGAACATAGGGTATGTTAGTCACCGATGCCGCCTGGTATCTATCATTTTAACATCATATTTTCCATTAACACCGAGATCGTCGATTCATCCGCCTACGCGCCTATTTCGGACGCCCATGGCAAGATGTGCGTCTGCGACAGATTTTAATTCATATTTTGTGTTGCTCATCACAAGAATGCTTTCGATTAGATCGCACCACACAGAATTTAAATTGTGAATGTAAAAAATAACACGTTGATGACCAGTTTAAAATTAAGGCATCAAAATATGTTGAGAAATGACTCCTTTAGAAGCGTTGTTCATCTATCGCATAGCGCGTACTTGTTAGTTTGGAGTTGTAGGGTTTGGATGTTTTGTTTTATCAAACAGGTTGAAATTAAGTAAACGGGCAAATCAAAAGTTTTTGGACAATTCGTAATTGCAATAACTTTTTATAGATTCTGTAGCTCTAAGATGAAAAATATTTCAAGACCAAACTGCAAATATACCTGTCAAGTACTCCTAAATTATCTACAGTCTCTACCTTACAACTAAAATAGAGAAAATGAAAATTTTCTCTTTATAATTAATACTATAATTTATTAATTTACACAATATAGACTAAGATTAATTGATATGTGACACTATTTAAATTTTCATGTGTATATCATAAATGAAAATACAAAAGTAATTTCATCAAATCATGCAATCAATATAAACGTTATGTCGATTATTAGAATGGTAAGAAAAAAATGCAGTCCATTTCTGCTCGGTTGATCAAATGCGGTGAACGAAGCGAACGTGATGATATTAAGCGTATAGGCTTTTATTTATAAATAGATGTCTATTGCCCTAGAAAATAAGTGAACCATGTTTTCATGCTACGGACCTGCGTACCGTATAAATACATGCAGCGAAGCCTGAAGCGAACTTGAAAGTGAACGATTTGCTCACTTATTCGCCGAAAATAATGGGTACATAACATATGTGGGTATGTATGTATAACGTAAGCATAAACACACATAACATCTTTACATATACAGTACAGATTTAAATTATAACAACAACAACAGATTTTCAAAAGCTATGATTAAAATTTAATATATAGAGTAGTTAAAAAACATATATGTATTGTTAAGGACATAAAAACAAGTTTATTATTAAAACGGTTACATTGTGAACGCAAATTTTATAACGCCATCGTGAAGAGGTAAACATCGACGGCGTACCTAGGATATTGATTTATAAATCTGTCAGCACATCCGACGAACCGACCGCGCTCCTAATAAAACTAATCGTCCATACAAGTTTAAACTTTTTATAAGGAGGTTATATTTTTATGATATCAAAGAAAAAATATTTATATAAATTCATTTTTTTAATACTATGAATAACAACAAACCAACATCATAGCTTCTGCTTATGAATATGATTAGCCATTTAGGTACGTGTCTTTTTTGTTAACTGATAATTTTTTTATGAATTACAATTTTTTGTAATTATTTTTTTAAATTAATTAGAGAAAACACTTCTCACCTCTAGTATAAACGGGGAAATCTCCGTCGGATCGACTGTGAGTAAGCATCGGTCCGTAGCACCGCCACGGCGGCCTATCTCGCAGCGCCCGCGGGCCCTCCACGGCCGTTCACCTATGCTAGGCCATCAGCACATAAGCACGGCACAGGGCCCTACATTTAAGCAGCACATTTAGTGTAGCGTCTAACTGGCATAACCCACATCAACTCGCCGATGGCGGCGCCACGGAGACGAACCGAGAGGCTGCGCGGCGCATCCCATACGCGCATACCTCACCCTTCCTATTCTAACAAGCTCAGCACCCGGCGCGCCGCCAGGCTCTCCCGCTCTTCGTCCCTCACACGTGTTCGGTTTACTATACACTAAGATGCAATATTTCCTTTATAGAAATCACAAAGCATACGTCAATAACCCGATTTTATTTTATTACAAAATTTTAGATAATTTTTTCTTTAGTTATAATTATAAAGTTAAAATACTTATTTATGAATAGGGTAATCTTCCAGTCATTGGACACTACTAGTCATTGGACAGAACACAATAAAACTATATTTATTAAGGTTTCTTCGAAAACAGGAACACTGCAACTGATCTCTTTTTAATATCTGGTTTTTGACATTACATAATAGTTCAAAACAATTGTAATAGATTGCACTAGTAGCTTGAAAATAGTTACTTTCCGTGGCGTCCTCACAATCTGCGTGGTTTCTAGTGAAAAATAAAGAATTTGGTAAGTTTATCTACAAAGTTTTAAACAATTAATTTTCATACCGTCAATTCTAAATGCTTAGTCGTTTGCACAGTAAAGTATTATCGTCTTTTGTGAAGTATTTAATAGGAATTGGCGCTTTTAAACATATACTTAGGTTATAATGTGCTGTCCAATGATTCGATGTTGTTTTATTAAAAATCTAATTAATGGACAGGTGTTAGAGACAAAAGTAAAAGAAGAGTAAAAGAAGAAAAAGGAAGAAACTAAACTACAAAAAGAAAAGGAAAAAATAGAGAAAACAAAAAAGAATACTAACAGAAGTTCTCATGCTGTTTCGACAAATATGTGCATGATATACTGTAGGTCGACTAAGTCATCAAATCGAGTTGTATGTGATATGTGTTCGGTGATATTTCACAAAATGTATACCAGCAAAGCATCAAGAACACGTGCCTGAAGATACAAGGATTGATCTTTTCGTATGCCATCATTGCTATAAAGAAGATAATAACGACACTCTGGATCTCAGCTCTGAAATGAATAGTGAAGATAGTGGTGACAATACTCAAACATAGTTTGATATGATAATCGAACAAACGAAAAAAGAACGTTATTAATTTAACTGATTACTGAAGATAGATTCGGTAAGACTGATTAATACAAGTTTTGTTTCGAAATGTGATTAAAAAAATATTTTAAGATATAAGAATATAGGGTAAACCACCCAATTATTGGCACTTTAAGCAGCTACTTCACAAAATCGGTAAAATTTGTATGTAAAATATTTTTTAAACAAAGAAAAAAGTATTTCTATGTGTCTTCTAATCATTAGAGAATATTATAAAGTACTTGTCAGTAATAAATTAAATCGTTTTATTTAATAAAGTGTACCTTTTTAAAAAAGTGCCTAAAATACCAATTGCTGGCATAGTCAAACCATTCATTGGCAGTGATTATTACCAATTATTGTCACTATTCTTAAAAAACAAAAAAATAACTGCTAGGTCTTATAAGTCTTTTAAAATGTAATTTACGATATCTATACCTGTTTAAAGATAATATGTATCAATTACAATTTGAAATAAACAAAATAAAAGCCTTTGTTGAAAGGAAAATAACATTTACTTGTATAGGAACATAGCATATCAGTTGTACCGCTTATTTTTAAATATGGTTTTAAACTTTTCATAAAATATTAAAAGAAAACAAATAAAAATCCTTGTAGGCTTAAACAAAAGAGTAGAACAACTTTTTTTTTAAGCGTGACTTTTCGCTTTATCAATCTCATCAGCCCATATACGTTCCACTTAGCACGGGCCTCCTCTACCATTGAACGGGTTTAGGCCATAGTCCACCACGGTGGCCTTGTGCAGGTTCCCGGACTACACACCTAAGAAATTTCTAAAAATTTTTAGGTGTGTAGGTTTCATCACAATGTTTTAAGAAAGTTTGAAGCATTTTTTATCAAATCTTCTTTTCTCTTCGGAAACCCTTTTTCGCTACTAATTTTATCCAGTCAACAAAAAGTAGTTCTTCTTTGTCAGTTGTAGACGGACCGTTCTTAGAGCCGTGGTCAGGATGTGTAATTCTGAATTGTATGGTAGTCCGCGGTACGCTGGAGGTTTTTGCAGAAAGTTTTAAGGTCATGCCATTTGATACTTCGTGTAAAGCTTTTTGGAGGTTCTCTTCGGTGTTAATCTTAAAACATGTTTTATTATTTTTTTCTCTTGACTACTTGTGGCTGAGAAAATAATAATAATTGGCACCTTTGTAACCAATGTTTGACACCCGTGCCATTGAATGGATTTTACATAATTGTCAGTGGGTCAACATTTGGATTGGTGTACCTAAAACTTTCGAAAATATTTTAAATGCAATTTACATTAAATTTTGAGACAAACAATGTATTATTTTTTAACAAATTCAAATTATTTTAAATACCCTTATATTGGCATGAGTGCCAATAAAATGGATAAATAGATTTTACGCATACCAAATGTTGCCACCCCACAAATAATTAAATGTTGGCGATTAAATTGTAAAGCAATGCTTAAAAAAGGCAGTTAATATATTTAACAATAGGACACAATGAATATATATAGGAACAACATAACATGTTTGCAATTTTTGTTAAGATTCTGATAGCTCTTACCTTAGTAAAAAAATAATATTTTGAATATTTTTGACGCACAGGTCGTGGCTTTTCAAACAAATGGCTATTGCGCCGTTATATTTTAATAAATAAAAAGTGTTCGTTGTCAGTTGAGTAAAGAAAAATACTACTGTTTAATTTCTACTAAAAAAATTATAGTTTGGCTACATGAAATCTTAATTTTCTTAAAAAACGGAAGCATGCCAATAAATTGGTAGAGTGCCAATGATTGGGGGTTTTACCCTATATGTTATTATTTATAAATTTTCCTATAAATATAATTACAAACAATTTTTAGTTCTCCACTTCCCTTTAAAACCAGATTTCATTGACCATTCTGATGATATAAGAGATCATTAAAGTGCTGTCCATTGACTAGTTGATGCTGTCCAACAATAGAAATTCTGTCCAATGACTATATATTTTTTCTCGTCTTTTTTAAAAAGGATTTTTTCGCGTTTTTTATGTTAAATGTAGTTTTTAAGAACTTATTATAAAAATATGCATATTAAAGTAATAGAATAACAATAACTTTAACAAGGATATTTTTAAACGTCTTCAGAAACTATTAAAAACCTTAAAATGATCGTTAAGTGTCCAATGACTGGAAGATTACCCTACTATTTCTTACTAAATTATAAATAATTTAATTTAGCGAAATTAAAAGCTGTATGGTTATTGGTTAGCGACAGCCTTATACAATGTCATTCGCAGCACTATATAGTTACAAGTTACAACTGACACCCAATAGAATGCTTTCTTTTTCCGCCGTAACTACATATTATAGTAGCCTACAGATGTATTCACTGTAATATTTTACGGATTTATATGGATAGAGTGAACACATCTACTGAATTAATAAATAATTTCATAATAATATTGCTAAGAATAATATGCACAGCATAAGACCACCATTACCGGCACTGAGAAGTAGTAGTCATAATCTTTGGTTTCTATGATCTAAGATGTAGTAGATATATTTTTTTAATTCCCGAAGGGGTATCAAGAGGACCATGGAAATGCGCCCACACCTCCACAGGTATACATTATTAGCCATTATTCGGGCATGTTTAGAAAATGCAGAGTCCGTGCTGCTAATAGGAAATTTTTTAATGAAAAACAAAAAGCCACCTTACCTGCATTGAAATTGTGCCCGGACCTCTCGACCGCAATTCAATGATCCCAAAATGATACTTGAAATTTAATTCCTGACATATTTTTGTAGGTGTCTTGGAAGTTTATAGTATAAGACTACACACTGACACTCAAACTCACGTAAAAAGAAATCTGGTATTGTAAGTAATAAACATGGAATGAAAAGATGCCATCCAACAGAAAACCAAAGTTATCGTCATAGCCCAACGGAATAGTGAGCAGAAGTGGAAGTGGGCGGGTCACATCTGTCGCAGAATTAAAATAGTTCTTTTCTCGAATAGGAGTAAATGTGTGACGCCCTCTGGCTAGTTAGAGTGACGATATTCGCAAGAGGGTTGGCAGCGGTTGGATTAAAAAGACCAAAGATCCAGCCCAGTGGCGTGCAATAAGGAGAGGCCTATGTCCAGCAGTGGACGTAAGAGATTAGTGAAGATGATGATGATATAATCAAAATAAGACAGACAAAATAAAGAAGTCCCCACAAATACACTGTTATTTCTTTTACTTTATGTGATGATATGATAGGATAAGTCATGCTGTGATCCAAGTTGAGAAATCAAAGTTGTTTTTTTTTTTTATTCTTACTATGATCTATCTCCTTTTCCTGGGACAATAAATAGTATGTTAAGTAATAATTGCTATACGGGCATTAGGGTGTCCCAAAAAAATCAAAGTCTTTTTTTTTCAACGCATACCCTCTAATTATTTTCGAATGGTGTTAAAACACTTATAAATAAAATTTCATGAGCATAGGACCACTGCAACCCGTGCCGACTTACATTCATGTATTTCAGTACTTACAAACTTCGTATGAACTTCGGCGCGTCGCAATATTCGCATGGAAGTTTCGTGGTTGCTGGTTTATTGTATTGGTAAACGCCTCTTTTTGTTTAATCAATATGTCAGATTAAGATTTCAGATTGCAAATTTTAATAGGGGGTGCAAAACATTAAAATAACGGCTTAAAACTTCTCAGTAAAGAACAAATATTGGCAGTTCTGTTTAATAAAATTCGTGAAATAAATTGAATTTTGTAAAAGCACAAATCTGACTATTCGAGATAAATTATTTTTTTTAAAGGGCTTATCTGCCTATTTAAGCTTTAATAAACTAATTTTAAGAAATAAGTTGCCTTATACCGAGTCTGAAGAGATCAACAAATAATGCGGAAAAATCATAAAATATGTTCGTACAGTGTCGCCAAGAGTTTGTTACAAGCTTGGACTACTTTTTGTATATTGCACACGCCAGTACCCTTTAATTAATACAAATAAATCTAGATAATAGATATAGTTATATCAATAGATATACATTGTTTTACCGGACAGAATTATGAAGGAAATTTACGGGTTAGCTATCAAGAATTAACAGTTATAGCTATAATCATATTCTTTGGTGGCGATACAGAAAGAAAATTGACAATTCGATCTCCAAGTTCTATGTACCGGACACCATGATGGCCGAAGCAATTAATTGTTTAAAAATGTCGTAACTTATTTTTTAATTGTAAATTACTAATAAAAAGTCGCACTATTAGACATCTAGATTTGCATCGCTATATACCATGTTAAGGCTTGGATGCATTGTATATTATCAGTGACGGCACCTTACCACGACTTATGTTTGCTTAATACTTTGAAACCCTGGGAAACTGTCAATAAAATTAACTCAGAAATGACTATACAGAATATTTATAAGCATTTTTGGTCTTTGGTTCAAGAAGTAGCAGTCTTGTCTCTATATCACTATGATGGAGACCAGGAACCAAAAATGATAATATTTTAAAGCTTAACTAAAGAGGATCCATCAATTCATATCCCCTGGAAAGATATCTGCGTGATTTACTTTTTTAGAAAGACATAAACGGCTTTATTTCGATCAAAAACTAGTCTTGTTTTTCTTCAATCGTTTTAAAAATTTTGACACTTTTCTCAATAAGTTGCTTACTTCACAGACTAGTTATACTTCTTTTCAAGCAGTTAAGAAATAAATAATAACACTAAAAGTCGCTAGTGATACTGCAAATTGCAGTTATACTGATACAAAATTTTCGTGAAAAAGTCACCTTTAAAGGGAAACTAAAGCAATTTTTCCTGTGATTTATCCTAACAGTAAAAAGAAAACTTTCAGACTAAAATATCACAAATATTCTTGTTTTAATAATAAATATATAATACCGGTGAAATAGGATATAATTTTGAAAATAAAAATTAAGTTTTTATATGTGCTCTACAATTTCCATACAAATTTTTTCTTCAAACTTTGCCATCAAGTCGGCACGGGTTACCGCTATCCAATTTCGATAATATTTCGTATTTGAGTTACTAGGGTCAATTAGAAAAAATATAGAGGGTATGCGTATCTAATTTCGAGAAAAAAAACATCGCCCTACTAGGCTGGGACACCCTAACGGGCATGCTCGGTATGCGTATCTGTGTCGCATCCTACTCTACTTTAGTAAACTATATGTTGTGGCATCTTCTGTTTTTAAACGGGAAATCAACGTGAATTAAATTTCATGTTCAAAGAAACATTAATCTAAGATATTAATTAACATTACAGAAATATATTTAAAACAGATCATTGTAAGTTTTTTAAAGTTAACATTTTGGTAGTAGATATCCCCCAAAAACTAAAAAATAAATCTATAATTATTTTGGTTCAAATTGATTACACGAAAATATTTCACTTACAATGTTAAAACAACTAAAAGAACAAAAATAGGACCAATATGTCACCATTTGTCATGAGTTGTCATGACTACATAATTATTTATTTCTTTAAAAATAGATGAGTTGCCTTATTGTAACTCAAAAAAGTAATTTTAAAATTGAGACATATTTTAATTAAATTGAGAAAAGAGAAAATAATTTATATTAATAAATAAATAAATAAAATAGTATAACTAGTACTCACTTAAATCCCCATTAGCTGCTGATGAATCAAAGGGTATAGATAAATGGCGTCCACTCTTTCCAATAGGAGGAACACCAAGATTATTTTTTTCTTCATTTTCACCTACACAAAACATATTATTTATGATAAGTCACCTAAATTTTAAATGCCTTATATAATTTTTAGAAAATAATTACAATTTCCTTTTTGAGTGTTTTAACTAAACAGTGTTTTGTCTTGCACCATTGAACAGCATATAGCAGAGCAAAACATTGCATAGTTTAAAGCAATTAATATAATGGGGATTTTATATATGTTTAAAAAGAATTTGTTTCAGTTACATAAATGTGGTAAAAATATTATTAAATATTTTTATGTATTAAATTATTTTAGGGACATTCCTAAACTCATCATTTTTCCTATTTCCTGAATTATTGAACACAATTAAGATGATTAAAGGATGCAAATGCAATTGCAATGCAAAACAGCTGGCCCAATAATAATGCAGGGATATCTTTATCACACACAAAGTTATAATCTTAAGGTAGGCTGGATGTCATTGTGTTTACTATGTGGTGAGTTAAAATAAACTATTATTAAATGAAAGATTGTTCATACACTAACATTTATTCGAATAAAACAGTACATTTCAGGTATCTTTTATTTTTATTTTAAGTTAGTTCATCCCACATTGGATTATCTATGTAGGATACATAATCTGAATAGTCCATGTAATCATGTATGGGGCCGTTCAAGTATTACGTAAGCACTATAAGGGGGCGGGGGGGTTATTGCTTTGCTTATTTTGGATGACATGGGGGGCAGGGGAGTCTAGATGATGATTACGTCATCGGTAGTAATTTTTTTTTTACCGAATGGCAACCCTACATTGTCTTTGCTTGAAATCAAAACGCATTTTCGGGAATTCCCGCAAATAATGCATACGGCTAGGCACTCGCTTTAGAACCGAGTAGGGGAATTACCGCGCGCTATTCACTTGCCTAAATTTCCTCTATCAGTGTATTGTTTCGTTTGGATCCTATAGCGAGTAGACGTATTGTAAGCATAGCAAAACAAGTTAACATTTGTGTTACTGTTGATTCCATTAGCTAAAGTTTAATGTTTAAATAAGATGTCGTTTCAAATAGACAAATCCAAGTTATACCAAAAATTGTTTGAAAGTTTTAAGAAATCTCATACAAGTACGAAAGTACAATATGTACAAAAATTAGTTAACGAAGTGTGGCGCAATTATAAATTACAAGCAAAGTCCGACAAGGAACTAGATATTATTGTATCTAAGAGAATTGAAGAAGAATTGCAAGCGGCGACTAGGAATAAATCCAATCTACTACATTTTTTTTCTAAGGTGAGTGACGAAATAATTTTACGTACCTTTGAGTACTAGAAATATTAAAAGTCGCCAAGAAGTTTCTTTTTACATTTTGTAACAATAATTTAGACGTTTTTATGATTACAAAATATTATGGCCTATCTCGAAGTATAGAGGTAATGTTCATTATATAGATTTACTAGCTTTTGCCCGCGACTCCGTCCGCGTAGACTCTAGGGTTAAGTGCAGAGAGATTTTCCCATTTATAACATGTTTATCCCACGGGAATACATTTTCCAGGATAATATTATTCCATGTTAATTCTGTGAGCCCTATCAACCTCTATACCAAAAATCATTCAATTCGCTTTGGTAGTTCACGAAATACCCATTCCCACGGGAATACTACATTTTCCGGGATAAAAAGTATCCTATGTCCTTTCCTGATGTATAAGCTATATTATTGTAAAGTTTCATTAAAATCCATTTAGTAGTTTTTACGTGAAAGCGTAACAGACAGACAGACAGACAGACAGAGTTACTTTCGCATTTATAATATTAGTATGGATTTTTTATGATTGATTCCGTCAATTGGTCACAAAATACAGGTGTTAATTTTCTGTATGTGATGGGTTCGATTCGATTAGATTAGATTATTTAAAGCCTTTAAATAATAATTATTTTTAGCCTTTAAATAATAAATTTAAGGTCTTTAAATAATATTTAAATGCTGTTTTTATTTCATACTTTGTATTTATGCAGCTTAATAAGAAAATAATTAATAGAAAGTTTTTATTTTTAGGCAACGACTACCTATAAACCTGCAGAAAAAACACAAATTATACAGCCAGCTTCAAATATTAAAAAACAGGAAGAAGATAAAATAAAACCCGGTAATGAATCACAACAGCAATGCGAAAATAATGAAAATGCAGATAAACAGAGAGCAAAACCTTCTCAGGAAGCTATGAAAAATAAGATTGCTCTACTCGAAAAAAATCTGAATGCTTTGTATTCTGCCAGAGATACTATGCCAAGCCGTGCTGAAGTTGATAAACAGATCATTAAGTTGCGCGACGAAATAAAAACAGCAAAACAGTCTTTAAACAGAAAGGTTCAAAACGCAGTTGCCCAGAAGAAACACAGGGATGGTATAAAAAGAAAGTTAGAAGATATTTGTCATGAAAATCCAGAAATAAAAAAAAGACTATCTCTGAGGGATTCAGTGGGACGTCCTAATCTTGAAAGCAATCAACCATTACTATTGAAAACAATTGCGGATATAGCTTTATTTGGGAGTGCAGCAGATGATAGAAGACGAACGGAATCTATTCGCAGCGTAAAAACTCTTGATGAACTCACACAAGAATTACGTAAAATAGGATTTGATATTAGTCGCAGTGGGACATATCTTCGTTTGATTCCCAGAAAATCTAATTCTGTAGAGGGACGAAGACATGTATCGACAGTCCCTGTTAAGCTCATCCGGGCTCAAACTGATCTTCACAAGAGCCACTTAGATAGCAAGTTCGCTGAAACATCAATTAATTATTTAGAGAACATAGCATCCATACTTGGACCAGATCAAGTATTTTTCATATCTCAAGATGATAAAGCTCGAGTCCCTATTGGCGTAACTGCGGCAAATAAGCAAGCACCTCTTCTAATGCACATGGAATATAGAGTCAAATTGCCTGATCACGATTGGGTAATCGCTGAGCGTCATAAATTAATACCATCTGTTTATGCTGGTATCAAAATCACTTCCAGTATGCTAGGACAACCGCAAGCCGTTGGATATTCTGGACCAACATATATCGCTATTCGAAGTGGAAAGCATTTCGACCATTAGCTAAAACTGACAATGGACTAGTAAAACCAGTGGTAATCATGACGGTTGATGGAGGGCCAGATGAAAATCCGCGTTATCAAAAAGTCATAGGGTTTGCTATACAACACTTTAAGCGACATAATCTCGATGCATTGTTTTTAGCTACCAATGCTCCTGGAAGAAGTGCGTATAACAGAGTAGAGCGCAGAATGGCTCCTCTTAGTCGCGAACTGGCTGGTTTAATTTTGCCTCATGACCATTTTGGGTCTCATTTGGATGAACGTGGCGTTACAATTGATAAACATTTAGAAAGATCTAATTTCGAATTCGCAGGAACTGTATTAGCTGAAATATGGAGTTCAATGGTAATTGATGGCTATAATGTTACTGCAAAATATGTTGAGGCAGGTGATCAAGATCTTCCTGATTTTCCAGACATTAAATGGTATTCAGAACATGTACGTGAAAGCCAATACTTGCTTCAAATTGTAAAATGTAAAAATACAGAATGCTGTCGTCCAAGAAGTGGCCTATTTAGATTACTAGACAACAGGTTTCTTCCACCACCTGTAAAAGTAAAACAAACAGTTAATGACTTGGTTTTGGATGAAGGAGGACAATTTCTTAATCTTCCAGTCAATTTAGCTCTACGCTTAAGTGCTTCACTCAAAGATTTCCTGCAAATGCCCTACGATTATTTTTGTCCAACGGTAAAATTGAGGCTATCAAGTCGAACATGCAAAACGTGTGGTCTTTATCATGCTTCCGTCAAGTCACTAAATCGTCACATCGAGAAGATCCATAAAAAAGTAAACACGCACACTGATAGGAAAATTAGACCTGTAAGAGTCGCTGCTCGTCGTGCTAATGAACTGATGTGCATTATTCAAAATTTAGAGCACCATGATGTTGAATGGCTCGATGAGAACGACGTAGACATTCCAAAATCGGAAGAAAGTGAGCAGACTTACAACACTGAGCAGCAATCCAAGCAATCCAATGTCATCGAAAACTTAGAATCATGGATTCGGGTTTCATGGACTGAAGACTGTTAATTTGAATTTAATATGTGTACCAAAAATTTAAAACAAGTTTGTTATGTTTGTAAGATTATAATATTTTTGTTACTCTATGTTGAATACCATATCAGTAAAATCTCTCCATCCTAAATCTATTTTCTTATTTTTAAAATTATAATTATAACCTTATAATTACAATATTTAAAAAAACAATACATTAATTGAAAAATGTTTACGTAAGCATGGGGGTAGGGGGTAAGAGCTTTGCTTACTTTTGCTGACAAGGGGGATGGGGGGGTAAATAATTGTAATAAATCTGCTTACGTAATACTTGAACGGTCCCTATGGTGCCTGAGTACATACTTTGCCTTGTATGTCTTTTCTGCATAGCCAAATTAAATTTCTCTTTATAAAGTTCTTTCCATTCTTTAGAATCAGATTCTGTTACACCAAAATCTCTTTTGCACAATCTATGCCACAAACTGGCATTCTCTAGCAAATATTTTGTTCTGTTACATGTCCTGCACAAGTTGATTATGTCACCAACAGACAAGAACATCAGCATCATCTTGAACAAAATTTCATCCGGAAGACCTATCAAACTAGCACTTGAGTAACCATAATGACTGAGAATTCTACTTTTCACTGCACACACTATACTATTTTTAAATGTTCTAGAAAAATGCTTCAAATCACGGAATATCATAGGGATGTTTACAGCTTGAGGTGATACAACATATCTGCTTACAGGTAAACATAATGAATATGTTTCAGAGTTTAAGTCTGTAATAATCGCATTTACAATAGTGGTTGCCCCCAATGGGCTCATAACAACCTTAACAATTGTCGATTTATATCCACCTAATATAAAGGAAGCTTCATACAATGTATTTGGAAGCTTCCATTTAGACATTTGCGTCTTATCAATGGACTTATAAGGATCTATTGGATCCCAATTCTCATCAATCGGTAGCAAGCCATTCTCAACCATTGAAACTATAACAAGAACAAATAGTAAATCTTTTTGTATCCCATCACTGTTTTTGAACTCCGTTATTATTTTACTAACAATGGCATCTAATAATGGCGACACTTCGTCAGTAGTACTTTCTTCTAAAGTAATATTCATGGTGGAAAATCAGAAAACATTATTTACGAAAACTATTTTGAATATCAACTTTATTTTTCTTCTGATCAGTGATCATACAAAAATCATATTGTCAAACGTCAAAATGAATCTGTCAAGCATAACAGAGAATACGACTATATTGCTATCCCTCTTACTATTACGCAAACCTCAAATGAATATGTATGACATCTCGCTCGGACATGATGCATGTTCACCTATGATAAACAACATAGTATTAATGGAATAAAATGTCAATGTCATGTTTCCTTTCGCAAATGCGAACAACCTCAAGGAGTAAGTTTAAGTAGGTAATACAAGCGTCACTCGACAAAGGATGCAAGCGAATTCCGATGTTAATAAATCATCAATTGGTATGCAGCTAGTATTTTTGATGCCTACGATAATTAATTTTAGAGATTCATAAGATAAAATAGCTTCATTTTTGGGCACTTGACAGTTTTTTTCACAATTTAATTTTTATTTTTCTTCAGATTACAATTCATCATTTTTTTATTTATTTATTTAATTCAGTTACACATGTACAAGAATATAATAAGTGATAAAGTATACAAGTATTTTGTATGTAATAAATTATTCTACAAGTAGGTATCTGACATGGTCCTCTCACAAGGCAATCTCAATCATAAAATCTTAATTTCAACTAAATGAATAGACATAATTTTATGTAGGTGTTGACATCTTTAAGAAGAATTATTTCATAAACAATGAAAAAGACTGTATTCAATTGTATTAAAAGTTGAATGAGTTTTATAAATAAAATAATAAATTGTTAGGTACGCAAGTATAACTTCAGTTCCTCATTCAAGTTATCAATCAGGGAAAAAAATACATTACTATTACATGATAATTATAGACATATTGGAGCTTGAGTGGATAATAGAACCCACTCTATCACTATCATTTATGATATTTTTACACACAAGTTACTTGCATAGATTTCTAGTCTGATAGCTTTGTCAAGTTACTAAATGTTCAAATAAAAATTGACCGAATAGCAAAATCATCATGATATAAGGGGATGTCAGAAGCAGCATAAACTATTTTAAAATTTATTAACTTTTTCTCAACCAAAAAACACTGAATTACAACTAAAAATTTACTAGCCTATCCTGGGAATATTTTATGAGTTATATTTCATATTATAATGAAATCCTGCCACTATAATCAAATATGTTCCATTGTATTAAGCTGAAAAATGGTAAATGCAATGAAATTTGAAAAAAAAAAGCTTTTGGAAGTTTTTAATACTAATTAAAACACAACCACTTAACGTTTTCTTTTATAAATAAAATGAAAGCAAGTTACATAATTTAGTAGTTCTAACAAAAAATAACAATAACTCACTTATAAAAATATACTACATAGCATTTCAAAAACAAAGTGATTTTAGAGTTATGTTACATTAACTACCTAATAAAAGTTAAATAAAGTTTTACACAAAAACAAACTTTTCACGAATACCAATGCACCACTATACTTTTTGATTAATTAATCCCTCGTAAAAGAGGTTATATTGATAACAGCATCAAAGTATAGAAACAAACCCAGGGACAATAAAATTTAAGCCGTTAACTTTATTACTTACCAGTATTGTCATTATATCCTTGTTTTTTATTGCTTTTTAGGGAACCATCCAAGTTCTGATTATCTGAAGTTTTATCGCTGTCACTAGCCATTGAAAGGTTTCGAATATAAAATTATATAAACACTATCACAGTTTATACATAATTTAACTACGATTTTAAATTTTACATAGTATAAAATCAAAATTACGGTATAAAAACACTTAATGCACTTATTAATCAACAATACATGTTTACACCCTCTACAGTCTATTCCACAAACTGTAAGTGCGTGCGTTCAAAATTCTGATAATATTAATTTTACTTGAGAATTATATAAATTGAAAAAAATGTCTTATGTATAATAATAAATCATAATATCCATAATATTTTTTTTTGTTTTAGAAATGAATACGTATGACGTAATACAGTTATTATTTTAAATTCACTTTTGAACGTATTATACCTCACTATCCAGTTACCTGTTAATAGTTTTTAAGAAGGGACACCTAAGAATAACAAGATGAGAGGTACAAATATACGGTTCATTATTAATAAATATACATTCATAATATTAATTTGTATAATGTTTTAGAAACCAACCAGTGAGATATACTAACTACAATCTTGCTACCTACTAAACTTTTTACTAAAACTTGTGATACTAGTTCATGTATTGTATTAGTCTTTCTTTTTATTGAATTCTAGTACAATGATTTTTTTACCTGAACTGAAGAAAAAAACAGCACTGAAGGGAGCATAATTACTCCTTTTGCCTTGGCTTTTCTAATATAAAGTAAAAAAAAAACTAAATAGACACGCTCGTGAGGCCAAGTAGCAACAAAATATAATTACAGTTACAATTTTTAAGATTGTCACAAACTGTTATTAACTAACTTATTTAATGACAGCCCCGTGGCGCAGTTGCCTAGACACCTGCTTGCGAAACGAGAAGCCGCGGGTTCGATTCCCGCGCGGAGACAAATGTTTGTGTGATCCAAAAATAATTGTTTTGGGTCTGGGTGTTTGTAAAACCGAAAAAATCTTTCGTAGTCTATGATACCCACGACACAGGACATGTAACCTAGTGTGGGATCAGAATTATGTATGGGTAATGAGACTGTTGAGTGTATTTATTTATTTATTACATGTACAAAGTATTAGCATAGTCCCAAGGAGGGTTGGCGTCAGGCAGGCGGCCGGCCGTAAAAAATCTGCCAAAACTCTTATGCAGCATGATTTGTCCTTCCTTCCTGTGTGGAAGGACAAAACATACTGCGCCGACCCCAAATAAGAATTGGGAGCAGGGCAGGAGAATGATGATGATGATGTACAAAGTATTAGCATACCCTTTTAGGGTTAAAAAAATCTGATAAATTAATAGTTATATAATCTAATTAAGTTTCACACTAGGGAGGTAAAATGTACATGTATAATCACATACATTACTTTATTCCTGTATACCCCAAAGGGGTTGGCGGACCTGCATTTCTACACTCGCATTCCGGCAGATAGATATTAATCCCATTTAATAAGAGGTTAACTGATTAGACATTGAACTTTTATTTCTGTTTTTTCTTTGTCTGTGATTTATTCATAATTTTCACCCAAATTGGTAAAATTATAAGAAATAATTGTTTTGCTGTACATCATCTTGTAAGAAAATAAATCAATAAGTGGAAAATACATTCTAATCAACTTATTCCATGGAAAGAAGAGAATTAGTTATGTTACGATAAAAAGTATTTGGTGTTCATTTTACTAGTAAATAAGCAATAATTAGGTAGCAGTAACAAAAATACATCTAAAGTCATGGTCTCGAATTTTAGATTCAAAATTGCCAATTTAGTAATATTTGGGACTATATGGCATTTTCAAAAGGATAAACGTTATTTTTCGCATTTTTAAAAAATAATATTTTAAAATGAATGGACAACAAAGTAATTTAGTATAGATAAGAATTAAGATAACAAGAATTTATCAATATAAAATATTGCTAATACACTATTCACGAAATAATACAGAAAATAATGTGCGATTTAATAAAAATACGCTATAATTTATTTAGTAATTTCGGGATTAACATTTTTAAGACTAACAAATATAAATTTAATCAAGTTTCGTTTAAGAGTTTTTTTGTACTTTTTTCTTGCATCCCCATTCGTGCATAGACAGCCTTCGTGTGATTTTTACGTATTTGTTCGCTTGATACATTACAGTTTTTGGCGTGACAGAAACTGAAACTGTATTTAAACTTTTAACAAAACAGTTTTATCACTGCCAACAATAATACGAATTGTTCTTAATATATAATAGCATATCAAGATTTAGAAAATATATTTGCAGTCATACAATAACAGTGCTAGCTGATGTGATATTCTTGAAATGTCATCGTATATGGCAGGAGTTTTTGATTTCGACTTAGATGTGGATACAGTTACAGTTGGAGATTCCGACGAAGACGATATCATTGAAGTTGATGAGGTATACGCGTCATATTAATTACAATTTACCTTACGTTACTTAACCTAAAACCTTGGTCTATATTCACTTCTTCTGTCAAGGATAAATTTCGTCGTAGTTGGATCATTTTGAAATTATTGTTGATTAGATACTCGACTTTTTGTAACTAATATTGTTTTTTATTTATGTTTAACTATATAGCAGTCTGTTGTGAAATATATTTACTTTTATTCAAGAAAGAAATAAATATACAAACATCAAATTATTTGTTTTTCATAAACAGGTAGACTATGATCCTGAGCTTCATGTGAACAATATTGTCAAGTAAGTATTGTCGAGTAGTCATATTCATTAATGTTTTTTGATTATGTTTGTTTTTATAGGAATTTAGCTAATGCTGATTTTTTATTTTAATTTTAATGTGATTTTAGTTCAGAAGGATCAGAAACAATACAGTTATCTGAAGACAATGTAAATCCAGGTCAATGCAAACGCTTGGGCCCTCAAGATTTTGAGCTTCGTAAAGTTTTGGGCAAAGGTGGATATGGAAAAGTGTTCCAAGTACGCAAAATCACAGGTCCAGATGCAGGGGCCCATTTTGCTATGAAAGTTCTTAAAAAGGCTTCAATAGTGAGAAATCAAAAGGATACAGCTCATACTAAAGCTGAAAGAAATATATTAGAGGCTGTTAAGGTACTATTTATACATTTTATTTTATTTTGTTTGGGAAATTTACAGAACAATTACACATTTAAAATATTTAACAAAAATATAAAACTCAATCCAAAAACAATTTCCACTTATAACACTTATACATGACAAAGTAATTTTGTTTTTACAATTAATTTGCATACATTTTTTATTTTGTTTATTTGTTGTTGTACTTTAGAAAAATATTAAAGTATGTGTCAAACAAGTTTTTGATAAATCTATATGAGTGTGAATAATCAATGCCACACAGAATCAAACTACTGTTTATTACAAAAATGGAAATCTTTATTAGAGGGATTTTTTTGTGGTCTTGTGGATCATATTGTGTCATGTAATTTAGGGTATTCGGCAGAATTCCCAAACAAATACAACTTAGGGACCTTCAAGAAGAGAGCCTATAATTTCATGGGCAGTGCTGACTATTTAACATAAGGTGGCTCTCTTGCTTGTTTGCCTCCTTTTTCCTCAAAAGAAAAGAAATTCTGGGTTTTATTCTTGGGTTGGGCAAGGAATTATTGGAATTGATTAAGGAAATCTTAGTAGCAGCACAGAGTCTGTAAATGTGCCTGAGAAAAAAAAAACATTATTTTGGACTGATACATACTTGGTGAAATGTGGATGCAGAATTGCACCTCTATCAATTCCTTTGGGGAATAAGACCTGAGGTTATGTATGTATGTTGTTTTTTGTAATGAATTATTACTACTGTCTATAATGAATTATTTTAATATGTTATTATAATGAAATCATTTTTCTTTCAGCATCCTTTTATAGTTGAATTAGTATATGCTTTTCAAACTGGTGGTAAATTATACTTAATTTTAGAATATTTAAGTGGAGGAGAACTTTTTATGCATCTGGAAAGAGAGGGTATATTTTTGGAAGATACTGCATGGTGAGCATTAAGTTTAAATTAGGGGTGTGCGAATATTCGAATTATTCGCCCCGAATTCGAATCGAGTTATTCGATTCGTATTTCGAAACAAATATTCGAATTATTCGTATGGTTCGAATAATTCGAATATTCGATAAAAAATTCAAATAGTACTAATTCTTACCAAATAATTAAGAAATAATTCAATGAAAAAGAACATTTCGTACCTTCGGTAAGACAAGGGCATAAATGGCAAAAATTCTTAGAATGAGTTAAATACGCCAATGTGTTTTTAAAACCACCCAATTATTTGGTAGAACAAAGTCAATCATTCAGTAAAACATGCAATTGTGCCCTTGTCTCACCGGGGGTGCGATTTGTTATAAAACTATTTATATTGTATTAAATAAATAAAAAAAAAAATTTTTCGAGAAAAGACATTTAATGTTAAAAAAGAAGAAAACATTTTCGTACCAAAAAGAAAATGTTCAAAAATTAATTAATTATTACCTTTATTTCTCCAGAATAAATTCTGTCTCTCAGTGCATGCCAAGCATTCATTAAAATCTGTCCAGCAGTTCTAAAAGCGATAAAAATTCTTTATCTTTATTTCACTTTTATTGAAAGTAATTAGATCACAGAAGAGTTTCTGTATATTTCATGTATAATGACTTTGATCAAGGCATTGAAGTAATATAATGCATGTATACCCTAGTACTGAGCTTTTTGACTCAAATCGTATTTTGATAAGCAGATTGTACAATCAAACAATTGTGAAGTCATTGTTAAGTCAAATTAAATAAAATAAAGTAATTTTTATAAAAAAAAATAGTTAGTTTATCAACAGAAAACAACTGTTTGAATTAATCGGATTATATAATACACTATTTGAATTATTTAAAATTCGAACTATTCGAATTATTCGATTCGAATTTCGAATTGAATAATATTATTCGATTCGAACACTGTTCACACACCCTTAGTTTATATATTTTTTGTTAGATTACTTCTATAAAACAAATAATAATGTTTTTAAATAAATTTCAGTTTTTATTTGTCTGAAATAATACTGGCATTAGAACATTTACATAGCTTAGGAATAATTTATCGTGATTTAAAACCAGAAAATGTTTTACTGGATGCCCAAGGACATGTCAAACTCACAGATTTCGGTTTATGCAAGGAACATATACAAGAGGGCATTGTTACACACACATTCTGTGGTACAATTGAATACATGTAAGTATTTTATTAAAATCAATTATGGATCTTAAACATGGATGATATCAACATGGAGTAATTTTTAACAGTGTTATATTAAATTAATTAAACAACTTAAAAAACATTTTTTTTTTTAATTTGTCTTTATTAATGCATTAAAGTCTTATGAGTTGCCTTTTAATTCAATTTTCTTCTTTAATGTACTGCTATCATTGTTGTTATTTAACACATTGAACACCGGACTAAAAACCATGTATAGCCCAGTGGGCCGCGAGGTATACCTTGTGACCGCCGCTATGTCGGGTCTAGGGGGCCGCGTCGGACACCGTGTATCCGCATGCCCTCAATCACACAAAAACCTCTTGGCGGCCGAAGTACAGCGTTTCGACTCTTTTACTAAGGTGACCCGCTCGGCCCTACAGAACAGCCTGGCTAATTAGCGCAAATAAAATCGAAAATAATGAGTATTTAGTCCTTCGAAAATTCATTATATATTATTGCGGCCCTGGGGAAAAGCATAATGTCTGACATAGTAGTGACTGCCATGGCATTCAATGTGTTAAAAAAAATTGCACTGAAGCTCTAGGTTTGACTTTATATTTGTTCATGAGTTTACCTATACTTCATTTCAGGGCACCAGAAATATTGACTAGAAGTGGTCATGGAAAAGCAGTAGATTGGTGGAGTCTTGGAGCTTTGATGTATGACATGCTCATTGGGCAGGTTTGTTTATTTTAAGAATAAATAAACAACATAACAAGATTATGTTTGTGCATTTAATGTAACATCCTAAAATATTGTAGTAGTCTCATCACTTTTGTATTTAGATGACAATAAGGTACCATTAATACATGGTGGAACATTATTACCTTTTCAACAGGACATTTTATGTCATTGAACAATACATACATAGACTTAGATCAGAATGTGGTTTCATCCTGTCTATCCCTTTGGGAATGCTTCAATGTGTACATTTTTGTTTATACATACTAAGATACTTATGTTCTCATAAAAATATTTTATGGTTTGTTCTAATTATATTCTTTTTTGTTATTGAACTCAATATTAAGGCCTTTATTTATACTGATAAAAAAAGTTTGGATGTTATCAGAATATATTAAATCTATTTTGTTATCATACTAATATACTATACACTTTATTATGTTCCTTATCAATATAATGTGTTTCAGCCACCATTCACAGGTGATAATCGCACAAAAACCATAGAAAAAATATTAAAGGGAAAACTCGTGTTACCTGCTTATCTAACGCAAGACGCACGTGATTTGATTCGGCGTCTCATGAAACGTTCAGAAACACAGCGCTTAGGTGCAGCAGGCGCGGCCGCCGTCCGTGGACATGCATTCTTCAAACATGTCCATTGGGATGATGTCTTTGCAAGAAGATTGGAGCCACCTATAAAACCTAAATTAGTAAGTTATATTGAAGTTCCTTTTATGGACGTTGTCAGCTTTGCTGAAGGCGCATTTTTTTTCTTGTCTCAATGGAGAGTCTAATGTCTTATTATTTAAACTAGACTCAGATCAGCTTTACATAATGTAAAAAAAGAAAATCTGCTATATAATTTTGATGTATAAAATTAAGCCAGTTATTTTATGTACTAACATATTATATTCTAACTATGTAAACCTTACCAATTATTACACTGGTCAACACGATTTTTGGGTCTGGCTTCTGAATATGAAATTTTAGTTTCTCCTATGTCACAAATAAATAAAAAAATAGTTATTCCGATCAAAGTTTGCTTTTGTAGAAAATAGAGCAATTTTATGAATTTAAAAAAATGTATACAATTTTTCATCTATTCTCTTTAATTTTATTTAAAATTATAATAAGGTTTTTTTTTATTGAACACAAAAAGTGTTTTTATACAAGAAATATGACAAATAATAGCAAACAAATAAAAAATAACAAAAAGTCGAGTTCAAAAAACGATTTTTTTAGTTGATCTTTTATGCATGTATGGGCGTTTTTCGTCTTCTTCTTCATCATCAACCCATATACGCCCACTGCTGAGCACGGGTCTCATCTACCATTGAGAGGGTTTAGGCCACAGTCCGCCACGCTGGCCTAGTGCGGGTTGGCGGACTACACACCTAAGAAATTCCTAAGAACTTTTAGGTGTGCAGGTTTCATCACGATGTTTTCCTTTACCGTTTAAGCAAGTGATAATTCAATTTGAATACACACATAACTTCAAAAAATCAGAGGTGTGTGCCTGGGGTTCGAACCTGCGACCGCCGAGATTCTCGACCGCGCGCCTAAACCTCGAGGCCATCACTGTTTTTTCCTAAACCTCGAGGCCATCACTGCTTTTTTGCGTTTTTCGTATGAATCCCTAAATACGAGGTTGGACTTTAGCATTAGATAATTTAGGAAAGAATCTCTTTAAATATCTAAAAGCTCCCGAATTATGATCTAGAGCTTTCAAAATTATCTTCATTAGACCTAACTTTATACATTACGGTGGTATCAATATATCTTTGGGCTTGACGATTGGTTTAGCATTCATATTATGTTTTCCAATTTGAAATTAAAGTCGATCAGGCCATATACGCCGTTGGTAATGTTTTAACCCTTAAATGCATGATTTTTTTTTTCTTAATAAAAAAAATCTCATAGGTAATAGAAGTAGTAAGGGTACCGAAAGTAATATAAAAATAAAAATATGTGTCCATAATAATTATTTATTTATGAAAAAATGGTATGTTGCCAATTGGCAACAATATGCGTGTTAGTATTACTTAAGTAAGCGATAGTAATACCTAGACAGTATCTGTATTTGTGTGAAAAAGAATAATTTTATATATTATGAATTCCGTTTTGCTGAAACCTTTGCACCCACCATTCTTATAGTTCTTTCAGATTCTTACAGTGATTCTTGTAATCGCATTTTTTTCGTAGTAGCCTCCGCCATCCGTCCGCACGTCCTTACTTGGAATTGGCTTCATAGGATCGTGTCCTTTCCATTTCTACTTGATTCTCAATCATTTGAGAGGCTGGTCTAACTCTTCTTACAGTCTCTAAACTTCTTTATTGACAACGTTTATATGCCAGCTCAGATATGAAGTCCGCCAAAGACGTAAGTTTCATCCGTATATTTCCAGTCGCCTTCTTGTAGAACGCAAGAATTGGTCACGGCCATGTCTAACATATTATAGAAGAACAGGGGAATGTATCACTTGCGGGACGAAAAATGTATTGAACTTGTCCAGTATCTCCCCTAAAACTGTTCATGAGATCTACTCTATTTATATGAGCGTTTTAGTTGATTATTTTTGAACAACGTTCGTTGAAACGTTTGAACGTTGAAATTTTGAACGTTCTGTGGTTATTGTCATACCTCTTTACCGATTTAGCAAGATTGACGCGAGGATGATTTGGTTGTTATCTTTCAACCATGTGACAGCTACACCCACACCTTCATACGTAGCTACTTTACTCTTCGTAAGAGGCTCTGGCAATAGTATCTTTATTATAATATTTATGTGTTGGTAGTTTAGAATTCTTACCTAATCGGTTTCTTTGTATCGTAACTAAGTCGAAAAATATTTGTTTGGCCAAGTAATTAAATTTTCTGAAATTTTCTGCATATCACCAAAAAAACAAATGTAGACGAAATCGTTTTCATCTATTTCAGATGAAGTTTTTCATCCCGCTATAAAAATCCTATTTTCTAATGAAATCAGATACTTTTCCAACATTTACTATTAAATCGTGGTCGGTTCATACTAAAAACAAAGAATGATACATCCTCACCAAACATATAAATCTAGGTAATATGTACTCTCAAACAATGTGCAAACGCATGGTGTAGCCAAACGGCAACATACCGTTTTCTTCTAAAAAATCAAAATATAAACACATTCAATTGAAAATGTATCAAAATATTGAAAACTTACCTTTATTTTTATCTCAATTCTATTTTTGTTTCTATATATGTCTATTTATTTCGACAAAACACGAGTCACAAAATACACATAAAATCGAAAACAAGAAATTACTTGAAGTGAAAAGTTGTTACGAATTTTTTTCTAATATCCGCGATTTTATAAGTATCTTTGACAGGTATTTGTCTTTGTCAATATTTGTTTTGTTCAGAAAGTGAAAAATTAAATGATATTGATCTAATAATTCAAAAATAATCGTACAAAACTGGTTTGTAGACATTTGGCAACAATATGCATTTAAGGGTTAAGTCTGCTCTGCTATTCCATAAGCATAGGTGACAAGAATATTTGGTTTATCCGCCTTATCCTTGCTTTGATAAATTCACCGCAAATAAAACAGAATGAATCAACATTTTCTTTACACAGTCTTGTTGCCATTTTCTAACTAGATACGACATAAAAGTCAGTTGTTATAACTGTAATAGTTTTTTTTAATAGTAATGGACAAGTAAACACTCACTAGTGTCATTTAGAAATAATGCACTATTTGCAATTAAGATAATAATCAAAGTGCCACCACCCATTGTTTATAATAATCAATGAAAATCTTCAAACGAACTTATCAACATAAATCTGACAAAAGCAAACTTTAAGACCTAAAAATTGATATCCGAGTATTTTTCGATGTTTGGAATCAGAATCGAAGCATTAGAACAGAAACCCAAAATTTTTTTTTTTTTTGTTGACCTGTGTTATTTATGTTTTAGACAAGTGAAGATGATGTATCACAGTTTGACACCAGATTTACATTACAAACTCCAATAGACTCACCGGATGAGTCTACTCTTAGTGAAAGTGCCAACTTAATGTTTCAGGTATTTAACATATATTTATTAGTGAACTAAACTAAATTTGTTCCAACCTCCTACCAATTAGCTCGCGTGAGACACGGCTTACATTTTACGTCATTGTTACCGTATAGGTACTTATATTTTATTTACTTAATAGTAATACAATAACTGTATGCAACAGCATAATATTCTTATCTTTATATTATATTGGTTTAAGTCCATTTTTTTATAAACTACAGGGTTTTACATATGTGGCTCCTTCCGTGATGGACGAAATTCACAAGCCTAGAGTGATAACCGCTCGTTCCCCCCGACGTCCAAGACCCCAACACAATAACTTCACAGTGCCTCTCGCTTCCACTGCACACAATTTATCCCACGCTCAACAAGAAGACCTTATGGAAGTTCAAGGTTTACCTATATAGTAAGTATTAATTAGGAGTAATTATTAGCTGTGTTGTAATAATTTAAATAGTGTTCTATATCTAAAAGAGAAGAAAATGCGGGTAAACAGACTACTTACTCATGTATAGGAAAATCATATAATGTACTGAAGGAATGAAATGAAATGCATTGTCAATAAAAATATGATGATATTGAAAAGAGATAGATTTATGTCGTCATAAAATGTTATCGAAAGGTTTTAAATTTAAAGGGCGTGATAAAGTTATATCCCATTATGATATAAACATTTTAGCAATGTTAAAACAAACTGGTAATTCTGAATTGCAAGAACTGCAATATACATTTATTTTGCTTAGAATTTACAACTAAATGCTAGTGCAATTTACAGTTTTGGAATGTCCATATTTAAAGTAGTATCGGGTTTTTATAAAGATATTCTAAATCAACATATAAGGATGTTAAATCACTAATAGTATACCTACTATAAATCATGGTTATGTTATTGGCTAATATTAAAGCAGTCGCTGCTAGTGTTATAAAGAAGTTACTTATGTGAATGTATATCAAATACCTATAGTGTTTACTTATCCATTAATTTTTCTCACATAATTATTAAAGAAAGCGTCAGAATTTATTATTCTTTAAAAAATAAAAGTATTAAATAACTACACCACACAGTGATGACACTTCGTTGGTATCATTAACATCTCTCACGTTTCGCTATCGCAAATAGTTCTAAAATTCAAGCACGAGTCTTGGTGCGGGATTCAATTTCAAAGTCGCGATTCGACTTTAATTCGGTTTGGCATCATTATACCAACAAGTTCGTTTCGAAATGCGTTAAATTATAAAATTTCGGTGTAATTTTCGATATATTGAGACCCATTGTATGTGATTAAATTATATTACTTTGAATAAATAAACTATAAAAGCGCCCGTGACATTTTTTTAGTAATAACTTCCATGTTTTTTGTATATCAAACTTTTTCGCTTTTGAAGTATCCTTAATTACCATTTTGTTTAAATATTAATACTAAGTTACTTATTATTTATACTAACATAATGATTAGTAGCTAAAATAATAATCCAACTAGCTGAAAAATATTTTAAGTAATGCTGTGTTTTGTGGGCTGAAGATCTGTAACTATTTATAACTTTAAGTTACATAGCCAGACTGTTTAAAATACACCAACTACAGTGCATTATAAATTACAATAATACAAAAATAAGTTATTAGATGTGGTACAAGTATATAATGTACATTTATTTTGTTTACTGGTGTATATTGTCTTTGCATAAATTGAATGATTATAATTTAAATGTAATAAAAATGGCCACTCTCCTGTTTCTCTGCAATTTTCGCCATGCCTGATTACTTCAATCTGTTTTATATTAAATTAAGAGTAAAAAAAATTGGCATATAATTTAAGTGAAAAATACATTCAAAATAATACTTCAGAATAAAGAGATATTAAAATTGTTTGCATTTTTTACGTTTATTTGGTGTGTTAAACATTATAGTTAGAGAATAGATATCCACATTCAATTTTTGAAACTTCCAAAAATACTGATTACAATTTAAGTGAACATGATGATGCCTAGGATATAATCCAAAAATAATATAAACAAAAACATTATACATCTTTATCCCATGTAGATACACATTAGGTTAAGCAAAATAAAAGCAGAAAAAGTAAAATAATAACATGAAACATTTAATTCTGCTTTATATTGAACAGCTATTATGTGAATTATAACTAATTTATTGAGTCATTTTCTTCACTAAATGCTTTAAAAGTTGTGCTGGTTCTACACATGAGGTATCTGAATATGGCATTGTTTTTCATCAATAGATAAATCGTTTTATTTTACTAATGTCCTAACATATTGTATGCTAATATTAAGTTTTATTTTATAATATTTCACTAAAACTAAGATGTTTCCTAAATACTTGATTATAATTCAAGTATTATCAAATGTACAAATTAACTGAAATTGATAATATTGTGCGAATTACTTGGGACTTGAACATTGAATAAGCATATTAGAAATAATTGTTGTTATATCCACATACGCAACCAATCGACTGTTACCTGTTTTTTTTTTCAGGCCTAGAATAATTCAAGTAGTAGTTTATTTTACGCAAAAATGAATTCAATTATAAATGATACGCATGTAATGGTTGGAATATATATAATGATGCAAATTTATATGGCATATTATGAATGTATATTTTTTACAAGTTACCGTTTAGTATAATGTTTTGGTAGAAAATAAACATGTAATGAAATATTCTAATTCCACCTTGTAAGAAGGAAGTAAATAATTTAAAGTATACCTTGTTACCATGCTTCAGAAATAATTAAATTAAAAGGTCATTTTTTTATTTTGTATAGTGCAGTTTTATTTTAAACCCACATAAAGACTCATGGTCTTTTTATTGTATTTGCCCAATGGATTTATGGTTACTTTTTATTCAAATGGAAGGAATTAAATATATTGCAATTACGGATAGTATGACTCTTCAAAGGCGAGAATATAATTATAATTCACCTTTTCTTCAAAGCAATTCCTGCAGAAAAAATAACAAAATAGAGAAACACTAGGTGTGTCTGTAGTCCCGGTGTCCTTTTCACGTGGTATCCGAGAACCATGGGGTTTTTAGTCGGTAAAAGTCCGACATATCCTGCTTGTTAGCAGGAATCCAAGAGGAATTTCCCCAGGCAAAAAAAAAGGAAAAATTTGATTTCGTTTCGTCAGTCGCACCGCAAGGTGAATTATATGAGAATTGACTTATCTCTGGTCTCAGGGGTATAAGATAAAGATGACCAATGATTTTTATAGTAACCACACTAATGGCCCTTAGTAAACTGGTGTTTTTTCAAGTAGGTACTTACGTTATTTGATGGCCGATGGCCTATGCATTCGGAATTACGCACGGAAAAAAGCCGTTCCGAACGCAACTTTTGCATACATTTCGAACGAGTCGCATCACGCATTCGGAAATTCAGAACGGAACGCCAGTAAATCAACGCTAATTTCATGTGTGTATCTCTTTTCGTGATTTTTCCTCTTATTTTATTTAATAATTCGTCGAAAGAGTTTATAGACATACGATAGTATTTGAAAAATTTTATCCGGATTATCACGCAATGTGATCCTTTTTATATAATATTAACTTGTTTGCAATCTTTGGGTGTTCAGAGGATACACCCAGTAACGGCGACGTATTTTCTGTTTCCTTGATAGGTATAGCAACAGTGCTATCGCAATAAGAAAATCGTCGTCCATAATGCCAAACGTCTGAACTCGAGTTCTAGCGTCGCTCAACTGAGCCTTGTTAACGGAATCCCGAATCGATATTTCAAATCGAAATTCCGAAACGGAATTCCGAATGTATGTGACCGGCCTAAATGTCTCCTTTTCGAAATTTTATGTTTTTGTTCTGACCGCTATGCTTGTGAAGTATAGTTGTTAATTAATCGCGCCATTCGACGTTCTATAAATGCCTTGATTTTTTTATAGTCTTATATAAACAATAAATATCTCGAGGCTTCAAGGTAAAAGTATGTACCATTTGGACCTCCTTTACCTATGCTACAATTGTGATGCGTATTTATGAAAACATGAATAAAACAAAATATAATAATAAAACAATACAGAAATATATTCCTTTTAGAAAAAAACATGAGAGATGTAACATGCAAAAAAAATTGTCGTACTTCACCTAGAGTATTTTATCGGCAAAATAGTTTTTTTTAATATAGATAACAGTAGAAAACTATAATAATAATTGGAAAAATATAAAAAAAAATACTCCTAAAGACCAATTTGAAAAAATAAATTTAAGAATCACAGCCTTTGGCTTTTATTAATAACTACCTAAATTGTATTGAAAGTATTTAAAAAATAAGTTTCAATAAAGAAATGCTAAAATATATAGAGTAGAAAAAGAATAAAATGTTTTTAATAATAAACAAGTAATACTGAGAGAAAAAGAATTATGTCCTACTTATTGTTAGTGTTACTTTAGTATATGGTATTCATTTACATGAAAATTTAACAATTTATATACAATAATCAACATATTTGCAAAAAACATTACAAATTTATTGATCAAACATCAATATAGGTAGAGGGTAAGTGCAACAAAGAATGGTAGGATACTAGTATATTGATGTGATTATTAGCTTATTTCAGAAATTCATCCCTTACACAAGCTTCATTGTTGTGGCACCAATTAGTTATTTATAATTATAAACTTTAATATTTACAACCTGCCTTCCTATCACCTACCAATGCTATATTTTATTAAATGAAAATACTTATAGCAGAGTTAAAGCACAAACCCTTAATGTATGGCTAAACTCATTGACAAATGATTTTAAGTCCAGGTATACTCAAGCCTATAGCATTTGATGTCATTATCAATGAGTTTACTACTTATGAATTTCTTATAGCAATTACTCAGGCTTTACAAAAATGTTATATCACTGATTCCATTTCTTTACAAACTGCACATAATAGATATATGTGTGAATCATTCATGTTTGGGATTGTTATAAATTGTGCTTCTTCATTACATGCACCACTGTGTTTCTCTAATGATTCAAAAATAATTTTCTTAACATCTAATAATGACATTTCTGTTTTAATTGATATATTGCAGGAACTACAGTTGATATGGTTACTTTCAAGTGTTAGATTTGTTTTCAAACATATTGGACATATAACATTATCTTCATGTTCTACAACTGACCAATCAACATTTTCTGCATTAAATGTTTCATATTGTTTAATCCACCTGTAAAGCCAAAAAATATGTTTTAAATAATATTTAAAATCAACAAACCCAATCATATTCTTTAAAATAAATTAATTTTTGACATAAATAAAAATATCTTACCACTCCAATTCTTCTTGAATAAGCTCTTTCCTTATTTCTTCAAGCAGTTCAATTTCTTCACCATCGCTGAGTGGATGATTGAATTCTTCAGTGTAGATTTGTGTTAATTTACCACAAAGTTCTTTTTCATCAAGTGTTCCACGTAGTTTGTCTAATAAAGAAGTACGACACTGTTGGATTTTATTTTTATAATTCTGGAAAATAAAATGGATGCTGTAACTTAAATTATATGTGGCCTTATCCATTTATTCTGGAATAAATTAACATATACATTCTTAAAAACGACGAGACTGTTTCAAAAGCTGTTTTTATTATTTTCACAGAGCAAGGAGTCTATCTATTAATCAGTTTTTTTTTAAATAAATAGGTTACTGACATTTTCTTAATGGAAACATTACTTAAATTTTACCTACCCAGAATAAAACCCTGTTGATCACACAGTGCCCATTAATTTATATTGTATCTATGAATATTGTCAAACAGTTGAACTTAGATTGTGTTCATTAGAAGATTATATCATGGCAGAGAACAAATTTTAAGAAAAGGTAAATGAACTACAACTCTGTATTTTTGTTATTTGGTCGATCATTAAGTAACGGAAGAAGCATGAAATAAGAAAAAAATATATAAATAAGTGCTATAAACTGTACACCTATATTTACCTTCCTCATTTTTTCTTTCAGTTCTATTGGCGATTGTTTTGGCTTTCCATTTAAATGCTTGAAATGAGGAGATAAAGGTCCATTCGGGGAATTCATGTTTATTGTTTTTAATAAGTAGATATATCAAAAAAGAGGCAACTGCAACCGTAGGTAATGAAAAGTTATCCCCGCCGAAATTGGTAAGTTCCGGCTGACGGCTGTCAATCGTTTGTCAAAAGTCAGATGTCAGTTTTCACAACATTTTTCTCGTATCCTGCGCAATATTTCAATAGAGTAAGCTATAAATAAATATATACCTATTAAAAGAAATAATAAAAGATAATATTTTGCTTTCTTAAAATATATATTACACCATTACACTTTAATGGAAGTCAGATCTATGGTAACCCTTGATCATGTTTAAAATTTTACACTAGCAATTTATGTTATTTGTCAGATGAAAAAAACAATGTGTCTGAGTGATAAGTAAAAATATGGCTAAGTCCAAAAGTTGATAGACCTTTACAAGATCCAGCGTAATTCAATATAGTTTCAAGTTTTAACTAAGAGTTACATTTTATCCACTAAAATCACAATGAACGATGTGGAAAAAAGACAGCCACGACCGGAAAAAGAAACGATACACTCCGGGCACTTCATGGTATCACATTTTGAAGCTGAAGCTCAAGACGACTTCGATGACTTAGTGTCTGTACCAGATGAAGAGCAAAATGCGCAAAAAGTTTCCGTAGTAGCCACGTACTCGGTCCCTGGCACCAACAAACCCTTTCTGCCTGACGATAAGGAAGACTGTAAATATCATCAACAACTTTCTATCGAAGTCTCACTAACAAAACTATTTAAATGTATGACTCTAGCTTACAGGTGAGTTATTAAAGTGTAACGGTGTCAGACTTAGTTATTAATGACATCGACGATTTTCTTTTTATCGACGCATTTCTAATTATTTACATCAGTATGTCGCATTTGTCATTTGCAAAACACATTACTGCTATTTATTATTGGAAAATTCCTTTAAATTTATTTCTAATCTTTGTCGATTATTTATGGTTTTTGAGACACTATGCTATAATATAGGGTTATTTCTTCTTTCTTGTGTGAGAGATATGTGTATACATTTTAAATTATATGAAATGGTATTTAAATAGGGAAGCTATGATCAAAGCAATTGAGATTGATTACTTGTTGATAAACATATTAACAGAGGGTAATTATTTATTAGCCTATTAGTGGAAATGGAGTGTAAACACTGCAGTGGTAAAATGTCTTTTTATAAGTCAAAGTTATTGGCACAAGTAATAATTTCAACACATGTCCTTGAAATTGGAATATGTTTCCTTTGTTAGCTGTATGTTATATTTTTCAAAGCTTTTCCCAAAATATGTAAGTTTAAATGTGTTAAAAAAATGTTTATTATTAGGTATATTTATATTGTAATAGAGCCTATATAATGTTTTCTCTAAAAAATGAGGAAACAGTATGTTTCCATTGGGTTTAGCACACAGAGATAACAAGAGGTCATCATAGCCTGTACAAAAGACACAGGTCATTTGTTGAGATAACTTGCTCTATGAATACTTAGTTATTAATAATTTATTTTTTTAATCATATGACTTATTATGTTTATTATTCAATTGATTTCATTTTGTGATTAACTAATTGGTACCACTACTTCAAGTTCACTACTTAATATAACAGGTCTAGCACAAAATTTGTTTTATCTATTATGGAGTGTTTACAAATATCATCATAATATTTGAGCTACAAATTATAGTATTCAGCAAATATGAAGTTTAATTTTCAAAGACCACACTTACAAGGAATGTTTGTAATATGTTGTAAATAATGTGTAAAAAAATATAGAGATAAGCTTGTACGAAAATCCAATATAGTGTGTGATATAGGAAGTATAAAATATCCAATATCTATTCATTTAATACTCATGTCAATAAATATTTGCCCTTCTCATGATATGAGCAAGGCTAACTCTGTAAATATTTAGTAGGTAGAGCAAAATATGTGAAATTGATTTTTATACACCATACCTATTTTTCCACAAGGTAATTAGTTAAGTTTATGTAAATAGAATCTGCTGGGAGTCTGATTAATGCATACTTTACACTACAAATACAACATAATATTATAATATTAGTCATTAATAGTCAACATCAGCCATTGAATATAGATGAGCATGTGTGGTACATAAATCTTAGATCATAACTAAGGAATATGAAATACAATATTCTCTTGTTTAATTTTATTAAAACCATTTCTAAATTGCCTTCTGTCTTATATTTATTCGGTTAGAAACGGTAGATAAGATAGGATATATGTTTCTTTCTTATCAAAATGTTTGCAATAAGCTTAAGATCACTTATTGATAGCGACACTGATAAAAGGCTTAACATTTTGATTCTCTGACAATTTATACTTGCACAGTACAGCACAAATTATTAACAGAGACTGTACTATTGCTAAAGTCTTTAAATACTTTTCTTATTGATTAAATCATGGCTATTTTAAATCTTTTTAGTCCCAAGATGTGTCTTGTTAATATAAGATGTTTTATAGTACAATTATTTATGAGATTACTTCTCTCAAATGTTAGTTTGTGATGGGTGGTTTTAATGGAAGCATGGTAAGTTTTTGCTTGTGACCATTATATTCTTTTGTTTATCATTATTCCCAGACAAAAACTAACCTCACCAAAATGGAATCGTTTCAAAGGTATAAAACTTCGTTGGAAGGACAAGATCAGATTAAACAATGTCATTTGGAGATGCTGGCACATGCAATGTAAGTATTTTTTTCATTTTCTATTGATTAACTTTCGGAGTTGAAATGCAATATTATAATTTTTACAGAGACAAGTTGATGAATCATGAATATAGGGCTAGATATTATAATACATATGTATGAGCTTTGCACAATTTAAATAAATTCTTAAACTTCTTTTATATCTGCCATACAATAATTCATTCAATAAAGTTTGAAATGCAAGTTCATAAATGGGCATACCAATATTTATTATTACTAGAAATATGTTACAAAAAAATACAATTTGTTTTAATGTGGCACAGAACACTCATACCAAGTAACATAGGTGTAAGATGTGATTAAAGATAATGGTGACCCTTGAACTTGCGAGGTTATTTCCAATTTTATTACTATCAAAGTATGTATATGTAGGTAAACAAATGTAAACATAATTGGATACATTTTGCGTTTTATTTTATTGATAATTCTTAGAAATATAAGTTGCCCCTGTTTCTGAAATTGAGTAAGCAGAGTTTTATTTTAATATCCATATTTCGTATGTAGTGAGGTTGTTCATAATGCTGTTTTAAAACTCCATACGGCTACTAACAATTTTATGATGTAAAAATTTCTTACGCCGCAAAAACACATCTTGATCCGGGAATCGAATCCGGGACTTGCGAATCGCGTGCTCTACACTCAGGGATCAACAAGCTTCAATAGGCGTTTTATGTATTATATGTTTGTGATGAACGGCGTTAGATAATCTGCCCCGAATTGATATAATATCTGTAAAAAGTTGCAGTTAATATCCATTTTATTATCAGTATTTTGTCATACTAGTATTGAAATTATAGTATGTTTTTTAAAGGTGACGTAATTATTTATCATTCCAATATTGTCGCGTCTAAATACTATCAAGGATTATAGGCTTTCGTGAAGAATACTATGTGATTTCAAGAATTCTGTAGAAAATTAGCACATCCTATGACATACACGTGTGGGGTACATGGTCGCTCGCAGGACACCTCTAGCAGACCCTACACAACAATTTGCTCCAGAAGCTCGATTTCCTAATGCCTGCCTAAAGCAGAGTATATTTGTATACATAGAGTATACTGCACAAATCTTTAAAGTATGGCAACAGTATAATATAAAATTTATTTGCTTGGATATAACCATACCTAATACATATCATAATCATACCAACCCATATACAGTCAACTGCTGAACATGGAAATGTATTAAGAAGTGTAATGCCTTGTCTATTATATTTGCTTTGGTCGGGTTGAAGTACTTGACTCAATTGAGAACTTACTCTATTTGGAACCCTGAGACAAGTTAGAATGTTAGAATACAAATCTAATCCTTAAATTTTAATATTTTATTACAGTTATAAAGAAACAAAATACGTTGGTGTGTCAGTTCGCTTCGCCGTTGGACGTTGATACGCACGTGAAACCAGAGGTATCTGTTGTTTAATATCTCATAATAATCCCACAACATAATCTATGTTGCCTTATTGTTCAAACAATAACTAATCAGCATACATGATGAATAATAATTTATCATTACCAAAGAAATATAAGCAATCTCTTTCTTATGCACAAGTTGAGCCTAAAAGTTTGTAGTAGGTATAACTACTTTTACTATTTACTGATTATTATTTTAGACAACAATATTGGAAGGGAAATATTGGAAACGAAGAGCAGAAGCAGTTATCGCGGAATATAAAAAATGGCGCAAATTTCACATTATGCGCCTCCTTGGCAAGGGGGACACTTCAGTCCAGGATACGGTATGTACTCATAACTTCCAAGTATGTTCGTGCATTTTCTCACGGGTTATATATAATTTATTTTTATTGCATTTATACCTAGCAGTAAGAATTAGAACAAAAAATAGTTTTGAATTCACTTTTATGAGAAAAAATTAGGAAAATCAAATTCAATGAAAGAATATAAAAAAATATCATAGAGACGATTTCTTAGATATGAAAGCAAATATTTTTGATTTGTATTCACATTTTTGTATATATGTGTGCGTATATAATCAGAATATATTAAGTAAAACCCATGCGTAAGAAAAAAAAAACATTGTTGAGGTGATACAAATATGGTTCTATATAGACGTCGGACATGGACACGGTGGAATCGTTCTCGCAGTGCAGCGACTTCGCAGCGAACATGCTCACGGACGAGGACTACCTCAACTTCATGACTGACACACTGTTCTCCACCATTACCAATCACCAGCCGTTCGCGTTCCCGGATTGTCGAGAGATCGGTAATGTTTATAGTACGGTTCAAAGCTTCAAAGGTTCCCTGTAGAATTTGATGTTTTAGGTAGTAAAATATTCTAAGGGCATGAATAGTAGGTATATTTAGAATGAAGGCCTAAGGTTATTGAAATGTGGAAGTTAGATCAGTATTTTCTAAACAGTAAAGAACGGTAAAGTTAATAATGAATCAAATGGAATTTATTTCAATCGCGATTCCTTCCAAAAGTTGATATCATTTAAAATTATGACCTCTATCAAAATATTAATGAGATCAATGCTGCTTATTATCGCACATATTTTGTTACCTTCTTCAAAATGTTTGCAATCGGAAATGGTTAAATTATCTTAATGTGTGTTTTTATACTTCTGTCGCGATGTGAAACATACTTTAGTATTATTTTTATATTGCAGCTAGAGGAGCAGGCCTTGCAGACTTTATTCAGCCAAGTTTAGGTCCGTTGCAACCTAACCTTGATGATTTTATGGACACATTGGAACCACTCCAAGGTGAATTGCATGTTTGCATTATCGAAGTAATAATTCCTCAATTGTGGAATACATTTCATGACGTAAAGGCGATAATATTTTCAGATCTATTGTCGACGCCGCGTTTGCCCCCTGTTCCGGAAGAGCCCGTGGTACCACCGGAAGACCCTCTGTACAGGAGTAGTATGTCTGTAGATTCTTACACTTCCCAGGCGTTTATAACGGGCACACAGGCCAGTTCAGTAGTCACAATGCCGACCAGTCAGATGTCAATTCACGGTACGTTCAATCATTTATTGCAACTGATGACAATATGTACGATTTGGATGAAATTATATTGTTGTTCTTTGTACTTAGGCACCAGCAACAATACTCAACTAATTCCAATGTCAGAGCAGACCATTAAGAACGAGCAAATGAGGATGTACGATAACGGCAGGCTATTCACGCAGTCAGACATTCAGAATCACATAATCAACACGCAAGACATGATGCCATTCCAGCCAGTCAACTACGAGCAAGCACCACAACAGACCGAGCAGCAGATGCACCACAATGTGTACGTGAACAAAACACCGAGGTTGCAGTACGTTAACGCGCCCAAAATAGTCACGCAGCCCGATCCATGTTACAACAAGTACAATGCGGGTAAGACCTAGCTAATGTCATTTATATTTTAGACTATCATCATGAGTATTCAATGTATTAACAAGTTGACTGGCACCAACAGTTCCGCCGTCGCAGACCGCGCCGGAGACGGTGTCGCTGCTGCAGCAACCGTTGCAGAAGTACCCGTCCACCATCGTGATCCAGGGGCGCGGCGTGTACGGGCGGCAGGAGAAGCAGCGGCCGTCGCGGATAAACCACTACCCCGCGCAGGGGAACAGCCAGTACCCGGCGTACGGGCCGCCGCTGAGCCAGGCGGGCGCGCCGGTGTCGCCGCAGGGCTACGAGGCGCGCCCCGCCGGCAGACAGCCGCCGCAGCAGATGCAGTACCTGCAGCCCGCGCCGGACTCCTTCAAGAGCAAGCCGGGCCCCGCGCCCGTCAACACGCGCTCCTTCAAAATACCCTCCCCGCCCACCGTCACCGCCACCCCGCAACAGGTAATCATTGCTATTATTATGCCAATATTTCTTAATTTTATAAATAACTGATGAGAAATAAGATTAATAAATTAGTTCAGATGAGTCGATAAAGAGATAAGAGATACATTAATGTGAATACATGAATGTGAGATTTGAAGTCCAATACCCCGGACTAGCCTCGCGTAATGTAGGCGACAGGTGGTTAAGTAGACATGCCGCATGCAGGTGAGCGGCGCGGCGAGCGGCGGCGGCGCGGTGCTGTCGGCGAGCGCGGCGCGCGCCAAGGATCAGTTCCGGTCGCACAGCTTGCCGCTCGGCTCGCAGCTCAACGCCGACTGGTCGGTGTCGGCGCCCGCGCCCGCGCCTGACCCCGTCGTCAAACACACCGCCAGGGTAAGTATTAGCATCACGCCTCGCAGCCATGCTTATTGTCAACTTCATTTATCGATAGAAATACCAAGAAATAAACATTAGGATTAGGCTAGGGTATTTAGAGATAAGACTATTTTCAAATTTAGGGCTAAAATGTGAATATGTGGATGTATGTGTTTACACGTTTTTAGTTTAAGTTTATTTATAGGAAGCTCACATTCCAACCCTGTTTAGATGACAATTTATCTGTATAAGTAGGTGTCTTAGTTCGTCTGAATAAATTCGAGCCTGCAAATTGTGAGACACGATATGGCTGAGGTGTCGCTGTATCGTAGACATGTTTTCACGTGTTGTCGCCCTCGTGCCACCTTATCGGTGAAGGCGCGTCTCGCCGCTGGGTATTTTTTAGCCGTCGGAAATACGTCAAAATCCCACCTACATACATTAGCTGCACACCAAAGTAGGGTTATGTGTAATGTGTATAGTATCTAACTGTATACATGCATTATTTATCATGTTTTATCAACGTTATTTTTCTTACTGTTTTAATATCTTATCTGTTGGCAAGTTCCAATTTCATGTTTTTATCGAATATAATTTTATATATTCATAAATTATCAGAAAGTCTTTGGCGTTCCGTTATGTGTTATGACTTGCAATTCCACAACAAATCGTTTTATCCTTCGAAGCAAAATGAAATCGAAAATACATGTGTTTTGCCATGATCACGCTTATTTGTATCAAAGGGGCAGACTTTGTATTCGTCAGTGCGTGTTGTTTATTGTTATCGTCGGGTATGACTACAGGACTTAATTTATATTCACCAACAGATATCTGGAAGTGAAGAACTAAAATTCGCTCGTACGCGCGACCAGATTTGGGAAAACTGTCGAAAAGTGTGACCCGGTAAGTAATTGTACCTGCAATAAAGTTGCAAATTTGCAGGCCCGCGAGCCGAATCCGGGTGCGATTCGCATGCGGTCGCGATCCACATCAAGCGGCGTAGTGTGTGAGAGCGCCGCCGGCGGGCCGGACGCGGCGCCGCTGCCCCCCGCGCCCCGCCGCCACCCGCCACTCAACACCGCCGCCTCCGAGCCCAGTCTGCCGCAGGCTAGCGTAATGCTCGCGCAGCTGCTCTCAGCACAGCACTGTCAGTCTTACGTTATTTATTTGTAAATCACTCGCTCGCAACACTCCATCAGTCGAGACAGCCCCGCCTTCCGTTACGCACCGCTCACTCAACAATATGCTTTATTTCAGCTCAAAGTTTATATAAATTGAGCAGCACTGATGATGGAGCCGGTGCCAGCGATCCCACAAAGTCGCCGGTCAGAAGAGGACAGCCCTCACCTATCGGCAGTGACGTCATGTCGCCGCATAGGGTAAGGAAAAAAGTTCACAAACAAAAACCTACCATGAATTACATCGATAACCATGGATAATAAGCAATTTGTATAAAGTTAAAACATAAAAACATATACAATTATATCAGTTGTATAAGTTACTCAAGTGGTGTACGTGTGTGCAGTCCGCGTCCCCGCCGGCGTCGCCCGCGTCCCCCCGCTCCCCGCGCTCGCCGCGCTCCCCGCGCTCGCCCCGGGAGCCGCGGCGCGCGCACCTGCACGCCGAGCAGAAGCGCCGCTACAACATCAAGAACGGGTTCGACACGCTGCAGGCGCTCATACCGCACCTCAGCGCCAACCCCGGCGCCAAGGTACACATACACTTTAAATACATCGCGGGGTCATTATCACTCATGGAAAATACACATAGAACTAGAGTTAGAACAACAGCATTCTTTGTGTGAATTAAAACATTTAGGAAAATCTTGTAACAATCCTTAGAATCGTTGCCAACGCAGACGATTAACAAAAGAAGACAGTTTGAGCACTCGCTCGCCAGTCGATTCATCACACATCAGGATTGAACTGATCTGATCAGAACTGAAGTATTTAAAAAAAAAGAATAATCGACACCAATAGTTGAATCAGTCTCACAAACTTAGCATTTCAATAGTATCAATCATAATTGTTGTACCTGTTGTAATAATTTGTTGTGTTTCGTTGTGCAGATAAGCAAAGCTGCGATGTTACAAAAGGGAGCAGAGTATATTAAGCAGCTGAAAGCGGAAAGAAATCAAATAAAAGAAGAAATGGAAAGTTTGCGTCAGCAAATTGAATGTTTGAATAATTCTATTTCGTAAGTTAATTTCACATTTGATTAATACATTTATGCGATGAATTTTATGCTGATATTTGACTGGGAGGAAAGTGTAATGAAGTTTATAAGGGCCCATCCATAAATTCTTCATCAACCCATATACGCCCACTGCTGAGCACAGGTCTCGTCTACCATTGAGAGAGTTTAGGCCATAGTCCACCACGCTGGCCTAGTGCGGGTTGGCGGACTACATACACACCCAAGAAATTCCTAAGAACTCTTAGATGTGCAGGTTTCATTACGATGTTTTCCTTCACCGTTAAAGCAAGTGATAATTCAATGAGAATACACATATAACTTCGAAAAGTCAGAGGTGTGTGCCTGGGGTTCGAACCCGCGACCGCCGAGATTCTCGACCGCGCGCCCAAACCTCGAGGCCATCTCTGCTTACGTCACACGAAATTCATGCTTTTTGACTTCTCCCCCGTCCTCGTCACAGCTAATCATATTTCTACAACTCCCCCCCCTCCTAAGTGTGACGCTACATATCTTGCAATTTTATACCCCTTGTCACGCAATGTCACATTTATTCGACTCTTTCCTCCCCCTGTGTGACGTAGTTGATGGATGGCCCCTAACGTGTGTGTATTTGTCAGTAACTGCCACTCGCTGCTGCCGGCGACGGGCGCGCCGGTGTCGCGGGCGCGCGCGGGCCGCCTGCGGGAGATGTTCGCGAGACACGTCGCCAACAGAACCATGCACAACTGGAAGTATTGGCTCGTATCCTTTTACAAATGATTGGCGTTTAATAATAAACAGTTCTATGTTGGTGTAGGAATCGTTTTTATTAGTGCGTTTTAATACATAAAAGTAAAATGGCATATTGCCTAAAATAGATGGTCTATGAAATAATCCACTTTGTAAAGTCTATCTGTATTTTTTTATATAAATGCACATTCAGATTTTGCTTAAGAATGAAAATATTGAAATAAACAGGAATAATATCCTTTCAGTTAAAAAAAATAAGGTTAAAGTTAAAATTTCGAAGTTCTGTGGGTAGTAGTAGAAATGAGTAAAGCAATATAGTACAATGGTGTAGGTTACAGTGTTGTGTGGTAAGTCCTTACATCAGGCGGCAGTTCAGCGTGGTGAGCGGCGCGCTGGTGGAGTCGTTCAGCGCGTGCGTGTCGTGCGGCTCGGGCGCCGACCTCGTGCGCACCACGCTGCTGTGGGCCGAGCAACACTGCTCGCTCGTCGAGATGAGGCCAGGTACACGTACGCACTGACCACTTCCATTACATTTATATTTTATTTATAAAAAAATGTCATACACCACAAAACGAAATTACAGGAACATAATTCAAATTAATATAGGTTAAAAAGAGTATAACAAATGGCGGTCTTATCGCTGAATGCGATTTCCTCCAGACAACCGAAGGATGGACTGGAATGTATCAGAAAAAATAGAGAGATTATATACTGCTATTGAATTCTTTTATAATTTAACCTATGAAAATAGTTCATTTGAGAGAGTTTGGTCCATGTTGACATCGATCAAGAGGTACTATTATTACTTTACTATGAGATAGTCGTGCTAATATTGATTATATTGTTGGGCATTCCAGCGGTACTAAACGCGTTGCGCGTGTTGTGCACGACGACGGACATCCTGACGAACCCCGAGCGGCTGCCGGACGAGGCGCGCGCGGCGGTCGCGGCCAGCGCCGGCGTCAAGACCGAGCCCACCTAACCACCCGCCCGCCGCGCCCCCCGCACCCCCGCAACACACCCGACAACACCCGCCGCTCTACCTCACCGCCCCGACATCCCACACCGCACCTCCCGACACACACACTCGCACGTGAACTAGTATCGAAGTACTATACATGTATTGACAGTTATTAGTATTGTCAGTCATTTGGTCGGAATTTATTTTGTATTTTTTTTTTCAAAATAGTGTCAGTTGACGTCAGGTTTGTGTTAGGGTATGTTAAATTGGTATTAAGCTTTTAGTAATCTTTCGGTTTCTCTCGATAAAGAGATTGGCGTAGATATGAACTCTCGTTGGACATGTCTAAGGATATTGTTTGTTGAACGAGAGTATTCAGTTTCACGTCTCGGATGCAACATGCGTTTGTGAGTGCGGGTCGTGCGGTGGAACATCCCATATCTTATATGTTTTTGTCACGTGATCGTAATTTACGTCAATCAGTCGCCTTCGCTCTGACCTGAAAGTGCTTGAGCATATTGTATTTGTGCTTTGTAAGTATTTCTACATGAATTTTAATTATATGTTGCATTTTATAGCATTAAATATCGCCAGACGCGATACTGTTATTTCTATTATGAGGTATTTTGCAAGAAATCCTTTATTGCCATAATCACAACTGTCAATCTTGTCAACAAAGTATTTATATTTAAAGTGATCTTGTAATGTTGCTAGTTTCCTACTTCTTAATTAATGGAGGGATTTAGATGTGATGTAAATTACGATGGTGTGACGGATTTACAATTGTCTCGATTAAAATGTGTTTATTTTACACAATGCATATATATGCATACTTATTGAAAAGATCTATGTGCATATGTAACTTAAACTAAAAATATGTTGCCTTAATATGTGCCTTATGCCATACTGTATCGCGTAAAAATACTGCACTTGTTGAATACTACCAAAGAAATGAGGATTCCGCACACGAGGAGGAACGCGGTTGCTCGCGTGTGCGGAAGCAGACGTTTGAAATGTGATTTGTACTTGAAATTTTGCATCATGTGTGCCTCCCGTCCTGACAGATTTTGCGTGAATACCAACGTAGTTGTAAGTAAAAAAAAAAGAATTTATTTTGAACATGTGGAGATTTAATTTAGATTTACGTAGGTACTATAAGTATATTTACGTAAGTACTATAAGAAAATATTTTTATATTGTGCGGTGACACAAATGTTTTTATATTTCTATATAAATTGGTGCCAACGTAAATATTGTTGTAATTTGTTATGTAGTGATATAATTTTACGATACATCGTTGACTCTGGTAGCACGTTGTTTGTAAGTGCGATGTGAGCTTTAAAACAGTTATGTGCAATTGTTGTTCTATTGGAAATACAATTTGGAAACAAAACACTCTTTTCATTTATAATTTATTGTAACAAACAGTGATTTATTATAATAAGCACGTATTGCTTATCAGTGAAATATTGTAAAAAATACGTCATAGAACTATTTTCAAACATTCGTCATTCGTGTTAAATAGTGAACACAGTGTAGGGCCGCTGTCTCTGCAGATGTGTGTGGTGGTGGGGTGGCTAGAGCCTTGTCACGTGTAGTGCGGCGCGGCGGCGAGCATGCGCGCCAGTCTGGAGGCGGGCCGAGCGAGCAGCGCGCCCGCCGCGCCCGCCTCCACCGCGCGCCCCTGCTCCAGCACCAGCGCGCGGTCGTACCCGCGCACCGACGAGATGCGGTGCTGACATACACGATGCACTCATTACGAATACAGTCCAATAGAAACACAAGGGTGAGAGTAGAGTGGAAAAGGTAAAAACATGGTTTCGACAGGGATCGTAATCGTCGTGAAGATAATCGACATAAAGTGAAACTTGGGTGCATTTTAGTTAAAGAGATACGCTTAAATTTATGCTGCTTCCCCGGATCAGATACTAGTATATTTTGTTTGTTGTTAAAACTCATGAAAGAAAACGTAATTCCATTTTTTTAAATCTTCGTTTGTGAGTAACGAATCTTCAACGTGAAAATATTAGTGTGTTACAAACGAGACTTAAAGGAAATTTCTTCGGGTCACATGACATAGGTCCAAGAAGGCGATGTAATATTAGATTGAGGTATACTGGAGTCAGAGTCATCACAGAATAGTATAGACAATGTAGTTACGGCGACAGTGAGCACGGTGGTGTGCGGCGCGAGCGCGGCCAGCGCGGCGAGGAGCGCGCGCTCGGCGGCGGCGTCCAGCGCGGCGCCCGGCTCGTCCAGCAGCAGCGCGCTCGCCAGCCGCGCGTGCAGCGCCGCCCGCGCGCCGCACACCCGCGCGCCCCGCCCCGCGCTCCACCCGCGCACGCTACTGCTCACGCTGCACTCTGCAACATACAAACTTAGATACTCGCTTGTCTATTTAAACTAGTGCTAGCCCGTAAACACAAGTATAAAAAAATAGACTTGGGAAGTAGAAAGTCGAAAGACAAAGCAGAACATGCGAAACCTGTGAGACTACCAAGTGCTTCCAGTATATCCAAAGCCATATGTAAGAGATGATTTACATTTATAGTTCTCCTGCTATTATTTCATCTATTTTATGGATGTTTGGAACACTAATAAAACACTATTTCTGTAAATAGTAGCACTAAACAAAATGTCGTACCTAATCCAGCTGGCTGAGCAGTAACGAAGTCGTAGAGTCCCACGGCTCTCAGACTAAGCCATATTTCCTCGTCTGTATGTACAGCGAGTGGGTCCAGATTCTCTCGCAGCGTGCCCGAGAACAGCGCAGGCTCTTGTGGCAAAGTGACCAGCCTGTGTCGCAGCGCCCGCAGTGGCACACGAGTCACATCTTGTCCGTCTACCAATACGCGGCCACTGCTTATTGTGGTTCCGCCCACACATGACAGCAGCAATGTAGATTTTCCGCTACCACTTCTGCCGCAAATGGCAACCTATAGATGAAATAAGCCAAACAATTGTCTCTCAATTGTTTAAATAGTGTTTTATGATTCAAATATAGTGGCCTAGAATCACATTAAAGCAAATGAGACTAAGAAAAATACACTTGATTAAATTATACTGGAGACTTATTCTAGTTGGACTGATTTTACTTCGGCTTACATTTTGCAAACTTACCTTTTCACCGGGAGCGACTGTAAAGTTAATATTAGTTAAACTCTCCATGCCACCAGGCTCGTGCTGCACGCTCAGATTTTCAAACTCAATCTTTCCGTCTCGTTGCCAGTCTGGTGGTATGGAACCTTGAAACATATGACTTTTATAGTAACATTTCACAAGACTCACAATCGCCTATAATAGGTACTGATCGTGGCATATTTTAACATCATGATATACCATATAAGTTCAATTCAGATATGCTCAAATAGTTCTTACAGTACTCCCTATAGTCTTCCTGTGGCACGTTAGTGTCGGTGTGTACCCGGTGTAAGGCTCCAAGCTGTTGGTCGAGATCAGCGCGGCACTTGGCGAGATGTGCGAGGTACGCGGGCAGCAGGAGTGCGTACGCGCCCGCCAGACCCGCCACCGCGCTACTGTTGCCAGAGAGCGCGACACCCATCGACACACAGACACTCGCCGCGCCCACCAGGTCCTGAATACGGCCAATAATCTTATGTTACCCCAGTACAACGCATGTGAAGTTACGAATAAAGCATGTTGATATTCTGCATAATTACTCAATTTGAGAGATTCAAGTCGTAAACGATTAAGTACGTACTTATGTAAAAGTATTTCACAAATGAAACTTACCAAAGAAAGCCCTAACCAACGATTAGCCGCATTTATCATAAGGAGTGCGTTGTGGTTAGCATCGAGTCTGCGCATGAAAGCTGTGCGCATTCGCTGTTGTAGGCAGCCAGCGCGGATAGTGCTGCCTCCTGTATATGTTTCCCCACATGACGATACCACACTTCCAGCACTTTGTCCTTCAATCCGCTGTAGCTCCCTGGAACATTCTCCAAGTAGGAAAATAAAAGGCTCAAAAATTTTATTTGGGTTAAATAACCGATCGAGTTTTACCTGGCGTTGGAGAGATATACAGACTGCAGTAGAAGATAAATTAAAAAGGCGGGCAAGAGAGCGAGGACGCTCCAAGGTGCAGTCACAGCGTTCACTAGGACAGCAGCGGTGCATAACAAAGCCAACTGCGCCCATCGACTTATTGCAGTCGGTAGTTTCTGTAAGTAAATAGGAAGATAAATAATAGTTAGGTATCTAGGAAGTGATGGCCTCGAGGTATAGGGGCGTGGTCGAAAATCTCGGCGGTCGGAGCTTCATACCCCAGGCACACACCTCTGCTTCAAAGTTAAGTGTGTATTCACATTAAATCATCACTTATTTTAACTAAGAGTTTTAAGGAATTTTTAGGTTGTTTTGGCTTATCTTATTTTTCGTTAAAATTTAATGAATACTAAGATACTTACATTAAGATTTCATATATTTTGAATGCAGTAGAGCAAGAGGCCACGCAGTTATTAAAAACATATTAAAAAGATTGACACGAAATCTATAAAAAGCCACAGTGCGTTTCTGAATTAAGGTTATTAAGGCATGTCCCTCTACATGTTAACGTTCGAAAGCTTTTTGTTTGGCAATGACAGCGTAAGTATCTTAATCCTTACCTTGTCTATAACGAGTACATCTGAAGAGAACCTGTGCAGGGTAGCGCCGGTGGGCGTGGCGTGGTGGTGGTGGAGCGGCGTGTGTAGTGCGGCGTGCAGCAGTCGCTCGTGCAGCGCCCGCCGAGCCTTCGCGCCCGCGCTCGCGCCGCATGCCTGGGCTAGCCCCGCCGCCACCACGCCGCCCACACTCCACGTCGCGTACATCTCGATACTGCTCCAAGTCTGACAATACCCAGTTTACAAATTGTGATGTTTACGCCATTATAATGACACTATTCGGGTATGATGGGACTAAAAAGTCCTTGTTTCTTTTTATCCTTGAAAGTGTAAGTAGGTAGATGTTGCCATAATCATCACTAGAAAGTGGTAATGCTTAAAAGCTAATGTATCAGAAATTCGTAATTTTGTTGCTATATAGGATAAGTAATGAAGTGAAGTAGATAAATAAATGATGTGCTATATCATTGAGTCTAGCCTTAAAAGCGCTTTAAATTAAGAACTAAGTAAAATTTATATTCTAAAATACAGTGGCTTGCCATATTATTATGGACAGTCACATTTTTTTAATTTTTTTTCTTTGAGCACATTTAACTGTAATCTTAAGTGGTGTAAGACTTGTTAGAAGTCTTTTACACATTCACGATACCTCTTTAACTTAAATTTTAAGTGGATTTCAAGTGTTGGAGCATTCATTTATTTTAAAAATATTTTTAAAAGCGGGACAGTCGCAGAATCGTTGACACGCGTAAAAATAGGAGACGTTAATAATATTATTTTAAAAAGCTATTTAGTGAGTTCGTGTTGTAATTATTAATTAAAAGTAATTATTATTTTATTGTTCTTGATGGAAAAGTATTTTGGCGTCAATTTTTATCACAATATTATTATTATTACTTTTTAATGGTACTCAGTACGAGTCGACGGGTTGATTTGTTTCCAAAAAAAAAATCTGTGGTTAAAACCCTCCTCCTGCATCCGAATCATTCTCAAAGGAAGATAGCAGAACTTGCCGGAGTTTTTTAGTCCGCTATTAGTAAAATAGAAATAAATTTGGAATAAAAAAAGCCACTTTTGCCCAAAAGAAAAAGCAAATGTTGAAGAAAATTGATTACCACGCAATGGTCTGATTGGAAAATTCGGGATAATTGTTTGCAAAACTGAAAGAAAAGTGGTGATCTTTTAACGTTAATGGTTCGGGAATCTGAAATACCACTTTTTAAGAGAACTGTACCGCGGAGGTTCGCAGAGGAAGGTCTGACAAGTTATCGACGATTTGAGAGACGAGTTATTATAACGTTCGTCTGACAACACATCCAAAAAAAGTAATTGTATGAATAATTTTGTGAAAAAATTATTTGAGAACATCAAAATAGAAGCTAGTATTTAATCTGACCATATTCCAGTCTTCGAATGGTGCTTACAAGCCCAGGCAAGCCGTTTTTTTTCATTGCTTCAATCAAACGCGGTTTCTCAAATCGTCGATAACTTGTCAGACCTTCCTCTGCGAACCTCCGCGGTACAGTTCTCTTAAAAAGTGGTATTTCAGATTCCCGAACTATTAACGTTAAAAGATCACCACTTTTCTTTTAGTTTTGCAAACAATTATCCCGAATTTTCCAATCAGACCATTGCGTGGTAATCAATTTTCTTCAACATTTGCTTTTTCTTTTGGGCAAAAGTGGCTTTTTTTATTCCAAATTTATTTCTATTTTACTAATAGCGGACTAAAAAACTCCGGCAAGTTCTGCTATCTTCCTTTGAGAATGATTCGGATGCAGGAGGAGGGTTTTAACCACAGATTTTTTTTTTGGAAACAAATCAACCCGTCGACTCGTACTGAGTACCATTAAAAAGTAATAATAATAAAATTGTGATAAAAATTGACGCCAAAATACTTTTCCATCAAGAACAATAAAATAATAATTACTTTTAATTAATAATTATAACACAAACTCACTAAATAGCTTTTTAAAATAATATTATTAACGTCTCCTATTTTTACGCGTGTCAACGATTCTGCGACTCTCCCGCTTTTAAAAATATTTTTAAAATAAATGAATGCTCCAATACTTGAAATCCACTTAAAATTTAAGTTAAAGAGGTATCGTGAATGTGTAAAAGACTTCTAACAAGTCTTACACCACTTAAGATTACAGTTAAATGTGCTCAATGAAAAAAAATGAAAAAAATGTGACTGTCCATAATAATATGGCAAGCCACTGTAGGTACAATACTGTGTTACTACTATACCTGGTGTTGCGTAAGAGAGTTCTGTGAGCTCTCAGAAGTAATGCGCATGAGCCAGCAGTCAGCCGCCACAACAAGGGCCTGCGCCGCCGTTGCTGCTGCCAAATATAACGCGCCCCACCAACCACACGCTTCGGCGTATTCTTTCCACAATTTTATCTAAAATATAGTGTGGATGCTATGATTGAATTAAATGAAGCCACTAACTCAAAAAATCCCACTCAGTAAAGTTAAGCCTAAAAAGTTAATTTAAGACATTATTGAATAAGTAGGTATTTGAGAAATAATTAAGGCTAAGCCGATGTCTCCAGCGAATACTTCGTTAAGGAAGTATCTAAATGAATTACAAATATTGCGTCACTAAGAGTTACTGTGAGACAAAGATTGTTACCTCGCTTATATCATCTTCTGATTCATGTTTATCGGAACAAGAGCCGTCGGTAATTACTCCGACGTTTGTCTCGACTCCATTAGATGTTAATGAACTATACGTGGTTTCGATCATCGACTCGTCCGTATTACCTGTTAAATCCAAAGTGTGTTTTAAGTGACGTCATTTCAATGTAACGCTTATTTTCAGAATGGAAACAAATATTGGAGCTGACTAACAGATTTTATAAAAGTGGCTACTTCACAATCTTACTTTAAAAAAAAAGATAAATTCCAAAAGGCAGATACCTGTAGACAAAGACTACCTAAACAGGCACGGCCTTGAGATTGTAAAAATAATTCCTCAAGTCTTTATTGTAAAGAAATGTTAACACACGTCCACAATATTTAGGCCGATTCGCGGCATATTCCTTGACATTTGAATTCTTCATAAAACGTACATTGGAGCAGAATTCTTAAATCATCTTTATTTTGTTATTTAAGTAAACTTGTTCTCGTGACCGGAAAGATATTTACGATTTTTGGTGCTATTATTCGCCATCATTAAGATTACATTCAAATCTTAAATGTCTGAACAAAATATGTATGTTTAATCATCAGACGGTTGGCTTGACATGACATGGTTGGGTAAAATTCAAGACAAACTAAAGTATGGGTGAGTAAAGTGCTGGCATCGCCTTGAATACTGATTTGTGCTAATTAAATAAAATATTCTGCTGAAGTTTAAAAATGTTAAGTTCTTAGAAGATATATCAACAAATGCGTGTGATCTTAATTCTTTCACATAAGTACCTATATGATAACGACAAGTAAAATTTTCTTTATTTGTTATAGTAAGAAAAATTATACTATGAAAGCTTCCGAAACGAACAAATAAATTTGTAAGAAAACTAGCACACCATGATTTACCACTGGGTCATTCATTCTATAACAATAAATGAGGAAATGGTGTAGGTAATGTGCGCCGTACGCGAATAAGCAATCTCGTTGTTTATATTAAATCCAGTGTAAATGCAAGTGGTTTCATATTACTTACCAATATTATTCCATGAACTAACCGTTATTTGCGATGTTATTTACCGTTGCTGTGTCGGATTCTGTACTTATTAACCGTCGCAGTGTCCTAGGAGTCCATCTGATTAAAAGAAAATTTTTAAACAAATTTATTCCTTAACTGTAACGGGAAACGTCCCTTCAGATTGATTTCTTACTTGATTGGTAGTTTCGGGAGATTATGATATTTTTTATTTAAGCAAAACATAAGATAATGGTGAAATAAAAATATAATGGTTTGCCTAAATTTACACATTTCCAAAGGAAACATTGCAGAGCGTAAATCAAAACTCTTACTTTATAGGAACTCAACAGGTAAAGGATAATCTAAGGTTTCGTAAGCCGTTGCTTACAAGAATACCAAAATACTAGACAAGGTAAATTACCTGGAGAGGCTGCGATTTGAGCGAGCTCTCAACAACCTGCGCAGAAGACTAGCTTCGCGTTGAAGTGTCGTGTTTGATTCGTCAGCACTGACGGTCCGTCGTACTTCACGTCGCCACCTACAAATAAAATTGCGAAAGGTACCAAAAGGTGAAAATTTGTTGCGATGTCGTGGTCTTCTTGTTTAATCTGAGTGATCGAGTTAAACAAAAAGCTCAAATAACATCAGCATCGAAAAGCCGTAAAACGATAGGGTTGCTTTTAGTTGGAGTTCAATAAGCAAAATAAACGTTTTCGTTTCAATGGTGCAGAGATAAGTCCCTTGTCTCTATTATATGAAAAAATATAAATGCCTTAAATTAAAAGGCTTCTTTTAAAATGCTTAAAGGAATTGCGCACTACCATCTTTCGGTGCTTTGGATTAGTAGTCAGTATTAACTACTGATTCTTGTTATCGATGATTAACAGTTATTATGGATCACTAGGTTAAAAGAAGATGCTTTCAGGTTTTTATATCCTGGTGCCCAGGCTGATCCCGGACCACAACACCCGTTACTTCGGCGGGGTGTACCCTATCTGCAGTTGATCTTACTTGTTATACATGGAGGAAGGTGGAGGTGAAGAGAATTGTCTGGAGAGCGCTGGACGTTGGTGCAAAGTAGAGCGGCGCCAACTGCCTCCCGCGCACATCGGAACCTCGGCTAGCAAGTGGGCGCCGGCCGCTTCGTTTATACCAACCTGAGCAATTAATATTAATTGGGGCTTTCATATAAACAGCCGCACCTATTAATGTGCAATTCTATATTTTTGTTATTGTCATAAAACATAACCCGATATTTTATTGCTATCGGGCGAACATTAAACGAAATAAAAACATGTTATTTGTTTAATGATGGTTTCTCTTTAAATTTAATCACGTGATTATATAAAATAAAATAAATAAAGTATGCTTATTTAAAAACGTTGATTACGTCAGTTCTAACATGTAAGGTGCTTTCTCATATCTTGTTACGTCGTAGTTCATTGAAACATAGGATGACAAAAGAATGTTACGCTAACACAGGCTACGCTATATATACGCTACGTTTATATATAGTACGACTTATTATGCACATCCAATTACGTGAAAAAAACGCTATCTTGCAGAAAGCAGATCAGAATCGCAAGGTCATGTGTACGACCACGGAGCCACTCTTTTTTAACGCCTGTCTGTAAGTAGTTTAGTATCGCATATTTTAACGGCAAAGGCAATGCTGGGATAAAAACCGTATTATTGAAAATTTTCCATTGGAATTTCAAGGTTATGTAACTTTTTAATAATATTATTTGGCTTAAACAAGCAGCGAGTTCTAATCAATCATCTTTTAACTCTGGAGGATACCTGTATGCCTAATCAAATTACTAGGAATATATGAAATTGATTTCGTCTTCAAAACGTGCTCGGATCTTTGATGCAAGTCATGAGTGACGTCACGTTTGACCAATACCTGTTTTTCGGAAACTTTTGGATGTTGGCACGTTTTCTTTGCGTGAATCACTAACGTATTCAAATATGTGGAAGTAGAATATATATATAAAATACGTATATGCATGGCGAACATTATTTATGGGTAGAATTTCTAAACAGTGTTCATAGTATTGTTGGATGATGTGTGACGTACATCTTTTCAGGCACAAATACTCGTAATTTTAGAAATGGTTCTTGCGCATTTAGCTTGCTAGCTACTAGCAACTACTTAGTAGCAATTTAGTTGGTATGCAATTTTTTAACTATAAGCGAAAAGATGACAGCTTAGCTTTGCATTTGATATCCAGTGGCTGTTTAGAAGGTATATCCTTTCGTTTTCGGTCACGTAGAGCGGATTCCCCGATGTTTTTTTTTCATACTGAATCAGGCTTGTTTTTTGCTGTGACTCACGCATTCACCAATTCGTCGGTGGAATCTACTTAATCCGATTGCCCGTTTAATGAAAAAAATAGCTTTAGGCATGGGTTTTCTATGATCTCCATATTCGTATTTTGTTTTGTCATAAAAGAGAAATACTTACAGCAGCATCGTCGGAAGTGCTTCGCTGGAACTTGGCACGGCTGAGTGCTCTGACGAGATGGGATCGCTCCCGGGCGGTGCCGTCGGTTGGTCCGGCGCCGACGCGAGCTGCGGCCGCGCGCGCCTCCGCCGCCAGCTGCGACCACCGCCCGATCACATCCTCGCACCCAGGGCTCCCGGCGCGTCCATACCCACTTACGCGGCCATCTTCCATTGCTATTACCTAAATTTTTTGTTTATTGGAATTAATGTACGATAGTTTTAAAATTTTTAGTTTTCAGGAAAACAGGTTACGTATAACACCCGCATTTTTATTTTTGATAGAATTTCTAGGAAGCACGATCACATGTCTTCAGTAACTATTGGTTAAAATATCTTATGTCGCGTACGTCGCCAACTACATTAGTGCTTTTTCAACTTTAGAATTATTTAAGGTAATTTAAAAGGAAAAAGAAACAATGCGTGTACCAGATCAGCGTAGTGAAGAAGCTCTAGCCTGTTTGTGGCTAAGATGACAGTTCGACCAGAACGCGTGGCAGGTACTAGTCCCCTTGCTACAAGGTGACGTGCCAGAGGTGCGTCCAGAGGTCCAAGCGGTTCGTCCAGTACGAGGAGCTTTGCGTCCGAATACAAGGCTCGAGCCACACAAACACGAACTCGCTGCCCACCAGAGAGAGGCGCGCCGTGGCTGCCCAAACGAGTCGAGTCACCTTCTGTTTGGAGGAAAATACCCTATACTTTATTTGCCAACTGTATAAGTTTTGAAAGTGGCTAAGTTCCTAAATTTCTCTTCTCGCCTATCTGACTTTATTTTCATTAGGATATGGTAGGTAATTGCCACTATTAAATATTTATGAAGTTATGCAAATTAATAGTGAAAAATAACCGTTAGTGCGATACCTTAACAGGTACCTGGTAAAAGTTGTAAGTCTGGCCTCAAACCAGTTGCTCGAAGCACGCGTGCGTATTTTTTCTGACACCACTTGTTCCCCATAACAATGTTATCACGTACCGACCCTTCTAGCAGCCAAGGTGGTTGACCCGCATAAGCAGATGAACAATCCCTGCAAAAAAGTCAATATTTCGTAAAAAAAAAATTGTTTATAACTTTTTTATGGTACATATTATAAATTTGAATCGTGTTGTATTAACTGACACGTACATGTATTATTAATTCATGTTGTGTTGAAACTTGTTAAATTAATTATGAGATTGTCAACAAAATAAATGTAGTTGCAGTAATAACTTATTCAGCGGCCATTAATGTTTATTATTCATAAATACAGGAAAGTTTACGGCGCGTAATTGTGTTCTATTCATAAAATTATATTTAATAGTAAAACTATTTATAACATATCTTTTTTTTTTTTTTTTTGTTATCGAGGGGAAGCTGTTTATGGCTTTACTTCCCGCCAGCCCGGGGGCAGTGGCGGGCGGCGCTTGTCGGGGTCACCGGTCTTCCAGCCCGGCGTGCGGCGACGTCATGTCCGCGCAGATGTTAGTGCCAGGCTGGGTCCCTAACGAAATCCCTAAACCGGCATACCGACCAAAACCCCCCTGTGGCCATCTCCGCGCCAAGTTGGGCGACCATGGTACGTGAGCGAGAGGCGCCCACCGTTAACCACAGCCGCCCGGTGCGCCTCCGAGACGTAGTTGTCTCGAACGTCTCGGAGTTAAAAGGGGGCGCAGTTACGCCCCCACTAGCTTTGTTTGGGCGCCCTGGTTGTGGATGGGCGCCCGCGACGTACACAGGCCACAGTGCCGCCGCCCCGCTCGGGGTCACTTTCATTGAGGACCCCAAGGGCCCCTTTGAGTCGCCTTTTACGACAGGCAGGGGATACCGTGGTGAGATTCTAACGCCCCCTTGCCACAGGGCAGATAACATATTATTTACCTTAACAGTTTTACAAGTTTAAATAACTCACCGATTGTATGTAACGTCACCTCTCTCAAGGTACATTTCTCCGAGCACGGCAGATAGGAAAGATGTTTTACCGGAGCCCGTTGCACCAACTATCATTATTAGTTTTCCTAAATACAAATATCATATTTACGTAACAATATTTTACGATAAAAACGTAAATAATAGGAGCAGATTAAAAAAAATACCGAAGATCACCTGCTGGAATGTCTAAATCTTCAATTTCCAATATATCGTTTCGTACCCTCCAAGTGTAAGCTGCATTTCTGAACTTTATTAGATACTGACTCTTGGAACTAAGCATTTCATTTTCGGCAAATTGGTCTTCATGTTTTGTGTCAGAGTCTTCACATTTCAAATTGTTTTCCCATGTAATATTATCTGTTGAATCGGTTTCCACTTCATTGTCTTTATTATGAGGTGTAACTTCTAATAAATCATCTTTTAAGTTGCTTGACTCTGGTAGTTCCAAAAAATCTACAATTCTCTTAGTACTGACCTAAAATGTATAATCGCTTTGGAATAATTTTTGATAAAACTTTTAATTTTATTTTAACTTGACTATTTAGACTCAATTAAAGACAAAACATACCATTGCTTGAATGACCATTAATACAGTCACTGGCAAAATTAGCAACGGTACTGTGAGTTGGTTGAAAAATGCTAATCCGGCAAATACTTTTACTGCAGTAAGGTTATTATCGTTCTCAAGGACGTAGTATACGGTAAAAGTGATTACCGTGATTAATATGGTGGAAATTTGAGTTGTAAAGTCTGCAAAGAAGATTATATAAATGTGAATATTTATTTTGGATTGGGTACTCTGTAATCTATCATAAAATGGAGTCGTAAAACAAATTAAACTTACTTAAGAAACTCCAGTAAATTGAGTCTTTATTTAAAAATTTGAGTTCCACCTCCCTTAATTGCAATATTTTCTCTTTGAACAGATCTTCCCACACGTATAATTTTATAACATTCATACCTTTTATTATTTCGGTCATTTTAGATATTCTATGATCAGTGCATTTTGATATTTCTTTGCAATTATCAGAAAGTTTTTTTCCTATGTAAAATTGTAAAGGTGTTATAATTAAGACCCCAGCTGCTGTACCAATTAAGGAACTTACGCCTAATTTTGTATATAATAGATACAGTATAACACTAATCTGAAAGAATAAAGATTTTTTTGTAAACATTTCACGTGGGTAATGTCCTATTCAAATAAGTCCATTGAAATGGCGTCTTTACCTTCAAGGGTATCGCCCAGATGTAGTGGCATATCCAAACACAAGACATGATATTGTATGTATCTTGTGAAACTAAATTTGTCAGAAGACCTGATCGTGTAGTAGCCTCGTCAGAGTTATTTAATAAAGGAGATGTTTCTTCATCTATTGCGTTTTCTGATGACCAAGGTGCTAATCGCATACATTTATCGTATATCATTCCCTGTTAAAAGCATCAAAAATACTGTCAATTACTATAAAGAGAAAAAATCATAACAAATAAATATTACCAACCTGTAATGCAGTTTTCAATCTCGTTCCTTCTACTGTTACTAAATGAGTCGAATTTTGGGACAGTATAGCCTGACCAATCAAGGCTATCGTAACAACACATAACATTACATAGCCATTGCTAAAAAACTCGTGTAATGTAACCTGCGAATCATTTCCACCTGTTGCTACAGGATTGTCAATATATTGTATAATAGCTGCCAGCCCAAGCGGAGGCACCACACCTATTAAGTCCCCAAATAATTTTAACAATCCTGCTATATAAAAGTTTGGCCATACTTTTCGAATATAGCACTTCCATATATTTGGTCGTTGATTGCTAATTTTCGATGTCTGAAAATTTTAAGTAAAACAGCTACATTTAAATTTTTCGTTAAAGAACATATTTTTTTTAGTAATTTACAAACCTCGTATTCTTTGTAAATTTTCGACAACTTTTTGTAATGTTTAATAGATTGCTCAGATTTAGGCAATTCTCCTAGATCTGATTGTTCTAATGGCGCTTTGAATCCTTCGTACAATAATGTATTCAACCAATAAAATAACACTTTAGAATAAAAATGTGTGTTATTGTGTTTGTAGGAAATATTTGAACTTCCTGTAGTCATTTTGTGATCATTACTGATACGCTTCGTCACCTAAAATTACAAAATTGAATTAATTGCCGTGCCCAGTTTCTGGAAGTTAGCAAATCTCTAAATAATTTATTCTAGGATATTCGCCATTGAATAGAATCGTTTACCAAGTTCTTTGTTTAAAATTGTTCAAGCGTACAAATAAATTACCAAATCAATGCCTATTTACATTTAGTTTGATTACAAATAAAAGATCCACCTAAGCTTTGCTAGGGTATTTATCAAACGAAAAGGTTTTAGCAGAAAGATCTGTCAATACAATACCGCGATAAACGCAGGATGTGTAATGTTTGTTTTAATGGCATGCGTTAAATTCTTCAACTTGACGTTGTTACCGTATAACTCAGTCAACAATTTTGTATCGCATAGCTTTGGTAAATCGTTGGTATGTTTTGGGATGTCAATGGCCTTTATATTACTGTCGTTTGTAGTAGTAGTAAATGCGGTCCAAGAGTGGCGCCAGACGCATCAGTGAGCCTTGTCGGGAAAGAACGAGGCGTGGCGCCTGCCGTCTCGGGACTCGTCTGACTCACGTACCGCGCGCGTATGCACGTACGTTTAAGATGAAAATCCTTTAACTATTTACAGATAGTCCGTCTGAATATAATATGGCGACAGTAAAATTACAATGATAAACAATGGTTGTGTAAATATCTTATAATACTTGGTGAGGGCTCTTTGATAGTCAATTTATTGAGTCAAACTGTTTACATCCTTAGTAAAGTTTTAGCGCCTATTTTTAAATATTTGTAGTGATACCAGTTACAAATATCAATAATTGGTATATTAGTCCACTAGGTACTAACCTTTTTGATTTTATATAAACCGGTTTTGTTCAGGATAACATTTACTTGATAAGTTTCTTGTAAACAGAAACTAATATAGAAAACACTGGTATCAGGAATACCGAATTTATAAAATTTTAGGGAAGACACTGTATGTATACGATTAAGAAAATTATTAATAATTTTTATTGTTGTTTTACTTCTTTTCTGCAAATCTCAATATATTTAAGTAATGAGTGGGCAACTTGTCTTGGAACTACAAATTAATGTTTGTTTTTATCGAGACATCAGCGAGTCATGTAGATGTAAACGTCACCCATAAATATACAACATTTTTTGCAGCAAATCTCTAAATGCAAATTACGTGAGGAGAAGTTGATAATGCAGATGCACGTAATTATATATAACGTAAATAGAAAGTGGGACATGGGTGTCGGTATACGAGGAACTGCTACGCGTGCGGCTGCCATATCAAGTGTTTGTCGGTATTCGCGCTCAGTTAAGGAGAATCTAACGTTAAAATGCCTGATAATTGGATAATTTATTTTTAAATTGACGCAAAAAATGAAAAGTCGGTGAAGCGGCCGGCTGCTCAAACAATTAAACGCGTGTGATATTGCAAATAGTACGTACTCAAGTTCAAAATTGCATGTCGGCTAGACCTTAACGATTAGTTGCGTCGTGGTGCGCCCAACACGCTACATAGCAAGTTGCAGTCGGCACCTAATGTACAGATCTTCAGCCAGACAAACATAATGTACTATTGCACACACTATTTACGATTCTATGCGACAAGTTATGTCATGGTTGCGTGAAAGTAACATTTAATGTTTTGTTCAATGAAAATTTGTTTTCTACGACAGTCAAAAAATATATGTATGTGCTGATAACAATATGAGTTAAATGTAATTGATGAATAAATCTAATTGAGATAATATTTATTGCAGTGATTTCCAAACGATTTTCCGTAATGGTTCTTTAACTTTAACTCGCGGATTATGTAACGGCAGAAACAGCATTTTCGTCACCATGAGCAAACAAAATGGATGCGACAAATTACATAAACAAATATTGTAACTTGGATAAAATGCCGTTAGTTAGCTGTGGAATAAAGGATCAAAAACCTTTAAGACGTATTAGGATATAAGCAGCTCTAGGTGAACACAAGTATACTTTATCAAGTTAAATGGATTAAGGAGCACAAGAAGCACTTACTTCATCGTAGAAACACAGGGCGTCTACTGCCGACATCAGCAAGCACAGTAATAGTGATGCGCTCTGAAGGTATATTTCTATGTGGTTCGTTGAAACTCCTGCTAGGATATGTTGTCGAATCATTGCGGCAGCCGACGTCGCCGAGAGGAACCAGTATATACTCAGATACAGCACAGGAGCCACAGAATGCCGAGTCCATAAGGCTACGTGAAAAGCAGCTGCCGCCAGCCATGCCAGAGGCGCGGTGAGAGCTGACACCAGTCTCACGGTATCTGATGGTCGGAGCAACGATGCTGCTGCTTCACAACACCAAACGGCACATAGGAGTAGACTCGTTATTCCTCGGATATTTTGACCTCGCCAGTACTTCGTGCACCTAATTATGCATAAAGAAGCACGGATGTATAATGTAGTCGTGAAGCGATCATGACAAATGTATGTTATTGATGTTCAGTTAATAAATTTATCACAATTCATCACGTTCGCTACTGATTATTACAAACTGTTTTTTATTAACTCTGGGAGGATGTCATCATAAGCAACATGTCGGTTGTGTAATTAATGCGACGATATTAATTGTCTTTTCCGTTTGTTGTGCTGAATTCGTATCTGTTTTGTCATTTGGATTTATCTTTACGTTCCTTCATGCTTTAAATTTTGACCATGAGTAAGATATTTTTTACAGCTATGATGTCAATGTCATAAAATGTACTTAAACACACATGTGTCCGCGTTCTTATTAATTGCTTGTAAATGTGAGCAAAGTTGTAGGTTATTTGGTATATGATTTTGCTGCTTATTATTGTTGATGTATCCATGTATACTTAGATTTTATAATAATGGATTTCTTGAATACACGCTAGTTTAGTATGTGAACAAACCTGTAATGCTTATGTTCTGAAGTGCAGCAGCACATAAGCGCGGCGGCAATGGACGCGCAGTACAGATGGATGGAGTGCAGGGCTGCGTCAAGAGCGCGAATTTCGCACGCGCTATCTCCACGCACGCAAACGGCCTCCATACTATTGTACTTTTGTTGAGTTCCGTTTACTGATATTTCAAGGTACAGCAAACATTCATTCCCGGCTCGTTAGATCCTATTATGATAAATAGTAATTTGAAATTGTAAGCATCAAGCGGAAGTACAAAATTGTCACTATTTATTTTTTATTTTAGAATCAATTTATTTTATGTGTAAAGGCGAACGTATAGATGTATGATGTTATAGCGATAATTATTACCTATAATTATTAAAACACCAAGGCAAATAATAATATGTATTATACGAGTACAAAAATATATAGCATTTACGGAAGTCAATATCAATATCAACATTCCGAACTATAGTTATATCGAGTATGGTTACGATACATAGGTATAACGTAAAAATTAGATACAAAAGTAACCGAGTTTGTTGTTTTTGTGAATACTTACTATGTAATTTACAGAACTCATTAATTTATAATCCGTGTAACCTTAATGCGGCATTTACTTTTATCATTTACTCGTATTATTAGCTCATCTCTTCCAATCTAGTTTATCAATTGAGGAAAAATCTTGCTTATAATATGCTTTTTGCGGCCTAAATACCTACTGAATGCGTATCGATTGTATAATAATTAATAATGTAAACATCTCTACCGGCTTTCTTCTACTCATTGTTTGTTAGGTACCTATCTATGTTATATTATTCGCGTTTTACCCTCATATAGAAAAGAAACTTAATACAATCATTTTTCTTTAATCCAAAGTAAATACTCAGTAAAAATTTCTAAGTTACCTAGATGGACTATCAGCATAAAACTTAACTGACTGTCTATTACATGGCATTTACTGTCTGATAAAGATGATGATATTGAGTTTTGAATGATAGGACCTGTTGCCTCTATTATGTATGGAATCGAAACCATGATTATGAACATTAAATAGTACATAATTTCCTTTATTTGATAATTTTATTATAATATTTCTAAAGAAACTGTATGTAGCCGACAAGCTCTTGCGTAGAACGTAATAAAAATCTAGTTTACCCTTGATAATTTTATTGAAAACAATTCAGTTGCTCCATTAATCTGCTTTCGTACCTTAGTAGTAAAAACAACTTTAAATACGCGTTGTCACTGCGATGCGTTCAGATACTGTAATGCTTTGTACATCGTGACCAATGTTTATAAATTGTGAACATATCATAGTTATGGTTAAGATTGTTTATAATTTTGCAAATAAACACAGTTTACTCACTTATCATTATTCCACAGCACATCAAAATTTACTTTCGAAACCAGGAATCACTTCATGTTTTTTTCTGTTACGATAACATGTAACCTCACTACTACTCCTACACATGTATTTTTCACTTATTGTTCATTGTATTCAAAATGATTGGGTTGAGTTTTATGGTATTGTAATGGGTGTTTTATTTGTAGTCGATTTGCATGCGGGAATCGCGGTCAGTGTGGCATGGGAGCGCGCGTGATAACACCCGGTCACTACGCTTGCGACTGAATGCATATGTAGATTTTAGGTCGGTCTGCGAGTGTCGAATAAACCGGAGGTGGTGCATAGAGCGCGAGGAGGCCACGTCGCATCGCGGTGGCGGGCTGGCGTGTGGGCTGGCGGCTCGCGACGTACTGACTGCTGGCCGCCGCCGGTACCGCGGCCGCGAAACACTTCACATGTGAAACGGTGGCCGCGTCGCCAGGCGCATTTCAATTTAGTTCATTGAAAACATTTAATACAACTTTGCTATTCACGTTTAGCGTAGTGGAGTAATTGTCAATGGGAAAACACAAAGCCTACAAATTGATTTTTATTGGGATTTTTTCATAAAGAAATTCCAAGAAACGACACGGAGTCTGGAGGTGTTCCCAAAGTATAGTCATAGGCTCGCCGGCCGTCGCGTCGCCTAATAAATTCTTGAAACGTGGTTGCAGAAATGTGTGTCCGCCTACTTTTTTGGGGATTCAGGCGTGATTATAAGTGTATATGTAAATTGAGTTTTATTTTGACCAGTCAAGTGTATTTATCCTTGTTTGACGTTGACGTTATTTAAAATAAGATCAATATAAAAATTAATTTCTTCAAGTTTACTTAGGGAAGTTAGTATGATTTCATAATTAGAAATGTAATGGATGAAGTTTTTGCGGTGAGTGTGACTTTTCTTATTAGGTTCTATAATTTTCCTGGATTTGATCTTGACGGTAATCTTGCAGAGAACGTCTTCGTTTCTTATAATGTTAACACATCCGTAGGTTGTGTCTCCGCGATGTGATCTTAAACTCACGATGCTTATGTTAGGAAAATAAAGATATGAAAAAAAGGCTTAATGTGAAAGTGGATATATTCAAGTATGTAGCGGTAGACTTAAGGTTAACCGCAATTCTGACACTATTAGTCCATAATCGATCTTGACGTCAAAATCTGCATTAACGCTGCATAGGTCTAAGGCCTAAAAGTCTGGCGCAGCGTGCAACTCAAGAATACTGATAGATTCGTAAAGCATCCTTTACGTGACCAACTTTTGTTTCTATATGAAGGTCCATCTCTCTGGGACGAAGATGCGGTATGTGTATTATGTTACAGATTCAGTTACACTACAAGAAAAAAACAGACAATTTAATATTGAATTGGAAGTGTAAATAGGCTAGCACTAGGCCAGCGTGGTGGACTGAGGCCTCATCCCTCTCAATGGTAGAGGAGACCCGTGTTCAGCAGTGGAACGAATATGGCCTGATGACGATGACGATTACTTATATGGATACTTGCAAAACAATACGTCCTTTGCTTAAAGGTCAAGGTTTTACAAATAAAAGTATTTACAAACATCATATTATTAAGCTTTTAGTGTTATATTATTGAAGCATTTGTAAATTTCATCGCAGGTGAGACCAACAACCTTTTGTTTTATTTGTATAAATACGTTTATTTAGCTGTGTATCTGAAGATACGATAGACGATGGTAAAATTAGGTTGTATTTTTAATTTTAAAAATATGATGCGAAGTATATAACTCCATGCACATATTGCATACAAAACATAAACAAAGGAACAGGTTTTAGTCTAGTTTTGGTATCTCTGGGAGCTATGTTTTTTTTATTTTAAGAATTTAATACTACACTAAACTTAAGAATTTAAGAGGCAACATCATACTTTACGGTTAACAGTTAGCATCCTGCGGTCTCAATACCTAATAATATTATTGAGATGAAAGATTTGACTTTTCAGTTTATTTTTTACGATTTAGCTTAAAAACAACTCCACCGTATTGAATAATTTATGATAAACCCTTTCAATAGGAGAGTAGGCCCGTGCCCTGCAGTGAGACGCATATGGGCTGACGAGAGAAAGAGAGTTTTATTTGCTTTAAAAATAACAATATCCATAGTAATTAAATTGTCAGTTTTAATATAAATAAATACATTAATCTCAGAAATTAATGAGAAGTATGCAGTCAAAATGGATGGATTATTAAAATTTAATTTACGTATTGTGCATACGTTTACTTTCGAACTGTTTTTATTGGTGGAATTAAACAAACGGCCTGCTTCCACTATGAGAGTGCTTTTAAAAGTCAAATGTAGATTATATACGCACCCATTAAATCTCTGATTTACTACGTTGTGTCATTCTAAAAAAAAATACCACTACTATTCCACAAATAGCACGTAGGTACACGGGGATTGTAGGTAACACATTTCAATTAATGCACAAGTTTATTAAAACAACAGAGTTTTGTTCTATATTAGCTATAATTACTTTATTATGAGGTAATGAAAGGAATTTATATAATGTTTTTTTTTATCAGTAGTAGTATACCTACAGTACAAATCAATTATAATTAACCAATAAATAACCTAACAATTTTGTAAGACGAAGACTATATGTATACAAAGGATGGTAAACAAATGTATAAAATTACCATTATTATTAAATATTATAAAATAAGTGTGCCATGTAAGGGTTATTAAAAGTCCAAATCCCAACCAGATGTCTCATCGGGAGGAAGCTTGTCTTTGGGATATTTCTCGAAGTGCGATAAGTCTAAATCATTTGCCACTATTTGTATGAGTGGCGCTTTTAGCCTCCTTTCGCGTAAACCTTCCCAGTCGAGACCCAGGAACCATCTGTTATAGGGAAAATGAAAAAAAATAGTAAAAATATGACATCTATTGTGACTTTATCGGATAGTTGTGAAGTATTTTTTCGGAATTCCTTAAAGAAGTACGTATTAATTGGCAACAGAACAATGCCTGTTGGCTTAAACATATAATATACATTCAAGCGTTGAAAGATACGCGTGGTAAATTCGTAATGTGTTCCACATTAGAATAATTCAAACATTATGACGTCATTCATAGTGTATATAACGAACTCACTTATGGTTTTTGACATCCGCCATGCCATTTTTAAGGTAACCCAGTCGTTCGGCGGGGATGGCTCGACACAGCTTCTTGATCAGCATCTGTGCAGATTTGGCGACTCTTGGGTGGAAGGCGACGGCGTCAATTCCACGTAGTATGAGGGTGTATGTCTTCATATGGTCCCCACCGGCAGCTCGGAACGGCGGTTTGCCGACCAACAGTTCATGTATGAGTACGCCCAATGCCCAACAATCTACTGCACGGTCGTGACCCTGAATACAGAGAAAACATAACAAAGTCGAAATTTGTAAAAAGTTTATGTAGTATTTGTATGTAGGTATTATATTAGCTTGTTTGAAAACATGTTTCCTAGCAACAAAATACTTGAATAGTCTTAGTGTTTACCTTGTTAAGAACAATTTCCGGTGAAACATATTCAGGCGTGCCGGCAAAAGTCCATGTCTTGCTATTTGCTGGGATCCGTTTAGCGAATCCAAAGTCCACCTGTAATTGAAAATTATGCCACGTTTATATCGGTCAAAAAATTTAAAAATTTGATGATTTGTATTAAACAGAAAAGTAAAAGTTTCGTTTTGCATGTAAATAATCAGATAAGATTGTTAAGATTGGTGTAAGACGATAAACCACGACTCAGACAGCTCCACTACGGATAAAACTAGGTAATCAACAATTCATATATGCAAGTCGTATAATCGAGAAATTTCAAAGAACGCATTATGTGTGATGGTTAACTCATTTTTTAATAAGTATATCGGCTTTTTAGTGTAATATTTTTTGGCACACAGTAGATAATCATTTTTGAGAATTAAATTGTAAGATCAGTATGCAGATTACAGGCGTGAGTAATGCCATAGTCGCGAATAGAAACAACGAACTAAGATCGTTTATTGAATTGTTAATATACTGTGAAAAAATTACCAATTTAATATATCCATATTTGTCGAGCATTAGATTCTCTGGTTTAAGATCTCTATAGATTATGTCTTTAGCATGTAAATACTGAAAGGCTTCAATAACACACGCAGCCATAAATCGAGCCACGTGTTCTGGAAAGTATCGCTGTTTCTGTAGAATAGTCCACACGTCACCCCCGAGTATCGGCTCCATGAGGAAATAGATGTATTTATTGTCTTTGAACGTGCGATACAATCTGTAAAGTAATAATGCGTATGAATACATATAAAAGGCTTTATCTAGGTATACACATTACACATATAATAAATGTTTAACGATTGTGTATTTGTTCTGTCCTCATCAGCTTCATTGAGTAAAGATAGTTTATAATTTGGAAAAAAAATGTTGTTAATGCAATTTAGGAAATATGCTTGGGTAAATTATGAAGATGCCAGACTACGGAACAAAGTCTTGATAAGTAAACCAAATACACATTTTGTAGGAGTTAATAAGATTAAAATTAATCATTACCTGCAAATAAACGGACTGTTGCAGGTCATCATGATGTTCTTCTCGTTATAAGCATGTTCCTGTTGCTGTTGTTGAACCATGTCAACCTTCTTTAAGCATTTGAGTGCGAAAGTAAGTGATGGTTCACGTCTATACTGGACTAATTCTACGCGTCCAAAACCGCCGACACCCAATGTTCCTACTATCTCCAAGTCTTTCAATTCTACTTTTTCAAATTCTGAAAGAAATATATTACTATGATAAATTTGGGTGGTGAGCATTATCCTGAATAGTTTCCATATTTAAAATTTGATTTTTAATTTATTATCATCACTAATTAAAAAATATCAATAACATTACTGTTCACGAGCTTGCTTTAAAATTGCTTTCAGGGTCCAGCGACCTTTAAAATCTGTCATTCCTTTGTTTCCTTTTGCAAATATTTAGATGTAATACATATGGAATTGTAGTATTTACCGCTTCTAACTTGTGACGCTTTCTTAGGTTCTGAAGGTGGAGGTACAGAGTGAATAGTATTCTTTAACTCATCTAAGTTTCCAAGTAACTCCGTGAAAGGTCTGAAACAAATATAAATATTAACTTATATAACGAAAAAAAAAAAACATTAAAATCGGTCCACCCAGTCGAAATTTCTAAGATTCTAATTTGAAATTTTTTCATGACAAAAATCGTAATTAAATTCAATCCTTACCCGCGCTCTAGCGTGAGGCACTCGACTCCTGGAGGCTGCGCTGTGACGGTGGCGAGCCTTCGGTCTTCATGGAGCAGAGCTTGTTCGCCGAAGTAGTCGCCCCGGCGCAGCACTCCAACCCGCCGCTCCCCATCATCCCCTTCGCGCTTTGTAACTACAACTTCTCCGCCACGAATTATGTAGAATTTATCACCTCGGTCTCCTTGCCTTACTACGGGAGTACCGGCTGAAAAGAACTCCTGAGAAAAATACATAATTAATTTTATTCATATACTCTGTTATAAAACTTTACAATCGTAAGAATACTACTTTGGAAAGCGCAAAATGTGCTCTTACTATGAATAGAAATAGAAAATACTGTTCTATAGTCATATTATATGGGTCTAATAATAATTATTATGTAGATGAAGAGAGACTGAAAAAAAAAATGTTTTAAGTATGTATGTTCTTGATGGTCGCGTACTGTTTGAAGTAGTCACACTTTTATTAATTAATTTAATTAATAAGAGTGCTACTATTTATTTTCTATCGTGATGACTTCATAGGAAGCTTGACCTTAATTTTTTTAGCTTTTGATATATTATTTTATTCATAAAGCTCTTAAAAACTATTCGGGTTTAATATGGGACTTTTTGGCAAGGACTGCCGAGACCAAAGTGTATCCATGCACTTAAATCTTTTATTATGATTACGAATTATTCTGCAGCACTTTTAAAAAAGGTGAACGAAATCTCAAATCATGCATGTTACAAATTCGAACAAAGACCAAAAAATGAGATTATTTATTTAAAAACAATTATTCGAGAAGATATTAAGGAATTTGAACACTATTATGGCGAGTTTACATTAATTAAGATCAACTAAGCGTCAAAAATAACGAAGACACATGAAAGGCTCATACGATACAAAAATAAAACATCATAGTCTCATTAACTTTAGTCCAGAATGTATTCCTTACCCGCTGGGTTCTGGTATAAGGCGTTATCTCTTTTAACGCAGGTCCGTACCCAGTGGTGAAACGAGTACATGCTTATGATGATGATAAAGGCTCCTTTGCCATGACTTTCTTATTACCTATTACCTACTAAAAACTTTCGATCTTTAGATGGTCAAAAACAATATGTTCAGGTCAGGAACACACATATTTTACGTTTGATTTGTAAAAAGTTGTTTAATTAGAATTGTAGGTAACAGGTAACATGAAACGGTCCTCAACCAATTATAATGCGGGATTAGTACTAGTCGTACTAATACTACTTATTAAACACTAAAACTTGTCATGTTTGGTACTAGTCAAATTGCTACGTGCCTACATAGTGATACTCATTTGACTTTACGTATTATGACGTACATTTAAAGAATGACGACAAATGTGATGACTGGGAAATTATTTTTAAATAATTCGTTTATCGCAAATCAGAGTACCTTGATCTAATTACAGATTGTTGTGATTACGGTATTAACGCTTTACCCTCGATATATCGTTATCAAAACCTTTCGATATGTATGTACGAATGTTGTTCGTACTTACTCGTTTCAGGAAGTCTGAGATTTTTGCTAATTCTATTTCGTGAATCCCTTGAAGCAATGGCACAGAAGCGAGAAATCTCACGTTGTCTTCTTGCTCTTGCCGACCACTTCGAACCATTATCTTTTGGAAAACTTTTCGTTCTAATGTCCATACTTTGGCTTCAGTTATACCTAAAAAGAAAAAAGTAGATTTAATGCCCTGGATTGCATTCAAGTCGATAAATGATTTCAAGCCATTATTTCAGACATTCCTGGTAGAGACAGTGGGGCAATGATATATCTATGATAAATTCGTGTGTTCTATGTATACAGGGTGTATATAGACCGTGATCGAAAACTGAAGCAGGTAATAGCGATAGTGATTACAAACCCCCTGGCATTAAAGAAAATCCCCAAAAAAAATAAAATTTTTGAGCTTTTCCATACAAACCACATATTTTAACACCGATGGTTGTATGGAAAGCGTCAAAATTTTTATTTTTTTGTCGCGATTTTCTTTAATGCCAAGGGGTTTGTTATCACTATCGCTATTACCTGCCTCAGTTTTCGATCACGGTCTAAATACACCCTGTATATGTTATGGGCAAAGTGATTAATGCGAGCAGTATTCATAATGTCCGGGCAATATAAATAATGCTTAATAAGAATGGGCAATGTGATTAATTACAATCTAAAGTCACCTATTTATCACATTGCCCGGCATTATGAATATGGCTACATGATGATCGGGCAATGTGATTAAAATGTAAATTTTTACGTGGTGCTTAAAATGCAGCAGCAGTTGTTCTAATAAATAGATCAACTTATTTTTGATTATTTAAATGGAGCTGATGACTTAAATTATTTAATTTTTATATAATTTGAAGCTTTTTAACTTAAGCGTAAAAAACACTTTGTACTTTAAACTTGAGAATTGATTTTAAGTTTCATGATCAGTATCACAGATCAATCCGTGTGTGGTTTAAATTTTATTTTTTAAGTTTTATTTGATTGTTAAGTTTGAAGTATCTGCTGAAAACTAGCGAGTATTTTTTTAATTCAGATATTGAGACCGATTTGAGTACTAAGTACTAAATTACTCATAGGTAGTTCTTTTTTTTTCAACGTTATTTTTGATATTACCTGTTATTTACTATTATCTATGAAACTGATTACTAAGACTCTTTTAACTTTAGAGTAAGTTTTAAGTTAAATAATCGGAGATGTGATTTCCATTTAGATTGTAAGATTTATAATTTAACTTACTCACGCCGAGAAGTATTATATTCTAATTCCTCGCTGCAGCTTACTCGCAATATCTGCCTACATGTGAGTGAAAGCGAGTGCGAAATACTTCCAAACTGCATTACTATAGACTACCTATAGTTCCTAAATGTAGCCATTCGTAAATTGATCCATGTTAAACCGAAGTCTAATTATATATTTAAGTTTATAAATAAATATTAAACTATAAAACATGTTTTTATTATTACTCTACCCGATAATTTTCATTTGAAAGTATTAAACATGCTTTACATCACTCTGCCCAATAGGCACTTAGCATTATCCATAAGGCCCGGGCAATGTGATAAATTGATTGTTTATAATCACATTGCTCGCTCTTATTGGGTATTATTCATATTGCCCGGGCACTATGAATAATGCCAAATTAATCACATTGCCCATAACATATATAAAGAATGCTATTGATAAAAAGTACCGCTGATTAAAAAGAATTGATAGCGCCTTGTAAATGAAAATACGGATTAGTTTTTTTCTTGTAAACTCGTAAGTAAAACAATGATAATAGTGATTAATAGTATATGTTTTTAGCCGAATGACAAAAAAATCCCCCGACATCGACAGCTACCGTTTCAATGTTAATTCAATGAATATTTTCTTTTTATCTTTCCGGTGCGTTCAATCGAGATTATTTTTAATCGTGAATAAACAAACAACATTTCCTTTGTACGAAATTGTGTTTAGTTGAGAATTTTTTTTTGTGTTCGACTTCACCATGATTAGGCCAGCCTAACAGTGGCTGACAACTGACTGCAAAACAATGTTCAAGAAAAGATTGTAGTAGTCAATATGGAAATATTAGTTGTCTTCAAAATATTTATCAATTCTAATACAAATTATTAATAATAATTGCCACGATGGCATATAATGGATAATATTTGGTCCGTCGGCCTGTTCAATGGTGGTTTAAAATCTCTGCCACCAAATTTCGAGTCCGTTTTAAAGGAGTTACGGTTGTAGCTTTTAGGGGCTGCCATTATGATAACATGTCACTGGGGGAGGCCTATATTCAGCAGTGGACTTCGATTGGCTGATGAAGATGATTATGATTAAGCATTTCAATCATCTTAAGAGCTTTTATTGGGTCCACTTTATCGTCATACATAAGTAATAACGAGTCATTAGCATAGTAAACATACTTACATCGTATAGAAGCAAATCGTTTGGCCTTGTAAAGTATTGCAAGTTCACCAAATGCTTCTCCTGGTCCAAATTTTTTAACAACCTGACCACCTTTAAGCACTTCAAACTGTCCGTAAGCGGAGACAAATAAATGGCTCCCACTCTCTCCTTCACGAATAATTAGACTTCCCGCCGGGAACTCTTGAGTATTCATAGCTTCTACTACAGCTTCCAGCCGCTCCTCATCCATCAAGTTAATAAGAAAGTCATTTGCCATTATGGCTTTCTTAATTTGTTCTGCTGATCTGTAATTTAAACAATAAAACCACATTCACAAACAAACAAACAACATCACACTGTTACAAAAACTTTTTAGAAGAAAATAATATTGGAACAATAATTTAATGAGTTGCTCTTGATGATTTGACGACCTTCGGGCACTACGTTTTAATCATTATTTTTAGTTGGTAAACATCAAAGGTAACGTAGTTATAAGATTTACAAGTCCATTTTGGCATTTATGAGTAAAAGAAATACCAATAACCTGTACTAGGCCCGAGTGGCGTCTTACGCCTCTTCATTACATAGATCTGTGCCCAGCAGGGGTAAGTAGTTCCCTATACTATTAAATAAGCTCATATGAAAAACCCATTTGTTACTTCCAAAGCTTCCAAATCTATAAAAAGTAAAAATTTCGACAGACCTGTCATCTTTGTAAAATTTTTCGTGTTGCAGCTCAAGGAGCGATCTGGTACTTTCATTTGGGGCATGCGGTGCAATGATTCCTTGCTTTCTTCTAGGTCGTTTATCAGGATCGATTCGAACTATCTCCGAAATAGTCTTTCTACCCGCACTACTCTTGCGATCACGGTCATTGTAGAATTCGGCATCCGAATCTCTACTTTGTATAGATTTTCCGCTTTGTATACTCATATAACTAATCTTTTTGCTAGTATCATTTGATAAATTAACGCTTTGTGAGTAACTCGGAGCACTGCCATTGGTCCGTGTAGATTCTCCATTGATGCGTCTGACTGCTTCGGGTTGTTCAGGTAAAGCCTAGGATATAAATACCATCTGTTAACCAGTAACACTGACATAAAATATCCAAGTATGCATTAAATGACATAAGATTGTACAGACCTTAATAATATTTCCGAGTAAATTGACGAATCGCAATAAATGGAAATCGATAGTGCAGTTTAAATATTTAGGATACCGTGAACCTAGGCAGTGGAAGATATCTGGATTTAGAATATTAAAATGCATTTCAATTTCTGGTATTAAATTATAAAATATGAACTACTGTGTTCCTTTTAAAAAGGCAGCCAATTAATCTCATAAAAATAATACTAATGAGTCATTCGTTTAAGATAAGATCTTGAGAATTTATACTCCGATTTGAGATAACTTGCACATACACTGTCATATTGGCCACAAATTTATAAATCAACTAAACTGTTTGTAATATGACAATTTAACAAATAGTAGAAAATGCCAATTTAATCAAGAAACGCATTTTAGGTCAGCTATGAATTATCTTCGGAGATCAATTGTAATGGGCTTCGTAGATAAGAAATGACTTTCATATCGAAATATTTAATCTAGTTAACCATCTTTCGAAATTAAGCACATATAGCTAATATTTGTGTGCGTGGATGAATCACCAACTGAATAGTTCTAGATAAAAAATAATGTAAAAAACGTTGTTTTTATTATATTTTTATAACACATTAGTCTTGCGGCAGGAGTTCGCAGCGTGCGGTCATTCGGTTTTGCATTCGAGCCCAGAGGCAGGAAGTATTAAAGGGAATTCTCAGAACCAACTTGGATATAGATATTACTAATCATCATAGCATAATGATTTCGTTTAAATGTTTTAAAACAATTTTCATCAAGGGCTTATAATTACCAATCCCATTCCTTTCAATTGATAAAGAGATCCGAAAAAAGGGATAACGTCGAAAAATGGCAGATAATTTAATTAATAACTTAATGACTACTGGGCAGATATTATCGTGCAGTGATTTATTTATTATCATAATTAATATCGACGGTTTGCCGACACACTGAATATTTCATAAACGGAAATTTGGTCATTCCACATACTTATATCTACAAATTCACCCGCGTAGGCCATAGGATATGACCTACATAATTACTAATGTATCGATTAGACTTATATTTTATATAGAAAATATTTAATGTATGATACTAAGCACACTTATTTGAAACAATACTAACAGCTGTTTAATTTGTATTCAAGCTAAAAGGAATTTTGTGAGTACTTTTCAATGTGTGTAATTACTACCAAATCAGTTCATAAATTAAACATAACTAGATAAACCCGAACGTCAAATGAAAAAAGAAGATACTCGTTCCAGTCAGCGTTATGTGTTATTAATAACCGTAAGAATGAGAGTCATTTCTTATCTCTTCGATATTGTATTTGATACTTATCTTATGACTTTAACTAGATATTTTAAATAATGTATTTCATCATGTTTATCATCGGCGTAACAAATAACAGTTTACTCAAGTGTATAAGTGTTGAGAGTAAACGAATTAATAGCGGCTGAAATCATATTTTTACATTAACTTAGTTAATTGTAAATTATAGTTTTGAAGATGTTAATAATTATGTTCTTATGTTATCTGTAAAATTTATACCAATGCATCGTTTTTTGGACTAGTTATTTATATGAATATATATATTCCTCCCAGTAGACGAAATCGGTCTAATTAAAAAGTTATCTTATATATAGGGGAAAGGAAGGTATAACGGACCCTGTAGGTAAAACGGACCAGACTAATAACTTCCAAACTGTTAACGCCATATATAATCTACTTGCGTCAACTTGATAGTCCTCTCGCATTCAGAGTTGGTCAGTGATCTTGGAGCGGCCATGCAGCAGCACACGTTTTTATCATGGTAAGTTCATTTTTCAGTATTTTTATGTAAAAACAGCAAATTCTGATCTGCCTTCAGTTTTATTACATTAAAGTTATCAGGGATTTTGAGTTATTGTTTGAAATATTGTTTATTTTACTTAGTTTTAACCATAAATAGGTCAGTTTGTCCTCAATCTTAAACTCTAAATGATGAATTGTTTACATACCTACCGAAAAGGCAAAACGGAACGGGCAAAACGGACCACGTGGTCCGTTTTACCTGCAATACAGTTTGCTTGTGATTATACTTATATAATTTGATATTTGTATCGGTATTTTCCTTTCAGATGGTTAACAGCTATAAAAAAAGGACGCACCGACAATCTTAGCTTTAGGAAGTCCTAAAAAATGCTATTAAAAAAGTAGCTACGCGCAAAATGGGGCTTAACAACGCGGCTGCCACTTTTAATGTTCTAAAGACTACATTAATACGAAGGTTTTTCAAATATGAATGAACTATAGACCTAACTGTAGTTACGGAAAAGAAAATGGGCTGGTATGAAAAGATTTTTTATGTCGATCAAGAGAGAGAACTAGCATTCTATGCCAACAATATGGGAAATCGCTTTTTTGGTTTAACCACAAAGGATCTCAGACGTATCGCATTGAGCTAGCTATACAAAATTAACTGCATCACAGTTTCTGTCACGAGACATAACGGCTGGACAAATATGGTTCGAAAATTTCTTAAAGCGTAACTCGTCTTAAGTATGAGAAAACCCGAACTTTTAAACGGACTAGAACTAATATTAAGCAACGAAAGACAGCCGAAATAACATCATCATCTTATCGCGACGAATTAGAAGCTACTAAATAAGCACAAGAAACGAAAAATATTTTTTTTGTTCTTATTTTGCCATAGGTCCATTTTACCTTCACGTGTAGGCAAAATGGACCAAAGCGAAGGTTTTGGAAATCATCCAATATCTTCTGTATCTGTGATTCGATTCAAGTGCGCCTTAATAAAAAGTTAGATTAATAAATGTTCTATTATATAATAACAAAGAAAGGAGAATAAAGATAGTATTTTTTGTTTTACATTGATTTTCCCTTAAGTGGTCCGTATTACCTTCGCTTCCCCTACCATTGAGATCATATTATGATTATGTTTGTTCTGTATTATGTTCGTATTATTAATACGAACTATACATCAAACACGTTGTTTGAATGAAATCATATAGTTCTAGTTGAAGAATCTTTGTAGTTTATTTTGAATGTGTTTGATATTATGGCCATTAATATTAAGATGGGATTATTTACTTACAATAATAGTTTCACGGCGAGCGGGAGTAGTTGCTCCCGTAGTAAAATTTCCAAGATTAAATCCGCCTTTAGACGACCACCTGAACGGTGGACACAGCACCATTGTTTAAAAAGTTTAATAATTTCCACTTATTATCATTTCATTAATGCAATATAGCGTGTCAGACGCGAAACACTGAGGTGCGCTCGCGACGCGAAAACAAACTGCGCAAAGTCTCCACGGCAGCCCTTATCAATACCAGATTATCTCACCATTTCATTTGTTTTAATTATTTCATACTAACAATAAGGTATGATTACTTACGATTCATTATCAAATGCCTTGCTATCTTATCGGCACAAATTTATATCCCCATTGTCACCCAACCACTTCTATTTACGAAAATATTGTTCAGTGTTGCAATTCGAGTCAATAACAAATGAACGTCTGGATTAAAAGGTTACACCAGTGCAAATGCTAATTAATCATTTCGGAGAACATACGGAATAACAAAGGGTGCGGAATTGAAAAACAAAACACAAATCTGCATACTATAATTTATTTATAACATAAATGAGTACACAATGCCAAAGGCTTTTAAATGATTCACTTCATTTAATTTTTCATTCGAAAAAATATTATATTTACAATAAAAAGAGAAAATCAGCTCTGCAATTCATTAAAAATTGCCACACGAAAAAGGAAATTCTAATAATCATATATTTTTATCACAAATCGTTCTCCGGAGCTCGCTGTGCACTCGGCCCGAAACCTTTGTAACTAAAACTGCAGTCTCATCAGGGTTCGTGCATCAATAAAATGTGCAAAGTATCTATAAAATGTGCCCAACGGAAGACATTACGTAACAAATCTGTTGTAGTTTACATTACACTTTATAAACATTAAGTTTTAATAATACACTTACAATGTACAGATACGGGAATTGAGCACTGTATTGTATGAAGTATCTCCAATACTGGGAGGCAGCCGCGGCCACATTGAATCCACAAACGCACGCGGCTTGGCGGTGTGCTTGGTAATAAGTGAACAGGTGCGTATGAATTCAATGCGGCTCTTGTACAAGAATGCCCAACCGTAACGTTAAATTTGCTAATAATATCTGAATACACTAAATACACCAACTGATCAGCGTCGACGAGTGCAATTGACGAACAAGTGATACTTATTAATTGTGTCTACGTTAACAATACAACGGGAGTTACAAAGTGTCCGCGGCGCGGCTCAACATTATTTACAGGGCGCGGCGACATCTCTAATGATATGACTTATTACGCACATAACAACAACTTTACCGTTTAGATCTAGAGTTTACACAATCGACACAATCGAAGCCGTATAGTTTGTGCACAGCATGATGAAAAGTGAATACTAATATGAAAATTTAACATCTCCTAAAAACTGAGAAACAATTCGCCATTAAAAAATACATATATCTTAATTTAATGATTATATTTATAATACATTGTTCTTGATGTTTTTTTTTCTCAAAATCTTATTGTAGCACACTAACCATTTTGTCAGATATGTAATTTAAATTCTGATTTTTCTCCATGTAACAACAATTTGGCTTACATTAAGAAACATCTTATAAAAACTTAGGTATTGATTATTTCCTTCTTTGTGATTTACCATTACTTTGTCGTTAAAATCATCTACAAAATCATGAAAATAATATAATTAAAATATTATTCAAGACGTCAATAAACGCCACGAGTTTTGGTGTTGAAAAAAAATAGCAAGTTCATTTCCATCACTGATGTATAGAATAAAAATGAGAAAATGTATTCGATGAACCAAAACGCGTCCCGTTTATTCGCATCGCGGTGTATAAATGACGCACGTTTGTGACCTACGTTAATTTACTTCCTGATCAAATGCTTATCAAAACTAAACAATATAAAACGATCCAATACAAATCACATGTACTTTGCTATGTACTCAGATACAAAAAGTATTGCATTACATATGCCAACTACTAAACTAATACTTAAAATAACGCATTCACGCATGAGTATTCAGCAGTAAAGCACGAAATATTGTTCGAAGCTGCAACATTACGTTAACGTATCATTAATAAAAATAACTTATAGTAATATAAAGCCAGTGGCACATACAGGTGAGTGGATTTACAATTCAGAAATATAAAATATGACACAGACAGCTTAACACAATAGAATGTATTTGACATGTTCGTACATTCAAACAAAACCGCCAGTGGTGGGCAGGCGACGGGAACAGTGACCGAGGGACCGTTCGCATCGACCGACCACACCGTGCGGACGAGCACCTTCATTGTAAAATATTGTGCGCAAAAAGACTAGAACTTCGGGAGACAAAACATTTATGTCATGGAATCGCTACTGACTTGAGTAAAACTGTTGCGACAAACCACTGGGCGAATATGTAACGTTAAAATGTTTAAATAATGATTAATTAAAGCTATCATCATGGACAACGGGCGACACCGGCCACTCGGCGCCTCCATACAGATCGTATGATCGATTTGTAAGAACTAAGAAGTAGTGCAGTCAGTAAGTGTGGAGCGAGCGGCCGCGCGCCGAGTGCGAGAGTGTTGTCCCGGTGACGACACATCGCGCCCAGTGTTCAACGACGCGGCAATATAAAATTGTTCATTAACAGCATGAAAATAAAACATTTCAGATCTAAAATCATATCATTGAACTACGACGTCAAGATAAATACTATTCTACATGGCAATTAGATATGTCCCACGAGAAAATGTACTAAGTAAAACGAAAACGCTAGTTATTAATAGGTATATAAGGTAATTTGTTCGAATTATGTACATATGACAAGCACGCGAACGCGTACAATAGATTACGTAAGTTTTTCTAAGTGAAAGACTATTAAATCTATCGAGATGAAATGAATGGACATGCAAGTTCTCCGAATACGTAAGAATCGATGGGTTTTTGTGCTTTGGTATAAACGTTGAGCGAATTCGTAGACGTTACAATATTCAATAATCCTAATGCAAATGTTAGATCTAAAATTTACGACGTCTAAAAGGGTTGGACCCGTATGCGTGTTTCTTTTGTAAAATGAAATACAGTAATTTTACATAAAAAGTATTAGACGTAGAAACAAGACACGACGAGGAAACAGTATCGATTAAAACATAAATTACAAGGAGAAAATCTCAATGATATGTGAGAACTCGACGGAGTTCCGTTCGTTACTTAACACACTACAGCTAAAGCGTCATCCCTACATCTCAGTAAAACATTACTCTTACTAACTAGCAGCCGATTATACAAACCGTAAGTAACAACGTCTGCGTGTAAATATTACCACTCTGATACCTACTCAATACATTAGTCGCGAAGCAAATATTACAAAGCAACATGTAACCGTGGCTTCAATTCGGAACTGGACGAGAGCGGCCCGAGGAAGTGTGCATGTACCGCGAGTACCGCGAGTACCTCGAGTACCGGACTCGGCTGTCACAACTGCTATCTTACAACTATTTCAACATTCATATTTTACTGATTATGTAACATCAAGGTAACATTTGAAAAATAAAATATTTTCAAATAACAACCAATAAATGGCACCATTTGAACATCGCACCATGCAATATGAGAATATAAGGTAGAACCATAAAAAAAATATTACTATAGTAGGTATTTCGTAAGACTGTCTTCTGTATTGTCTATATGATACTAGCACAAACAACTTTGGTTAAGTTCCTTTACAGAAGTGGTTCAGTGTCGTAACACAGTATATTTATTAAATGATAGTGATAATCCAAATATTTTTTGAGAACTACTAATAACAATCGCATTGACATTCGTAAAAGTTCACGCGAGGCGGAGTACTGAACCACAACTTCAAAGAAAACTTTTCATACGGAATACGTCTTAATCTAATGTAAGGAGGAGCTGGCCGCTAGTTACATCGAACACTATTTCAAAAGAGATAATCCTATGAAGGTAATGTAAAAAAAATATTACCGCTAAAACCACTTTCATATACAAGCGCTCTCACGATCATAGAGAATGATCATTCAACGGGGCCGGTATATTGTTATAATTGATTTGTAAAACGATTTTATTTAAACAATTTGCATTATACCCCCAATGTCATGTATATAACCAACACATTACCTCGAACTTGCTTTAGATTTTATTTACAATTAAATTTTATTATGATATGCAAGTGCAAAGCTCACTAAATATTTAAAACACTTCCCGCTGATGTGGACCGCTATTCGCACCACTCGCGCGACAGTGGCGCCTCTGCCGGCTCTAACCAAAACCTACTACGCTATAAACCATTGTTGCGAGGAAACGCGAAATGATATACTGTTTAGCTGCTCGCACTTGTATAACATCAGGTATACAAATAATTTACAACAAAGTTTAACTAAATAAGCTATTCCTGTTAGAAATTTTAGTGACTTTGGTATTTCATAAGTCGCTAGGTGGCGTCTCTCCGGGTGGTAATGCAGATAACTTCACCACTGTTCTTGCCGACCCTTTCTGAATTGTTATTAATTTATTTATTTACGCTATCCGAGCTACCTAATAGTCGGCTAGCACTATTAATGTCTCCTTAAATTAAACATTTTTGTACGATTATAAAGAGAGTTCATTGTCATGTTAAGGTGACGAAGATTATTTCATATTCGAGTAAAATCGATTCTTTGTTCCACTGGCTTAGTACGGCGCGAATCTGTTGTAACCACTTCGATACACTGCAGTCTGTAAAAAAAAAATATACAAATATTATTATTAGGCGTGTTAATTTGATTAAATATCTTAGCTTTAAAAAACACGATAACGCTGTACAATAAAGTAATTGTAGGTCTAATCAATTATTCCAATAGTTTTCGTTACCAATGTATAAAATGTGTTGTTAACCTGTTGTTAATATACAGATAGGATCGCGTCGACAATCTGCCGATAACGAGTGTATTGACGCACTATATCTCGTCGCCCGCCACATACACACTACAAGTATTGGATAGTTGACTCATATCGTTTATAACTTTATTAAAACGTAAATGTACCATGTTAAAAACAAATTCAGTGATACATTTCGTATTTAAAGTCTCTTATACCTATTCTACATACCTTAAAAAGAGAAGCATAATATGCATAGTGACGTTTTGGTATTAAATGGAAACGTACGAGCTAGCATTTTAATACTATGGAATATTCTATCAATTGTCAATCAAACGGAATGGTTGCATAACAAGTTTTTTTTTAATTTGCGATAGCATAAAGAGTCAGCAATATTATAAAAAGTTTTAAATTTCCTTAAATTGATGTATTGTTACTAAATGCAATTTCCTTACCCCGTATCCCGTGACCGGTCCTATGCCGTGACCCAAATAAGGATCTGCGTACTCCCTGCCATACCTGAAATCATCACGAGTTTGTAGCAATCTGAAATAAAACTAGATTACGCTGGCGACATAAGCGGCAAGTGTGTCATGCGGCGAATACTACTAACACACATCGTAGCTCTAAAAGATGCACAAGCCAGATTGTACGTTAGCGGTGAGGCGACGCGACGTCACAATGGTTAATTATGACTACCAATCTTTAGATAAGGGCTCAAAAAATAATAAAATATTTGTACGTATCTATTCATTGCTGCTATGGCGAGATAACATACGACTGACAGTCAATCTTAAAAAGACATCTTTAAAGAGAATCATGTACAGAGATGTGCGTGTGCGCGTGTGTACTCACGTGGCGGCGAGCGGCGCGAGTGCGGGCGGCGCGGGCGCGGCGCTGACGGCGGCGGCGGCGCGCGCGGCGGCTCCGTAGTTGGCCGCCGCTGCCGCTGCCGCCGCGTGCTGCGCCGTCGCCAGCGGGGACTTGAGCAGGGGCGCCGCTGCAGCCGCGGCCGCCGCTGCCGCCTGCACACACGGGGGTGTCAGTCGCCACGCACGAGCGACCACATATATACACGTACGGAAGTCCACATGCAAGCCGCACCGGGCGCGCCGGCGCTATGTTATGGTGATCGATGTGCATGCAATGTGCTAACGTTACGGATGAATCGAAATACTGAAACTAAACTACGTAGTATTGGCGACGTTTGTTAGTACGTGATGAGATTCAGTCGGTGGGCTCAATGTTCTACTCGGAGCGTGATGAGTTAGCGTCCGATCGGTCGGCTGAGGGTTGCGGCGCGTGTGTACGGCGCCATCGCCACGTCCGCGCACGGAGGGAACTGAACGGTAAGCAAACGGCGCGCGAGCGTCCCGTGCGCACTCCAACTCGGTTACCACAAACACAATGTGCACCCTGCGTTACGGTGGAATACCAACCAAAATCGACAAGTCCATACGAATACAAGGAGCAAACAAAATCCCAGCACTCACTCCACAATGAATACGAAACTGAAACTATAGCGTGGTGGAACATGTAGCATGAACCAGGAAGCGATAGAGATACAGACATAGTCACACATCATTTGTAACTGAGCTCTAAAGGCGTGATGGGTTACCTCGACTGCGGGCTTCGCGGCCTGTAACAACATACGCACTGTCACCACGGCCTCGCACAATCCGCCGACCCTCGCGGCCGCACTACACTCTGCCCGCACCACTCTCGCATCACATCTCTCATATTTTCGCATAATTCAAATAATTCAACACAAACTTATATTTACCTGTAGTCTGTAGTTGGAGTCAGCCGTAGCAGCTGCAGCTAAGAACGGATCGTAATAGACACTGCGGAGTGAAACAACATAACAAAATTATTATTAAGCCGTATGTAATGAGTACACAAAATATTATTATATATTCGCTTTTTAAATAAAATTAATATAAATATTTTTGTATGAAGTATAACAGAAACGATGCGACGGCTTTACTAATTACGTACTAGAGAGAAGCAAGCTCTATGAATTACAGAAAGTTATGACAGAGAAGAATGAAAGTACATCTACTAGTATTCCAATACGACTGGAGGGGATAAGCACTAATGCTATAAGTAAAGCTATTTATTTAAATGTTAGTGTCGCAATTGATACTTTGTACATGTGGACTATGTTCAATGTGCGCGTATTAGTTTTCTAATTAAAAATTAAAATGATACCATACCGTGGATAGGAGTCGGATCGGATTGGGGACGGGATTAGTGCGAGTAGTGGCATAGGAAATATTCTCGGCTCCTGCCATAAATATTCAACACTCATTATATATACAGCTTGTATTTTAAACTCATCATATTTTCACTGAAATATAATTTTAATGTATTTTTGTTGTACTGTGCGACGAGATACAAATGGAGTATGCGGCAGTATTGTCACCGGCGTGGTCGGTGGTGAGGTGTGGGAGGGTGGGCGGACGGGGCGGGAGTGTACTCACGGTGCGTAGGCGTGCAACTGCGTGGCGTAGGCGGCGGCGCGGGGCAGCACTGCGTGCGGTGCGTGCGTGGCGTGCGGGGGCGGGAGGGTGTGGGGCGGGCGCGGGGAGCGCGCGCGCAGCACGGCGCCGGGGGCTACATGCAACACACAGGGGCTAACATGCGTTACCTGCGTCGCTGCGCGGCGCGCGGCGCCAGCACGAGCGGGGGCGCGGGCGCGGCCGCCGGCGCCGCGCCCAGCCACGGCCACGTCACGCCGGACACCCGCAGCCCTGCGCACACACTCACGCTCACCGTGTGCCTCATGCCTGCCGAGCTGCAGCCTCGGGAGTGCCCAATTTTGCCATCAAAATGCGAGGATTCCGAGGCGGCCTGACACTTTGACCACTACCACTCGACATTCGGCTCGGCTCACGTGTCGTACGTTTGACATTGGTGATGCCTTTATGCCCAAATTTACGTTATAAATTTCATTACGTTTCAGTTTGACCCGATCGATAATCCCGACTGTTAATTGAACATATTATATCGACTTTAAAAAAGCAATTGGAATTGTAAATTGAATAGGTAATTAAAACGGTTCATACAGTCATACGATGCGACCTCACCTTCCGGCCATTGCACGCACACTGCAACAATGAACGACACATGTAAATGTTATTCGCCAGCGAGCGCTAAGCGTTTCTAACGTCAAGACAAAAAATACAACCTAGGCAACATTCTCAACTACGTAATTCAAAGACAGTGCAAGCTTGAGAAGTTCAAGTCATTCCAAAAAATCGCAAGATACGGATAGAATTTTAAAATGCGTGAACCTAGTTTGAATCTAAGAAGCTGACTAATCATCAGTGTTATCCGATCAGACAGTGAGTTAAAGTCACAAGGCAAACAGGAGGCGGCCGGAGAGAGCGGAGAGCGGGTAGTGGGGGGCGCGGCGCGGGTGAGGGGCGGGGGGGCCGGCCGCGCCCGCGCCGCGCTCCCCTCCGGCGGCTGACAGTGGACTCATTCTCTAAATAGCATTCACCTAATTGCATTCAGACAATGGAGCTAGCCAACATTTACGGTACATTTATATATACAACACTGAATCTTATAATTTCAGCTCTCTCACCCAGAGTGGGAACTGATCCATTTCTAGCCAGAATTACTGGATGGATTAAAAAGAAAAATCTCAAGATGCATTATATTTTATAACAGTTCAGTCGTGGGGGAAATTAGCAATCAGATCGAGATGTGTTTCGGCTCAAGAAGCCGCCACATTGTAGTGAGACTTTTAAAATTATATCACGTACGTATGGGAATGTATTTCAGCAATAGACAAATTTTCAATGTATATTTCTACGCTCAATGACATAATGTTCACACTTACCGTTCGGTACTGTGGGCGGTTTCTTTGTCTGCACTCTGGCTGTCGCATTATTAACCTGATTTGGAAGTAAAACCAACGTCAGAAGGTATTTCTGCCACTAAATAACATTGGCTGACTTTAATGAACGGAAAACAGATAATTTAATTTTTTAAATGAATTGGTAAAAATAAAAATTATTGAAATAAAATCCACAACAACGGTTGCTTTACGGGATATCAAAATGTAAGTGTCGAATCCCTGTTGGACTCTTACTGTACTTGTATAACTCGGCGAAGTCAGCCAACATCATGTCAAATGTCTATCAAGTCCCACGACAGCACTTATATGATTTGAGTATCGGCTAGCATGTAAACGGGTGATCAGACGTTTGACACTGAATAACATAAAGTTCCTCTCTTTCACGCTCTGGTGAGGGAAAATAATAGTTCGTTATTGTTTACAGAGCATCGTCTCGTTGGTGAGGCTAGGTGTGATATATTGTAAACAGTATTGAATGTACAGATAGTAGGAACTAAAATTTGTTTGTAGCAGTCTTACCTCTGCGGCAATGTGACGGTACGTTCGTACGGTTCTTTCTACATTCTCTGTGAGACAGTCTCTCAATCGATCGGCATTTTAAATGACCGTCTAGAGAGTAAAGGGATAAAATAAATAAGGTTTGTTTGCGGATTAGACGTCGGCATACTTAGTGCTAATGGTTTGGCCGGGACGCCGGACGCCTAGCATGACAACACTACAGAGCAGACGAGCGCAGGTTGCGGTGGGCGTGGGCGTAGGAGCGGGATGTTAAACGTTACATAGTGCTACGGATGGTATTCATTGAGTCATGCACACCTCTATCTTTCTGCCCTCAACCACGGTGCCGTGAAGACGCTCTCGTGCTCGCTCCGCATCACCACTATTTGCGAATGTTACAAAACCGAATCCCTGCATGCAAGACAGACAAAACATGCATTAAAAACAGCGTCGCTCAAAAAACAACGTGCAACAAAAATTAACATTTATGCATTGCATATTTTAAATTTAAACATTATTCTAGTGAAATATCGACAGGATACATTATTGATTTCATTGAGTACGTTGATACTTGAGCGTATTCTAGCTGAATGGGTACACATAATAAGCGTTTGGATCACAGTAATAAAATTAATGTAAAGTCGCTCGACCTAGTAGTCTGTACTATCGGTTGGATATTTGTACCGGTGTGTGAGTGTACAAATGAACTTGGGGCCTTTTCTCCGCGCTACACTCGATATCACTACGTTATTTGTACTATGACAGATGATTGTGTGGAATGTTAGCTGCACTTTGTTCTATTCGGAATAATCACCAGTCATGCATTATCTAGGTTATCTAACTGGAGCTAGTGGAAGTGGAACGATGCGACACTCCCGGGCGGCGGCCGCGGCGCACTGTCGTCCGCCGGCCGCCGAACGTTACGCTTACTGGCACGCACCAACACTTCAACACTTTACTGGTACTCGTACACGTACTAACCACTACCTGTGCAGATACTTTACAGTGCCAAACTCGAAATCCAAAGCGGTATTCACCAATATATTAGTTCACTTATGCACATAATAACTTGCTTCAGGAGGAGAATAAAAAGCTACATTTCATGTGTATGTTGCCATTCAGAACACGTAAAATCAATTCGTTTCATGTACATATATTTACTTCAAGTACTTAACACTAATACAAAACGGATCTACTTTCAAAACGTGGTGATGACCCATAGATACAAAAGCAGCTAGCACAGCACACAATACAGTGGAAGAAACGAGTTGTGACAGTGGCAAACAACTTGCTCATTGTACGAAACGCTTACATTTATAAAAGCAATGACAGCTCTATTATTACTATTTTGGGTGCCAATATGTATAATATAATCTATGATTTGGGCAGAGAGAGAGAGACAGATAGACAGACAGAAAGAGTATAGAGAACGAAAGTAGGAATATAAATAATGTAGAAATCGGCAAGGCCCCCGGCGCGAGTGGTCACTCTCGGTACAGTACAGTACGCGCAGCGTAGCTCACGCAGTGCATCAAGCTCTCAGTAATGTTGACAGACACAGAATCGATCCGACAGACGAGAAGACACAAGTGACATACGAGATATAAGCCAAACTATGTGGTGCACCCTACTAACGCCTAAGAATATAATTGGCATTTTACATTTTAGAATTATTCAGTGTTCAGCGTAATAAACATGCCCAAAACTAAGAAAAATTATATTCCCTTGTTAGGAAGCGATTGACTCAATTATTGATTAATATAACACAGTGGACAAAAATATGAAAGTTTTCAATCTACACTGAATCAAACATTTCCTCAAGATTCGTCATCCAAACTACACACATCTATGAAATTATATTACCAGGTGTAACATGATACGTACAAAATACATTCATATCATACAGATTACAGACGTTGATATCATACAGAGTACAGCTCTACGACAGCCGTCTGTTGGCACGACTCGTGAACTAGACTAAGTCTGGGTTAAGCGTCGAAACAAATTCAACTGTGGTATGATGAGGGTTGTGATGTATAGTGATGTATAGGTAAAGCTACGGCAAATTATATTACATTCTTGCTTTTTGCAATTAGTGCTTGAAACTCATCGAGGCGAGAAGAATATTACCATTAGATTCTTCTAAATACATGTTATATGTATGATATATTTTCGTATATTGATTTGATAGCGTATGAAAGAACAGGAGCAGTTTGGACGATCATGACAACCTTATTAGTAATGAATAATAGAGCTGTCCTGAAAACATGACTTAGGAAATCAGCTGTTATAGTGACGATGCATCATTCTCTAATACTGCATGTCCCAATGTGAGGCTTGAAGAAAAAATAACTTGGAGCTATTAATTGAAAAGAGTAAAATACTTTGTTGACACGAGCGAGCATGGACTACTTTAGGGGCGGTCACCAAACTGACACAAGGAAAGCAATAAACACGAAAAAGCGTTCAATCCAATCAATTATTTTAAAAAATTATTTCGATACAGTACTCATAGTTTTCAATTTACGGCAATCGTCATTTACAGTGAGTTGTTTTTTGAGTATTATTACAATATGTTTTATTAATGTTGCTTATATCGACTTTACCAGTCACGTACTTTTCATTGTGGATCATTTACTTTGCATTCACTTAAATGATTACATATTGGAATGTTTTTCAGACAATCTTATCCATAATACAAAAGTACGCCAGAGGTATGGGGGCTTAAAAATTTCTTGAGATAAAAATAAATAGACAATATTATATTATTCAATGATAATATACAATGCAATTAGAGATACTGCACCAAACATTAAAACCAATAGTATTATGCTATGAAAGGAAGTTTTAAATTAAAACACGATTATGATTATTTTAACTAAGCCCATTTGCCTTTAAATTTTGTTAAGCCAGAGTAACAATCAATTTGCATAACTGAAAAGAGATACGAATTTATTATTAAAAAGATAACATTTCTCAATGAATCTGGTAGTTACTTTAGTTTGGGCAACAATAACTAATAAAATATGTTAGTAAGACCTCTTAGCTACTGCATTTTGGATTCATTTCTAACAAACTTTAATTACTGGATGGTAAAAAAACGTAAAAAATACAAAACAATAGCTATGAAGTGCTAATTTCGAATGTATGAATCAAAGGAACGTGTTCATTTAAAGTAAAAACATATATTTTGTACGTTCCTTTAATTCACAATAAAATCAAAGCAATAAACATTATTCTCAACATGTCACGAAATACTGCGTATCGCAGCCAACTTAATACTTACATTACATTTTGATAGAAACAAACAATACAGTAGAATGTCTGCAAGGGAAATTAACGCATTGACAGTATGATTATTGCTTCGCTTTATTTACTTAACATTATTTATCTCTTAAAAGTGGCCGCATAGAATTCTCGTTCAATGAGAATTGGACGCGGCCACTCCAATATTTTTTGTCAAGTGGGAAAAATGCTTACCTTGGAACCGCGCTCATTGAAGATAATTTCTACATCAAGTATCGTTCCGTATTGCTGAAATGTGAAATGTAACACAGTTGAGTTAAATGTACCGACGCGCTCGGTTCTCAAACTCCATGTCGTGCATCGAGATGAGAAGTATACGCACCCCAAACATATTTCTGAGATCGGGGTCTCTAAACCGGAACGGTATGTTGGAGACGTGTAGCCGCTTGGGTTGCGACGCCTGCGAGACGGGCACCAGCGTCTTGTCGGGCGCGGGCGCGGGCGCGCTGGCGGCGCCGGCTGCCACGGCCGCGCTCACCGCCGCCGCCGCCGCGTGCGCCGCCGCCGCCTGCTGCGCCACCGCCGCCGCCGCCTGCTGCGCCACCACTGCCGCCACTGTCACTGGCGTGTTGTCTTCATTTGACTCGCCTTCGCTTTGCTGTAAATACACACCAACGTATCATACCAGCCCGACAAATGTGGCTTTGCTCCGCCACGTACCATGTCGCATCACTATTTTACAACCTTATGATATTTAGTTGTCCTACATTATATATATGTATATATTAATAAGCAGAGTCAAAGTTAGTATTGTTGAACTAAATTCATTTGGACCGTTGATTATGGACAACAGAACAATAGTAATGGAACTTACTGAGTTGCTTTGATTTTGATTTTCAATGTTGTTTGACTGATGTGTTTGTGTCGATGGTTGTGGTGAAAAATTGGTGGGTGGGAGCGGTGCTTGCGCAGGCGGTCCTTCACTTTTGACGAGGGGAGGTTGCGGTGCAGCTGCAGGACCCACAGAATCCGCTTTCACACCAGAGAGAGCCTCGCCGTTAGCGGCGAACTGAGCTGCAGCGGCCGCAGCCGCCGCCGCCGCCGGGAACGGAGTCGCCATGCCCGTTCCCACCATGTGCTGAAATTCACAAAATAAACAGTTTGAATGTGTTTTCGTCAAGACCACTGATGAAAATAAACTAACGGTGTCAACCATGTAACCTTAACTATCAAGAATTCGATGTTATTTCGTCTCAGGGACGCAGTCTACGTAGTTTATGTACTAATTTCGTTGTAATAAATAAACCCGCTTATAGTTGACGTTTCTGGGCTGCGAATCGAAATATTGACGCTCACAACTCGTGCCAAAACACGACTCGCGACGCCACCGTCACCAAGCATCGCATCACAAGTATTTCATAAGTGGAATCGCAGTGTTAGTTTAGAAGAAAAGTGAAAAGATACAGAAGATGGCACTGCATTAGAATTTGCCCTTGTCTAAGTAAATAGAGATATCGCATGACGGAAAAGACAAAAAAACATTACAGAGAATTGTTCACGCGAAAAATTGATTTAGCTGAATATCCGATACTAACAATCTAATTCGTATATGTATCTGCGCAAAAAGGTCGATTCTTGTTGCCCACTACGCACTGGCCCTTATTTTATTTCACGTCGGAAACGCTTGTCGGCGCAAAATTAAATTGCGAACGAAATCTAACACGGCCCACCCCAGCCCGGCTCGTTGCCGGTTAAAAACTGAAATAGCCTTGGGCGTTAAATAAAATAGGCAGTTTCATCCCTTCTAAAATTATACATGTACATGGTTGATGTTTTATAAAAGCTTGTTTATTAATGCATTACCTGGCTGCGCATTTAATCAACTGGTTCGTTTAACTTCGTCGAGGGCGTTAGGATTACAGTAAGTAATAGGGTATCATAGGCTTTTGGTAAGAGTTTATAACTTTTGTATTATGCTGCTTGAAATGAAGCAAATGCTATAAGCAGACAATGTGAACTGGGAATGAACTGGAATGAAAAAAAAAAGAATGAAATGAAGGAACACTAAAAAAGTGTGAAGAAATGTCACATGTCACACACAATTCGCGTGTACGATGATATTGATCATTATAATCAACAAGGCGATAAATCGGCTTCATGTCACGCTTGGGGTCTAAATAAATCAGGGCGAATACGGAAGTGTGCGATATGAGTTTGGATCAGCAATTTCCTCGTGAGAAAAGATATAAACATAAGTAAGAAAAGTAAACACAAATCGGAAATGCTTCCTTGATTACCTGAGTATATTTTGATCTATGTGCAATTTATAAAAATGATTAAAAAAAATATCTTAACATTTACGCGGTTATATGAATCTGTGGACTATTAAATATATGAACGAATGACTGATGTCAATGTTTTCATGTTTTAAATATTTTTAGGCAATAAATTCAAAGATTGATATTATATTTTTTCTGCAGCAAGATGAAAATTTTAGAATCACTAATTAAAGTTTTATTTTAAAATATTATTGAGAAAACTTTAAATCCTGGGGATAAGTATAGACTTTTCGTAATGTAATGTTATACAAAAATATCTGTATTCCTTTTCCATTCTGTTTCTTTAGGTTTGGACGTGAAAATGTAGCAGTTCTATACATCGTATTTATATTAGGATAGTAATCCGTGTATTGTAATAAAACTTGTAACAACGCATTACGCAACTCGACAACAACAGACGTACAGTAAAATAGCGGATACGAGAAAATTAGGAAGTGGTTATTGGCTACAATTGCTTAGGCTGGCGCTGGCGGTGCTCAGTACTCGCGGCGTCCTCGCCGTACACGAACACATCACATGCCTCGCACCGACACCGACACCGCCATGTTGATATATCATTCTACTCTATATTTTAATACTTACTATTTAATCAAACGTGCATCCAAATACAATTTGAATATAAATTGAACAATTTATGTTACGTCCAAATATTTCAATATATTTTGGCGTCGGGAATTTTGCGATGGTGAAACTAATATTGCATTTGTGTGAAATATGTCAACAATTTTCAGAGTTCTATTATAACTTTTATTTGGATTGTTCTGTACCGCATAGGTCCGATATATAGGTATGTGGCTCACATGCTGGTAGGTGATAACCGCCGTCCATAAAAACTTTTTAATGGGTGTATTTCCGTTGGATGAAATTAGAAGAATACGAGTATAGTTTATTCTTCTACTATTTCACACCATATAATAAACATGAAGAACTACACGGTGATTTAACTTAAAACAATCGTGCTGGCAATACAAATGTAAAAGTTGGAATTTTGCGTAAACTTGTCATGTAAAAGTTTTCTTTTGTGTATTTGACGACAGAGTACGTCCGACGACGACGAATGAAATTCCTTTTAAAGCAAAGAGAACATATTATTCATCCTTGCCATTTGACTTTATCGATTCGCATTTTTCATTTGTACATATGTTTTTGATCACCAATAAGCAGTCTAGCCTGACATCAAATCAGCTTGTAACTTAGATCGCCCGCCTTTAATTCCTCACATTACACAACCAAAAAACATATTTAATTAAATAAATATCAGATTTTCTACCCAAAGTATTAATGTAAATCTGTTACTATATTCAAGGTATATCATGTAAATATTTTCATTATTTTAATGCCATTGGAAGTAATGATATTTTAAAATTTTAAACTTTATTTATTGTTTTTCGTAATAAAAACTATGTAGTTTGTACATGGTGTAGCTGTTCTTCTTCTTCTTCTTCATCGACTCATATACGCCCACTGCTGTGCACGGGTCTCCTCTACCATTGAGAGGGTTTAGGCCATAGTCCACCACGCTGGCCTAGTGCGGGTTGGCGGACAACACACCTAAGGAATTCCTAAGAACTCTTAGATGTGCAGGTTTTATCACGATGTTTTCCTTCACCGTTAAAGCAAGTGATAATTCAATGTGAATACACACATAACTTCGAAAAGTCAGAGGTGTGTGCCTGGGGTTCGAACCCGCGACCGCCGAGATTCTCGACCACGCGCCCATACCTCGAGGCCATCACTGCACTAGCTGTTGATTATTGTAATTAATTTTAAAATACCCGTAGATCGGAGATGCAATCTAAGTGTTTGTGACCCTAACCCCAGAAAAGTTACCTAAAACAAGGCACAGTAGGTATCTATAACAGTGGAGGAAATAAGTGATATGGCAAAATTAAGCATCTATTAATTGCAGCAAATGCCGCCACCTCCAACGTTTAAATGGATTTTTAATGGATTGTGAAAAAGGAACTAAATATTCACGTGACTCGAAATCTAAATATGTAAGCACAATACGAAAATCATATCGCAATCTGATACATTGTGTTTGATTTCAATGGATTTATCAAAGGAAAAATACGATGAAATGCCTCTTTCAACTGAGCGAACCGGCGCTGGTATCTTTATAGACAAATATCAATAGCAGGCAGTGGGTGGAAGGGCGTCTCTGAAGACATTGTTAATCAGGATCCTACGGACGGCGAGCTTGCCGGGGGTAGTCGGCCCATTTACAGGAAACTCATTGCTTACACTTTACGTGCTATTTAGGTGCCTAAATTTTATTTCTGAATATTTTTTTTAAATTTCCTGTTCTCAGTTTTCATTTAACTTTACTAGAAGCAGCATAGCTTTAATTTTGTTTCTTATAAGTGTCGTTAGAATGACACTATAAAAGCGTTCCATTGCAGAGAGGCTATAACTTCCAAAATATTAAACATAAAAGAAAGCAATATCGTGTATAACGATATGATGGCTGCGATAACGATCCTACGAAACATTATTAAACCACTGGTGTGTCCAACAGTAATTCCAGTTCCAATATAAAAATATCACGGCGAAATAATATTTTGTGAACGTCTTCTTTGTACAGTCACGAGCATAAATATGTTCCTATGCGAAGGTTACCAAAAATATCTGACCCATGATCGAGTTCAATAATATGTGCCTACACGTACGCAGCAAAAATATGTGACATTATCCGGCTGCATAATGCAGTGCCGTCAAAATGATGTGATACACTCACGAAGCATAAATATGTGACACCACTAGGCGGCAATAATATCTGACATAATTTTATCTTCAATTTAATATAATAATTATACGAAATAATGAAAGAAATAAATTTTATTTTACATTGTTTCAAGATGGCTGTACTTTTATACTATACTAGCCGACTCGCGCTCGCTTCGTTGGGGGGTAAACATTTTTACTTGCGATTAAATTGTGATTTTAGTTCGGTTAATACTGAATGCCATCATTTATTTCCTGATTGCGAAAAAATATTGTATTTATCTATTTTTAATGAAAATATAACTAAATAGATTACGGCACAGTTGCGGTCAGTATTATCTCTTTAACCATTAGTGCCAATTGGATGCAGTTAAAGAAAAAAAATATTTTGTTTTAAACACTTGAGAGTATATCTATAAACTCACTTATTTTAATAAAAAATCATAATTGTTGATAATATTGATCAATTAACATGAAGTAATGAATTAAATTATTCTTCAATATACAAAACATTTTTTTACAGTTTTATTATTATAGTTAGACATATGCTGTCGCTGACTTTTTTATAAGCATTATCAAGCTTCACAGTGCTGGGCTCGAGGTTTACGCGCACGGTTGATAATCTCTCCGGTCGCGGACGTACATCCCATCACGCCCATCTGTATTAACAATGAATTATCACTTGCATTAACGGTAAAGGACAACATCGTGATGACTCTTGCACACCTAGAAGTTCTTAGAAATTTCTTAGGTTTGTAGTCCGTAAACCCGCACTAGGTCAGCGTGGTGGATTAAGGTCTTAACCCTCTCAATGATAGAGAAGACTCGTGCCCAGAAGTGAGGCGTATATGGGCTGATAGTGATAATGGTGATCAAGCTCTATAAGTTTTCTCTGGGACTCAAGCAAATATCTCTCATGGGTAAAAAAGCAGCGTTCATAAAAAACGTTTTCGTGTTTCGTCTTTTCTTCGGTTTACTTTGTAAAACCGGCTACAATGAAAAATTGTTATCAATTTTCTGATTAATATTTAGTATTTATCCTATGACACTCACAAATAACGTAGCTTTCTATTGCTAAAAGAATGTTCAAAATCGATTTAGTAGATCCAGAGATTACTTTATACAAAGTCACAAGCTTTACCTCTTTAAATTATTTGTATAGATTTTTGTCTAGGTATATTCTTAATCACGACCAAATTCAAATATTCATTAAATACGTAGATATATTTTGCCTACGGCTGCTGTGACATTAAGGAATTGTTATGTTGTGTTAAACGGAAGCGGCTTTTAACACGATTGCTCCGATTAATTTATTATTTATACAGTTTATGCAGTTAATTGATTTTTCTTAAATTAATTTAATTTTTTTAGATTCCCTAGCAGAGTTTTGATAAATTTAAAACGAATACCACTGAATTTGGTGAAAAACTAGACCATAATTCAAATTCAGATATAATTCCACAAATAATAATTGCTGGCTTGGTAGTGTGTAATATTGTAAAAAAATATTTGTAAATACTGTAAAACCGATTTTTGCGCAAAAGAAAAACTATGGTTTCTTAAATTAATAGATTTAAGAGACATGGTTGATTTAACTTATATATAGCTCAAACGACGTATTAACGACTATCTGACTCTAAACGCAATTGCATTTTTCTTTTTAATAATTAGTTCTCAATACCATAACTTGTGACGTGAATGATAACGATTTTTGCTATTGCTACCGAATATTACTCGTATACACTTACGAAGTAAGGCCAAACAGAATGAAAAAACAGACACTTTATGACATAATGACTGTTCGAAGTGAACGCACTTAGAAATATTTAGTACCAAAACAACGTGAATGCCAAATGTGAACAAATAATTTTCAATCTTATTACTTGCGTGTGACGTTTATTTTAAAATATTTGTCCTCATTTATTAAAGACATCGTTTTAAAATGACACTTTTATTTTCTGTATTTTAATGTCATAACGTCTTTAATTCAAATTTATTGTAAGCTATATAAAATCCAATTGCAAAGAGTTAAAGTTAATTGTAACCAGGAGTCGTCTTTAATTTAATACTTTACAAATCGAAGTCTGAATTACAAATGTGTAAATATAAATTATGAAATATATGCAACCGGTGCCTCTAAGACAAGTGATTTTGTTTGCGGTCTTCAATCTAGTATAGGTATATTTGATCGAAGGTGTGTGTAGTATTCCCCAAAACAATATTGGTAAGATTGTTTAGTGAAGAACAATTTAACGATCATAATTACTATTTTAAAGAACGTAGACGAAATAATTAAAGAAATATTGTTTTGAAGTTAAATTTCTTTATCGAAGTAATACGAGATAACTGGTCGACTTAACAGCGTTGAATATACAGGAATTCTTTCAGACATTTTGATACCGACAAGGCGTATCAGTTATCCTGATATAGCACCTCTTTATGTGGTGCAAGACAACAGCCCGATCCACAACTCACGAATAACTCGTGAGTGGTTTAATACGCAAAGAGAGACGATAAAATTAATAGATTTTCCTCCTAAAAGCCCTGATTTGAATCCTATTGAGAACCGGTGGGGTTTAATAGTCCAACAATGGGATCCAAATCAGGCTAGAACTTACAATTCCCTGCGTTGTCACACCTTCGACATTTGGGAATCACTGCGGGGCTCTCAAGTGTGCACTAATATCGTCTCATCCATGCGAGAGAGGCTACAGGATGTTATTAATGCAAACGGGGGCATACGAGATTTTAATTTATAATGTTTATAAAAAAAGAATTAAAATTATTAATTAAGATGATTTGATAAATTAAAATACACAAAAATATAAGTAAATATTTAAATTTAGTCGTGATTTAGATCATAATATCTAGACATAAATCTATATATATATAAAAGAAAGTCGTGTTAGTTACACCACTTATAACTCAAGAACAGCTGAAGCGATTTGGCTGAAAATTGGTGGGGAGGTAGCTTAGAACCGGGAATAAAACATAGGATACTTTTTATTCCGTTCGACAGCGTTTCCGTGGGACTTTTCATTGTTTTCTTTATCCATACAAAAGTTTCGTTTTAATAATTAGTAAGTCAATTTGAACTTTAATACAATACAATAAAAAATTTTAAATCGTAAAAAGTTTAAATCGTAGTGGAGGAGTTCTATATTATAAAAATGAATTGCTCGATGTGTCTCTAAGCGCAAATCTCGAGAACAGCTGAACCGATTTCGCTAATTCTTTCTTTATAATATTCCTTGAAGTACGAGGATTGTTCTTACGGAGAGATACATTTTAACAACTAAGCAGTGATGGCCTCGAGGTTTAGGCGCGCGGTCGAGAATCTCGGCGGTCGCGGGTTCGAACCCCAGGCACACACCTCTGACTTTTCGAAGTTATGTGTGTATTCAAATTGAATTATCACTTGCTTTAACGGTGAAGGAAAACATCGTGATGAAACCTGCACACCTACAAGTTCTTAGGAAATTCTTAGGTGTGTAGTCCGCCAACCCGCACTAGGCCAGCGTGGTGGACTATGGCCTAAACCCTCTCAATGGTAGAGGAGACCCGTGCTCAGCAGTGGGCGTATATGGGTTGATGAAGAAGAAGAAGAAGACATTTTAACAATTGCCTGAAAATGTCTAAAAATAATACTTTTCTAAATTCCCATACAAAAGGATCGTAATGATACTTAAGTCATTTTGAACTTTAACACCATACAAAATTTCCTGTCATTTAATGTTTATCCCGTCGATGCAGTTAGAGGCCCCCTCAAATAAAAGAACGTATTAAAATAAGCATTTTGAAGCGACAATATGCATCTATAACATTCGAATAATTGCGTATTTTAGATGTTAAAAATGCAGAATTGTCATGACAATGGATTGACATTTTTTGGCTGTCAAATATTAAGGCGTGCTTTCAGAAATTTATTTTGTGTAACAAATCTCCTTGGTAGTGCCTAATTTTTAAATTTTTATTATGCTTGAATATTATAAATACTCTAAATCTCCTTCAAGAAATATTAATAAATGGCCAGGGGATGCCTTTTCCATTGATCTAACCAGTCATGGAACAGGGCTGCGAGTACGCGACCTCGGCCCCCCGAGCTGTTGGAGTCTGCCAATACTTCCTTATCCGGGACTGCAGCATCCTTACCATCAGGCCAAATATCCTTACCTGCAATATCCTGTACCCAAACACACGTTATCTCTACCCCATTACCAAAACAATGAAAGTTCCAAGGAGAGTTGGTGTCAGACATAAACATTTGCAAAACATTTGCCAAAACATTTATGCAGAATTTATAATAAGAAAGGTGACAGGACCTAGGGCGTCTCCCGTAGCCGACGCGCAGGGGCAGCACCTGGCTCCTGTGAGAAATGGGCAAGGTTTGTTACACTAGCCCAGGCGGGGGCAACGTAAGACACTTGCCCGGGAAATGAGATTGAGGTATGCAAGTTGGAATGTACGTACGATGAATAGTAGGTCAAGAGAGCTAGCATCTGTGCTGAAAAAGAAAAAAAAAATGGTCAACGAAGAAGACTTACGAAAGACGACTGCATGCAGCAATGATGCGAATATTGGTAAGTCTGAAAGGAGCTCCTGTGATAGAAAAGATGAAAGGAAACCGTCTGTCGTGGTATGGGCACATTATAAGAAGGAATGAATCATATGTAGGAAAAAAGGTGATGAATATGAAAGTGGATGGATGGGCGAGTCGAGGAAGGCCGAAAAAGAGATGGATGGAGTGCGTGACTGAAGATATGAAAGAGAAAGGGGTGAATGAAAACATGACGGCTGACAGGGATGTGTGGAAGAAGAAGAGATACTAGCGCCGACCCCAAGTAATTAATTGGGACCAGGGCAGGGGGATGATAATATACCTAAGTAATTAAAAATTAAATTCTGTTAATAAGTAACAAAACATTCATTGGCGGGTAGGGCGATACGAAGTTTGCCGGGATAGCTAGAATAGTATAAAATTACAGCCATATTCAAATAATGTAAAATACAATTTATTTCTTTCATTATTTCATATAAATTGTGAATAAAATTAAATTGAAGATAAAATTATGTCAGATATTATTGCCGCCTAAAGGTGTCACATATTTATGCTTCGTGAGTGTATCACATCATTTTGACGGCACTGCATTATGCAGCCGGATAATGTCACATATTTTTGCTGCGTACGTGTAGGCACATATTATTGAACTCGATCTTGGGACAGATATTTTTGCCAACCTGCCCATAGGAACATATTTATGCTCGTGACTGTACGTTGTGCGAATGTAGTTAGTGTAGAGATCCCTGCGGCGGTACACGCAAGTCGAGGAGAGAATCTAGTCTGTCCTGAGGGCACTTGGCTTTTGAGTTCTAATTGTCCGACGCTGGCGCCAGTCCGCGCGGAGCGATGATTTAGTACTACATGTGTCGTGATTCTTTAGCGCCCTCCAGATCTTGTAGCTATTTATGGTAACAGCACGACACAATAGCTATGAGTCACCCGTCAACAGCGCAAGAAGCTACGTGTTAACAATATTCAACTAACCAAACAGATAAATATTCTACTCACAAAAACAGCGTCTATAACATATTTAAATCGACAGCGCGTTCTAGCCTATGGTAACACACACGAAGGGAGGAAGCGAAAGGCGCGAAGGAAAAACTATTTTACAGTTCTTTTATGTGTACATTACATGATATTGCAATGTAAAATCCAAATCAATGAAAAATGACTAGTAGAAGTAATACTAACGATTATACATGTGGTACACCATATTCCAGCCGTATCCGGCGATCTCGTAAACAAACTGACTTTTTATAGAGGGCGTCTGTAATTCGTCTCACACCACCGCTTCGCTGCTTAGTCTCGTTTGCTTCCAAAGCTAAAATGGTGTTTGTAAACGAATTCCGTGTTGTTTATATGGACGTTTCTATAAATAAATCGACGGATACTCATCTTCAACGGTTTACAACAACAGGTAGTCTGTGGGTATAAGTTTCCGTGAAACACTCTAAAATATATATTATAACTCCAAAGAAATAACAGGCGTAAGACAATTTAAATTCTATCGCCGTATCTCTGAGAGGAACTGAACGTGTGCAACATAATGATACTGTAATTAAATCGAATAACACATGTGAAATGTATACTTGTGTTTGATTCGATTCGATACATTTGAAAATATTTTGATCACACGACATTAGAAAATTCATCGAACAAAGAGTATAGCCATCTTTATTGCGGTTCATTTATAAAATGTGCGTGGATATTCTAAAAATTGTTTTCTATAAATATAAAACTAAAGGGAGAACTTGTGAGTTCCTCAGAGGTCGGGACGGATGCGATGAACGCAGGAAAACAATATTTTATACGAGTGGAATGTTCAATGAGATGTTTCAAGTTATGTTGATCGGTTCAGTTTTATAGAATGTTTTATTACTAACGTGTTTATGTACAGGACAAGAATCAGAATTTGTATTTTATTGGTTACTATGATATAAAATATTCAGATATTCTATAATAAGCATTCTGATTGTTTCAACATAAGAGACATCCTGTTCCTAGCGATAAAAGCATTGAGCAATATTTTTTCATATATTTCAAGGAAAGGTGAAGGGTTGTTTGCATTAACGTACTGTCAAAATACATAAATTTGGATACTATTTACTATTTTCCTCATTTTGTATCATAATCATCATTGTTTAAAAAAAAAACTTGCATTGAAAAAAGTATAATAATTGATAGTTTCCGATATTGTAGAAAAAAATGTCATTCAGTTGAAAATTTTTAAATTCCGTTGGCGGATAAGTGAGTAGCACAGTTGACAATGAGGTAATTATATCAAGACTGATTAAATGTAATTGAGCGCGACCAAACCGCTGGCAGCGTACGCTCGCCTAGGGAGCTGTCTCATCTAAAGTGTCAAGTGAGAATATCAGCGTCAATGTACCGACTTATAGTTCTAGTCGATTGTAATATCAAAATATAAATCATAAACCCGTCCATGCTACACTCGTAGAATCGAAGCGAGATAGGTTAAAGTTTTATTAAAAAATAGACATGAAGATACAAAGCAAACATTGCCTATTAAAATATGAGATGACAAAGGCTGACTTTAAATCTTTGTTAAATGTTAACCTTATTCGGTGCTTACATGAATTTTTAACTAACATCGCGACCCGCTCCCAAGCGAATAAGCGGGGAGGAGAGCACTCTTCCATGTAAATAACATATACTCCATTGTTTTTTCGCTTCGTGTACTTTCGCCGGTTTCTTTCTTTCTTCGTGTTTTTCATTTTACAGTTATACTAAACATAGAATCAAATACGAAATATAATGCGAGACCGATCGTTGCTCACACAAGCAGAGATTAATGGCCTGAGGTTTCAGCGAAGTAGGTATAAGTGATTCCCACCCTCCTAGCACATTTTAACACCGGTCATGCGCGGCCCTACACCTTTCACTCCTGCTGTGCTCACCCACGCTACCGAACAGATGCCGAGTCTTGTAAACACAAACACAAACTCCGTAAAGATACATTTCACTATCGCATCGGCGTTAATTGCTGGAATTATCTGTTGAGCTGGGTTACTTAATGACGGACGTTTCAATCTTATCGACAACGATACAGACATCCAAATGTCTTTGTTGTAATAACAGTTTCTCATCTACCGAATATGTCCGATTTACATTATGTAATGATAACACTGGTTAACATTTAACCCCTTTCATTTTTTATACTCTTTTGTTAGTGAAAAAACCGAATATATACAAGCCTGTCGCGATTTAATTTCATTTGCAGATGGCACTAATGGAAACCTTGCACTGCGCTTATAAATACGCTGCGAACATGAGTTAATTTTATTTGCCAATACCTATATTTCATTCATACACTTTTCAAATTTCAACTACTGTTTATGACATAAACAAACTACCACTAGATATCTGTAAAAGATAATAATACATTTATTACCGATGCAATTTATGCGCTCCCTAAGCGTAATGAGTTTGAATAAAATTTCTTATTCCGAATATTATTTTGTTTCAATGTTGAGCAGTTTGCATTGGCACTACGTGACCGGGGGAGTATTTACAGTGCTTAGCGAAGCGCGTAGCCAGTCTCTCCGTTCGGGTATCGCCGACTGCCTCCACATTATGCATATGGATGATCTCGTCTACCAGTAATGAACATTAATATTATCGTTTCGGTTAATTTTCATTCGATTCAATTATATTGAATTATTATTATAAAGCTTCAAAAGCATCTTTATGTTTTATTATATAAAATCACACTGTTGAGGAATGTTCAGGAGCTACATTTTCGCCACATGCAAGTGCCTGGCCAGGCACAAGTGTGCCTTTACAAAATTGTCCGACCGTGAGCACAAAGGAACTGCGCCTTGTTCAATGTGTGAGCTTCACAATGGCATCGACATTCAGTACTTGGTCGTAAATAGTCAAAATAGGTATGTTCCGGGCCGACGACGCGACGCGGACGTTCCTCTAACTCACTACACACCGCGAACTATCAGCCATCCTACTATTATTATAAAGGCGAAAGTTTGTAAGTATGGATGTTTGTTACTCTATCACGTAAAAACTACTGAATGGATTTGAATGAAACTTTACCACAACATAGCTTATACATCAGAATAACACATAGGATACTTTTTATCCCAGAAAATGTAGGGAATTCCCGTGAGAATGGGTATTTTTGAATCTACCAAAGTGATTTGAATGATTTTTGGTATAAAGGTAGGTAGGGCTCACAGAATTAACATGGGATAATTTTATCCTGGAAAATGTAATCCCGTGGGATAAACACGTTATAAATGCAAAAATCTCTCTGCACTTAACCCTAGAGTCTACGCGGACGGAGTCGCGGGCAAAAGCTAGTATAAGTCAATATCCGCGCGAATCTCCCGCTTCATTTTCGCTATATCTGCACACCACATCTCATCTCTCTTATCATACTAGAATATAATGAAACTAGATTTACATAGTGATGCCCCATAATGAATTATTTCTATACTCGTAAACACGTGACTTTTACCATGTAGTTGTATCAAGCCGACGAGCAAAAATTGCTTTTAGACTGATCATCAATAATTCGACGGCCCGTTCATCCCATACATCGCATTGCCGCTCAGCGTATTACGGGAATCAATAAATATTTGATTACATTTCACCGACATTTTATGGGGAAGTGAGTAAAGCTGGTTTGGCAACAATGAAGTTAGAAAATTATATTTATTTTTCGCTTTACAAATACAAATAAAAGGAAATCATTCCATTTATTTTGCCATCGATGCCAAATAAGCAAGTAATTTTATAAATTCAATTTTATTAATCTCAGTGGGTGTGTCACATAAATAGTTTGGATACCTATAGAAAAAATAAAAATTAGGTATTAGTAAAAGTTCGTTATACATCCGTTGACAAGTGGAGTGTCTATGCTTTATATTGCCCGTTTGTTTATAAAGTTTATAACACGAACAGGCAAATCAAAATTTTAGTATTATGCCTAAACAGTAATGTTTACTATACCAATTTATGTACAGAGGCGTCAAGTTTCACTTAGGAAATCGTAATATGTATTAAGAACTATAATATCTACTGGGATTGGTGGGATTTTAATTTACTAGAGATTTAATGAATGCTTCTAATACAGTCACAAATACATTCAGTCTCTCTTGCGTCTCTTAATGGGGTGTGGAGAGATTTTACTTTTTAATGTTTTTTTTTCTTTCTCATCACGAAATACTTTACAATATTGATACAACAATTACAATTTCCCAGCAGCTCAATAACTCAATCAAAAACTATTGTATTGATAGGTTAATAACACAAAGTCATCTACTCGTAGAATAAAACTGATATTTTATATTCCACATTGATCGAGGTAATTGTACTACAATTATGAAAATTAATATTATAATTATCGCAACTGTTCTTTGGCTTCAAATTAATATCGTAATAATTAATCTGGTGTTCCCAATTCATTACGAACATGGCTTCCGTAAATAAAGACTGCAAACGGCTTCGCTGCGTACATTGTTTTTTTATGAATTCTAGATAAAAATAATGTTTCTTTTTAGCGAGCACACTGTAGCAACGCATAATGGAAATGAAGCCTGTTGCAGAAAGAGAATTACTTAGCTTGATACGAATAAGAATATACGGTCACATTACTTGGTGCAATTGTGTCGGCCTCATCGAAACCAAATGAACACAGGTTGACACCGATTCAGGACTCACTTCTTTGGTCTCTAAAATTGGACGATATCTCCCAATAAAGAAGTATTTATTATCACTTGTTTCTACATTAGTTTCATCACATAAAGTATGATTTTGTATACCTATATTATATGAAAAGATTTCAGTGTAGGCAAAATATATTTAAGATCACTATAATAGCGTTATATGTTTTATAACCTAAACTATGTTGATCATTTAGAATGCCTGTGCCGTGATAATTATTATACTATAAAACATTCGATATAAATTACAAGGAGTGCACAAGTACAGACATAGACGAGTAGGCAGCAAGCAGCGTGCGCTTATTGGATAGTTACGTATGCAAATCAGGAGCGCGTTTGGTGACTGCGCCACGAGCAGGTGCCACTCACAGCACGCATTACAACACTTCAGGCCGCAAATATACCAGCAAATATCACAAATATATGTCAGTCTCAGTGAACTTTTACCAACAATAAGAAAAATCGTGAAACATATTTCCGCACAAAAGTAAGAAAACACCGCTTCAGGTTGGAATAGTACGGATTGCAAACGCACATTTACCATTGGCCAGGTACGGCGCACATTCACAGAGTTGTGTTAGGTATAAACAGCTCCCTCGCCGTCCTGAATTCCTTTCTCCGACAGACATTACTTCCATATTTCTGATTTATATTTAATATTACTATTGTGGCTTTTCATACATTTTATAGTTTTGTTTGGTTGAAATACTGATGTGCGCACATAGTTATTATCGGTACTATAAGATTATTAATGAAGTAAATATAGTTTATAATTAAATCGTTGTATATAGTCATTTGAGTCACAAGCAGCAAAGTTATTACTAAGGAACTACTACGAATATACCAAGATTTGTAGGTAAAGCATAAGTGCATGAGGTGTGTATATTGTTATTTGTTTAAACAGCACATATTACATTTAAACGACTAGTATTCACAATGTTGTTAGCGTTCAGCGACGGCTACCTACTGAAGCGTTTAAAAATGATGGAAAGCAGGTTGACGTTGCATCACAGGCTGGGCGCTCGCTCGGTTCGCCGAGCCAATCTCTTTGAAACTGCACCCGAGGTACACCCTATTTTATGGATCGCTGATTCTGTTAATTAAGCGTTTTTAATCTACATATATACCCGTTGTGCAAGAGCAAAATAACGAGCAGCCATGTGAAACAATTTTTACAAATATATAAATACATAGATTGGAACTTTTTGATTTAAAAGGATAAATTTTCACGAGTGCTTTTTACGATTTAGATGAAAAGGATTAACCACTTGTAAAAGGATATATTTATGGAGTTACAGATGTTAAGTAATTTACACATGTATTATTTCAATACAAAGACTCGGATTACAATTACTTTATGTTACACACATTTGCTAACACACTGTCAAACATAATCATACCGATATAGAAACATGTTTAGATATTGATAATGATAAGATGTTATACGATGTTATATGTAGTAAAATGATATGTACATGTAGGCGAACATTTCTCTCGCTGGCACGCAGTTATCTCACGCAAACGGTCACGCAACGCAACAACATCGAATGTATACTATAATAAACAGGTGAACGAGTTCTAAGCCATTGGCTGAACATTATGAAAATTACTTGTAGCAACGTTCAACTCCTAACACTTTACCACTAATAAGAAAGTTTGTGCACACACATACAAATAGATATCGAAGAAACGCTTCACTGGACTTTGTAATAATTACAATTGAAGAATCTGTTATGTGTGATGTACGTTTTTTTTAATTAACCCTGGTACAAATGCGCAATAGTTACGTACTCACTTCAAATCCTCCAATAGAAATATTTCTCTTACGCTATCATAATTTTGAAATTAACAGTAAAGCATAGATAGGGCCTATTCGTATTAACAATTTCATTTTTGCGGGGGTTATTATTATTTATATTTTTATTTTTTTATTCATTGCATTTATGTATTTTACAATTTAAAAAGAGAAAATGCGCAAAATTTTTCAAGATACAACTAATCTTAACTCAGAAAAATAATCGATGAAGGTTCTCAGCTAATTAAGTTGTTATGAATTCACTCCGTGAAGATATTTTGATTGAATATACAAAAATTCTTATAAAATGTATTATGGAATGGACCATACACAGCCGCTTAAGCCACAACTAGCACTTATAAAATATTCTAATCATGTTATCGTCTACTGCTAATGTTGTAGGATTGTTATTCGTGTAACATACGATGTATGATAATGTTATCGTTGCGTATCGATTTTTGATCGTTTGCCATCACACGACAAATTAAGATGCAATTAATAGTTGTGATCGATAAGTATCATTATCTCTAAGCAGACTCTCCACAATAATACATTTATTGGTCATGTGCGAAAATAGAACTTCATATTGTTACAACGATCGCTTGAATCGACTGTATTTGAATTAAGTTGAGTCGGTTTTAAACGCAATACTACGGCGAATCTTTTGTTGAGAAATAAACTAAAATGAATACTGAATAGAATGTGTGGATAAACGGCTTGTGGTCCTCCGACCTGACGTGCGGTCCTAGTCGATTCGGTGCGAGGCTGGCTGGAGGACGCGCGCTGTCGCCCCTTAAACTATCACTTCACCTAGGGGAAATATTGATCTTATTTGAGCCTGATTAACTCAGTCGTTGTCGGCGTGCTAATAATACTCCCACTCTGGCACTCATCCAGCTGAGGCCTTAATGGTACTTCAATGCAAGACAGTTTTCAAAGGTGACTCGGTTGGTAAGCTTTGATTTGGTAACACCGTTACCAGGATCGTTCTTGTTTACCAAATAATCGCGATAGCAAACTCAGAATGGTAAAAACACTTGCGTTTTGCATTTTAAATTCACTATTATACGGATTTTCACGTAAACAATTTGCTTTATTGCCGTGTTGTGTTGTATTGGACTTTTTAAAGCGATTATTGAAACAATAAAATAGCTACTTATAATGAGGCGTTCATGCTAAAATCAAATGGCTTGCGTTATATTTTACTGAAAGTTGGAATAACATACATGTTATTACTTTTACATACGTTCTATACAACACCCATTTGAATAATATGCTTGTTTGTATGAGTTTGCGTTAGCGACGGTAAATGCAATTTATTAACATCATGAATTCCATAAAAAGTTAGTAATTACGCGACTTGAAGATATTCCACATGTAAAATTAAGACGTTGAACTATTGATGTCTAGAGCGTACAGCATATTTATAAAAGTAATAAAAGAATAAGTAAGTTCTGCTATGTCATGCAACTACAAAAAGTATCATCGAATGACCGCTTAAAAAAGATGTTAAAAGCTTTTACACGATACCTGATATATTGCACAAAAATATCTTGATTAAGTGGTACGTGTAATTAATTTTACAACTACGTGCAAGATCAAAGTGTTTCACGGCGTCGTGTGCCAGTTTCTGGCCCACATCAATGTCATGTTCAATGGGAGTGAATTACGTTATTCATTAGGATGTGTATTGATGAGATCCTATTCTAGTAACTATATCATCATGCGTGTTTATTTAATTAGCGTTGGATAATGGCTGCTCAACATGACACCATGACATATATAGCTCGAATTGAGACACCAATGTAACACGTTACATTCGTTTTTTAAATGTTTACAATTATTAAATTAACGCGTTTATAAAGCGTAAGCAATTATATTGGATGCACAAAAATTAAATCCCGGTTAATTTCAATATATACCACTTAAAAACATGGTATATCCAAACTTTATAACTGTACTAGTCAAGAAATGTATGCAAAGCTATTTAGCTGATTAATTCGACAGATATTTAATGAGATCATGTAGCGTATGGTACGTGAATCACATTAGATATATCATATAATTGCATTCCGGTATTTTATCATGCTTAATAAAAAAACAATAAATACCAGCAAGGTCGGCGTTCCTGTGTCGATGACATTGCCGTTACTCACCTGAAAAATAAAATAAAATAAATTAGTAACTTTTAATAATTGCTAAGGAATTTTATGGTTTTTATTTGGATGCTCTAAATCTAACACAGTATAATATGTATATGACAATATTTTACAAATGAGTATGTTGAGACGATCAACACGCGTCCACAATACAGAAAAAAAACGAGTGTGAGTTATTACATATTATTGCTTGACACTAATTTATTTGTTATGTCTAGATGATGCAAGCGATATTTTGATAAGTATATGCTATGTCAAAAAACAAGGACGAATTTGAGTGAATGCACTTCAAAGTCGAACTCAATTTTATTGCTTATTGACCGTTGATAAACACCGCTATTGTGATGTAAGAAATCAGTGTTATGAACATTACTTGTTCATTACTTATTGCATAATTCAGACTATTATCAAATATTTTTTTTAATTATTTTATTATGCAATAATTAATATAAAATTCCAATATTTGATTTGAACAAGCAGTTTTCGGCAATTGCAGTTTAAAACACTAGTGCTTTTGTAAAACTGTGCGTACCTATGCGCAATGTTTTCTATTCAAATAATTCGTAAAAGCATAGTCGTTTATAACCTTGTTACTAATATTTATGAATTTCGGAATGAAAATAGTCAGTTATTTAAACGTTAATTTACATAAGTAATTTTTGCGAATATGACGACGCCACCATTTTGTTTACAACACTGACGCCATTGCGTTACGAATTATTGAAACCGATGGTCAAATCAAGGGGCGTCGTGACGCCGCCGATACCGCTCGCGAAACGAACAGTGCTGGCACACGCCCAAATATTTTTCATGCGCTTTGCTCTGGACCGGGATAAGTTGCCCTATTCACCTGAATCGTTACACGAGTACATCTGAATCAAAAAACATTCAAAATACGACCCAGCGCTGATTTCTATTTTAATCCCATAACAAAGGATTAGCTTTTGTTTTTCTTTTAAATGTTGTTTACGAAACAACAGCCGGAGCTTCGAAATAAAAATCGAATTGTAAAAAGCAAGCGCACAAAATCTTCATTATATTTTGGATTCAACCGACGTCTTTTTCAAAAAAGCTAGTGAGAAATATTGAATATTCTAAAAATAGATTATCAAAAAGAACATATTAAATAAAAGTTGGATTCGTCTTTATTTCAAGAGTTAGTACGGCCATGAGCTCAGGGATAGGCATGATTTGACTTAACAAGCGATACAGCAGTTGTAACCTTGTTAAGACATTTTATTCCTCTTCCACACAAAAAGGTTAAGACGTGTACGTAAATAAACAATTTAATTCTTTTTGAAACCACAGTAATATCATACGTAAAATGCTACAATAGGGTAAATATTTTTTTTGCACGAAAGATATTATATTTGTGTTGTAATTACGGAACACTAACATCAAATTGTATCTGTTGACGATTTAGTATAAACTGAATCTTTAAATAAAAATATTCAAAGTGCCGTTATTCGTATGATTGATATGAGACGGTGTTTGCGATATACTTCTTACACATACGTGAAGTCCACGCCCATTCCTGTCCATTTATAGCCGCGTTTTACGACTTTGACTGGGCAATGTTTGTGCCCCGAGCACTTACTTTGTATAAAGACTCCTTTCGTAGCCACTTCTGAATCTGCTAATGTGTATAGTATATAAAACAGAGTTTGGGGAGTTCAAGCAAAATGCTAAATAGAATTGCCATTACGCTTTAAAAAGTGATTTTGGTAACACTTTTCATTTGGTATTATAACTGTAAATATTTAGTACCATTAATAAACCACTCTTTAACAAGAATTTAATGCTCTGTAAATGTAATTAAACAAGTAGATAGTGTTATTTACACGATAAAGTAACAACTGTGGCGGACAAATACGAATGTTATCAGTCGAATATTGAAACAGTGAATTTGTCATGTACATAAAATCTGATCCAATCACCTAAATAAACAGAACGCGATTTATTCACGATGTATATAATTAAGATACATCAAAATAAAATCAAAAAGTAGGTACATTTATGTTTTAAAATCATACACTTGAAACATTAACCTCGTTTTGACACCAACGTATTAAGATAATGTAAACGTCGTTATGGATAACCGTATAATAATAAAGTCGTGGAAAAGTGGCATAAACATTATAGAACCGAGCAATAAGTGGATCATAGATTAATGAGCTGTGAGCCGGACACTAAGAAAGAAATTTTAAGTACCAACTACCACCCCAGTGATCATACACTTTGATTTTGTAACGGAAAGCCACGGGTTCGTTCGTTTCACCGCGATAAATGTTGTTTATTTCGAGAGAGTGAGACTCAAGTCTCATAGTTTTTGATATAATTTTCACCGTATGATAAACATTTTATTCCGAGACGCCGCGGTATGTAAAGCTTGCCACTCGTGTTAGACGAGAATAGACCAGACGAATGTGACTCAATGGTAGAGTGTAACCAAGCGCAGAAACGACGTATATGGACTTGCAGAAACAAAACAATATAGTGTAAAAAAAACGTGTTCAAAAAAGCAGGTAATAATTTCGGTGATTAGAAACACATTGACTTTTAAACAATTCCAGAAAATGACAGTTACAAAAGAAATTAATTTATAAAGACTTTCAATTCATATTCGATTTGCATACTCGCTCATTTGGTAACTGAAAGTTAATAAATGGTCTCAAGAAATACTTTTGAATAAAATAAATAAACAGATAGTCACTCACATACGACTAAGCACAAATTTTAATAAAAAAATAAAAATTATATATTTAGTGAAATTACCATAATACTCGTAACCACTAGATAATATAAATCCAAATAAAAATTATTTTGTTGTCCCACACTACGGTACGTACACAGTAAGTTTATAGAATTAGTATTCGGAATCATATTAATATCATATTGAAAATCATAGTCATACAATTGCTTTCGTGTCTCGTGCTCTACGAAGGCTATAAAAATTGATAAAATAACTTACTTTAATCATACGCGTGTCCGTAGACGATAATTTATAAAAATATGTGAAAGTTATAAAGATACAAGCTCGTCTATGAGATGAATTAATGTTTAACATGTATGTAATCTCGAGCCCACTTTCCGTTAGATGGGCGATTACTCGCACATCAGTCGGACCGAGTGATCGCGAGGGCTGTCCGTCATACCGCCGTAATACTCAATCTTTATTTAATGCAAACATCCATTTATTAACAAACCATACTTGCTAAGTAGTTTACCTTCCAGTATAACAGTGGGAATGAATAATTAGCGTATTATTCATCAGTTGCGTATCTATCTAAACAAATACACGCGGTGCAATAGTACGAATGGAAATATTCGTTTACTTGGATTAACTACGCACTTTAGTATAATATTTCGAAACGAACTTGCATTATTTATTTGATGAATAAATAATGGTTCCTAGGGTAGTGATTTATAATAAATAATGCTCTAGTCAGTTGTTAATAACTCCGGAATCAATATTTGTTTAACAATTACTGACTGTAAAGGAAATAATTTATTAATGTTCTATATTGATAAGAAAGCTATTTGATGGGAGCGGTCATTAGAGTTCATTAAGAGAAAACTATTATTATTCGATTCAATTGAAAACGCTTAATTTAATGAGAATAATATATTTAGGCTATCTCAATGTTATTCGTCCACTACACTAATTGAATGAATTTCGAGCTAAACCCTATTTAGACAAACAAATTGTTGACAAAATACATGTACATACAAAATATTAACTTTATTTGTCCGCTTTCAGCTGTCAGAATACTCAGTAACCCATGTCAGAGTTCCTGTAGGCGTGGAAATTCTAGCACAACTTTTCTCGATAATGTAAACCCATACGCGCGCCCACACGCATTGACCCGACATCGTAAAATATAGTTCGAAATACATCCAATACTGTAAGAGTCTTACTAACCTTAGGGGCGTATGTAAGGACGATAATGTAACGCGACATATTACATAGCAATATTTCAAGTAAGACTAGTGGAGAAAAGTAGATAAACACGGACGAAAATAATGCTCATTCAAGGTTTTATAAGCGCGGAAACATTGAAAACGCTTCCTTTCACCCGGGTGCATTTTTGAAACGGGCTCGGCCGGCGAGCTCTGCGGCTGTGTGGGTGCAATCAAAGCTCACTCACCGCGCGCAAGTATGCGACTGTAAAACCGGTGGAATGGTGTATACGGACCGCAACCGCCTAGCAGAATTGTGTTTAATTAATCGTCGTTAAATACATAGCCTATTCGGACTGAATAGCCATTCGCCGCATGTATTAACGTTGTATATGCAACGTCACGTATCTACAAACTCGTCCATCCCGAGTCACGAAATTTATGCCGGCAACACCAGCAATATTTATCTAGTGATGCATATTTATTTAGTGATGATATTGTCCTGTACCTATTGTCCATCCAAAAAAAATATAGGATTTTGGCAGCCCCATGGCGCAATTGGCTATTTTCTATCCCCGCACCGTGACAAATGTTTGTGTGACCCACAAATATTTATTTCAGGTGTGGGTGTTTGAGAGACCGAAAAGTCTCTAGTAGTTTCTAATACCCAAGACACAAGACTTATATCTTAATGTTGGGTCTGTACTATGTGTGTGACTGTTGGGTGTTTTTATTATTTATTATAGACAATAAGTACGTTAGGTGTATCCTTGGTCCCGTGGCAATTGGATTGTAACAGCTCATGAAAGGCTGACGAAGGGTGGGTAGGCAATTGCCTAGACGCAATTGCGTCCTTAAGAAAGTGGGGGCGTTTGAATATTGTTAGACTAGTTGTATAACTTTATGATTTTCAAGTGAAATACTACAACCAAAAAACTTAGTAACTTTTTTTAGCGTGACTTCGCTTTCTTTGATTTATTAAAGCCAGTTATATTAAAAAAAATAGACCATAAAATCGAGCCATCGTCGTGTCGAACGCATAACAAAAAACTAAATAAGACACTTTTACATGATATTACGTTGGGATTATTTTATATTGCTATAAATACTGTATATGTTAGTAGCTAGCTATGAAACAAATCATATATTTTGAGATGTAACTGTTAAGCAAAAACGAATCGTGTTGAAAAACAGTTCATTTCAGAAAATTTGTATACCATCATTTTTGTTTAAAAAAGTATCGATTGGACAACGACGAATATAACATAATTTGTCAAAACACCTAACTGTGATTAATGAGCGTTTTTAAAGATAACACAGCTTAATATTATGCTTAATAATATGTGGCTGTAAGTTAAATAAAATCATAGGGGCTGTAGAAAAAAAAACGAAATTTTTCTTGTTTTCTTCGTATAAATTATTCTATTTGTTGTTAAGGATGAATTATATTAAAAAGATTGTGCAAGTCTGTAGTTGAGTAAGAATTGTGAAACGTAATTATAGAACGAGAAAAACTATCAATCAAGTCATAGATAATGTGTGACCTCGTTATCTGTGGGTAAGTAACACGCGATGCTTCCACTCACTCAACAAAGATGTAACGAAATAAAAATATCATATCTTGAAATGAATCGCAGTCGACAAACAATTTTGAACTAAGATTGGTTTTAAAATTGCATAAAATCGTATTGAAGCCGCTATAACCAAAATTTAAATTTTATTGTATCAAATATAAACGAACCTAATTCACAACTTCTAACACAACGCAAATACCTCAAACCGTAATTGCAAATAAATGTGAATTCTTATGAACCTATCCACTGAATCGGTGACAGGTAAATGGTTCTTTTTTCATTTATATAGCTGACTGCTTAACATACAGTATATTTATACAATATTTTACAGTGGGACGTAAAGATGACAATAAAAATAGTTCACTTATTTATTATAGTGCACGTTTGCCTACACCTACATCAAATTGACAGCGGAAAATGTAAATCATGTGTAATAGCACTCAAGTCGGCGACATTCGTGTGATACGATGGCATTTAAACCCGATATCTACACTGCTGGACCTCGGCCAATTTGTCCTAAAAGTGTTTTTACAATATCGTAAAAATATTCGAATGTAAACAAGCATGATAACCACTACTTTTGATACAACGACGGGAGCCCAGCCGTTAGTGACTAACGCATTACAATAATAGTACATTTTATAAATAGCTAGGCGGCATACAATTTTAGTTCTTTATGGCAACCATCAAGTAGCAAACCGCAAATGAGGATGAACAAGAAATTATGCGAATAATAAAATTACTAGAGAGACCGTAACAATACGGGATCGTGCACAACGAGTCTTGCAAAAATTAATTAAAATACGAAACATCTACATGGCTCGCAATAAATCAAAGGACTCCGCCGTCAGCTATGTACTTGGATAAAATTTTCAACAGCAAATGTTTCAAATTATATAAGTCTGCAAAGTTTGTTTTTTTTTTCTTTAGAAGAAAATAAACATCAGTTCCACATTCTGAATATTATTTCGAACATTAGGTATATTATTATATTTTCGCCAAATTACAAGCTATCTATTTAATTTTCGAGACTATCATCGACGTAAATTACCTACAAAATTGTAGGTTGAAGTGACACGTGATGTGTCATTTGTAGAATTTCATACTTGTTGTATTTAAATACGTCTGGTGAAGCTGTTGATTAGTGTCCATCAACGAGCAAGCGCAAGACAAATGAACATTCTCCCCGAAGCTCTTTCTATTATCAAAAAACACAAAGGAAGTAGGTGGCGTATTAATTTTGCCAGTTGGTATTTTACTATACAATGTACCACGACCTCATTATATCTAATCTCTGAGCTTACTGTTCAAGTACGACTTTAGCGTAGGATTTAACATTCACGAAACGAATGACTATATATACTTATAATGGTTGTAATATTAATCTCAAAACAAAACTAGGAAAATATATACATTTTGGAAGATAAAAATTTTACGCATAAACACGTTCATAACTTTAACAAATATTCTACATATAATGACCATATACGGTAGTCACCATCTGGTGATGAAATAGATTGGGTTTTAAAATGATCACTTACAGACGCAGATGTTTCTCTTTTCCAGGCAGTGTTCGCGAGTACCGAGCAGACGGACGGTTGAGCAGTAAATAAATCCGCGTGTCGTACATTACATACACACATGGGTAACAAAAGGGAAATGAAACCGCAACTTTAATTGTGATGCGCTGGTAAACGCAGCTCTCGAATTACCTACCGCGTTATTCCACAGTCCACTGACATTTTACTATTAACGCGACACCAGCGAGCCGCATCAACAACTTAATATTATCCATTAAAAACTCTTTCATTATTATATGAAATCGACAAAACGAAAATCTCCCCTTGTAGGACTAAAAAGATTAAGCAGACTGGCGGTTCATAAATAAATTATTTCCGTCAATAAACCATTTTTTTATATTAAAATACTTACTAAAATAAACCTTAGTCTATATTATCGCAAAATCTTATTTTCACTGCTCTCTTCAACTTTATAATTCCCCTCTTGCACGTCTTAATTTTTAGTTGTTGTAAATTGTATTGGTAATACAAAGATTTGCTTTCAGAACAATGGAATATTTGTATAAACAATACAATATTGCTAATAAAGGACGCGAACATAAGCGACGTTTAACCAATAATTCATTGCAATTGACTTTATTGGATTAAAGTGATAAAGCAATTTCATAATAGAAGGCGCGTATTCCCATTACGTCGAAATTAATTAACTGTAGGATATAATATAAATTGTTGTATATATAGGGTACAAAAATGGTAATGATGGAGATAAAATGATAACGCTCTATTGTAACAGTTTTCGTCTTTCGTCAAGTTTATGACATAATTCATATAGATGGTATCAGTTATTCCCTATTTAAGTGATATTACTGTACTGCGGAACCTAAAACGTACATATATTATGTTTTTTTTTATAGTAAAGATACGCTTATCATTTTTTTTTTTGCAAAATTCCTGCATCTTTAACTGTGGCGCGTCATACCATTCATGAGGGAAATTTAAATATTCCACCGCTCCAATTTTATAACCGCGTTTTCCATTCCACTTCCTGTACAACGTTCCTTTTTTTACATTCACGCCTATAGTAAGCAACATTTTTCTCGACTATTTCGTTCAGTTATTTGTTTGTCGTGATAATTTCCGTTTCTATCCTTTTCAACGTAAGTTACGACTGTCAGTATATTTAGTTCATGTGTAAATTGGAACAAATATCCATGCAGCTTATTTTAAACATTAAGACACATGTGTGTTAGTTTTGAATCCATCTAATATTCGACATATTCTCGAAGTCTATAAAAATCACTTCAGAATAAAGTTTATCCTAAGCATTGTTAATCTTGACTTAAAGCATAAATTGAAATAGTTTAATATAGTTTAAAACTTAAAAGTTAAATAATTTAGTTATTTACTTCCTTGTATGTTACTTAAAACTATGTAGCTTTACACATTTATTTTATGTGTTATCCTAAGTTCAAATTATGTTTATTAATAAATATGACGCAGCTATTAATACTTAAATAAAATCTGGTATTTAATTTGTTAACAACGAATAGTAACAAGAAATAAGTAACCATCATGCCGCTACAACATAAGAGTGCTTGATTGTTCGTTCTTTCTATGATTAATAGTGGTTGCTTAATCACAGTGAGCGTGTGCATAAATTAATGGATAAATATAAGAAAGGTTAATAATACAAGTTTGTGGTTAGCAAATCGTGAATACAAATACTCATAAGTAAAACAAGAAACTCGTGCAAAATCTGGCTTGTTTGCGGTGAACAATGTTACGTATGACAGGCAATATGTTTATTAGATTATACAGCGGTATTCCCAACATTTTACTGGGTACTTCTTCTTTATTCCGTTCCGTATATACGAAATTACTAAAATAATATCCAGTCACCGGAGTTTATAGGCAGGTGAACTTAGTTATATAATATTTTAGGGCTTTGCGGCAATACTTGAACAAACTGTGTTCTCGACGCAGCGAAAGTTGTTTAGTCATTACAATTCAACTTTCTGAGCAGAAATACCTGACTGCAAAGCTAGTTTCATCTAAAACCCAAAATTATTTATATGAATTCATTTTTATATGCAATAAAGGAATTTTAAAACCAAAAATACAAGTCTTATTTAAAATAAATTAAATTTTTACATCGCTACTACTCTATAAATTACAGGAATTTATACGGGAAAAGTGGTAAACATAATAATATCTGTATCAGTTTTACTGGAGCCATGGAATTTCTTGAGTCAATAAACCGATGTTCAGGAAAAGATAATTGTAAAATTAGAAAGCGTAATATAAACAAAATGCTATGTAATCAAATGTTAAACAGAAGTATGTTCAATACCATTAAATTCCATACGATTCGATACGATGTACCGGAATTAAATAAATAGCATCGAGTCAGTATACTTATTTGTGGTGAAGGTGACGGAAATCTATTTGCCACCGTCGCGAACAAAGTGCTTATTCTCACGGGAAGAAGAGAAACATGGGTTCATTTTACACCACTCTGTAATAAGTACTAAGTGTGCTATTCTTAAGATAAATAACAACTTTAATCTTTATAAACCACCATCTAATGTAACTGACACCGCTAATAAAGACAAATAACAATAAAGCCACAGTATCTTCCTTCGCGGCACAATATATTATTAACCAAGATAAAAGAAAACTATAGTCATAATTTATTATAAGTTGACGACTATTATTTCAAAGATTTATTATCTCTTGTGTGGTGTCAAAAGAGCAAATTGATAAAGTTTCATTAAAGTTATTCTATCGGAAGTGATTAAAACATTTCGGAAAAATGTATCAGCAACGTTAGTCACTTGTTCATAAGTTGTCAGTATGTGATCGACGGCCGGATGTATATGACATAATAATTACAATTCTTACTGCGTCCCCGGCTAGCTGGTTTCAACACGCTTTATATTATAATTGTATTTATTTTCTTTTGTATGTCCCAAATGGGCGAAAGAAGTAAATCATTAACAGATCCAAACAAGAGCGACGATGTTGCGAACATTTAAATTAATTTGTAACTTTCTAGAAACGCGCACAACAAAGGGGCCCACCATTAGACCCACCCGGGACTCAATAAGCGAATTAGTGAAACCTGAAGGACTTTTCGCCTATAGCTACGGTTGACCAATTTCAACTTTTAAGTACCCATAAGCAGAGGTTCATATACGGATTTATAATTAACCACTCGAAGGAAATCTGCCTTACTCTATTCATAGGAATACATCAAAGTCCATTAAAAACATTGAACTCTAACAGTGCTAGTTTATTCATCGGTTGGAACTGAATGAATTAAATGATAAAAAGGAGATAAATTCATTGGAAAAAAATAAATATGAAACTTGGATCGTCATTCCTTATATCGATGCACTGTACGATTATAATGTTACATCCCAGTACTTGAACGAAATCGCATTGTTCTGTTTCTATATGTGTAATATGTACAAAAACGTAAATATTGTCAATTTAGAATTAGTACTAATTCATCGTAGAAGCTAGGTTATATTGACACAATATGTATAAATATATGTACGCTGCATTTAATGACCTTCATAATTATACCACTTTTATTAAGTGTTATGCGAAGACTTGTAATTCAAAGCCACCTTTTTATCAATATTTATAAATAATACATAGTTCTGATTTCCGTTAAGATATCATTCTTTTGTCGTGGTTGTCAGGAACAAGAAGATACTCACATTGAACACTAAGACCTGCAAAAACATTATTCTACACTTGATCTAACCAGCAGCCTCCATTTCACATGTTGGTCTGTAATTGCGCCACGACAGCTGTCAAAGAAGACTGTTATTACATGATACGGTAAGAGCCGCGCTGTCTGTACACTGTTCATACAACAAAATGAAAGAGCTGTAACTAAACCGAGGTGATTACACCGATGTGAGGGAAAAGCTTCACTGTCGCGTCTCATTCGGTGAGTAGATTTAGCAGACAATGCTTTAACCCCATTCGTTTCATTGTCCCTTACCCTTCTAACAAAGATACATACACCCTAGCGGCAGTATATCTGAAGGGGCATACAGACGTGTTCGTCAGTCATTAATTTTTCGGATTTTTCGGATAAAATTAGAGACTCATAATGCTAAATAAAAATCTTTACTGGTAAACCGTAAGATTATGCTCAAGTATCGAACTCGGATACACTTGGGTTCATGTCGCTCAAGTATACTATGAAACCCACCATGCATACACATCGTTCACGAGAACGATTGATACGATCCATCGTGTAGCTATATTTTGAAATCGCACACGTTATTGCATAGGCTTTTCTAAATACAGTATTAATTATAATGACCTCATCGAGCTCCAATGATTCCCAATCTAAATGTATGAAGTACATGTCAGTGATATCTGTATTGCAGCGTAATTGAAGTCTACGTCGTTTGGTTACGTCGCAAACAATCGGTTAATAACACTAATGTTGCCATTTGCGATAAACAATGCCACTCGGTTTGCTCTGCAATCCCTCGCCGATTTTGTCGTGCCCGGCAACAGATAGGTGGCTAGTGATTTCTGTGGCGCATAGAAGTTTGGAATGTATTGTATAACATATTCTTCAACTGAACACAATGTTTAAAGGCTTTACATGTCACTTTTTTATTTTAAATATGTAGTGTTTTTTTATTTATTAATCGTAACACATACCGTATATTACTGGGCTTTAAAATAAAATTATGAAGGATCTTTTGCAACCACAGAGGGAGCACGCTACATTACTAATGGCGCTTTTACAACTAAAAGAGGTCAGTACTCTCAGTTTATAACTGTGGATAATGAAAATAGTGCGTCTCACTAATAAATTAAAAAAAAAAACCGTTTCGGAAATAAAGTAACATACATAAATATTAAAAAAAAAATAAGAATTCAGAAGTTACCATAGATAGTATAATCTATGTCTGGAAATAAACCTACAGATTTGTTCGGACTAGAGGCTGACCCGACAATCTGGAAATAATAATACCCCCAAGGACAAAGCATTGAAACATACCATGAAGATGTTTCTTCCACCTGACTGAATTTTGTAGATTTTAGCATCGAAACGTGACAGGTTGTACAGATCTATATAGTGTTAAATGATACGGAAGATGATAATGATATATGGTGAAGATCGAGCTCATTGTATTGGCCGTGACAACGCATACGATATTAACCGTCTACCGTTGCCAGCTATAAATACGCACCCTATAAACTAACACTCATAATACAATGTCATCATCATTCTCTTGCCCTGCTCCCAATTTTTATTTGGGGTCGGCGCAGCATGTTTTCTCCTTCCACACATCCCTATCAGCCGTCATGTCTTCAGTCACGCCTTTCTCTTTCATATCTCTTTTCACGCACTCCATCCATGTTTTCTTTGGCCTTCCTCGGCTTGTCCATCCTTCAACTTTCATGCTCATTACTTTCTTACCAACATATGTTTCGTCCCTCCTCATAATATGCCCATACCACGACAGACGGTGTCCTTTCAGCTTATCAATCACAGGAGCTACTTTCAAACTTCCTCTAACGTGTTCATTCTTCACTCTATCAGTCAGAGTTACCCCACACATCCATCGCAACATTCGCATTTCTGCTGCATGCAGTCGTCTTTCGTCCGTCTTCTTCGTTGCCCAACACTCCGATCCATACATAACGACAGGTCTTATCATGGACTTGTATATTCGGCCCTTCAATTTGAGGGGCATCCTTGGGTCGCATATTGTGGATGAGACCTGTCGCCATTTCATCCATCCTGAGTTGATTCTCTGCCCTATATCGTGATGTATACCCCCGTCACTTTGCATAAGTGACCCAAGGTAGCGGAATTCGGAACAGACTGGTATCGGCATTCCATCAAGTGTGACGGACACAGAACTTGAAAGACCGCCAAAGTCGCAAAACATATACTGAGTTTTGGTTCTGCTGACTTTAAGGCCAACATTTCCAAGTCTATGCCGCCACGCCTCCAATCTGTTCTGCACCTCGTGGCCACTTTCTGACACCAGAACAATGTCATCCGCAAACAGCATGCACCAGGGTGCCTCTTCCTGTATATCTGCAGTAATAGCATCCATAACCAACAGGAAGAGGTAGGGACTAAGAGCCGACCCTTGGTGCACCCCAACAGCGACATCGAATCTGGTTGTAATGCCAGCTGCCGTCCTGACTTGGGTATTACATTTACGATACATGGCCTGAATCAACTGCAGGTACTTCTCAGGCACGCATTTCTTCTTAAGGGCCCACCATACAACTTCACGCGGAACCCGATCGAAAGCCTTTTCGAGGTCAACGAATACCATGTGCAAGTTTTTATGCGCTCTCCTGTATTTTTCGCACAGTTGGCGAATTGCAAAAATGGCATCCGTCGTCCTACGACCAGGCATAAAACCGAACTGGTTCCGCGAAACCTCACATTCCTCTCGCAGGCGTCGCTCAATTATTCTCTCCCAAATTTTCAGAGTGTGTGACATTAACTTTATTCCCCGATAATTGTTACAGTCTTGAACATCCCCCTTGTTTTTAAAAATGGGCACCAAATAACTGTTGCACCATTCGTCGGGTACCGTGTTGTCCAGCAACAGCTTATTGAGGAACAAAGCCAGCCACTTCCACCCAACCACTTGCAAAGCCTTCCATACTTCAACTGGTATTCCATCTGGTCCAACCGCCTTCCCATTCTTCATCCCACTCACAGCTTTCATAACTTCATCTACACTGATGTCTCTTACGAGCCCCACATTCACCGGTACATCCTCAAGCTGTTTCCCCCAGACATTCTCTTCATTCATAAGTCTTTCAAAATAGGTTCTCCACCTATTTTTGATTTTTTTATCATCTGTCAAAATTTCTCCCACTTCATCCCTTACACACTTCATATGCGTCACGTCCTTCGCCATTCGTTCCCTAGCTCTAGCCAGCCGGTAAATATGTTTCTGTCCCTCAGGGCTTTCAAGAGACTGGTACAATGAATCTTGTGTCTTTGCCCTGGCGACAGCTACGGCTTTTTTAGCTTTTCTCTTACACTCAACATAATCAATTTTCTTTCGTTCCTTCACACTGACATTTCCCACTTCTATACTCTGCCATTCCTTAAATTTCTGTTTCTTTTCTTTAAGCACACTTTGCACCTCAGTCGACCACCACCATGTATCCTTCTCTCTCATATATTTCCCTTTTGACTCTCCTAACACTTCCTTTCCCACTTTTCTTATACAGTCACTCATTTCCATCCAACAATCATTCACACTTCGGGGCTGTATATCGCCCATCTTACCTATATCTTCTATCATTCGTCTCTTGAATTCTTCTGCACAGTCATTCTTCTCCAGTAAATGCCACTTTATTTTGGAGGGGATTCTCGTGTGGGATTTACCAGTTGTGATTGAGACTCTGGTATCCAGTACCAAAAGGCGGTGCTGAGAGACTAATTCCTCGCCAGGCAATACCTTACAGTCCTTTACACAGTTGAGACTGTGGCGCCTGACGAGGAAGTAGTCTATCTGCGTACGATGGTGTCCGCTTTTGTACGTTATGAGGTGTTCGTCGTTTTTCTGGAACCAGGTATTGGCAACTGCTAAATCCAAAGCCGAAGCCGTTTGGAGTATTCCTTCTCCTTCAGTATTTCGGCTTCCAAATCCCCATCCTCCATGAATTCTTTCATACCCCTGTCTTGCTTTCCCTACATGCCCATTAAAATCTCCTCCTATAACAATCTCTTCATTCATATCTACACCCATCATCGCGCAATCAAAATCCTGCCAAAATCTATCTTTCTCTCCGTCATCACATCCCGCTTGAGGACAATATACACTCATCACATTCAACCTCAAATTATGCACTATTATCTTAACAACAATCATTCTGTCACTTATTCTTTTCACATCTATCACACACTCTTTCAACTTCGCGTCCAGAATAACACCCACCCCGTTCCTTTTCCCATCGCTCCCACAATAATAAAACTTATATCCTTCTCCAATCTCTCTGGCTTTCTTGCCTCTCCACCTTGTCTCTTGCACACAAGCCACATTTATTCTTCTCTTTTTCAACACAGCCGCTAGCTCCCTAGACCTACCAGTCATCGTACCTACATTCCAACTTGCATACCTCAATCTCATTTCCCGGGCTAACTTCTTATGTTGCCCCCGCCCGGGCTGGTGCAACAACCCTTGCCCATTTCTCACAGGGACCGGGTGCTGCCCCTGCGCGTCGCCTACGGGGGACGCCCTAGCCCTGTCACCTTTCTTATTACTCATGCTGCATAAGTGTTTTGGCAGATGTTTTACGGCCGGCCGCCTGCCTGACGCCAACCTTCCTTAGGACTTTCATTTGTTTTGGGAATGGGGTAGGAATAGCGTGTATTTGGGTACAGGATATTGCAGGTAAGGATATTTGGCCTGATGGTAAGGATATTACAGTCACGGAGCAGGAGTGGTGACTGCAATAGCTCGGGGGGCCGAGCGCGCGTACTCGTAGCCCTGTTCCATGACTGGCCAGATCAATGGAAAAGGCATCCCCTGGCCGTAATACAATGTAAATGTAAACTCATAATACAATGTATTAGCGGTTTTATCAAACAATATGGATCCGAACAAAGTTCTGCTGAATACTTTCACAATGCTTTGTATTTTGTTAACGATTATTGTAAACAATTCACTTCATCTTTAAGAAATCCGAGTTATTTGCTGGAGAGTAAACTCAACAATAATATCTATTCTTCTCGTTGTAAACGGTTGGTAACAGTTGTAATCGAAGATGGGCTTCAACGCCGATAAGTTTGAAACAAGTTAACCGTCCAAATTTGTAACTTATATTTTGTTATTAGCAAATTTGAATGAAGACATCGACTTGACGATAAATTGCTTGCTTATCAAAGGGATCCAAAGTGCCTTATACTAATAAAGAGCCTATGAATTTTGAAATGTTAATGGAAAGTACAATAGAAAATACAAACATTAGTAGTTTTGTATATTATATGGATAATATGGTGCAGTCAATAAGTGAAATTTATCGATTCGGCAAAGGGCGCGCGTTGCCCTCGCAGGTAGCTGGCCTGCAGGTAGTCGATCCAGCTACGTAAAGTGTACTCATGAACTTGATACGCGAACAAAGGATCGGTATGCGAATAATTCGTACTTATTACCATCTCTGGCGTTCACCTTGAGCCTTGAACGGGTTCCAGTAATCTTTTCCTTGGACGCCGTCGGCTAAAGGCAAATATTCGTTGGGAGAGAGCGAAGTGCCGCTTTTGTTAAAATTTCAAAACAGAAGACAAGCATACAATGTGAGCAAGCAAGCAACTAACGTCAACGCGTACGAATAAATCATTTGACGAAAAACAGGTAAGCGCAAAGAAACAGGCCGGTACACTTACCGAGACGCTGTTTATTTTTTCCTGCATGATTTTCATTTTATTTTTAGCAGTTTGTTTGTATTATCGATACAGAATCATTAAAATACAATAACATTTAAAAGACCCCTCAATATCCGCGTAAGTTGCTAGTGTTTTTTGTAATGCATGGGTTTAACGAGTAATACAAATAAAAATCTAAGATTACGCATTTTGTTAACTTCAATGTAAAATGTACTGATTATATGCTATTAATATTTTAGGATAGGATGTTATACTTTAGACAATAGTTTAACATTATGAAAAAAGTAATGCCTTTATAAAGGAATTTATTAATGACGAAATCATATTACAACTTATCTGCACCTTGTCTGTTCGATGACACGAGCTAAGGACGTATTATGACATTTCAAACATGCCACTTTTTAGGTTTTTTTTTTTCATATATTATACATAAGTATTTGTATCATTGGTCATAGAGAAATATTAGTAACCACAAGGAAATCATGATAATAAAATTAAATACGAATTCCAATCATTGTTTATTACAAACACATGTCATGAGAGTTGACAATAAATTTTATCAGTATTGCTCGTGACCTCTAAACTATGCAAGATAACCAGGGGGTAAGGAACAGAGTAATGGCGGGAAAAATATTTCTTGAAAGAGTATTTATAGTCTTGATAATGAACATCCTACGAATACATGTTTTTATTTATGCTACGTTTGAAAATTTCTGAGTAACTTCATCGCGTACTGTCCGCAAAATAAACCGAAGCATTACGTTATAAGTACTAAGAATGCGAATGAAACATGAATACTATCTTTTATCTTAAAGCGCGTAAGATAGACACGTTACAGTTGCCACCGTTTTGCACGTGTGGTCACAATCACCCTCGACTAAACAGACGAATGGTGTTTCATTGAAGAATTTACGCACTGATTTTCGAAGAAACGTCCCCTCACTGTCTCTCTTTATACGTAGCACCATAATAACTACGTTGTTTAGACGTTGATTGGTTGAGTCACTTTAGTAAAACAAAATACTCAGACAATTTACAGTAGTTTGTGCAGCCATAACGGCTTAAAGTTGTATAATGTGGTTATCCACGCTGGAGCATTGATAAATTATACATAACACCATTAAGTGTGTTTACACACAAAAGTTTACGCAATTGAGAAATGGAAAATAATTATACATGAATAAATAAAAATAACATTTAATATCAATGAAACAGAAAATCTGAACGTTTTGTTTCTATTTCAAATTTTCGCTCAACATAACATGAGCCGCGTTTAACGTCTCTAAACCTCATTGATCGCATCCAATCCACGCTTGGTAAGCCACGAGACCCCCATTTTAAAACATGTGTGAGTACTGAGCACATTGTAGAGAACACAACATGTTGCGCGATCCCGCGCGTCATTGCAATAATTGTTTTCAATTTAGAGCCTCTCTGCTGCGTTCTGACGCTACCATGTGACTCGTCTAACCAAAATGTGCTTAAAATAATAGGTCTATTAGCATTAATAATTTTATTATGATTTTACAGTATCATTTTATATAGTAAAAAGAAAAATATTCAATCGTATTGCAAAGCGTGGTTGTGGCAGCACTACGCTATTATCAGGTAGGACCACAGTACAAATATACCAATATTTACTGGTACAGATGGAATTATTCGAGGCTAAATTACTGTCTTAAATAAGCAACATAAAACAAACCTGATGCGTTTCGAGCGGTGAGACCAGACTCAATGTCCAACCACCACCATACAAAAATTGCAAGTGACTCATGTAAACATCTAGTCATGACACAAGCCTGTCTATAAGAAATAGGTTCACAAAGTTAAATTGACACTCTATTCAGATAATACTGTAAAACAACAAAAGTACGGTTTTTTGCCATGGCTTTTAAAAAAAATTGATACCAATTCATTTTTTGAAACAATTTTATTGATGATATAAATCTACATATTAAAAAGGTCTAAGGAATGTCAAAGGTGTGTAGTCTGCCAAGCCACAAAAGGCTAGTGTGGTGGACTGAGGCCTAAACCCTCTTACTTGTAGAGAAGGCATGTACCCACGAGTATGTCCTATGTAAGGGCTGATGATAATATTGGTCTTTCTCAATGTAAGCAAATATAGTATGTCATGTAACTGGCCACAGGCCACATTTTCAATTGAGAAATGTTAGGCCAAATATTTTCTATAATTGTTTTAGAAGATTTAAATTTTGTAATAAAAACATATCACTATTAACTTGGAAAAAAATTTCAATGTGCACAAAATCTATTTGAGGATGAAAACAGTACTTAATTCAGTAAAATGCAATGTTAATCACATAATTTTGTAATTATATTATGATCAATACTTCATATATGTTTTATTATTATATAATTCATTTTCTATTATGATTTTATAATAATGTTAATATTCATTTATAATGGCCCCCTAATGTATATATACATATATCTATTTATCAGATGCAATGAACAAAAAGAAAATTATCTGGTCTCAATTTCAATTAAAAAAAATGAATAACAATAAAAATATTGTGTCATCATGCTATAAGCAATATGAAATATTTTTTTATACTTTGTTATTTATTACTGTTTATCTGAACTTCAATGGTCATGAATAAAAATATCACCAGTGTCTACTACTAATTTCAGAAAATCCAGCACTTAAAATTTACCAAGCCCAATATATTGTTTAATATGTGTGTGATGAGGAAAATAAATAGTTGATACATTGCCCTTAAAACTTTGTAAAAAAATGAAGATATAATTTGAATTGATCAAATGTCATTGTCATTTATTGTATATCTTTGAAAGCATCACTTCTGCATGATGTGAACCATAAATTTGCACTAGGGGTATGTGGTATTTCACTTGATTTACTAATAAAAATTGAACGGAATATTTCATCTCTGTCTAACTTACATAGTACACTTTACTTTGTACAGAAAGGGACAACAAACAATGAATTCATTCACCGTTCAATTTGACAACAATGGGTGTAGACGACACATAGTTTTTTAATAGGCGTCCCGATGTTATTGACGAAATAAATTTCCTTTCGACATATTAACAACTGATATAGCATAGCACTGCTTTTTTTAGAATAGGACAGGCGTAAGCTTTTAGTATCGTAGAATAATTTAAGTTCCTTTCAATGGCTACTACAAAGGAATTATCCGTCGCGGATTTATGAATGTCCACACCACATACGCACGCCTAGTGATGTTTTCATGTACCCGAGGTACGGTACGGAATTAGTAACGCCATGCGCCATAACATTGTGCTCCGACTCGTATGTCACCAGGGTTATCAGTATCATGTTCATGACTTGAAATATAGTGTTGTTATTACACACTTTATCTTCGGACGTGTTATTTTTGTGAAGCTAAAATATGGGCATACTTACAGGATAGTACATCCCCTGCGGCGGCAAAAAAAAGGCCCCTGATCCCCACAGCTTGCCGTTTGTATTTACTTTGTGCTACACAAAATACACTCCACGTACGCCCCTTGTTTAGGCGTAATATTTCACAGCACTAACTTATAAATTCGAGGTAATCATGAGTATTCAATGGTAATTACGGTGAACGATACTAAAAATAATCAGGGTTGTTTAACTTTATAGGTTATGTAGATTTAGCGCGGAGGAACGCGCTCTATCACTGAAAGCGGTTGATGTCGATGTGCAATGACGGACAGGCACACGGGCGCGTGTGGCTACTCAACGGTCTCCCTCGCCTCGCTTCGTACAAATTTCTTTATGTGGGAAAGAGACGGACAATAGCGCGCGCCGAATCGGCTCTTCAGACGCGATGTACTATACTGTCTTCTCTTTCACAAACAATTACAAGCGATTTTGAACTTTTCACTCCTGCGTTATAAACAACAACATATCATCTTTATTAACGTTTACGCATTGTACCACATGAGCCAGATTTTCCCCTAAATCATATTATACTACAAAGATACTATGTTTTATTAAATGTAAATACGCAGTTAAATAAAACATACTTTGATAAAACGATGTTGTTCTCGTAGTTAATATGGATGAATGCGTTGATCACGAATTTCATTGCGAAAAACATTTATTATGCTTTTTCATTTACTACCGTTAAAATTATGGAAAGATGTATAAAAGTATAATATATCACTCAATTACTCTAAAAATATTTGAATGGAGTGAGGGAAAAGCTACATAAGTCTAGCTCTGCTTTCGCCATCTCTCTCGTATAACCGAGAGTGTTCGGATCAATGAGACGTTCCCGGGCCCCGCGTACCCGGCGTCTCATCCCAACGCTCCCAACCATTCCGCTTTATTTTTGCGCTCCCTCTTAACAATGTTCAAATCTGCCTACCTGCTTATCCGCAATTCATGCTTAAAACAGTTCTTACAATAGCTTAAGTTAACGGTGAATATTGTAGGAATTCATTCTACCCACATATTATATAGAATATGACGTTATTGATCTTGGCATCATTATTAGTATTTAGTTATAATAAGTACCTATATTGTTTACTATGCAACTTTTTTTCTATATCACAAGTATTAGTCTTAACTAGACAGGACTATTTTTCTATGGTGGATACAATCCCAGTCATTCCCGACGGTTCCTGTACGTGTAATAATAAGTCGCGCTCAATTAATTTAATACAGTTGTTAACATGGTTAACGACCTCTTAAGTGGTGACTCAGAAATGGTACATGAATGTGACTTGGTTTACATACTTTGGGATTATACGGGTTAGAGAAAATGTATTTATCAGAATCCCTATCAAAAATCCTTTTATTGCTTGTGTGCCTTACTGTATCTGAAGTTTCTATAAATACGTAACTTCATAACAGCAATGTTTTTTTATATTTTAATTCCGTGGACGTACATAAAAGTTATTGGTTCGACGTCAACATGAATGTGTTGCATTCATGTGTCTCAGTCATAAATTGCCTTTTTTCCGCTGTGAATGTTCTCCCTATAATAACAGTTTATGGGAATATTGGTGGTGTTTTTTTGTGGAGTCTATAGAACACACGGAGTGAATATTACTTTTAAACAGAAAATAAACAGAACAGACTAAGTACAAAAAACTTGTTATCTATAAGAAAAATAATTGAAAATATATTTTTATAAAACAATATATTTAACTGTGATATATACTTATATGTAGTAAGTCAACCATGACGTCATATATATAAGTGAGAAAAGAAATCTGGAGTTAGGGATACTTATTGTTTCGTAAAAATTACATAGACCTCCCCCAATGGCTTGACATGAATGAATGTCGTTGGGGGAGGCCTATGTCCAGCAGTGGACCAGAATTGGCTGATGATGATGAAAAGTTACAATGTGACCATTGTGCATCCAAAACCTCTCTCGAGCAAAAAAAATATTGCTTCATATTGCACCAACAGATTCGATACCTTTTAACAGATAACACGTACCTACGGTTTATTATCTTTGTTAACGTACATATATTTATAAAGGTGCCTAAATAAACAACGGAAAGTTGCCTACAATCGTGTTTATACTTTAATAATTATAATTATTAATTAAAAATAACATGTACTTGTATAAGTACGATTGCTAGACGCAAGGGTCTCCCAGGGCGTCAACATTCGTCTCTTCCCACGGTGTCATCGTGGTTTTATCATCAAAACGCACGAATACGCAAGTGGAAACGTTGAATATTTCTCATCTCTATGTTATATGCAAATAAAAGTGATAGTTCTTTTAGGATAGAGGATATGAGACAAAATATGACTTATTTCGTTACATGACATGATTACATACTTTTAAAAAAAGCTTTTACTTTTCTTAAGAAATATCTACGCACTGAAATTAAATTATTATGAATTATGTCTAATTGATATTAGTGGTAGAATGGATGAAAAATAGTAAATTAAATATATCTACATCGAGCACAACCAATTATCAGGAGCAGCAGAGCAGCAATATGTAGTAATAAATTCAAATAATAAATTCATAGTAATGGCATCAACACAATGAATGACAACTACCGCCATCTATCGATACATTTACATACACGGAGCGGCGTTTGTCCGTCTCATAGGTGAAATTAACATTAAATTGTTCTCGGATGACCCTTACGTTTCATGTTATCGCTGTTAGCTGATAAAATGTTCCGCTAGATGTCAGCATGTGAACTAAGATATACAGGACTAAGAATATTCTATGCGATACTCAGAGCCTAAGTTGAGATTTATTGAAAATTTTCACGCTTCGTTTTATTGACCGAACTAACATCTTCATGGAAAGTCCAATGTTACTTGAGTAAAGTGTTGATTTACGAAATTCTATAATTTTTATTAAAAGTAACCACAATTACGTTACTACAATTTCAATTTTTTACTGGATAGTGGATGTATACAATAGAATTCTGTTCTATTCTAAACAGCCGGGTGGTTCATTATAGAGGATTTTTAATCTCATCTAGTCACTATGCGGGCGACTAAAAATATGATTCGACCAGAGAAATGCAATAGGGTTGTTATACAAGAAATTTAGGTGACATTTAGTGAGTGACGTGACTCTACCATTTCCTAACTTAATTTTGTTTGCTAGTATAAGTTTTATGACGTACATTGTGAAACTCATGTCAATAATAAACTTATCATTATATGCATTTGTATATTAATGTTATTATGTAAAGCCAAACTATATAGAGACGGAACTGTGGTAAGAATGCGTTAGCTCTGTCTAGTATTTGACACACCTAGGAAATGAACTGGAAAATATACAGGCTTCTTTATGTTTTAGTTTATAGATAAAGTGTATGAATATTTATTTAATCCGAAAATTTCAGAAAAATAAGGGTTCTGTGCTTAAAATTCGATTTTATGGTAGACGAGTTGGTTTCAAAGCTGACCTTCGAAAACATTATAAGTGCTCAAGCGGTAGTAATATAATATTTATTTCTCAACAATCTATACCTACTCCATCTGCACCGCACTGTACTTACTACGTAAAAAATAAAAAAAAAAACATCGCAGTCAAACCAGTTAAACAATTTTATGATCCTTAATATTACCTGTTAAAATTGCCAAAGGTGCAAGGTTATCGTATAACTAATCGATTCAAAATACTGCTGTTGCGTAGTTCTTCGTATAAGGATTTACATTTTTTCAAAATATATCCCTAAACTTTTGAAGTAAAAGTTATATGGAAAATATATTAAATTCCCAATAAATATTAATGTTTTATATTCAAGAGTTTGGAATTTGATTTTGAAGTTGCTAAAAAACGTTTCTAGTGTTACTATGTTTTATTAATGCAAATTATAAACAGGAATTTAAAAAATCTGCCTCGTGGTCTCGCGGTACAAGTATCCTCCGGTCCTGGGTTCGATTCCCGGGTTGGGCAAAGTGTTATTGTGTTTTTACATTAGGAAATTCTCAGAAGCAGCACGGAGTCTGGAAATGTGCCCGTAAAACGGCAACAGGCTCGCCCCCTATTACGTGGGACTGATACATACCTGGCGAAATGTGGATGGAGAAGTGCATCTCTGCCTACCCCTTCGAGGAATATAGGCGTGAGGTTATGTATGTATCGATGAATTATAAAAAAAAATTATCGATCTTAGGGAGATAATAAGAAGCCTTTAATAAAAGGTCTCTTTCCTAACAAAATTCCTAATGGTAGGTACTGCGCCAATTTTGTCTATAATAAGTATATAGTAAAGGGTCGTGCTCGTGGCCTATGTTTATGAGTAACAACCAAAAGTAAGTTTGTAGTGAATTTTGAAGGTAAAAGTGAGCTTTAGAGCTTCCATAAAAGTAGGTAACGCCATTAGTTGCACTGAACAACTATGTGTCCTATTCCTACTAAACGACTATTGATTTATGTTATCTTTTTCTTTTTTTAAATTGACAAAACAGATTTTTTAATGCTCTATATGTTTCACGTGGGATTGGGACATACATAGGTAGGTACATGCCAAAATGTGGGTAGAGAAATGTAAGTTCTGCCTATTCCTTCGGAAATATAAGTGCCAAGTTATATATGTATGTTTTTGATATTAACATTTACTTGGTCCTATTAGTTTTTCAACAAAAGTTTCGGAGCTCAGATTGTAATGAAGCTCGATAAGTTTTGATTAGATAAGTTAATTCTTTTTCCTTGATTCCTAACTCATGTTAGGGATATTGGTTACGATTAAGTTATCTATTACATTACCGTATTTTTAAATAAGATTTCATTAAGAATAGAATGTTGTTTCAAGGGTGTAAATTTATATTGTTAACTTATTTAATTCTGACCGGTAACCGCAGGGGAAATAATTTAGTACGAAGGACTAAGATAGTTTTGTTTGTAAAACCTTTAATGAATTCTTACTTGGTTTAAGTAATTAGTATCCATGAATAATATACAGAAAAAATTGAATGTACATATTGTTTTTATTTGTACCTATATAAAGTTTTAAAAACAACTTAATATAAATGAAGGAAATATGTCTATATTTTTTATATATACACCCATAAAAGAATAAATTCAATATGTACTCAATTCAAGGCAATCTTTGGAATTTAAAACTATAACACTTATACATTTTTTATTCATCTTTCACGCTTTCGTTCCCGGTACGAAAATCCATAAAGCTTAAGGGTTAAACGAATTGCAATATTTGAGTGATCGAAACAGTGGAGAGCCACTATTTTTCCGCGCTGTATTTTTGTTTTGCGTTTTTTTTTATTGATATTAGTTCAATTTGATACAGATATTTTCTAAACATACGAAACTGCCGAAATAGTAAAAAAATGTACGGTTTCATTGATTCAGAAAATGTTTGCTAATAAAGGCTTCGCTGGCCAGAATATTTTATTTTTCGAGTGTGTTTATTCATAATTTTCAGAAAGTTTTTCAATCTTCAAAATTAGTAGACGTTTGTGAAACAGAATGTTGTAAAGTTTCGGATCTGAACTTACTTGTTCTATATTTGAAATGAGCCAATACTTAAGCAATGGGTAAATTAGAGCAAAGTATTGATAAGTTCTTTGAGAAACACTCAAGTGATCAAACGATGAGGCCGCCCGCCTACGGCGCTTTCGCTGTCAGCCGCCCATCAAAAGTAACGAATGCCAATAAAAGATAACGAAGGTGGCATTTGTTTCGTTACTTCAGTGTTGCAAACTTTGATCAATAAGCATATATTTAAATAAATTCTGAATGTCTCTAGCATTAACTCATAACGTCAGTTGACATATCATATCATAGAAAATTCTGTGTATTTTATAGACTAATTTAATTGTACGTACATACTACATACATACATAAACTCACGCCTGTATTCCCTGTTGGGGTAGGCAGGGGTGAATCTACACCTACATTTCGCCAGGATGTATTAGTTTAACGTAATAGGGGGCGAGCCTATTACTGTTTTTCGGGCATATTACCAGACTCCGTGCTGTTACTGCGAATTTCCTAATGGAAAAACTCAATAACACTTTGCCCGTCCCGGGATACGAAATCAGGACTTCTAGATCGCACGGCACATACTTGTACTACGAGACCACGAGGCAGTCAGTGATTTAATAGTATTTTTTAAGGGTCTATATATAATATCGGATATTGCGCATAAACAATTACTTACCCATATACATCGATTTATGTGATTCCAGTCCTGGTGCCACTCTAGCAATAGAACAAGCTTATCGTTCATCATAATATTATCACTTGTTATAATCGCGAACCGAGTACAGATATCAAGATAAATTATTTTTGATTTGTAATTGCAACTTTTTGCACCGACGCTTAAGATTCGATTTTTGAAAAAAGAAAAAGCTAGAAAGGCTGTAGAAAGATTGTGTAAAAAAAATTATAAGTCATTTTAAATTAAAAGCAAACGTTTACATTTACACGCTATGTGCTAAGGTATGGAGATTTCTAACAACGTATTTGTGAATAAATAACCACCAGCAATGTTTAACTACTAAAAAAAATAACTTTTTCAAAACAATGCATTATAAGCTGATTCCTTAGTCAATACTATGAAATAAAAAAAGTGTACAGAATATCTATTAAAGATGAAAGACAAATTTATAGTACCTAGTACCTACCTATATTTTTTCCAACAGTTATTAATCAAACGCTTAATGCCGTAGTAATAATAATTCAGGATAAACCTCAGCAATATAATGATATACCGATATCATAACAATAGAATTCTATATGATTGACAGCCGAAATAACTAGCGATGTTACTAAATTGAGGTCAATGGCGTAGCTAGGTAACCAAGGGCCCTGGGGCAAATTAAAAAATGGGGCCCACTGCTATGTAAACTTAAAACTGATTAGGTTTAGGTTATAAAAAAAATTAAATATACAAATACTTTAAAAATACTAAGCTACTTAAGTTCTTTTATGTGCACTGCAGGGCAGGCAATAAAAATATTAAACAGTAACAGCAAAAATTACAATTCTTAATACTTGGTGTAGGTTTGGCTAATGAAACGAAATAGAGAAGATTCAAGGGTTTATTATAATTATTTATAAAGGTCGGGCCTAGCTTTAGTTTTCGCAAAAATATCAATGACTTCGTTTAAATCCAGTCTTGATGAGGATTTGTTTTCAATTGCTAATAGCGATAAATGTTGGAGTCGAGTTTGGCCCATATTATTTCTTAAATATTTTTTTCTTATTTTTAATTTGCTTAATGACTACAGCAGCAATAGAAGTGACAGGAATTGTAAAAGATAATAACATTGCTGTAGGTAAATACTTCCGTTAGGTCACATTCAGCACTCCAAATTTACTCATTATTTCCTTACATAATTGGTGAACAGTCCAGTCTTGAATTAGTTGAGGTAAAACTAGGTGGTAAATATTAATAAATTGCAGTGAAAAATTAGGGCCTATTACATATGAATATTTTCTTTGGAATTCGTCACACTTTTGTAATAAAGTGGCTTCATCAACATGTAAAATAATGTTTGCGTTAGAAAATCGAATATATGATAGACAGCACTAATACCAATAAATCGTGTTTATAATTGAGATATTGCTGTGTCCAGTACATTATTGAAAATATTGTTTGAAAATCTCAATTTTGACTGTCTCGTGCCATTGCGGTACAATTATGTGCCGTGCGATCTAGAGTTCCTGGGTTCGATTCCCGGGTCGGACAAAGTGTCATTGGGTTTTTCCATCAGGAAATTCTCAGTAGGAGCACGGAGTCTGGAAATGTGCCCGAAAACGCCCCGAAAACAGGTTCACCCCCAATTACGTGGGACTGAATACATACTGGCGAAATGTGGGAGTAGAAATGCACCCCTACCGACCCCCATCAGGGAATATAGGCGTAAGTTTATGTTTGTACCTATGTCAATTCGGAAATTTGGAAATCAGTGATCAGCAGCTAATTGGTCAAAATGTATTTTATTAACTTTTCTTTGCCGTTTTTTCCTTAAAATGGATGACCAGATTTCTGGTAGGGATTCGAGGGCCCCCTGAGCTTGAGGGCCCCGGGGCACTGCCCCGCCTAGCCCCTATGTAGCTACGCCACTGATTGAGGTCTACATTGTATTAATGCGGACTGCCAAGGTAGACGCGTCGATTATATTTCATTTAGATTTTGCTTTCTATTTCGTTCGTGTCCGATCAAGATCGATATAAGATTCTCCAATAAGTAATGATCATTACACAACAACATTTAATCTTGTAGGTTCGTCGAGACTACTTTTCGATGGTAGGGGCATCAAAATATATCTCCGACTCTTCGCAATTTAACAATTTAACGTAAGCTAAGTTGGCGGTGAAAAAAACACTAAGAAGGTTATATAGGAGGAAGCAATAATTTCCCGAATTGTTGGTCGTCATTTTACTTTTATTAGGTAAAGTATTAACCCTTGTTCGGACGTGGCCGAAGCCTGTGATTTTGAGTCACAATTTATGATTCTAGATGGAAAAAATGTCTTAAAAGCATTGAGATATAAAAATTTTAAAAATCTGTTAGGTACTCATTAATACAACGTGTAACGCTTATTCCAATGAGAATAATGAATAAGAGTTTAACAAAATATGACTCCGGCAAAATCCTACTTATCCATACTAATATTATAAATGCGAAAGTAACTCTGTCTGTCTGTCTGTTACGCTTTCACGTAAAAACTACTGAATGGATTTTAATGAAACTTTACAATAATATAGCTTATACATCAGGATAGAACATAGGATACTTTTTATCCCGAAAAATGTAGTATTTCCGTGGGATTGGGTATTTCTGGATCTACCAAAGCGATTTGAATGAAATTTGGTATAGAGGTAGAGCTCACATAATTAACATGGGATAAGTTCAATAGGAATTTCTTAGGTGTGTAGCCCGCCAACCCGTACTAGGCCAGCGTGGCTGACTATGGCCTAAAACCCTCTCAATGGTAGAGGAGACCCGTGCTCAGCAGTGAGCGTATATGGGTTGATGAAGAAGAAGAAGATATAAATAGATTTAGGCGATTTACCGAGGTTGATAAGCAAAGCTTTTTTCTAAATATGCAATATTCAGATTAGTTACATACTGCGAGTAAGTCCGAAGTTAAATAGATTGGACGGAGATATTATATATTTTAAAGTTCACATTTACATTTTATTTCCACAAGAAATTGTTGTATTTTATTATATTCTTAGTTAATTTATTCACAAAGTTAAAACACGAAGTATGTACCAGAAAAAAAATATTATCACAGATTATGTCAACAATAGAAACTGTAACATTAATATTAAAAGTTGTATTGTTTTTAAGCTCCGACGAACTGAGTTCATGAATAAGGACGAGAACCTTTTATATCCTTAAGCAAATATCATTAACAGATGGTACTTACATGAGAATAATGTCCTAAATTATGTTTTGTTAGCCTTACATCCTATAATAACAAAGTTAAGTGGGTGTGGAAAGCCAAACATGTACCGCAATAATATTTGCGCACCTGTCTTATACTGTCTTGATTAAGTCAGCGGTTCCTGAAGTACTAGCTTCTCAAGATATTTTTGCAACATTATCATATTATGCAACATCAAGATAAGTTTTCTTCATTTTACATACGAAAAATATAAGACGGTGAATTTTCTTTCGTGTGGTATCATAGAAGATCATTTGGTGTATTAAGCACGTACTATCAATATTCTATAGTACCTACGTCTGGTTACATTGCGAAAAGTAATATTGTTAATTATAAAAATAATGACAGAGTGAAATATGAGACTGAATGAATTACTGAATATTTGTCAACCTTCATTTGAAATTCTGGGAATTCGATACTTTTTAAACTCGATTTTTCCAACGACATGTTTTAAATTTGAGCACGTATTTCCATATAAATCACGTTTCGAGAAAATCGTGTGATAAATTTTCACTCTATCATAGTGCCATTTCGTTGAAGGCATGAGATATGTTACAATAATAATATATGTAGTGTGTATGGTATATACATTTATTTCTATAATTTATATTAGTGTACCTACATTAATTTATGTATGTAGCATTCAATTTGATTTCTGACAATTATACAAGGAAACTCAAATACAATCACAATAATAATAAATAAATAAAATCAAAAAAGCTAAGTTATTGAAAAAAACAGCGACTCTTTGATTTGACTGAAGATTTAAGACCTGTTTAATTATTATGCAAAAATTATGGTCCATATATTTCCCAATGGGGACACGACAATTCACGTGAGCGAACATGTTTGAGGGTTTAATCTTTAGCTCGACATAACGATATCGAACTTGCTAATACTACATATAAAATTCCATGTAGATTCCTCGGGTACGTGGTTTTTCCCACATTCACCCTTTGGCTGAAGGAAACGCATTAGTATTGCATCACGTCGATTTTCTGTGAGAAAGCTGTACTATCGCCGACTTATTTATGAAGTCCACGTCGCCTACGGAGTGTACACAACTACAAGCCACTTACAACTACTTTGGTCGCGAGAAATCAATATACAGGTAAGATCGAAAAGTCAGAGGTTTTTGCCTAGTAAAGTCCCCTTTTTGAGGCTTTCATAAGAAAGTCGTGATGGCCTTGAGACTTTGCAGGGTGCCCGGTTCAATTCCCAGGCACATATCTCAGATTTTTTTGAAGTTATGTGTCTATTCATAATTAATTATCCAGTACTTTAACGCCAAGGAAAATATCGTAAACCTGAACGCCTAAGATTTCTAAGAATTTTTATATGTATGTTTATAGGCACTAGGCAACTCGCACTATTCCAGCATGGTGGACTAAAGCCTAGCCCTTTTTAACCGTAGAACAGGCCGGTGAACAGCAGTGGGTTACTTATATGTAAGTGTCTTTACTGAGAGAAATAACTAATACAACTAACAACAAAATAAAGTATGAAATTACCTTTAAATGTACATAATTACGAAAAGTTCGAAAAGTGAACAAAAAGTAGTTACTCGTAAAGCATTCGTTTAGTCATCAGCCCTATCTACTATATACATATGTTTATGAAAAATTTAATAACAGGTAATATATTTATTGTTCAGGCTAGATAGGTACCTATCATGTTTATGTAATTAATCTGAAATTTATTTTTATATCTTTTATAACAACAACCAAAATTTAGAAAGACAACTTCATCTTTAGTGCCTACTATTTCGTCAGCTTGAGATTTAAATGCGGATAACTGGTCTTGACATCCGCTCCGAATGAAGTACAGCTTATGTTCGATTTCTTGCCAAGCTCTATCTATCCGTGAATATGATTTTAATGCATTTCCGTTCGGCAATAAAGACCTGAGTCCATAAAATGACAGTGAAAACTATTGCTATCCTCATAACATTAAAAATAAATATATTATGTACTTCCTAAAGTCACAATATAGGTACAATAATACAATGTATTCGAAAGAAATACAGTTTATGTTATAGTTATACCGCCATTTACAAATACATATTATGGCAATAGCAAAATTTGTTTTTATAACGATAAACACCGATATTTTCTTTATACATATACATGATTGTATGTAGAATTTATGATGTATGTAAGTAGGTTGTAGACAGGGTTGGGCAGTATTTTAATTACTTGTAATTAAAATACGTAATTGAAATACAAATACGTATTTTGTATTTGTATTTCAATTACTTCCTTAAAATGTAATTTGTATTTCAAATACCTGACGTCGAGGTATTTTGTAATTAGTATTTTAAATACTTGAGGCTTTGAAATACATTAACATTAAAATACATTAAAACTCTATCTGGTGTTCATGAAAGAGAACTCTGGTTTACTGATTAGGTAATATTGTTTTCCTCTTCAATTTAATATATGCTAGATTGAGGATCGGAAACAAAATTACTTGTCACATTTGTTTTTCGGACTTCGATATGTAAAAAAAATATTAAAATATAAACCTTAATTCTTAAAAAATATATTTTACATACCGGTAGCTTAAAATTAATTTGCATTTAAGACATTATGTCATTAAAAGAGAGAAAATAGAAATGTCATTTAAATGCTGACGTGTTATCGTTGGCGACGATTGGAACCAGGGATGTTATGGAGCTTCGTAACCGTAACCGAAACAATCTGATATCCGAAATAAAAATATATCCGTAACCGTATCTGTTTTACATGTTTCGGATAGGAGTGAGGTCTAAATAAAACAACATGTTTCGACAGCAGCATTTGCAGCTTCTTTGTTATTTCTTGTCATAACATAACATCTTTCATAACTAGTTTAAATAAAACCTGAATACACCGTCATATTTGTGTTTGTAATTTACTTCAATTTTATATCCGTAACCGAAACTATCCGGAACTAACGGATAATCCGAAATAATTACATATCCATAACCGAATCCGAAACCGACATAATTTTATTCCTATATCCATATCCGAATCTAGATCTTAGATATCATGTATGTAACAACCACACTTTTTATTGTGCTCCTATTTTTCGGGCCGTTTTTGAAGCGATTATCCGAAATCTAGTATATATTTGATCGAAGGTTTTCCTCTATTTTTCAGCCCGTGTTGTTGTAGATTACTTGTTTAGTATTTTGTAATTTGGATTTTGTATTTCAATTAAAAATAGCTAAAATACTGTATTTTGTATTTTATATTTCAAATACCTTACTTAAAAGTATTTTGTATTTCGTATTTTAATTACTTGTGAAAAAGTATTTTGTATTTTGTATTTCAACTAAAGCATAGCATGTATTTTGCCCAGCCCTGGTTGTAGATAGATGTATAGAAAGCAGATAGACAATCTTATCACAGCTTAGTAACCTATAGATTGTATATTGTAGCTCTACATAAAGATACACGTGCATCTTTGTTAGTAAGTGTTCATAAACAATTTCGAACTTACAATACAAAACATGGACACTTTATTGCACACTCATAACAATACAAAGGAAAGAAAAAAAGGAAATTAACTTAAACCTTTTAAATGGGTACTAAAAATAAAAATGTCCGTTTTATTAGTATTGAGTATAGCTATCGGGATGTATTTTAACAGTTCGTATTCTTTGTAAATAGACGACATTAAGAATATCCTGACGTTCATTAGTATGCATTCACCAATAAATAGAAGCTTCGACGTAAAATCTAGGGATTTGAGTCCGCTTTCAATTTACTTTATATTAGCATAGAAATTAAAAACGGAGATGTTACCGCTGGGGCAGCATTCAATCTCGGCGCTTGTTTGAAGACAATCACACCTTAATCAAAATCATACAATTCAGGTGGAAATCTGTTATTATATCTGTTGAAACAACATGACAGGTATGGATCATTGATACTGATACTCAGTCTGTAGGGAATACAGGGGTATTCTGTTCCAATTGTTATATCTACAGTTATGTAATGGAGCAACGGTACCTTATCCAAATAGCACCCTTTATAACCACGGACTCTGATTTGAAAGCAACACCTTCGTAGTTAATACAATCTTTAATATGGCAACCTATGAATCCTAAAGGTAAGGGTTCCTTACTTCCTTATAAAAAGCCTAAGTTGTTAAGCATGTTTTTAACCGACATGATTACTCGATCTAATGACTCATAACGAGGTCCCTTTGGATAACAAACAACTTACCGTCACGTGGAGTGAAACCTAATAAATAAAAATTGTGTGTATTGGTGTTAAAATTGGCAAGACGTCGCGTCATCTTGAATAACGTGAGGTGCGGGTAACATGACTGGGGCATATTATTTGTAATATGGATATAAGTTAGTTACCTCACCTTTCTGATAACGGCGCTTTCAAGTACGGATAAGATACATCTGAAAAAAGCTTATATCCTGATAAAAATAGGATTATAAGCGCAATAAAGTAACTATTTAAGATTTCTGGATAATTGCGTAAATTCAGCTTAAAATAATAAAAAAATACATATTTCAAAATTGAAAATTATGAATAATTATATCGAGTACGTACTTGTAATATAAAACTATGTAGTAATTGCATCACTTCTCCTATGCATTAAATCGTTGTGAATTATTTTATATTTTATTATTTTAAGTTATTAACTACAACGCAATAACAAGAATGTTGCTAATTAAATTTATGTGTGAATGTAAGTCAATAGTTTGCATACAAACATTTCATACAAGTACGTTTCATTAACACGCTGCAAAAAGAATTCTTAGCGTAGCATGCACTTTATAAGTGTCAACTTATGTAAGGCATGCAAGGCTTATTAAAACAATATGCCCATCGCATTTATGTAATAGCGTATAAATATTAACTACAAAGAAATGTGCTCCATTTCTGCATTAATGTTTTCTTATAAAAACTTTATAGTTATTTTTTTTTAATTCTGATTACAATAGAGGTTTTTATAGAAAAGTTTAATTTGTCAAAGGTTTTCCTATGGGCCTACAAGTATCATGAAGCCAGAGGAGTAATTAGCCTATTTAGATTCCTGCCGGCAACCGAACAAGCCTATGCCGAGGCTTTCCGGAAATTGAAACCATGACACTGCACCGCCAACGAGCTTTGCGTCGCCGCTGTGGCCCGCTTGACCTTGTTTACACCAATCTTGACTTAGTGCTGTGGCCTTTTTTTTCTATGCCCAAAGAGCATGAAAAAGCCAAATTTATTTAACAAAGCCTGTATTCCAGCTCAGAGTCTGGTGTGTTTCCAACGAAACGTAATTAATTAAAACGCAATGACACATGAAACCATTGTTTTTGATGTTGAAGTAAGTCTATTAGTGAGAATAGTCTCTCTGAAAGCTGAAACTAACGGCGCGGAGGAGCAAACATTGACATAGTTAAGTACATATATTTCATTAAGATCTAATCTTCAAAATAAAATGACAAAATATGTTGTAGTTTTGATTTTAGTTGTATGCCGAAAAACAAAATATATAATCGGATGTTAGACTGCCTTCTTCATCCCCCGGCATTAATATGCGGCAAGCGATTGAGGAGTACCTGATTTGACCCGTAACCAACATTTTGTCACAATGTTATTCTGTTTATAGTATACTTAATTTTCTTTTGCAACACGTTGCATTGATATGTGATCGACTAATGGTATTAGCTTATTTTCTACGGTGTGGGCTAAAAGTACAACTGGCCAAAATTAGTTCTTCCAGAAATTAATGAACATCAAAGTCGCCTGGTTTTGAATATAGTAGGTATTTTTAGCATTAATATTAATTTTACTCAAGAATAAACGGCTGAAAATGAACGAACATGCTAGGTATTCCTTTGTCTACATATTTCTCTAAAGAATTCATTATTAAAACAGAGATCAAAAAACATTGCGTGAAAATAGTTCGGATTTCTTTCTATGTCTCAAAAAGCTGTGTTAGAAACAGAACGTCGTGTTTGGTAGCTATGGGGACTATCTATGTTTGGCTGTAATTTATTATGGTGCTGACTAAGTAGGCGGGTGTCTCGCTCTTCATTGTTCAACACGAATGTCACTGAGTGAGAGCTTACGTTTAGTGACTTTTGACTGTAAGCAGTTTTGAAGTAGGTTACGTGACTTTTAAAAAACTTTTTGTGATTTTGTAATGCATATTTGAATATTTTTGAACTGCCACTCTAAGGGGTGGCTAAAAATGTGATGGAGAGCCGTATACGGGTATTAAAGAAAGGGATAATTGCATTCGAAGAAGCCAACTTTCGTCAGTGGACGGCAATAGGCTCAATAAATTTACACAAAAAATGTCTTTGGGGTGGTTCAACTTTCTAACAGCTTAAGCTCACTGAAATGAGACTCTACCCTACACAATGTAGGAGTACAATTCACGAGGCTATTAGACCACAGAACCGAGTTTAAAATTGAGAGACATTTTTTATTCTCCATAGTTTTACAAGATTATCAAGTAAAAACACAGAAGTTATCAGTAATTAGCTAGTAAGAGTAAAAAAAGTATGTTTACATAACTTTTATCCACGAATATCAGAAAGTTTTGATTATGTTACTATTTACAAGTCTGTTCGTAATGTATCTGTAGCGAAGTTTCATCTTATTTATTAAAAAAGTTTCCCTTTTGTTAAGAAGGCGGCTCTTCGGAATGGCTTTCGGAGATTGCACTTAAATGTATTGCCGAAGACGTGGCGTGTGAGATCAATATATCTTTGTTTTTTATTTAGTAAATAAACGTCTTTATTATTCTGTTCTAGTTCGATGAATTAAGTAGAGTTTACTATTTAAGTACAAGTTTGGTCACGGCTATACTCACACAATTATTATGTAACCATCAGCCATCATTTAAAACCCTAACCTGCAATAGACGTGTTACGACCTCGTCGCTCATCTACTACTAGCATAAACGTTCACTTTCTTATCGATTGAATAACGCTTGATTTTTAAGCATCAATTGCGTCTATACCATTTCTTTACTGGTATTAAATGGTGGCTCAATTACATAGGAACAGCGAAGTTTTAATTAAATAAAGGTAAAAGTCATTTTTATGTTAAAAAACAAACAACTCTTGGTTTTAATAGTTGTAGTACATTTGAGTTAAATTTATATATGCAACAATATTTGGGTATAAAGCACGTTAAATGTGTGCTGCAAATGTATGTATATTGTACAAGATCATATTGTTGCCGTAACGTAACAATATTAAAAATCGAGCGTACCACATGAGATAATGCTCGCACGAGTTTACAGTTTTTACTACTCTTTATTTATAATAAGAAATATAAAATATTCGCAGAGCGCATTACTTCTGCCATTTCGCTACATTTATTCTCTTATAAAATTCAGTTTAAATGAATAACACAAAGGTTCATAAGCTTTGTTAAAGCGAACTTTTGCGAAGATTGTATTTTCAGAAACTGCATTATACAGTTAACAGTTTATAAGTCAAGCTCGCATCTCAACATGTATATATGAAAAAAGTTCCTCGCTTCGTTTTGTGTACAAATCTTGGCTTTTCACATAGGTGCTTATGTTAATGAGAGTCCTTCACAAATTCCACGGACATTCAGCGCTTTGATCCGACTTAATGAAGTATCTATCAGTCGATCGTACCGTGATTTTATTATTACACGAGTTTCCTTAAAGAAATTTTAATACTACCTTCCCAACTCGACCTTTTTTTACTTTCGTGTGCTAGCCAGGGGCGTATTTACTGTAACAGCTTTATCAATGCTAGGGTGCTCCCGAAATATAGGGGGCCCAATGTGAACACGCACGAATACGATAAACGTTACGCGTAATGACGGGAAAACTAAAATCGATTTCTTCTAAACTGAACTATATATTTTTAAATAATACTCTATTGTACACACAGAGATATTAATCGACAAAAAAACATAGAGGAGAACATAGTAAAATTTGCGGTCTTATCGCTGAAGGCGATCTTTTCGAGACAACCATAGGATGAACAAAATGAAAGGATTCATGTGAGGTTAGTTAATGTATTCAACATGCAACTTAAACATTTTTATTAATGTAAGTATTTTGTGTGAGTTATCAAAACGTTTTTTTACTGTCAATGTGTTTGTGATCGTAACTATTACCTGTCTCAGTAGTAGTATATTCTTTAAAAAAGAAATTATGAACTGAATTTATAAGTGAAGGTACGTATTTTAAAGGTAATTTAATTTATGAGTAAATAAGATGGCAATTAAGTTCTAATAAATCGTTAATATTTACATAAGTAGACGGACTTTAAAAATTAATTATTAAACATAGCTTAATAAATTGAAGTTTCTTATTTATTTTGACTTACTGTATCAAACAAAGGTAAAACTTTGCTCTCCCTCTCTCTCTCTCTCTTTCTCGTGGCCTTGCATGGTCGTGCCGTGCAATCTGACGGTCCCGGGTTCGATTCTCGGGTGGTGTAAGGATTTTCCATTTGAAAATTCTCAGAAGTAGCACTTTGTTTGGAAATGCTTGAAAAATGAAAATTGGTCAGGTAATAGACAAGTGGATGCAGAAATGCATCTATGCCTGTCCATTCGGGAAATACAGCCGTTAGATTACTATACGTCGTATCATATAGAATTATAGTCATATATAATAGGGACCGTTCAAGTATTACGTAAGCAGATTTATTACAATTATTTACCCCCCCATCCCCCTTGTCAGCAAAAGTAAGCAAAGCTCTTACCCCCTACCCCCATGCTTACGTAAACATTTTTCAATTAATGTATTGTTTTTTTAAATATTGTAATTATAAGGTTATAATTATAATTTTAAAAATAAGAAAATAGATTTAGGATGGAGAGATTTTACTGATATGGTATTCAACATAGAGTAACAAAAATATTATAATCTTACAAACATAACAAACTTGTTTTAAATTTTTGGTACACATATTAAATTCAAATTAACAGTCTTCAGTCCATGAAACCCGAATCCATGATTCTAAGTTTTCGATGACATTGGATTGCTTGGATTGCTGCTCAGTGTTGTAAGTCTGCTCACTTTCTTCCGATTTTGGAATGTCTACGTCGTTCTCATCGAGCCATTCAACATCATGGTGCTCTAAATTTTGAATAATGCACATCAGTTCATTAGCACGACGAGCAGCGACTCTTACAGGTCTAATTTTCCTATCAGTGTGCGTGTTTACTTTTTTATGGATCTTCTCGATGTGACGATTTAGTGACTTGACGGAAGCATGATAAAGACCACACGTTTTGCATGTTCGACTTGATAGCCTCAATTTTACCGTTGGACAAAAATAATCGTAGGGCATTTGCAGGAAATCTTTGAGTGAAGCACTTAAGCGTAGAGCTAAATTGACTGGAAGATTAAGAAATTGTCCTCCTTCATCCAAAACCAAGTCATTAACTGTTTGTTTTACTTTTACAGGTGGTGGAAGAAACCTGTTGTCTAGTAATCTAAATAGGCCACTTCTTGGACGACAGCATTCTGTATTTTTACATTTTACAATTTGAAGCAAGTATTGGCTTTCACGTACATGTTCTGAATACCATTTAATGTCTGGAAAATCAGGAAGATCTTGATCACCTGCCTCAACATATTTTGCAGTAACATTATAGCCATCAATTACCATTGAACTCCATATTTCAGCTAATACAGTTCCTGCGAATTCGAAATTAGATCTTTCTAAATGTTTATCAATTGTAACGCCACGTTCATCCAAATGAGACCCAAAATGGTCATGAGGCAAAATTAAACCAGCCAGTTCGCGACTAAGAGGAGCCATTCTGCGCTCTACTCTGTTATACGCACTTCTTCCAGGAGCATTGGTAGCTAAAAACAATGCATCGAGATTATGTCGCTTAAAGTGTTGTATAGCAAACCCTATGACTTTTTGATAACGCGGATTTTCATCTGGCCCTCCATCAACCGTCATGATTACCACTGGTTTTACTAGTCCATTGTCAGTTTTAGCTAATGGTCGAAACTCTTCAAGTTCGAGAAGCGTCTCGAAATCCTGAGCATGAGTATTAGCAGTAGATGAACTATGCTTTCCACTTCGAATAGCGATATATGTTGGTCCAGAATATCCAACGGCTTGCGGTTGTCCTAGCATACTGGAAGTGATTTTGATACCAGCATAAACAGATGGTATTAATTTATGACGCTCAGCGATTACCCAATCGTGATCAGGCAATTTGACTCTATATTCCATGTGCATTAGAAGAGGTGCTTGCTTATTTGCCGCAGTTACGCCAATAGGGACTCGAGCTTTATCATCTTGAGATATGAAAAATACTTGATCTGGTCCAAGTATGGATGCTATGTTCTCTAAATAATTAATTGATGTTTCAGCGAACTTGCTATCTAAGTGGCTCTTGTGAAGATCAGTTTGAGCCCGGATGAGCTTAACAGGGACTGTCGATACATGTCTTCGTCCCTCTACAGAATTAGATTTTCTGGGAATTAAACGAAGATATGTCCCACTGCGACTAATATCAAATCCTATTTTACGTAATTCTTGTGTGAGTTCATCAAGAGTTTTTACGCTGCGAATAGATTCCGTTCGTCTTCTATCATCTGCTGCACTCCCAAATAAAGCTATATCCGCAATTGTTTTCAATAGTAATGGTTGATTGCTTTCAAGATTAGGACGTCCCACTGAATCCCTCAGAGATAGTCTTTTTTTTATTTCTGGATTTTCATGACAAATATCTTCTAACTTTCTTTTTATACCATCCCTGTGTTTCTTCTGGGCAACTGCGTTTTGAACCTTTCTGTTTAAAGACTGTTTTGCTGTTTTTATTTCGTCGCGCAACTTAATGATCTGTTTATCAACTTCAGCACGGCTTGGCATAGTATCTCTGGCAGAATACAAAGCATTCAGATTTTTTTCGAGTAGAGCAATCTTATTTTTCATAGCTTCCTGAGAAGGTTTTGCTCTCTGTTTATCTGCATTTTCATTATTTTCGCATTGCTGTTGTGATTCATTACCGGGTTTTATTTTATCTTCTTCCTGTTTTTTAATATTTGAAGCTGGCTGTATAATTTGTGTTTTTTCTGCAGGTTTATAGGTAGTCGTTGCCTAAAAATAAAAACTTTCTATTAATTATTTTCTTATTAAGCTGCATAAATACAAAGTATGAAATAAAAACAGCATTTAAATATTATTTAAAGACCTTAAATTTATTATTTAAAGGCTAAAAATAATTATTATTTAAAGGCTTTAAATAATCTAATCTAATCGAATCGAACCCATCACATACAGAAAATTAACACCTGTATTTTGTGACCAATTGACGGAATCAATCATAAAAAATCCATACTAATATTATAAATGCGAAAGTAACTCTGTCTGTCTGTCTGTCTGTCTGTTACGCTTTCACGTAAAAACTACTAAATGGATTTTAATGAAACTTTACAATAATATAGCTTATACATCAGGAAAGGACATAGGATACTTTTTATCCCGGAAAATGTAGTATTCCCGTGGGAATGGGTATTTCGTGAACTACCAAAGCGAATTGAATGATTTTTGGTATAGAGGTTGATAGGGCTCACAGAATTAACATGGAATAATATTATCCTGGAAAATGTATTCCCGTGGGATAAACATGTTATAAATGGGAAAATCTCTCTGCACTTAACCCTAGAGTCTACGCGGACGGAGTCGCGGGCAAAAGCTAGTAAATCTATATAATGAACATTACCTCTATACTTCGAGATAGGCCATAATATTTTGTAATCATAAAAACGTCTAAATTATTGTTACAAAATGTAAAAAGAAACTTCTTGGCGACTTTTAATATTTCTAGTACTCAAAGGTACGTAAAATTATTTCGTCACTCACCTTAGAAAAAAAATGTAGTAGATTGGATTTATTCCTAGTCGCCGCTTGCAATTCTTCTTCAATTCTCTTAGATACAATAATATCTAGTTCCTTGTCGGACTTTGCTTGTAATTTATAATTGCGCCACACTTCGTTAACTAATTTTTGTACATTTTGTACTTTCGTACTTGTATGAGATTTCTTAAAACTTTCAAACAATTTTTGGTATAACTTGGATTTGTCTATTTGAAACGACATCTTATTTAAACATTAAACTTTAGCTAATGGAATCAACAGTAACACAAATGTTAACTTGTTTTGCTATGCTTACAATACGTCTACTCGCTATAGGATCCAAACGAAACAATACACTGATAGAGGAAATTTAGGCAAGTGAATAGCGCGCGGTAATTCCCCTACTCGGTTCTAAAGCGAGTGCCTAGCCGTATGCATTATTTGCGGGAATTCCCGAAAATGCGTTTTGATTTCAAGCAAAGACAATGTAGGGTTGCCATTCGGTAAAAAAAAAATTACTACCGATGACGTAATCATCATCTAGACTCCCCTGCCCCCCATGTCATCCAAAATAAGCAAAGCAATAACCCCCCCGCCCCCTTATAGTGCTTACGTAATACTTGAACGGCCCCATACAGGGCGTATTCAGGCCATTATAGCAAACTAAAGCAGATAATAGCAACGACAATCACAAACCGATTGGTGCTTAAAAAAATCCTAACAAAAAAACTGACGTTTCCCATACAAACCACGTACACTGAAACCAATGACAGCTCCCGTGGCGCAGTTGACTAGACACCAGCTTGCGAAACGAGAGGCCGCGGGTTCGATCCCCGCACCGAGACAAATGTTTGTGTGATCCACAAATATTTGTTTCGGGTCTGGGTGTTTGTGAGACCGAAGTCTCTCGTAGTTTCTGATACCCACGACACAAGACTCGTATCTTAATGTGGGTTCAGGACTATGTGTGTGACTGTTGGCTGTATTTATTTATTTATTTAATGGCTGTATGGAAAACGTCAGTTTTTTTGTAAGGATTTTTTTAGCACCAATATGTTTGTGATGACCGCCGCTATTACCTGCTTTAGTTTCCTATCACGGCCTGAATACGCCCTGTATGGTTCTATCTTGGCAATATATTTTAATGCTTACAATATATACTTGAAAATACAAACAAAAATACATCATACCGCTAATATTAACAATTTTGGCTTAATTGGCAAGGATTTCATAGTATACTCCATATTTTCCTTTTACATGTTTTGAAATTAAACATAACGCTTCGGGGAATACAGGCATTATCCTATGTATGTGTGTGTAAATTATACATTCTATAATCATATGTTGTTGTTGTAAGTTCATGTTTAATAATTTATGCTGCCAATACCAAAAAAAATGTGACATTTACCGAATATTTTTTATGTTTTAATTAATAGATACAGAAATTTGATAAAATATGTACCTATTATACAAGATACGATTTTGTTTCTTAAGGAATGCTCAAGAGAAAGATTAAAATGGGGAATCCAACAAACAGGCCTGCTACACTGATTTCATAAATTAATTACAGTCACTTTTATAGAATCATTTTCTATATGTTAATCAATTAAGGTTTCTTAGATTTTTTGAAGTTACATCTGTCATTGTGTATACGTGTCGAATTAAACTACTATGGGTACTTTAGGTTTTAATATAGGTGGAAGGGCTGATATAAAATATATAAGTCTATATATATGTTTAACATAGAAACAAACTTCCAAATTGAAACATTTATGTTATCACCGGGCACTCACACACACAGCATAGTTAATACGTCCAATGGCTTTTGTATTAGTAAAATTAAACCTCCAATAATGGAACACTGCGAAAAACATGCAAGCGAAAAAATATGAGAGAATACTACCTTTAGTGTCGGTAAAATATAATAGCAATTAACAAGCTAGCTTCCGTGTTAACACAGACAGGATGCATGTTGCTGGAAATGTGCAACCTTTGTGGTACAGCTGGTTGGCTGTTACTTAATTACTGACACCCTATCTCTATGCGGATATGCAGGGCGAAAATTATGACATCATTAATACATCAACGTCTGAATGAGCGCAGGCCTTTTTATGGAAGACAATTACCTTTCCATTACTAGTCTAGGGATAAAAGAAGATAATGCCGCTTTTGTCTTTTGACGAAAAGTTACAATCATTTCCGAAACACAGGTGCAATACTAATTTGGTTGTTTGCAATCGATCCTCTCCTAGTCCAATGGTAATGAGGACGGTAATTATTAAAGAAGTGTTCGTGGTTATCATGTAGTCTTCTACTGTGTCACCGAGTGGGCTTTGTTTGTGGGTTGCAACGTTCGCAGCGCCTCTTTCTTTCATTTGTTATCCAGTTGACTTAAGCGATCAGCAAAGATTAGGCTTCCCCGCAACCAAATGCTATTCAATACATATTTCGGTTAAAGAAACAATCTCTACGAAGCAAACCACCCAAAGACCAATTATATTAGTAATTGTAAATTGACTTAGCCAAAGAGAATAAATCTATCTGCCCTATACAACTGTACTTTATAAATCACTACTCAACGGATATATCACGTTTCCAGAATTAGTGACATCGGACAAGATCCATAAGTATTATAAAAAAACTACAAGAAAATAGTATGGTACAAAAATAATACACAAAAATATTTATTAACACGCCCGTTTTTTAAAATAACATGAAAGCTCCAACTATAAAGCTGATTGCTGGTTGAAACAGGAGCTATGTTCTATTCATTAAAATACTTATACTATTCTGCTCTAGCTTACGTACTAGAGATAGACATAGCTTCTATTTCATGCACTTATGTTTAATTGGATTGGCGATTTAATTGCGCAGAATTCAGCTGAGATAACAGTCAATATCGGCAAGCAGCTGCTACTGTTTAATAACGGTACAACGATCCATTTACTACAGTATATCCCCGGTGTTTAAAACCAAGATAAAGCCTGTACTTACTTAAGCTATGAGAATTTTCACTAAGCTATAAAGTGGAAACGAAAATTCATGTTTTCATGTAGGTACGTGATGTTTACAACCGTTGAACAGATTTCAATTTGCAATCATTTTTAATTTAAATGTATTTTATAGCACTACCGCAAAATGCTGCATGAACGAAGAAAACAAAAAAGACTCGATTTAAAAACTACCTTATGATAATCATCATCATTACTTGCCTCTCTTAGGTAAACTGCTGGACATTGGTTCTCCTATAGGACGGGCTTAAGCTTAAATTAATGACTTTTTTGTAGGCAGTTATATTAAAATTTTGGGGATATAAAAATTTAGATTTGTATTTGCATTCTTCGTAAAAGGCGGCTCAAAGGAACCATTGGTAAAGCTTGGCATACTGCCGAGACGCTGCACTCTCACCAAAAGCGATCCGGAGATGGGAGTAGGTCGTGCGTTTTTTTTCGCGGAACGTCATTTTTTCTACAAGTGTGTGTAGAAGGCGTAATGGGGGTCATCGGCGCCCTACTTTATTATGACAGATAAATGTTTACTAGGGTAGTGTGCCGCACGGACGGAACCTTCTTGGATCATGCGCCATAAATGATTTTGGTAAATATGGCAGCAAAGATTTTTAGTTGGGCTCCCAAGCCAGTACGTATTCGCGATGGAAAGTTCGAAACACTGACATAATATTTTCAGTCAATGTCTAAGGATCGTAAAAGGGAGCCACCTCCCTCGGTTCTTTTTTTAAAAAGTTCAATCAAAGGTAATGATTGTTTACGTGGTGTCTAGAGCGCTAAAGTATCATCTGCGCTTTCTCCTCTAATGTTATGAATTAAAAAATATAACAATTATATGTGAATTGGAATTCGATAGCAGGTTTGTACAATTGTATAAAAACAGAAGTAATGGATTAAATCTCTCAATTGAATAGGTGCTATATTTGAACAGCATAATACTAATCACCAAGTACAGTATTGTCGTTGATGATTATACGGTTACTCAGTTACTGTTTGTAAAATGTATTATTATTATTCTATTCACCAAATTGAGCTTTCCACAATATCTCACCGAACGCAATCCAAAGCAACAAAAGTGCTTCGCGGCGTTTCTTTATGAAACAGAGTTACTACCCCCTTCTTAGCTGACACCTCATTGTTGTTCCACTACTATCAATAATAAGTACTAGGCCTACATACAGCTCAATTATCCTAGTCTGAAATTATCTATTACCCCAAACAGATCGACACGAGCCGCTACTTTTCGTTACCGTGAACCAGGGCTTACTTGGTCTGGGCAATTTTTACACAAATATAAAAATGATAGAGTATAAATTACAAGTGCTAATTTTAAATAAAACAAAAATATTAGTTAAAGAGAACGAGAATAATTAAGCCTGTTTTGTTTCGAAATCTATGGTATCTACTTTACGGTATACCTATTAGACAACAATCACTCGTTTGATATATTTTTTAGATAAGGAGTAGCGTGGTGAATCGCGTGCTGACCTAAATTGCTGGCAAAAAAAAACATATCGTAAAACCGTTCTTCCACTGTTCAGCCGCGTCAAATGATACAATTACCTTGATTTCGTAAATTAAATCCAATTATTTTCTCATAAACAAGGTACGGATCGAGATTACTTAGTTGTTTGTATTGCTAAATAAATAAACATGGATTTAACTTTAGCCTTTGCACTTCACAAACAATGAAATAAAAATGCCATATTTATTAAAACAATTGCCCGAATAGAGCATATTATTACGCCCGCGGATCATTTTTTAAGTAATTATAAGTAAAGTTAAATTCATGATTTTAATTTCTCCTTAATGTTAGTGAAATTTTCGGCATCATTGCCAATACAATAACCTGATAAACAACTAATTTCTTTACAGATATACGGGAAGTTGTTCTGAGCGTGCTACACATTTAAGTGTAGAACTACAGGCTAATTATCTGTACGTTATCTAGACAGTGTATTTGCCGTAGCCGTTGTTTAAGTTCGCTACATATATCGTTACTACTTACAATGAGGCGCCGGCAGCGTGGGCACATAAGTTCGCGTGTCTTGCACTATTACTCTTGCCTAGACTTTGGCTAATCATTCTATAATATCGTTTAAATATCACCCTTGACCTAATAGTGCACTTAAACTGCCTATTAGTCGGATATTTGCAACTACAACACTACAGTTTATGACGTCTTAAATGTATATGTGTAAAACGACGCAAGTGTGGGTTAAAAGCAAACCATACTAACCGAACCTTCCACGTGCCATATGTAAGGGTTAGCTTTACAATGAAACATCCCGCAACATACACTTACCTAGATTAAATATAGACGAAGTCTTTGTCCGCGAGCACATTGAATAATGAAGGACCGTTTTGCTACAGATCATAATGGAAAAGATGCTATCGAAAATCTGCTTTTAATTTCACGTTGATGTTAAGCTGAACTGTGAGAGTGGTTAAATCTTTTACTGCTACATGTAATATACGAGTATACTATATTTTTAATGCATATAGTTACGGTAAAAAGTACCCCACTTAATCTTGAACGGTGTTATGCAAAATAATCATAATAAATAATAAAGTGCGACATAAAAGGTAAAATTGTAAATTCCACTTGTTATGGTAATGCCCTTATTGCGTATAACATGTAACAACTTAGAAATTGTTATACTTTAACATTTACGATATTTTTTGAATAGCAATAAAATATATCTACAAACGTAAAAGCTTGTCTAGAACTAAAATTATTTTATTTGTTTAAAATGAATTAATACCTGAAATCCCATAAGCAGATTTATTGCGTTTTTAATAAAAAAAAACTAAACCTTATTTAAAAGTACCTACTGTTGTTTTAAGGTAAACAGGTAAAAGTATGAAGAAATGAATATTTTAAATGAGAAAAATTTAATATTTTTCGATACAAAATCTATTAATAGCATGTTTCACTGAGCAATAACATTTAGTTCCTGTAAACATTTACCTCTGGTTCTTGATCAAGTTTGTGGACCGCTTTCACGGTATTGAACAGTTCCATCGGACGTTTGATTAGCCAGCAATATCGAATTGTGGTTAAATGTTTGTAATAACTATGTAACAATGCAGAACCTGCAGTAGATACTCAGACACAGCGTTGTATGTACATAACATTTACTCATACATTTCAAGAGAGTGGAGTATTTGTGGAGGTTGAATAAATAAGCCAACTATTCTAATTTAAAGTGTATACTCATTACAAGTCACTTTATCAACTAAGCGTTGATAATGTTTTCTTCAGTCAATTAAAACACGTCTATAACCTTGTCCAAGGTCCAATTTATTACTGCATCTCAAGTTTATCGGAAAAAGTTTGCCGGAAAATGGTAATGAACAATCAAACTCACTTTAGCATTTGCAGTATTTGTTGGAATAGTTAAGACGAAAGGAACCGTGTTAAAACGTAAATTTCACTTTGAATAATGTTATGTTTAAGTGCTAGTAAGAACTTCTTTATTATGTGCATTCTCTTAAAGTCCCGATAGCCTTCTTAGAACTTAATTTTGTTTTATTAAGTTTTTCATTGAGTTATTGGCAGCCAATGTAGGTCAGCTTTAACAAAATGATTAACAACACTTTTTCACGCTTCATTCAAAATTTACTTTATAGATTGGAGATTGTTCTTAATTATGTCAATAATAATACCTAAATCAATAGCAATTTATTTAACAAGGAATCTACCTAATATTCAAAATCTGATACGAATTATTACCGCTTTTATCTCGTAATTAACTACAATGGCCGGAATTGTTTGACTTCTCGTTTCTGAATGAATGTATGGTAGAAAAGTTTCGGGTCATAATATCCCCCTCCCTCGGGGCGACGGACCTTGGCTATTACACTTTATAACCGACAAGTTCTAAAGCTACCGCAAGTTTCAGTTTGCTCTTGATAATATCACGTAGTCACCGTTTTCATTTGGTATATCCACAATACACATAATATGTATAATATATACGTAGATTATTGGAAATCATATATTAATATGACGATAGAATAGCGTTTAACTATCGCTACGAACAATCGAAATGTTTGATAAACGTTGAATCAATTAAATCGGCATACAATGTTGAAGTAGTGAAGGGGATTGATATATGTACCTAAATAATTAATAACGCAATTCATTGTACCAATTTAGATTAATCCTTTAATCCGCTTCTAACAATAATATGTTTACCATCATTGAAAACGACTGTTCAGTCGTACGTACTAAGTTTGTATCGTAATTACGCATGATTTATAAAAAGAGGTTATAGATTTTTTTTAGGGCTATGCCAAAAAACATTAGAATATAAATAACAAAAACGTTAATTTTCTTTTAATGATACCTTCGTTCCCTTTACGATGTTTTTACGCAGTTTACATTATTCTGTAGCTTTATTAAGTTTCTACCTATTTACATGCACAAAACATTCTCAGCAATGAACAATTCAATGGCGGCGACATGATTAATGGTTAGTTGAGCTCAATTGGACGAAATATAAAGGCGTATAAAAGCTATAAATAAAATACGGAAAATGGCAGCTAAGGGCTACCACGTCATCATAATGTTATTTACTTCAAAAGTAATAGCAGAGGGCTGTTCTCAACCACACGATCAAAAAGTCTATCCAAATCGACATGAAGTAGATCAAAGCCTATATCAAAGTTCTTTGAGTAGCAATTCGAGTATAATATTTAAAATTTAAAAATAAATTAATTTCTGTTTTCTTCTTATGGGGAACTTTCTTTTGCCATCCGTTCAAAAGATGATGAAGGCGTTTTATAAGACTGTCAGTCAATGGTCCGAATACCTTTAATGTTTAAAGGAGGGGATTATTACGTACCCTCTGCAGCAGATTATTCTATTTTATGTTTGAGTACATAAGTTAATCTGTGAAAGATTACACTGGACAACAAAATTGACACTTTTCTATGATGATTGACTTTTATCACTTGATGTTTACTAATTTGACATCGCTGATTCTAGATGTGACCTCAGTTTTTTTTGTATCAGCTCTAGTTTACGAGTTATAGCTATCACAAAACAATTAAAGTATTACCGTGTTAAATTGCTCATAAATTCAAAATTATTATTTTTTAAATATAATTTTACATGGTATAGTAAAGACGAGTTTGTGTGAATGATTCGAGTATTTTTTTTTTCATTTGCGGAGAATATTTGTACAAATAATGGACTTTGAATGTGACAAAGCTCATAATTGAGGCTTACAAAAGTAACTTTCGACACTCCCTGGACATAAACAACAAGTCTTAGATACGGCAAAAGTATTGCAAAACGTGTGTTGAGTCTCTAACTTTGAGGACAAATAGGAAAAGGAATAGATTGAACCGCTATCATGTAGAAAGAAGCCGTGAACCATCACGAAAACAGTAATTTTTGCTACGTAAACATAACTAGTATTACCTGTCAAAATCGAGTTAAATGGGAAAATCCATTCTTACGGGTCGCTTATAGACGTGTTTTGAGTCCTACTATATAAGCTGAACCTCAGTCCGGTCCTACTCTGGAGATATCTATGGATTTTGTGGCGAAAACTGACACTTTTAATTTAAAAAAGTTTCAAAAACTGAGTGCAGGGAAGATAAAAGTTGGTATTTATTTATTTAGCGGGTATTTTTGACGGGTCACTGATGAAATCGTTAATACACTAAGCTAATTTGATGAAGACTGTGACAGATAGTGAGAAAAACGCATGGAATGCGTTAGTTTTGTTAGTACAGATTTTTTTGTGAAATAAGAAAAGTTTGGACGTATCTTATGACGTCCAAAAAGTATTATGTCACTATTAAAGGCTCGGAAGTAATATGAGCATCGAGGTACACTATTTTCATAACCATCTAAGCTTATTTTTCTGTCAATTTTGGGAATCTAAGTGAAAAACAGAGCGAGCGACTTCACCAGGACATTCGTACGATTGAGGAACGCTATCAAGGCTCCTGGAACACATATATGATGGCTGGCTATTGTTGGAGCATTCAGAATAGCTCTCTGCCTTTAGTTTAAAAAAAAAAAGTAAAAAAAACACAAGGTATTTTCGACTTCACCTGGAAAAAGAAGGATTAACCCCAAAATTTATAACGTTTTAATATGAAAACAAGCCATGTGGCATATTTTTTAAACTAGAGCTCATACAAAAATTTCAATTACAGATTTGAAATTGTCGTTGAAAATTGGACCAATTTCATATATCATAACCCAATCATCAGAAATGCTGTTGTCCAGTGTTATTATTCAAACGTTTGTGTTGCATTCAGCTCAGCTTCACTTATCACACCACCGCTTATTAAGTAAAAGCAAGCAATATTAGATGTATAGTATTTAGCTTTAAAGGCATCTTGTGAATCCTTACCATCCTGACATTTCAGATTGGGTTTTCTCCAAATACGCTCCGTATTTTCTCTTAACGATTGTTTTGTGCTTTATAAAGAAGGTAAGGTAACTTTATAAAGAACAATAGAAAGAAATTTACCTTAATTTGAGTTATAATACAAAATATTTGTAATAAATTGTATATTGCCATCGTGACCTTTAATTTCTAGGGATCTTTGTCTGCTCTACGATACAGTATGATATTTCGATGTCGAAGCAATTGTTTTAAATATGACATTTATCATAAAATGTATGAAACTTTTTGGTAACCTGTTAACTGTAATATAATTTACATTTTACGTTCATTTAAATCATTTAAGACATTTTTTTTGTTTCTCATAATTTAGTTCTTAAAAATGCTGTCTTTTTCGTTAGAAATAATGTCAAGCCCTAAAGGAATATCGTCTCGTTTTTTCGTAAGAATAGTAATTTATATAAATAATGCGATATCTGTATGTTGTAGCTATTTCAGGACCGAAAAGAGATTAGAGACGGGTAGAATCCCGTTCAATCCTAAGGCCAACGCTTAGTAATTTATTATAAATATTTTTACGAATTATGATGGATAAATAATTCCTGAAAGACCCCCAGTACATTTTTGCAAGTATTTGGTCCACCCGTTGGCAATGTGCCAAGTATTGAGATTTAACCCTAGTCTTTCTTACATAGGCTTCTGCTTCACATCATATGTATAATAATAATAGCATCGCATTAGTCACAGGTAGACCTTAAATATCAAAATTAATCGTTGCATTAGTAATTATTTTATTGCATGATATGTACCTGCTTCTAAAGATAACATTTTGATTTGACATGACACTTCGATTCTTTAGTAATTGCGCAAGTTTATAAATTCAAATGTCAAGGTTTAAAATCAGCCAAAAACTTACCACACAAGCCCCACCCACGTGCACTTTGACCCAACATTATTTTTGTGAAGGAAATTGAGACTAATTTAAAAGTCAATTCATAAATCCACTCACTCCGTTAAATGCTTCTGCAATTTGATTTATTTATTCTTTTCTATTAAGAAAACAATTGTTTCATTATTACTCTACTTTCGAATAGTATCCAGAAAAATAGCGTAAGAAATAAATGGTATAATGAAGTGGTAATTATACCCAAATACTAAAAAAAAATAGTTAAGGGTTTAACCATTAACTTTAAAGAAACGATGAAAGCAAAGTAGTTTGAAGGCAGTTTGTATTTTGTTATGATTCTGAAAGTAGGATCATCAAAAATAGATGAAGAAGGACGAAGCTTTACTAATATTGAAATGGGCCTACAGTAGAAGAGGGCTTAACAAACCAAGCAATTCGCGGGGGGCTCTTTGACAATAGACTCAAAAGCTTTTGAATAAACGAAACGCTCTTTGCTGTATCATGTTGTTGTAATTTGATAATGTATTTTAATTGTACTTGGTTGTACTGTTTTGATAACAATGTGGAATTAACGTGACTAGTTCTTTTTGAATGAATATCATCAGCAAAATAAAAATAAATATGCCTTTTGCGTGTAAGACATTGCGTTAGGAATTTTTCGTTAAAACACAAATTTCAATGTTGTGATATTATAACTTTGGTGTAAAAAGGATTAATCTACACAAACGTAGAAATAATTTACATATAAATAAACACACTAAAAAGTTTCACTTTGTAAATATTTAAAAACAATATGCAGTGGGCAACAAAAACTACGACTGTTCTATACAGTTTTCAGAATGACAACCACTGAAGTAATTATGTTTAATAATACTCTACTGTACTTACACAAAGCTGTTTAATAAAGGAATACTTATTTGTGTGGTAAAAAATATAACCAGAGGCTTAGGTATTTTAGTTGGGCGAAACTTCGACCGCAAATATAAAGTTTACCGTGTCCTCGGACCTCTTGTGAAATATTTTAGCCAAAGGGGTCCGAATTGGAAGTGGATCGCACCGGCCACACTCGCTAAATGTTTCTTCAGACCACACATTACCAAAGTTTTAGCTTTTTGTGGTTGCAATAACCAATCCACTAGAATAAACGCACATTTATCAAAATATCAAAAGTGTATTATTAAGAAGACATAGAGGTTCATTCATGCGAATATTGCATCTTAATAGTTACTTGTCGTCTTGCGGCATTAGCATGCATCGTCCGATTTAAATGTCCCCGTTCGATTAACGGGTGAGGTAAATTGTTATTAGGGTATTTCACCGGAATATTCTCGGGTTCGAAAACATGCCTTCTATTACGTGAGGCTGATACATACCTGTCGCTATGTAGGTACAGAAATGCACCTCTGCCTACCTCTTCGGAAAATACAGGCGTGTGTTTCTTTATGTGTGATGTACATATGTATGTAGGTTAATAGTTACAAAAGATTTTAAAATCAACGCGAAACTAAAATACCATACAACTGGACGCACATTGAAAGTGTAACATTTTGTTTAAGAAGCTTACAATAGAACAAGTGGTCTGTATCATTGAAAGCAGTATGTAAAAGAACATTTGTTTACGAATATAATTCATGAATGTTTAAATATTAGCAGCTGTTCGGCGATCGTTCGAACAAAACATGCAAAATTAGATACCTAGTAAGTGATAAGTGATGATGGTTCATCTAAAAACTATTGTTGCCTATTACTTGCCCGTGATCCATTAATATCTCTCGACCGTTTTCCTCCAGATAGTAAATCATTCGCCACGCAATATTCCCGCAAATCAAAACTCATAATATGTATTCTATTGAATAAGAAAGAAATAAATAAAGAAATCGTTAGAAAATTATATCATTATAATATCATTGAAAAATGTAATTAATACTAAAACGACAAGATAAATCAATCTACATAAAGCAACCTTCAGAAATGTCTCTTCATTTATTAAAATAGATTTCCAGATACACCTGAGATATGTCCAGTTCTCGCTCTTGAACTCAAATTGGATTTTGACACAGTAATTTACTTCAATATTAACAAGAATTTTCCATTTCGTGAAGGAATTTCGTTCGTGATTCATTTATAATGTGCTAATTAATTATTAAATAAGGGACGAAACATTTTATCTGAAATTGTAATACGTGGAAGTGGATCAAATAACTGAAATTTCTCGCAAATGGCATGGATTGGTCCACAAGCGAATGTATTCCGGGAATGTAAATCATACATAATATTCAGGGCCGGGATGCAGCTTTTATTACGATTCCGGAAATAACTAATGAATGAAATCGTATATTGCATATTGCGCAGATGATAGGAATGACGAATATTAAATGTATTCAACTGGTGCAATACATATTATACAAGGATCATGTGTGTATATTCATACCTAGCATGGACCCACAATGTATGTACATACATTCATACTCGTATTGTAGCATTACAATATGACATGAGCGGTGCCGAAAGATAAACCGAGCGCATTCGTCTTACCTAACTTGATGAAACTTAGAACTTAGTGTTGCTGCAAATTTGAGGTAACAAGTACTACATTGATATACAATGTTAGTTAATTTATCACTGTGATTATATAAAAAATGTTTTTAATAAATTAGTCGTAGGATTTTACCGTGAATTTGATAAAACAGCATGTTATATGTATTTTATGGTATGAGTTAATTGGAAGCCAGAAAACCCAGAGGTTTTTGGGTTTCAAATTTAATATTCGTGCAAAATACAATGAGGCTAAAAGTTTACTCTATAATAAAAGCGATGGAGAGATATTTGCAATTCCATTGTTTCACAAAATTGATTTAAAATGAACTTTTTAAAAACTACTTTTTTTACAAGTCTTTATGTTTTTTATAGTATAAGCCCTACCTTTCGCAAGGAAGTTCTAACTTAAATAGACTTGCATATATGCTCGCAATTTTTGTACATTAAACACATCATCAAATAATAGCTCAAAGAGAAATGAATGCCACAAAATAGAGTTGACTTTGCGACAAAGGTGACGTAAACGAGCCGCTGGAAAATGAATAGGCGGTGCATCACACGCCTACGGTGCCCACTGTTCTCGGTCGACCTCCCGTCATAAATATGTATGCTCTTGCAAATCTGTCTACGAAGCCCCGCCACGCATCCTAGATCCTACAAAACTTTTCTCTAAAACCGCGCCCGTTCTCACCAATTAAATGCAAACTGAAATCAAATAGAAAGTAGTTAGGGCTTTTATAAAGTACTCAGTAAACGACCGCCTGTACCCGGACTTCGAATTAACCTTGCTTTTTGCGTGGAAAAAAAGAAAACAAAATAGGAGTAATCAGCGTTCCATTGCGTGCCTGTTTTTATGAGGAACTATTTAAAAGCTTCGCTATGCCGTCAATGAATGCAAAATGCTATTTGTAATAGTGATAAGGTGCATGAGGCGGTACTGCCACGACCTCGTGGCATTTCGACCACGTCCATTTCCTTGCAACGGAACAGCTCGTAGCTGTACGTTTTTTGTAAAATAAATTTATGTCTTCCGCTGCCTACGAATCTAGTTCCTACATGCGGTACTTTCTATGGAGCACTTTAGGTAACGGATTTCATGAAAACAATAAAACTACTAGGTACCTGCTCTGTAGATAATATAACTTCAAAGTTTCCAAGATCGTTGAATCTATTCTTGACTTATTCAATTACGGTTGCTGAAGTTGAAGCCTGACAAAAATCAAAATTATACCAACCTTCTAGGTGCTTAATTACATTTATCCAAGTCAACTTAAATTCTAGAGATTCCTTATACAAGATAAAAGTTGATGTTTCCATAACGTCCAATAAGTTTATTGCGCATAATATCCTTTAAATTAAAAATTATAAAACGATTTATCAAAATCAATATTGGAAAAAAACAATATTAATGTGTTTTTTATTGCTCACGTTAGTGAGCGGGTCGTATAGTATTACCTAATCTACTCGTTAGCGGGCTGTGTAATGGGAAATGGTCACAGATGGTTAATAGTCAGACAACGTAGAAATACTACCGCGCTTTAAAATGCACACATAAGTGAAAAGTAATAGAAAACAAGTAAGAATTATGAATCTTAATTCCGTTAATTGTTTTCAAACGAATATTCAAATAATGTCTGTCTTCTAAGAAGAATGCTGATAGTTTTAGGCTTGCTTTATGTCGGTATTAGTTGTCTATTTTTTGTACATATTTTTGTAGTTTTAAGAAGCCAACATTAGAATGAGATTTGCAGGTATCTCTATCCGAATGATAACATTTATCTATTCTGTTATAACATCGAATATGATTTTATTAGTTTTGACATATGAAACGATACATCACACCTTAGCCCTAAAACCGCAAGAAATCCGAAACAAAGCGAAATAAATAAATACACCCAACGGTCACATACATAGCTCTGAACCCACACTAGGTTACAAGACCTGTGTCGTGGGTATCAGACACTACGACAGACTTTTCCGGTCTCACAAACATCCAGACCCGAAACAAATAAGTATTTGTGGTTCACACAAACATTTGTCTCGGTGCGGGGATCGAACCCGCGGCCTCCCGTTTCGCAAGCTGGTGTCTAGCCAACTGCGTCACAGGGGCTTTCAAATTTCAAAACGGATAAGCGAAAATAAAAAAAGAATTACACAGTCAAAACTGTTCAATTTGGTCAGCGATGGATATTAAATTCTTCAGCATTTTCATACAGACATGTAGTATTAACACCACTGCCAAGGTAAGCGTTGTCCACTAAGGTATAACTCCTCCTCATTTGCATATAAGGCCCATGCCCAGTGGTACGTATATGGGGTTTTGATTATATTATATCAACTGTAAGACCCAACGGTACTCTGCCTTGTGCTACATATCATGCCATCTATTAAAATAATAAAAACGACTTAAACAATTACAACTATGATTGGAAGTCGTGTGTTGTCATTTAGAAATGGGCGTGCGACCGGGCCGGGCGGGTAGCGCTACCCAGCCGACTGCCGAGTGGCTTCGCTGAAAGCGTTCCACAATGCACTAGTAAGTCGTCTCAGCTTTCTCTCATTCATTGTAAGTATTTTTTGATGGCTAGTTACAAAGGGTTCATTTCACTTCAGCTAACATAGACTTCGAACGCAATATGATACTCTTACAATACAATATAATCGGGACACACTAAGTTTCCGGAAATTAATAAATATTCTCCCGTTTATTCAAAATTCATCCAAAATTTTGTAAATTATGAACATATTAATGAATATGCGACGATGTTCCAAAAATTCATTATGCGTAATGTCAAATCATGTGAAAGGTAAATATGGAACACATTATAGAACATGAAATATACAATGAAAATACTTGGAAATTATGCCTTAATTAAATATTAATGGAATCGGTAGGATGTTACTATTTTTTATTTTTCATATGTAGCTTTTAATATACATACAGAGATACGTAACCCCATCCTTATATTCTCAGAAGGGGTAGGCAGAGGTGTACACCTATCAGTCCCATGATGTAGGGGAGGAGTTTATTGCTGTTTACAGGCACATTTCTAGACAAGGTATTGCTAATGAGAATTTCCTAATGGCAAAGGTCGCGGGACGTCGCTGGCTGCAGGCGGCTTCCGACCGATTCCGGTGGAAGTCATTGGGGGAGGCCTATGTCCAGCAGTGGACAGAAATTGGCTAATGAAAAGTCAAGAACAGTCTCCTCGACCGGGAATTCGAACCCCAGAGATACTTGTACCGCTAGAACATTAGGCAGTATAAATAATGAGCTCATTATAACACCAATGATGAATGAAACATTACTCCAATCATCCTGTTTTTATTTAATAGATTGAAAACCATAAAATATTATACTTTCAAATAATTATAATCGTACGAGCTACATTAACGAACTGAATCTGAGCGCACGTGCAGTAGGTACAAATGTCAGTGATTCGCAGTAGCCAGTAACCCTCATTTTACCACCGGTAGCAAACTCACTCGTCTCGTTTTAATGTCAACAGGAAAAGCTCCAAAAATTTTCACTTGGATTTTTCGAAGGAATTTTAATATCTTGCCATTAGCCGTAATCGATTTAAACACGAAAATACTTTTTGGGTCTAATCATTCCTCATCCGCCAATCATTTGTAATTTCTTTTTTTACATTTTATTTTAAGCAAGTACATATAATATTTTATATTGCTTTTTAAAAAATATAACTTTTTTAACATAAAACACCTTTTGTGTATTAAAATAATATGGGTAAAATGGGTAAGTATAGCACACATGCCGCGAATTCAACTAGGCAACGATTTCTAAGAAATAATCTTAAAAACGAATGCATCACGTAAGTTCTTTGAAATGAAAGCGAATGAAAGAGACGTGATTATTGAAGCGGAAATTGCCGAGTATCGTATAGATGAGTCGAACATTATGAAGTATGTGAGAGTGATATTTCCGAAGCGGAATCGTTTGTCGTGGTAGAGGCGGAGATTGCATCCCGGATAGATATGCGGCGGAGGGTTGAGGGCGCGAGGACGGTCGCTACGTTGATATGCATCGTTGGCCCAACACAATCACGCTCCACATCATTACATCAACATTCAACCTGCCTGCACGAGTTCATATAACGTACTCGCTTTGTTGACCACTACGTACTACGTCTGCTCCTGATTGAAAATTAGATTCAATTCGCTTTGGGTTTACTCTGTGCTTATACGAGATATTGATACATAGCTAGTTATCCGAAATATCATTATCCAGTACCCCATGGCGCAGTTGATTGAACACCAGCTTGCGAAACGACAGGCCGTGAGTTGGTTAAATTTTTGCGTAAACCAGGAATATTTGTTTCAGGTCTGTCTATTTACATATTGGTGTATAATTAGAATTTCTCTTATTTCTCCATTAAAAAATCTTGAATTGATAAAATATTGGCTTTATAATAAACCTGTAATAAAAGGCATATAAGTAAGAATGTGTAATAAAAAGTTTTTCAATAGCATATTCTGCTATGCACATTGTCTGATTAAGATATACATAGGCTATCCTGATCTGGTCCCGATCTGGTCCTGATCCAATATGCCTTACAATATTTGATAACATTTAACATAAGGCTATCCTGATCTGGTCCCGATCTGGTCCTGATCCAATATGCCTTACAATACTTAAAAACATTTAACATAAGGCTATCCTGATCTGGTCCCGATCTAGTCCTGATCGGGCTTGCCGGATCGGGCATGCCACATTCTATCCTGATCAGGACCCGATACATGATCTGGTTGAGCCTTATTTGATTTCTACTCGGGATTAACATACCATCGTTTTAAAATCACAATGGAAAAGTAAAAGCCATTCGTCTTCATTTGTCCCTCAAGGGAAGCGAATTGCGAGTCGTTCATTAACATCGTCACAGTGAGCCAATTAGAAGATTTATTAAAAAATAGTTATAATGTAATCGTGATTTTTTATAGTACGTTGCACCGATAAAATGCAACACAAAATGAACAATAATAACTCTTAACTTATACTGTTATTTGTATTTATTCCGATGATTAATATTTCAAAGATAACCTAATCTTTTATTATCGTATATAATATCTGGATTTCGTAACTTCCTAATGAAAATATAACTCCATTAGTAAAATCTGTCGTTAACTATGTAGGAATAAGTTTGCCTAATTGGTTTGCCTGTCCGTTTACAATATAAAAGTTAATATACAGTTATATATATATAGTTTATATAAGTATATGTGATTATCTCCAGGAAACACAAACAAACTTAGTACCGTGTGGCAATTAATACATAAGTATTGAAATGACAGCCACACAATGAATGAGACCACGTTTTCGCGGTATAAGTATTCAGTGTGCGATCATAAAGGTCCGGGGTTCGATTCCCCGATCGCGCTATTTTGTTAGGGTTTTCCACCAGGAAAATCTGAGTAGCATAATAATATAAATCTGGCGAAATGTGGGTGCAGAAATGCACCACAGCCTACTCTTCCGGGGAATACGAGTACAGGCATGAGGTGATTTATGTATGTATGTAAATGATTGATATGCTCATGTACTATATCCATTAGGATACAGTTTACCGATTACTATACCTGATAGATAAACAGTATTGTCATAGATAAGCGTAAAAGTAGGTATATACATGCATGTATATTGAATACGCTGGGGAGTTGTCAGTTATACTTCTGTTGATGCAATAAAAGCTATTGGTATGCCATTCCCATCGGAAACATTCGAAGAGTATGAATGTAACTTTCTATATTTCTAGTTTTTAAATTACAAACTTACTTTGAGCCCCTGTTTGAGAACTTGAAAGGATGATGGTTCACCGAAGAAGTTTCTTTAAGCCTCTTTCTAAGAGACTTTAAGCTATATTAGTCGAGAAAAAATGTAGAAATCTCGATATTTTCAATGAAAACGACGAGCATGTATGAAGATTGTCACCCCATATGACATATGTGACCTACATACTGGTATGAATTCTTAAAAAATCTTTCTCTTTGCGTAAAAAAAAACATAAAAAACTTTTGTGTAAACTTTTATCTTTTTCTATAGGTTTGGCATTGGAATCATACTGACTTGGGAGCCTAGAACAAGAATCACTCTTTCATAACTAATAAAAACCCTAAGAAAATGCAACCTAACTTTGCGATTTGTTGCCAACTCCATACATTTTAGGTACATAGCTAATCTATTTCTCCAAGCTTACTTGTTCTCCTGACCCAAACACAAAAGCCGATCCCACATTTAACCATTGTAACAAGTCCACTAGTCGCACCAAACTGTGTATTGACAGCCGATTGTTAGAATTTATACAAAAAACCTTTTATCACATTACAAATGATGTAATTTGTTAATAGTGAAGCAGTATTTCTGCATGTATTGAATACCAAGAGTAGTCTCGAGTTCCGAACACGAACGCTTCGGCTTTGGTTGACTAGCTTGCCTGCGGTCGAACACTGATTGAAACTACTAAATGCGACGTACTCGTATTATATTGACATTGTAATTCGCCTCAATTATTAATTACTGTCTGTTATTCAATGCGGTTTCGACATTAACCGTGCTCATTATGAGTGTGCACGCACAGGTGTTTAGTGTTATTCAACTAGTAGTTCGATATTTGTTTTTGTTGTACACGTAGTATAGTGATAAAAGAAATACATATTATCGACCTTGCGTAAATAAACTATCAAAATTTTATGCCTAAGGCTTATAGGTATCACGGCATCAGTCTAGTGTGATATACTTTACATTACGTTATCAGGAAAGCTTCTTAGATTTTCTTCAAAATTAACAATGGCCATTCGTTGCTAATATTTTTTTAAACATGTGAATTTTGTATTTAAATCCATTATTAAAGTCTTGACAATCAAATTCCCGCAAAAAAACTAAATTCCTTTTAAAATTTGGGATAAACTTTATAAAACTCTTTCGACACACAGAATACTTTTCAATTTTACGAAACCTTTAACTCGTTAAGCAAAAGTTAAACAATTTAAATTAAAATTCATCTTAATAATGTTTCAGAAGTTGTCGCAAGTTCTCCTAGAAACTTCAATTTAAACTTTTCTTGCAAATAGCACCGAATTCAATTCATACACAAATAAAACTGAGTTCAACAGGTTGGCTCAATAATAAAGTGACAAAGTTTTCCCAAGTTGCTAAATCCTGTGAAATTGAATTCGTAGACGTTTACCAAACACCGTTTTGTGTTTAACTACTACCAACTGTTTAACGTGAAATTTAAAAGCCACAGCCAATAAGTTTTCAATAAAAGCTTTAACTTTTTCAACTGCGAAGTTGTCAAAGTCGTATAATCGGCTGGTACGTGATCTGTAAAAAAGTTGTGTAATAAACTTACCTTTGTTTGCAGAGTAGAAGTTATGAGATTTGGTTAGGTTAGTGGGTATGGATGCGTCGTCCCATGTGTGTGTGCGCGGCGGAGGGCAGCGCGCGGCGTGTTGCGGAGTGGTGCGGAGTGTCGCGGAGTGTCGTGGAGTGGCGGTGGAGGCGGGCGGGGCGTGCACCGTGGCGAGTCTCCGCGGCAGCACTACCGCGCCCGCCGCCGCCGCCGCCAGCGCCGCCGCCCGCCCCACGCACACCAATTCCTTGCTGTGATTAATCGCCGACCCACCTGCGGAGCCTTTTGTATATCACTAATGCTTTCGGTTTTCAAAAACAATTTTCGATAACAATGAAGTGTGAAAATAGGTCAATAACAAAATACCTTACAATTGCAGTTTAAGAAAGTAACTTCTTGAGGTCTACATTAAACTTGCCTGATTGAGAAGAAAGTTTAAGCTAACGATGTTAAGCCATGAATAAACACAGCTTAGTACAGAATCATATAATTTTTTTTTATTATACACCAGACATGATTTCTATATGTACATGTGACATATAGATATATGTATATTAAAAATTATCCCATTGTTGAATATGGATTTGCTGCCCGTAACCAAAATAACCATAACGTTTTATCGTTGTTGTATTTTACATTACAATAATTTTTGACTTTATGTTATTGATAATTATTCTCGTCCAATAATAAAGGAAAAGAATCAGACATCTCGTCAGATTAATCAGTTCAGAGAAACGCTGATAAGATACCCTAAGCAATAATCTTAGGCAGTACGTTTACGTCGCACCGATTAGCGTCGGCTTCAATGTTTAGGCGTTATTCCTATTCATTTTTAAAAGAAACAACAATGGGGAAGCCGGTATACTTGAGACTCCGAATAAAAAGAAATGCAAAGACTAACTGGTCAATATAAAACTTACATAGCATTCTGTTAATTTTATAAGATAGGGCTTGTTATGACTTCCATTTCGATTTAAGTTTTATTTAAGAAGCCTGTAGATTAAGTAAAATCATATGATTAATCTCAACAAAAATAATTATAATTATTATGCGTACACGCTCCGAACAGATTACCATTACAATCTTAAAGCTAATTACATTTGCTTTTCCTAAACAAATGTACGTAATTGGTTTAACTGCGGTAATCTTGTCTTAATATAAGTCAGAAATAAATGAATTAATGGAATTAATTATAAAGTTACTTTAATATTCCCTGTGGCACAAACCAAATCGCTTTATATTGTGTTCCGCGGCGCCGTACGCCCGGTAAGCGTATTAATTTAGTACGAAGGGAGAATAAGCTCGCTATGTTAACATACAACATAATATATATCGCGACACGATTACAGAATTCAACCGCATTTACCCTCCTGTACTCATTGCCTTTTGCGGCAGCTTCTTTTGAAAATCCCTAATCTCACAATTCCTTAAAATTTAATGAAACGATTAAGTAGATTTCTCTGAAGCTATACAATATTCCTTCTGACTTAAATTAATAATATTCATATATTTAGCAGAAATACCAACATCTGATAACTTTGTAGATAGTGGAGTAACAATAGCTAAGATCGTGTAGGCGGAGCTGGCTTACAAGACTGTATAGTCCAAACGACCGTAAATTTTTTTTTGGGTTACTCTAGACATGTTCATTATGATTTTTCGATTACTATTCCATCTGACTATCGTTTTCAAGACTTAAATACTAAACCAATAAAAATAATGAGTTTAAAATGTGAGATCAAAAAGAACTATGCGTATAAGCTCCTTTTGACCAAAGAGATCAGATGAATTAAAACAGGTGGTGAAAGTTTGAATGAAATTTCATATTAATGTTTTGAGCGGGGTGGAGTTATGTAGGATTAGCGTGAAGAGAGCTTTTACAACACTGCCAAAGGCCAAGCCTTGTCAGGCAGTTAGTTAAAACGTTAATTTGTTAATTTCGGTACTGAAGTTTTGCAGAAAAGTATAAGGCCATTTCTGTGGTATTTTTAATCAAATATAATTATTTCATTGTAACTATTTTCTTCAGATTCTCATCTAGGAGAACTTCCAATACAGAAGCGTGAGCGTACATCGTTCCGTTCATCTTGAAATAACTAAATAATTGTTGCATCAGACATAATAATACCCCCTATTCTTTGGATGGAGGGCAAGATTGTTTTCCCGACACTATCCTCGTATCGCTGTTGTTAATTAAAGTTGTTTTGGGCTGTTTATAAAAGATAGTCAAATGCTGCAATTTTTTTTTATAAAAAAGGCCAACAAAAAAAAGAGTTAAGATTTAAACCCAATAATTCAGTGATTAATAAATTAATAGGTCGAATGCAGAAATTAGTTTAAAATACATTTCCATATCACATCTCACTTACTCAAACGAGCGCAGATAAAAAAGGACAAGGTCCGTTTCCGTTGATTTAAAATTCCATTAAATTTTTCGTACCCGCTAATCCATCATAAAAAATGCTTATCCATTAGACATATCCTGCGCAATGTTTGATCAGGTATCTGTTTACCACTTTTATATGGCAAACTAAGATATGAAATTTGGGCTCGGTAAACAATCTGCTTTATTAGCTGTCGAACTGATAAGCCAGATATAGGGGTTGCGAACGAGGGACGCACGAAATTGAATTTCTTTGCCGAGTTTTTGCGAGTGAAGACGCCTTTAGTTATGATGAATTATGTTTTTACCGACGCCTATACTTGACTTTTAGCCACTTACACCCACGGGCATATGACGACTGAATACTTGACAGGACAACTTTATTACACTTGGGCCCACAAAGTCGCTTTGAAATAATTGCGACGCGTGGACAGATCACATACCTTTAAATCGACTAGAGATCAGTTATATTAATTTTCTCTTATAAAATTAAACTAAATAAAAATAATCACACATAATAGTTTAATTCTTGTATGACCCGAACAGCAAAGCAGAGGTGTATTTCTGCAACCACTTTTTAGCTGTGTTTAAACATAATAGACGTCCCTTTAACCGGACAAAAATAAAAAACAAAAATATTTTTAGTAATTTTATTAGCCACTATAAAACGTAATGACTACTTAACAGGAATTAAAATATCAAACGAAATATGTACAGACAGCATGTCATTAGAGAACACGCCGCACATTGAACAGCACCAAATACCAATACTATTGTGTTGGAAATAGTTTTATGAATTACTATTTAGTCAGATATGAATATACAGCTATTAAACGACACTCGAAAATTAAAAATTATCGCTTACAAATTAAAACATTACGTCTATTATTCAACATTAATACGTTTAATAAATATTATATTTTCTCATTCACGACATTAGTAATGGCACTTATTTCTATATTAAACATTATCTCAAGGCACCTGACCGAAACATGGAAGCCGTAGTAATATTAATTAGCTATAATTACTTCGCACATAATTGGAAACACATTAATTTACGTTCTTATGTACTGTGGCGCTAATAAACCACACTTATATTACCTTGTGCAAAGCAACTGAACGTGGCAGTGAGAAAGATAATCACAAATCCTTTTAGTGTATAAAATCAACACAAATGCATTTTTAATATAAATGATACCATTACTTACATTAAAATTAATGACTGTTTATTTTTTGTTGATTGAGTAATAACACTTTTTAAAATTGTATATAAGATCTAATGATTATTCGGTTATCACTTGTCATCGTGTTCGTCGATTCATAAAATTTCGAAATAAATTACATCGTACTTAAACTACGACCCGTCGGATTTATAAGTCGTTGTGCGTAAAATATATTTACGTATTGTAAAGTATAGACTCACGTTATTAAAGGTATTAAACCATTACAATTGAATTGATTGAAAAATATGGCAATGCAACATAACAAAAAAATGGAGACATGAACGTATACTTTCATGACGTTTTCTACATATTTTATACGTCAAGAGAATAACATATTAATTAAAGTTAAAAAAAAAATGAATTTTCGTGTATATATGTTCATATCGAGATCTTTCTCTTTGACAACGGTTTACAAAACTTCAGTTATACCTCCGACGGGCACCTACTCGACACTAAGTACATCTACACACAATCACACTCATAAGTACAAAAAGCATACAATATAATATATCCAGAGATTAAAGCAGACCTATCGACGTTACAGTAAGAAGGCATATTGCAGACTATATAATCATTCATGTTAGGCACGAAGGCACAATTCCTCACACATCACATTTCGAGTCAGCAAATGATACCCATAGGGTTGCCAACAAAAATTTAAAATATAAAAAAAAAGAATGTTTAGTAAATATACATTTTAAAATTATCTTTATATTCGTCAATGATAACAGACATGAGTTATTATTATTAAGCTGGCAATCCCTATGCTTACCTGACTTTTATATAAATACTTCTTTATAAGTCAGATACATGTTTCATTTCATGAGAAGCTGATCGAAATTGTAAAAAAGGCACATTGTTAAGGCAATCTCCTTATATTCTACGCTCATAAAAGTTTCTACAAATACACGTATCCAGAACATTCTAAACACCATCCTATTATTAACAGACTTGGATAGATATTCGAACGTGACTCGAAGTCGGTACAAAATATTATTTATAGTTGTGTGACTATTTAATGTAAATGAAGCCTCGTTGATGATAAACTCTTTATTTTCCCGCGTACGTAGGGTTCTTGAATGTAGATGTAGCTTGTTTGTAAATGGGATTCTCGCCCTGTCACAATTAAAAGTATATTGTAAAAATGTTATTTTAGTATCCCGGAAAAGTTATGGAAATGAGAGTATAATGTATAAAAGACAAAATTGTCAAACGAAATTAAATCAGATGTTTTTTTACATTAATCTTTTAGGATGGAATACTAGCAAAATTGCAAAACTCATGAAGAGCTCGGAATGTCTTTTTGCCCAATTTTAATTTTAAAAACACAACATCATATTACCGATGTGAAAACATATAAAAAAAAATGCTTACCGTGTCCCATTTGGCCATCATGCGTTCCTTTTCAAACCGTGCAAACTCCCGGCGATCGTGTATGGTAGTGGCCATCTTCCACAACATCAGCAGCGCCAGACCCACTAGCACTATCGCTGCGATCACACCCAGCACTATTCCCAAAATCGGAACCTGGGAAACAACTCATTGTTTAATTTTTGTTTTATATGGTATTAAGGACTATTGGTATAGCATGGTTTCAAGTAAAATCGTTGTGAGTTATAGTTAACTGGTTATGCAACATGACAAACCAACTTAGTTTAATATCAGTGGCTGAACATGTATGTCAACTATTTTACCAACAGCAGACTTAAGATAATATACTTATGACTAAGAGCAAAAACGTGTTTAGTCATAAATATAATTTTTATAATTTAATCAACAAATTATTAACTTATGTTTCACGTATCTTTGGTACTAGCTTACTTACGTATATATTAATTTTGCAAAATGTTTTTATATAGAAGTATGTAAATATGGTAACCTTCTTGGGGCACACGCGCTCCTTCTGCGCGCGGATCACCAGCCGCTGAGCTTCATTGTACGAATAAACATACACGTACAGACAATCCTCGTCGTCGTAGAAATTGCACAAGTGTTCGTTTCGAGTTTCGTTGGCTGTAAAAAAAATAAGTAAACATAAAATGAAGAAGTTAACGATACAAAAAATTATTCAATCATGATCAATCGATGTACTGGGTATCTCAATGTGATGACAATAAAAAAAAACCTTAAATTAAATGTAGGGTAAATTCTTTTCTCCATTTTCGTGTATCTTAAACCTCCGTAATGCCTTAAAGTTTAGGACCTAAACCGTGGTCTCAATAATTTCTATTTGAAATAAGAATAATAAAACTTTTACTTTATAAGTGAATTTTATGTTACCTTCTACTTTGCCTTCTTCAATAATGGGGAACAGAGTACAGTTTCCGCAGGATCCATCTTCCTCGTTGAATTTGGGGCCTCGTTTGTGCACTTCGCACAGGACGCAATCTTTGAACTCACCACAACGGCCAGGGCAGGTCTACGAACAAAATATGTCAATAAGTACAATGAAACAGCATAATTGAATGTATATACGAATATTATGGAGATATTTTATAGTACAACCGCCATCGAGGATATTCGCTTGATAGCATACATAAAAAAAAATATATTTTACGTTACATATTTGTGTCACGCCTATCGCAATAGTAACCATTACTAACAATTTTCAAATCTCTTCAACCCTGTTAGTTAAAGGGAATTGACTTATATTAATCACGCCCATTCACTAGACCTACTGGTGTATAGATCCAAAGCGTATTCTGTTTAAGTAATGTTACGTACCGGGCATTGCTCGCAGTACTTCCCGGAGTAGTGTCTGTCTTCGTCGACGTTGCACACGCACTGGCCGCACACACACTTACCGTTGCCGCTGCAAATCTTGTTGTCTTCTACAAAACATAATAATCATAATTAACGAATACGTCTTTCAAACTTTTTTAACAAAACATTTCAAAATTATGCACCCAAAAAATAGTGTTTATAAAAGGTGCTCTTTTAAATAAACGGTCATCACTACCAATTACAATGGAGATATATTAATGAATCAGACTTTAAACAAGTGCTCCCTTTTTCTTATTACGTTCAAATCCCTAAAACTAACTTAAGTACTTAACAGTTTCAGTTTGATTGTTACGTTACATTTCCCATTTAACATGAGCAGTGTGAGTATAGCTGTAAGTGGGTGCGTATAGTAGTAGTCTATGGTGTAGTTACCCGGGTTCTTGCAGTTGGTCTGGTCCTTGAGGCACTGGCAGGCGGGCCCGGTGTACTCAGGCTGGCAGCTGCACTTGCCGCACACGCAGTCGCCGTGGCCCGAGCACAGCTGCCCCTTGTTGCGGTCGCACGTGAAGTTGTCGCACTCGCAGAACGGACCCGATATCACCTGCACACATTAGAGCGTTGACGTTATTACTATTTATCTCAATTAGTGAGGGCCTGTCTTTGGTGTTATGATTGTCACTTTTACAAATTTAGTAAATAATAAAATATGTCAAGATGATTTTGAAGTTCTATTTTGAAGAAAGACTCATTTCATATGTTAAATAATGGATTGTCAATTGATTTTTTTGGAGATTTATAATTTAACGGCTCACAATAAAGGTAATGGCGGCTTAAGCCTATCTAAAACTTTGTAAAATGACATATAAATTAATTTACAGTTCAAGGAGCTTCAATTACAGGAATCTTAAAATATATTACGTTGTACATAAACGTAAAAATACAGAAGAACAAGAGCTATAAAGGCAATAAGACGCAACTATGTTTTATGAAAACGTTAAAATGTTACTGTTAAAATAATGTTATAGATTGTTGTTGCACTAAGTCAGCATGGTGCACTATGACTGCAGCAGCAGCACTGGGACACATATGGAACGATGATGCTGATTATGATAATGATGATGACAAAGAGTTGTGTACCTTAAGCGGGTCGTCCATCTTGTTACACTCGCAGACGCCGCAGATACACGTGCCGCGGTTGGAGCACAGCGGGCCGGTGGTGGCGTTGGTGGGGCGGCAGCCGCGCTCCTGCTCGGCCGAGCCGCCGCCGTGCGCGGAGCACTCGCAGCCCTTGCCGAAGCGCCCGGGCCGGCACACGCACACGCCGCACGCAGACACGCCCTCGCCGCTGCACACCAGCGGACTGTCGTTGTACGCCTGTAACAACACTCTGAGTTAGTTTTTTTTTATGGAAAAGGAGGCAAACGTGCAAATGAGCCAATCGTACCACTACAAAACACGATCAAAACGAACGTTACTTAATATGAAAGAAGACTAGATCACCTTTCGTTTTCGTGAAAATGTTAATTTTTTTTCCCCAATAAATTTAACATGACCTTAAACTAACAGACCTGCTGGTAAAGTAGTTTGAGTATAATCATTGTATGATTTAAAATTTCGATTTTTTTTATCCACTGTCTACGGCTCGGCCCCATTTTTAAGGTAAGTAGTAATACTAATGAGCCCCGCAGATTTTATATTTCGACGCTATATTGCAGATAAGACACATTATATTAAACACTCTAAATATTCCAGTTTTATTCAATAAAATGAAATAACAGACTACTTACATGATGTCCGGGCTGTTCACAGGGACAGTCGCAAATCATCTCGAGTTCCACCGTGAGACTGTCGGATATTCCGACGGGCGATATGTCGAAGGTCTGCTTCCACTTGTTGCGGTCCTTGGGGCACTCCTTCACCGTGATCTCAGCAGTGAACTCCACCATATCGCCCACCTGAAATCAAACATATTGTAATAAATTCATGTTTAAAGTGATGATGATATCCTGCTTTGTGAATGGCACCTTATAGAAACAACAATGGGTGTACAACTTCCTTATGTCATTGTTTGTAAAGCATTTATACATACATTTCAATATGACAACCAATAATTTAAATTTGAACCGTGGAGTGTAGCATGGTGCATACACATAAGAAGGAAAAAAGAATTATACGAAGAAAGATTTAGGATCAGAATAATAAAAATAATTTGCAGAAAGTAGATCATTACGTGTGGTCAGTATTCTGCCTTTATATTGGGTGTATTCATTCAATATTAGTTCATGAAACTACAATATCTGGTAAAACAAAAATAGATGTGGATTCATTATTTATTATCACATCTTAGATTTAAATTCAGTTCAAGTACCAAAAATTCCATATTTCCATTCGATTTACACCATAATTGATTATCAAAGTATGTCTGTGCATATATGATCTGTATGGCACATCCCTAAAATGGCGGGATACTTGCGGTTTTGCCGCGCTTTAGTCTATGCCTCTTATCACACAGAGGGATATACAAGTTATCGCAAGGAAAAGTTGTTTCATTGCGCTCCGCAAATATATCAATATACCTTGAGTCCGTCGCACTTGTTGGTTTGCACCAGTTCGTTGCCGCCGAGGCACGACGAGTAGTACACCACTTGCACAGAGTCGCTCGACGAGTCTTTCATCTCCACTGCTGACGTAATTTTCTACAACATTCATATTTACATAAATTTACAATACATTAAATATTTATGGCATACTATGTAGCTGAGTCATATAAAAATGCGATATATTATATTAACAGCCAGTTAGATAAAACAAAAATTATATGTGTATTAAAATGAGAATAAATTAAGAATTTTGTTTAAATTAATTAGCCTCATAGCTGAGTAACTTAAAACGAATAATTTGTTTGTATTTCCCCTTAATTTTACGTAATAATTTATTTTATTAGACGTGACTCAGTGTACGAAGGAAATTTGTTAACATAATAAACAACCTTTTCATCAAAATAAATTTGTAACGTTTATGTTAAAATATAACGTGCCGTTCTATCCAATTTTTCGAATCTGAATATAAAAAATATAACGACACCGAAGGGACTATGGATTTTATGACGTAATAGAGAGTTGGCGTTGAATGTAAAGAAGGTAAACTATTGTCTATCTTATTTCTTCATCATCATCAACCCTTATACGCCTTACTGCTGGGCACAGGCCTCTTCTTACGTTTTGATGATTTTGGGTATGGATATACGAAGAACTTCGTGAAACGATATTTATGAAATGGCTTTATAAAGCGAGGCCTAGTGTGATATATATAGTGATAGTACTTACATTGTACTGTTCCCTGACTAGATCGACGACGTTGTCGGAGTCTTCGCTGAGGATGCCGCTGCTGGAGCCCTCGATGTGTTTGCTCAACTCTTCGTACACGTTGATCTGTTCCGCCGTCACTGCGAATATTACGTTGATCGCGTGCTTCTTCACCTGTACCGGAAATAACAGCCATACTACTTAAAGTTATGAAGTTAAAAAAATTGTTACTTATTATTGTTTTTCTTTAAGCTATGGCTCTTTTCTCATAATATTAAGCCTATTCATACAGCTAATCTGTCATCGCTACTCTTGTGATATTAATGACAGGGAATGATACCAGTAAGAGTATATTATAATTATTTTTGTTATAAAAGGACATAAATTTAGCTCTATTTTAAAACTATAATAAAACCACTTATAGAAGCATAACGAACCTTAAGGTTGATCTGTGAGATGCTAGGATAGTCCTGTAGAGTGGAGTGTGTGTACGAATTGTTCGCCATGTGGCATTCTCCGTCGTTCGGTTGCACGATACCTCCGAGCTGCAATATTCAATACATCATACGCTTAAAAACATTCAAGCATGGCATTAATATTAGAAACAACGAGTAACTTTTGAGTTAAACAACACCCATATCTGAAACGCATATTTATTTTTTGATATCAATTGTTTCTTAATGTGGGTCGTTGTACCGATGGCCTCTTATTTCTTATCATATGTATAAAATTAACAAAAATATATTAATCCTTTCATCGCGCTCTATCTCTTTCAAAAGCGAAATTATCTGCATATAACCTGGGGTTTCGTCACTTATACCAATTATACAATATCCTCAAACATTTTTAGATCATGTCGACCCTTCAAATCAGTTTAAGGTTATATTGTACCCAAGGGATTAACATCATGATAGTCTACGTGGCTTAGTTCGCAAGACACCACTTTGTGAAATAAGAGGCTATTGCTTCGATTTACTCATCCAGATTCCGAAATATTGGTTTGGTGTGGGTGTTTGTGCGACCAGTCTTTCGCCATTTTTGACATCCACAAAAGACTTAAATCAAGATCAAAACTGTGTATGCCACTCTTAGGTGTATTTATATCGACTTCTTCAGGTGTATTTATTTATTCTTTATTGTACACCACAATAAAAACAACATTGGTATAAGTAACACTAAATAACATAGAGTCACAAAAGGCGGCCTTATCGCTGTCAAGTTTGTGGTGTATAAATAAGTTAGCATTACCTTCCCGTCTCCTGCGTAATGGAAGCCAGCGTCAGTAGAGAATACCAGCAGTCGCCTGGCCTGGTCCCGCCAGCCGATCTGCTGGCGACACACCACGGCCTGCATGATGGCGTCGAACCCGCCCTCCGGAGCGTCCAGGTTGCCAGACACGTCCGCCTTCGCCACTGCTTCCTGATCAAATAATAAAATAAACTGAGCGCGGGATTGTTATGCATATCCTAGTCCAGGCTTCGGCTTCTTATCTATATGTATTGGATGTTTTTATAAGGTAGTACTTAGAAATGAGGAATTTGAAAACGTGACCGAAAAAAGGCAATGACTAGAATTGAATAATTGTTTTAAAATCGAATTTGGGGACCCCTTTGGGCCTGTATAAGTGTATGCGGGTGAGTTAAATTTTTATACACATTTTTACCCAAATATAAATAATATTTCAAGATAACATTTTAATTGTGTGGAGTCTTTTATACCTTTGGGTATTATTGTAATTAAATTCAAATAATTATGATAACTTACTTCAAAGAAATCGGTGTCCTTACTGAGAGACATCTGATTGCGGAAACCGTAGGGCGCAGCGCAACCGTCGCACGGAGATTTCAAACTGCAAACAAAGTAATATGTTTTAGAATACTACAATGCGTAGTCCCGAGCTGAAATCGTAGGAATACACTCTGATTTCCAATTTTTGAGTTCCAATTTTCCAATTGATTTGTAATTTTGACAACACAACAGGCTAACAAAGTTACCTTCGCATTTATATTAGTATACATTTTCTAAAATAACTTACTTTTTCGGAACAGTCGACACATAAGGCATTACGAGTTTATCGACGAACGATCCGAAACCTATTCTGAAGTTGGACGTCATATTTCTCATGGTGGCTGAGAGCAAACTTCCCAAGGCGCTGAGTTTCTCCTTGTCGTTCTTCATAGACCTACTCAGGTCCATAAGGTAGTACAGATCCACTGGGTAGTCCTGCGCTCGCGAGTATGCAAACGTCAGCTTTTCCATTTGATCTGCAAATATTAAATACATTATGATATAAAACTGCATTTTCGGCATTAAACATAATGTAGACAATAAAATTAATTATTATTTCACAATTATTAAAATAACCATAGTGTAACTTGTGGCTTGCGTTGTTTGTGTTATTTGGTAAACTTACAATTTAATTGTGACAATATGATATAATCCATGATGTTTACCGTATGTGGTCGCAAAAACAACCGTAAGGGCAAAGCCCTCTTGATAAGATACCATCTAATGCTGTTTTTGGGCTCATTTTCGGGCTTCACGCTGTTAAGAACAAAAACTTTGAACGGTGTTTAAACGCGGAAGTCAATAGCGAGATCTACTGCACACCTCACGGGACCAAACCATTCAATCTGTCAACTAGACTATCATCATCATTAGCCAATTTTAGTCCACAGCTGGACATAGGCCTCCCCAGTGACCTTTTTTTTTTTTTTTTTACCTTGCCGTCTTTGCGCCAAGTAGGGACGGCAAGGTAAAAAAAAAAAAAAAAAAAAAAAAAAAAGGGAAGGATCGCAAGTAAATTAATGTGGTTACAACATACTCATTCTCATCTGCAGCTTGACTTTCTGTGGTTTCATCTGCACGAGGTTCCCGCCCGCGCCGGCAGCCCCGGCGGCCGCGGCGCTGCCCCCGGACGCTTCGAACGAACTGCCCTTCGCACTCATCGACTCTTCGTGCGACACCGAACCGGACACCATGCCCATGCGACCCTTCGCTGAAATTACATTGCAAAATAACATATGGTCATCAACATAAGGACTAAATTTGCTACATAAATGTATTTTTCAACATGTACCTTATTATGTCTATTATGTCTTAAAGTAAGAGATATTTTTCCTATGTCTAAGACTACAATTGAAATTTAAATGGAATTTGTTTGTGATCGTGATTTTCATTCCTCAACAAAGCGACAGTTAATAGTGACTTTTTTCGATATTGAACTTGACTTTGATATTAATCAATGTACCTCGGCTCAACTCTCTGTTAAACAGGGGGTCGATTGAGAGCTGATTATCGGGATTGTAGATGTAGGCCTCATCGCACCCCGCGGTGCCGCCCTCCATGGCCGGGTTGAAGCATCGCGGTCCGTTGAACTCCGCGGCGTAGCACCAGGCACAGCTGGGCGTGCGCGCGCACTCGCTGCATGTTGTCTTGCTGGAGCAGGGGTTCTGGGCGAGCAGCTGCTCCGCGCGTTGGGCCCAACACACGGCCAACAGACCCGCCCACGCAACTAGTAGTAAACTCGTTCGTCGTATATACATTTTTGTCGTGTGTAAGTTTTCAGATCAAATTCTGTAACAAAAAGGATACTTTCAAGGACAATTTGTTCAAGCGCGCGTTAGCGAACTCGTTTAAATACATTTAATTTGTGCAATTTGTTGACGTGCACATAATGTGCTGATAGCATTGGTCTGTGTGGGATGTGCATATTTCCTGGGTAGCGTTAACATTTTTATTTCATTATTCAATGTGCACTCATTGAATTTCAATAACAATTAATGCGGAGTCCACCGTCGAGTTCTCCATTTTTGCACATCCTCGACATAATATCTCATAATAAACTCCGTCACCTGTAGTAACTATGAATGGACAAATCAGAGTTTATTGTAACAGATGGTCAGTCGTAGGCGGCAACCGGTGAGAAAGGGCGCCCGGGCCGCCCACATAATATTATCGTGTATAATGCGACAACTAGTAGCATGACGACCGGTCTATAAGTGTTCCAAGCAATAATTAAAAATGGAAGTATTACTTAATAAACATAAATAATAAAAACAAATTTGGTTATTGTTGCTTAGAATTACGTTAAGCAGATTGCTAATTATGTCATTAGTTTTTTGTTTTAAGTTTCCTTCGTATTAGAGACTCGCTTTCTAGCTTTGACTCTAGACTAACAATGCGATAACACATCTCAAGCGTGATGTGCAATGAGCATAGATATCTAAATTATCACTGATAACAGAGACAAACAAAATCTAATTACGAGTACAACTTGATTTTTTTGAAATACAAGTAAGGCGAATTATTACAAAAAAGATTGACAATGGTCCTTCTGCGTAATCAACATGGTCAACACTGAATCACATATATTTCTAGATGATTTAGTAACTTATGACTAACGTTTTATGATGAATACCTGTGTTCGGATGTAAAGCAACTTAGCTGTGATGCATTCATTTAAGAATCTTTGTAGAAACACATATCTAGCAACATGAGGCACTGTGCTTGAACAGATCAATACTGCAAATTACTGTTCCCTATCAACTAGAAACGTTCTTCGCACTTCGTATCAACATGAGGATGATTCACTTTGCCCACAACTGTTTCCACACACCTTAACACAATTTTTCACCTTTGTATTATTTATACCTACTTAAGATATTATGTCAAAATATCAGTGACCTAGTAATCTGTATTTTAAAACAAAAATGTTCTAATATTCACCTTTACATATGCATTAACATTACATACAGAAAACATTAAAGAGTTACTTAACAACACTTCCGAATGCACACTCGTGTTTTGGTTGGTTGAAAAACGATTACGATATTTTTAATATTACGGAGCGTGGTGTGCGCGTTGTGCGCTCGCGCCGGATACACCCGTGACTAATTGTACAGAAAATAACTTCGTCAGCGAGTGATACAGCGGGCGCCGTCACCATTTCTTCTTAGAATCAATACTCAAGCCGATCACAGCAAAACATTAGTGCTTGTTATGATTTACCTCAATATATAGGTCATTGAATACAATTCACTTGATAACCTATTTTAAACAGCATAACACAAGGAAAGTATTTTATTAAATATTCTAGGAACGTATTACATTGCGCCGCACTGTAGAATCTTATTTTCAACTTAAATCTGATTACATTGCACATTGACACATTTATACCACGAATGTTTCGCCTTCATAAGAAAAGTGTATTATAATATGGAAGTTTAAATAATTTTATCGAAGAATTTTGACCGAAACAATGCAAAAGGTATCGGTAATTCACCTTATTAAAAGGTCACAAATAAATATCATCAAATTGATATACGAGATGTTGCCAATTAACGTTATATGAGGTCAGCGCACTGTATCTCAACAGATTATTCGGTTAAAAATAACATTGCAAAGCCAATTCCCATATTTGTTTGATTAATATCCCATTAATTCCCTACAAAGCATGTGATTGAACTAGTCAACAAACAATTGTTTTGAACTTGCCCTTTAACCTGTCATACCAGCGCGGCAAAGAGGCAACTGTAGGTACTTGTAACTAAAATACCATCGCAATATCAACTTAACATTTATTATCTCATTCCAGTTTGAATTATAATAAACCGAATTAGATCTAATAAATGAGCCTTTGCTGATTTTACTATTTAGAGTATGTACCAATGTGTTATTCAAATATAAAGTGAGGGACAAAGCATTAAGCAGTGTGTAACTAGACAAAAGAACTTGTGCTACGCGGTTTAAGTATTCCATTTATCATATTCAAAAGATTATCGCAAATTAACGATGACGAAAATCATCGTTATACACATAGTACCTACTAGTAAGTAGGGATATTAATGAGATATCCTAACTTAATAGTAACAACCTTAGGGTATTTTCGAGACTCTTTTTTGGAAATAAGTAATATTACTAATTCCTTAATATCTAAGAATTTAATAAGTAGTCAGTGTATTTATAAGTGACAACGAAATTCTGTATAATAATGTTGCATTACAAGAAGTTGACCTCCGTCGGTTTTAACGCTAAAAGCAGCAATGATGCGGTGTAGGTCACACAATGACGTCACTCACTCGGTAGCAATAATGTGATGAATCAAACTTGGGCTATCGTATGCATAAATTCAGTTATTTTGGAGTCTTGGTTTTATACAAATAGCATTACCATGATTATGATGATAAAAATATGTACAAAGCGAATCAAAACTAATGTCTTCTACATTAGAGATATCTAAATAAAATGTATTATCACAAGCATACAAATATATAAAAGCGTAGTTGTTCTATTTTAATTTCACGGGTCATGGGTTTCTCGTAGATGTCACAGATTTGAAATAGACATTACTTTAGTTTATAGTAATAAGTCGTCACAAAAACATTTCGTAATACATTGTATACGATATAAGATAGAAACCTATTTTGATGATATTATGCTACAGGTATATTTTGTTTTCAAACAAGGCAAATACAGCGAAGTAATTTTTAAATAAATTGTTTAAAACTATATTACAGGCAAATATAATTTAAACGAAAGGCATGCCTTATTCCAGAAAGCCTTCAGCTGGTTTCCGTATATCGACGATAACGGTTGAGGGGTGTACCGTGAGGGTCAATGACCGCTCCTGCTTGCATCGCCCGACGCGGCGGCCATCCCCACTTTTTAAAGCAAATCCATATTTTATGGGGAACCCGTGTTTCAGCAAAGGGCCTTCGTATACTGTGACAGTAGAACTAATATCGAATGAATGCTATTTCAGGAAACGAGACAGTGTTTTTTTTTATGATCAAATAATTATAATGAATCAACAAATTTTCACATATGCATTACCAATAAATTGCGTGTTTTCGTGCAGCGCTTTATAATATTACGACATCGGGGTTTCGTGGTACAATAAAATTGAGAACTTCGATGTCCATGACGTAAAACCTAGAAATTTATTTTTGACAAATGGCAAATTGCAGTAATAAAAGATTGAAACTTAAAAATGACGAACGAATCACGACGTTGTTTGGGTAAAATGCATGTCGAGAAGACTCTTTTATTGTCAAATATACAATATAGACACATTTTTCCCACAAGCTTGCTTGTTATCCTCAACAGTATATCATACTGTAAACATAATAAATAAATAAAAATAAACATACTGAGTGCCTCATGGTCTTGTGGTACAAGTAAGTGCCATGGGATCTAGAGGTCCTGGGTTCGATTCGAAGGTCAGGCAAAGTGTTATTGGGATTCTATGAGAAAATTTTCAATAGCAGCATGGAGTCTGGAAATGTGCCCGAAAACGGCACTAGGCTCGCCCCCAATTATGTGGGTCTAATACATACCTGGGAAAGTGTGGCTGCAGAATTACACTTCTGCTTACCCCTTAGGGGAATACATGCATGAGCTTATGTATGTATATCTTATAGTCAAAGCAGACAGGTGATAAGTAAGTTTACAACATTTTAAAGTACACTGGTAAGTTAGTTACCCTTTTTTTGTTAATCTGATAAACCAATTTGAATAATTTTTGTGGTGATGATAGCAGGACCTAAGGAAAAGGGTACAGAGGACATACTTTTTCCTAGAAAAACACAGTGTTTTTAAGGAATAAGTACAGAATTCTAAATTGCACCTGACCTTAATCAGGACCCATATCTTATTAGTCTTTGAAGAAAAAAACATTCCCAACTCTTACTTTTAGCTACAGGGATTTATTATTCAGATATAAAATGAGTTGCTTTGCATTATTCATTGACAACAGTTGACTGTTATTTGATAATTACAATAATAGATTATTTTTGCATATGGCAGCGGTAAGATCATGTGAAATCAGAAGCTTCCTTAAAAATTCCTACAGTTATGACTTGAGTATGTTTCTTTGTAATAAGCTATCCCCATACAATACTTCTGAACAATGTTCTGACTCATGGTAGGTGGTGATCACATACTATTAGGTAGGTTGTTTACACCTTTGCAACTTAAACATAAATAGCACTCATAAAACACTCATTAATATTTTATTTAGGTAGGGAAACATTTAGAAAAGTGTCCTTTTTGTTATGTGCATTTATGTTACTATCATAAAAATGCTGTCAACTTAGTATACAATTTATTTTACATATATATTCAATAACTATAGAAATTACAGTAAAAATACAAGGCCAATTTTCATTGACTTATTTAAATATACACTAAAAGTAAATTACTTCGATAAAGATAATATAAAAGTAGTAATTTGCAAATTAAAGATTCAAGTTAGTATTTTTTTTTGGGACGTACAACTAATATGTGCATACTTTATCATTATCTATTTCTGCAATAAATATTTTTATATTACTGATAAAACTAAAATTACTACCTTAAATCTATCGTGACAAGGTAATCACTTAAAAACTTCAACTCGGTTGTTATTCATGCTATGCCTATCCTTCAGGATTGACCTAGGGGTAGTAGTTAAAATATAACTATTCACAAAGAACAAACCTTATATTATATTTTAGTACGTAACTTAGTATTGCGTACTTAGTCCTCTTAAAAAAAAGTATAAACATAGTTTCATAAGCAGCAATAAATAGGCCAACCGTGGGCAGAGGAACAAAAGTTACCATATATGGCAGACAGCTTATTAGAAGTTATTGTAACTAAACTTACCAGTCTTAAGTTGTATATGATTACGGCAAAATAAACAAAAAAACACACTTTTATTTCATGTTAATTAAGTAGAAACTAATCTAATATTTATACACCCAACCATTAATGACAAAAATGTACAATTGATTGAATGAATGGATTACTCATCACTCACTCATCGGCAGTCATTCATTTCCACATTTCAACCATAGGAACAGATTAAATTATAGTTCTGGACTCAAATTTTATCCGACACTACATTACCTTTAAAAATAGTTCATTTATTGTGGTAAAAATATGAAAAATATGAAAAATTATTGGTAAAAACAATTCTATGGAAGCAATAATGCCATCTTTTAAGTAATAAATAATGTGAAGCAATAGCTTGTGATTCCGTTTAATTTTCAATGAACACATTCCACATAGCTTTCAAATTAAACAGTATCATACCACTGCTATTATGGCTGTTATAGAAAAAATTTTAAACCATGAGATGATAATAACGATAATAATTAGCAAATTCCTGCACTAATTTGGAACGTAGATATAAAACTTATAATCGATTTTTTTTTCTTATGTTGGTTACACGTTGTACATCCAACCAATGAAAGGCATTACGGGCCTTTCTTCTTGAAGAATATGGCCGACATTTTGATATTGCTGTCATGAAGATTTTTCAGTGACAAAATTTTAACTTTGTAGTTCTTCATGCACGGTTTTATGTTCCCCAAACATTTTATTTTTTAATTGCTTAGACGGTGTTTAGTGTAAGCTATTTTGTTATAAGAAATGGCAGCTGATCGCGAGATTGCTGCTGAGGACAGCATCAGAGTGGTATGCCGATTTCGACCACTGAATGACTCCGAAGAAAAAGCAGGCTCTAAATTCATTGTGAAATTCCCCTCAGGGCCGGACGACAATTGCATTTCTATAGGGGTAAGTTTAATTAAAATTATTCTCCTAATACTGCTTTCCTGTATCATCGCCCTAAATTAGATCATGATGACTAATACATTGCGAGCTGTTCACCTGCTACGAAATGGCCTTTCTTTTCTATTCCGCTTCGATGATTATGATTATGATCGCGTAAATTTCAAGAATTTAGCCGAATATTGAATAAGTAAGAGCTACGGTCTTTGTTTTGTCGAAAATCAATACAAATACCTTCTCGACCTTGACCTAAGTATTCTTCAAGCATATTTTAGAAGATTTTGTGCATATTGTTTATATATTATTGTTATTCTATCAACAAAAGTAATTGCAGACGTGAATTGATTTTATTAAGTTTTATAAAATCCTAATAATTGATTGAATGAAGAAATATATATTGATTTTTATATTTTGTTTTGGTAATTTGTTATAATATTATTTTGATCGTCATAATTTTTTGAGATAATAAGTTAATTGATATTTTAATTCTTTTCCCTAAAATATGCACACTTATAGTCTTACATACATAAAATACAGACAACAATTGGGATATTGCTTAAAATGCTTTTTCACTGTAATTAAAGGGGAATTACACATTTTAAACAATGTTGGTGAACAAATTGAGGATATTATGTAATGCATGTGGAAGAAATGCCAATGTTCATTTGTTCAAGTTTGTGCAATTAATTTTTTTCATGTGCATAGAAACTTAATGCTTGTCTAGGTGATGATGTCACTATATTAACTTGATTCATACTAATGTATGGTTGTTCAGTAAACACTTCAAAACTCTAGGTAATTCATTAAAATCAATCTAATAAGAAAATAATAATTAATTTAACTATTCTTAAAATAACTTATTGGCATGATAAATAGGCATAAGAAACATTTTTGTGTACCAAGATTTTTATTTTGTTTTTATTACTTATAGATAAAAAAAAACTCTAAAAAACAAATAGCTTTACTTTTAACCTACAATTTGTTACCTATTTTATTAAAAATACAAATATTGTTTCAAATAAGTTGTTCTTCATATTTAAATTTAGTAATAAGTAGTACTAATCTCATTAGAATTATCTTACACTTTACAATGAGTGATTTTATTAAGTACATAAAATAATTATAGGGCAAAGTATACCTGTTTGATAAAGTATTCAAACCAAACGCAACTCAAGAAAAGGTCTACAATGAAGCAGCAAAGAGTATTGTGTCTGATGTACTTGCTGGATACAATGGCACCATATTCGCTTATGGACAGACCAGTTCTGGTAAAACACATACCATGGAAGGTGTCATAGGTATGTTTAAAATGTATTTCCATTGTTTTGACTATTTATATTCCTGCAAATAAAATTTAATTGTAAATAATTATGTTTGATAGTGTCAAAGACAGTTTTAGATACATGTGAAAAAGTATTATGTTATTTTATCCACTAATATTTTTGTACAATTTTTGTTATTACACTGCAAGAATATATTATTTGAAAAAAACTATCATATACTAGGCACTGAATTTTTGAGAACTTTCTACTGGTAGCATAACTATAAAAACTATTATTATTTGTTACAGTTTAAAATCTCACATTTGTTAATATAACTACTGAAATTTCATAACTTTTTTCACTTCCTTCATGTGCTTATGAGGCCAGTTGTTGTGCAAAAGAACTGCATAACACACATGCCTCTTAAACTAGGTTTTTTTTATCTTTGTAATGACAATAACATCTGAGTGTTATGTAATGCATAGTTCACCAACTTTAGATTTCACAAAGAGAGATTTAAAACTGAATTATATCAGCACATTCTTGTATAACATTTCAACACTGTCAAGATGTTAATTTACTAAGGTACTAAATATGATGTTCATTACTTGAATCAATGGTTTCTATTTTTGTAATTTGATTTTTTTTTACTTAAATCATTGAATTGTTGAAATAATGGTATACATATTTGATTTGATGAATTATACTCAGCTATGTACGGAGGCTGAGACTTAAACAAAAATAAATTGGAAAAATGTCTAGTTAATATAGGCACAAATGATTTTTTAATATAAAGACTATACTATATTTTGATACTTTTATATAGTGAAACTTCTATCTTTACTTAAATCTGTGGAGCAATATATTTTGACAGCCCCGTGGCGCGGGTTCGATCCCCCCACCGAGACAAATGTTTGTGTGATCCACAAATATTTGTTTTGGGCGTGGGTGTTTGTGAGACCAAAAAGTCTCTCATAGTTTCTGATACCCACAACACAAGACTTGTATCTTAATGTGGGGTCAAGACTATGTGTGTGACTTTTGGGTGTATTTATTTATTTATATTGATGTTGGGGTTAAAAAAAACTACTATAGTAATATGATCATTGAATTTTTTACAATTCTACATATCTAAAGCTTAAATTGATATATTTGCAGGAGATCCAGGTAAACAGGGTATTATTCCACGGATAGTTAATGATATATTCAATCACATCTATGCAATGGAAGAGAACCTTGAGTTCCATATCAAAGTTTCATATTTTGAAATTTACATGGACAAAATCAGGGACCTGTTAGATGGTGAGTATAATAAACATTTTTACCACATATCTACTACTGTGATATACTGTGATATTTCATCACAAACTTCTTCAATTGATGTTGTTTGTTTATTTCAGTCTCAAAGGTGAACCTCAGTGTTCATGAAGACAAAAATAGAGTCCCATTTGTAAAAGGTGCTACAGAACGGTTTGTGTCAAGTCCTGAGGAAGTTTTTGAAGTAATTGAGGAAGGAAAATCAAATAGACACATTGCAGTCACAAGTATGTAAATAACTGAAATGTTTGTTTTTTCATGTTATGAATTATTAGTGTTTATTAAATCTTATGAATATTTACAGACATGAATGAACATTCATCAAGATCTCATTCAGTCTTCCTTATAAATGTGAAACAGGAAAATTTGGAAAATCAGAAAAAACTCTCAGGAAAGCTTTATCTTGTGGACTTGGCTGGTTCTGAGAAGGTAAGGTCCCTTCAATCCTAGTTGACCCAAACCTTATTTATTATTTTGTAATCTTAATTACTTATTTTTAATTCACTTTCATGATTATTATTTATTATAGGTATCTAAAACTGGTGCTGAAGGTACAGTGCTTGATGAAGCCAAAAATATTAACAAATCACTATCAGCCTTGGGTAATGTAATTTCGGCGTTAGCTGACGGGAACAAGTCGCACATCCCCTACAGAGATTCCAAACTGACTCGGATTTTACAAGAATCACTCGGTGGTAATGCTAGAACTACCATTGTTATATGTTGTTCTCCCGCCTCGTTCAACGAGAGTGAAACTAAGAGCACACTCGACTTTGGCAAGAGGTATGGATTTCTATTTGTTAAAAATTTAGTCCATTGTAGGCTAATGCTAGGCATCATTTATTGAATTAATTAATTTACAGAGCTAAGACTGTCAAGAACGTCGTGTGTGTTAACGAAGAGCTCACGGCTGAAGAATGGAAGCGTCGCTATGAGCGGGAGAAGGAGAAGGTGGCTAGGCTGAAGGGCAAGGTAAAACGGAAAATTCCTTTAAGTAATGTTAATTCATATAGAGCTTTTTGCTGATCATGTATCACTTTTGCATTATTAGGTAGAGAAACTGGAGGCTGAATTGAACCGCTGGCGCTCTGGTGAGACAGTCCGAATTGAGGAACAAGTCAACCTGCAAGAGATCGAGGCAGTCACTCCCGTCACATCCTTCATTGAGGAGAAACCTCCAGCGCCGGTAAGTAGTTTTTGTACTACCATTTTTCATTGATGTTGATATAAATAAGTTCTTCATAATGTTTTGTTGTATGAAAGTAAATAATAACAGCATGAATTGTTTTTAGCCGGTACCCGTGGCCGTTGCCAGCGTGGTGGAAGACGCCGCCATGCAGGGTAAACTGGAAGCCTTGTACCAACAACTGGACGACAAGGACGAGGAGATCAACCAGCACTCGCAACTCGTTGAGAAACTTAAGGAGCAGATGATGGAGCAGGAGGAACTCATTGCCTGCACAAGGTATTATTTATTGGTATTTATGTTGTCTTTCTTACAGCTATTAACATCGTGACGGCGATTAAAGACAGTTTGACTTTCCTATTGGATGTTTCATGTATTTTTATATGATTCCACTAAGAAATATATACAAGTGCAGCAAAACGATTGCACTGGAACCAGGAAGACTAGACTAAGACAAAGTCGCACACGTTCATTAAAATCGTAGTAGAAATAATCATAAATTTGATTTGCAATTCGACATGAATGATTGCTAAACTAGATTACAACTACTCTCATTTTCATATTTTTTTTTAAATTAATAATATTGGTTTTACTAATAGAATGAATAATCATTTTTTAGGACTAATTTTTAGGACTTTTTAACAGCATTATTACTTCATGTGTTTTTTTTTTCTTTTTTTGTCATTCTCGTTTCTGAGCGGCATATGGTAAGGAAATTAATTTCGAAAATGTTCGTTACAATCAGTATGACATGCGTGCGGCACCAAGAATGTATACAAAACCAATTAGTCATATAGTAATCGTAGCAATTATAGTCATGAAAATAATATTTCATCAAGTTTTTCTATATAGTGCAGTTGTACTTGCATTTTTATTATTAGTGTAACTCATTATATACTCAAAGAAATTTATTTACATGTTACAAAATAGTTATCATGATGATTTAAGTATATCATCTCTAATTCTGTGCCTTAAAATAAACTTAGGTAACTTTTGGACTTCATGGTCATACACCTTAGTAGTTAACTCCAAAGGTACCTTAACAATACTCTTCCTACACTCAAGAACTCGTTGGTTTGTCGTCTGCATATTCATTATCATTATCGCCTGATAATATCCCACATATTAATATACATAATACACATAATCATATACATCCCACTGCAGGGCAAGGGCCTCCTCTACTTGAGAGGATTTACGCCTTAGTCAACCACGCTGGCCTTGTGCGGGTTGGTGATCAGCATATCGTTTCCAAAAAATCAACATCTCTAAGAAGACCACTATCGGCGCTCATCACGGTTGAAGACAGTAACGATGTTGGTTTGTTTCAGGCGCGATTACGAAGCCCTGCAGGGTGACATGAACCGCATCCAGCAGGAGAACGAGGCGGCCAAGGAGGAAGTCAAAGAAGTCCTGCAAGCGCTGGAGGAGCTCGCCGTCAACTACGACCAGAAGTCGCAGGAGGTCGACAGCAAGAGCCGCGAGTGCGACCAGCTCAGCGAGGAGTTGCAGACCAAACAGGTGACGACACGGTCTTAGTACTTTACCGTATGCTGACGCATCAGAAACTTTATGTTTCAGCATATGTCAAATATTCCTTTGTATCATGTTGTTATGTTTTCCTGTATTTCTATAAGTGAACAAGTTGCATTAATATGGCCTGAGGCAAAAATAATATCTAAAATTAGTTTTGCCTGTTGTGACTTAGCAAAACTATAGTAAGACTTTGTTGCAAAATTGGAATAGAAATAACTTCGTCCTAATACTGCAGTCCTTACTTTAATGATTAAATGCTTTGGATGAATAATCCAGTCTAATAATAATATACTCTGTTAAATGCAATCCGGTCTTTGACGCTCACAAAAGTAGCGAAATATATCGCGCCATCACAGCCAAATTATCGTAAGCGACACTTATCAACTTATGACACTTATGTCGAAAATGTATTTTTTATCGAAACTACTATTTTAAGCCTTAACGGTCCTATACCAGCCGATTTGTTTTTGTTTAATTATATCTGTAAATGTCTAAAAAATATTAATGTATGTAAAATTTAATGTACTGGCTCATTTCTGTTTAATAATATTAAAAACAAAACCTTCTCCTGTAAATTTTGATTTTGTCGCTTACGCTAAAACGGCGGTAATGGCTCGATATTTTCGCACCAGCAACATTAACTTGACATTTGAAATTATTGTATTACGAAATGTTATTTTTAGAATAGGATAAGAAATCAAACTTTTGATGGGTTAAACAAATTAACAAACCTTAGTTCATATGCACAATGACATCATCGCAATTAATATGTAGGTGTACATGAGAAATACTAAGATGTTCCAACTACGCCCTCATTCCATTCTGAAAATTATTCATTGTTGCCTAATTTTGCTTACCATCGATGTTGTTATGACCTCAAAGTTTTAATTAAACATACTGTTGTTTATAAGTTTATAACATTGAGTTGAAACAAAATACCCGATGAAACTATGATTAATGTAAATTGATTTCACGGTATAGAGCGCCCTGGCAAGTGCTACGTCTGAGCTGCAACAACTGCGCGACTTGTCTGCCCACCAAAGGAAGCGCATTGCCGAGCTTCTTACAAATCTACTAAGAGATCTGGCGGAGATCGGCGCCGCTGTGGGAGGATCCGAACTCGACTTCAAACTCAATGTGGACACTGTCGGCAAGCTGGAGGAGGAATTCACCGTCGCTCGTCTCCACATCAGCAAGATGAAGAGCGAAGTGAAAAACATCGTCCAGCGTTGTCATTCACTCGAGTCGGCCAACATTGACGCCAATCAGAAGGTTCGTGAAGATTTTTTTAACAGATTTAGAACTTTCCTTGGGAAGGTTCTTTTACTTGCAAAAGAGTTAACTCCCTTGATCACAGAGAAAATATTGTATAAGATGACATTAAGCGTATTTTCGTCTTTGTGAAGAAAACAATGTCAATATCTTGTATACCATTACTATATATACTATGTATAATGTATAATTGGGTATGTATGAATAGAATTTTGACTTTTCAAACATGTTAAACTGTAATTTTTTTGCCAGTGCTTGTAATATTTTACGTTATTTTTCATACAGATTGAAGAATACGAGCGCTCTCTGGGCGAGTGCCGTCTTCTTATTTCGCAACACGAGGCCCGGTGCGCCTCACTCGCGGAGTCCATGCGCGAGGCCGAGAACAAGAAGAGACAACTGGAGGAAGCTGCCGATGCATTGCGCGAGGAATGTGCCCGTTTGCAGGTTAGTGCCCTTTTCAGATATGGACATAGACTAGGACACAGTAATGACCTAATCTATTGTTATCTTAATGATAAGTAAGACTAGGTCAATATTTTTAAGCTTAAATGCCTGAACAGGCTTAAAATATTAATTTAATGTTGTGTTTGATTTTTTTTTGTAATGAGATATAAAATAATGTAGGTACTGTAGTGTTGGCCATTTTGAAAAAGAATATTAATGTAAATCAAACAGTACAGTGTAGTTGGAACAATACGAATAAGAAAGTACATAGTACATACAAAAATAGTCTATTTTTGAATTATCTTTTTTTTTCTTTCTGATATTAGGTCAACAGTAACCTGAGATTCCACAGAGTTTTGCGCTAAGGTTCACCAAATAGTATTATTCTTTTGTTAATCAAACCTGTGTACAGTAATTGGACTGCAATTGAATACTTACCCTTAGACTGCAGTAAGCAATTATACCCCTGTGAGTGATTTATATGATTAGTCCCGCTACAACGGTGGCCATGTGACAGGCTGCGGAGCGCGTGCAGCTGGCGGCGGCGGAGGACTCGCAGGTGCGCGGCGCGCTGGAGGCGCAGCTGGAGCAGCTCCGCGCCGCGCACTCCACGCAGCTGTCCGCGCTGCGGGACGAGCTCGCCGCGCTGCAGAGACACCACCAGGACCTCAAGGAGTCAGTCACATTCTATACATTATACTGCCATACATAACTAAAGACCTAGTGCTTGTGCAGAGCTATTCCTCTTGTATATACATAGTCTTTAATTTTGTCAATATTAAATACCTTTTAGAAAATATCAATTTATTTCTAGTAATTGAAAGAATTTAAAAATATAATGAACTCATCAATCTAGTATTTGCCAATTCCACGTCATCTAACGAGTTGTTTGTGTTCCGCAGCACGTATCAGGAGCTGTCGCTGGCGCGGCAGCAGCTGCAGGACGACTACGAGAAGCTGAAGCGCGAGGAGGCCGACAAGTCCGCCAAGCTGAAGGAGCTCATGTTAGTTTCTCGCTCACCCCGCCGTAACCTAGACAAGGTCGAAAAGGAGGTCGCCAACCAACAAATGGTGCTCATGGACGAAACCACCAGCTTCAGAGATTATATTAAATCCCCCAAAAGAGAAAAACTAGGCTTCGGCTACCCATTCGGCCAAGGTTTTGAGAAAATTTCGGACAAGGAGGAAAAGTCGCTCTCGGCAATTCCCAAATCCCCTCCTACCCGACACTCCTGCAACATCCATCCCCTCCAACTACATTTGATCATTTCTGTCACTATGATTTTGCTAACCCACCGATATCCACAAGTAGTCGTTTTGGTTTAAGCTTTTAGATTCATTTCCTTAAATTTGTGCATTTATTAGACAATATTAGTTTCAGTGCCTTTATAAACTTACTAATTGGTATGACATGGCTTGTTCAAGTTATAATGTGTTGGGGAATCTGTGCTTTGATTTCGATATGACTAATTAGCTTGCAATATTCACCGTGGGCTATAGTACAAATTAGATGGTTTATATATTTGTGTAAGCAATAATATGTGTATAGTCGTAATATTTTTTTTATACTTATAATAAGTTTCATATGATTGAGTGGTAAAATTCGTGCTAGTCTTATAAAGCATTTATTTTTATTTATGGAGGGTCAACATGAGTTAGCAGCTTTAAGTTGGATGAGTTAAAAGTTTATATTTTTAATGGAATTGTCTTATCAAAAGTGTTGAAATTATTCAGTATTATGCGATGGTTCACGGGAGTAATATTTAATAAGTGTTGTTAAAGTGTAGTTGCATATTGAAGTAGTGGGTAGGTAGAGTTATTGGTGCATCTCTCTTGTTGTATAACATACGCATCACACTGCCATTTTGTTGTTTAGCCTTAACAATTATTAATTACAATGCATTATTTGCATATGTTTTTATTCCAAGATGCTTTATTTGCAAATTACTATAATCGATGAAATTAATTCTTAACGGAATTGCTTGCACAAAATTGTAAGAAGTCGGAACTAAATAATCATTGTGTATTGTAAATAGTGCTGTAAATAAGTGTTACTCATTGTATAGAAAATCAGTTAGGTAATATTTTAACAAGAATATTTTTTTACGAAAGATTATCTCAGATGCATATGTTGACTCGGAACTCAACACGAGGAGAGACATATATTAATCATCTCAATATAGTTTTGTAATCATGTTCTAAATAGAGATTTTTCATATAAAAAATAATTATAAGTAGAAAAATGTTGTTAACCGAATCTATAACAATAACTAAAGAATAGACTTCACGAAATAGCATAATTTAATATGTAATATAATAAACTATAGGCGACATGGAACCATTTAGTAATCATTCACCTTGAAGCTTTATTAACCGCATTTCTAAGCGAACATTCCAAGACTTGCATTTATTTTTTTAATGTGTTGCATGTATTCATCCATTCCTGTACTCCCGCCTGTTAGTTATTGGTTGCTGAAACGCATTGAATCGCAATGTTATTCCTAGTATCCGTGTCACTTCCTTTAGTACGTACGCACTCGAAATGCCGACGAGTGATTGAGTAGGTCTGTTTGAGCTACGTTACTTAATGACGCGGATTAAAATGATGATGCAAACAGCTCAAACATGCCGAGCCTGTCCTCGGGTCTAGCAATTTATTTTATGTTATATTCTACCTGTAGACTATTGTCTGCCCCACTGATTTAGACCAATTGCTCGTGATATGGAACGATATAGAAGTTTAATAAGAACTCTAAGTACATGCCATGATGTATGTAAGTAAGAAGTAGATGTAGTGCGAAGTCTTGTAACGCCTTTTGCTTTTTAATTTTGAGTTGTCATTTTATTCCGCACGTATCCCATTCATATTCATTCTGCCGGGGGTTGGCATTTCTGAGAGATACGGCAAACGGGCGATGAAACTATGTATATGGATGGGTTCGTGTCGGGACATAAATAGCTCAAGTATTTTCGCAGGTAAACATGATTAGATACACTTTATGTAGTGGTGACGTAGGTTGTTCGTTGTGACCGTTACTCTTTTCGCACAGACAAAGCGTGGAACGGCGTGAGCAGGCCCGAGCCGATCTCAAGGGATTGGAAGACACCGTGGCCAAGGAGCTACAAACCTTGCACAACCTGCGCAAGCTCTTCGTACAGGACTTGCAGGTGAGTGGGTGTTCCAAAGCATCATGTGATTGACAGATGGCAACGATAGTTATATTTATTTGTTACGTTTATAGGCGAGGATAAAGAAATCAAACAACTCAGAAGAGGGTGCCGAAGAGGAAGGTGGCTCTCTCGCACAGAAGCAGAAGATTTCATTCCTGGAGAACAACCTGGAACAGTTGACGAAGGTGCACAAGCAGCTGGTGCGCGACAACGCCGACCTGCGCTGCGAGGTGCCCAAGCTCGAGAAACGCCTGCGCGCCACCATGGAGCGCGTCAAAGCGCTTGAAACCGCACTCAAGGTCCATTTTTTGTATTTAATTTATTGAAGAATTTCTTTCTTCTAATTAATGAAACGTTTATTCATTTACTTTTGTAAATTGTTACTACAACGCGTATGTCATTATGATTATTTGCAGGAGGCGAAGGACGGCGCTATGCGCGACCGCAAGAGATACCAGTTCGAGGTTGACCGAATCAAGGAGGCTGTGCGAGCCAAGAATTTGGCTCGACGAGGCCCACAAGCGCAGATCGGTAAGCATGGCTACGTATTAGGAATCGCTTTGAAAGCTCAATCGAACATTCTATTTTTATACACTCCTGCTTATAAAAAACCGAACTGGGTCTCTACAGAAAAATTAAATTAGAGAATTAGTTTAAGTCTGAGTTTACGAATTTATTAAAGGTTCAGAAATTGACATTTTTCTTTAAGAGTTGCTATTCCAAGAACAAAGGGTTTATAATTATACAAGTTGACGGTTTTTGCAGTATATATGTGTTTGTCCCCCCAGCCAAGCCGATCCGCGCGGGCGGCGCCCACCTGGCGGGCGCGCCCGGCCTCGTGCGGCCCGCGCCCGCGCCCGCGCAGGACATCAAGCGCAAGTCCATCATCGTGGGCGCACGAGGTAACACGCCCACTACTCACTTACATCACTGCTATACTACCCTAAATCAGTGTTGGGCAAATTTTAATTAAACTAACAATTAAAAATTAACAATTAATTAGTTGTTAACTGCAGTGACAGCAATTAACAACTAATTAATTATTAATCATGGTTTTATACGATTAACAATTGATCAATTGTTAGTTATTTTACGAAAAAAAATTAAAAGTTAACAATTAACAATAAATTTTTTTATCAAGTATTTTTACTAACACTTGAATTAACAAGGGTATATGTATCTGGTTGTAGAACCAGACCACCATTCTGAACAAAATTTGCAAAAAAATTAATTGTTAGTTTTAATTATTTCATCAATCAATTAAAAAAAATAATTGTAACACGCAATTAAATGTTTAATTGCAATTAATTTAATTGCAATTAATTTTTTAGTCAATTGATTAGTTCAATTAAAAGTTAATTGATTAATGTCCAACACTGCCCTAAATATTATCATTTAGTTTAGATTTACTTTTGAAAACCTGGTTGAAATATTAATATTAATGTGAACTTTTACGTCTTTCCATCGCCCGCATTAACTAGTAAATTGTTAATTCTTAAAATGATTATTGTGTACGTTGTCATTTTTAACGTTGAGAAGTGTGTAATACATACGTTGCACTATTTTACTGATGAGTAAATATATCTCCGCGTAACATTTCGCAAATAATATATGTTAGTAATGTAAGCAATGTGAAACGTAAATATGCAGTGATTTAATAATTGTTTCAGATGAAAGTTGAAGAGATCGCCGTTGCATCGTAGAGAATTTAAATGAAACTTTATAGACGCACCTAAAAAGGGCGGCGAAGATCATTCTTTTAAAATTATATCCATTATAATATTACTACTGTGTGTTACGAAAAGCCTAAAATAAGCTGCAACAAAAAAAATATCGTAGAGTTCTCTTAGGCTTAAAACTTTCGAGCTGTCTATACTTAAACGTCTATAAGTGCACGTGGATTTAGTATGATAGAATAGCTTTTCGCCGATAATAGGTTTCATGTAAATTCGATATCGGTTAACGTTATTACCCATGCAAAAAGTATTATTGTGAGCTGATGGAAGCCTCGACGGTTACTGTTGCCGTTTTTAAAGTGATAGGAATGAAAAAGAAATATTTTTATGGAATGACAAGTATTAAACTTAGTTTCTGATTTCAGTGCTTACGTGCATTTTACGCTAAATTGATTATAAATGATAGTGCTTTACAATACGCTCATGGGAAGGAATGTAGTCAAAATTGGTATGTCTCAATGTTCAGTGCAAAAATACCGAGCCAGTTACCATGAAGAAAAATATTAAATTACAATAAATGAAATGTAAACGCATTCCTATCCCATGGGCTGGTTATATTATTAAAAATGCAATTTGTCATTGTCGTTAAGATCAGCTGTGAATTACTTACTAACTTGCATATGCTGCCGCACAAATAAAACTATAAAAAAAAAAAAAAACAAAAAAAAGTATGTTTATGGTCGGCCACATAATGGATTCCACGTGTGGTGGCAAATGCATAGCACTGCATCTTCATGTGTAGTAGTAGTTTAAGCTTCTTTGATATATATTTTTATATATTGTGATAAGCGTTAATATGCCGACATCCGAGCATTTATTTTAGTTATCGAATCGAAACACTTCGGAATATATGATAAAGGTGTCATGGGTGATAACGAGAGGACTCATCAAAATATTCAGGAAGATACAGACTTAGGCATTGTCCGTTCATATCCCAGTGGTTTTGCAAAGGTTACATGTGCGTGTGCCTGGGCGACTTGCTACAATAAGCAAGTTCACAGCTTCTAGGTACGGTTAGCGCTAGATGGATTCGCGATACAATTTTAGTGGGTGATTTTTATATTCAACATAGGAATATGAAAATCTCTTTCAGCTAAAAACTTTTTGCTCCGTTACAAATTATATACCATAACATTGTGAGTTTGGTTCTGTGGTACCATCACAATCTCGTTACAAATACAACTTTAACCAGTGAACGCGTAATATTTGAACGCGAAATTGATGATGCCTACAGAACCCATCTTAAAATGCCTTTACCGTTAAATTTAGACTGTTTAACTTTTGCAATAGTTATAATATGGATAAAAATAAGGTTATCATTCATACCACCTACTGCTTAGCCCTCCAGCCGCGCGCCACCCTTCACTTTGCTTGTGAGCTGTGATGTTAATCAAATGTTTACTTTTTATTGCGTCTTTCTCGTAACGATGTCTCGGTAGTAATTTTAGTCACTAAGTTACAATATCGGCCCCTATAGTAGATAGGTAATAAAAATGGCAAAGGCTTAATTTCTTATGAAATAAACGTTTCCGTAGCACGTTAAAGTCATATATATTCTCTACTCTATTAATAGCTCTGTTTTATTAACCTGAACATTAAAACTAGTTTCAATAACGTACAAGAAAATTTGGTTCGTACATTTTATTGATTGGTTCAAGTTCTCTATTTGCTTTTAAGATGCATTAGCTTCATAGTAGATCTGTAACTTATGTAAGTACTTATGAAATAATCACGCGAGAACGCAGTCCCGCAAATTTCCACACCAAGACTTGTTTTATTATGTAACGTGTCCATATTGACTGCGTCTTATGAGGAGTTATGGAACTATGGCCGACTAAATGTCCAGAAAACCAAAGACAAATCACAATTTTAGATGTATTTATTGTTTGAGATAATTACCAGCAGAAATTTAATTTAAGCTCCGAATTACTCAATGGTTCCAAAGCTCCTTGATGTGTTGCAATACATTTATATCGTTTAGATGTAAAGATATAGTAAATTATTTCACACTTAAGTTAGATACTTGATTTTATTATATTTTATTTATTGTATGTCATAAAACTAAATTATCTCGTTTTTTTTTCACTTTAGAAGTGTAATACGCTTTTTTTTACATACCTCTATTTATATTATTTTACAATCATGATCAAATACACTTATATTTTCCATTCAAAATTAGAGATGTCTACAAAGATGCATTCCACGAGGAAAGCACAGGTATCTTTGTTGTTGTGAGTCGAGATGTTTTGTTAAAGAGGCTATCCTCGGTTTCCACTCGCCTGTTGCATAGCCCACGCCTCGCTGCGGCCGATGGAGGCGCGACGGCGCGGCGCCACACCTCGCCACTCGCCGACACCACGCCGACAGCGCGCGCCTCCCAACCCCAAACCGACAGGCTTGCCTTTGCACCAAGTGATTTAGTTTGTATCGACATCTTTTGTATGATGTATTTAATATATGGAAAATTCTCAAAAAGAGTGTTTTCTTGATTTTTATTTATTATAAAAATAAAATTATGAATTTAATTTGCTACAATGTATTTTTATTTTATAATATTTAAAATTCGAAGTCACATATTTCAATAAAAATAATTAGTAAACATTGTAGCATAGTAACAAAAAATTACATGTGACGTTAGAGAATTAGAGATAAGTTTAAAGTAGGCAGAGTAAAAGTGTAAAATTAAATGTTGGTCATTCTTTCACCATAACTTGTTGACACGTTCAAATTAATGAACCCGTAACTAAATCTGGAATTATTCAAAATATAAAAGAGGTTGCAGGCGATTCAGCAAGCTAAGACAGCTTTATAATAAAATACTCAAGAAAACTATGAGGTCTAGTCCAGCGATGGGTACACGGTGCCATAGTTCCCGATAGCTGGTTAAATGCCTAAGAAGTGCTTAAAAATATTGTGATCTTTTTCTACACATTTGAAGAACTGTGATAATTTATTGGTACATGCATAACTTCAAAAAGTCATAACCTTTGCTCGACCTTGCACCTTTACCCTCAGGTCGTCAGGTCTTCTTCAAAGGTCGCTTTGTGCGGGTGTGTTACTAGGTTCTAAGAGAAATATAATATTAACACAATTTACAATATACTTTATTTATGGTAGGCAATTATAGGTACAGATTCAGATTGTCGTTAGAGAATAACAACTTATTTGATATTTTACTTTTCAGTATGGTATTTAAATAAACCAAATATAATTATATCGCACCAATTATAAAATATACATCCGTACATTTAGTATCACAGAATCATAACTTCCCGAGACATCTACATATGCCACTACTTAATAGTTATTATTTTTTTAAACTATAGGTAATACAGTCGCGCGCAACGCTACTTTTATTTAGGCTTTTATTTTCTATTTCACCAAAATATCGATTGCACAAACACTTTTAACTAAATTGTTTTTGGTTTCGTCCTACACTGGAGCGTGTTCTAAATATTCTACCCGCCTTAATACTCTCCACATCCAACTATGATGCTGAAACTGCTTAACCAATTCCTTTTTTTAAACTAACGAGTGTTAGGGTTATTGTTAATTACTATATAATTGTACAATAGCTGTATGTATAACAATCGTTTTAATTTAAAGCAATTTTTGTTTCTTTTTTATGTAAACTCTTATTTCCATTAAATAACAAAAATATAAATATCTTTTGTACATAATAATTGCTGGAATGTTCATTTTATAATGTATTTTCTATTTGTTAATGGTAAAATACTTATTGGATAAAATAATTTAATAGGTAATTATAACTCATTTTGAAATATTATTTGTCATTACATTATTATGCCAATTCTTAGAAACCTTTCGCAAAATAGCTATAAACCTATAGATTTAAAATTGCTAATACAAATTTGCGAGTCCACTTTTTTTTTATTGTAATAATACTCGAATCCACATCAAAGTGCATTGTATGAGGACATTGATTCGTTTGAATGTTGTCGTTCTAGGGACGCGTTCTGCCCATTTTCTCTGGTAGTTGACGAAGTTCTACAATAACAATAAACACGTCACATTTATATTACAATTGAATAATTTAATAATAAGGATATGGGGAGTAATACTAACCCGAAAAAAGGCAGAAGAGTGACGAGATGAGCGCGACTAGTGCATTCTCTTAGTTCGGGCAAAACTAGCAGAATGTGCCGAAGATACGCTTGCAGCGCTATGCGACGTTGCTCGACTAAATGGGAATCCTTTAATCAACACACATAATTATTTCATTTAGATTTTTTACGTATATACTTGTATTGCGAATATTCGTAAAATTCTTTCGACTTACTCTTTTCCTCAAAGTCTTCTTTGGTGGGAATTTATACGTTGCTATGTCTGGATGACATTTTTTCAGTTGAGCATGTAATTCGTAGAATTTAGCATATCTGTGGAATACATTCCACTCTTCCGGACCAATTTTCAAAAAGATCTAACAAAAAATCGTTTATAAACCTAAAATATATTTGTATTTTGCAATAAACTATAAATAAAATTTTTACCTGATAAACGTGATAGGAATGAGCTTTCTTTCCTACTAAAAATGCACTAGGTATGTGAACTTTCACATTTGATTCAGGATAGTCTAATACTTCAAGACCAGATGAGTTTTCGAGCTCTTGTAGTCTTTGTTGTAAATGTTGATTGAATTCCATTAGCTCTGCATGCATTTCAGCTACCTAAAAAATGCTAACAATTGCTAATAATATAATAAATCTCATATAACCAAGTTATCAGCTCGATTACATCTACGCGGGGGAAAAATGGCCCCGGACACCCTGACAACTAATTTGTGTTTTTGGAATTAGAGCATACATCTCTTCAATATGAAACTGTATGACTTCCAAAAGGTGCGAGTTTTGATAATTTTTTCAATGTTTTTAGAATTACAATTTATACAAAAAATCAACAACTCACCTGAACCAATTTCCTCTCATACTGATTAACTTCTTCGTCATCGTGATCGCTAGGTTTATCACTACTGCTTGCACCACTTTTTAGAGCTTTAGCCATCTCTACGGCTGACATGTAATGCCGCAATTGTTCTTTTAATCTATCATTTTCCCTAAAAGACAAAATGTTCCATAATATTCCTACTATAGCCAATAAAATGTAGACTTACTCGCAAAAAAATATATTTACTTGCTGAGATCCATAACAACATTTTCTAACTTCTGAATTTTTTCCTTACTTGCTAACTCCATTTGATTAAACCTTATTTGTAAGTTTAAAAGTTCTTTATCCTTATTTTCTAATATGGATATCATGTTTTTATTGTCTGCGACATTTTCATCTTCTGTAAAACAAAGTTCTAAACACGATGTGCTTCCATTAATACTTCCTGCCACTTCCTCACTGTCACTTTCATAAATTTTCAAATTATTAATACTGACTTCTGATAAATCATCTTTCGTTACATTATTGACATCTATGCTGTTAGACGAAGAAAATATTTCTTTAGCGCATTCAGAAAGTCTAGTGAGTATTTGCGACGGACTATCCATGCCTTTTACACTGTCAGGAAAGAAATGTCTTAGACTACTTTTATATTCTGACGTGCTAGGCGGCTCGCTTGAAGAAGCTGGCTGCGGTATAATTTTGGGATCAGGTGAATTTAGACACGTGGCAGGAGCACTGTTCCATGTAGTTTCATTAACGGACTCAATGCTATGCAATTGTTTAATTTGATTAGGTTGACTTTTCTGTTCATTTTTGTCGAAAGATATGACTTGGCGAAGTGGTTTCCGCTTTAAGTTATTAGATTTAATTGGCACTGGCAATGGTATGACGTGTTCCACCTGGTTTATCTGGCTTGTTTGTTGTGACTCATTTAGCTCTGGTCGGTCAATGGATAATGCAAACAAAATAGTTGATAAGCCTGAAAAACCAACAACATGTTTAACATCGTAATTGTTATCAGGAGTTTTGTATTTGTTGTCTTGCCGTTATCCTTACCTTTAGCCATAGACGGAAGTTTATTTGAAGTCTCAGAATTTCTTACTAATGCTCCTTCTTCATAATATTCCACAAGCAAACCATGTGTGACCCAGCTTTGGAGATATCTGCAGTGTGTAAAATAGTTTAATATTGACTTTTGAATATGTCATCTTTTTGAAAAAATAATAATGAATGAAATTTTTAGAATAATATTGCAATGAAACTACCTTTCCAGTGAACGCTCATTTAACGCTGCTCTCAGAAATGCTCTGAAATAACCTAGCGGAGTATTTATGTTTGACAATATTTTAAACCTTTCTTTTTCGTGTTTGGTAAGATGAAGACAAGTGTAACTCCAAAGTGAATTACCTGTTAACAATAAATTATTTTAATATATCAGTAATGTTACCTATGAATCAATATAATTGTTATATTGTAAGGATAATTAACATTTAAAGTTATTATATTTTGCCTTACCAACATTAATTATATTGAAGGTAAAGTTTAGCCCTGCATTCACCAAGTTTTGAATTGTGGAATTGGATAAATTTGTTCTGATTCCATGACTTAATATTTTTTCCCACTTCTCACATAGTTGAATGATTCTGGAAAAAATATTGATTTCTTTAAATAAAGCCTCTCAATTCAACAAACAGCCTGACTGAACATCAAGGTGAAAACTATGAGATTCACAAGAAATGAATCTGTGGGAGCTTCTCGTCGCCAAATCGCGATCGCCTCGCCAAGCGAGAAGATTATCATTGATAACAAAATTAATTTTGTTTTTGTAATAAGTAATTATTGAAGTTAGTAAAACAGAGAATATTAAAAATTATATGTAAGATATACCAGTAAAAGTATACCTAATTATCGTAAATTTTATTTAAAAGCAAGTACATCTTCATCATCATACTATCAACAGTCTATTCAATGAAGTGCTGTAAAGGAGGCCTATATGTAGCAGTGAATGTGACATGGGCTGCTGAAATATAATATATTAGTTAGATAAGTTTAAAAAAATCTACCCATACAAATTCTCTTGCATCTGATGGCTCTATTTATGTATTCTAATGTGGAACCAAAACAACTTTTTTATCTCTGCCAACACAAGAATCCGAAAAAACACTAAATAAGTATTCTTTGAAAATTACATATGGATACATCATGCTTAAGATAAGATATAACATAGTCATTATGTTGTGTTATTACAAAAATATATTCTCCTTAGTTCTGTCTGAGATGCTAAAGCTTTATATAAAGAAAAGCACCTGTTTATAGTGACTGCAAGTGAGTTCAGCAATGATCAATAATCTTTGAAGTTTAAGCCAAGACCAAGACCAAAATCTTGGTAAATCACAAACATAAATTATTGTACTTATTTCTTTAATTACCTCAAGTCATCTTCTGTAGCTAATTCAGATTTTCCTCCAAAGCGATTGAGACAGTTTTGCACACAATTACTAAGTTCCTCAATGAGAATAATACCATTTTCTGAACGCCTCTTAACTTCTTCCCTGCTATCTATAGCACTAGCTATAGTGTTTAATATTTTACTATTCTGCAAATTGATAAATCCAAAAAGAATACAGTAAAAAATATAAAAAAAAGGAAACAATCATATTACACATGCATTAAAATACTGTTTTTTTATATTTATAGCTAGCTCAGAGGTCAGGTCTTAATAGGTGCAATTTTAAATTTTGTTCTTATTCTAAAGGAACATGCATTTTCATAGGATCAGGAACAGGTATCTTATGACCTTTTCCAAGGTCCTCTGTACCTTTTGTCTGTTATCTTTCTTTCGCCATTATATTGATATTTATTTCTAAGTTTGCAGTGAAAAAAAAGCATTGTTTTGTAAAAAAGACGATTTTAATCTATTTTTTTGCACTACTAATAATATATAGATGATTAAAAAAGCAAGTTCAAAAGTATGTTATTTGGCATTTTTCAATTTTTAAGCAGATGCACTAAAAAAATCTTAGATGAGTCAATAGAAGCTTAATGAAAGCATTCCTAAGCTGCTTGTAATCCACAATAATTAACTAGACTTTGTCAACTACATTTTGTATGTTTCATATGTAATTATTATCAACAAATCATACATCAAATATCAGTAAGATCAAGGTTCTTAATTAGGAAGTTCTAAATAATAATACAAATACAGTCGAAACCGGATATAACGACACTGAAGGGACCTTATATTTCGGACGTTATATCCGATAGTTGTTATAAACGATAGTAATTACTTTATATAGAATGTGCCGGGACCTTACCATTCGGTTGTTATAACCGGTCCGTCGTTATAAGCGGTGTCGTTATAACAGGTTTTCACTGTAGATACTTTGTTTGTTAAAAAGACAGAAATATGTATATACACCTTACATCAAAAGATACAAACTGTAATTAACAGCAAAAAATACTCCAGGATTGGATGAATAAGTACATCACTTTAATACCATCATTGACACTTAATGTAATTAGTGTAGTAAAACTACGACGTTAACACCTAGATACTTGATTATCTTTGTATTATTATTTAAATTTACCAGTCAAGTATTAGACCTTTTTAAGCAAAAGAAACGATATAAGCTAGCTTTTATTTTCAAATTGTCACTAATAAATGTACCTTATATTATTATTTATACAGAGTTAGTTAAAAAATAACTTACCATAATACAAAGTGTAAGAATTCATAAAAAATAACACAACAGAATGATTACGGCACCAAATAATAAAAATATATTATTAATTATTGATCTATAAACAATTCTAATAAGTTAAACTTCTTTTTACCAATGTCTAAAGAACTATTACCTATTTGGCTTGTCAATTTTACCTGCCAGCTGTCAATAGTACAATTACTTTCCAATTACAAAAAAGGCAAAGGCATTTGATCTATGCGGCCATTTTTTTTGATATCTATATATATAAAAGAAAGTCGTGTTTGTTACAACACTTATAACTCAAGAACGGCTGAAGTGATTTGGCTGAAAATTAGTGGGGAGGTAGCTTAGAACCGGGAATAAAACATAGGATACTTTTTATCCCGTTCGATAGCGTTCCCGTGGGACTTTTCATTGTTTTCTTTATCCATACAAAAGTTTCGTTTTAATAATTAAGTCAATTTGAACTTTAATACAATACAATAAAGTTTAAATCGTAGTGGAGGAGTTCTATGTTATAAAAATGAATTGCTCGATGTGTTCCTAAGCGCAAATCTCGAGAACAGCTGAACCGATTTCGCTAATTCTTTTTTTATAATATTCCTTGAAGTACGAGGATTGTTCTTACGGAGAGATACATTTTAATAATTGCCTGAAAAGGTCTAAAAATAATACTTTTCTATATTCCCATACAAAAGGTTCGTAATGATACTTAAGTCATTTTGAACTTTAACACCATACAAAATTTCCTGTCATTTAATGTTTATCCCGTCGATGCAGTTAGAGGCCCCCTCAAATAAAAGAACGTATTAAAATAAGCATTTTGAATCGACAATATGTATCTATAACATTCGAATAATTGTGTATTTTAGATGTTAAAAATGCAGAATTCTCATGACAATGGATTGACATTTTTTGGCTGTCAAATATTAAGGCGTTCAGAAATTTATTTTGTGTAACAAATCTCCTTGGTAGTGCCTAATTTTTTATTTTTTATTATGCTTGAATATCTAAAATACTCTAAATCTCCTTCAACAAATCGTAATAAATGGTCAGGGGATGCCTTTTCCATTGATCTAGCCAGTCATGGAACAGGGCTATGAGTTCGCGACCTCGGCCCCCCGAGCTGTTGGAGTCTCCCACTATTTCCTTAACCGGGACTGTGGCATCCTTACCATCAGGCAAAATATCCTTACCTGCAACATCCTGTACCCAAACACACGCTATCTCTACCCCTTTACCAAAAGAACGAAAGCCCCAAGGAGAGTTGGTGTCAGACAGGCGGGCGGCCGTAAAACATTTGCCAAAACATTTATACAGTATGTATAATAAGAAAGGTGACAGGGCCTAGGCCGTCCCCCGTAGCCGACGCGCAGGGGCAGCACCCGGTTCCTATGAGAAATGGGCAAGGTTTGTTACACCAGCCCGGGCGGGGGCAACGTAAGACTAGCCCGGGAAATGAGATTGAGGTATGCAAGTTGGAATGTAGGTACGACAAATGGTAGGTCAAGGGAAAAAGAAAAAAAAAATGGTCAACGACGAAGACTTACGAAAGACGACTGCATGCAGCAAAGATGCCGAATGTTGCGGTGGATGTGTGGTGTAACACGGAGTGACAGAGTCAGAAATGAATACTTTAGGGTAAGTCTGAAAGTAGCTCCTGTGATAGAAAAGATGAAAGGAAACCGTCTGTAGTGGTATGGGCACATTAAGAGAAGGAATTAATCATATGTAGGAAAAAAAAGTGATGAACATGAAAGTGGATGGATGGGCGAGCCGAGGAAGGCCAAAAAAGAGATGGATGGAGTGCGTGACTGAAGATATGAAAAAGAAAGGGGTGAATGAAAACATACCTGACAGGGATGTGTGGAAAAAGAAGAGATATTGCGCCGACCCCAAGTAATTAATTGGGACCAGGGCAAGGGGATGATGATATACTTAAGTAATTAAAAATTAAATTCTGTTAATAAGTAACAAGACATTCATTGACTGGTAGGGCGATACGAAGTTTGCCGGGACAGCTAGTACCTAATAAGTGTAGACGTAAACGGAATGGAAGAAACATTTCATTAGTTTACTGGCAAAAGTCTGAAACATTATTTTGTCGAAAGATAACTAAATTCGTAATTTCGTGATTAGCCATTCTTACATCTAAAGTACTCTATGACTTACAAATTCAGATTACCCCGATCTACTACCCAGGTATTTAACGCGAAGTACAATTGAACGGACCAAGTGACACATATGTAAAGACTTTTCATTGTTAAAGAGGATTTATTTGAATAGCCAATGAATTGTTACAATTTAAATTAATTTTCTAGGCTACGTAGGTACTTACATAGGTTTGTTGCCCGGCAATAGACATTTTTTTTTCTCCAACCATCGACAACTCTGACTTGCTAATAGCTAAACAAAATGGCGCCTCATTTTTCGTTTTCCAGTGTTTCATGCAAGTACTGAATTCCATTAAATATTATTGTAATTGCTACCACAGGTCTAAGTTTGTGTGTTTTTTGTAATACAAATTGATGTCATTCGATTTTATTGTTGGTGTGTTACGAGAAACAATAAAAGTGAAGTTTTATCATGAGTAATTATGAAGACGACCAAAGCGAGGATGGCGAGTTAGCTCGTAGTCCAGTCCAAGACGATATGGATTTTAGGTATGTTTGATTTACTTAATGTATAAATTTTATACAATTTCACTTTTAAAATAATTTGTAACATGGTTGTGTCATAATTTACGTACTTGTTCTTCAACGGGAAAACACATGCACTTTCCCGTTTTCTTTTGTGCTGTGACACATAGTGTTATGAACATGGTGTTTAATGTTAAATTGTTGTTTGTGTCTAAATTATACAACAAGTTGTGATTATTAATGTATTTTCGTGACTGTGACATGTATATTTATATGCACATTTCATAAATGCCTATTAACTTAATTATTGTAGAATTTAATGTAACCCGTAAAAACTAGCAATGATGACATATTTCAAATTTTAATGTAAGTTTTCGACATAAGAAACATTTGCTGCTATAAACAGTAAGTATGAGGTATGTAAGTAGGTTTTTGTTTTTTTTTTTCCTTACTATATGTGTATAACAGTATGAAGTGTCTACAGATTCCTTTCTAGAAATTTTGAGATGATTTAGGTGTAATGTTTTTGTTGTAGCCTTTCTGATGAGGATCGGGACAATGCTGACTCCCTAGTTATTAAGCCTCCACAAGCAGTAATTCGGACAACACATAGGGATAAGCGTGGCCATAAGAGATCTGGCAAAGACAGATACAAGGATGCTAGGAAGGACAAAAAGCATCTTTTTCGGTAAGTGTAATTGGTAAATTCAAGTTCATTGACACTGTAAATATTTAATTGTTGATATTGACCATTTATAGTATTAAATTTTAAAATAACATAATTAATTTTAATGATTAATGGATTTGCATATTTATGTGTTGCAACTGTTATCAACAAAATACATTACATATTAAATTATTTTCAAAAGATAAATAAAGGTTTTCACCTAATGAGATGCTCTGTGTGATGCAGTAATAAAAAAAGTGGATTATGACCAATATTTAATGACAGATACAATTTAATGAAAACTATTAGCATGCTTTGCCATGCTCTAAATATTTGTATTTAAATAATGTGGAATAAGTAACTTAAATGTCCATGATATTATTTAAAAGCAATATGAGAAACTTCTATTATTCATAACATGAATATTTACTACAGCAATCTCACTTTTTTCTCATTACACATCTTAATTAAATAAAGTCAAATAATTATTGTAGTTGATTAAAGTTTAGTGTATGTTAAGTATACAAACTTTCAAATTGTAACATATACATTATATAAAGAGTCTTCAGTTCATGCCAGATCTTCCACAGATTATTAGCACCATGTCATTGAGCACATAAGCAGATTTACTTTTAAATGTATATTGCTTTTTAAGTCACTCCTATTAATTCAGAATTATTTTTTATCCAGCCTTATTAGGAATATTTAGGGCTACTAGTTGTTTTAAATCTGAGTATTTTAATAGCATTCTTATTTGTTTTGGTGTCAAATTATGCAACAGCATAATATAAGCATATAAGGATATAAAAGTGTTTTTATAATTTTTATTGAAACTGTTACCAAGTTATATTTTCCTATCTTTTTCATAAAACTTTATGCCATATTGTCAACCTATTCCTAATATTTTACAAATAGTTTGTTTTACATTACTTCTTACCTATTTCTAACTTTATTTAGATTTTTTATTATAATGGTAACTGAAACTAATTATCAGAACACATCTTTTATATAAGAAGTAAAATTAAATGTGATATTTACATAATCATGGTGTTAATAGCTCTGGTGCCTTCAGAATCTGTTTCATTGTTTTGTTCTGCTGTTTTGGCTTGATACATTTAATGTTTTAGTGAACAGTATCTGGTGTGAAGATTTTTTCTTAATTATCCTGCTTATAAATACAGTATCAATTGTAGTTTTACCTATAGTTGGTGAAGTTCATAAACATATTTTGTACATCTAATGATTATGTGCTTTAAGGTCTGTCATCCTACTGACATTGGGAATGTTATAGATCAATCAAAAATTTTTTCAACAGGGAACGAGATAAATCTGAAAGATTAAAAAGAGAAGTTGGTAAAAACTCTGACCGTGATGAAATGGTCAAAGATTACTATAGAGAAAAACAATACTATAGGGACAAAGATATGTACCGAGAGAAAGAATCCTTTAGAGATAAGGAAGCTTATCGAGAAAAAGAAATGTACAGGGATAAAGATGCATACAGAGAAAAGGAAATTTACAGAGAAACTAAAGAAACATACAGAGAGAAAGAAATGTATCGGGAAAGAGACATGAGAGACAAAGAGATTTACAAAGAAAAAGAGGCATACAGGGAGAAAGACCCATACAGAGAACGTGATCATTACAGGGAGAGGGAGCTGTACAGAGATAATCCATCATTTAGGGAGACAATGAGATCAAGGGAAACATACAGGGATAAAGATATGTACAAAGAGAAAGAAGTGCAAAGAGATATGTACTTAAATCGTGACAGACAATACAAATATGCAGATGGGGGATGTAAAGCTCCTGATAGTGATAGAATAGAATCTAGGTTGAGATTGCTTGCTGAAGAAAGCCATGGCAATCGTGCCAATGAAAAAGAAAATAGAGATAGATCTTCTGGTGATAAGGAGTTGGAAGACTTGAGGTCAAGGTTGCTTAGTAAAAGAATTTCAAAAGAATTACAATCCCAGGAAACAAGGAAGAATCCTGATTATCTAGATAAAGAAACCAAATCTGATCGTCATTCATCATTAGACAAACATCAACAAGAGAGAAGAAAACGATTAATAGATGCAGGTGAGAATCTTATTCAATTGAATTATTTCCATACTACATACTTTCTTCACCAGTACAAAACACAACACACTTTTGTTTCAGTATTTTAATGTTATGATAATAGAAACCATTTAATTTTGTATTTAAAGATAACAATTTTTTTTCTGTGTATAAAAATAAAAATGATAAATTCAAAAAATATATTTTCAGAGCGTGAAATGGAAAAAAGAAAACATGAATCTAGAACAGAGCTAGAAGCAAGGCGAGAAGAGCGGCGCCGACGGGGCAAAAAACGGTCACCATCGCCAAGCGAGGCGTCGAATAAGAAGACTAAAACAGAGCAATCACCAAACTATGGAGATTCTGTGGTCACCGTTTCTGACGCTAGCGACATCGAAATGAAGAGCGAATCTCATTCCGAACCAGAAGATGGTATGTGTATTTTTTACCAAAATTTTTTATTTTTGTAGTTAGTGCTATATTTTTTTAAATTATGGCTCATTTTTTGTCTCAAAGGTGAACACACAAATAGTGATACGGAAGAAGAAAGTTCAAGCACGGATTCAGATTCGGCTGCCGAATCGAAATCTGAAGAAGAAGATAATCACAGGGATGAAACAAAATCAGATAAAGAGATGGAGAAAGACAGCAGTGTAGAAAAATCAAGGCCTAAGTCTAAATCAAAGTCGCCAACGCCCAAGTCGGCCCTCAGAACACCCTCGTCACACAGGTGAATATCTTGCAACTATGTTTAAAGAATAAGAACTTTTTGCAATAAGCTTTGGGGGGGGCATCCCCATGTTTATGATTAAATAATAATTGGGTGAGAAATCATGCCAGCGACCTGTTTTGTAGTTGCCTATTTCGTTTGGCAGAACAGTTATTGGAAATTATGTAAATTTTCAAGTTACTTATACATATATCTTACAAAGGCAGTAGTTTAAAATATTAGTATTATAATATAAACTTTTTAATCAAATAGAAAAATCTTACATTTAGCTGTGTTATCATAACGTCGAAAATAAATATCTACATTCACTATCCTGGTCTAATTATGTTTTTAATGTTTATCAATTTATTCTTATATACATTACTAGCTTTTGCGCGCGACTCCGTCCGCGTAGACTACAGGGTTGAGTTCAGAAAGAAAATAAGAAATAGTCTATTTACTCCTCAGAGTCCTGCCCTATTTAGGTCCATACCAAAAGCCATACAAATTGGTCAAATTGTTTAAACGTGAAACCGTAACGCGTCGATTGGCGCCTTGTGTATCATTATTGCGCGCTTGATCATTATTGTGAAACTGCGATATCTTTTAAGATACTCATTAGAATCACATGATCTAAAGGGCAAATTTATTTTATATTAAATACTTGTAATGAATAACGTATTTATTTAGATAAGGATTAATATCATATTTATGAAACACCTTCACAAATAATGCTTTATTTTTAGATAAATTTGTTTAAGATAAAAAACGTTATAGTTAGCTGACCTTAAAAGATAGACATATGCTGTCGCGGACTTTTTTTTAGAACTTTTAAAGGGGAACAATTCTGTCATACATTACTTTAGCGAAACTTTAACCGTTTCCCCAGCGCACGCAGCGGAAGCTCACCAAAAGGAAAAAATGTTCCCGATTTTGAAACATTCTTTGTTGCTGCTCCGCTCCTATTGGTCGTAGCGTGATGTTATATAGCCTATAACCTTCCGCGATAAATGTGCTATCTAACAGTGAAAGAATTTTTCAAATAGGACCAGTAATTCCTGAGATCCTAGCGTTCAAACAAACAAACAAACTCTTCAGCTTTATAATATTAGTATAGATAACTAGAAAGTTACATGTGATGTTGATTTAAATTGTTTGGTAATGTTAAAGAATCTTCTGGTAATTGTGCTTATTTGCATATTACTGTAATTGGATTATTTTTTCATAAATTTCAGATCACATTCCAGATCAAAAAGTAGAAGCAGATCACATTCCTTTTCACCCCCTCCCCCAGGAGAGAATGGCAAAAATACAGAGGAAGAAAATCCTAAAGAAGATGATGAGGAAAACAGATTAAGAGAAGAAGCAATCAATGCTCTCCCTCCCTATTACCCTGCACTACAGGTAAATATTTATATACAATAATATGGTTAAAACAGTTGTAATCTGCAGTGCAAGCCAGTATTTTTTTCGAACCATATTAGTACTGGCGACAGCACTAACCTACGGAGTTGGCCCAGCGGTTTACATGTGATACATGAAATCGAGACAACGCTGGTCTGATTGCCGGAGCAGGCCAATTTTATTAGAATGTTAAATTAATAAGTCCTTGTTGGCAACATAGACACTAGAAATGAGCCTGAAAATGGCCAAAGGAAAAATTTCTTATTCTTGGGATCTTTATCTAGCTGATGAAATGCGCGTGCATTCTCTGCATAGGCCTAGGCTCATACAAACATGAGTTTTTGAGTGTGTTCGAGCGTAGTTGCCAAGAATGATAACACATGGTTATATTGTTTTTCCTAAAATTGATGCCTATTTGCGTACGTTAAGCCGTTTCAATAATTTTAATTCCTTAGTATATTGTTAACAAACAACACAAACGACAAATGTAACAGGTAAATTCCTAAATAATTATCTCTTCTATTGACTGATACAATATTTATTTGTTATTTTGTAATATTTTATAGGGTTGTCGATCAGTTGAAGAATTTCAATGTCTGAATAGAATTGAGGAGGGCACATATGGAGTTGTTTACAGAGCTCGAGACAAAACAACCGATGAAATTGTCGCATTAAAAAGGTTAAAGATGGAAAAAGAAAAGGAGGGATTTCCAATCACATCTCTGAGGGAGATCAATACATTACTTAAGGTAGGATCACAATCTATTCTTAATTTATTATAAGCTCACTTGAGCCATCACAATGCATCACTGCTCACTTTGAAAGGTATTTTAAAACATTATGTTTAAAATTGAAATAACACGCACAGCTTGTCGGGGCCACGAGCTGTGAAGCACTCGATGGCTCATGTGTCGTATTCATGTAATTAATGCCATGTATTTTATTCCTACAGGCCCCGCACCTCTTACCTGCAAGAGGGTTGTGCTAGAGGTGTGGCCCAATTGCAAGGGTTAACAACTTCGATACACGGGCGGGCCTAAGTATTTTATAAGGAATTTATTCCAGGGGATGAATACTCCAATGATTTGTCGTGTCGCGTACAAAAACATGAGTACGATCCAAAATAAATTTCTTAAAGATACACTTCGAGTACGAACATTGAAGGTTTATTGCTATAGCGATACAACAGTCACAAATGTATTAACAATAACCACTTGGAATGTGTCATCGCAAATAAGGTAATGTGAATTAATATATACAGCACTACAGAAGTTGAGTTTGTATATCAATTATTAAGACCATCGCATCTGGTGATATTAAATTTTAGAATAAATTATCTTTTTAAAATTATTTCCCAGTAATAAAAATGTTAAATAACTTAGTTACTCTTTATATTGCATCATCCATTTGTTACATTTAATGATGTGATTTTATGTAGTGGTATACTGTTGGGTAAAACATGAACTTAGTTACTGAAATGTGTTAATAATCACTTTTATTTATTGCAGCTTTGTGTTTTAAACAATGCATGCTTTAAATTTAACACTTCACTTATCCTCTACAATGTAGTTACATCAAAAAGCATCCTTATTTTCCCCTTCTTTTGTAACAAAAATAAACTGCATAAGTGACAATAACACTTTGGGACTAAGATTTTCTATTAAAATCCTAAACAATGTTAAATAAGTTATGTCAAAACATAATGGTAACTACATTGTGCGAGGATTTCTAATTTTGCACTATAATAATTTATTCAAATATTTAGACAAGCAAATATATTGTAGTCTAATAAATAAAAGGTGCTTGTGTTGTAGTGGGCTACATGCTTTAACGCCCACGGTATTTTAAAATTTAGGAGTCATCGCGCGAAGGTTTAAGGAGCTTTGGCCCCACCGAGTTTGCCTTAAGCATTAGAAATTTAAGTTCATTTCGACATTGGTATAAACTTATTTTGACTATGTCCATTGTAAATTCATTCGAATATTTATTATGCACTTCCATGACTCGCCACCAATTTCTATATAATAGTTTAATTTTACACATTTTTATAATATTAAGAAATACCAACTGCCCACACATGCCTTGTGAGGTAGAAACATGTTTTGTGACCAACTTTTTACGGTACAAGTATGTCATTAAAACTTGCATTTCTTAAAAGTATTATTGTTCACATAGGCCAACGCTCGAGCAAATAAGTTTGTCCTTAGATCTGATCTATGTGTCTGCTGTCAAAATGTCACTAAGGTTTTTGTTAGCCAACAAAAAAATTGCGTACAAACTGAATCAATATTCCAAAAAATTTCATTTAACTGTTTAACAGATGTATACTTATGAAAAAGTGGTAAATCTGTATTTAAAATAAAATCTAAGATCTACAGTTATGAAATTATAGATGATATTATAAATCAATAGCAAGTTATATATTAATAGTATTGATACCGATCATTATAAGTCTAAATATATATATATTTTTTTAATTGCAAGTCAATTTCCTAACTGACTAATTCTTATGTACTCCTGGATATGCGGATTAATAAATACTCATACGTATAGTCAGTTTGAACATTTAAGACACAAAGATTTCGCGAGATCCTAATAGATTTTCATAATATTTTTAATTATTTTGCAAATCCCACTTTTCTTATTTATTAACTTTGTAACAAAAAAGGAGAAGGGATTATTTTGGAGTGCCATTATTTTTAGTCTTGTGAGCGATTTTTATAAACCCTGACGGTTCAATAAAAGATGAGAACTTTTTTTAAAGAAATGTATGGTAAACCATTTTAACCAAATTAGATAACCATTCAACGGTTGTATTTTTTTTATGTTGCTTGCTCGATGTTGGTAGTATTACTGTAACAACTTAGTTTTTTACACCGCCCGTAATCACATGTCTGTTACTTTATTTTGAACATATTAAGGGAAAGCTGTTTGAATTTCCAGATACCTTGTGCTACTGGAAATTCAATTCACAACTCGCGATCGATTGTAAGTTCCAATTACTTCCACCGAGATAGTCGTCATCATAAAAATATTTTGTGCTAAAAACTAGTAAACTATTCGTAAGATAATTTGACTCGCACAATTTTACGACGTGTCCTACTATGTATTTTTTATTCAGTTTGAAATGATATGAAATGTATTTTACAAAAGCGATATAATTATTAACTTGGGTACAGGTACCCAGGTAATACTGGTACTATTTGCCCACGTATTATTTGGAAAAAGAAATTATGCATTATATGTTTTCTTAAATTCTAATTGATATTTTTTTATATGTTCATGGATTTATGTAGTTTTCACAATGACATGTTTTTTGGTTAAAGATGTATATTATTACATAAAAATTACTCTTTCGAAATTTGCTGTAAGTGTGAATGCACGGTTCCAGCAATACATTTTTTTCTACATTTGATGTTCATGTTCTACCGGGTAGAGGTTGATGAAATTGTATCGCGTATCGATAACGGTCAGTGTTTACCATCAGCTCGACATAATTGTGTTTGTTGGAGTGGAAAAATTATTGTCGCTGATTACCAGTCGATAAACCAGAAATATTTCTCCCCCATAAGTTATGAAGCTCTTTACACAACACAAGGTCGTTATAGCAATGTAAGTGTTTTGTATCTTTTTACCTTTTATTCTGCAAGTATTTAAGTTGATTGTGAGCTATCCAATGTGCCATTTTGAGCTTGTCATCTTTTGTAATATTCGTCTTATAATATCGATTAATGCTGTCTCGCCTTGGTAGGTACAATACACCTGAATTGCGATGGTCTTTAAATATACAAAATTTAACATTATTTATCTATTCTAAGAACTGTTGTATCGCTAATAAGTTTTTGTAAATACAATTTCGATGTTCGTATGTCGGTTTTTGAATTTGTTTCAAGTACGCGAAAAATACTTGATTTCTTTTTGCTGTTTCGACTTGATTTTTATGTTGATTTTTTTCAATTCTTATTAAGATAAACATCAATGACATAAACATCTTGGTTTATTATCAAGTTAATCTGCGTACAGATCTGTAAATATAAGTCTGGGTCATTTTAAGGAACGATACAACGTCAAGAGAAGAGTCACGATGTTTAAAGTATAATTCCAATGGTCTGTCTCTACGATGGTCTGCTCTAAATTTATGAATTTCGTATCACGCCTTAAATGTATGCCTGCCTTGTAATAGTTTACGATCTGTGCGATTATATTCTGTTTCAATCGTTTATTTTTAATAAAAAAAAGAATGAGATCTTTGCTTATATAACACAACAGAACGTTTAAAAATTCCGTGCTGAGTGAATCCCAGGAGTTTTAAAGAATCACTGGAAATTTCTATTCCAATTTAATTTAAAACTCAATGGACCTGTGTACACTTTGTGCAAAAGATTTCACCCGGCACGGAAAGTATTATATATTGTAATATCCAATTTTACTTCAAAGAGTTATCTTGGGCTTAGTATTAATCTTGATTCAAATTTACACATTTGCAAGCATGGAAGTATCGAGATTTTTACTCTCAAGTTCAATTACTTAATATCATAGCATTATAAACAAGCTCGCTTGTATTGCTTCGATATACTTATACGTACATAAATATCAAATTCTATTGTATATTAACGATAACTTAGGACTTGATGTTCCACTTTTGAAAGACTCTTTGTGTTACTTCATATGTTGTTCTAACTATGTAAAATATGGTAATTAGTAATGTTTTGTATTTAAATTTGAAGCCATTGACTTTCTGACGAATACCGTTGACAAAATGAGGTTTGGCTTGTCGCAATAAAAAAAATTAAAACTATTATTAAAGTTGACCTGTTCAAGTAATAAAACGCCCTTTTAAAAAGGAATTATTCTACCATTTAAATAAAAGGAATTCTATTTAGTAAGCGTTGCGTGCTATTTAATGGCACGAAGAAGTCTGAAAAGGTTGTCTAATTTTGTGCAAGTTATTTTCTAAATGTGATATTGGTGCAAAAATTTTAACCTATATATTTTCCATTCAAAAAATAAAAAGTAACGGGAAAATGAAGAGAATTTATTTAAAAATGTAGTTGTATATTATTTGTCTCTTCCAATTAATTTCAAATTTGCGTAGTTCTTGTTCTTTTGCGAAAAAAGCACTTTAACAAAAAAAAAAATCCTTTACATTTTTGTAATATGTGCCTCAAACATAAGCATTATGTTTTGATGTCGTATTTTGTGCCGAAAAGTTAAAACAAAATAAAAGAAAGAAGAGGGCAGAAGAGAGGCATGGAAGGGAAATAAAAGGTTGTTGTAATTAATAAAGTGACAATACACATGATTACAACAACATGCATGTAATGAATTGAAGAACACATTCTGGACAAATTTACATGTAAAGAAATTACATGTTTTTTTTTTTCTTGAAACTTAACTTTTGTAGATTATTCTTCCTACATTGAAATTAAAATTTCGTAAATAGATAATACTCTACTTAAAGTAACTTACAATGTAGACAGAAAATTCCCTTTAACATGTAACGAAAAAGAAATATGCTTAAAAAGTTCAAAATCAATTTTAAAAGCCCATGTTTAGGATAATTTCTTGCACAAGAAGATATTCTTTGTATGTGCTTCATCATTATTGTATATTCATTTAGTTTTAAGTTCCTGTATTTTTATATGGACAATTGTCAAGGATGTTAACTGATATCTGTAAAATAATCCAATTGTCCCACTATGTTGTTTGACTATTTGTTAAATAAAAATAATCACTTGTAACAATATAGTAAGGATGTAATCATCAATGAGATGCTACAGATTGTATAACTTTATCAATACTATTAATTTATTTTTATTTCATGAAAATGAATGGTGTTAGAATTATGTTTTAAAACATGACATTTGGTAATTGAGCCTCAAGGTTTGTTATGGTGCTAGTTTAGTGATTTAAAAATAAAAAACACAATGGAAAACAATTATTATATAAACTATTATGTTTGCAGTATTTGATGTGCTTCAGTTTTTACATGTTACATTCTGTGCTTTTACAGATGTTTGACTTTTTTACTCCTTGTCTTTAATTCATCCAGAAATTGTCCATATAAACTTACTTTGTGTCAAACAAATAGACTATGAACTATATTTCAATGCATAAATCTTTATATTAATTTGGATTTATTTTACTCCAGTAGGAAACTCTTTTTATTTCTTAGGTTGCAATTGTTTCTTTCACTAGATGTCCCTACCATCTATGTTCACAGGTATATGTGATCATGCCAAAAAATAAAAGTCAACTATTACAGTCATTTCCACGCAAATGTTAATAATTCGCTCTTGTGCAAAAATGAATTGCTTAAAGTGCATTGAAAAATGGTCATTTTTGTGAGAAAATTTTCCATGTGATACAGGACTTATGACGCCGGATTGTGACTGGCAAGAATTATGTAATTATGAAGAATTTAATGACAACTTTGAATTTAAATATTCTATATTTTAAGTAATAGGTGTAATAGCGACGTGTGGAGCCAGGAGCTCGCTCGTCCTACTGTACTAACAAGTCGCACATTCTATTTTCTTGTTATAGGGCCAGCATCCCAACATTGTCACCGTCAGAGAGATCGTCGTGGGCTCCAACATGGACAAAATATTCATTGTGATGGATTATGTAGAACACGACTTGAAGAGTCTCATGGAAACGATGCGAGGAAAGAAACAAGTGTTTTTGCCAGGTAATAACCGATGTGTTGATTGTTGTTAAGCCAATGCCGCCGTTAAAAATAGGTTTATCGTGTGAAGGTAGATACGGAATTTTTTGTTTTACAAAATTTCGATGATCACTTATTGTGACAGTAAAGGAGAAGTCTCCATAAAGTTTTCTTTTTTTATTTAGGGGAGGTCTGTAATCCAAAGTGAATTTAATTATTTGTTTACAAATGTCTTGAAAAATAATTTATTTTCGCAATTTTTTATCTGATGTTTATAACGCCATTTAGTTTCGCATAACTTTTAAATTTAAAAGTTGTTAAATAAAATTGCCATTTATTTCAGGTGAAGTGAAATGTTTGATGACACAGTTACTGAAGGCTGTACATCATCTCCATGACAACTGGATATTACACAGAGATTTAAAAACAAGTAATCTCCTATTGTCGCACAAGGGAGTTTTAAAGGTACTTCTTTTATTTTTTTTTTATTAGGTTTTATATTCTTTTTATTTAAATTTCTTCTAACTTCTAATTTCTTCTTTTGTTGTTGTAGGTTGGAGATTTCGGATTGGCTAGAGAGTATGGATCCCCGCTTCGCCAATACACACCAGTAGTAGTCACTTTATGGTACCGAGCACCGGAGCTGCTACTGTGTTGCAAAGAATATTCCACTCCCATTGACATGTGGAGTGTTGGGTGTATATTTGCGGAGTTTGTTGCCATGAATCCATTGTTTCCGGGGAAGTCTGAACCGGATCAGTTGAATAGGATATTTAAGGTGAGTAAAATGCATGTGACTTTTATTGTTATCACTTTAAAATTGTAGATTTAAATATTCATTTTTTTGGCAGGATATGGGAACTCCTTCAGAATTGGTGTGGCCAGGATATAATGAACTGCCCGCTGTACAAAAAATGGCGTTCGCCGATCATCCTCCGGGCGGTCTGCGACAGAGGATAGGTTCAGATCTGCTCTCAGAAGCCGGCATGTCTTTGTTACAAGGCTTTTTAACTTACAATCCCGTGAGAAGATTAACTGCCGACGCTGCACTGGATCATGCTTATTTCAAGGTGATAATTGTATAGTATTTATTTTGTGGTATCGCGTGAAGCTGCTATAGAGCATGAGGTAAGGGTGTGGTGTCGGTTGCAGGAGCACCCGGTGGCGATCGACCCGGCGATGTTCCCCACGTGGCCCGCCAAGTCGGAGGGCAACCGGCGCGCCACGCAGAGTCCGCGGCCGCCGGCGGGGGGCGCCGCCTACGCGCAGTACGCGCGCGCCGACTCCGACGAGGCGCTCGGCTTCCACGTGCACCAGAGGTCCCTCAACGTCGCACCAGGCTTCTCGCTCAAGTTCTAGCGATAACCGTACCACCTCCATAAATTAATATTTTTGTATCACTATTTGATAGTTTCATGTAAGTTATCGATATTAATATTAGTAGTTGTTCGGCATTCACGCCGATTTAGTACATGTATGATGTACCGTAATACCCACAATTGGAGGGCTCACACTATTATGGTGAACGTGTGTCCTACTGGCACATTTTGTTGCAAATACAATTATTGCATTGTAAATAAAATGAAAGGTGCATATTGAAAATTTGCTAACTGTTAAAATGTGTTTCCTATCTTTCATAGATTCGGTGTCGTTTCACGGAGACGTTGTCTTGTAATAGGTTACTTTTTTAATAACTTACATTCAATCGAACATTACTACTGCACACAAACTTTTAAAATACTGCTGAGAGATTAATGTGATTTTTATTGTGAGATCAATCGTCTTAAATTTTTTAAATCATTTATGGCAGCACATTTGTATTAGACCATTTTATACAGTACAATGTATGGACAAAATGTTGTGTGAAATTAAAAAATATATATGTATATTGCCGTTACTACATAGGTATTTGTAACCAGTTTATTCTTAATGAAATAAATTGTAAATAAATTCTTATTATAGTGGTGAACTTCTCTAAAGGTTTACTTTAGTTTCAAAATAATGATCAGTAATTATATGTTTTGAAAACTATTCTGTTTTTTATTTAAAAAATTTAAGATATTCAAAATCTATAAAACGTAAGTTATCAGGACTCTTATAAGAATATCAAAAAGACAAAACCACAAAATACAAAACTTGCAAAGAAATTTACTTATTTATACGGTAAAGTACGGCACATTTTATCGTACAAGTGAATGAGTTTTTTGTAAGTTGTATTTTATGATTTCGTTTAATGTTAAAAAAATCATATCTACGTCAAGCTTGAAATAAAAAATACACTGAATTGATAATGCGTTCACAAAACGAAATATAGCTAAGTAGTTGTTTCCCCATACATATGTAAGTAAACTCGCATTATAATCATCATACACGTCCCACTGTTGGGCACGGGCCGACTCCACAATTTGAAAGGGTTATAGCCTAAGTGCGAGTTGGTGGACTATACACCTAAGAAACTCCTATGAATTTATAGGTGTGCAGATTTCGTCACGTTTTCCTTCACCGTTAAAACAAGTGATAATTCATTGTGAATACACACAACTTCCGAAGTCAGAGGTGTGCGCCTGGGGTTTGAACCCTCTACCGATGAATTTCGACTGTGCGCCTAAAGTTCCGAGATATAAATAAACTCGCGTAATATAAAACTACAAAATAAAAAATTAACGGTGAAAAACATATTTTAAAATCAAGCTTTTATTATGCACGAAAAATTTAAAAAATAAACTAAGAAAACATTCATAAAATTCGTAGTTTTTTTAAACTTTACAAGTAACAATTTACAAAAGTGTTCGGTTTATCAGTAGAAGTATGATACATAAACATATATTATCTATAACTAGTATATTAATATTCTTAAATGATTTAAAAGCTTGTCGCGCAATTTCGTTAATACAAAGACCTCGGCCGCGACGAGCTTTTAGATCACTTAAGAATATTAATATACTAGTTATAGATAATATATGTTTATGTATCATACTTCTACTGATAAACCGAACACTTTTGTAAATTGTTACTTGTAAAGTTTAAAAAAACTACGAATTTTATGAATGTTTTCTTAGTTTATTTTTTAAATTTTTCGTGCATAATAAAAGCTTGATTTTAAAATATGTTTTTCACCGTTAATTTATTTTCGACTTTTTAGTTGGAAACTAGTGTTCCTATGGGCACCTTCCAACTTCTCATGACACCAGATCAACGATACCTTGTTATTATGTTGTCACTGAAAATACAAAGGCATACCAAATTTTAGCTTTATTGGTCCACAGGAATCGGAGTTCCTATGGGCTTCTTCCAACTCTTTGTCAGATCAGCTCTATGATACCTTGTTACTATATTGTCACCGAAATTACATAGGTATACCAAATTTCAGCTCAATCGGTCCAAAGGAATCGGAGTTCCTGTGGGCTTCTTCCAACTCCTCAATAGATTAGCTCTATGATACCATTTTTTGTATTGTTACCGAAATTATGAAGAGATACAAAATTTCAGCTCAATTGGACCATAGGAATCGGAGTTCTTATGGGCATCCTCCAACTCCTCATCAGATCAGCTCCATAATATCATATTCTTGTATTGTTACCGAAGTTACGAAGAGATACAAAATTTCAGCTCAATTCGATCATAAGAATCGGAGTTCCTATGGCCATCCTCCAACTCCTCATCAGATCAGCTCCATAATATCATATTTTTGTATTGTTACCGAAGCTACGAAGACATACCAAATTTCAGCTCAATTGGACCACAGAAATCGAAGTTCCTATGGGCATCTTCCAACTCTTCGTCAGATCAGCACCATGATACCATATTTGTGTATTGTTGTCGAAGTTACAAAGACATACCAAATTTCAGCTCAATCGGTCCACAAGAACCGATGTTTCTATGGTCATCTTCGAACCTCATCATCAGACCAGCTCCATGGTACCATATTATTGTATTGTCATCCAAGTTACGTCGGTATACCAAGTTTTAGTACAATCGGTCTATTGGAAGTGGTTCAAATCTTCATTGCAAGATTTGTAAACATACAAACATACATACATACATACATACATACATACATACAAAAGTGAAGTTAAGGGCGCTATTACACTTTTATGCAAAAATCGACGCTTTTCACGTGCCTTTTTATTGAATTAAAATATTTCAAATGTTAACAAATTATATATACAATCAAAGAGCATATATTCATCTATACATGTAATTAAAAAAAAGTATATGTCATCATATAAAATGTATACACAAAGACGATTTTACCAACACAATGATCGCTCAAAATTGAGAAAAATAGGGTCTAAGTAGGTACCCTATACATTAAAATTAATCAATGTTTCGACTTTAAATATACATAATATTGCGACCTATATACTCCTCAATACAAATAGTAAACATTTTGGACATAGAAATATATAGTTTTTTAATTATAGGCTAAAACGTCAACGCATGTAAATTCCCCCATACATTTTTCGCCCACCGAGTGCCATTCCGCGGTGAGCCGCGGTCTTGGAAGCATGTCTATGTCGCTGTCTCGTCGCTTACCCCCCTCTCGTTGACAACGAAATAACTACCTATCGATGTGTGTGTGAGCGTAGCAATAGAACAGGCATGAGCCAATAGCCGTTCCGATAGATAACATTGTTGTTTACAATCAATGAATGAGTATTGTTTCGGACGTATTGTAGTATTGGAATTTGAATTGGGTTATGTGTCCTTATATGACATTGAATTTTAGTGTAAATAATTTCGTAAGTTCAGTAAATGATAATGGTTTTTATACGTCATATTTAAAAAATAATTCAATAATTTGCTGTTGCCAATTATGAATACATTGGCCCTCTTGTGAAGATCTTAGATATTATTATTAGGTTATTTATTTGACAGACCCATGGCGCAGTTAAATAAAAGGCCACGGGTTCGATTCCCGCTCCGGGATGTCGTAGTCTCTGGTACTTTCAATACAAAACTTAGTACGGAGTCTAACTGAAAAAGTGACTGTTGGGTGAATTTATTTGTTTAAAATTATTAGTTTTATTACATAAAGATAAAATATAAGTAATTAGTTTTAATTATTTTATAGAATGTTTTATTTAGTTTCACTCATTTTAGTTGCCTACTGAGCTGCAATTTTAAATCGCATGACGCCGCTATATCATGCTGACATGATGCTGATCTGATGATGGAGCTGAAAGATGTTCATAAGAACTCGGTAATTAAACAATCCTACCTAATCGAGTATGGGCTCGTTTGATTCGTCTTGTCGAATACTTTGCTGTTAAATGGTATCGAGGGTCTGATGACGGAGCTGAAAGATGTTCATAAGAACTCGGTAATTAAACAATCCTACCTAATCGAGTATGGGCTCGTTTGATTCGTCTTGTCGAATACTTTGCTGTTAAATGGTATCGAGGGTCTGATGACGGAGCTGAAAGATGTTCATAAGAACTCGGTAATTAAACAATCCTACCTAATCGAGTATGGGCTCGTTTGATTCGTCTTGTCGAATACTTTGCTGTTAGATGGTATCGAGGGTCTGATGACGGAGCTGAAAGATGTTCATAAGAACTCGGCAATTAAACAATCCTACCTAATCGTGTATGGGCTCGTTTCATTCGTCTTGACGGGTATTTTGTACTAGATAGTAAACAGGGTCAGTCACTAAATTGAGATAAGTACATTATGTTTTCATGCGATTGCCAATTCATACTATCTATACTAATATTATAAAGCTGAAGAGTTTGGTTGAACGCTAGGATCTCAGGAACTACTGGTCCGATTTGAAAAATTCTTTCAGTGTTAGTTAGCATATTTATCGAAGAAGGTTATAGGCTATATATCATCACGCTACGACCAATAGGAGCGGAGCAGCAATAAAGAATGTTTCAAAATCGGGGATATTTTTTCCTTTTGAAAGATTCCTCCGCGTGCGCTGCGGAAACGGTTAAAGTTACACTGAAATAATGTATGATAAAATTGTTCTCCTTTAAAAGTTCTAAAAAAAAGTCCGCAACAGCATATATCTATCTTTTAGGATTACTTCACTATAACCACTTTTATGCTAACCAAATTTTTTCTAAAATAAAGTATTGTTTGTGAAGGTATTTTAATGAACATTATGTTAATCCTTATCGAAATAAATGCGTTATCCATTATAAGTATTTAATTTAGACGAAATTAGCCCTTTACATCATTTGATTTCAATGAGTATCTTAGAAGATATCGCAGTTTCAAAATAATCATCAAGCGCGCAACAATTATGTACAAGGCGTCGACCGTCGCGTTACGGTTTCACGTATAAAAAACTAGCTTTTGCCCGCAACTCCGTCCGCGTCGACTACAGGGTTGGGTTCAGAAAGAAAATATGTTGTAGTCTATTTTAATTCTTAGAGTCCTATTTATGCCCATACCAAAAATCACACAAATCAGCAAGATAATTTAAACGTGAAACCGTAACACGCCGGTCGGCGCCTTGTACATATTTTTGCGCGCTTGATGATTATTTTGAAACTGCGATATCTTCTAAGATACTCATTGAAATCAAATGATGTTAAGGCCAAATTTCTTTTAAATTAAATACTTATACTAAATAACGCATTTATTTGGATCATCATTCTCTTGCCCTGCTCCCAATTTTTATTTGGGGTCGGCGCAGCATGTTTTGTCCTTCCACACATCCCTATCAGCCGTCATGTCTTCAGTCACGCCTTTCTCTTTCATATCTCTTTTCACGTACTCCATCCATGTTTTTCCTAGCCCTGTCACCTTTCTTATTACTCATGCTGCATAAGTGTTTTGGCAGATGTTTTACGGCCGGCCGCCTGCCTGACGCCAACCTTCCTTAGGACTTTCATTTGTTTTGGGAATGGGGTAGGAATAGCGTGTATTTGGGTACAGGATATTGCAGGTAAGGATATTTGGCCTGATGGTAAGGATGTTACAGTCACGGAGCAGGAGTGGTGACTGCAACAGCTCGGGGGGCCGAGCGCGCGTACTCGTAGCCCTGTTCCATGACTGGCCAGATCAATGGAAAAGGCATCCCCTGGCCAGTAACGCATTTATTTGGATAAGGATTAATATAATCTTTATAAAAATACCTTCACAAACAATGCTTTATTTTATAACAAATTTACTTAGCATAAAAGAGGTTATAGTGAACCAATCCTAAAAGCTAGACATATGCTGTCGCGGACTTTTATTTAGAACTTTTAAAGAGAAACATTTCTCTCATACATTATTTTAGCGAAACTTTAACCGTTTCCGCAGCGCACGCAGCGGAAGCTCACAAAAAGAAAAAAATGTCCCCGATTTTGAAACATTCTTTATTGCTGCTCCGCTCCTATTCGTCGTAGCGTGATGTTACATAGCCTATAGCCTTCCTCGATAAATGTGCTATCTAATCTTGAAAGAATTTTTCAAATCGGACCAGTAGTTCCTGAGATCCTAGCGTTCAAACAAACAAACAAACAAACAAACTCTTTAGCTTTATAATATTAGTATAGATTTTACCGAATTGTATGATTTTTGCTATGGGCATAAATAGGAGTCCGAGGGGTTTATAGATGAGATTTTGCCCGGAAAATCCCCAAATATGGAAAAAATAAGGAAAATACCCGAAAAATATACACGAATGGGAAAATTTTCGGGTATATTCATATTTAGCATAATATGTAGCAACTAGGTATTATGTAGATACATGTATATTGCAGGCCTAAAGTTTCGGACTCTAGGTAAATTCCGCTGTGGCATTTATTAAAGTTTTTAACTGAATCCGTTTTGCACCACTTACAGCACATTTTATACATTTACGAACTTATCTGAACCAGCTTTTCGCCAAAATGTTTTCAATCCCATGTCTATAAGGAGCCAGTGTAAAGTACTCAAACTACTGAGAATTTGCCAATAAAAAAACTCGATAATAATTTGCCCGACCTGGGAATCTAACCCAAGACCTCTAGATCGCGTAGCCAATATATGTACCGCGAGACCACGAGGCAGTCAATAAATTATAATCTATACTTCTATACTATGTATACTAATATTATAATCAGGTAACGTTTGTGAATTTGTATGTTTGTGACGTTGTAGAAATCAATCTCCGGATGTTATAGGCTATAATATGTTAGTCCAAAAAATGATGTCTTTTTCCTTGTAGCCAAATTTCCGAAGTAAGTCGGTGAAAAAATGGGCGAACGAAAGCGTTTTTTGCAAACGCTGCCTTACCCATGGGAAATATATAGTTGAGTCCTAAAGAGAAGTTGGAGAGCTTGATAATACCTACAAAAAAGACAGCGATAGCATATGTCTAACTTTTAGAGTTGGTTCACTATAACCTCTTTTATGCTAACCAAATTTGTTCTAAAATGAAGCATTGTCTGTGAAGGTGTTTATATAAAGATTATATTAATCCTTATCCAAATAAATGCGTTATTAAGTATAAGTATTTAATTTTAAAGAAATTTGCTCTTTACATCATTTGATTTTAAATTTCATTGAGTATCTTAGAAGATATCGCAGTTTTAAAATAATGACCAATAATTATGTACAAGGCGCCGACCGGCGCGTAACGGTTCCACGTAATTTGACTGATTTGTATGATTTTTGGTATGGACATAAATAAGACCCTGAGGAGTAAAATAGACTATAACTTATTTTCTTTCTGAACTCAACCCTGTAGTCTACGTGGACGAAGTCGCGGGCAACAGCTAGTTATAAATAAATACATCCAGGAATCACATTCATTTGTGTTAGTCTATGAAAATGACAATTCATTGAAGGATGTGAACGAAACGCGTAAGCGCCATGAAATACACGGCGCTTTCGACCTTTTAGTCGCGAGAAAACTACACTTGTATTCATTTGGTTAGACAGCTAATTGATTATTTGAGTGCTGCTGCGGTTTTAGTTTTATCTCGTCATAAAATGGAGCATGATTTTTGCTTAGGGTGTCTTCTCTATACGTAGTAATATTATCTCAATGACCCCGTATCAGTCTTTAGTCGTAAGTATCACATACTACGAGAAACTATTGGTGCGGAATCGAACCCGCGGCCTTTAGTTTCGCCACTGATGTCTAGCTAAATGTCAATGTATAAATAGATATATTGATATGTTTTAACTTTATACTTTATATTTTAAACACATACACGTCTTAATTTGTACACATTTTCAATAATATAAATATACGTAAATACCAATAATTGAACAGTATTGTGTTTTGGCGCGCACGGTAAGACTAGGGCGAGACAGTGACGCGTACGAGTCGCAGGCGGCGGCGCGGTGAATGTGATGTGAGTGTGTGCGTGCGGCCGCGGCGGCGTGTGGTGCGCGGGCGGCGGGCGAGCGCTCGCTCGCCGCGGATCGACGAAATCGAGCGCGTCAAAAATGTTGGAGCGCCCTTAAATAAAAGCTTGTAATAAAGGCAACAATACTTCATTCCCTAATATTAAAAACGCGGCCATTGAAACTGAAACCGTCACGCTATACGTTAGTAATTCATTCAAGGAACTATTTGTACATCAATTTTTGTTTAATGCTGAGTTTCTGGCTAGTCGGTATTTTATTAAAACCATACTTATTCTTAACCACTCCAATAATTCTGTTCAGTTAGCTTCTACGTAATTGTGCTTTGCTTTTTTTTGCAGATATCGAAATAAGTAGAATGAAAACAAAATGTATTTTACTTATTTTTGCTTTATTGTAGATCAAATATTTTCAACGCGATCTATTTAAAAAAATATTTTGTCGCAGTGAATGCGTCGTTTGTTCAATTAGTTATATTCAACGACCGGCATCTGTCATCCCTTTGGGCAGGGCCAATAATGCGTTTATTAAATCCGCGTTTCGCTTCCAAGTTTTGTATTTCGTGTTCACTGAAGCCTCATTACGCCCGCTATTGATTTCTCCTTTAGAAGCACTCATCATGGTTTGAATTTGTCGAATTAGCTGAAAAAAACAAAGCATTAACAACTCCTACAATGATTAGTCTGACTCGTATAAACCCCTCTGTGCGATCGCGAGTAATAAGAAGTTTTTTTCAGAAACTGTGCCGAATTGTGCTCGATTTAACAACAGCTATATTCACTTACGTGGATCTTAAAAAACATCTTGCGAAACATCGTGTATAATTGCAAGTTCATCTATATAGACTAATAATAGTTTCTTCCTACATTGTTATGCCCTCTTATTAACTCCATTTGATGAAATCATTTAAATTTGAAGAGAAGTGTGTTCTTTGCAAGAGGGTCATCAGACGGATAATGGTCCTCCACTATTATCTAATCTATGAAAATCCAGTATCTACAGAAGTTTATCCATCCATATCAAGAGTTACTGATGAGGAACAACGAGGATTCCTTTAATCTTACCGATATTTTTCATATCTTGCTAACGATCTCCAACAGCTCACTCTAGGATTTGATTCGTTTGGATATTACTGTGCTTAAAGTGTATAAAAGTGCCATAAATTTCTTCTTTAATACCTATATCGAGCTAAAACCCTAGTGAACCTTTTCACTTTGTATACGAATCACACTGATTCTGTACATGACCAGCGAGAATTCGAATACGTCGTTACCCTGTGGTGATATCGCCACACTTGGATCCAAAATACCTACAAGTTACATGCACTCTTGGTTCACTTTTGGTAACCATTTCTTTGGCTATTGGTCACATACATATTTCTGAACCTATACTAAGGTATCAGACACTATGAAAAATTATTTGGTCTCACAAACACCAACATAAACATATTCGTTGATCGCATTAACATTTGTCTCGGTGCAGGGATCGAACTCGCGGCCTCTCGTTCCGCATGCTAGTGTCTAGTCTGACCAACTACGCCATCGGTTTGTCAAAAAATCGAGAAGATACAAAGTATACCTACATTGCATTCGTACTCGTGACCACTGAGTCTCAGTAATTGAGACGGTGCCTCGATAAGCCGCATTTTAAATTTTTCAGGTAAAAGGTACTTTGATAATAATATAGTTACTCTAGTGATATAATTTTAAAGCAAATGTTTTAAATAAAACGCTTCGTTACCTCATCGTCAGTCAGATATTTAATTATGTCTGGGTCCATGTAATTTTCAATAACTTCTTCGGCCTCAACATTATAGGTGTATACTTGCATAACAAGGCACAGTGTGATAAGTGCAAAAACGGAAAATACTGTTCTGAACATACTGAAATCTATAAAAACGAGTTGATTTTAGTATCTAGAAAACTATATAAATAATTACTAATTAATAGAATAAAGTAGGTGTTTATTACCTTAATTTTACAATTCTTGAAAATATCTGACGTGTTTTGTACGCAGTGAACAAATTGTAATGAAATGGGCACCGAAATTGTTGCGTTTATATATAAAACATTTAAGCCAATCGAAAACTCATACCGAGGCGCATCCTTTGATGTACTGATAAGTGGGTGGAATTGTTCCTAATTCTATGTACTTAATGTTTAGCCGTCCTAGAATTACATGAGTTTCCTGGGTTTATGTAGGATAGTTTAAGCTGGCTCTATATTAATTAATATTTAATAATTTTCGTTTAAGAAAACAATATAAGATTTTGTGTGAGCATATCCTTTCAAGGTAATATATTATCGTCAAGCAATTGTTGCAGCTTTTGAGCTTCTGTCCGAATAAAATTCAACTGTCATGGCAAAGACTAATTTGAGTTAGTTGTCTATAAAAGTTAGCGATAAACAAAAGTTACAATTAATTTAAAATTTAATACTTATTACGTAAGATTCTCTTAAAAATACTTTTCGGTGTTTATAAAAATGCTTTTTGTCATTCGGATTCCAACAAGTCCTATTTGCTATTTTTTTAATATACATGTAAGGGGACAGAGAAGTAATTAATTTGTTTATTATTAAATCGAAAACAGTGTAAATAATGGAATCTAATCGTCCTGGAGTTGATAATTTTAAATACTCACCGCTTAAACACTAAATAATGTGATGATGTGATATTAATTTAGAATTGATTTATATTTTTTCTTATAAATTTACGACTGAGTCACGAGCACATAACGGATAGATTTTTTTTAAACGAGTCCGTTCACTTGCCTCGTTGAAGACTGTGGAATGTTTAGTTACGGGAGCAGTCGTGAGTGCCTACTGGCTACTTAGTGGGCGGAAGAGGTATATACTGGACGGGGGTGGGTGCTTCATTTTTCCTCACGGGGAGTCCGTTGAGGCGTAAGGGTGCGTCGGCCCACGGAGCTGTGCGCGAGACAGCTGCGGCCCGCAACCCTGCACCGCCCCGACAACGCTCTTGACAACTTGCTTACTTACGTCATCATTTTATACTAATATTTATTAAAGTAATTATATGTTTTTTTTATATATTCTGTGTTAAATTTAGAATCCTGAGGTAGTATTTCTAATATTATCTCTTATTTCAATTATTGGATCCAAGTGTATCAAATAATAGCACAAGAGGTATATAGATCATTTATGCATGATAGGTACGTAAAAGAATTATGGTAGTCTCTGATAAGATTGTCGTCAAAAAGTAAATAAAACTACTACTTATTTTGTATTTCATTTCATTTGAATCTAGATCTCAAAATTTGCTTGATCAAGCCACGCGCGAAGTAACTTAATTTGTTCAGTGACGGCTTTCTTGGATGTGCCTCCTGCACTGGTATACTGCTCGACACTCGCTTCCCATGAAAATACGGCTTGCAACTCATCCTTTGTACCAAACTCTGGGCTATAAGAACAACATTTCTCTGATTAATACTAGAATAGCATTTTATTTATACTAAGTACGTAAGTACGTAAGTAAGTCTTTCACGGTCCAGGCTGTTCGACTGTGGAACTCCCTTCCTACTGCGATAAGACGAGCTGAATCAATTTATTCATTTAAAAGACAAGTAAAAAATCACTACCTTTCTCTCTAAACTTTCTCTTCTCCTTTTCCCTCACTCTTAAATATGCTATATTATACATTATATATATATGTATGTGTATTGTATTTATATATATTTAATATTATATATGTATATATATACATGTTTATATGATTATATATTGTATACATTTATGTATTTATGTGTATTTATATTTTTTTGTGATTCTATTTTCATGATTCTTTCTTTTTTTTTTTTTTACTTTTTTTCCACTTTTTCTAAACTCTTTACTCTACCCTCTTTACTTATATTTCCTGATCTATTATCCATCCAAAGGTTGTCTGTAAGATATTGCTTAAAGCGATAAGACCGCCTCTTGTTTCTTGTTTTTTTATATATTTAGTTCTTCTTTTATTTTGTAACAAGGAAGTGTTAATAAATAAATAAATAAATAAGTACAATATTTATGTATATCAACGAAAGAAAACCTGTAACATACGAAGTAGTGAATTGAACATTTTACTAACTATGGTTCAAGTGGTCATTTTTAGTAAAAAATATAGCCATTTTATTTCAATGTCAATGAACTTACCAAATGCTGATAAACTCTTGATGTGGCAAGTCTCTCAAATTCACCCCTAAAGCTGATGCTCGACGCAAGACTGCACCGATAAGGTGATGAGCGCGGCGGAACGGCACTCCACGACGAACCAGCACATATGCCAAGTCTGTAGCAAGCATATCCGGATCTAGGGTCGCCAAAGCTTTTTCTTGATCAACCTGTTATCATAAAAAAGAATTGGTTAATATGGCTTACCTTATGCCACAAAATAGGTACTTTATCTTCTTCATCAACCCATATACGCCCACTGCTGAGCGCGGGTCTCCTCTACCATTCAGAGGGTTTAGGCCATAGTCCACCACACTGGCCTAGTGCGGATTGGCGGACTACACACCTAAGAAATTCCTAAGAACTTTTTAGGTATGCAGGTTTTATCACGATGTTTTCCTTCACCGTTAAAGCAAGTGATCATTCAATTTGAATACACACATAACTTCGAAAAGTCAGAGGTGTGTGCCTGGGGTTCGAACCCGCGACCGCCGAGATTCTGGATCGCGTGCCTAAACCTCGAGGCCATCATTGCTTTTAAAATACTTTATACCTACTGACAAAATTGTGCTATGAACTTGTGAGAAACATTTTTTCTACGCGGGCATTGAATTGGTTTGTCGGTCGCACAAACTCTATATCCAATAACATAATTCAAATGAGCCTATTTTTCTTAGCAGTTCATTCATGATTTAGATTACAAAATCAAAGTTCTGTGGAGAGAGAAGGGTCATGGGACCTTAGAAAAGCTTAAAAACTGTTTAAAATGATAAAATACCTATGAGAGTTGGCAGTTTTAAAGAATTTTAAATTTTGCTCAATAGTGTGTTAAAGTGCAAAGCGCTATTAAAAAGTAATACGCCCTGCAAAAGTCGAGTAGTAGGGCTAGGGTAGTAGTAGGGCTCGTAGTCCCTAATTGAGAGAATCGTGGCGAGACTATGATAATACTATACTACTGGAAAAAATTAAAGGATCAAAAAATATATCCAAATTTTTTGCCGATTTTCATCAGGTCGTAACTTTGAGAAAAATGGTCGTACACTAAATTAAAAAAAAGAAAATTGTAGCTCCAAGTGTCTAGTTTTTGGATTAATACATTCAAATTTTGTAGCATCAGCAGATTTTGAGTGGTCTTAGGAAAACCAGCAACAAAAAAATTTCAATTTTTTTTGTGTTTCTTTTTTGTATATACGGGCGTGGAAAAAAATGTTCTTGCGTAACCACTTTAATGATCGGATACTTTATTTATTTAGCTTTAATTTCTTTCTTTTAACACCTCGATACGTTTAGTTTTCGCGGAGATATCAGTATTCAAACGGAAAAGGATCCTTTTGTCTTTAATTATCGAAATCTCCACAACCAATAATTGCACACCAAGTTAAAGGTGCGTTTTAAGAACTTAAATAAATATCCTTTAACCACTGGTTATTGTTTTATCGAAAAAACAAGAATTCTTTTTGTCACATGAATTTGAAAATGCAACAAAAAATGGGCTTTGGGTTGCTTTTTGGAAAATCAAGCGCTGGATCGAAAATATTGTGAAAACCAATAATGTTAAGTGTACGTTTTACAGTTCAATATGTCCACAAAAACCCTACAAAGTGCCAAATTAATCCATCCAGCCGTTTTTTTGTTTCACTTGATCAAATTTTTGAAAAAATTAAAAGATCTCGTTTTTGCTCTGCAAAGCTCATAATTTAAGAAATGAAAAATGTTTATTTTTAAAGCTTGTTCCACGTTTCTGTTGAACGAATTTGTTGTTCTGGGGCAACTTGAAGAAATTCAAGTCACTAACGCTAATATTGCACGTTGTTGCTATTGTGTGCGATTAGGGAATTATTGAACAACCAATTTCTTGTTGACGAAATATTGAATTGATTGGGCTTTGGTTTCTTAAATTTCCTTAAGTAGCCTCAGAACAACAAATTCGTTCAAAAGAAACGTGGAAAAAGCATTAAAAAATAAACATTTTTCATTTCTTAAATTATGAGCTTTGCAGAGCAAAACGTGATCTTTTAATTTGTTAAAAAATTTGATCGAGTGAAACATAAAAACGGCTGGATGGATTAATTTGGCACTTTGTAGGGTTTTTGTGGACATATTGAACTGTAAAACGTACACTTAACATTATTGGTTTTCACAATATTTTCGATCCAGCGCTTGATTTTCCAAAAAGCAACCCAAAGCCCATTTTTTGTTGCATTTTCAAATTCATGTGACAAAAAGAATTCTTGTTTTTTCGATAAAACAATAACCAGTGGTTAAAGGATATTTATTTAAGTTCTTAAAACGCACCTTTAAATTGGTGTGCAATTATTGGTTGCGGAGATATCGATAATTAAAGACAAAAGATCCTTTTCCGTTTGAATACTGATATCTCCGCGAAAACTAAACGTATCGAGGTGTTAAAAGAAAGAAATTAAAGCTAAATAAATAAAGTATCCGATCATTAAAGTGGTTACGCAAGAACATTTTTTTCCACGCCCGTATATACAAAAAAGAAACACAAAAAAAAATTGAAATTTTTTTGTTGCTGGTTTTCCTAAGACCACTCAAAATCTGCTGATGCTACAAAATTTGAATGTATTAATCCAAAAACTAGACACTTGGAGCTACAATTTTCTTTTTTTAAATTTAGTGTACGACCATTTTTCTCAAAGTTACGACCTGATGAAAATCGGCAAAAAATTTGGATATATTTTTTGATCCTTTAATTTTTTCCAGTAGTGTATAAAAATATTCTGTAGTTGGATGTACCTACGATTAAAGTCGTATACATGAACCTAAACCGGCAATTTGTATATATTAAAACATAATAATTAATTCGAGTGTTTCTCTTAACGAGTACTTACTTGCATAGTTTTAATGGTTCCAGTCGCTACCCTCAGACAGTCTAACATTTTATCATACGACCTGAATAAAATTTCCTTATCTGATTGTAAATCCTTGTTGTAAGTACTGGGAAGACCCTTTAGAACAGCACTCAGCGCGAAGGCGTCACCAAGTAACAGACCTCCAGCTCCACGCACGAGTTCTAAGCCATCTGGATTTCTTTTCTGGGGCATTAGACTTGAACCGGTTGAAAATTGGTCAGATAAGCGGACTATACCGAATTCTCGTGAGCTGTAAATAATAAGGTCTTCCGCTAATCTGCTGAGATGTATTCCACAGAGAGAAGACCAGTTTAGAAATTCAACTGGAAAGAAATAATACGCGGTATTGGAAATAAATATGAATTATGTGAATTTAAAAAGAATTGATCTTACCTATATGGTCTCTCGAGGAAACGGCGTACATGGAGTTCTGCGTGATGTCTTTAAAGCCAAGATTATTTGCAAGACGGTTTCTATTGATGGATAGAGCGCAACCAGACAAAGCTCCACTACCCAGTGGGCATCGCGAAAATCGATTTTTCTGTTCCTCTAAGCGTATTACATCGTCACGAAGTGCCCAAACATGGCTAAAAGTAGGTAACGAAATTAAGTTAACTATTGATTAGCACACGCTTTCGACACAGAACCAGCTCTACATTTTAATTTACTTTTGCCTGCAACCATCAACTAAACAGTTTCAAATTAATAATTAGAGAATTAATTCGTTATGGAAATAATTAAAAATTATTAATTTGTAAGGTTTTGAGATGATAATACCTTAACAAGAAATGGCTCCAACGTAATGGTTGTGCTCGTTGCAAATGAGTATAGCCTGATATTATAATATGTATTTCATTTTCTGCCCGCGTCACTAATATCTAAAAAATTAAACATTTTAGTGTAGTAAAAACTAATCAATATTAATGCGTTCTTCATTTAAATGTGTCCGATATGTAATAAATTGCTTAAGATTGTGATCCGAAGATTTCAAATCAGATTTCATAAGTATTTGAACGAAAAATTATGTATTGACCTCAATCAATTCTTTCAACGCACAATATAGTTTGGGCATTGAAGTAACCATCCACAATTTGGTGTCCGTAGCCGATTGGTCATTGCGACTTCTTGCAGTGTGTAGCCTCAGTGCGGAATCACCTGCATACTTGTACAGGCGACTTTCTACTACGGAGTGAATGTCTTCTTCATAATCCTTTAAACGACCATCTATTTTTAAATCTTCTTCGATGTCTTTTTCAACCTGTAATAATAGTATTTACTTGAGCGTTATATAAACCGAGGCTCCTAACTATCTTTAGCTCCAAATTGTAAATAATGATAGAGACTGAAGTGTACTTTTAATAAAATAAGTTTAGAGTCAAGCCTATGGCTCCTGTTGTTCTTGTTATAAATATTTAAAAAAATATGACTGATATTTAATTTTTATAAATAAAAATTTATTTGAAATAAAAAATCATTAATTACTACGTTTATTAAAAATTTACGTTAATGTTATTACATGTAAACCTGGCTTCACATCGTTATTGAACAGTGGGAAGACATCGATGAAATGCTAATATATAGGTACACATATTATTGCGTTATTGTAAACAATAACGAAAGAATACCTTTTTTTATATCCTCAATAAGTAAGTCTGTAGTGCCTTCTGTAGTATAAACGCTTGGGATAATTTATTTATTTTAGCTTCTTTATTTTATATAAATTAAGAATATTAGTAATAAATAGGTATGTTGTATGAGATTTTTCAGCTATACCAAATACCTACTATCAGATTTTTTTAGGTGATGATTAAGTTAAGCTTTATTGATATACTTATTCATAACTTACTTTGTCAAGACCGTCACGTATTCTTGCATAGTCTTCGTGAGAAAGGTGGTGGCTCGCAAAAAGTTCTTCAGCCCAACATCTGCTGCCTTGAATATCTTCACGAAACAATCGAGAATCTATTGAAAGAGAATCGTTGAGACGTCGCAGGACGTCCGAAGGCTCTTCTTCGAAACATCCGCCCCACAGTTGATATCTTTCCTGTTTCAATAAATAGAACATTACAAAATTAACAATACTTATTTACTCGTTGTGCGTATAAGATGATACGGTATACTTTAATCTCACGAATTTGCTTTTTATTTTAATATGTTTAATCAAAATGGTCTTAAACTTCTCAGTTGTAGAGGAGGCGCGTGCCAGCAGTAAGACGTACTTATATGGGCTGATAATGATGATGATGATGATGAATGAAAAACCACAGGAATTACTTTTTTTTTGCATGCACAAGCCATAACTCTAATAATAGGTGATTGTTCGGTATATTTTTAATTTTATAGAGGAAGACGAAATGAAATAGGCATTCATTGTCTCTCGCAATATATTTGGAGAAATATTTAATGAGACTACAGATGTGTACTTACAGCAGACATTATCTTGAACAAATGCCGTAAATAAACAAGTTTACTATCTTACAATTTTGTGCCACATGTATCCATATCAAGCGAGGTTACGAGAGATCAACGGAAAACATAATGTTATTGTAGTTTATAGGTATAGAGAGAACTTAGTGAGATTCATATTAGGCAGGGAATTCGTGGAATAATGTCTTTGTGTATAATAAATGTGCTACGCTATGGATAAGCAAATTTTGTTTCGAAATTCAATTATATAATTATCCAATTGACGAAATTATTAGGCTTTTCCGTCAGTCAATTTTCAGCAGCAGCACTGTCTGTGTCTAGACACGGTCTAAAAACGCTAATAGGCTCGCCCTCTATTTTACCAGAATTTTACCCTTATCTACCCTTTTGAGAATACGTGGTCGAATTTACATATCTATAGGTATATATTATACTTACAAACATTTGTCTCAGTTTGAATCGAACTCGCGCCCTCTCGTCACAACGGAATGTTTAGTGCTAACCAATTACACCTCATGTTGTATCATAATGACGTGTATAAGTATAAGGTATATAAAGCTGAAAACGTTCTATGATAACTTTCATATTTGTTTAAAATTTAAATGTATACTTATTGCTAAATTAAAAAATACGTAACATTTGCGTGTGTTTACATTATGCACGTTCTTTCTTAATACCGATTTACAAGAGGTCATAAGTTATCAGTTAATAATTGGAAAATACCATTTTAATTGAACTACATTTTGCATATGTATACCTACCTATTAATCACCAGCGCGTTTTTATGACCGAAAAATTTATAGAAATATAGGTACTTATCTCTGAACTAATACTACTATATCATACTACTAGCTTTTGCCCGCAACTCCGTCTGCGTGGACTACAGGGTTGGGTTCAGAAAGAAAATAAGTTGTAGTATTTTACTCCGCAGAGCCCCATTTACTTAAATATACAAAAATCATAGTAACAATCGGTCAAATTGTTTCAACGTGAAACCGTAACGCGCCGGTCGACGCCTTGAGTATCATTATTGCGCGCTTGATCATTATTTTAAAACTGCGATATTTTCTAAGATACTCATTGAAATCAAATGATGTAATTAGGACAAATTTATTTTGTATTAAATACTTGTAATGAATAACGTATTTATTTGGATAATGATTAATATCATGTTTGTAAAAACACCTTCACAAATAATGCTTTATTTAAAATAAATTTGATTAGAATAAAAAACGTTATAGTGATCCAACCTTAACAGATAAACATATGCTATCGCAGACTTTTTTTTAGAATTTTTAAAGAGGAGCAATTCTGTCATACATTATTTTAGCGAAACTTTAACCGTTCCTGCAGCGTACGCAGCGGAAGCTCACAAAAAGGAAAAAAGTCCCCGATTTTGAAACATTTTTTATTGCTGCTCCACTCCTATTGGTCGTAGCGTGATGATATATAGCCTATAACCTTCCTCGATAAATGTGCTATCTAACAGTGAAAGAATTTTTCAAATCGGACCAGTAGTTCCTGAGATCCTAGCGTTCAAACAAACAAACAAACAAACAAACTCTTCAGCTTTATAATATTAGTATAGATATCTATACTAATATTATAAAGCTGAAGAGTTTGTTTGTTTGTTTGAACGCTAGGATCTCAGTAACTACTGGTCCGATTTAAAAAAATCTTTCCCTGTTAGATAGCACATTTATCGAGGAAGGCTATAGGCTATATAACATCACGCTACGACGAATAGGAGCGGAGCAGCAATAAAGAATGTTTCAAAATCGGGGACATTTTTTTCTTTTTGTGAGCTTCCGCTGCGTGCGCTGCGGAATCGGTTAAAGTTTCGCTAAAATAATGTATGAGATAAATGTTCCTCTTTAAAAGTTCTAAAAAAAAGTCCGCGACAGCATATGTCTATTCTTTAAGGTTGGCTCACTATAACGTTTTTTATCCTAACAAAATTTATTTTAAAATAAAGTTTTATTTGTGAAGGTGTTTTTTTTAAATATGATATTAATCCTTATCCAAATAAATACGTTATTCATTACAAGTATTTAATTTTAAATAAAATTGCCATTTACATCATTTGATTTCACTGAGTATCTTAGAAGATATTGCAGTTTTAAAATATTGATCAAGCGCGCAATAATGATGCACAAGGCGCCGATCGACGCGTTACGGTTTCACGTTTGAACAATTTGACCGAATTGTATGATTTTTGGTATGGATATAAATAGGACTCAGAGAAGTAAAATAGACTACAACTGATTTTCCTTCTGAACTCAACCCTGTAGTCTACGCGGACGGAGTCGCGAGCAAAAGCTAGTACTATATATGGAGACAACACTGTCTTGAAGACTACAGGACGTATGTACTAACTGCTCTAAAGGTTTTAATAAAATCTTCCTTACTTAATTTTAATAAGGTACAAGTGCAGCACTTCTCGAAAGCTACATTGATGTCTCAGGCTCGATTCCAAGACTGAGCGATCTAATATTCCCGGGTAAATTATTTGGGGTTTTGGGATTGTTATCGCTTTATTTTTCAATCAACAAATTTACAGCACTGATAACTAAGTATAAAAACGGCAAAAATCATAATTACGTGGTACGTAAACACCAAACTTATGAAAGGAGAAAGCATAATCACACCTCAAGAAACATACCCTTTTGCGAATATAGAAAGCAATCTTTAAATCTTTGCACCAACTACTTTTAAAATAAAGTCAGTTTAGTTATTGACTGTTAAGCATTCAGTGTTTCAAGAAGTTCAATCTAAAGGTTCAGTAAAGGCTCGTAACTTTACAGATTTAAAGTATTTGGGATTCTATTGTAGGAGTAGGTTTGGAACTTAGTCCTTAAAACTTAGATATATAGAAAACTAATCTTGTATTAATAAATAAAAAAAACAACAACAATTGACGAGGCTGTATGGGCAAAACCCCCTTTTTCGATGTATGAAGAGAAAATTATGAATGACATTGACATTTAATGTCACGATGTGGAATTGTTAGGTTATGTTTTGATTTCTCATTAATTTACCATATTTATAAATCGTCTTCCCTTTTCGAAACTGGATGGAGGAAAAATATAGTTTTAGGCTTATAAAATCTATACATATTGTTACTTTTGGTTTATAAAATGGTAAGCCAGGGCGACAGCTTGCTCGGCAATGCAACTACTGAAGGAAATGATTTACAAAGTGAAAAATTTCCTCAGTGCACACTTTTTGATATTAATATTGACCCTGGTTTAAAAGATGACCAAGGAAATGAAATACCTAGGCCATTCACAAAGAGTCAAATGCGAAAATGGTTGAAAAAGGTTAAGTGGGAGAATCGTAAAGCAGAAAAAAGAGCAAGAGAGAAAAAAAGAGCTAAAGAAAGAAGAAAAGAGGCTCGTGAGGCAAATGTTGATCTTGGGCCTAGTAGAAAAGCATTAAAGAAAATGATTTTGGAAAGGGATAAGAAAACTACTGGCATAATCATTGACTTAAGTTTTGATAACTTAATGATAGAAAAAGATAGGTTCAAAGTCATTAAGCAAATCTTGAGGTGCTATTCTATAAACAGGAGATCTGTGACACCTTTACAATTTCACATAACAAGTTTTGGCGAGCAATCAAAGAATGACATGGCCAGACATAATGGTTATGAAAATTGGGATGTATGTTGATCAAATGTTTTATTATTGTAATTTCAGTCCTAAAATAAAATATTTATAGATAGGAAGATAGAATTTAGGAATGTTTTGATATATTTAAATTACATATTTGTGATTTATAGAAGATTAGTTCAGTCTTAATTTTATGTTTGTTTCGAAATTGATATTAAATAATTGCTGTATTCCATTTTTTAGATAAAGTTTAGTGAGAAGTCATACATTGATATGTTTCCTAAAGATAAACTTGTTTATTTAACAAGTGACTCTGATAATATTATAGAGGAATTTGAAGAGGACACTATGTACATAATTGGTGGATTAGTTGACCACAATCAGTATAAGGTAAGTGAGTGTTCCATAATTTTTTTTAATACATCCGAGTTTATAAAACAAAACAAACATACCTCACACCTATATTCCCCGAAGGGGTAGGCAGAGATGCACTTCTGTACCCACATTTTGCCAGGTATGTATCAGTCCCATGTAATAGGGGGTAAGCCTATTGCCGTTTTTTGGGCACATTTCCAGACTCCGTGCTGCTACTGAGAATTTCCTAATGGAAAAACCTAATAACATTTTGCTCGACCCGGGAATCAAACCCAGGACCTCTAGATCGCATGGCACATATTTGTACCACGAGACTACGAGGTGAGATCCTCCAAGATCAGAGTTTATGAATTTCTTTATTGTTCATTGGCTCCATTTGTCTGGGCAATATATCTAAGTATTAATTGGTTGTAACATGCAAGGAATGAAATGTACATAGCTTGTATTATTTTTCCAGGGTTTATGCTATAAAATTGCATCAGATCAAGGTATACAGCATGGTCAATTGCCTCTTGATAAGTATATTAACATGAAAACTAGGAAAGTTTTAACAATTGATCATGGTGAGTAGTAGTTGCACAACCTTAAATGATGTTTTGAATTAAAATATAAAAGTTTTGGTTTTTCTTTACAGTTTTTGAAATTGTCTTGAAAGTGTGTGAAGGTGTACCATGGCAGGAGGCATTGATGAAAGTATTACCATTAAGAAAAGGTGCTCATATTTGTGAAAATGCAAGTAGTGCAAGTTCGGATGTTTCATCCAAAAGTGACGATGAGTGTACATAACAATAAAAAGTGTAATATTGAAGAATTACAATAAAATTCAATCGAGCATTATATTATGTATAGTTTTATTTCAAATAATAAATATTATATTTAGGATGTACAATAAATAAGTATAAATGCATTATTTCATCAAGTTAAATGGACACATTATTTAATTATTTTTACTGGCACAACAGTGACAAAATCATTACATCAACAATGGGCATGATGCTTTTTAAATAGGGTATTGTTTTAATTCAAATAATTGATATTTTTGCTGTGCTATTAGGTTGTTTTCTTATTGCAAGAACAAATTCCAATTCACTGTAATATTCTCACATCTTTATTTTCTAAGGCAGGGCTTCCCAAACTGTGCGTCGCGACGCCCTGGGGCGTCGCGAGGCGATCGCGCAAACATTTGTTGTCCGTATTTTTCTGATAACGTCATATTACGCTAACTACTGCTGTTTTTATTTCCAGTAATTTAGGTAGTTTTGATGGTTGTGCGTCGCAATAAAAATAACAATTCTATAGGGCGTCATAGTGTAAATAAGTTTGGGAACCCCTGTTCTAAGGAATAAGCTTTTAATCCTACTCTCACAAATTTCGCTAATTTTATAACACATAATGGAACATATAACAACATCGAACAATACATTATTTTATTTCGAAAAACTTAATAACTGCCCAACTAGGGCAAACAGATGAGGTCATAATGGTACACAGGTCAACTATTATAAATATCCTCGTAATTTATTATTATGGTTATTAAACTATTCATATCTACCTTGTACTTACTCTATATCTTAATATTATTGTGAGGAATAACAGTTTTATTGTTCATAGTAGTTTTATTTAGGGGAAGAGATTATTACAAACTTAGCCAATATACATCTTAATTACACCATAGTTCCATAGACACTATAAAGTGACAGTACCATAGAGAATATACATACACAGTATTGCCAATATAAATGTACTAATTATTACCAACACGCCTCCTTACATTTATATTGCAATCAATAGATAACACAATTACAATGTTCAAGTAACTTAACAGTTTTACATTATATCAAAACTTATACTAACATAATATACTTTAATTTTTTAAGTTTAAAAATTCTCTGAATTTAACAAATTTAACACTTCCCAAAGCTTTAGTTAATACATCTGCAACATTACTTTCAGACTCTATTTTAATAACTTCAATTAACCTTTCTTTGACACTTTCATGAATGTAATGATAATGCACCTCAATGTGCTTGGAGTTCTTAGTAAAATTTAACATCAATGACATTTTGGTCTCTGCAGCAAATCAACAAATCATCAACAAATAATAAAATGTACACAGTTAAATTCTTTTCCTTTTTGAAATATAAACAGTAATCATATTTGCATCTTTGAAAACTTAGTTCAATCAAATAATTGTTAAAACATTCATACCATGCATGTGGGCTCTCTTTTAGACCATACAAAGATTTATTTAACTTATAAACTTTATCAGAGTTATCTTCATAACCTATTGGCTGCTTTACATATACTTCAGACAAAACTTTACCATTTAGAAATGCAGTCTCTACATCCATTTGATGAATTTCCATAGAATTTTTACAACAATATGACAATAAAAGCTTTAAAGTTGGCATTTTTGCTACAGGAGAATAAGTATCATCTAATTCTACACAATCAATTTGTTGAAATCCCCTAACTACTAATCTAGCTTTATACTCACTTTCATTCTTCTTTTTGTATACCCATTTCACATCAATCACCTTTTTGTCCTTAGTTGGCTTATCAACGAGTGTCCATGTTTTGTTTTTAACCAGGCTGATCATCTCACGATCCATTGCTGCCTTCCATTCATTTGCATCATTGCAGTTCATCGCCTCTTGAAAATTTTCTGGGTTCATAGCGTCGCAGTAGTTTACATTGATACAATAATAGCCAAACTCTTCATCAAATCTCCTTGGAGGTTTAACTTGTCTTTTTGATTTCCTCCTAACCATTTCTTCATCAATTTCTATATCATTATTACTGTTTGGTTTATCTGAATTATTTCCTCCCACAAATTTTGGAATATCATTTTCAATTTCTTTTTCCTCTTCCAAATTTTCTTCTCTCTCATCTTGAAATCCACACAATGTCACATCTTCTTCTATAATATCGCAATGTCTAGCTACTATTACTTTGTTGTTGATTAATACTCTGTATCCAATGTCTGTATATCCAAGTAAAATTCCAGTTTCTGCTTTCTTGTCCCATTTAGATTTCCTTCTATCTTCTGGTATTCGTACAAAGACTCTACTGCCATACATTTTTAGATACCTCATTGTAGGCTTCCTTTTAAAAAATATTTCATATGGACTTTTTCTTTCAATAGTGTTAGTCAAGATTCTATTTTTGAGATATGCAGCAGTTTTAATTATTTCCGGCCAATATTTCCTTTCAACTTTTGCTTCTGATAAAAGACATCTTCCCATATCCATTAAAGATCTGTTATACCTCTCTGCAGTTCCATTCAATTCATGAACATATGCTGGACAAGGTTTTATTATGATTCCTTTCTCTCTTGCAAATCGATGAACTCTTGAATTTATATATTCAGTACCATTGTCACAGCGTATTTCCTTTATCTTCTTGTCAGTGAGATTTTGTACTTCATTAACATATTGCACTAAGCAATCATATACTTTATCTTTTGTTGGGATACAATACACTTTAACCAGTTTGCTGTAGTCATCTATAAAACTTAAAAAGTATTTTTCACCATGGTCTCCTACTGTGTGATGAGGACCATTTAAATCTGTATGAACTATTTGTAGTATATCATCTGCCTTTCTTCTGTTGTTTTGAAAAGGTAAGTTATGCATTTTATTTTCTATACATGTTGCACATTTAAAATATTCCCGTTCAATCTCTTTAGGCAATCCTTCTAATGTTTCATTTCTGCACATCATTTCTAAATTATTGAAGTTTACATGTCCCAATGTACGGTGTAATTTTTCTTTTGATGTCATTTTACTTTTACTTAAATTTGCTTCCAGGTTATTTTCATTTACATAACTTTTCATTTTATATAGTCTTTCCTCTTTAATTGCAACTGCTATTAGTTTTCTATATGGGTTATATATTTTTGCCAATCTTCCCCTTGACACAATTGAGTTTTTGTCTGTGATTCTTGAGTAACTTAATAAATTTGCTTTCATTTCTTTAACATAGAATACATTTCTCAACATAATTTCTGATTTATTTCCATACACTAAAAAATATGCCTTTATGTTTCCAACTTTTGTAGCTTCTAGAATTCTTCCATCACCAATTTTGACTTTCACAGGTTGCTTTAATGTTTCACAAGTTTCAAAGTATTCATCAGTATTAATAATATGATCTGTACAGCCGCTGTCAAGTAACCATTCCAATTTTCCCTTTTTTGTGTTGTCCTTTTCATTTCTTGTTGTATGATTTGCAATAGTTGTGTAAAAATTATTTCCAGATTGCTCATGATAATTATTCCTGGGTCGCTCCTTATTATAATTTCCTCGTTCATTAAAGTATCTTGAATTATATGTACCTCGTCCTCTATTAACAGAATAACCATGACCTCTATATACAGAATATCCACGTCCAGTATTCATATAATATCCCCGACCATGTCCTCTTTGTGTATGTCCAGTATTGGTATGACAATCTTTTTTAAAATGACCCGGTTTACCACAATTATAACAATTTAGGCGTGATGCTGTTTTAGTTTTCGCTGGAAAAGCATTAGAGCTGTCTTGTGATGTTTCATTTAAATTTTCTTGAGCCTTCTTCAATTTAATTTTACTTTTTAAATAATCTACAGTTCTGTCCTTCTCTGGGAGCACGTCAATCAAGTCCCCGATATGACTATAATTCTGAGGCAATGATTTAAGCATATAATTGAGTTTTTCTTGCTCTGTTATAAACGCTCCGGCTTGTTTTAATTCGTTCACACACTTTTCGAAATCGTCGAAGTACAATGACACTTCTGCGTAATTTTTCAATTTGACATTTTCTAGGTTATGTCTGCATACAATTTGCAAAGCCGTCGACTTTTTTAAATACATTTCATCAAACTTTTGAATAATTTCGTATGCCGTCTCTAATTCACTTATATATTCCAATTGTCTGTTCGTTATTGCGCTGTAAATATAGTTGGTAGCTTGAATATCACGATCGTCCCATGTGGCATCATCATTACTTATTTTAGCTCGCATTATTACATCTTTACATTTCTTGAATTGTAAGAACTTCATAATTCGTATTTTCCAATTACTGTAGTCTGAACCGTCGAATATCGGAATATTAATATCGCTGTTTTGCGCCGCCATTTTCCACGTGGTTTCTCCTTTTGTTACTTATTGTTGTCGTACATAAATTGTTTCTTTTTTACTTTTCTTCTTTTAAACCGCGCACTGCTACCATCTTAATATTATTGAGAGGAATAACACTTTTATTGTTCATAGTAGTTTTATTTAGGGGAAGAGATTATTACAAACTTAGCCAATATACATCTTAATTACACCATAGTTCCATAGACACTATAAAGTGACAGTACCATAGAGAATATACATACACAGTATTGCCAATATAAATGTACTAATTATTACCAACACTATACAAAAACTTACAATTTAAAATAAATAACAAATATTAACACAGTTAGTGAGTTTTTAAATATAAGTACACAAATTTGCAAATTAATGTATTATTATATTGGTAAATTATATTTTTGCAAAAAGTTAACAATTATCGGAACTACTCGTTCGGGATTATTCAAATGAACATGATGTGTGCCAGGTACAAAGTGACATTCGAATTTTTCATTACTTTTCTCAATGATTTCACGCATTTCCACAGAAAAAGGATCTGATGCGAACGGTGAATCAATCGCTTTCAAATACAGTGTTGGTGCTTTAAGCCTCTTGACAAAAGTTTCCACGAATTTTTTGTCTTCTGGATTAAAAAGAGTGTACTTTAATCTAGAATCGCGACTAAAATAATACTTGTTGGCGTCCTTTGTAGATGGTTTGGTACCACGATTAGACAGATGGTGGACACTCTCCAAATCAACTGATTTCATAGTCCCATGGTGCCATATTTTTTTTATGTCGTGCATAGAGTAGGATGGTGGTTCATCGTTTAAGCGACTCTGCGCGCGAAGTGACTTTTCAAAAAGTTTAGGATATTTATCGACCACCAAATTCAAATCATAATCGTCGTAAATTAAACTATCAAAAGCAATATAAAAATCGACCAAATCAGGAAAAATGCACGAAAACCGCATTCCAGCAATTGATCCCATAGAATGACATAGTAAGGAAACTTGGTCCCACTGGAAGTATTCTTTAATGTATAATATCAGCCGAGGAAGCTCCCACGAGTAATACTGCATTCCTGTAACGTAATATTAACGTAATTTAATGACAAGACCAATTCTTAAGAAGCAGTATTTTTTTAAATATATTTATTATACGAGTATACCTGGTGGAATCCAGCTTGATAATCCATGACCTGGGAAGTCCAATGCTAAGATGGAACGATTTTTAAGAAGCATTGGTGCTAGGGGATCCCATGTTCCGGCGTTATCTTGCCAACCGTGGAGCGCCAAAATGGGTCTTCCGCTTTCTTTGCCCCATAATTTACCGGCCATGTGACCCCATTTTGTAGGAATTTGTATTTCTTTTACCGGAACCTGAAATGTATTGAACATAATATATTACTGACTTAAGCACCTTGGTTTTCTTTTTGGGATTTTGAAAATTTCAGTACCTGTTATTCAACCAAAACTTGAAATTAATTTTAGCTCTCTATAAAAGTAATTTAGATTTAGAATTAATATGTGTTTGCCTTTATATATTTCTGTATAAGAAAGTTTATTAAATAAATATAATTATTCAGTGAAATGAAACTAAATTCCTGCGTACTTTCAAGTGTAGGTATATTGAATGAGAATTGAGAAATATGATATTCCACGTCAGGTCTGTTTTTTGGTTTCATAAAATTCCTTAAAACCGTAACTTTAGAGAAAGCCTGTGTTTAGTAAGGATGATGTAATTTACTTCAATAGATTGTTTTTCTAATAAAGTATGCTAACTTCAACCTTTTATTTATTCAAAATGAATAAACAATTCAAAGAAAAATTCAAAACGTCTGCGAGGTCAAATCTAGCAGCTTAGTTATGTTAATTCAAATGTATTAGTATGTATTTGGCTATTTTGTAGTAGAGTCCAAAGTTTAAGACGCTCATTAAATAAGATTATTGTATTTTCTTAATGTAAACAAAAGCGATTTTTTTAAAAGTACATTGTTATTAGGGTCCTACATTGAAAATGGTTTGCATAATTATATATTACCTCTTTGGTGTGCAGTTTGCTCGAAATTATTCTTCCCAAGATAGGTGACTTTTGTTTTAAACACAGGGATTTGAAATTAATAAAAGCGCGCACAGGAAGTTCTTTCGCCATCGTTTCACGTATTTTCAACACACAAAATGCACCTTACTACCTTGCAATAAGTCAACTTAACATTAATTAATTCAACACTTCACTCATAAAATTGCCATGTTTACGAAAACATGCTTACGTATTTATTTCACTATGAACAAATAAAAAAAAATAGTAATTATACTCGATTTCTTTAAATATTTTATATTATATCGTTTTGCTAGAGTTTTATTATAACCTAGCGCGTTGACGCACGCTTTATGAGTAACTCAGCCAAGGACGGGTTATATCATTCTGTAAGGAATATTGCACACTGGCGATCTGCGAAACGACCGACTAATGAAAGTGTACGGAACTACTCAAGAGTATTTATTCTGTTTGTCAGTTACACGCTATCTAATGAAATACTTTAGTAACTAGATATAAAATCCAAGGTGGCTTGTTAATATTTAGACCGATATAAGTTATAAAAATAATAAATAAGTACTCAACTTTTGAAATTTAGTTCATTTGCCGCACATTCAGAACTGGCAAATGGTGTAAAAGGGGCTTAAGTGAGAATTTGAAATTACAATAGAAAAGTATTTGAACGGTCGTGACCTTTGCATTTCAATACCTTATTGATTTTGTTTAAATATTTTTAAATTTATTAGGTGTTTCCTTTACATTTGAGTGTAATTGCATGGTGAGTGTGAGCGAGAGATATTCTTTTGGTATAAGGTACAGCCGATGAAGCAAGTTTTTTATGAGAAGTTTTTTCATTGCTCGGTTGACTGACATGCGAAGTGCGAACTTGTGGCCTTTAAAAACGAATGCAAAAAAATGACAGCATATAAAGATATTCCAATCAAGCCCTAAAAGTATTTAACTGTGTATAGTTCTACAATAGGTTAAATTAATTTTATTTCAGGCACGGTTATTTCCTTTAATAAAGTTGTGAACTTCTTGTTATTAAAGTTCAGTGGTTAAAATAAAGTGTTTTTAACCAGAAACAAAAATAATAAGTGTGATGATTGTTGATTCAAATTGGATTCCAGCAATTTTTCTCTTCAAATAACTAAATGTAAAGCTTTCTGTTTTTGTCCGCCAGACAGTGAAATATAGGTATTAGTTGTGTTTGAATACTAACAAATCCGAAGTTGTTAGTTTTCGGTTTAAACGGTTTCGATTTTTTTTTGTTCGTTAAAAAAAGTTGGTTGATTAAGGTAATTCATATCTTTAGCAATTTATAAAAAATAAATTTTGAGAAATAAAGTTGACCCTGTTACATACAACAATATCTAATAGGTAATATTGAAAATTTGCAAGGTCATTTGTATTTTCAAAATTCTTTACACACCACCGCCTTGTAGTCGTGTAGTACAAGTACTTATGCTTCATATTGTGATCTAGAGGTCCGGAAGCGATTCCCGGACCTGGCATAGTATTCTTGGGTTGTTCTATTACGAACTTTTCAGCGACAACACGAAGTCTACTCTCTGGAATAGTTCCCAAAAAGCGATCAAGTGACAATCGGGTGGGAAAAGAAATGTCGGCGTAAATGTAATTTTCAAACATCGCGCTCATTTCTTGTTGGCGGTTTTAGGGCGATAGTTGTGTATCTTGGGTTTTTATATCAATGGTGTGTTATCGAAATAGTCTGAAGTCTACGATGTGCATGACGTAACCGATACTCATCATAGGATGTGTCGAATTACTGGAAAATGGGCTTTATTTACTGCAGTGTTAACGTGTAAGTCCAAAGGTCGCTCTTCACAAAGTTCACAATATGATTATGTTTAAATCTGTGTTGGTATAAATTTGTGCACTGTTTAGTAAATAATATACGTACGAATATTATACATATTGTGATGTAAAGTACCAAAAAAAAGTAAACTCAATTGTGTTTTATGTAACTATGACGAAATCATAGTCAAGCGTTCAGAGGAAAAGAACATTACCGAATAAAATTACGAGCACGGCAATTCTTATATATTTAGGCCCGTCTTTTAGAATTTCGTTTGTTTCGAATTGATGTTCGGATATAATCCTCAATTTTATTCCTAATTCGGTTTTGTCAAAATAAATTGCGTTCAGTGCGTAAAGTACATTGATACTGTTGTGTTCTGGGTATCAGAAACTATTTATCTTTCTGGTCTCATTTACTCGACTTCGAAATAAAAACCCGATTGTGAATTACATGCTCCAAATTATACCGATGAGATGAACTGATCTGCACCTTTCCATTAGGAACGGTAACTTTTTTTTGGAAATAAATGAAGTACCCATTATAAAAATATACGTTTATTTGTAAATTCGTTGCTGAGTATGATATTTATGGTTTATATCACATTGACATTATTTTTTTTATTGATCTAACGATGTTATCTAGTGCCGTTGGCTTAATGTTCAAGTATGTTTGTTTAATTTTGCCGATGGATTGATAACAATTCCAATTAGTAGGTAATGTCGGTTCATTTTACTAAATTAAATTCTAAGCACAAACTGCATACAATTATCGTTGTTGTAATTTTTACGGCAACTAAAGTTATACTTAACTAAACACTATAATGTGCAGTTCACTTTAGTTTAATATGTCCACAATATCTTTGAATATAATGTTCCTTGTACTTTTACTTAATTCCACGGTAAGAGGTAATTTAAAGTAAACGCAAATGTCAAGTAAAAATCAAGGACCCCATATCAAAATCATACGCATATTACAATACATAGTAATCCGAAATATCACAATTATTTTATAATACATACATATTTAAGTCACTTAAAATTACCAAGTCTTTATGGTAGCAGTTGAGTTGCCTGCTTAAGTACATACGTCCTAGAAGAATCTAATTACATAAATACACGTGTTTCTAATTAGTATTAGAATTACGTGTTAGCAGTAAAGCACTGTGATTGAGAGGAGGTAGTTCTATTTTTTGTAGAGGCAGAGTGTAGGTGGTATAGTGGGGTCGAGAAGTCCTTGTCGAAGCGCAGTGAGTAGGGGTGCCGGTGCGCATGCGCAGGTGGCGCGCCAGTCGTCCAGGTCGAGTGCCCAGAGCGCCGCACCACGCGCCTTCGCACCAGCCACCGCCGCTCCCACGCGGTGCACCTCCGCCGGCCTCAAGTACGAAGCCCACTGTCGGCCGTTGACTCCGTAGGTACCTTCTTCAGTTATGGTCTCTTTCCATTCGTGTTCTCGAACTCCTTGACATACCTGCAAAAATTAATGATGCTGATAAATAGGGTGGATAGAAAAGTAAGTGAAAGCAAAGAATACAACTTTTGTTTTCTTTTTCGCTTTGAATTGTGTAGTTTTGGATGTGCATATGAGTATCTATTAAACAAGATTAAGATATGTGATAGGAAATATGAAGTTATTCCAGTTAGTTGGAAATGTTTAAGTTGAGAGTCTGCTCAGGTTTTCACCCATTTTCACATCATAGAAATCAATACCTTGTGATTATTTGTTATTATTAGACGATTACCTCGTAATAGGCGAGAAGTCCCGGCACTTGAGTGAAGTGTCCAGGTTCGCCAGGGCCGGACACGGGAGCGCCGACCATGCTGTTGGACGCACTGCGCAGGGTGTAAGTGCGCGCGTATGCAGGTACACCCACCACCAACTTATGGGCTGGCACCACACTTGCCCAGTATGACAGAGATGAGTTCTGTAAAAACGGAGCATTGATACAATATAGGCTATATTATCACGTCAGAGATCGGAGTACTCAAATATGGATAATGTTTTATCCTCGGATTTTATTTTAAGATAAAAGAAATAAAACAAAACACGCTTTACGTTGGTTTTCTTTACGGCTTTAGAGCTCTTCAGTGAACTTCTTAATGTAGTTTTTTTACAAAGAGCTGCTGTGGCTCTGCCGCTCATTAAATGTAATTAATTTTAAAATAGGTATTCTTTACTAATAGTGTTTAATAGTAAGATTTCTTGTTACTTACAAAGCTATTAATTCCAGTCACTTCACTGTTTTCTAAGGGCACTAGATACGCCGTTCTTCCAGATGAAGATGCGAAGTAATCGTTAGCAGCGATGGAGATCCAATCGAGTTCCGTTGTCAACACGTAATGTTTGTACGCTATGGCGGCTATTTCAGGATTTGCGGACACCATAGCTGACACTTCTAGATCGTAATAGCGAAGTACTTTGGACATTTCAGTTAGCAAGTCCGCGAAGTTATCTCTGTCTGACACGTGACGGGATACGTCTGTGCATGGTGCCTGAAATAAAATATGAATTTACTTGCATGTAAAGGATATTATGACTATTTCAAAAGATAATTTTCTCCTTGGTTAAGATACAATGGCGAATTTTATTATGTATTTTGATGTAATTGGTAAGTTTAACTATTATTTAGGAAACTTTTTAAAACTATATCAAAATTATCAGTCGGTGTATGAAGACCACCAAATTTCAAGCTCTAGTTACCTGTTTGCATACTGGATATTGCCAAGCGATTTGTACACCATCGAACTTCCATTTCTGTAGCACCTTGAACACCGAGTCTATAAATACTCGTCTATTTTCCGCTGTTGCTGTCATATCCCTCCATTTTTCATCTTCAGAATCGGATAATCCTCCAACACCAAGTATCATTTGTATTCCAGTTTGACGCAATTCGGTCATTTTGCCGTAGAAATCTGTAAAGCAAAAATATTTATAAAATTATATATAAGACTCATCCGGCACTTTGCTAGATTTTTACAACGTATGTTATATGTCGTGTCTTATAAAGTAAATTGTGATCATTACCGTTTTCAATATCCAATTCCGGAATTCCTGGTACTAATTTATGTGTTGCACTGTCCAAGTGTGCCCAGGCGTATACGATATGCGTACAGAGTAATGGATCAACCTGTGATGGTCCGAAACTGCCATTGCCTTGTCTGCAAAGATTATTGAAAATATGAGTTACTGTATATGTATTCGTATATTCATAAGAATAGGTTTTATGATAAAATGCCAATTAATACTTCATTTATTTCAAATATATTATATGACCTTCAAAGGATTTGCGTTGAAACTATTTCGAAATATGAGTATACTATATTATTTATTAAGAAAACAATAAATTAGAAAAATGTGGGTGCAGAATGCACTCCAATCTATCCTTCCAGGAATACGAGTTTTCGTATATGGGTATAATTATGTAGATTACATGTATGTAAATGTGTCTGGTAACCAGTCGCAGCCATTATTCATAGTAAGATATCTTTTCCTCTTTGAGATAACGTTTACGGGGGCATTCGTATCTACATATTTATTCTAAAACGTACTTTGTCTGTCGATTCTAAAGGCGTTATGTAAGGTTAGTAAAATGAAGAAAAGGTTAGATACATTTTAAATCCAAAACAACTGTATAAATACGTGACCCGGTGCATACATTAATTACGTCGGAGTCTAGAAAAATGATATTTTTAAACTATTAAATTTTATTTTGATTTGAAGTGATACCGTTGTATCGGTGTGTTAATTAACTAGTAGATATCTTCAAAATCCCGGTGGTCACGTGTCAGAAAGTTATGATTTTAAAATGCGCAAAATATATTCCAAACTTTATTACCTGTAATACGCCCAATTGGTGAAATAGCAAGCTACTATCGGTCTGTCTTCATAAGTTTCGGGATTACTTTGTCCAGTCAATCTTAGCTGTGCTTTAGTTTTGCACCTCGATTTTTGCGGCCAGTCACAATGGTTCTGTTAAAGGTAAAAGAAAAGCTGTGTGTACATGGTCTGTACTAGAAATATTACGAAAAACGATTTTATTTAAAATTTCCATAGATAGAAATAAAAAAAAATGTGTTCCCGTGGAGAGAACACGGCATTCAAAATTGCGCCCGTACAGAACTAAGCCCTCCGCTAGTAACTAATAAATACATATCTTTATTACCTGCACAGTGCACGGGTATTAACTTCCGAAAGCAAAATAAAATTGAATAATAATTAATTAAAATATTTACCTTATTCCAGTGTAGTGGGTCTGGGCATGACAGCTGCGTGAATTCACCGTTAATACACAAGTAATACTTGGTACAATCAGATTCATCAGCTCTAAATACGGTGCCTGAACATGATTTGCCGTCGAGATCCGAACCCTGTAAATTTAAATTATTTTTTTATTGTTAACATAGCACGTAAAATTTAAACAATATTATTACATGCTTCGTCTGTAAGTGTACTTACAGGATTTTCAAAGTCGTGTTGGATAACATCGTGGGATTCAGAAGGTTTGTCTTCTGATTCCGATATTGATGATTCGGTAGGTTTATCTGCTACTGTTTCAACTGGTGTAACTGCTTGAACTGTCAAATTAAAACAATTTCTTTAACCATAGTCTCTAGTTATAATTCAAAATAGATGAGCAAAGTTTTGAATTTACCCAGAGAGATCTGTATATCTCTCTGTATATTTATATTCTATTTTTATATTCATTATTATATATCTGTATTTTTATATTCATACCAAGTTATAAAAATAAAGTATGTATTACAAAAAAGGTCTTACTTTCTTCCAGCGAACACCGAGGAGGTGCTTCCTTGTCACGTAGAACGAAGTTAATAGTTTTCAGAAGCGGTGACTTTCCGCAACCGCAGTAACGACCCGTGAAGTCGTCGAGATCTAAAGCCCAAGCCATTGCTCCACCAAGGTCCATAGCTCTAACGTATTCAGCTTTGTGTCGAACCATGTAGTCATCATCGAACGATACCCATTGGTCTTCGAAAGCGGCGTACGGTCCCATGCGACCTCCTGGATCGCGTGATACCGTCCAGCCCTTCATTCGTATCCGTTCGCAAATCTAGAGGTTTAATAATTGTTTTAGTCTTCGATTTAAAATGTGTCTTCGTTTCTATACGATAGCTTTTAGCATGTTTTGTGTAATAATTGTGAAATTGTATTTACCTCGTAAAAAGCGAGGAATCCTCGTGCTCTAGTTTCATCGCCTGCTTCTCCACCGGCATACGTCGCTGCACCTAAGCCGGTGCCAACATTTTCCATCAAAGAAAATGATTGTCCATAGAAAGGTACCCCCATAATCAATTTTTCTTTAGGAGCACCTTTACTCATCCAGTAGTGCACTGTGTAATTCTGGAATAATTAGAACGCGTTATTAAAAATGTACGACATCGGTTTTTATTTTATTCTCTACTAGCATTTGCCCGCGACTCCGTCCGCGTAGACTCTAGGGTTAAGTGCAGAGAGATTTTTGCATTTATAACATGTTTATCCCACGGGATTACATTTTCCAGGATAAAATATATACCAAAAATCATTCAAATCGGTTTGGTAGATCCAGAAATACCCATTCACAAGGGAATACTCCATTTTCCGGGCTAAAAACTATTCCATGTTAATTCTGTGAGCTGTACCTCTCTCTATACCAAATTTCATTTAAATTGCTTTGGTAGATCACGAAATACGCATTCCCACGGGAATACTACATTTTCCGGGATAAAAAGTATCCTATGTTCTGTCCTGATGTATAAGCTATATTTGTAGTTTCATTAAAATCCATTCAGTAGTTTTTACGTGAAAACGTAACAGACAGTTCGCATTTATAATATTAGAATGGATTTTTAATTCTTGGAAGTGCTCCAGACGAGAGTAAGGAGTAAATTAAAAAATATCATACCGTATTTAAAGTTATATCATCATCGTCTTCTTGAGCATACATTGGCGCCAGATGTCCAGTTTTCTTTTCCCATTGGCCGTGGTAGTCGTAGGTCATCAGTGAAATCCAGTCCAAGTTCTTTGATAACGTTGGCACATCATATCCTGTGAAAAACGTTTTAAAAATTCCATTTTTGTAAAACTGGGCCTAAATTATAATCTTTGCAATGATAGCAAAATGCTGATTGCTTTTTGTCTCTCAGTAACTTCAATCAACCTAGAGTTATACCTTTCATAATATGATTATACATTTTAATTTTTAAAGATTTTAAGATATTTTAAGATATTGTAGACAGAGATTGTCGATGGTATGTGAAAATAAATTAAACATTGTTTATATATATTATATAAGGTAGGTAACTTAAAATGTTGAACGGAAGCGAACTTTAGGGGATTAATTAGACATGAAATTGATGAGTATTTCAGTTACGAATAACATGGAGGAAAGGTTACCTGCATCAATGACTCGTTTACTGGCAGAGACGGCTGCGGACAAGAGAAGGCCTCGAGGTGTAAAGGCGGCACGCAGTTCCTTGACTAGACTAGCAAAGCCTTGTTTGTCAGAGTTTGGTCCCTTCTCACAATTTACCTAGAAAACATATCATATTAGTATAGCGATATCTTAATCTCTCATAAGTAGATCCCTTGACCTGCTGCCAGCCTCCTCTACGTCGGAGATGTATTAAATTTTTTATGAGCCTGCTGTCTAAAATCCAGTTTGTGGGCTTAATGTAATTAGATAACTATTAAATATTTTTTTTCATATTGTTTAGGATTTCAGGATCTTTCCCTCACCTTTTAAACAATAATAAACTATTATAAATTCACATGTAGCCGCGAAATGCAAAATGCCTTGAGTTTGAATTAGCATCAACTTAGCCCTTCGCACTGCTATAGGGAAGTTATTCTAGCGCACCAAAGAAACTCGCATTTCAATCAATGAAAATAATTATTATCTGTTCCTTGTCGACACAATTTTACCCGCTAGCAGGAAATATGTTTATTACAATATACATAGTACATCGTATTCTATTGTATCCTAGAACGTATCCTAGACCTTTACACTTTTTGTGCAGGATATTTACGGGACTTCTTATATGGACTAATAATTAATATGACCGATGTAAGTTACTTTTAAAAATCTATTTTCTAAAAGTAGTTTTAAGACGTTACTATCCAGTTGGTATTTACCTGCCAACACTTGGGATATTCCCAATCAAGGTCCAATCCATCAAAGCCATATTGTTCGATGAAGTCAATAGCGTGTACTGTGAACTTTCTTCGAGCCGATGGGCTGTTTACTAGTCGAGAATATTTGTCACTCGCCGAGTCATCCCAGCCGCCCAATCCGAGGACAACTTTGAGTCCTTGACTCTTTAATGCTGCTACCTTCTCGTAGAATTCTAGAAGACCACAAGATTTGAATGGTCAATATCACGTTCTTATTAACACATTGATTAAACTTTCAATTCGGTTGCTGGAGGCGAGAATCACGACGATTTTCTCAATAATCATAGTAATTAAATTATAACAATGTAAAGATAATTATATAAGTAGGTATGTCTCTACTAAAACTATTAAAATCATTTTTTGGTAACAACATTCCGAAATTATTTGTTGTTCAGCTTGTCAAAGACTAGTGCTTAACGAGACATTTTTCAATAATGGGGTTGATAGTCCTGAATCTTAAGTAAACTACATAATAATTATGAAAAGTGTATCTAAAATAGCAAATGTTTGGTACATTGCTTCCACTTACTATTTTCTACGTCGAGCCATATGTCGTGTGGTTTAATAACTAGTCGATTAGTGTCAAGAACGGCGAAAGCATACACGATGTGCGTGCACAGAGATGGGTCTATGTCAGTTGGAGTGAACTTTCCTGGTCCAGGTCTACGAAAGAAAAGGTACAAAACAAATTATTCAATTGAAATAAAGTAACACACAATGTATTATTTTTTTTAACAAATTTATGTATATCCACAAGCAAAGGTATAATTTTATTGCACTGCTTTATTATTAGACATATATTTTATATCTGCTTCTTCTGTACTACTAATTAAAAATTGATTACCTGTACCAAGCCCAGTTGGTGTAGTAACATACAACTTTGTAACGTTCTTCTGTAAAACTAACTGTAGTGGGAGGTTTCTTTGTGGTATGTATGCTTGCTGGTGTTGTGTATATTGGTTTCGCAGTAGGCTTTGCTGTAGGTTTTGGATGGCTTGGTATTACTTCAATATCGTCCAAATCGTCGTCTATAGAATTAGCAGGTTCAGGCAGCTCATCAGATAAGATAGTGTCTTCGTCGATATGTGGATCAAGTAGACTGGTTTTGATAGCATTCATCAACGGATGTTTGCCTTGGCCGCATCTTGAAATAAATGAATACAATATAAATTATTGATGCTCAATATACACATCACAAAGGATTTTAGACTGTAATATCATATTAAATGAATAGTATGTTTTAAGGCTTACACTGTATTACAGAAATAGACTTAACGCATTTTCGTTAAAAGTATATATATATTCTTCCTATTGTATTATGTTCTTCCGGGTTCCTCTATTATATAAATAGTAAAACGTAGAAATAAAAAATAAAACAAGGTGTTAGGCGCCCCATACACCTACAATAATAATGCACAATATATCTGACTAGCTTTTGCGCGCAACTCCGTCTGCGTGGACTACAGGGTTGGGTTCAGAAAGAAAATAAGTTGTAGTATTTTACTCCGCAGAGCCCCATTTACTTAGATATACAAAAATCATACAATCGGTCAAATTGTTTCAACGTGAAACCGTAACGCGCCGGTCGACGCCTTGAGTATCATTATTGCGCGCTTGATCATTATTTTGAAACTGCGATATCTTCTAAGATACTTATTGAAATCAAATGATGTAAAGGACAAATTTATTTTGTATTAAATACTTGTAATGAATAACGTATTTATTTAGATAAGGATTAACATCATGTTTGTAAAAACACCTTCACAAATAATGCTTTATTTAAAATAAATTTGGTTAGAATAAAAAACGTTATAGTGAGCCAACCTTAAAAGATAGACATATGCTGTCGCGGATTTTTTTTTAGAATTTTTAAAGGGAAACAATTCTGTCATACATTATTTTAGCGAAAGTTTAATCGTTTCTGCAGCGTACGCAGCGGAAGCTCACAAAAAGGAAAAAAGTCCCCGATTTTGAAACATTCTTTATTGCTGCTCCGCTCCTATTGGTCGTAGTGTGATGTTATATAGCCTATAGCCTTCCTCGATAAATGTGCTATCTAACAGTGAAAGAATTTTTCAAATCGGACCAGTAGTTCCTGAGATCCTAGCGTTCAAACAAACAAACAAACAAACAAACAAACAAACTCTTCAGCTTTATAATATTAGTATAGATTGTACAATATTATTCAACGTGTAGGGATAATATTGAATCATTGCGCAGTAATTGAACAAAAGATTGAGCAGACTTAATTTTTATTGTGCAATATTTTTTTCTTGCGCTGTGTAGGCTTAATAATGCGCAATATATTTCTTTTTTTTTTCTTTTCAACAAAATCACTAGCGTGGCTATCGCCAAAACTTCATCGTCAAACATGTTGCTCACATGAAAATATTGATCAGAGTGGTTTGTTAATTTTATTGACAGAATTTATTGAACGTTTGGAATCAAAGGGGGTATTCAATACACATCATGCACAATAAAAAGATTGTGCAATATTATTGTAGGTGTATGGAGCGCCTTAAATACACCTCTACCTTATTTTTCAAGGTAACAAGAATGAAAAAATTAAAGATTTAAAATAGTGTACCTGTTTCTAAAATCGTCAAGATCTAGAGCCCAAACCATGCCACCAGCTAAGTCCATTGATTTGATGAAGTTGACTTTCTTCTTAATTATTTCTGGATCATCAAACGATACCCATTGGTCATCTTTGTAAGCATACGGTCCTATGCGCTGCAAGGGGTCTTTAACCAGATTCCATCCGTTGTATTTGATTCGTTCGCAAATCTAAAAGAGAAAATAAAACTTGATGAACGACATGTTGTATCACTAATGATTTTAAAAAGCAATAATAATCATTAATTAAATAGGTATATGTATATTTTAGTTTTTGCATTTATATTATTTTGAACTTTGGAGCAGGATTTAATAGAAAATATGATATAGATATTAATAGTGTGGTTTTACCTCATAATACGCTAGGAAACCCTTAGCTCTTGTGTATTCTCCAGGAGAGCCGCCTCCTGATGCAGGAGCATTCAGACCATGGACACTTCTACTGTCTATGGTAAACGTTTGTCCGTACATGGGCATACCCATTACTAATTTCGATGGCGGAGCTCCCTTCTTGATCCAATAATGCATAGTGTAGTTCTGGAATAAATGTATATGTGAGAATGCGTACAAAGTCTTGTTTTTTACATTATCCGGATTTACTTACATGTTGTTATAATTGTGAAATTTTGAACTATTTTCTCTTTATTGCATACATATTTAAGTGAATAAAACACGCTTTTATCCCTTAATTCCTTAAAAGATAAGAACGGGTTAAATTCTACATTCAAGTTTCGCTAGCTATGATTTGTGCAAGTTAGCTAGTTCACCTAGATAACGCTTTGCCCTGCTCGAAATTTGAACCCGGACTTTCTTGATAGCATACTCGAATGTGCCATGGTGTAATCTGTTTTTATATAAAATAAACAAATAACAATAACAAAATGTGATAAAGTGATATGCTCACCGCGTTGAAATATGTTTTATCGTCTTCAGGATGATAATATAACGGGGCTACATGTCCTGTTTTCTGATCCCACTGTCCATGATAGTCGTATGTCATTACGGCAATCCAGTCCAAGTGACGGGCTAGCACGGGAACGTCATAGCCGGCGTCTATCACTTGCTTGCTTGGAGATACGGCCGCTGATAGTAGAAGTCCTTTCTGTTTAAATATAGCTGATAACTCTCGAACGAGATCTGCAAAAGCTTCCTTATCGGAATCTGGACCCTTTGAGCAGTCAACCTGGAATGATGTTACAAAATTTTGATTTGGTTACTTTTATTTATATTTTTGAATAAATTTATGAAAACAAAAATTGACAATAATATTTGTTAAAATATTAGAACCGAAGTTTACCTGCCAACACTTAGGGTATTCCCAATCAAGGTCCAATCCATCAAAGCCATGCTCCTCCACGAATGTGACTACATGGGTGACGAATCTTGAGCGAGCTGCTGGATCGTTGACCAATTTGGAGTATTTGTCGCCAGCAGAATCATTCCATCCACCGATACCAAGCGACACTTTTATGCCGTGCCTTTTGAATTCAACCACACGATCATAGAACCCTGAAAATTTAAATACATATATAATTAATAAGTGGATATTAGGGGATATTATAGCCGAGGAACAAAATCCAACTCAATAAATAATAGGGATGTGTGATGTGTGGTGATCGCTGTTGTATGTTGTTTTTCTATTATAAATACAAGTAAGTCAATGTGCTTAATTAATATTGCCCATCTTTCAAAAGAATACGGCCACTGACATAATAAACTAAATTTATCTTGTCAATTAAACTACAAAGAAAAAGTCAACTTACTGTTATCAAAATCTGCCCAGGAGTCGTGAGGTGTGATAAGGCCATCAGTTCCCAACACAGCAAATCCGTAGATAATGTGAGTGCAAAGACTGGGATCAATGTCTTCTGGAGTATATTTTCCGATGCCGGGTCGGTACCACGACCAGTTAGTGTAGTAGCAAATTAATTTGTACCGACCTGTAAAATAATATAAAATAAATAAATAAAATATGTAAAAAGTAGATAAATATGTATAAAATTATGCGCATGGTCTGAAAGACACAAAAACTAAGACGTCATAGAAATGTAAGTCAGCAAACTTACTCCTTAGAAGATCTGGTTTTGTCGAAATTTCTGGTTGTGTTCCAGTAGCTGGTGCAGAACTAATCGGTTTGGATGGAATAATTGGTTTGTTTTCAATGTCGTCTGGTTCTGGAATAACATCAGATATTGGATCCATTTCAACGGGCCGAGAAGTCGTCGTGGTAGTTGATGGAGGTTTTTTCACCTTACACTTGGCGTTATTCGGCCAGTCGCAAATTTGTTTTTCCTAAAATAGTTTTGTTTATAAGTAACATTTTTTAACTTTGCTTTTTCTGAAAAATAGAAAATTCCAGAAAATACATACTTGATTCCAGTGAAGGCCTGGACTGCAAGAGAATTCTTCAAACTTGCCGAACAAACAATGCTGATACCGCGAACAGTCCGTTGGGAAAGCGGCGTATTGTCCGTTTTCACAATAAACTGAAAATTAAAAACTAATTTTATTATTTGTAAAAAAAAACACAATATAAATATATATAGATAGGCCACAGTTTTAATCTTTTTAATAAAGGTTTCCATAATCAAATCAACCGACAAAAAAATCCTTATTTTTGCGGTATTGAAAGTCAACCTCAATCTCTAAGTTCATCTCTGTACTAGAAATCGTGAAAATTTAATCGGTAATTCCGTGTAACAATTCTGAATTACTTACTAGGCTGTTCATCTTGGAGTTGCATCATTGGGGAAACAGGATTTGTGGCGTCTATTATGGAAGATGAGACGCCTTGTCTTCTGTCAGTACACAAGGCAGCGCTTGGGAAGTCACATTGCGTGCGGTCTGGACGCCAGACCAATCCAGGTGCGCAGCTCTGAGTTATTAACATGCCATTGACGCAAACGTAGAACTTTTCGCATTTTGGATGGGCATGGTAAGTACCGGTAACGCAACCCTGTAAACAATTTAAATTATAAAAAGTTGTATTGTTTAAGGCAGATTTATGGCCATAGACTGACTTGTACACGTAAAAACACTTATGGACTTGACAATTTCAATTACTATTGTTTATGAAAACATGGACGGATGAGACAATTCTGTTATAATAAAGATGGAACTCACCTTCTCAGGCTTTTGAGGTTCATCGTTTATAGGTTTCCTAGTTGTTGTAGATGTCGTAGTTCGCCTTGTGGTAGTGCTGGGCTTTCTGGTTGTAGTGGTCGTGGGCGCAGATGCAACAGTGACTGGTGATTTTGTTGCCGATGGTTTCACTGAAAATGATATGAGTATTTGTTTTTGGGGTAATTTATTCGTAATAGTATTCGGAAAAAGTGAAGTATTCATACTTAAATGTTACAACCGGTATAGGAGAAAACAAATCATGTTAGAAAATGATCTTCTTTTGTCCTAAAAAGTCTTATCACAAAAATAGTTTTAAAATTTACCGTCACACATAGCGAATTCTATCCAGTCGCAGCGGTTGGTGCGTTTGTCCCAGTGTAATCCAGGTGGGCAGAGCTGTTTGCGCCAGTGACCACTCACGCAAAGCAAGTACGAGTCGCACGTAGATGCTGGGGCGTGCATATCCGTGCCGCTGCATTCACCTTCCTCATGAGGCCTGCCAGATGGTCCTGAAACACCGACAGTATCCCATCATAAATCAAAATAACAATGTATGACAAGCTATATACAACGAGAAAAAAAATTATAAACAGCGAGGCTGATTTTGATTTTGCGAAAAAAAATGAAAACAAAAACTGGTGGTATTTTCACAGATAACTAACCTGAAGTGGTTGTTGTTGTAGTGGGTGGTCTAGTCGGTCTTGGGCTGGTTGTGGTTATTACAGCCGTAGAACCTGCCAACACAATTGTTGGTTATGGGCGATAGTCAATAATCTCAAATATTTTTTGTAAAAATAATCTTATGGGCCTAACCTTGACACCTAGCATATTTAGGCCAGTCGCAATGCTTCTGAGATGGACTCCAGTGTAACCCTGGTGCGCATCGCTGCAGACGCCACACGTTGCCGTCGCAATGAAGGTATGAGTTACAGTCGCCAGGAACTGGATGGTATACTTCTCCTGTGCACGGCTTGCCTTCTGACACATCATCTTCAGTGTCTGCGAAATTAAATTATTGTATCACTCCAGATCTCAGTTTAAGAGATATAGTGAAAATAGCTACATTATTGCGGTAACTTACCTGATGCAGTGGTAGGTCTTCTCGTGGTAGTCGTGGTGGTGGTGGTTGTAGTCGTGGTCGTTGTAGTAGTGGTCGTAGTGCGCCTTGTAGTCGGTCTGGGAGGTGGACGTGATGTCATCGGTGCCAGCGTGGTCGTTGCCGTACTGGCAGCACTACTGGCTGTAGCTGAAGTTGCAAATAAATAGTGCTGAGTACATATTCTTAACATAATTCTTCAATTTTTACGTGTAAAGGATAGCATCGAGCAAGTTTCTTAATAATTTTTGGGGTTGTCATATTTCATCGTATATGTTGTAACGTAATTTAAAACTAATAACTTTCTTATAATATTTACCGGTGCACTTCGCAAAGCTTGGCCAGTCGCAACGGTTGACATTTACAGCCCAGTGCAAGCCTGGAGCACATCTGTGTTTGCGCCATTGACCGCCTTCACACTGCAGGTAACCTTCGCAATCACCAGGCGCAGCGCTGTATTCACCAGCCATACAGGATCCACCTTCGATGCTTCCTATAAAAAAGGCACACAGTAAAATTTAACTGACTTTTTTGCATGGTTTAGTTCTAGTTAAATTATCGCTATGTGTATCATGATCGTGGTTTGATGAAGGAACGCTGGAATTTTGTATAAACCGTTGGAAATTGTGATATTTCAGTGTAAAAATTCAGAAATCTTCGAAAAGTCAGAGGTGTGACTGATTTGACCTCGCGACTTCCAAAATTTTATCGCGACTACGCTCATTAACTTTCTATAATTATAAAAAAAAAAAACAGAAAATCTGCGATTGCTGCGCTGTCTTCTTATAAAGGAATAGGGGCTTGAATTGAATGCGTGTCTAATTACCGCTGTCTGCTGGTTTTTTAGTAGTTGTGGTAGATGGTCGTCTCGTAGTGGTGGTAGTAAATGGCCGTCTTGTAGTGGTAGTTGTTGTGCTAGTGGTAGTTGCTGGAGGCCACCACGTTTGTGTGGTAACAGGAGTGGTAGCTGCTGGGTTCCAACTGGGCCAAGTGGTTGAAGTGTGCTGATCGTGTCCATGGTTGTGATCGTGACTGCCGCCACCGATAGATCCTGATAATTTGTATAAACACAATGCAATTAATATAATTGCAATTAATAAATGCAGTTAACATTGTTAATAATGTTAAATCAACTTGATTAGATTTTTTTTACAATTCACAAATGTAATATTGTCCACATTACAAGACAATACTTTAAAGACATCATCTTTGTGTTATTAATTTTCATAAATAATAACAGTCTAAATTGGGACAAAAATTTGCAATTCGAATAGTCATAGCCACTTGAATCAGTGATTAAGTATTTCTTACCATCGGATTCCACAGTAGTCGTGGTTGGTGGTGCTGGTGTGACTGGTTCTGGTGGGCGCTCGCAAGGAGCCGTGGGCGGCGAGGGAACGGAGCGGCCGAGCGCTCTACCGGCCGCGCGCAGTAGCGGCGACGGTTCCGCACAACAACGGTTGTTGAAGTCATCTAGGTCTATAGCCCAAGCTGTTACACCACCCAGACCTTGACGCATTGCCCATTCCACCTAGAAAGAGAAGCAATTAGGCGACTGTTACAATTTTTCTTTGCATATTGTAGCAAAATTAAGGTTAATTATTTCTCTATGCGTCTTCTTTATAGTAAAGAAAGGTGTGTAGTTATTTTACATTAAAATTTTGTAATATTAAAAAATGTTTACCTTTTCAGTTATAGACTTGGGATCATCATATCCAACCCATTGATTATCGGAATATGCGTAAGGGCCCGCATTCTCTTGTCTGCCTGTTTTCCATCTCAAATTTTTCACTGTAAGATAAAAAAAATATTTTATTAAGAAACACTTATAATAGTTTCATTATATGTTGATATTGTGTGTCGATCTATGATAACATTATAAAGACTTAAAATAAGGTAATATAGGGATTACTATTATTTTACATTTATATATTAAATTAAATTAAATGGCCCACTTCCATTAATTTTTTAAATTGATTCATAAATCAAAAGCTATCATGTCTTACCTCTGTAACAAACTTCATAGTATGCCAACATTCCAGGTTGTTTAGTGAATTCTCCTGGTTCGCCAGGACCTCCTGCAGGGGAACCGGGGCCTTTAGTTCCATCGGAATCAGCCAACCTATATGACTGACCATAGAATGCTAAACCAAGAAGAACTTTCTTAGGATCTGCTCCACCACTTATAATTGCCTTGATTGCGTATTCCTAAAACATTTAATACATTTTTAAAAGCTGCATAATTAGTACCTTCTGGTATTCAACTTACAACTTTATTATTTTAGTTTCGAATAATAGATGTGTTTATGTCTCATACTTACAATCGAGTAATAAGGAAGAGAATCCCTCGGCGATGGAACTAAAGGCGTGTGGTGTCCTGTAGCCCTTTCCCAGCCTCCATGATAGTCGTATGTCATAGTACTAAGGAAATGAGCTGCCTTTGATATAACTGGCAAGTCATATGCAGACTCTATAACCTCTTTGTAACCGGATATTGCTACGCCAAGCTCCATATCAGCTTCGTGAAGCGCATTTGAGAGCTCCTAAAAAATTAAATCAAAATAATTTATGGTCTTAAATTCAAATATCACTTAAACATAGACTTGAAATACGGTATTGAATTCGTCCATTACCTGTACAAATTTAGCGAAGTTAGGTTTATCAGACCCCGCACCTTTCTTGCAATTACTTTGCCAGCAAACTGGGTAGTTCCAGTCTAAATGAAGGCCTTTGAAATTGTTCTCTTTCAAGAATGGAATAAGTTTTTGTATGAAACTAGCTCTGTTGGAAGCGGAAGATACCAAACGGGAGTATTTGTCACCGGCTGAGTCTGTCCAACCGCCTAACCCTAGCAACACTTTGACGTCTTTCAGGGATGTTACTCTCTCGTAAAGATCTGAAAAAAAAATATTTGTGTTGTTAACACAGTTATATTTGAAATCATTTTTGTTTATTTACGTGTTACAAGTGCTTACTGTTGGTGGAATCAGCCCAGGGATCAAATTCCTTAGCAATCAGTTCATCTGTGGATAGAGATGCGTATGCGTACACGACGTGGGTGCATAGTCTAGTGTCGATGTGCTCGGGAACAAATTTACCATCACCACGTCTGTAGAACGCCCAGCTTGTCATATAGCACATCACTCGCTTGTCGTTTTCCTTATCTGCAATTTTTTGGAAGATATAAAATTATACGTCTTAATTGCTGTGTACCGTTTCACGAATAATATTGATGAATGAATATATGATCCACGTATTGTTTTTTTCTTTGGTACTGTCATTAATATATGTATATTAATATATGTTTTTGAGTTTACTTACTTTTCTTTATGTCTATTTCATCAAAAGTGAGCCGTTCGATATCATGTCCTATTTCTTTAAAAGGCGCTTGGTTCCACTGAAAACATAAGGAATTAGATTTAGATACTAAGCGACCAATAATAAATCAGTAACATTGTTTATTTAAATTAACAAATAAAAATAAAACATCCTTTTTAAATTTTAAACAGTTACCTCAAAATCGGATTCGTAAACTTGAGAAAGATATCCGGCTGCATCTTCTACGCTTATTCTGAGACTTTGTCCGGGCAAGCACTTCGCTACATCTTGATGGCTAAAGAAGGGAGAACGTCAATTTAAAAATATTTGAATATATTAAACATAAAGTCATTTGTTGCTTTTGAAGTGAAATTTACAGATAAAACTTTTTTCAAAAATAATTAAGTACCCGCAAAATCCAGTCGATGGGTCGTATAAACGTTGTTCCTCGCATGACATTCTGTAGCTAATACCACCAGTACAAAAGTGGAAGTGAGCACAAGACTCTTCGTCAGATGCGAGGTAAGGAGTATCAGAATCACAGGAACCTATCTTCAAAGAGGACTGATCTGTTTGTACTGCTTCGCCTGAAAATTAAAAAAAGAAGATTATGTTTGGGCGTCAAAATGCTTATTATATTGAAATTTTATTTTTGGCTTAGTTAATAAGGAGTATGGTCTGTGAAAACTTAGGGAGTTTAATTTCATTGAAGTAAAAGTGTAACAAAATAAATATGATTAGTTTTATTACCATTAAGAGTTGTTGAAATGGCACTAAGTATCGGGAATGGCGAGCCACATAACCCTCTGAAGTCATCCATATCGATCGCCCACGCTGCCGCTCCTGCTAAACCTGAGCTTATCGCAAATTTCATCTGTGAACAAACAGGACAACCTAAATGACTTATACGTATACAAATGATTACTTATTGTTTTAAATTAATGTTTTTAAACGAAGAAAAATGGGTTCTAGTTCACTCTATTTATTTTTTTATTGAAATCAATGTCAATCAATGTGATGGCCTCGAGGTTTAGGCGCGCGGTCGAGAATCTCGGTGGTCGCGGGTTCGAACCGCAGGCACACACCTCTGACTTTTCGAAGTTATGTGTGTATTCAAATTGAATTATCACTTCCTTTAACGGTGAAGGAAAACATCGTGATGAAACCTGCACACCTAAAAGTTCTTAGGAATTTCTTAGGTGTGTAGTCCGTCAACCCGCACTAGGTCAGGGTGGCGGACTATGGCTTAAACCCTCTCAATGGTAGAGGAGACCCGTGCTCAGCAGTGGGCGTATATGGGTTGATGAAGAAGAAGAAGAATGTCAGACACATTGATTTGCCCATTTTTTTTTTGTTTTTAAATCTTATAGCTGATATAGAAATCGTTTTTACCATTTTTTTTTATTATTATTTTACCATTTACAATTGGATTAAAATGTGACTCTACCATTAGCTCAACGTGGTGGATCAAGGCTTTCTGAACATTAAGCTGATGAGTGTCTCAAAAAAATTAAATAATATTAAAAGCTTTTAGGGTCTTCGCCCGTTATCACCCTTATTACGAATTATGTTTCTATGATTACCTTATCTAGAACTGTGGATGGAGTGTCGTATGTTACCCACTGGTTGTCAAACACAGCATAGGCGTTTCCAGCTTCGTCTACACCACTTACTCCTTTACCTTCACGTTCAGCCATGCAAATCTTAAAAGAAAAATACATTTATGAGTAGGTAAAGACTTATTTTTACTCTGAATTCTATTTGTTATAAGAAAATAATATTCATTCACTTTAATTCCCTTATATCGTTATTATGTTATATGGTGATTGCGAATAGATTTTTCAATCTTCGTTCAATTTATTAATGTTTCGTATGCAATTGCATACCTCGAAGTAGGCTAGCGAGCCTTTTGTTTGAGTGTAAGGTCCTTCTTCTCCCCAACCGTTGACGAGTGCACCAGGAGCGGGATGTGTAGAAGGAGCTAATGTGTAACTGCGCCCATAAAGAGGTATGCCGAGCACCAACTTTTCCGGCGCCATTCCGTGACGAATTATATATTTCACCATAAACTCCTGGAAAATAAAACATTGTGGATGAAATTGCCGATCGCTGGCTAAATTAAAAAAAAACTCCCATATGGGTTTGTAGACAAATAGATCTTTGAAATTTACATTTTGTCAACTATATTCATAAATACAGTAATAAGTCCGCCTATTGCCGTTTGCATAACTTTTTTAATCACCGGCAATTTTTCAGCATTCGTATATCTTACCCTGTTAAGAAAAGTTTTAAAGAAAAGCTCCATAACACTCTATCCAAAAAACGAACTTGAGACTTCTCGAACGCAATGCCAATTTAATCCGCGATAAAAACATCTCGAGAACTGGTTGGGCCACATAATAGTAATATGGTAAATCCTTGTTCAAAAAGGAACATCGAAAACATGTCGCTGGTATATAATCTTGTATTTAAATGTAAATATTCGCATTTAACAAGGTACAATCCAAAATGATCTGCTTGATTGATTGTTCGAGACAACGACGTAAACAGACTTTATAAAGCTATAATAATTTAATTTGCAAAGTAATTTTGTCTGGGTAGTGTGGACAAACCAGTTTGATATGTAACACATAAAATTAAAGCAATTTGAGACCTAAGTTGGGATGTGCTAATTTCCTGACCATATTTTCGTTTGTTTTGAGTAACCTTGTGTGTTTATTTTCGACCTCTTTTATTAAAGATAAAAGAAGACCTCTTGCACTTGATAACTATAACGTACACTAATAATAAGTTTTATTTTATAACTCACAATGTTGTCATATCTCTGGTCTCTGGCTGAAGCTCCAGGATCTCTATGCAGGGCGCTGTGCTGGACCGCTCTGGCAGGTGGGTCATCTCTCTTTCCGTGGGTCATGTCCCAAGCTTGCAGAATTGTATAGTCCGTGGCACCGCTGACCGCACTGAGGTCGTATCCATCTTCGATTTGGTATCTAAATGCATAGTGTTAATTTATTAGTGTTTCTATTTTATATTATAGCTTGGGGTACTTTAAGGGTAAATCTTATGATGATAGATGAATAATTAGTGCATATTTAACCTACCTAAAAGGTGGTAACACGGTAGAGAGAAGAAGTCCGTACGAAGAAAACTTTTCTCTTATTTCATATAACAGGGATGTAAGCATATCTCTTTCTTTGTCATCTTTTTCTCCTGAAATTTATAGATTTCATTAGTGTAATATAAGAATTAAACAAAGGATCTACCAATAAATATTAAATTTATTACATACCAGGGTATACCCAATGAAGGTCGAGACCGTCAAAGTCGTGCTCTTGCAAAAAGTTAAGAGCACTCTCGATGAACAAATTTCGTCTTACTGGTTCCTGAACCATTTCACTAAAAAGTCTATCTGCGCCTTCGCCGCCGATCGTCAAAATAACTTTCAGTCCCGGGATACGACGCTTCAAGCCTGTTGCAATACGATATCCTCCTACAAAGCATAGAAAATGAATTCATTAGCATTCATTCTTACAACAAAAGCGTTGTAGATATTTCAATGTTTAGCATACCTTTAACTATATCGTAGTCTTCATTTGCTGGTACTACAGAATATGTGTGAGGGTGTAAAGAAGCAAATGCGTAATGGAGATGGGTGCAGGAACGCGGTACTAAACTGGCAGTGAAAGCCAGTGGCGGTGCCCGGTATGCAGCCCAAGATTCCACATAGCACACCACCAATCGCCGAACTGCTGGCCCGCTCGATGTCTGTTGCATTTCTATAAAAAAATAAACAGTTCCATACAATATTTTTAATAAAATTGTGAAGAATACGAACGACAGAATTATACAAATATATACAAAATTATACCTTGTAAATTTGCATTTCCGAGTTGCAGTCTTTCATCATTGCGGCTACCGCTGAGGAGTTATACGCTTATTAATAAGGACCCATTTATTCATAATGAAAGTAACCGCAAATATTAATGTCAGTATAACTTACTTGTTAAGGTAAATTGCGGCACCATAATAATCCTTTAAATTATTGGGAATATTTTCAACATCCTAAAACAAAAGCCTTAATTTGAGGACAAATGAAATAAAATAAATGATTTACAATGTTTGATAAGTGCCGTACCTGAGATAGTTTATATGTTGATTCTCGATCGAGGACTGCGATTGGTCGTTTTTCAACTGCATCGCGCAATGGGATTCTGCCTTCACCTTCATCTCGTATACTCCTAAAAAAAGCTTCATTATACTGCGACGTCTTACTTCGTTTTAATTGGAAATGAATTATTAATGTGTCATTACCTTAGCGGTATGCTTTCGACGGAAGCCCGTATAGGCGGTGCGATGGACTCGTGGTATGGAACAGTCTCTACGGCACTCTGCGTGAAGGTCCTTGGTGAACTGTGTGGAGACGCCAATACGTTAGCGTACAACACCAACAGTCCTAGGGACTAAAACGAACAAGCATGTCATATATTCATTCATTCTCTGTTATTCTTTTAGCTGATAGTTTTATAACGCCCTAAAACAATTTGTAAGACGCAAATAAATTGAATACGTTCGTTCTCGCGATGTATTATCTTCTTCGTATTCTTGTCAGCCGCAGCGACTCTCAGGAATTTTATTGTACCAAGTTTAGGAGGTTGTCGACCTATCACAAAAAGCTTTGTGTACCTATATCCGACAACAATGCGAATAGGTATCAATTACTTTTGGACATTTAGACGAAAGACTTTAAATGCCGTTACACGGAAAGGCGATAAAAAAGAATATGAAGATGTTGATTAAACATAGGTATTGTAAACCTTTGTGTTGTGTACATGATGTATTATTATCGTCGAGATAAGTGTGTTTTTCTTAAGAAGACGCCCAATCTGAAAATGCGGTGTGTGGGCGAAAGCGGTCGCTGACCTATTGATGAAGTATCGCACTCGGTCTTCGCATAATTTACATAACTTGACAGAGTCAAGAATCAAAACCAACACTTGAGATGGGGTCACCAAAGTTTGAATTTATACTAAGTTCAAACATAATGCCGGTAAATAAGCAAGGAGTATTATAAATTAAAACAACGCCGTATTGTTCTCTATCTTAGCACTTAAAAACAATACAATTGAAAGCCTGAGCAGGAAGGTTTGATATATTTTAAAGTCAAGAATAAATTTAAATATTCTTAGAATTGTCACAATTTATTGGGATTGGTATTTTTATTGTTATAACTTGAAATAGCCGACCGACAACAGGTATTATGTATGATACATAACTATTTCGGATGTGGTGAGTTGATCTAATAAATTGCTACAAAACCATTGCTAGTACGTTGACACGAGTCGGTCGGAAAACAACACGATTTGCATACAGGCATCAGAGGCAGGTAGCCGTGCGGGCTGCCTGCGGGGTCATCGTCATCATCCCAACCAGTCCAAGGTGTATTCGCGTGACATTTCGCCAGCGATTAGGACAACATTTTATATTTTTTGGACTCGCTCTTGATAATCAATAGCTATAAATTTTAAAGCTCGGTGTTATTGCCCTTACCCGAGAATCGTATTAAATTTATGGCGTTTAGTTTTATGTTAATTGACCTATCCTGAACAACCGAATGGAAATAGGTTTGATTATGATAACTGTATTTAAATCATTAGCATTTAAATAACATAATTCATCAAATGTAAATCAACTTGCGGAAAACTCCTTAAAAAATTATAGAGCTTTGAAAAAGCATAAACAAGTACTAGGAAACTATAGGATCGTCGTGACATTGTGAGTATATGAAGGCCAGGGTGCGACGATCGAACGATGTCCCTGTGCGTGCATCGCATACTATTACACACACAATCATGTCCTTTAATATGGGCAATATCTTTAACAACGTATACTGATATTTTAAATTGTATGAACTTATTCTATATGCGAGTTTATTTTCTCGAGTACGTTTTTGCAATATCACGACAAACCATCTGACGACAGCATACGATTTATAATAGCAGTATTAAATATTTTTATTTTAAAATATCTTCTTTCGAATTATAATTTATAAGCATTATTACAATAAATAGCAATCAAATTTAAATTGCTGTTTAATATGTATGTTTTATACGAAATATTTCTGTCATTGAAGTTGACATGAAGCATATTTAGGGCTTAGCCATTACTATCGGACATATTATGTTATCCATTTGATTATCCATCTTATGCATTTTATAAACAATAGTATGACTGCCAGATACTCTAGCCCACATTAACTGGTAAATAACAAAACAGGCCCTCAAGTTGTTTTAATACTTCATCACAGAAGGTCTATAATGCAATAAGTACTTATAAAAATGCAAGAAACATAATATGAGACATTTCCTTATTTTGCATATCTAAGGCGTGTTTAATAAGCTCTGTCAACATAATGTACAGTCACGAGCATAAATATGTTCCTATGGGCAGGTTGGCAAAAATATCTGACCCATGATCGAGTTCAATAATATGTGCCTACACGTACGCAGCAAAAATATGTGACATTATCCGGCTGCATAATGCAGTGCCGTCAAAATGATGTGATACACTCACGAAACATAAATATGTGACACCACTAGGCGGCAATAATATGTGACATAATTTTATCTTCAATTTAATTTAATTTACAATTTATATGAAATAATGAAATAAATAAATTGTATTTAACATTATTTTAATATGGCTGTAATTTTATACTATTCTAGCTATCCCGGCAAACTTCGTACGCCCTACCCGCCAATGAATGTTTTGTTACTTATTAACAGAATTTAATTTTTAATTACTTAGGTATATTATCATCCCCCTGCCCCGGTCCCAGTTAATTACTTGGGGTCGGCGCAGTATCTCTTCTTCTTCCACACATCCCTGTCAGCCGTCATGTCTTCATTCACCCCTTTCTCTTTCATATTTTCAGTCACGCACTCCATCCATCTCTTTTTTGGCCTTCCTCGACTCGCCCATCCATCCACTTTCATATTCATCACCTTTTTTCCTACATATGATTCATTCCTTCTTATAATGTGCCCATACCACGACAGACGGTGTCCTTTCATCTTTTCTATCACAGGAGCTAATTTCAGACTTACCCTAACGTATTCATTTCTCACTCTGTCACTCCGTGTTATAATACCACACATCCACCGCAATATTGGCATCATTGCTGCATGCAGTCGTCTTTCGTAAGTCTTCTTCGTTGACCATTTTTTTTCTTTTTCAGCACAGATGCTAACTCTCTTGACCTACCATTCATCGTACCTACATTCCAACTTGCATACCTCAATTTCATTTCCCAGCTTAGTGTCTTACGTTGCCCCCGCCTGGGCTGGTGTAACAAACCTTGCCCATTTCTCACAGGAGCCAGGTGCTGCCCCTGCGCGTCGGCTACGGGAGACGCCCTAGGCCCTGTCACCTTTCTTATTATAAATTCTGCATAAATGTTTTGGCAAATGTTTTGCAAATGTTTATGTCTGACACCAACTCTCCTTGGGACTTTCATTGTTTTGGTAATGGAGTAGAGATAGCGTGTGTTTGGGTACAGGATATTGCAGGTAAGGATATTTGGCCTGATGGTAAGGATGCTGCAGTCCCGGATAAGGAAGTAGTGGGAGACTCCAACAGCTCGGGGGGCCGAGGTCGCGTACTCGCAGCCCTGTTCCATGACTGGCTAGATCAATGGAAAAGGCATCCTCTGGCCATTTATCAATATTTCTTGAAGGAGATTTAGAGTATTTATAATATTCAAGCATAATAAAAATTTAAAAATTAGGCACTACCAAGGAGATTTGTTACACAAAATAAATTTCTGAAAGCACGCCTTAATATTTGACAGCCAAAAAATGTCAATCCATTGTCATGACAATTCTGCATTTTTAACATCTAAAATACGCAATTATTCGAATGTTATAGATGCATATTGTCGATTCAAAATGCTTATTTTAATACGTTCTTTTATTTGAGGGGGCCTCTAACTGCATCGACGGGATAAACATTAAATGACAGGAAATTTTGTATGGTGTTAAAGTTCAAAATGACTTAAGTATCATTACGATCCTTTTGTATGGGAATTTAGAAAAGTATTATTTTTAGACATTTTCAGGCAATTGTTAAAATGTATCTCTCCGTAAGAACAATCCTCGTACTTCAAGGAATATTATAAAAAAAGAATTAGCGAAATCGGTTCAGCTGTTCTCGAGATTTGCGCTTAGAGACACATCGAGCAATTCATTTTTATAATATAGAACTCCTCCACTACGATTTAAACTTTATTGTATTGTATTAAAGTTCAAATTGACTTAATTATTAAAACGAGTCCCACGGGAACGCTGTCGAACGGGATAAAAAGTATCCTATGTTTTATTCCCGGTTCTAAGCTACCTTCCCACCAATTTTCAGCCAAATCGCTTCAGCCATTCTTGAGTTATAAGTGGTGTAACTAACACGCCTTTCTTATATATATATAGATTTATGTCTAGATATTATGGTCTAAATCACGACTAAATTTAAATATTTACTTATATTTTTTTGTATTTTAATTTATCAAATCATCTTAATTAATAATTTTAATTCTTATTTTATAAACATTATAAATTAAAATCTAGTATACCCCCCGTTTGTATTAATAACATTCTGTAGCCTCTCTCGCATGAATGAGACAATATTAGTGCACACTTGAGAGCCCCGGAGTGACTCCCAAATGTTGAAGGTGTGACAACGCAGGGAATTGTAAGTTCTAGCCTGATGTGGATCCCATTGTTGGACTCTTAAACCCCACAGGTTCTCAATAGGATTCAAATCAGGGCTTTTAGGAGGGAAAACTATTAATTTTATCGTCTCTCTTTGCGTATTAAACCACTCACGAGTTATTCATGAGTTGTGGATCGGGCTGTTGTCTTGCACCACATAAAGAGGTGCTAAATCAGAATAACTGATACGCCTTGTACGATAAAAAAAGCAGTGATGGCCTCGAGGTTTAGGCGCGCGGTCGAGAATCTCGGCGGTCGCGGGTTCGAACCCCAGGCACACACCTCTGACTTTTCGAAGTTATGTGTGTATTCAAATTGAATTATCACTTGCTTTAACGGTGAAGGAAAACATCGTGATGAAACCTGCACACCTAAAAAGTTCTTAGGAATTTCTTAGGTGTGTAGTCCGCCACCCCACTAGGCCAGCGTGGCGGACTATGGCCTAAACCCTCTCAATAGTAGAGGAGACCCGTGCTCAGCAGTGGGCGTATATGGGTTGATGATGATGATGATGATGATGATACGCCTTGCCAGTATCAAAATGTCTGAAAGAATTCCTGTATATTCAACGCTGTTAAGGCGACCAGTTATATATCGTTAAATTGTTCTTCACTAAACAATCTTTCCAATATTGTTTCGGGGAATACCACACACACCTTCGATCAAATATACTAGACTAGCTTTTGCTCGCGACTCCGTCCGCGTAGACTACAGGGTTGAGATCAGAAGGAAAATAAGTTGTAGTCTATTTTACTTCTCAGAGTCCTATTTATGTCTTTACCAAAATTCATACAATTCGGTCAAATTGTTCAAACGTGAAACCGTAACGCGTCGATCGGCGCCTTGTGCATCATTAATGCGCGCTTGATCAATATTTTAAAACTGCAATATCTTCTAAGATACTCGGTGAAATCAAATGATGTAAAGGGCAATTTTATTTAAAATTAAATACTTGTAATGAATAACGTATTTATTTGGATAAGGATTAATATCATATTTATAAAAACACCTTCACAAATAAAACTTTATTTTAAAATAAATTTGGTTAGGATAAAAAACGTTATAGTGAGCCAACCTTAAAAAATAGACATATGCTGTCGCGGACTTTTTTTTAGAACTTTTAAAGAGGAACATTTCTCTCATACATTATTTTAGCGAAACTTTAACCGTTTTCGCAGCGCACGCCGCGGAAGCTCACAAAAAGGAAAAAATGTCCCCGATTTCGAAACATTCTTTATTGCTGCTCCGCTCCTAATCGTCGTAGCGTGATGTTATATAGCCTATAGCCTTCCTCGATAAATGTGCTATCTAACAGTGAAAGAATTTTTCAAATCGGACCAGTAGTTCCTGAGATCCTAGCGTTCAAACAAACAAACAAACAAACAAACAAACAAACAAACAAACAAACAAACAAACTCTTCAGCTTTATAATATTAGTATAGATTGAAGATCGCAAACAAAATCACTTGTCTTAGTGGCACCGATTGCATATATTTCATGATATATTTACACATTTGTAATTCGGACTTCGATTTGTAAAGTATTAAATTAAAGACGACTCCTGGTTACAATTAACCTTAAATCTTTGCAATTGGATTTTATATAGCTTACAATAAATTTGAATTTAAGACGTTATGACATTAAAATACAGAAAATAAAAATGTCATTTTAAAATAATGTCTTTAATAAATGAGGACAAATATTTTAAAATAAACGTCACGCGCAAGTAATAAGATTGAAAATTATTTGTTTACATTTGGCATTCACGTTGTTTTGGTACTAAACATTTCTTAGTGCGTTCACTTCGAACAGTCATTATGTCATAAAGTGTCTGTTTTTTCATTCTGTTTGGCCTTACTTCGTATGTGTATACGAGTAATATTCGGTAGCAATAGCAAAAAACCTTATCATTCACGTCACAAGTTATGGTATTGAGAACTAATTATTGAAAAGAAAAATGCAATTGCGTTCAGAGTCAGATAGTCGTTAATACGTCGTTTGAACTATGTATAAGTTAAATCAACCATGTCTCTTAAATCAATTAATTTAAGAAACCATAGTTTTTCTTTTGCGCAAAAATCGGCTTTACAGTATTTACAATATTACTCACTACCAAGCCAAAAATTATTATTTGTGGAATTATATCTGAATTTGAATTATGGTCTACTTTTTCACCAAATTCAGTGGTATTCGTTTTAAATTTATCAAAACTCTGTTAGGGAATCTAAAAAATTAAATTAATTTAAGAAAAATCAATAAACTGTATAAATAATAAATTAATCGGAGCAATCGTGTTAAAATCCGCTTCCGTTTAACACAACATAATAATTCCTTAATGTCACAGCAGCCGTAGGCAAAATATATCTACGTATTAAATGAATATTTGAATTTGGTCGTGATTTAGAATATATCTAGACAAAAATCTATACAAATGATTTAAAGAGGTAAAGCTTGTGACTTTGTATAAAGTAATCTCTAGATCTACTTAACCGATTTTGAACATTCTTTTAGCAATAGAAAGCTACGTTATTTGTGAGTGTCATAGGGTAAATATTAATCAGAAAATTGATAACAATTTTTCATTGTGGCCGGTTTTACAAAGTAAACCGAAGAAAAAACTGTCGAACGAAAACGTTTTTTATGAACGCTGCTTTTTTACCCATGAGAGATATTTGCTTGAGTCCTAGAGAAAAGTTATAGAGCTTGATCACCATTATCACTATCAGCCCATATACGTCCCACTTCTGGGCACGAGTCTTCTCTATCATTGAGAGGGTTAAGACCTTAATCCACCACGCTGACCTAGTACGGGTTTACGGGCTACAAACCTAAGAAATTTCTAAGAACTTCTAGGTGTGCAAGAGTCATCACGATGTTGTCCTTTACCGTTAATGCAAGTGATATGATAATTCATTGTTAATACAGATGGGCGTGATGGGGTGTACGCCCGCGACCGGAGAGATTCTCAACCGTGCGCGTAAACCTCGAGCCCAGCACTGTGAAGCTTGATAATGCTTATAAAAAGTCAGCGACAGCATAATATGTCTAACTATAAAAATATAACTGTAAAAAAATGTTTTGTAAATTGAAGAATAATTTAAATCATTACTTCATGTTAATTGATCAATATTATAAACAATTATGATTTTTTATTAAAAGAAGTGAGTTTATAGATATACTCTCAAGTGTTTAAAACAAAATATTTTTTCTTTAACTGCATACAATTGGCACGAATGGTTAAAGAGGTAATACTGACCTAGTTATGCAACCGCAACTGTGCCGTAATTTATTTAGTGATATTTTCATTAAAAATAGATAAATACAATATTTTTTCGCAATCCGGAAATAAATGATGGCATTCAGTATTAACCGAACTAAAATCACAATTTAATCGCAAGTAAAAATGTTTACCCCCCAACGAAGCGAGCGCGAGCCGGCTAGTATAGTATAAAAGTACAGCCATCTTGAAACAATGTAAAATAAAATTTATTTCGTATAATTATTGTATTAAATTGAAGATAAAATTATGTCAGATATTATTGCCGCCTAGTGGTGTCACATATTTATGCTTCGTGAGTGTATCACATCATTTTGACGGTACTGCATTATGCAGCCGGATAATGTCACATATTTTTGCTGCGTACGTGTAGGCACATATTTTTGAACTCGATCATGGGTCACATATTTTTGGTAACCTTCGCATAGGAACATATTTATGCTCGTGACTGTACTTATCATGTCATTGACAATACATTTTTACAGTTAAATTTGTTTTCGGCATAACAAAGATATTGTAGGTAAATATTGAGATTTCGTCGTAGTTATTCCGTTATTCTTTCAATTCGAATAAGAATATGGAAATTTAAGAATGAAAACATACTTTGAACATTATTTTGTGGCGAACAGTCGACTTTTGTGTTTGTTTTGTGCACTATATAACCGAGAACCTGCTTTTCCCGGTTCCTATTCCAGACCACGTGACTCGTGAGTCCCACTGCCCTATTTATTCGCAGGTGGTTCGTGACTCACGTACCCTTACAGCGTACAATAAAAACTGGGTATTTATGTCGCGCATATGAAATTAGCCAAGTCAAGTGCTGCTTATGCATGTACCAAAGAGAAATTTCGGACCTAGTTTATGAATATGTCTCACTGGAATACAAACGTATTGATATGCCGCGGAATTGCGGTTATTTATTGTTTTGCCACTAAAGTGTGTGCGATCGTCCAATACTAGGTACACGTAATTATTTATTCTATTAACTTTACGGTGTTAATAATTGCGGTTTATGACCTGTTTTATTAAAACGCCATTGCTTCTTTTGTAATTGACAGTTGATTTTTGGTTTATAGTTCCGATACTATTATAACATAATTTAATGTAAATGTGCGGAAGGACAAATTTTTATTCACCTTTTACGATTTTGTCGCGAACGTTTTAAATTAGGTACCGAGAAACGTAATTATTTTTTATATTAGCCAATGTTTTTTTATGTCTCACTTACTTTAGTACTAGTAGTACTCCAGTACACTTAAAAGTCAATAACAAGATTAAAATCAGTACCGGTATTTTTTTAATAGTTTTTAGTAATTGTATCTTGTATAAAGAGTGTGATTAGAACATTTGCACCGACATATTTTTTTGTTATAACAATTACTTAAACAAGGCTATATCAAAGTATTCTTAAATTAATACAAAGAAGTAAGATAGAAAATATTTAAATTTAACTTACCCATGTTGCCAATTTGTGCCCCATTGTGGGGTGCCTTATTATCTGTAAAAACAAATGATCGCACATTAGGATTTTCAGTTTTTTCTTGTTACATTTCTTCGTATTTTTGGTCACAAAAGTTTGTTTGTAGTTGATTGTTCGTAGACCTACCTAATGGTGATTGTTAAGTGAGCGATTGGTGCGTGGTACCCTTTAGCAGATGAGGCTGCGCATGCGTCGCGGGTGTCGCGCGACTGAGCGGGCGCCGCGCGTCTCACCTAGTGTTAAATACTCCGTGTCACCGAGCTTCGGACAACATCTTGCACACCAGCTTGTGGACATATATTCAAACATTCCGAGACTGTAGCTACACCTTTTTTTTAAAGGATAGAGTTTCGTTATTTATTATATATTTTATTATATGTTTGTAAGAAAATATTGTATTTTTGTGGTAAATAAACCTTTTTTATCTTTATTTTTTTATTCTTCTAACGTATTTTGTAATGACTAGGTACTTAAACGTCATAGATTACCAAGATATGGAGATTTTGTTTACTTTAAATTTGTATAGAAGTTTTTTTTGCCAGGCGCTTTCTGTTGTGACAGCTTTTATTGTATTATAGTCGTAAAGAAATTGTAGCTTATACGAGCACGAAAGGCAATAATCTTATTGAATATTCACTATCATATTCCTATCTCTAACTTAAATAGAAGCGTTAAAAATTAGTTCAGTAATATATGTTAATCTCACATTATGGAAATAAGCATTTAAGGTGAAAACCATTGAGAAACGTTCTTCTATCATTCTGTAAACATTATGTCTCTCTCAACTGCAATTCTTGCACATCAGGATCGACAACGCCCCGCTAAGAAGTGACATAAAATTGAAACCCATCTAGTTTTTGCAGAACATAGCCTGCTATTTTAGGTTTCATACAGGTCGCCGTAATGGAATAAACTATGTTGAGATATTCAAAATAATTACTGATGGATTTTTATACTTTTGACGGCACATTCACTATGTCTTACCAGATGATGGTTTACACAAGTATTTGAATCAGGGAAATCTGAACATTCTCAATATAAAAATCCTTATTGTTGGAATAATGCAATATTCTGATTGATTAGATACTGATAACATTGCCGTTATTTTACTAATAAATAAATCAAATTACAGGTTTACAAAAAAAACATAAAAAATAGATGTTCAAACGATTATTTACATACATCACCTTGCCATCACAAGAACGTCATATTATATCTTGATTTAAGAGTTTCGCGTGCCAGGGAAATCAAACTATAAAGACTCCTTAGCGTTCGCGGCCTGAATTTTATGAATTGAAACCCTGAATTATTGTTTGATTGGGATTACAAACAAGAAAAAGATAAAAGTAATCATTTTCGATACATTGCTACTTGTACAACATACATATTTCTTGAGCGGTTCCTTGTGGTTACCCTACACATAAATTGTTTTTATTGAATACTACCGGTTTATTTGCGAATCGTATTTTTAAAGTGTCAAAATGCCTAAATAAAGTAGTTGATGGTAAATAATAGTTTTTAAACTTTCTTTACAAATATACCATGTAATGTAAATATTTAGTTATGGATTTTAAACTTTGAGTTAAAATTTAGGAAATGATTAGTTTGTACTAAACACTATATAACTTCAATATAATGTGTGATTATCCCTAAAGCTGAAATAATAACAAATAAGTGTACGTACCTTAAAAGTTTTTTTCGGTCTTTTGGGTATTGATACAAATCTAGCACAAAACCCTTTAAAATTTGATACTATTTTTCACTGCTTACTTCATCATAAAAACGGTTACATACAACTATTGAATATAAATTAAAATGTCACATCACCGTATTTTCCTTGTCTTGCCTGGCCAAATTTAGTTTCGAAGCCCGTAAAATAATTTTACTTAAATTTAACTGTGGATAATTTCAATAAACAACTAGAATAGTATTAAACACGATCTGCCAGTGTATTGCAATTTCATTTTAATATAAATACACCAACGTCCACCCAAATAACATAATTGTGTTACTATTAAGGTGTGAAAGTATTTTCTATTGTTAATGAAATTGTTGTACAGTGCTGGTAGCAGTTACTGTTGAAGTGGTGCAGGTATACACACGCGTACGGCGTACGTGGTGGCGTGTGGTGGCCCAGGCGCAGGAGCTATGGGCGCTTCTATCATTTGTATGCGCGGTGCGTTTCTTCCTTTCTTCCCGCCAATGTCACTCGCATTGTTTATCGGCACAGCGTCGCCGCCAAGCCACAACACCTAACTGTACCCTGACTAAGTGGACCCTGAAATCGCCAATGTCCTTGTTTAAAACACACATATTCGTCGCGGACCATTGACAATGTTTACAATATTTTCCAGTTTACCTTTAGGCATTTATATAAGCGAACCACATAGGATGTAGGTTGTTATTTTTCCGATTGGAATCTGGATCATTCTGCCCTTTTGAAAGAGGCCAGAACCGGTACTAATTTAATGTATAGCAATATAATTATAAGATAGAGTGAAAACGGCGTGTATTTGTGGTGCACAGGGTTGCAACGTCCAACGAGTGGCGGCCGATGGCCGGGAGCATCCCGCGTGCTGTTCAAGGCGAAGTTCAAGGCGGTGCGTTGGCATTTATTGCGCTATTCGTCAACATTCGGTGTCGGAAGCCATTGGCCTCCGATCTGTTATACATCTACGAGCAAATCGCTAATAGATCTATCGATATAAAATTGCGAAACTAATTTTATGATTTCGCCGCTGTACGATTTAATACTTCTAAGTTTACTCATATTTTATCTTCGCAAATGAAGAATTACTTTACGAATAATTAATATGTTCTCCAAGCGACGGTCACTCCTTCAAGTAGTAATTGATATGATGCGATTGATAAGAATTGTACATGTACCTAATGATATCGTAGATGAAATATTTTTACAAGAGTTTAAATAAATGCGCTGTGTACCTTAATAGATTTGTATTGGAAAGAAATAAGAGAAAGAAATTGAATTGAAAAAGGCATTATTATTTTGATCACGTTTATCGAAATAAAAACATATATTCAACAGAGATTAGAAATTAATTTACTTTGTTGCAGTAATCCGTAATCATACATTATTTGCTTACACCAACAGAATTTTAACTACGTGAGCTCTATATACGACTAAAGTTATCGTTTAAACACGTGTCGTCTCAATATGAGCTGTATTTATGCAGATAGTAACATACGACTATATATAAATAGAAATGCCCTGTTTACTTCATCAAGAGTTCCATCCATCCATATCGAATGTAAAATAGGCAATTCAGACATTCTTTTATGATTCGCATTAAAATGCAAACAAAATGCAACTTCCAGAAACGCATGACAAATCGCTTTCAGTGAGTCAAGTAATTTGGAAAAAATGTTTTCCTTGTTATTGTACCACGTTGAGCGATGTTTTGTTACATCGAATGAGTTCAAGTAGGCAATCGTTTATTTAGAAGGAACAATAAAAAAGTCAGCATGCCCAAAAATCCTCAACTAGACTTGATTGGCTGAAGTATTTTTATAAATAATAAACGTCAAGTCTAGCTTAATAATAATGTATGTTCTTTGCAGAACAAGTGTAGAATGCTGACAATAAAACTAGAGTTTAAAGAGCGATTTAAATTTACATCTGTCAATTTTTCAAATTACGGTGCCAATGATTTTTTTAACTACATACTTATCTAAACGATCCAAAGACGATACTATTACACGGAAATATATCAAGGTTATTAGTTTGCCCTCTGGGGGAAGTTGAGGGACATTGCAAAAATGGAAGAGTCGTGTTGAAATCAGCTCGCTGGGCTTAGATGGAATTATTATCTCTTAGAAAAAAAAACATTTTCAGAAGATATTCAGGGATTAGCCTATGTATATTCGGTAATATATAAGACTTAATAGATGTTTAATATCGTTTTTGCCTGTTGACACGTTTTTTGAAACGTGCCTTCCTTCTGACAGCCTGGTGCCTGCCAGTACAGACTGCTTAAAAAGAATAATGAAAGCCGAAAATTTTTACTGTTTTCAAGCCTAGATATTATTATTAATATTTTAAAAGTAGCAACTTTTAAAGCCCGGAATAGTGTAAGGTTCCTAAAGGATTATTTTCTAACATCGTTTACTGCCACATTTTTTTATTAGCGTGAGTGAAGACGCGAGAAGAAGCTAGTATCAAATAAATATTACGCACCGACTAAGTTTATATAATTTTGTAGCTCACTTTTGTAGCATATAGAAGGGTTATCAAACATTTGTCCATCTTGAGTGAATCCTATATGTGATATGCATATAGTCATTAGTCATTGCACTCCCGTAATCAGTGACAAATGCATCTTCAATTGGTTCCATTGTGACTTGTGTTGTGATTTGCAAAACAATTACTGTAAATATGTTCGGCAAACAGTTGTTTTTGAGCACTCGTTTGGTGACAGAAGAAGAAATATTCAGTGGGGGTGTTTTGGTTGACGGAAACGGCAGAATCGAAGCTGTACTCAAAATAAATGAAGTTAACAAACTACTTGCAACAAACGACGGAGCTATAAAAGTAAAATTATATCTGCTGTCAGAAGGATATTTCATCATTGATTCAGTGTGATTGACCTCGTATTAAAGCTCGTCAAAACAAACAATACACTCTATTAGCGTTTTATAGCGGTGTTTTAAATTGTAAATCTAATATTGCACGTTGGGCCGATTCGTATGACAAGTTCATATCGTGTTCGTGCCAGACCTAGCTCTTCTTTAAAATTCTGTTTACGTTTATTCGTTCGCCTTTCATACTTACTATTTATATTAACCGCAAAATTTAGCTTCGATACTAGAGGAATATAAAATAATGTGCGTAATAGACGATTATGAAAGGAAACTATTAATGCAATTGCTTTTGATTACTTATGATTTATTGGTGTCCTTGCATTTGTAAATAGAGTAGATATAGCTTATCTTACATAAATACTTATATGAAAATACGTATCCAGTATCCATATGTATCTAACTTTAAACATAATATTTTTACTATTATGTACTTATTTAACTGAAAATATTGCGGAATAATTTATCGTATGATTTTCAAGCCGCACACCTACGACTTGCACACAACTTTTTCTAAAAAATCAAATTTAAAAACAAATTAAATCATAACATTAAAGTTCCAACTAAAGATGTCAGAGCTTTTTAAAAACAGTCCATTATTTTGTTTTTAATTTTCTTTCTTTTGAACGTCTTCTTATATATTTTAGGTCGTGGATGGCGGTGATTTAGCATTGTTAGCTGGTGTGGTTGACTCCCATGTGCACGTGAACGAGCCGGGACGTACAGCATGGGAAGGATTTCGGACAGCCACCAGCGCCGCGGCTGCCGGCGGGATCACGACTATCATCGACATGCCATTGTAAATATACTTGCCTGATTATCACGCCTTTTTTCGTATCGCTATAATCAATTTTATAAGTATAATTTACGTTTTTATTTTAAAGCAGTGATGGCCTCGAGGTTTGGGCGCGCGGTCGAGAATCTCGCCGGTCGCGGGTTCGAACCCCAGGCACACACCTCTGACTTTTCGAAGTTATGTGTGTATTCACATTGAATTATCACTTGCTTTAACGGTGAAGGAAAACATCGTGATGAAACCTGCACACCTAAGAGTTCTTAGGAATTTCTTAGGTGTGTAGTCCGCCAACCCGCATTAGGCCAGCGTGGTGGACTATATGGCCTAAACCCTCTCAATGATAGAGGAGACCCGTGCTCAGCAGTGGGCGTATATGGGTTGATGAAGAATTTACGTTTTGATTTTACTTCAATTTGTAACCCAAGTCGACATCAGTTCAGTCATCAAGCGGAATTAAGAAGTTTTTGTTATCGTACTATTTATAAACACTGAGTGGGTGCAATAATGAAGGCCCATTGTGCGTACAAAGTGACCTTAGTTAACGCTTATCTTACAAAACTTAAATTGTTATTCAATATTTTAATTACAGGAATTCGATTCCTCCGACTACAACACTTCATAATCTTAAGATAAAGGCAATGGTGGCTAAAAATAATGTTTACGTTGATGTTGGATTTTGGGGAGGTGTTGTCGTTGACAACCAAGTAAGTAAAAGCACTTAATAAGATATAAATAAAAGGTAATGTTCATAATAACAATTTAACGCACCGGCGTGGGTTTCAATAGTAGCCCTTATTTGTACTCTTACTTCCAAAAAATTCAAACAAAGTGCAACAATATTTGCAAAGATTTTCGTTGAACCAGGGGTACCGGTTCGTACGAAACGACTTATTCGTACCTACCACATAAGCATTATAAATTAAAACACTATTTGCCCTATGATATATGGAAGCTTTAGTAATAGAGGCCACAAACCGTAGATTAATGTATATAAAACTGATTTATACAAACACATCCTTTTAATTCATGGTGATCTTTCATGTAGCATCGAAGTAATAGGTTGGCGCTACGAAATAATGGCTGATGTGTCCCATAAGATCCTTTGTTTATCTTATAAGGATGTCAAGAAACAGGGCTGTCAATATAGTTTAAATGAATAAGTTCAAGTGTTAATAATATGTACCAATTAATTATAATATAACATAACTATTAGAAACATTAGATTTAAACAATTTGTGGACTGTGCCAGACAAGCTATTATGCATTAGACTGATCGTTTAAATATTCATGATTAGGTATATTGTTATAAAATCGATTGCTTTCGTTTTACATCCCCGAAGTAATCTCTTTCAAAGCTTGAAGATATTATGAAGCTTGTTCCCTGGTAAGTTTAACTATTAAGGTCTCTTCGAATAAAAGTTTGAAAATTACCTTTAAATAACTTCTCCGTGAATGAGGCGGAAAAAATATTACAAGATTTCTTTTCCATGAGCGTAAATCGAGCTTGTTTCCCATAACATTAGAGATATGTGACAGAGGACGTTGCATTCAAATCGAATATCGTAAACTTATTCTTTTGGCAGCGCAGAAAATTTAAGGTAACGGTATTTTCTTGTATTTAAATTCACGAGGGAATTTATTTTATAGCCGGCAAGGTTATTTTCGTCGTATCGGGCTTTATCGACGGCATTATGCCTTTTTTATGAATGCTAAGCAATTGCGTAATAATAAAGAAGAGGACCTAATATTATCAACATAATGTACCAGTGTTAACATTGAAATGTTCAATAATAACAGTACGTGTACAAGTCGTGACTCGTTCAAGTTGACAGTTCGAAATTCATCGATAGTTAGAATAGCAGATCCTTAACATTAAGAGCTGTTTACATAATTATATTTATTTATTAGTGACCAACCAATATATATTATACATATTTAATTTTGGAAATCGGCATACTTAAGTGTATGATCGCGAAACCGTACTAAGCCAGCATGGTAGACTAAGGACTAAACCCTCTCAGTTGTAGAGGAGGCCCGAGCCACGCAGTGGGACGTGAGTGGGCTGATGAAAGATATTACATTAGTATCAAATAATTATGGTTATGTTGTGTATAACATTTTCAGATTTATGTTTTATACAATGTATATTGTGTGTATTATTTGCGCATTATAGTTCACATTACATACCACAAGTTTACATACGCACTTACACCTTTCATCTCCGCACCACTTAAAGTTCGACTGTCTGAGAATTCTTAGGCATTAAGTAGTTTATTATGTTATGAGTAGTAAATTTAAAAATAATCTTTTTTACTTTTCCTACAGATTCATAACTCAACGATAATAATTAAGTATTTAATTATTAGTAATTTACCATCTTCTTGTTTAGGATTGTCTTCGTGAGCTAGTAGATGCGGGAGTAGTTGGATTCAAATGTTTTCTATGCCCTAGCGGTGTAGAAGAATTCCCCAATGTGGGGGTAATGGATTTAAAGAAAGCGTTTATGGCTCTGCAAGGTACAGGATCTTTGTTAGCTGTAAGTTTATTCAGTTTTTTTAAAAAACTTGCATGTTCACACTTCACACTGAATAATATTATGTTTCTAAATTGAACGATAAAACGTTTCTATATGATTAATGACAGCTTTTGAAGTAAAAAATGCAAGCGTGATACCTGTAATCGAAAATGCCAAACGGACGATGGAATAAAAATGCATGATCCATTAATTCCTTTCCCCTTTGTCTTTAATTGTCGTTTCTCGCCGATTGACTAGCTATCTATCAGGACCGCTCTCAGATAGTTGTTAGCGTGGAGACTTTTTAGCGCACATATAGGAAATTGCAAACAATATTATCAAAAACATAAATTCCAGTTTCATGCGGAGCTCGAAGATGACAAAGTGGTGAATAAAAGTGGAGTCTGCGGAGGTAACTGTTTTAAAATTTGATAATAGCCCTGACGTAGTATGTTTGGACCCCAAAGGCAAACAAGCCGCTTAAATGTCGAGATAAGCCTATCTGTCTTGTGTCAAATTCTGAACAGTATATTATATTACTTTAATTTGTATTAACTATTGAAATAATGTAGTAATGAACTCACAAACATGTTCCTTTCTTAATGAAACATCACATATTATGTTTATCCTTAACAAGTGTATACAACAATGTGTACTTATTTGTTTAGATCCGGAAGAGTATGAATGTTATCTTAACACAAGACCTCCGAGTATGGAATTAAATGCCATATCTTTAATCAACAACTTTGTAGATAGCACAGAGTAAGTAAAACATTCTTATATAGCCCTGCAGGAGACCGTAGCTCTAGGTACTGCCAGTGATTTAGCATGGCGTAATTATTTAGCTACTACTCTTATAGGTTCAGTACCTAAAATTAAGAACTAAGAAATGGTTTTTGGATAAATCCCTAGTAGGTACATCTGATATTTTCCTTCACTATTTATGTTTATGAATAGTATGAATTTATACACAACTTTAAAAGTTTATTTTAGGAATAAAATTGTATGCGAGAGTTCCAAAATATTTCTTCGGCAGACCGCGAACTTATCTAATTTATTTACTTAAAGGTATTAAAAGCTATTTTATGTAGCTGCAGTTTTATAACATTAATTACAAAGTGTAATATTCATTCGCCCATATTCAAAAGTATACATAAAAACTAAAGACTTTTTACGATATTAAGATAATACGGAGATATGTTAATTCATTTTTCTCGACAGTGTTAGAATCCATATAGTTCATGTGTCTTCAGCTGATGTGGTCCCGTTATTGTGTGATGCAAGAAAAAGACGTATAAATAGTGGGAATAAAGCGTGGCGTGGAGGGGTAACAGCCGAAACCTGCCATCATTATTTGACCATTGCGGCCGAAAATATCCCCAAAGGTCACAGCGAGTACAAATGTGCGCCACCTATACGAAATGAAAAGAATCGGGTAAATTTAGTTAGAAAACCTACAATTTTATTTTATTTAGAAAATTTGAATCAAGTTAGTAACGGTGAAAAATTTTACTTTTAATAACTTTTGTAAGGTTTACTTAAATGTATTTTGTTATCAGGAACGACTCTGGAGATATTTATTAGAAGACAAATTAGATTTGGTTGTGTCAGACCATTCTCCTTGTACGCCTGAGTTGAAATGCAAGAATAATTTAAAAGCTTGGGGAGGCATAGCATCGGTTCAGTTTGGTAAAATATTGACTCATAGCAACTACCTCCTCAAATACATAAAGTCATTATTTTGATAATGGTACCTACTCGATATAAATGAATTTCAGGTCTCTCGTTATTTTGGACCGGTGCAAGTTCACGTGGTCTTGATTTGAGGTCGATAAGCAAATACTTGTCTTCTGGCCCTGCCCATCTTTGTAATCTTCAAAACCGTAAAGGTGCTTTGAAACCCGGTCTTGACGCGGATCTCATATTCTTTGATCCAGAAGAAACATTTTTTGTAACTCCCGACATAATACGACACAAAAATAAGGTACATATAAACATTAAAGTTCCGATTATAACTTCATGATTGCCATTATTAAGGGTTTAGCTGCCGCTCGAAATGCGAATGAAGTTTTATCTTTGAAAAATTACTTAAATTGCACCGCAGTATCAAATGACTTTTATTTATATTTTTATAACATATCATCTTTTACCATAACTTTGTATCTAGTATATTAAATTTGGGTATTTTAAATTTTAGTTGACACCATACATGGGAAACATACTGAAAGGAGTTGTAAAAAAAACTTTTGTTCGTGGTCAGTTGGTATACATTGATGGCGAGTTGATTGGTGAGCCGAAAGGAGAACTGATGTTAAATGAGCTATGAACTATTTATCAAAAATATTTATTTAGTTGTTTAATACTACGAATTAGTAATGGACCTATAATAATCCTTGATGGTATCTATTATATACAAAATATAAAGTAATAAAACATATTTTCCCTTGTATTTGTTTATTTTTATCAGCCTACCTCAGAATTTTAGGAAAATCACATAGATCTTGTACTATTGCATAGGCACCTACTTCATAGTCCTTTACAAGGAAGAAGCTCGTGAAGGCATTCCTGTAAATAAATCGTGGCTTTACATAAAAAAAATACTTATTTATCTAAACCATGATTTTTGATGTTTATTTGTACCGGTATAAACATTAATTCACCTTACGTAGAGAGATAGTTCAACTACGTAAGTTAATAAAGAAGCAAGCCATACAAAATTTAAGTACAATCTTCTAAAAATTTCTTAAAGTCATCCTTTCATCCAATAAGTCAGTTTTTGCATCACTGTGTGAAGTATTTTCTATATTAGGACTTTTACGCTTCACCTACCTAATAGGGAGCGACCCTCTTGTCGTTATAAGACTATGTTTCCAGACTCCGCGATATGTCTCAGATATTTCTAGTGAAAAACCCAATAAGATTTATGGACAACAAATCTATTCAATGGAACTTGGGAAATTAAATTCGCCAGTTGCTCTCATAGTTAATGTTTATAGTAGAACAATATTATTTATATCTACTCAATAACATAGGAAATTATCAAGCCTTGTGGAAGTTAATTCTTCCAAATATAATATAGTCACGCTTCATTGAAGTCATTGCTATACCGGCTCGAGATTGAAAGAAAGGAGATTCCAATTCCAATAGTTACCTCACCTAAGGAAAAAAAAATAGTGTTATGTTTTAATGTGCAAAAATAGCATCAAATTACTATTTCTAAAATATTTTTGTAGGTGATTTTAACCTAATGCGGCATTGTAATAAAAATGTAACACCAAATACATATTATAAAATTGTTTGGGTTAAACCTTAAGACTGAAATGATTAATTGAAACAAAATCTTACACCATAATTGAAGCCATCGTGACAAGAACGAGGCATGTGTGTGGTAAAGCCCTAGCTTTTTTTGCCAATAAGTCTCGATTTCTATACTGTGAGCACTTTCTTCCAAATACTTTGTAGGTCAATTTAAACTGACCTGATCAATAAGTCTGACGGCTTGATGCAATAGATTATAGAGGGATTGTCATTTTTCATTATATTGGTACTATTGTAGCTTTCTATAGGCTCGTAACTTTATAACCGTTTTACAAATTTTCAAATAGCAATAATATAAATAAAATAAAAGTGAAGAAGAAATTTAATTGCTTTGTCAATAACATAATACACCATTTATTTAATACAACATAATTTGATACACTGGTGAATATACTGATGTTAAATGCAAAAGGTGTGTTAATACAGTTTTTGACAGATACTTAACCTATAAAAAACAATACAAAATCTGAAATCCAATAATTTACAATATTCTTATTGAAAATTGTCCTTAGATGCCAAGTGCAGTAGGTGCTAGCATTGATGTTACCCGTTACGTAGACAACAGTAAGATGCAGCTGGAAAGTTTAGAATTGGCGGGCTGTACGCTCGACCGCTTCATTAACACCGATAATTTGTGTCCTTCGTTCTTAGAGGTTTGTAAACAATGCAGTATTTTTCGCTTGAAATTTCGCTTCAACTTGAAAGTATGAAGAATCTAAGTTGTTCTTTTTTCGTAGATAACTGGCATAGCAACTCAAAGAAGTCCAACATGCAGCGGTTTGAACGCCGGCGACTACAGAAATCTTGCCGCATTATTGAACCATCCCAACTTATCGCAACTGAAGATATTAAATAAAGTTCCATTACCGACAGAAATTATGGAACATTTTGCTCGTATCCTTTTATGTTAATAAAATGCAACAATTTATTTATTTGCATAAAAGTAGTAGTATATAAAAAAAAGTAATATCTTATATTGCCTTTATTATATGCATAATGCTTGATTTATATTAGTGGGTCAGTTCTTTTCAATTATTTGTATCTACAATTAATGACAATAACATTTTCATCAATGAATCAAACAAATATCAATACATTTGAATACTCACAATTTCCTTAACAAAATTTATCAGATATGCAATGTAATTGTCTCATGGGTGTATTTCCTGAGATCAGCAGAGTGTGGCTAGCTATTGACAGCAACATTTATATATGGGCCTTTGAGCATGGCAGTGATGTGGCTTACTTTGATGGCCTTGGAGAGACTATAGTCAGTGTTGGCCTAGTGAAACCTAAATCTGGAGTGTTTCAGAGTTTTGTTAAATATTTGTTGGTGCTCACTACTACTGTTGAAATTGTTGTATTAGGTGAGTATGTTATGGATTGTTTGATTTTATTTTACTAGTACTTTTGAAAGCCTGTGTTTCTTACTCTCATCTTTCCACAACTAGGTATAACTTCAAATATAATAATTAATATACAGGGTGTATTTAGACTGTGATCGAAAACTGAGGCAGGTAATAGCGATAGTGATTACAAACCCCCTGGCATTAAAGAAAATCCCGACAAACAATAAAATTTTTGAGGTTTTCCATACAAACCACATACTTTTAACACCAATGGTTGTATGGAAAACGTCAAAATTGTTATCCTTTGTCGCGATTTTTAATATCAGCACTGGGTTTGTGATCACCCTCGCTATTACCTGCCTCAGTTTTCGATCATGGTCTAAATACACCCTGTATAATAAATTATAACTTAATATTTAACTTCATGAGTGCGGCTAAAATTGCTTGTGTAATTTACATAAAATGATGCTGACATAAATTTGATTTTTAGCCAACTTCAAAAAAGGAGGAGGTTGTCATTTACCTAGACACCAAGCGCTAAAGCACCTTCTAGTGGACATTAATATTATTTAATTATTCAATTAAAGTAAACAATAAATGTTAATAATATACTTTTATTTTATTTAGCAGATTGTGTAATAATTAATTTAATAATTATTTGCAATGTATGTCATACTAGTTTTTATTAAATTTTCCAGGTGTAACATTCTCCACAAGCAAAAATGATATGTCTGGAGAATTTCAAGAAATACACTTAGTTCCTGAGCCTGTATTTGTTGTGCCCACTGATGGTATATCCATGATGTGTGTCGCCTCCACTGCAAAGGGGAGAATGTTCATGGGTGGTAAAGATGGATGTCTATATGAAATCACATATCAGGTCAGCTATTAATCTTACTATTTATGTTTATATTATAATGAGGAATGAAATGGAGAGATATAACAATAAAAAACAAAATGTAATCAGTCAAATTACAATTGGTATTAAATGTATGTAGAATGTTATCTTGATGTTTGTGTGTTTTATTGTATCTTGATTTATGGGCATGCATTTTAATTTTTCTATTAAGTTAGCTGTATGCCAATCAGTTCATTGAAAATACAGTATTTTATACTAACTTCATTATTTTAAACAGTGCAACTGTATTACTTGCAAAATATTGGTTTATGAACTTTAACAGCCTTCATTTTGGCCACTGTTGGACATAAGCCTCTCTGCATAGAAAAAAGACTTGATGCAGTTTTTTGAATGTAGACTAACCTACCATCTATATTCTTTTTTGGGTCCCCATCTCGAAGTCGCTCCTACCTACTTGTATTAGGTTTACAATGATGTTATTTAATTACAGGCACAACTAGGATGGTTTGGAAAACATTGCAAGAAAGTGAATCATTCCACAAGTGCCCTGTCATTCTTAGTTCCTTCATTCTTAAATGCTGCTCTATATGATGAAGATCCAATAGTTAAAATAGAAGTGGATAATTCACGACACATTTTGTATACACTAAGTGAAAAAGGTTGTATAGAGGTATTTGACTTGGGTAAAGATGGTGACACACTCAGCCGAGTTGTGCGACTTACTCAAGGCAGAATAGTGTCTAGTGCTATGGAGATAGTAAAGTAAGTTATTTTTAATTTTACACTAAATTCCTGGAATTTTTGTATAAACATTTATTCACATAAGTTATGAATGCATCTATTTTACTGTATAATTTGTAACATTTGTATTTTATGTATTAGAATCTGTAGATAATGAGAATATACATTGACTGTGGTTGATATTTTTAAGTCAATAATGGAAACTATTTTAATTGTTGTGGTGGAAAAAATATAATTCAAAAATGTCTATGGAGCAGTGAATAATTATCTTGCTGATAAATTGAATTTTATGATTTTTTTCAGGACTGTTGAACCCAACAACTTCAAACCAGTTGTTGCCATATCAGCTGTAGATGAGTCAGAGTCAGAACACTTAAATGTAGTTGCTGTGACACAAACTGGTGCCAGACTTTATTTTAGCACTGGAAGCGGAGAGTGAGTTCCAACAAATAATTATAAATATACCAAGAATATAGAATTAATAATAGGTTTATACATTATTATAAATATACCACAAATAGTCCTAATATAAATGTATAGTATAAATCAAGAAATTAAGCATACCAACATTTGTTTTTTTCCAATGCAATGGAATATATATTACCACTCACTTTAATGGTGAAGGAAAACATCATGATGAAACCTGCACACCTAAAAGTTCTTAGGAATTTCTTAGGTGTGTAGTCCGCCAACCTGCACTAGGCCAGCGTGGTGGACTGTGGCCTAAACCCTCTCAAGAGTAGAGGAGACCGGTGCTCAGCAGTGGACATATATGGGTTGATGAAGAAGAAGAAGAAGTAAGAAACAGTTTTTGATTAATGTATATTTGTGTTCATAGCGCGAGCCAGAGTGGTCCCCAAAGGCCCCAGTACCTGACGTTGATCCACGTGCGGCTTCCACCTGGTTTCACGCCCAACGCTTCCGTGCTAAAACCAAAACAAGTTCACAACGCTGTTTATGAAAATGGTAATGTTTTAAGTCATAAAAATAGTTCCAAATAAAATTTCTATCATTTTCATATCTTTCTTTAGTTATTCTAAATTATTTCAGAAAATTTAGGTATACATTGTTATAATTATGAAAATATATCGGTAGGTACGCTACTGATGGTCTGTTCAATGGGCGGCGGCGCCGAGGCGGAGTCTCTGTGGTGCCTGTCGCGCGTGCTGGCTGCTCCGGGGGGCGTGGCGGGCGCGGGGGGCGCGGGCGGGCCGGGGAGCGCCCCCCTACCACCAGAGGCGTCGTTCAGCGAGGCACACACAGTGCTGGCGCTTGACGGCCCCGCGTGGGCACTCACCGCACTGCCCAGATTGCACCACGACCACCTCTCACCAGCACTCTTGGCTAAAAAAGGTACAATTTGAATTTTATTCTGCTCACATTACATTATTAAGATATATATATTGAATAGTGATCCAATTAGTGCAATTAACTTTTGTAACTATTGACATTTAAGTATTGTTTTCATATAGAAATAGAACATTGATACATCCATATTGGCATGGTTGAATACGATTGTGATGAAACAGGCTGTTGTGTCGTATAGCGATTATTGAAGTGGTTAATTATATGTGTGTCAGAAGTGTGGAGCGTGTCTCGGTGGGCGGTGGTGACGGGCGCGGGCGCGTGCGTGGTGTCCGCGGGCGCGGCGCCGGACCTGCTGCGCGCGCTGCTCCGGGACTGCCGCGGACCCGACGCACATCCCGTCAAAGACTTCTTCCAGGTACCAACCTTACAGCAATAAAAATCATCATTTAAACGCGATATACTTACCATTGATTCTGTTGAGTTTATTTGCTTAAACTTACATTTATTGTTTTTACACTTTATTTTTTATTTTTCAGTTGCAAAGCGTAGAACAGGCTTGCGCGTGTGCACTTTATTTGGCGTGCGAAGACACCACGAGTGGCGATCTTTCTATTAGCGAGTGGGCCACGCGTGCTTTCTTGCTGTACGGCAGTCAAACGACACCAGCGCCTTTATATCAACAGACTTCGCAAATTCCCTCTAACATTGGTACATAATTGCATTTATTTTTATTTTTGGTGCTTAATTCCCTTAATTTGTTTAGTGTTAATTGTATAATGAATTATATGCATATCAATAAATAAAAAACGTATAAAAAATGGCAGTTCTGGTGACTAGTGGAGGGTTTATGAGTTAATTTAAAACAATTGATTTACTTTTTTTAGGCTCACCAAAGTTTTCTCCTCGGCAAATGTCAACACCGATGACAATGAGAGGAGCGCAAGGGCAAATTCAGTCTGGAGCGTTTAACCAATCCTATCAACATGCCTCACTGAATCAATCTTATCCCGGCTCACCAAACCCCAATGTCATACAACAAACGTCGTACCACCAGAATGTGATGTCGCCGCCATTCAACCAGTCCTCGTTTGGCCCCAACATGACTCAACATCACAGAGATCCTAACTACCATATGCCGGTTGAATATAGCGCTAAACACAATGGCCTGTACATATATGTGGGCAGAATACTCGCACCTATTTGGAACTTGAAATGTGTCACCAAGTCCCAGACGGCAAACAACAAGGAGTTTGTGAGTAATATTTTTACTTATTTGTTTTCTTTCAAATTGTTCAGTCAAAATGGATTTTGTTTTTGGTATTATTTAGTTTTGGGTAATGTTTTTTATATATAACGGATGAGCAAGTGGCTTTTTAATCTTTGCCCTTGACTACATTTTAATTTTACTTCAAAAATAGACGAAGGAAGTGAAGGAGAAATAATTGGTGGTTGATGTTTAACTGTTTAATTTAACTTGCTGAATATAAATTTTAAATTCACTCCATCTCAACTCGGTGCCTCCTTCAAGCTGTAATTGTTATTGGTTACCATAAGGCTCAATTTCATTTTATATTGAAATTATTTTGTTCAGATGACAAGCAAAATCAGTGGCGAAGATTGTTCGTACGTGGTGCAGAAGTTGCAACGAGTGCTGGCATTCATGCAGCGGCCGCTGGCGCCGCAACACTCGGACGAACACGCGTCGCTGCACGCACTCAAATTATTTATTAGTACGTATATTTTGTATTTTTTATTCTGTATGTAGCATGTACAAGTTAGATTAGTATATCGCGAATATATAACCTAATGTGTGAAGAAAATTTTTTTCGCTATACTTTTAATAACATGCTTAATTAATTTTTAATTGATTGCAGCAATGGCTATAGAAATGCTCAACTTGTGGAAGGTGCTGTGCGAGCATCAGTTCCATGTGATCGCGGCCAGTCTACCCGCGGACCAGCAGAACGCATTGCAGGGAGCTAGTTTTAGGTTGGTCCTTTTATTTTTATACATCCACTTTATTTTAATCATCTTTGATACAGCAAAAAAGTAACACATAAAATGATTAATTAGGTAAAGTTAAATTGAATTTCTTGTTACGATTTTTTTCGTAATATGATTTATAAATATATCTTATATAAAAATATATTTCATTTATATAAATTTTAGATTTTTAACAAAAAGATTGTTTAATTAATAATTATCTTTTTCAGACAGTTATTATTTGCAGGCCAAGAGGTAGCATGCTTGTTGCTAGGATCATTAGTTGCTGGATATCTAAGTGATAATGCATCAGTAGATGGAATTTCACAAAAGTTAAGACAGCTGTGCCCCACACTTTATAGACAAGAAGATGCTACATGTTCAAAGGTATTTTATGACAGTTATAAATTTCATTTTAGAAGCCTTGTATTGCAAGGCTGTAATTAATATGGTGCCTAAATAAAACTAATCTTAGAAATCTTTGTTCTTTAAACACAAATAAACTATCTTTCAAACTTTTTCTTCTTAAAGTTCTGATCAAACATTTCAAATATGATTTATAATATTTTGAGGAAAAATGGTGTCAGCAAACTAACTTAATGTATTGGCAAATATTGTATTTGCTAATAACTATTTTCATTGTGAATAATGAGAACTAATTTGCATATGTTTAAATTATTATAATTCACCTATGATGTAAATTTTATTTTTAGGCAAATGAGCTGTTGATGTTTGCAAAACAACAGAAAAATCCAGCTGAGAGAGATGAAATGTTACAGCATGCGTTGAAGCTGTGTAAAGTAAGTACAGTTAAATTTATAATAAATAATTTTTGTGTTCTATTAATTCTAAATTCAATAATAATAATTAATCAATCTTGATCTTGTTTGTTCCGGGTCTGGGTGTTTGTGAGACCGAAAAGGCTCTCATAGTTTCTGATAACCACAACACAAGACTTGAATCCTAATGTGGCATCAGAACTATGTATTTAGACTATTGGGTGTATTTACATATTTATTATCTCTATCTTCAGACATAGCATACCAATATATTACAAGTGTATGTTTGAAAGACTTTACCATTGACTAAATAATTAATTTATTAAAGTGGTCCACAGATTCATATAGATTGATCCAATTATGTTAGTAATATTAGTAATACAGGGTGTATTTAGACCGTGATCGAAAACTGAGGCAGGTAATAGCGATAGTGATTACAAACCCCCTGGCATTAAAGAAAATCCCGACAAACAATAAAATTTTTGAGGTTTTCCATACAAACCACATACTTTTAACACCGATGGTTGTATGGAAAACGTCAAAATTTTTATTTTTTGTCGCGATTTTTAATATCGCCACTGGGTTTGTGATCATCCTCGCTATTACCTGGTTCAGTTTTCGATCACGGTCTAAATACACCCTGTATAATACCCTAAGGTACACTGGTGGAGAATGCCTAATGGCATTAAGTCCGCGTATATACAGTTGTGTATATGAAGCTTTAAAAATAAATATATTGTGTGGTGTTGTAGGACGTGGCGCCGAACGTGAACCTGCCGCTGATCTGCTCGAAGCTGATGTCGGTGGGGTTCTACTCGGGCGTGGTGCAGCTGTGCGCCGCGTGCGCCGGCAAGCTGGACCCGCAGGACAAGGCGCTGCACTACTACAGGAGCGACCAGCCCTCGCAGGATAGAGAGGGACATCTCCTCTACTATAGAAGGTACTGTTTTAAACTATATTTTAGCTTAAGTTGTTGACACTACCATGCTTATTTCGGAAAGATTAGGTAAAGTTGCATATGTGTGTCCACATTTAGGTAATTGTGTTACAAGTCCTATTAGGAACCCTATTATTGGCGTTTTTAGACGTATTTTGAGGACTCGGTGCCGACTTAGGATTTCTTAATAAACACTTAAATATCATTGTCGAATCCGTCTACTCTAACAGTAATATCTAGCTTCTATGAAGTACAAGACTTCGACCTAATCTTGGCGTGTTTGGCATATTTATTTACTTTTTTAACGGCTTAAACCGACATCATCTCAAGGCACTGATTTTCCGGCTCTCTCCCAACATAACTTAGCTTACAATGTAATGCAACACACTGATGAGTAACTCCGTTGTCCCCGCAGGATGGAGATATACCGCGAGGTGTGCGCGGCGCTGGAGCGGCTGTACGAGCGCGGCGCCGACAGCGCGCGCGACCCGCCGCCCTTCAAGTCGCCGCCACAACACGACGCGCTGCGGGCGCTCTCACCCGCCGATGCAGACTATCAGGTACATCATTATGCACTTTTTCACATTTATTTATTTATATAAGAAAGGCAGTAACTTTTTTTACATAGGTAGTGTATCATAAACCACAATAGGTTTTATTACCAATCAGGCAATATGAAAAGTTTCATGTGAGTTGCTTTATGTGATGCTTAGATTTAAATGAAGTAGAATATAGGCTTCAAGTTACACTACCTACTATGAAAATTGGGTAAATAAATTGTCATTTATATTTTTACTCGATTTTATATATTAGTAATTATTGCATTCAATGTGTATATTTATGTCTTTTTCAGGGTAGAAAATTGGTTATGGAATGTCTTTCTCAAGATGACGAACTTCTACATGTCGCAGTTTATGAATGGCTAGTCTCAAAGCAACTCGGTTCAGGTAAATATGCCATGTGATATTCATTCTATTAAAAATTACATTATTTTCTCTTGTAATCTTTTTGTGACTTGTGACAGAATAATTAATCTCAGTAGCAATGAACATAGTTGTTGTTTGTACTGTATGTTTTTACTTTGTCATCTCTAGTAAAGTTAGTTTTCCGAACTGGATGGTCAACATAAAAGAATGACTACATTAAAATAATATAAAACATTCTTAAATTCATTAAATGACATAAATTTCAGAGTTGCTGTCCCTGGGGCGAGCGCCTCCCTCGTCGTTGTCCACGTACTTGCAGGCGGCGGCGCGCATGGCGCCCCCGGCCACGGCGCTGCACTTGCTCGATTTACTCTGGAAGGTGCAAGAAAAGTGCGGAGACCATCTCGCCGCTGCCAATGTGCTCGAGGGACTCGCCACTCGCCCAGGGTTAGTTTCGCTGCAAGTTTTAAATTATAGGGCCTTTAGTGATAATTTGCACTGTTTTTACGTTGCTTATTTGTCATCTCAAGGCTTAGTTGATATACTGACGTCGGATATCAGCTAAATCACAATAGTAATAGTGTTCATTCCAGCCAAAAAATATAAGCCCGAGCTCCAGTACAAAAAGATTTTCATATTTTCTGAGTTCTTAAAATAGTTATTTTTACGTTATCCCTTATACCATTTTTTTTTTAATTGTGTCGTTTAGAGATCTCGTCGTTATGCAAAAATTCAATAATTTTACATGGTAATGTCCTCAAAAAACGTCTGCTTGCCTTCATCCATCATTTTCCAGCAAATCTCAATCTTCTTAATTCTCCTTGAAGATGTAATGATGTTGTGTCCAGGTCCGGCGCGACACTGGCGCAGCGCATGTCGTGGCTGTCAGCGGGCGTGGTGTGCGTGCGGGGCGCGGCGGGCGGTGCGGGGGGCGCGGGGGGCGCGGCCGGCGAGCTGGTGCGGCGCCTGGAGGAGGCGGCCGAGGTGGCGCGCGTGCAGGCCGCCGTGCGCGCCGCCGCCGCCGCGCTGCCGCACCACCTGCAGCCGCCGCCGCACCACATGCGCCGCCTCGACGACGAACTGCTCGAGATCACGCAGGTACCCACCGACCACGTCTTACATATTCCTTCTCTAACTGATTATAGAAATACACACTTCTTTATAAGTAAATTGTTTTGTCACATAAAGAATACATAATAAGAGTAAAGAATTAGTTGTTAAAAAGAAATTATAATTGTTTGATGGTTGAGTTTTAACTCACAGATATGCTAATGCATATTTATTTAGAAGCAATTTATGAGCTGCAACTGTTACACATTAAATTTTTATTTTTATTTAAACAGCTGTATGAAGAGTACGCCGACCGTTACAATTTGTGGGAGTGTAAACTGGCCATCGTTCAATGTTCGGGTCACAATGACGCTCTGCTGGTAGAAAACATTTGGAGCAATATCATTGCTGAAGCTGAAGCGTCGGCCAGGAGCCTGCCCACGGCGGATGAAAAACTAGCAGCGGTGCTCACGAAGATGACCACTCTCGGCCGAGAATACGTCAATACGGGACACTGTTTCCCGTTATGTAAGTGATTTATTTATCATGATGTATTTTATTTCTAAACTATAGGCAAATGGTATTAAAAAGTATTTAATATTTTCAGATTTCATCATTCGCCAGTTAGAAATCTTAAGCTGTAAATTACAAGCCGACAAAAGCATGGTGTTCAAAGCGATACTTAGCATCGGCGTGCCCCTGGAGCAAGTGCTGGATATCTACATCAAGTGCGTATCGTGAAGTGGTTTCAAAGTCAAAGTCAAACCTTCTTTATTCATATAGACTTTTACGAGTACTTTTGAATCGTCATTTTAACATTATTTTCCATAACTAGTTTAAAGTCATGTTATTAATGAGTGTGTGTGTCAGGCTGGTGAGCGTGAACGAGCGCGTGTGGCTGGGCTGCGGGTGCGAGACGCACGCGTGCGGCGCGGCGGCGTGCGTGCTGTGGGCGGCGCGCGGCGAGGTGTGCGCGCTGGCGGGCGCGGGCCCGGCGCGCCGGCGGGCTCTCGCGCGCTGCAAGGAGCTGCACGACGCCGCGCTCTCCGCACTCTCCGCGCTGCAGGTACACACACACCGCACTACGCGCTACATCACTGCACCTTACGCCACGTACTCTACCGCTCTACCTTGCAGTACTAATCAGTGCACTGCTATACAGACTTTCTGGTGCTAAATAGACTCCTACACCAATACATAACACAGAATAGTTTCAGATGCTATAGACAATAGCAGATAAGATTTCATATAAAGTTGCATCATTAGTAGGAATATAAATAAAATGTACTCAATCCTTGATTTATATTCATGTACCGTATTTAGCATGTCTCTAAAGCCACGTTAAACCTATTGCCAGCAAAGCTAAGTATTCTTAACAGTGACCTTAATTTTGTATCCCGTTTCAGCCGTGTCCCGAAACGCGCCGACTCATCGACCGATTATCGGAGGCCCAGCTTCACCTCGACCGCATGGATTAAGTTGGTATTGATTCCAATTGAAGCACTCAAATACATTGTCAGATAATGACTATTAAAACCAAGACTGGAACATGTTGGCCTAGAATCTCCGGCCGCCAGTGCTACATTCACATGGTTAGAATAAGTTAACGGCTAGACCGAACTTGAATGTTATCGAATCAAATGGGTCATTTTTATCAATGTATTCACCACATTGCAGTGTATTACATGCATGACTTGTTTATTACCTATATTTTTGAAGCACTGCATCTCTAATTACGTGGTCCTAAGTATCAATCAAAACAATATTATTTATTTATAAAGTTATTAAGACATGTTTTTTTTAGTTTTCAATACCAATAATGATTGTATTTCTAGGCTCTTAGATCACTAACTGAATATAATTCGTTTAATAAATAAGTCATAAGTATAGTACGACTGCTGTGGTTGTAGAATATTCCAGTAAGTTATTAATTTAATAGGGAAATTATGTAAATGTTAAATAATAATTTTGACGACATTTTTCTTAGGGTATATAATAAATATTGTACACAAGTAGAAACAAACTATTAGAATATTGCAGTATTTGTAGCAAAAACTCATTCATAAATATCGATTTTATTTTTTGCTAGTAATTGAATTTTGACAATTTTTTAATGATTTGGCAATTTATACTTGTATGCAGTATTTTTAATAATTTCATTTGTGTATCCATTGTTTACAAATACAACAATAAATTTGTAGTATATTCTAACTTATCAAGATATCTATTAGACCAATCAGTATAAATATAGTAGGTAGGGTCATAGATATTTTGGCAATAAGACAGATAATATGTCTAACGCAAATAAAAAATATTTCCACTGAGTGATCTAAATTTTAAAAATAAACAGACCCAAAAGCATTATATTCCTGAAAGTTACATGTCTAATGAATTAATTATGGTGTATTTAGGATATAAAAAAATATCTACTTATGTACCAATACATGCCAAATTAAATAGCATTTTTTCTTAACAGCTTAGCAATCCAAATTGGTATTGATTCATATTTTTTAAAAATGAATTATAAAAAATCATTATGCAAAAATTAAAACAAGTGTGATGACTATAAATATTTTATTTTTACAAATCTCACAAACCTTACAAAAGTGAATTATAAATAAAACAGATTTTATCTAATTAAACATAAACATTTACAAAACTTCAACAGACAAACAAAAGTGGAAGATTTAAGTATTTGTTTAGTATTCCTGTGACATTAATTTATTCATTCTCAATATAACATAATGTAAAAATGGCAGTGATTAAGACATAAATCCTCATGTATTTTTTCTTATTATGAAAAGCAAGTGGAAATAAAATTGAACTATGTACGTACAAATACGGTTTCTATTTTTGTAAATAAAAACTTGTGATTCAACATTGTTTTATTTTTTAAAATAAAAAATATGTTATATGGTGATAAGAATTGTTACCCCTTCGTTGTTGGATTAATAAAATTAGATGCCGGATTCTCTAAGAGCAGAGTATGTTTGATAAGGTGGGACGTTAGCAGCGGCTGGCGCGGCCGGCGTTCCCTTAACAATTGATAAAAAGCGCAATAGTAAATAATTTATATTATGAAGAGTCTTCCTCGAAAGGGTTGGTATTTACCTGATGCCCGTGATGGTCATCGTCGGGGTAAGTGTACACGCTACCTTGTGCGCCACTGATGGTAGGCAAACCTACAGTATTCATTGGTGCTAAAACTTGGTTACTATACTGATGGTACTTAGTAGGGTCTTTTCCTGTTGAGTTTTTTCTAATAACTGTCGTGTATGTAGGGGAACTTTTTGGTATATCCCTTATCCGCGTGGCTGCTCTGTAAGTACCGAATTCATCAGGAGGTGGAGGCAAAGAAAATCCATCTGATGTTTGTGTTATTTCGGAATTCTCATCGCTTAATTCTTTCGCTAGCTTATGACGCATTTTTCTTGGCATGGTGTAGAATGTGTTCATCTGTAACAAAGTGATATTACAAAAAATAGTTTTTATCTTTTAGCATAACTTTAGGGGTCATTAATTATAAAGAACCGCCATTAGGGATTACAGAAAGTTTTTCTGCATAAAAAAATGTTATAATAGTTTTATGACTTCACTAATGTTTTGAAATCGATTTTTAATGATTGTTGTAAATTTATCTTACCGGTCTAGGAGTGTTGTAGTTGTTGTCGGGAGGTAAATGTAAAACAAAATGATCACAAAATGCGTCCATTTCTCGCTTTCTGTTGATATTTTGTAAAGAATGCACCCTGCAGTTGGGGTTACGACGGATCTCGTGACATTTGCTGGCTACTTCAGGTTCAACATCGTGCATATAACGCGCTGAATGCATGGAGCTAGTTCTCCGCACGTCGAAGTTCTTTGAAGGATACTTTGAGACCGCCTTTCGGAACGAGTCGGTGCGTCTCACGTTGTATTCACTGCCATCGTCGCTGTCGTGGTAAGTCTCGCAGTTGGATTCTGTAAAATGTTTAAAATGCTATTGGAAATTAAGAAGTAAAAGTTTTTTTTTACGTTATATTTATACAAGCCGCGGCGTTTCTGTAACTTATATTTTTTTTGTGTAAATATTAACAAATAAAGGTTGATGCGCACGAGAGGCATTAAATTAAACTACGTGTACTATACGTCCTTAGTGTTAATTCGACACGACACAAAAATTTGTAATACCCAAAATGAGATTTTGTTTGTTTCAAACAAACTAAATGCCATTAAAATAAAAGTAAAACGCAACCATCCTTTATAAATATTTTTCACTGACCTTCAAATTGGCATGGTTGCGCGAGGCGAGTGCAATCGTCTGTCTCTTTTACGCGCGGCATGTTTTGGTATGATAGAAAGAGACAAATAACTCGTAGTGCGTTTGAATAGATTTTGTGACCCTAGTTAAGGTGATTGACCTATGCATTCGACGTAATCAGCTGTTAGAAAGATACATCGTGTTCAAATTGGACAAAAACTTAAAAAAATATTTATGACTAAACTACTGGTCCTATTTGATTATTTTTTTGTACAGAGCTTGAAAATGGTACCTAGTAGTTTAAAAAAAAAGCCTCTCTTGCGCATCCTCCCTGTATAAAACCTAAAATATATTTTTTTGTAGGAATCAAATAACTTAATAGGTCAGGCATTTTTTACATTTACAGGCATTTTATTTAAGTGTATGTCTATTCTATATAATGTTTTTATTATTTTTGGTACTTTTCTTAGTTGAGTATAATTGTTAATTTTGGTATTTAAAAGAGTAGGTATGTGTAGCATATGCGACAAATTTTCTAGACAATTTGCTTATTAAGTAACGTGCTATGTGTAGAGGTATCAATCCCGGTCATATTTTAGTCCCGAAATTTTCGGGATTAAATTCAATAAATCCCGGGATTTTCGGGATTGAAATATTTATAATGTAAGTCAATAAAAATGTGTCTTTCTAAGATCATTAAACAAGAAATTACTCTTTATGAGGCTAGTTTTACACAAGGCTATAACTTGGAGAAGACCTATAAAAATTATTGACGATCCCTCCAACTTCCATCGAGCTTGAACTCGCTTTTTCCGCTTCAACATATTTGTGCAAAAAATTAACTAATAATAATAATTAATTAATTTTCTTCACCTATAAAATTTTAGCTTCCTCACCTACAGATAATGATCCCACCGTTGAGTATCTTTTTCTTGAGGTTTGTTTCAGAGGAGTGAAGGCTGTACTTGGTGTTGTTTACTGTCCTCCCTCTCTAGACTACTTCTCCAGTCTCGAAACGGTTCTGGAATCTTTAGGGTCTCAATATGCTCATGGGAAGGGAGATTTCAATACCAACCTCCTGGCCTCTAGTTCCCTCCGTTCCCGTAATCATCATGGGAGATTTCAATCATGGGAGATTTCAATACCAACCTCCTGGCCTCTAGTTCCCCCCGTTCCCGTAAACTCCTTGCCATCACTGAATCCGCCAGCTTGCATATCCTTCCACTCCAGCCTACCCACCACAATACAGATGGAGATAGCACCTGGCTTGATTTAATCCTCGCTTCCTCTCCTTCCCTTGTATCACGCCATGGTCAGTTGCAAGCTCCTGGCTTCTCTCATCATGACCTTATTTACTTGTCCTATTCCCTAAAACCTCCTAAATCCATGCCTAAAGTTTCGTTCATGCGTTGTTTTGGCCGTTTAGATCATGACAAGCTTTGCAAAGATGCTGCCCAGCTGGACTGGGAACATCTGATCAGGGCGAGCACAGTCGACGAAAAAGTTAGCATCTTTAATAATACCGTACTTTCACTGTTTGATCGACATGCTCCGGTTAAAAAGATCAAGCTTAAACGTCCTCCTGCTCCATGGATGACGAACGATGTTCGCATGGCAATGAGACGGAGAGATCGGGTATACCGGAAGCTTCGTAAGAATCGTACAGAGGACAACTGGAATCTTTACAGGATGGCAAGAAATCGGTGTAACCAGATGATACGTAACGCAAAACGCCGCCATATTCTCGATAATATTTCCTCTTCCCGCTCTGCCGATGTTTGGAAGTTTTTAAAAACACTAGGCATTGGCAAGCAAAAACATATGGATTTCCAGATGACAATTGGTTTGGATGACATAAACACTCACTTCTCAAAAACTATACCCATGGATCCCCAAACCAAATGTCATACACTAGAGTTTTTAGCTGAACTTCCTCGGCCTAATATCAATCTATTCCACTTTTCTCCAGTTGCATCGGACGAGGTGAAAAAGATAATCCTCTCCATAAAATCCAACGCTACCGGCTGCGACAACGTAAGTCGTCGCATGGTCATAGCTATCCTTGACTGGCTCCTTCAACCTATCACAAACATTATTAATTCTTCTTTCAGTACTGGCTTTTTCCCAACTGCGTGGAAGAATGCCGTAGTCATCCCTCTTCCAAAAATACCCAACCCGTCTTTACCCAATCATTTTCGCCCAATCTCCATTCTCCCATTCCTATCCAAGGTGCTTGAAGCTTGTGCTCACAAGCAATTGTCCAGGTTTGTGTACCAGAATAAGTTAATTAGTCCCTTCCAATCAGGTTTCAGACCTGGACACAGCACGGTTTCCGCTCTCCTAAAAGTGACTAACGATATTCGGGTGGGCATGGAGGACACCAAGGTCTCAGTATTGGCCTTGGTAGATTTTTCAAATGCCTTCAATACCGTTAGTCACGATATTCTACTATCCGTCCTATCCCGTCTAATGATCTCGTCAGATGCAGTGGATTGGTTCTCATCTTATCTTCAGGGACGTCAGCAGTCGGTGCGCGCCGGCACGACTTCGTCATGTTTGCTTGGACTCGACTCTGGCGTACCTCAAGGTGGTATTCTTTCTCCTTTATTGTTCTCAGTTTTTATTGATCTCATATCCCAGAATCTTCAATGTTCGTATCATCTGTATGCCGATGACTTGCAATTATGTGCTCAGGCCAGGGTGGAGTCAATATCTGATGCGATAGCTAAGGTGAACGGAGACCTGGAACATATTCAAAGATGGTCGGAGAGTTTCGGTGTGACTGTCAATCCCAGCAAATGTCAGGCAATCATTGTGGGTAGTCATCGACAAATAACAAATTTAAACAATTTATTTGTCCCACCAATTATCTATAATGGTATAGTTATCCCAGTATGTTCCAGTGTAAAGAACCTTGGGCTTCATATTGACTCCACCCTGACCTGGCAGGCTCAGGTGGCTTATGTCAGCCAAAAAGTGACCGGTATACTTCGAGCTCTCTATCGTTTCAAAAACTTTCTTCCGTCGCGGACCAAGGCAATGCTTGTTCAAACTTTAATACTCCCTATTATCGACTATGGTGATGTATGCTATTTTGACCTGAATGCAGACCAACTCAATAAACTTGACCGACTTCTTAATAACTGCATTCGATTCGTATTCAATCTTCGCAAGTATGACCATGTGTCATCCTTCCGTTCCCAACTCAAATGGCTGCCAATTCGTCAGCGACGAAATCTTCGCGCGCTTACTACATTATATTCCTTTTTAACATCTCCTAATGCCCCTTCCTACATTGCCCCCTATTTCCAATTTTTACATGCCAGCCATGAGAGAAATTTACGATCCTCGAATAACCTTCTTCTCCTTTGCCCATCCCACACCTCCAATTTCATTCATTCTTCTTTTCCAGTTCAGTCTATACTCCTCTGGAACGCACTTCCCTTGGAAATCAGGAAGAGCACGAGTCGTTACGCCTTTAAGATGAAAGTTAGAAAGTTGCTGACCACCAGAATGGCAGATTCCTCACAACAATAGTTTATATGTATTTATTATTATTTATTGTATTTTGAATCTATATGTATTTATTTATGTAATTAATACATTTGTATTGTGTAAGTACGCATTATATATTAACTTAAAATATTTATTATATGTATGTATGTTAATATTGTGTGTAGTATATTATAATTAAAATTTACACCTACGCTTATTATCTCTGCACCACCTAAGGTTCGACTGGAAGAGAATGCCTCGGGCATTAAGTCCACCTTTGCAATAACTTTGTAAGAAGTGTAAATAAATAAATAAATAAATAAATTAAGAAGTATGCTTTCGGATGAGACATTGGATGCGTTGTTATTAGTAAGATTTTATTTTCGTGGCTTAAATAAGTAATTTATAGTTCCTATATTTATATTTGATTTAAAATACATTGATCTCTTTTGCATAGTCTTTTTGATAGTATAATGGCTTTTCTTTGTTTAGATAAACAAATCTTAGGAAATTATTTTTTTTTAATTTATCAAACTGTTATAAAAGGGCTTAGTTTGTTTATTTTATCAATATATAAAGTAATTATAATTTTGTTTTATTTTTGAATATTTAAATAAAGATTTAAAATAAAATATTTTAATATGTTTTACTTTCTTTCTGTCACCACTTTTTATTACTAATACGATCCCGGGATTACAAAAATCGAATCCTCTAGCTATGTGTGAGTATGTTACCGTCAGTATTGTAAGCGCAGAGCGGCGGGTCCTGGCGTGCGCGCGCGACGTGTTCCCGCGCGTCGGCCCGCTCGTGCGTGCACAGCACCAGCCCGCACGCCGCCAGCGCCAGCAGCGCCACGCCGCCGCACAGGGACAGCGACAGCGTCGCGATCGGCACCGACGAGTCCGCTGCACCACATTGTATAACATTTTATATATTTGTGTGATATTTTATTACTGTAGAGACACACAAATGTTGCATAAGGTTTTAAAGTTCTGTCTCATAGTGTAATTAATGAAATATAAGATTAATATAAGTAAATCTTATATTTTCATTGAGTTTTTCTGTAAATAACACTATGAGACAGAACTTTAAAACCTTATGCTACCTAATGTTATTAGGACAATTGTAATTGATTATTTAAAATCGACTATATGCATAAAAGTAATAAGTACTAATGGGTGCTCTTTAAAAGGCAATTACCAGTCATAAAAATAGATACTTACTAATTTAATCGAATAGTAGGTATTTTATCTGTGATACTCTTTAAACTATAAACTGATCAGCTGTAATGAATCACCTTTTAATTAATGTCCTTCCTACCTTTATAGCCAATAATGATGTCATCTTTTTCAATATCCACAGCAGTGCTTTCGCCTTTATCATTAAAAGCTATCACGACGAACTTAAAATTTTCTTGCTTCGGTTCCGGAATCACAAACTCTGGTTCCAAGTTAATTATCGACACGAGATGTTCCTCTGATTCAGTTTCTTTTACTATAAACTTAAATTTCTGAAAGTGATACCATACACATTATTTATAAACTACATTATATTTAGTAGATGAAATTTACTTTTATGTTAACGCCTGTTGGCTAGTTTATATCACGAAATAAAATTTTTGTTTCTCTTAGTTTTAAAAGATCGATAAATTCTTTTCAGGGATTTTGATTTTAGAGATTATTTACGGCTAACGGCTGAAATTATTAATGAACCAACGAGTGAATGATTCCACCGACCTAACGAATTAATTATCAATGTAAACGATTTGGTGCATACTGTTAGCTTGTATTGAAATTTAATGTAAATAAATAAATACTGCGATCGATGGTGGTGAGGATTTATTGTGAAGAATGGCACCTAAAATGATTAGCGACATGTTACCTGTGGAAGGCCTCCATCATGTCCTTTTTCACACTTGACAATGATTTCTCGCGAGGCTGTCATCGCTGCTGCACAGTTGATGGGCGGCCGCGGTGTTGTCTCATCAGTCACTATGAACGAGCATGGAGTGTGGGGGGAACCTTTAGAGGGGATATTGTTGATTCCCCAACAAAATATCGTGTCTGAAAACATTCAGGTTTTTAATTTCACATACAACATAAATACAAAATTGAGGTAATTCGCATTGAAATTGGTCATAAATTAAGGTGCGAGTCAATTTTAAAGATCGAATTGGGAACATCGCGATATTTATCTATAGGCTCACTTCCTGTCACAAAATTGGTCATGTTTTTTCTAAGTTATTATTTATAGAATCCTTATGCAAGTTTGTCATTCATCATTAATTATTTTTCATCTCTCGTACTAACATTGTCTTTTCCCTAAAAAAGAACGAGTTGGTATAACTGTTCTACCCACAGTGGCGGATTTACATATTTGCCGCCAGTAGGCTATTAAAATTTTCCAACCCTTCAGGCTAATCTTCTTCTTCTTCTTCATCAACCCATATACGCCCACTGCTGAGCACGGGTCTCCTCTACCATTGAGAGGGTTTTAGGCCATAGTCCACCACGCTGGCCTAGTGCGGGTTGGCGGACTACACACCTAAGAAATTCCTAAGAACTTTTAGGTGTGTAGGTTTTATCACGATGTTTTCCTTCACCGTTAAAGCAAGTGATAATTCAATTTGAATACACACATAACTTTCGAAAAGTCAGAGGTGTGTGCCTGGGGTTTGAACCCGCGACCGCCGAGATTCTCGACCGCGCGCCTAAACCTCCAGGCCATCACTGCTTTTTCAGGCTAATAAAATTCTTTTTTTTAATAATCTTATTGAAACATTCCGCAAGCGCGCCCCTAGGCATATACCTAGTTTGCTTTAAGGGTAATCCGCCTTTTGCTACTCACTGTCAGTATTGTTGGGTCGTTGGAACTGCAGCGTGTTGGTCTCGGTGTCGACGGTGGTGTGAGGTTGGCTGCGCAGCGTGGTGAGGTTGGCAACATCGTTGACGATGACCCAGCGGTACGCGCTCGGCTCGGGGTTGCCCTGCACGTTGCACGTCAGGTTGATGGACTCGTTCTCGCCCACCCCGTACTCCACGGTCGCATTGTCTTCGCAGTAGCTTGGATCTGAAGTCAAAGTCAATGTCACATCATCTTTATGCAAGTGGACTTTTACAAGCACTTTCAAATCGTAGCTTAAACTTTTTTTTAGAACTTAACTGTAATGTTTTATCGACTTCTAGTTTTAAAGAATATCAGATTAGTATAGATGGGGAAGTAAGGTTGTGTGGTGTGCTTTTAACAATAAGCTGTGAATTAATTTTAGTACAAAAGAAGATCTGCCGGGGTTACTGTTACTTTTATACTTGTAAAATCTGGTGGATAAAGCATTACACATAGGAGAGGGAGGAAAACAGATAAGTCCACATTTTATCATTCAAAATTTCCCAATCCTGGTGTAATTAATGCTTGCATTCATTCTTGGGTACACTACCCAAGAAATTACTAAAACGGTACACATAAACGCTCGTATCAAGGCCGCAGTGTAATACTTTTTATATTTTTACTTTTTATTCATTCATATCTCAATTTGAATTTAAAAGCCAAAAGAGAATTCGTCGGTGATAATTATTAAAAACAAATAATTTTGTAAGTTTCTTACACGTGACATCGATGACCAAGGGTTGGCTGTAGGAGGATCCCTCGTTGTTGGTGGCTGCGCAACCGTACTCCCCAGAATCGGATTCTTTCACATTCACAAGTTCTAGAACTGCTTGTATGTCATCATTATTATTCGATAGTATATCATCCTGGAAATATTTTGTATTCCGTAAATAAAGTTTATTATAACACTAAAATAAAAAACGTAACCATTACTAAACTTTTAATTTAAGTTTTTTCAGTTTTATGCATAAAAGTAAATGATTATTAAAAGTAAAAAGTACCTCATGAAACCAGATGAGTTGGTACACAGAAGGATTGGCTTTGTAATTACAGGCCAACGACACGTCGGATCCTTTCACAACCGTCAGTGTGTTATTATCCACGTCTGCTTCCACTTCGATTTTCAATACTGGCGGATCTAGAATACAATACAAAACTTTATAAAAAGCTATAATTAAATACATTCGCCACATCGATACTAGTATTGCGTATCAGGAACATTGTAAGGTTTTTCTCGCAAACACATTAAACCAAACCTTTTTGGGTCACACAAACATTGGTCTCGGTGCGGGATCAAACCCGTGGCGTTTTGTTTCACAAGCTGTCTTGCTGGCTTTCTGTAGGAGTTAAAGCAAAGGGGGCTTCATTGACAGCATCAATTTGCTTATATCTTTGTTGGTTACGCTGGGAACATCCTCCAGCTTTGTTCAAATTCGCAATAGATTAGTAGGGCTTACTTGCAAGCCATACTGTTCCATAAGTAAAATTTGACCTAATATTTCACCGTTCACATAACATGGTCTACTCTATAGAACATAGTGTACCTACACAGGACAGTGAGCGGCAGGCCCTGTGCGCAGATGAAGCTGTCGTTGTCGCGCTGGTAGGCGGCGGCGCAGCACGTCACGCGCGACTCGTCGTGCTCCTCGCTCACACTCAGCTGGATGTCGCTCACCACCAGCCGCTGGGACGGCTCTTTCTGCAACCGTTTTCATACATTCATACGCGATGGCGGAATTATTGACGATAGAACACTGTCAATGTATATTCATGAGAGGTGCACTCAGCGTTTTTTTATAACTACCGTCATTATCGATGCGAGTATTTCCGCTTTTGTCAATCTATACCAAAAAACAAACTTTATTACTATATTTATTTTTAATTACTCATTACCATTAGTATTAAATAAATAAACCTATACGCCTATAGTACCCAAGGTCAACTCTACTATTCAATTTATGACCGGATCTTTAAAACCAAATCCGGCTTAGCAAGCCATATTAGGACACATTTTCGAAGATAGTAATTAGGGTTGCCGTCACTGAAATCGGTGAGGAGTGCTTACCATTAGTATTAGTAATAGTCTTGGGGCTTAGTCTCGACTATGTTAGATTTTCATACATGTATACTTGTACCAAAAACTTGGACCAAAATAAGTAATTCTTACGGTAATATTTTGTTCCAAGTTGACTAGATGCGAATCGTTGAGCCGCCAGATGAGCGTGGGCGGTGGTCGAGCGCCAAGCACTCTACATTGCAGCTTCAGTGTCTCTCCGGCGCGGACCCTGCCGCGAGCTCTCTCCAGGGAGCCGTCCGAGCCAGCGTCCTCCACTCGCAGAGACACTAGCTCCGGGGGTACTGGCCAAATAAACAACTAATATAGGCATCCAAATATATCAATTCTTTTTCACAAGACAAGTAATAATAGAGTGATCATAGCTTTATTTATATGCTTTTAAAATTGTGAAAAAGTCATGTTTAAACGCACGTTTGTGATAAATTAAAAAGTAGGTATTATTTACAAGTGAATGAATTCATTAATATTAGAATAAGCTGCGTTGGTCTGGAATCATCATCATAGTAATTTCCAAAAGTGGAAATAAGTGGTAGAGCACAGTAGTGCAGAGGATTTCCAAACATAGAGAATATCGTAAGCCTTGTGGAAACCTCGTTAAAGTAATGCGAAAATCATCAGATGACTTTTATTTGGACCACATAGCGTGTACAGTCATTATCATTTGGGAGTATGGTTATATTTTTTGTGTTAGTATAAAAATAGGCCTATGATTGGGAAGTCCATTTATCATTTTTATATTTGAAAACTGTGTACGAGAGATTTCATTCGCCAACGGTGTTTAATGTATTAAACAAATTTACTTTCAATGTAGATAATAAACGTAAAAAAATATTTCAAAGCACTTTTACAAATCAAGTAATGACACCATCTGTGCGCAGTAACAATCGAAAATAAGAAGCACAAGAAATCCTCCATTAATTATAACTATTAAAATGTCTGCATAAGTAAAAACCGGGGCTTTTTTTCTCGTGCATAGCTGGATTACTACATAAAAAAAGTTATCGAAAAATGGCTTTAGTGATCCGTACCTATTTATTTAAAAAAAAGTACATCCGATATCGATAAAGGGTAAATTTCTGTCGTGTTACGGGCATAGCCTATGTATGAGAACAATTAATTTCAGTTGTGTTTATGTAACGTCAAGTACCTTACTATAAAATATGTTTTAATCTGGTTCACTGAAGAAATTTGTAACACCGTTTGTATATTGCATTTTTTTATAATTATTTAAAGATATTCAAAATTTCTATACAGGGTGTATGTACAAGTGACATATAAGATCATTACAAACCCCCTGGCATTAAAGAAAATCTCGACACAAAATGAAAATTTTGACGTTTTCCAGACAAACCGCATACATTTATTCTTCTTTTGTCGGGATTTTCTTTAACACCAGGGGTTTTGTAATCACCTTGGCTATTACCTACCTTAGTTTGCGATAACGGTCTGAATACACCCTGTATATTTAAAAAGTTGGCCAATTGATCTCGGTTGCTCGAGACCGGGGTGGTTAGCGCTTACTCAAGGCGTCTTACGTTCAACAGTGAACGGCGTTAAATTCAAAATGTGATAAATATGTTAGCCTGACAGTAAATGAATTATCTACTAAATAAAAAATAGTTATTTTCAAGGAAACTTTTTGCAATGTTTCCAAATTTTAGTTACAGCACACATTCCTAATTGTATGTTACATTACAAAATTTCGCCTTCAAGTCATACTTATGTAGGAATCAGTTAAATTTATTCGCCTAAATACAATTCCTCTAAGGTAATGCTTTATTTTTTATGAATATTTCCTAATAATTTAATGAAATTTATATGTACTGGGGCTTTATATGTAGATTTTCAAGGTAACACACATTACTATTTTTTATATAATTTACAAGCGTATATGTCTTGTTAATAGATTTTTTTTGGAAATTAAATGCTTTTGCATCATATTTTTTTTATCTATGTATAAATTCGGTGTGGAATGGCGATAAATGGTGACGATTCTTCCACCAGTTTAACGAACTATTTTAGAAGGTAACAAATATTATCTATAAAGAAAAATGATGCCAAAATGGCAATGGGCGGAGAGTTGGTGGCGACTCATACTAGCCGTTGCGGACTTTGTGCCCCAGCATCCAAGAAACCAGGCTTTTAGTGGTTACGCTAGTTCTCTGTGTGACAGTGGTAACTGATCTGTATTATACCAACCTAGCGATATGTAAAATCCATTATAAGTAAGCAAATTATACAAGCATATTATATACTTATTAAATGTTCTAACTCTACAAATGAAAAAAGATTTACCAGGGAACCCTGAAAAGTAGAAATTCTTAGATATCAAAAGCTTATATTTTTTATTCAGTGGTTTCATATTGAAAATGCGTATAGTCATCAACAAAGATTGTCTTAAATAACCTTTCAAATCCGGCACTTGTGCTAGATAAGACCACAGAAAATTGTCATGGTATAAAAAAATATTAATTCATAATTTTAAAGCAAATGTTTCAGCTTTAATGAACAAAAAATAACTTTCAATAGTTTCATCGATGTGATTTCACTCACTTGACATGACAACGTTTTCACTAATAAAGGTACAAGTTGTTATATTTAATTAAAAATGTGAAAAGTGTATACGAAATGTGTAAATAAAAATACATGGTGTAAAAAGACTTTTCTGAAGTCTTATAATTAAAGCTTGTAGTGCTACAGAAAGCTAGTTTCTATACACTGTACAGTAGTAGTAGTACACTGATGGCTTGGTTTTAAAGTGGTTTCGTTGCACGTTCTTTGCTGACATTATATTATTTTTATAAAAGGTATTTTAAACAACTTAATTTCAACAGTTAATCTGCGTTCGTCCTCATGTAATAAAGTTTTAAGACAGGCAACACGCAACATCAGGATCTATAGAATGGTTCATCGTATATGTTCTAATTTTGTTTTAGCTGTATTCATTAAATAAATGTCTATCACTAAATTTGATCCATTCATATAAATATAAATAATGTACCGATGCCTTGCTATGTTACTTCTCATCAATGTAACAGAAATTTGTATTGGGATAAAACAAAAGTCTTTTAAATAGACATTAGATTTTAACTTTGGTATGAACGGCGAAAGTGTAATTACCAGTCAATAAGACCCTGTCTAGCATACAATATACATAGATAATCTAAGCGGGTGGGCCTAAAAGCATAAGATTTTGTATACCACTTTCTTTTCATTAAAGGCTGTGCACAAAGAAAGTAGCTTGATTGATAAGTTCTTAATTTTAGAAAGTGCAAATTTATTTCTTTTTTATTTTGTCAATAGAATGTAGTAAAATCAACCCTGTAAACCAAGATTAAGAACAAAATGAGACCGAGCACCGAGAACCGACGCTTGACGAAATTTAATGTGACCCTAATATGTCATGTTGTAAAATTAAATAAAGTAAATTCAAAAATAACCCTGTTCATATTAACACTTACAATTCTTTTAGAAGGTACTATTTAAATGGTGGAAACATATCGAAGTCATATGAAGTGCAGCACGGATGGATCGACTCGAGAACAGTCAGACCACCGGCACACGGAAGATCTACGTTTTACAATAATTTGTATTCCCTTGGATAAGTGAGATTCTAGGAAGCGAGTTTTTTTCTGGTGGGAGGTTTTTTTAATTTCTCCTTAGACTATCGTCCATACCGCATATGATCGTTCAATACCAGCTGAATGTTTAAATCGGAAAAATTGTATTAAATGGTGAAGGATACTCATTCTTCTTTAGTCACCACTATCTTCAAAATCAATTTTTTATGCCTGTACAAAAATTCCAAAGTAAAAATTCACTTACAGTACATATCGATAGTGACGTCAACAGAGAGGGGTGCAGTCTTGTCGTTATTCTGCGCGTAGCAGGTGAGGATGCGGCCGTGGTCTTCTCGACGGAGCGGTCCGTACATTATGTCACTCCGCACGCGATGCTCCGACAGCGGCGTCGAAGCGTTCTTCAACAAGCGCTGCTCAGTCCACCATGACAATGTTGCTTGGGGCTTCCCTTTGTACAAGAAGATAAACAATTGAATTATCGTAATTTGGTAGTCTCATAACGAAGCTGGCTAGACGAGAAAGGAAAAGTCGCTATTTCAATCTCAAAAGTTTGTGTTTCACAAATATTTATTGCGAGTGTGGGTATTTAAAAATGTCTCTCGTGGTACCTGTATTACCACCAAATCAACACATATCATTGTGTAGGGAAAAAACTGTGTATATGTCTATTGGGTGTATTTATTATCTATTTTGATACTAGATTAATATAAACTTACTAGATATTTTTTTAATTAATCTCAAAGTAACATTTTAAAAGAACGAATGTATATAAAGTAAAGTAATGGGTGTATTTCTTACACTTACCTCCAAAGGCTACACAAAAAAGGTGGACGGTCTCGCCGACATAGTAAGGTCCAACATTTCGACTCACGTTGACTCCAGCGCTCGCCTTTGCAACTTCCGTGCCGTTTTCGTGTACAACCCATAAGAGCCTTGGAGGTTCTGGTAATTCAAAATTTAGGAAAGAAAATTTGTATGAATGAAAATTTTGGCATTAACTAATGAATAGAATGGAATTAATGGTCTTATAGCCTTAAAAAAATTGAAGATCAATCAAGCGTCAATCAAAAAGCGTCTTAAATCACAACATATTATAAAACAATGTCGCTTTCTCTGTCCCTATGTCTCTTTGTATGCTTAAATCTTTGAAACTACGAAACGGATTTTGATGCGGTTTTTTTTAATAGATAGAGTGATTGAAGAGAAAGGTTTATATGTATGATAACATCCATTAAATATCAGCATTGCACCCGTGGGAAGCCGGGGCGGGTCGCTAGTTAATTTATAATTTGCAATGGGGTAATTATTATTATTATGGTTGGCGCTTTCTAGGGGAGGCCTACGTTCAGCAGTGGACGGCGATAGGCTGATGAGTAATGGGGTAATGTTGCAATGCAGATTCTGTGGATTAATGCTCGGACATGTAATGCACTTCTTTGTTGACTCATCTCGTTTAAATAGAGGATATAACGTGATAAACCTCTAACAAGTAGGTATAGAAAAGTAAAATTCTGTTTATTGCAATTTGTTGGTGTAATTAAGGTCGATGACTCATTTGCCTATTAACAATAGCATATTGGTGTAGTAGTGTATGTTATGACCATGTATTGCAGGACTATAGGTTCAATTTAAGAAATCTGTAAAAAATACCGATTTTTTCGACGGAATAATTCGAATATTTAATCTTAGAGGCAAAAATCAACTTAGTTTGCACTTTGCAGGTTCTTGGCTTAAACCCCGGATCAATTTTTGTAAGCCCTGAAAATGATTCTTATTTTATTTTATAACTGGAAGGCAGGTTTTTATAAATGAAGAAATACCCCGTAAATAGTATCTAATACCTATTTATCTAGTGGTCGATATTATATCGCATATTCCACGTTTCCACCAACCATTTCGTAAAAAATGATTGTAGTTGGACTAGATGGTGGAGAATTTCTACGTTCTCAGTGATTGTTGACTAATTTTTGCTTTTCTCTAGATTCTGCTTGATATTTATGTTTTTAAATCAATCTTCCAATCTCCCAAATTTAGTTCAAAGTTTAAAAAATATGTATCCTTAATGGCCATTGTTAAATATCCATATCAGAAACATTAAATTTTAATTGTGGCAACGTTATTCTTGATAAGTAACACCGCAACTGTGTCACAAAATGTGTTCGCAATATAAAGATTATAAGACTTTGGTATCGAAAACTTACGGTATATTGGTAATGTATACGTACTTTCCCTTCATTTAATTAATTTAATCTTCGTCTTCAAATAAAAATAAAACGATATTACGTTTGGGAAAATTTTGGGATGGATAATTTCAGGCTAGAAAGGGACAGAGGCAGAGTCGACGTTGAATGGATCAGACGAGGAAGAAAATGAGTAGGATGCAAAAGTACAAGAATTAAAGGTAAAGGGGCGAGGAAGTAGGAAGAAATGTCTTCTTAGTCTAGTACTTAATAACAGTTACCATTCCAAATTTTAATAAATAACGTAGTTCATTAATTATTTAGAAAATTGATGTACCTACCAGTATATACAAAAACTAATCATGAGCGAAAATAACAGTTATAAATATCTATGAGAGCAGACTGCAATATAGCGTACGTTACCATGACACATTACCAGAGTGGAAATCGAGCGTTATAGTCCATATATTGTGTAGGTGACACGTGGGGCTTGCGCGGTGTTTAACGCACTACATGTCCTGTCATCTACATAAATGTTTGCCGTGAAAGAATATTTAAATTATAAAATTCAATACATAAAATATAATAAAGTAACTTAGAGAAATGGTATTAAAACATCATTGTTGCCACATGAATACTATGTTTGTATGTCATTCAGCTTAAAATATCTCCATCTAAAGTGGACCGAAATGACGCAAAACTAATTTGTATGTTAATATTGTAATGTTTACGTCGCGCAATGGTTTAATAAATGGAGCGAATGGTTCCGGCGCTGTCAGCTTCCTCATTAGCTGGCCGGCCAATTAGCCGAAGCGCGGTTGCGCTATTTTGCTGGATAGGTAAACTTCATGCATTTTGCTCGTTACAACGGCGCCGACTTTGTTCATCAAATACACCTTTAGCAATATCAGGCTGGCCAATATTTTATACCAAACAACAATTATAGCTTGCAAAAGGATTTTTTACTTTTAGATTGGTTTAGGTTTCTTTAAAATATATGTTATGAAATACAATAGAAATACCCAAGGTCACAGTCCTACATACCATTTACACGTACATATAGTTGTCCATGTGTGTTAGCCTAATTAATTAATTAATTGTAGGCACGGGCCTCGTGTACCTACCTAATATCGAGAGGTGTGTATTGAACAACATTTTTTGTATAGAATTTAGATACTCAAACTTCTAACGATAGTTTATCGTGCAGGATAATTTGACCAACAAAACGCAGATTAAAAAGCTGTAAGTGTGCGCCTGAGATTCGAATCAACGATCAATTTAATTTCAAAATAAAGATCTCAGCAGATCACGGGTCTTAAACTCAAAGCCAATAGGTCTTTTTGGATATGACTCGAATAATATTATTCATTTTTTAATTTTAGAGGCATAGTATAGTATACAATGGTAGTTATGTGCCTATACCTATATCATCGATTTAGTACCAATAGAAGAACCTAACTTCGAAAAACTTCGAGAATTGTTTACGAGTTATTTATCTTTTTATTTATTGGTAGAAGCTAAAATGTGAAAGCAAATGCCTAAAAAGGTGTTTGTCGTAGAGGATAGGAGTAAGAAGTCACAAGTTCAAGATAAATTTGATTTTATTCAACACCTACATTACATGAATACCTAAGGTCCTAAAATCTCTTTTCAATTTCGAAATAAGGTAGAAATTACTCACCTATGACGTAAAGCTGTACATAAGTTTTGTGAGCCGGGCTGGTTGCAAAGTCAGCTAAGCACTGATACAATCCAGCATCAGACGGACGGACGGTTATAATTTCCAGCTTGTCCAGCCCATCGTAGTCTGCGGTGAGTAGACGGTATCGACCACTGTTTGCCGAAGAACTCTCTTGTGCTCCCTCACGAAGGTCGCGACTGCTGATGCAAATTGTAATGATGTTAAGCTGTTCGACATTCTTTCCAATGCATCTGTAGGTAACCATTTATCCTACGACTGCATTATATTCAAAACCTTCTGCATTTAAGGACACTATGTCAACAAACAAGGACTCGATTAATAGCTAAGGGCACTCGACACCAATCATTTAATTGAAATTTAATTGAAATGAGAGAAATGCTCGCAATGACAATCTCGAATAAGCAAAAATCTGGAATAAAGGTCAGATATACCTGTAAAATGCTGTAGAAGAGTTGTTTTTGTACCAAGCTAGTATCTTTAGTTTGTCGTCCTCTTTCTCTGCAGTGGCATTGCAAGGAAGCTCCGCGCTGTGACCTACCACAGCTTCAACTAAAAGAACAATTTAATATTATTACTTTTTAAACCTTTATACCAAAAAAGGTCATTGTCACTTCATCTCAATGTCTAGTGTTGTACTTTTAGCCAAATAGGAAATTTAATGAATTATAGGTTGTTAAAAAAACTATTTAAACGCGAAAGCCGAGAAAAAAACATTCTTACAATAATTTACGAAAAAAAAATCTGAATGTTCGTAGCAGTACAAATGCGCTTATTTCATTGAATATGGCAGTGTCTGACTAATGATAGGAATAAGTAAAGATTGTAACTTGTATTCTCAATAGGCCCTGCCGACCCACATATATGTAGGGCCAAAAGCGTGAAGATGCATGTTAATATAAGTGTTGGTTGATTATTCCAACAAAATTTTCACAGGGTTTACGGCACACCATCAAGGTTTACGGCAAATTTTAAGTATGATATTGAGGTCGTAGGTTCGATGTCCAGCAGGGTCAGTAACTGATATCAATATTGAATGAGAGTTAGTAAATGTTATTGCGATGCCATTTCAGAATTCAATGTGTGAACGCGAGTACAGAATCTTTAGGATATGTTACTTTTACATCTCCGTCACCTTAATATGCAAATAATGCTTATTATACATTTATATTTAATCATTAATATAATATGATTTATTAATCTTTACGTCTACCTTGCGGTCTGGTGATACAGAATAAATTGAATTTTCCAAAAGAGAATTTTAGTAGCAGCATCTTCTTCTTCATCAACCCATTTTCGCCCACTGCTGGGCACGGGTCTCCTCTACCATTGAGAGGGTTTAGGCCATAGTCCACCACGCTGGCCTAGTGCGGGTTGGCGGACTACACACCTAAGAAATTCCTAAGAACTCTTAGGTGTGCAGGTTTCATCACGATGTTTTCCTTCACCGTTAAAGCAAGTGATGATTCAATGTGAATACACACATAACTTCGAAAAGTCAGAGGTGTGTACCTGGGGTTCGAACCCGCGACCGTCGAGATTCTCGACCGCGCGCCCAAACCTCGAGGCCATCACTGCTTTTAGTAGCAGCATAGAGTCTGGAATTGTGTGAGTGTTACGTGGAACGGAAACACAATACTTATTCGAAATGTAGTTGCAGAAATACACCTCTGGCACTCTTGAGAGATTTGAAATGTAGGTGTGTTTCCTGATTCGCGATATCAGAGGCCTATTAGGCTATGAATGAGATTCTTACAAATAAACTTTTGTTTCAATATTTATTTATTTATGCTTTTTATACAAAACATTGTATAAAGGCGGTCTTAATGCCTAAGGCATTTTCTACCAGTCAACCTTAGGGTGGTGCAGAGACACTCGATAGGTGCATAAATATTTGTTTTCAAATAATGTGCTTATATATAAATACTAACATAAACCCATCAATATTAATATTTGTCTTTACTATGGAATATATCTACCGATTTGCAAATTCGCGTCTTTTTGACATAGTACGTATAATAGCCAACTTTTTGCAATAAAATAAATATCACTTGTTATTAAGTAAAGTTGCATTTTAAAATTCTTCTTAATTTATAAACAGTAGCAGAAACTTTTTTATTATTTAAAAAAAAAATAAGTGAAATAAGAATTCATGTGTTATTCAAAAAGTGCGTTTGAACTATTGATAAGTAAGTATATGTGGGATACTTTAATGATTATTTGATATAGTATTAAATATAAAAAAAAATGTTAAGGTTTGTGCAGAACGCGGAAGTGAAATAATTCGCAGTTCAGGAAAATATTTATCATTTACGGCAAATTTAATATTTTATTGACTGCATTCAAATTGTTAAGGGCCAAAATGTTCTTTTAATCTAATAATTTTTCAAAAATGTAAAAGTTGACCTTAGAATTTTAAAACTTAAACCAAAAAACCATTTACCGTTGACGCTGCTGGAAATGTTATCCATTGTTAACAATAATTGAAACTTATTATACACGAAAATTTGAGAAAGAAATCATTAAAATAAATTCGTTTTATATAAATAACATCGCTTACCGGTTTCAAAAATATCCTGTGCACAGAATGATTTCAAAAAAAGAACAATTAAAATAAAAATATTTCTATTCATTTTTACACATGGACACTTTCTTGTAAAGCCATAATAAATTCGATGTTCAAAATACGCTAAGTCGGAGAGGGCACGTCCCGATTGGGCGCGAGCAACGGACACGCGATTCAATTGGCGCACTCGACCACAATAAGCAGGATCGTCGGTCCAGGGAACGCGGGACTCCGCTACCGGCCGGCGCGCACGGCTCGGCCGCTTCCGGAGCGCCCCGCTCCTGACGTCACTCCCGTTGCTCAAACACCGCCAGTCGCCCGATGAACCATCATTTACCTTACACTTTTTAATTGGTGAGGTCAAAACAATTGGGTCACTTCTGGATTTATTTATTGTGTAAGCTGGGAAATAACTTCTATATCCGGTTGTCGTGTTTTTCAGCTTACGAAGTACGAACGCAAATTTTATTTAAATGTAGGTTCATTTACAAAATCAAATTGGAAAATAAAAGTAATAACATAAAATAAATTTAAATAAAAGCTGATATTTATTTTTCAAATAAGATATATTTAATATCATGAAAATTTTTATGTTAGTAATATACATTCTTTAATAATTTCAAAAACTAATATTTTAACCCTTTCAGACCTGAATTCTTTTATTTTCGGTAATTGATCTGAAAAAAATGCCTACAACTAGGCTAATGTAAGTAGATCTAAGGAAAAATAAACAAAAAAATCCTAATTACAAGCTTTTCAAGAAAAATAGCTTTTTCTTTTTGTGTACAAGTGTACACATCCGTCCAACGAAATGAATATATTAGTGTTAAAGGATGTTTATCTATAATGATACACATTTATTTTACCTTTTTTTATTGGGAAATACGAAGCAATATGAAATAAAAAATATAAATAATAGTATTCTATTTATGAAAATTAACAAAAAATGGCTTTTTCTTTGGGTAGATTTAACAAATTGCACCTTAATCAGTCCAAATTAAAACTAAAATCAAAGGCATCAATATTGCATCCTATGCATGAAATGCTAAGAAACAGTTCTTTTCCTTAGTTAGGCATAAGTGAACCTTGCATTTTATGCATTTAATTTGGGTTCTACCCTTGCATCCCGTCGTTTTCCACCATGTTTTCCGATGAGGGGCTTGGGCGCTCATCGTGTGCAGGAAAATGTCCAAAACCATCTCGAGTTATTTTAGCTTTAGAATTACCTGGTATTGCTGTATTATCAACTAGATGTAAATTGTTACGCAGCTCAAAAAATTGGTCCCTTGCCATGTTTTTAGTGAACAAGGGAATGCTGATATTTGTTTCCCAATACATTTTCAAACACGGGTACCCAAATATTCCAGTGGCCAAATGAGAGCAAAGAATATTTCTATTTCCTTGGCAGTAGTAGGTTTAAACCTTACTTTATTGGAATATGTAGCGTATAAGTTTGTCATTTCAGCCATAACCTGAAATAATTGCATAAACAGGCACGTATCTGTTTTAATAATCTGCTGGCCTTTCAACTCTGGGATCAATAGCAATGGGTGGAAACCAAGCTAATGAAGTTGTGTTTACTATTTCCTTGTGTCTCCACCTAATACTATGCTTTGGCGTAATGTTATGTAAAAGCGTATCTTCAGAGGCGGAAGGCACTTCTGGTAAAAAGTTATCACTCATTTCGACCCACGATGACCCAGCGTCTCCATCATCATCATCATCCAAAACGGGGGGGAATATTTCTCGTTGGTTCCGGCTGATGACATCTGCTCCCTTTTGGACAACTGGATTCGGATTCGGACGTCATCAGAAGATAATTCTTCATCAGAAAGGCAACCTTCTTTTAGTGCTCTAATAGCGTCGCACGAAAACATAATAATTACATAATTTTAATTTTTTATCTGAAAATAACATTAACATAATTAATAAAATCAAAAGCAAAAAGTTTCACCATTCAATAACAATTATAATTTATTTTGTTAACACCTACGATGTGCAACAACAAATAAGAAATACATCGTATGCGCCTGATGTGTACATTTGTGTACAAATATAAAAATCACGAAAATTTGTAGAAAAATAACTAAAACCAACAACATGTATGTAAAATATGACGACGACAATATAACACATCGACCTATAAATATTGCATTACATATACTTTGATATTTTCTATTTTTTAGATATAAAAAAATTAACTTACCTGCACAATGCAAACTTCGGTCGGTTACTGGTCATAAATTGCCAAAAACTGCCAATAAACGCCAAGAAATGGCGTTAGGAGTATCGTTTTCGGTAGTTTATTATGTGAACTAATTAACACAACCGTTTTTAGTTGCAAAGAATGTGAAATTAATACTTAAATATTTTTTTACATTATTATGTGTACAATTGTGTACGCCAGGTCTGAAAGGGTTAAGGAAATTACATCATAACAAGCAGTAACATATTACAACATAACACAGTGGACTAAGGCCCTACTCCTCTTTGTTATACAGGAGACCCATACCTGGGATGTACCTATATAGTCTGATGATAAAATAAAATACAAGAATGACAAACATAATATTTTATTTAAGTTGCTTTAGTGACTTAACAAATAAGACGGCTAAAACAGCTATTGCTGCACTGCCAACTGTTCCAACTATTATTTTTTTTGTTTTTCTGCTACTTTTCTCTTTTAATAAAACCTGAAAAGACAAGTTGCTTATTAGGAAATGTAGCTTAATTATGATAAAATTTTAATAAAAGATAAAAAAAATGTCCTCACCTTTAATTGAGTGTGCAATGTTATATCCATTGAATTTAAAATATTAGTAATTTCACTGAGTGTGGATAATGATATATCAGAGGCATATTTTTCTTTATGGAGTAATAAATCTGATACTTTCTTAGCTCTTTTTAATGCTAACGTATTTGCTAACATGCTCAAGTAAATTCTATACAAATGTTGAGAACTTTCCTCCAGGATATCAACTATTTCTGTTGCTACAAGATTATTATTTCCTTTCAATCTAAAAAATAAACAGTGATGAATATGATAAAATTGGAAAATATGATATTAAGTATTTAAGTTAGTTCTTATTTTTATTATAGCATATTAATTATAGCACAGTATTTTTTGATTTTTAAAATTAAGATTTAAAAAATATTTTGCTGCCAAGGTAAAGTAAATATATATAAAATGTCTGAAAACTCTTTATTGCCATAGGAAAATATTGTGAAATTATCATAGTTATCAGTAGACGGTTAACTTGGAATAAACCAGCAAAGTGAACTACATTTTTACTCCTCTCAGTTGCTGAGGAGATATAGATTATGAGAAAAAAAGCTATATGTATATCTTGAGTAAACAAAAGATTTTCAATTTATTTTTACCACTTACACTGTTAAATCTCCATACAGAGGTAAATTCTTTATTTCTTGGAGAATATTCTTTCTAACAACAGAATCGTCAACACCTAATTTTTCCAGATCTTCATCGGTAAGTTCCGTTAATGTTGACTGACCAATATTATTCTTCCTAGAACAGAAAATTACTTGTTATAAGATATTTACGGTTTGGTATGGTATACTTTTTCTAAAGATTATTGTGTGGGCACTTTTTTGGTATAGTTTCCAATATTTGCAAGAAATACTTACAAAAATACTTTAATAAATTTTTCTGCTCCTGCACCTATTAATAAAGCGCTCACAGTAACATCAAATTCTGTTGGATCGATTTTACATGAGGTGGAAATCATCGATTCAATATTGCTATCTCCACCCATAGTTGTAATTTTTTTGGTCTTTACAAATAAATTGTTTATTTTGCTTTACTCATTCAAATGTAAACAACCTCACAAAAACAACCGGAATTATTTTTGACATTTGACTTGACAATAAGCAGTACCATAAAGTACGTCGTTTTTTTTTGCTCTCTTTATAGAGCAAGCTAGGGTTTCGATCCTATACAGCTTCGTCATGTGTTTTAACTCCAAAATATTATGGATGTTGGCTAAATCCAAGTTAATTTATTCAAAGCACTTTTAGAAGCTTTTATTATCTATAGTTTATTTCTTTTTTTTTAAATTAGAACTGTCCTTCATTCATATAGTTTGTTGTGTCCAAGAAGTGATTCCCAAATTTAGCAGGATTTTTAATAGGATCGGATACTACAAAATATTTAAATCTGGTTTGGAGAATTTTTTGAATTAGATATTAAATATATGTGAGTAGTAGGTATATATTGTAGTAGAGGTGTTGATAACGAGGTAGGGTAAAACAAATTACTATACTACAGGGTATATTCTGACCGTGGTCGAAAACTAAGGCAATTCGTTCAATGACGCTCTAAATACAACCTGTAAGTACCTATATGTCGGCATGAAAGATGTAGGTACGTACTATGTAATAAAAAATAAAAGACATGCATTAAGCTTAAATACCATTTATTTCCACATCCATAAGCGATACATAGAAAAATGTTTATATTATACCTCTAATTATTATAATACAAACAAACACAAACAAACATACCTCACGCCTATATTCCCCGAAGGGGTAGGCAGAGATGCATTTCTGCACCCACATTTCGCCAGGTATGTCTCAGTCCCACGTAATAGGGGGCGAACCTATTGCCGTTTTTCGGGCACATTTCCAGACTCCGTGCTGCTACTGAGAATTTCCTAATGGAAAAACCCAATAACACTTTGCCCGACCCGGGAATCGAACCCAGGACCTCTAGATCGCACGGCACATATTTGTACCGCGAGACCACGAGGCAGTCAATTATTATAATGTACAAAATAAACGCCGCCTCTGAATAAAACCTTGAGGTAAAAACCTTTTATCACAACTAAAACTTAAGAATACTTATTAAGATGGGATCGAAATGTAAAATAACCACTTCCATCATTAAAAAAAAATACTGGACGAATCTTTTGGATTATATTTAAAAATTAATGTAGGAACCCATACTTAATCTACAAATGCATTTAAAACTTAAACACCTAACTAATAACTAAATGCTCCAAAAATATTTGAGCCTCTTAATACTTAGTCAGCTCATTAAAATAATGATCGGCGTATAAATAAATAGTAACAATGATATAAAAGAAGACTGTAGTTTTTATTAGTTTAATGTAGCTCTACGTTTGTTGACAACCTACAGGAATAAAATTACGCAAGAAGATTCCTAACAAAATAATTAAAGTAATTTTCGTGACACAATTTGTTGTGGATGAATTCACAAACAGATTGATTTGTTACTTTCGTAGGTATTGGTAGGAACTTCTGGTACAGGTCCCTTTAAAGTAGTTCTTGAAGCCATGAGGGTAATCATGGTAGAAAACAAGAATAACCAACAACAGCGTCCTATGTAGGTCCATAAATGCTACATTTGACACAAAAAACATATAATATTTAAACTATAGAGTTATTGTAATAGGTGTCTTCTTAATAATCTCTTTTAATAGGATCGTAACTACTGGACCTAAAAACAAACTTAAATACTAATCATTGGCTAAATTCTAAAATTTATCTCTCCTTTTCTAACAATATAGAAAATATTGTATACGTTTATAAATAATTTTATATGCACATTGCACACTTGCTGTGTATTATCTCTGCGTCACCCTAGGGTCGAGTGGTAGAGAATGCTAAAGGCATCCTTTCCCGTTACTATTATGAAATTGCATTTAGTGTAAATAAATATCAAAAATCTTTTTTCACTTACAACATTATTCCAATATTTTTATGTCTTACGAAGTCAGAGACTTATAAACTCCTTTGATTGACTCGTCTTGCAGAAATGCAATAACTATCTCCTTACTTGTTAGTTGTAGAATTCATAGCCGTGTTTATATCGAGATCTCTGTACGTAAATGTAAACCCTACTTTACCAGGGCAACTGTGTCGCGTTCCGAAATCTAGTCTGCGTATCCGGTTATCTACCTACAATCTGGCATAATTGTACTGACTGGAAGATACTTGTAATCCGTTTTCATAAATCGACTGTACAATTGTATGAGACGGGCCATTAAATCATATTTCACTGTTTTGTAACCCGCTTTGCTGTGAAGGGGAATGGATAACTCTGGTTCCAACTCCCCCTTTTTATGTTGTTCTAATTAATATCTTTTTGGAGTAATAGAAAATCTACTTTCCCTTGTAGACCCGCTTAGCTTCATCGCTTATTATTATATGTAAATACCTAAATTAATGTAGTCGTGTCTAAATTAATGCAATAAATTTTTTTCTCCGGTTTCGTTGGCAAGAAGAAAGTTTACACTTAAGATAAAAAATTACAACTCTGAAAATCGGTATTTTCTGGTTCAAACGCAACTATTTTTATTATTAGGAGGTTATCGTTTATAACCGAGGTCACATAGAGTCTACCGAGATAATTTTCTCAAACATATTGTTTATGTTTGTATACAATATGTTTGACAAAATTTTTATCGATTTGTTTTATATCTTTGAGCTTGATCATTAACACGCCGATAAGTGTTAGGCACCTAATATGACTGTAATAAATTTGAATTTCTCATTCAGGTGTTATGTTATCGACAATAGCTTTTACAGCTTGCCATGTTTCGCGAGCCGTGGATACAATTTGCGAGCCTGGTAGTAGAAAGCCGTAAGGTCCAAATGAATCGCGAAGATCGACGTGATATGAGAACTTAATGCCGGCACGCGCTTTTGCCCAGTCGTGAGACATGCCTGCTGCTGGTTGGCGAAGCTCTTCTACCGTACCCACCTGCAAAGAAATAAACAAGACATAAAGTATTTGTAAATTTGTAACGGTGACTTGGAGAGCAAGTTAATTCAGATAGGCAAGATCGTGGATTGATTAATAAATACTTGTGCTAATAACACGTTGATCAAATCATAGACACGTTTTTGTCTAAGACTGGATTTTCAAAAAAAAAAAATACAAGTTGTTTTTTTCTTTTTTGAGGCAAGGCGCGATTTGTGTATCTGCCAAAATTACAAGTTTGTGGAAACAAAAGTTACATTTTTGAATGCATTGTAAGAAAATGTAAATAAATTCTATTTAATGAGAGAGCCTATGTTTTTCCTTAGTATTATTGTAGACCTGAAGTTAAAATTGCATTTAAACATCATCTTAAAATAATCTTACTACTCACCCGGTACTTAGTGCCAAACATGTCTGCAAGTGCGGAGGTGGCCAGTTTACCCATCTCCATCATGACACCATCATCTCCATAAGGCGGATGAGCGTGCGAACTCGGCACTAACCAAGCTTGAGAGTAAGCGTGAAGCGATATGAAAACCTAAAACATAATTGAGAAATAAATCATCATCTGCTAAAAGACGTGGACTGCAAAAACTAGTCTTCCTACAAAGATTTCCAAAGTGATATGTCGGAAGTGGCCAACATCTAAAGCTTAGGAAAGATTAAATGAACCAGAACCGTTTCTGTGTTGATTACTCATTCCGAAAAATAGTTTTTATGTAAGAAGGAATTGAAGAACACCTAAACCCAGACTTTTGGCGTTTCGAGCTATGCATACGGCTAGCAATTCAAAATGCATTTACAAATCCATGTACCTACACGTAAAGGCTACATTTACTTTTGCTTCGAAATTACCGCATATCCTTTCAATTCGATTCGTCAATCATAAAACCTCGTTATTAAGACTATTAGCTGCCAAAAAGATCTGCGTAGACTAGCATAGAGCATTATTTATACCTCATTCACGATAAGTTGATTCTTTTGGCAGATGTCAATTTTTCTGAGACATGACTTTGAAATAAAAAAACGTATTATTTTATTATTTTAATGATTTGATAAATATAAAAAAATACATACAACACAAAAGTCTCTAAAGATATAAGCGTTATCCGAAAATTTTGAGACTTTATTGCTTCAAAGTAAAAATAAAATAGGAATACTGAAACTAATTGACGTTTGTATAATGTTACATCGGTCGGACAGAAAGGGACGTAACATCGTTCATATCGATCTCCACGTCGATAATTTTATTGAACACTATGATGACCATGGCTGTGCTCCTTTTTCTTAATAAAAATTGTTTTAAATATAAAACTATTTTATTTTTTAACCTTTATTTTTACATACTGCGTTATTTTTGGACCTCCTGTCAACTTAAAATAGGTGGTTTAGACCATGAAACTAAACAACTTTTCCAAAGAAACATGGGTCGAAACGTGATAAATAATTCGACCCTCCCATAGAAAACTGCTCACATGGTCGATTTCGTGTACAAGGTCTAATTTTTTTTTCACTTTTCGACCCGTGTTTCTTTGGGGAAGTTGTTTACTTTCGTGGCCTAAAACACCTATTTAAATTTGGCGGGAGGTCTAAAAATAACCCTGTTATATTAAATAGGTACTTATTATGAACTTTGACCCACCATCGCTTATCTACATAATGTTTTACATGTCGAAAGTAATAAATAATTTCACACATAATGCAGTACTTTAAAACGCAATATTTTTGAACTACTCGATATGTTCTGTTTCCCACCATTAGTCGATATGCCAAAAGAATCAACTTATCGTGAATGAGATATAGTGTCAAAAAATGTGGCACTCAATCATCTTTGGATTTTAAAAGTAAAAGTTTTAGCGCTTTAGTCTGACAGTTTAATTATGTACCTGCCAATTAAAGTAAAAACACTTACATACGTATACATACGTATACGTACAAAATTTAAAATATCTTATTCTTTTTTTGGATGTTCTACATACTTTTCAAAATTAAAATTATTATTTTATTTTTCAAGAGTCATGATGAAAGCATTTAAAAATTTTCGTTACATTGTTATTACATACGCTACAAGTGCATGTGATTTCGACAAGGAATCTTTTTATTATAAAAAATGACGTTTATTTATCTGTGCAGATAAAATTATGTAAAGACGTCTAGATGGTAAAGTTCCTACATTCTAAATAAATTAAGCGTAACATGTAAAATTTATTAAGGTCAATCTATTAAGTCAATTACGTAGATTAATATTTCGCAAGCAAAGGGTATCCGCACCCACGTTCAAGTCCAAAGACCGACCAGTTCAACATATTTAGGGTATATTAAAGACATTTATTTACCACCGAATTTTATTTATACTAAAATATCGTGGAGAACGGTCGTAGGTTCGGTCCTTACACGAACCAATATTGATATGGTTGACCCTGACCCGACACCAGAGTAAAAATAATAATAAAATTTAAAAGCGTTTATACAGTCATAGCGTAATTTGGACAAAAACAGTACTTTACGAATCCCATGAAATTGATGAAAGACCCATCGTACAAATAGGGTATTTTAGTTTTCAATAGAGTTGAAAAACGTTGGTTGCAAATTTAAATACAAGCAATTTCTTTAAATAAATCTTCCCTAAATAAAATATCGTCTGCATTGTGAGAACGAAATTAACATAAAAACTCACATAAATACTCATCCATATGGAAGACAATCCCATCTTGCCTAAACTAAGGAAATTATAGATTAAAGCCGAAATTCGATCTTAAAATCTACTTTGACAAAGAGTAAAATAAATACAAAGAAATGGAAACTGTTTGCATTTGCCATTTTAATAAATGGAAATTTCCGAGTATATATACGGTAAAAGCTATGCACGCATAATATTATTCATTCGAGGTAGGTACTAAGCGTATGCGTTCTTAGAACCAACCGATCATAACATACAAAATTGTGTGGTATAAAGTTTGAAAGTTTATTAGAAAATGTTTTGAAAGCAACGATGTGGGCAAATACCGTATTCTGTCACAATTTCTCATGATCGACGTGCGGTCTACCTTTACGGTTTTGAACGAATGATAAATTGCTATACTTACCTACTTGCACGCGTTACTATTTCCGTTTTCTATTTAGTACTAGCAACACTAGTTTTTGTTTAGTTATGATTGGTCGTTGGAACTGCGCGGCAATAGAAAAGTTTCGTCTTCACCATGTGTTCTTACGACTGGTAATTTTAATTATCCGGAGTGAAAACGAGTAATGAGAACTATTTGCGAACCACGAAGCGAACACTGTAAACCGTCAATTACAGTCCGCAATTGCAGATAATCGCGCGCATGCATCGACTACATAACACACAGGCATTAAGATAGAAATTGATGTGATGATCCTCGTTAGGAGATATGAATCGCGTGAACGTTTTAATGAAAATTATGTAAATATCATGTTCCTACTGGTATTATGTTGTTATTTATCTTTATGAAGCTATTTATAATAAGTATTTGGAGCTATTCTTAAAAAAATTACCTTTATATTCTGCTTTACATACATACACTCTCACGTCTGTATTCACCGAAGTGGTGGGCATTTCTGCACCGACTTTTGGCCAATTTTGTTTCAGTCCCACGTAATAAGAGGTAAAGCTGGTAAAGTTTTTCGGGTAAAACTTCTAATGAGTAATGAGAATTTCTAAACGGGATCACCCAACAATACTTTTCTAGACTAAGGAATCAAACGTAACACCACTAAACCGCGCAGTACTTGTATTCAGTGTCAATGAGGTACCGTAAAACGGGGTGAATAGCAACGGTTTCAAACTTTGCATGAAGAATATGTTGTTCCTAATTTTTTTTTTCATCATGGGTGATTATATATGATGTCCGGTACCCACACGAAAAGATCTATAACAATATTCTTTAAATATAATCACAGGTTGTCCAGAAAAATTGAAAAATATTGACCATTTCTATTTACCCAACGACTGGGGTCAATAAAAACACGTAAAGGGGTGAATGGAAAAACTGTTAGGGCTGCACAAAAAAACTTTTAACCAACATGCAAAAATGTGAGGTGCTGAATAAAAATATATCTTTCAAACCAAAACAATTTTTAAATACTAAATTAAAATAAAATGTGACATGATATTATGTGGCAGAAGATGATGTATATATGGCATGATGATATGATGTATATGTGGCAGAAGATGATGTATATATGGCAAAAGAAGCATGAAATTAAAATTAATGCAGTTGAGATGAGAGCGCTAAGAAGCATAATATGTGGAGTGAAATTCGTAGATAGATTGAAGAATAGTGTGATAAGGGAAAACTTCAGCAATGATATCTCGGACATCAGCCTGTATGAGATTGAGATGGCCTTGAAACAACTTAAGAACAACAAGGCGCCAGGTGAGGACGGAATCACTTCAAAGCTTCTGAAAGCGGGCGTAACGCCGGTACTTATACTCCTTCAGAGGCTCTTCAATTCTGTTCTCCTCGAGGGCTCAACGCCAGAGGCATGGAGAAGGAGCGTGGTGGTACTGTTCTTCAAAAAACGTGATAACACCTTGCTGAAGAATTACAGGCCCATCTCGCTCCTGAGCCATGTCTATAAGTTGTTTTCGAGGGTCATCACAAATCGTCTCGAACGCAGGTTTGATGACTTCCATCCACCCCAACAAGCTGGTTTCCGAAAAGGCTTTAGCACCATAGACCACATCCATACGCTTCGGCAAGTTATACAGAAAACTGAAGAATACAACTTGCCGCTTTGTTTAGCGTTTGTGGACTACGAGAAAGCCTTTGATTCGATCGAGACGTGGGCGGTGCTAGAGTCTCTCCAGCGGTGCCACATTGACTGTCGGTACATCGAGGTGTTGAAAAGTATATACAGCAACGCCACCATTTCGGTCCGAGTACAAGATCAGAGCACTAAGGCTATTCCACTACAGAGAGGCGTGAGACAGGGAAATGTTATATCTCCGAAACTGTTGTGGGTTTTGCATGTTTTTATCAAGTCTGCTGATAAATGTGAAGACAGGTTGTCGCCAATTAAGCACTTTTTGCCTGGTAAATTGTTAAAATAAGGAACCACCATATTTTGCACCCAGTCCTCAAAACAGGTTTCTTTAAAAAAATATTGAATTAATGTACCTGCAAATGAAAACTTTCTCTGTAAAATATTATTTAATCGCTGACCCGGCGAACTTTGCACTACCGTCAACCTTTTCTGGGCTTGTAAGAATATTTTAAGACCAAAATTAACGAATTACCGTTCTCGAGTTAAACTAGGTACTTGCATAGCTTAACTATGTATTAACAATTATTGACAACCCTATTCGTCTTTTTCTATTGACCCCTCATCTGTACCTATTTTCAGATTAACCGTTTCTATTATTCTTTACAATATTTCCATTAACCCCGTACTACTGTTCTAATCACCCGTCAATGAATTCTATTACCCCCTTTTATACAATAAATTTACATGCACAATGATTTTAACAAAATACAGAATTGTAATAGTGTATTTTTACCTAATTTCAATAAATTTTAATAAAGTAATACACATGTAATGTTATGAACACATCAAACAACACATTTAATACATTTTTCGGACTTAAAATCAAAAGTTGCGGCAGTTCAAATAAACGTGTTTTCGGAAGGTAAACTTTAAAGTGAATTTTTAACGATAAATGTTAATTTAACATTAAAAAATTGGTGGCAGCGCTAAGAAAAGATATTGATGTGTAATAGTTTAAAATACTACTAAAATCCTATAACGAAAAATAGCCGAATAATTATCTTGAAAACTTTCTTGATTTTTTTTCTATTCACCCCGCAATTTCTATACACCCCGTTTTACGGTAGTACTTATGCGATCTCTTTTCTGATTTCCTCTTATAATGCAGATTAAAAAAAAAATTGTATAATGAGTTTCATTAACAAAATCTCACGACGTAAAAGTATGTAATGATTTACAAATGAGTTTTAATAGATTGCCAGCCCACTGTGTAATATAGTACGTATTCTTATTTTTCTTATTCTACTAATTGCCATATTTAATTACGTATGACCGCGTTCGTCGTCGTCAGCAGTCGTCAGTGTTTACGTTTGCGATGGAGAAGCCTCGGATTCAATTATGGCGGTTTTTATTGACAGCTCAAAGTAAAAAAAAGGCTACAAAAATGCATTTCTATAAAAAATACAGAAACGTGTATGTTAAAAACAGACCCTTGCCTTTTGAGACTATTAATTTGCACAGGGCAAAAATATAAATTACCAATACACATTCCAAATATAATAAAATCGATTTCCGGAATTGTGTGACAAATCAAGCAAGCTTGTGCTAAAAAGTATCAATCAAGATAGTAGAGGTGGGTTAATTACATTACTTATGCATAATGCATACTCTTTTAAAAGCAAAACCTCGTTTAAACTGCACGATATACGATACGATTAAAAAATATTGTTATTACCTTGATTTGTCCCCGGTGTTCGGTGAGGAATTCCGACACCGCTCGGGTTTCCGGTTCGCTGAATGGATGCGGCCCGGCGAAGTTGTCGGCACAAGGATCACGAGACGAGTCTTTCTCACCCCAGTGATAGTCCCAGTTGCGATCAGCGTCTACTCCGACACACTCCGTTTGACCCCAATTCCAAGGAAACCTGAATGGTAAATATCAGTGAGTTTTAATCTTGCTCATATACAACTTGTTTCTAGCTATAGCGAATGTGTTGTAAATTGCACATACTTTATTGTTTATTCGTAAACTAGAAAAAGCTTAAAATAATTACATACCTATTTTGTATAGGTTTAGATTGTGGTACGGCTTTGCAATAACATAATCGCTTAGAATATTATTTTTTATATATTACAAAAATTAGTTTAACGCTTATATAAATAACTTAAAAATGACGGACATAATCCCGAGTTCACATCCTACACTAAAATACAAGTTTTGTGTCGTGAGTATCAAAAACTACGATAGTTCTTTCGGTCTTACTAACACACCGATCAGAAAAAAAATCTAAAATCACACGAAAATTTTACGAACTAGTATATAAAATTCCATTCGAATTTATATTAAGTTATTATGTATAAGCAGTGTGAACAAAACAAATTAAATCATAAGTATAATTACGGTCATAAACTCATAACGATGCAAAAATGACACTCCGGTTTAAAAACGCAACACGGATAATGTTATTATAATCATTACTCTATTACCGACGTGTATGATGTGATTTTAATAGTTCCATGTTAGGAAAGGTTGCTGACATGTAATGTTCGCGTTTTCCCAGAGTTTGCATTTTTTTCCTAAACTTTCTCGGGAAAGTTGTATTGTTCCGGTACATATTAATAAAAGATAACAAACCGGAAAACCTGATGAACCTCACTGACTTGGAAAGCTAGCTACATTTTAACGGACTTACCTACTTGAATTAACCAACTTCGTAGAAGCCTTTTTACGAAGTTCCACTTTCTACCATGTAAGCAATTGATCTCATGACCAGAATATGAAGCGATTTTCGATATAGGGTTCTTTTATTTTTATTCTATAGGCTTTCACGTAAGCAATTTGTCATTCAACCACATTATTTCTTCGTGAATGTTTTTTTTTCAAGTAAACATAAGTGAATAAGAAATAAACAATCAGTGAAAATTCTTATTCTATGTTCTTATATTTAGGTCATTATCGTATACCTACCTATGCTCTAATTAGTATTATTATAATTTTAATGGCAAGAAAGTATTCATACCGCATAGTAATTTTAAGGGCAATTATTCAACCAGCAGCTTTTTGTCGCTATTACACTGCGGACACCTGTAATTAGAATGTGATTAAATAGTTACTCACCATCCTACGAAGTAATAGTCATCAGTCTGGTCTGGGAGGCGAGAGCGAGTTTTTCTCCAAAGCCGATCATGCGTGTGCGAGTGCTCGTAACCGTCGGGGTTTAGCACTGGCATTATGTAGAAATCAGCCTGCTTTAGCACTTCTAGCTCCGCGCCTGTAACAAACAATAATAAATGCAATAGATTTTCGGATACATCGTAACTATAAAACATACTGTACAATACATTGCTTGTCAATTTAACATTTTTAATTTTTTCTAAATATAGTATCAAAATGAAAGCTAATATTTATTGGCAATGTTTAATGTTGACCTAAGCCCTTTTCGCCTTCCACGATGGTGTGAATCATCCAAGTAGCAACAGCTGGGGCTATCCACTCGCGAGCGTGCGCACCGCCGTCGACCCAAACCGCAGGTTTCATATTGGAGCGCAGCTTCCACTTTTTCTTGTGCACTTTACCATTTAAATCTTTTGTGTGGGTATCGTTCGACGGTAAAGAAATCTGTCAATAAATACACCGATTAAAAGGAAAGCTAAATATAAATAGCCCTTGCCGTGTTAAATCTAAGTAATTTACCTTTACGGCAACCAAAGGCAACCCTTCTGAAGACCGACCAAGTGGAACCAATTCTACAATATCAGAATGTGAGTGTTGTAGATATTCTAGATAGCGCAGAATGTCTGCATATCTGTGGTAACGTCGCCAGGTTAGCGGGTGTCCTCGTGATTGTTCCAATTCTAGCCTTTGTTTCTTTGACAACCGAGGATTTTCATAAGAAATAGCTTTCTGTTAAAAAAATAACAAAAACAAAACTTAATAATAGAATCATTTGAAGAGAAACATTTTCTTGTTGGCATTTATTATGCAATTTCATACAATATAATACCTGTAAGTCCCAAATCACAACATCAAAATCAATTTTGGAAGATTTTAAATGATCTTTGATGTCAACTAGTAGGTCTGGGGGTACCAATAAATCTGTAGTTCCATTAAGTGATGGCGGCGTCCACCACATTAATCCCGAGCCTTGGGCTTCTTCTTGCAAGTCTACTAACTCTTGCACTTTCCACTTAATATCGGGATAGGTCCGGAGCAATTGATAACCCTTATAGTTTTTCTTAAGGGATCTCTTTGCCGATTTTTTGCCTGTTTAAAAAATAGAATCAAAACACAAATAAAATGTAAATATAGAAAACTGACAATAATGATGATAATAAATTAACTACTTTCAAGTGAAGGATTTATTACACCATCAGAAAGCTTTGACAAGGGCCTATTAATATGATATAATACCAGGACACAATGAATAAGTAGAGAATAATGGTATAGCGTTTTATCGATCCTAAGACTTTGAGTTTTCGAGTAATGTTTACCTTTACTTCTAAACAACGTTAACTTTCACGGTCTCTGAAGGAATGAAAGTGGTGACTTAGTAAAATCAACAACTTTTTGTTAATAACTATTATTAATCAGAGTAGAACGACGTTTAAATAGTAAAAGCATTTAAGTATTTTATTAACTGTGCAATTTATGTTAATGATTACAAGGGAAAATTATCGCAGTACGGTGAAACTGGGAGGGAATACATTGTATGTTCGGCCACTTACTAGTACTGATGTCGTTTGCTGCGTATGCGCCGTCGTTGTCCTCTGTTTCTAGAAGAGATTGGAACCAGCTGTTGGAGGTTGTCGTAAGAGGTAGTACTGTGGTTGTAGTCGTAAAAACCGGACTGGGTTTTTTAGGTTTTGGCGCATCTTGAAACCAACTTCCACTTCCGAACCAAGATGACTTAGATCCAACTATCCAGTCGTATATGTTGTTGAAGAATCCTGAAACGGTATATTTTTAATAGAATTATGGTAATGGTATTAGGTAATGCTATTCAGTATCTGAGTAGCATTACCGTAATTTTTAAACGGACTCATGGTTAATTCTAGTACACATTGCAGTGCGCATCGTTTATGTTTAACCCTTTATAAGTTAGAGGCGATATTTTCACCACCATGATTTTTATTTTTTTGTCACCGAAATTTCATCCACCAGTCGTATTTTTTTATTCAGACAACTTTTATGATTGTCAATAGATAGTTTGACAATGAAAAGTTTGACAGTTGACATAAATGTTTCTTTCGTCGGAGCTCAGAGAAATTATAAAAGTGTATTTTTTTCTTCGACGAGTTTCAAGCAGGGTTTATCGAGAAAATCTGCGAATTTTATAAGGTAATTTATTTTGTTTACTGTTTATGTGATCTTTTTCTTAGAAAAAATGTAAATATTTTCAAGTCTTCTATTGGCAATTTTGGGCAATCTTGATTTTTTGTGGTGGTTTGAATATTCCCTCTGTTTGTGTGGCGCTTGTTTGTATATCGCTTGGCATGGCTTGCAATTCCTTTTTTGCTTGATTTCAGAAATGAATCGGCACTTGAAACATTTTGAAATAGAGGAGTGGGTACCTATATGAGTTTGATATATATACCGGCAAGACTAATAATTCAGTTGAAGAAGGATTAGGAGCAAAGATCGTTAACATTATACAAGAGATGTAAAATGTGCAGCACTAAAACGAACGACAAACGTTCAAAAATTATGTGTTCGAAATGCCAAGTCGCACTGTGTATAGTACCTTGTTTCAGTGATTTTCATAAAAATAAAATTAGATTTTTGTCATAAGTGGAAAATACTTTTTTGTTTTACTATTTTTGTAATAAATATAAAAAAATGATTTTCGCAAAGCTTTTTATTTGAAATACTAATAAAAATAAATAATTGTATATAATTATAGTAATAGAATAGGTCGGGCGCGTGAAAGAGCATGCAATAGAGAATAGAATCTGACGGGTAGAGGGAATATATTTCCCACCATAGAAAAATATATATATATACATATATATTTATATGTATGTAGTGTGCTGGAGGACTACTTGAAGTGAAAGACCACTTGTACTGTCGTATGTCGAATGTGTCTTTATTTGAGAAACATGCACTCCTTATATACAAATTAGACCAGCGAGAGTGGCGCCCTCTGCGGGCAAGCGCGGGCGAAAAGCGCGGGAAACGAGCGCGTGCCAACGCGCGCCCCGCGTCCGTGCCCCCGCGCGCCCCGCGTCCGCGCGACTCTCGCTCACCTATAAATATTAGGCGCGTCGCGGTTTCGCGGTTATTCAGCGCGGCGCGTCGTCGGAAGAATCATCGGGCAGCTACTCGTCGTGTGCGGTGTGCGTCGCTCGTCGTGGGTCTCCAGAACTGTCGCCGGGCCGTGCTGCGTGTGTCGTCGAGCTTCGCTTCGTGATCAGCGGTGATGGCGTTTTCACGCCGCACTTGCTGTGGTTTCATTTGACTTGACGTCAAAAGTATGTGGCATTTTCATGCCGCGCCCATCCATTATCCAAAGTCTATAAATAGACTTATAAACATATTACTATTCTATTCGCTGTGTTTTATTTATTATTCCCTTCTCTGTGTTTTATTTCTTGTATTCCTGGTATATGGTATATTTGGTATGTCACGGTAAGGTAAGGTAAGGTGGTTGGTCTTGAGAGGTAAAAGGTAAGTATGCATGTTCTCTGTATGTGCGCGTGACGCCACAGTACTCCCCCTCAAGTGAAACGCACGGAGGGTTTCACTGAGCGTCCCGATCGTGTGACGTAGGGCTGCTTTGACGGCGGCGCTGCTTCTGACGATCGTGGCTCCGTGACTGTGGTGTCTGCCGAATTCTTGCTCGAAGTAGGTGTCAAGGTAATCACGGCGCTTTCTTCGTTAAATAAGTAGGCTGGTTTTAGTCTGTCTATTGATATTATTGCAGTGCGTAGTGGTAATTTTATTTTGAATGTTTTGCCACTACGCTCAAGTACTTCAAACGGTCCGTCGAAGGGCGGTGTCAATGAACTGCGTACCGTGTCGTTCCGAATGAACACGTGACTGCAGGTTGCGAGATCTTTATATACAAATGCATTCTTGCTTGAGGCGTATGTTTTATGTACTGGTGATAATGTTGACATAGTTTCTGTTAATCGGCGGACGAATTCGGTGTCTTCTATTTTTGGCTGAGTAGGCACAAAAAAATCAGATGGAACTCGTAGGGTGCATCCGTAGGTCATTAATGCAGGGCTGACATTGTTGTCGCGCAGGGCTGTGCGTAGGCCGAGTAACACTGTGGGCAAATCTTCCGTCCAGTGTGTGTTTGCGCCTCTTGCCATGAGCGCGGATTTCAGCGTGCGATGCCACCTTTCAATTTGACCATTAGCTTGCGGGTAAAATGGTGTTGTTCGAATACGTGTAACACCAAACTTTTTCATGAGTTCGTTGAATAGCGCGGACTCGAATTGACGTCCTTGATCGGTCGTCACTCGTGCGGGGCATCCGAAACGTGCGATCCATCCTTTGTAAAATGCGCGCGCGATTGTTTCAGCTGTAATGTCGCGCGTCGGGACTGCTTCGGGCCATTTCGTGCATCGGTCGATCATTGTGACGCAATATTTGTGTTCGTTTGATGTAGGTAACGGGCCGATTATGTCGATGTGCACGTGTTCGAAGCGGCTTGATGGCGGGAATTGACCAAGCGGGCTATTGACGTGTCGATTTGTTTTGGCGCGTTGACATCCGATGCATGCTTTAGTCCATAAACCAATATCTTTATTCATTGACGGCCAAAAATATTTTGATGTTATTATCTTCCGCGTCGTACGAATTCCGGGGTGGCTTATTTCGTGTTGCGCTTGGAATGCGGCGTAACGATAAGCGGGCGGTAGGTACGGGCGGGGATGTGTAGTTGTGATGTCACAGGTCAATGAGCGATGCATTCCCGGTAGCGTAATTTGAGTGAATTTTAAGTTTGGTTTGATTTTTAATTTTTGTAACTCGGCGTCGGTGTCTTGGTCTTCTGATAATTTATTGTAATCGATGTTTGAAAAATGTTCTATTGCTTCTATGCGTGATAAGGCGTCTGCTGCGTGGTTCCGGTCTCCGTGCACGTACTTTATGGATGAACAGAATTGACTAATGAAGTGTAGTTGTCTCTCTCTTCTGGGCGTGTCACTGCTACTCGGTGGTCTAGTGAGTGCGTGCGAGAGTGGCTTGTGGTCGGTCCATATAGTCAAATCGTTGTTTCCTTCTATGAGTCGGCGAAAATGTTTTACAGCTGTGTAGATGGCTAATAATTCGCGATCGTACACACTGTAGCGGCGCTGTGTTTCACTCATTGTTTTTGAGTAAAATGCGAGCGGTCTCCATTTGTTATTAATTTTTTGTTGCAGGACGGCGCCTATACTCTTGTCGGAGGCGTCGGTCATGAGACATAGTGGTGCACTAGACGTTGGATGTGTTAATGTAGTGGCCTTCAGGATACTTTCGCGGCATAGTTCAAAGGCGGCGTCAGCTTCGGGTGTCCAATTAATTATTGTCTTATCGTTCTTCTTTTTGTTGTGGAGATATTTATTTAATTCGTGTTGTAGTTCGGCTTGATGGGGTAGGCAGTCGCGATAAAAGTTTATCATACCGAGAAATCTTCTTAATTCTTGCACAGTCTGCGGTTTCGGGTAACTCGATATAACTTTTATGCGTTCGTCGGTAGGTTTGATTCCTGACTGGCTAACTTCATAACCCAAAAATTCAATTTTTTCTTTGCCGAATTCGCACTTATTAATGTTGAGTGATACGCCGTATTTGTTAAGGCGTTCGATCACTTGCTCCAAATGTTTTCTGTGTTCTTCGGCGTTGGTGGAGTAAACTAATAAGTCGTCCACAAAACAAAATACGATGTCGTCAAGGCCGCGAAGTACTTCGTGCATGAATCTCTGGAATGTTTGTCCCGAGTTGCGTAGGCCAAACGTCATGCAATTAAATTCAAATAGGCCAAACGGTGTTATAATAGCTGTTTTGGCCGCGTCGTCCTTTTCTATAGGTATCCAGAAATATGCCATTTTTAAATCTAATTTTGAGAATATTGTTTTTCCATGTAGCTGGTAAGTGAAGTTTTGAATGCGCGGGATTGGATATCTGTCTGGGACTGTTACAGCGTTTAGGCGTCTGTAGTCGCCACATACACGTAGTGACCCATCTTTCTTCTTTACTACGTGTAGTGGGCTGGCCCAAGGACTCTTCGATGGCTTGCAAATACCCATGTTGATCATGTTTTCGAATTCTTCTTTCGCGGCTTTGTACTTGTCCGGCGGCAGCGGGCGTGGCCTTGAGTAAATCGGCGCGCCCGTTGTTTCGATGTGGTGAGTGACGTCGTGTTTCGCGGGCGTTTTCAGTGACATCGGGCGTAGGATGTCGGGATATTTAGATAAGATGTCGTGGTATGGGTGATCTTGGTTTAAAGTGAAAACAATTGGGTCGGTGCTGCTTGTCTTGATGGCGTTTATATGTAGTTCAGTGACGCTGTCTATTAATTTTCTACGATGCAGGTCAATGAATAACTTATGGCTCTTCAAGAAGTCTGCGCCCAAAATGGATGTTTTCACGTCGGCGATGATGAATGTCCACTTAAAGCTGCGACGTAGACCTAGGTTGAGCTCTAATGTACGCTCTCCGTAGGTACGTATCGGCGTGTTGTTGGCCGCGAACAATTGATACGACGTGGATTCTCTTGATCGATCGCTTCCCTTTGCTGCAAGCACGGAGATATCTGCTCCGGTGTCGATCAGGAATTTTTCCCGCGTGCGAACGTCAATGACGCATAGGCGGTGACTAATACTAGGAACATCGATACCCGCCGCTATCGGTGTTGTTTCTAGTTTAAATGCTTCTTAGAGCATGGAGATATACACCGGCGAGCTTTATCGCCGAAACGGTAATGGTATCGGCATAACCATTCTGCGTCCCCCGGTTTGATTGTTGAAGCGCTGCGATCAGCTGATGTAATACTGCGCGAGCGCGCGCGGCGGCGAGGATCAAACGAACGGCCGCGTCGCTGTTGAGTGTGGAATGCGCTTCTTTCGGCGCGTAACTTGGCGATCTCGATGGACATGCGCTCGATTTGTTTTGCTATTATGTCCATTTGGCTGTCTTCTTTAGTAGTGCAGCTAGGTGAGGTAACGCAGGCGACGGTGGGGCGGAGGTCTGTGTGCTCGCGTAGTTTGTCGGCGATTGTGGCGAGCGTGTCGAGACTTTTTTCCGTGGTTATGGCTAAAATGCTTCGTATTTGCTCCGGCATTTGTCTCAGCCATATTAATTTTAGCGCGTCGTCTGTGAGCATTTCTTTGTTGAGCTCTTGCATACGGCGTAGGAGTTGGCTTGGTTTATCATCGCCAAGCTCCAAACCGCCGAGAAGTTTCTCCAGCTGGCTATTAGCCGACTCTTGGTAAACGGCTATTAGGCGTTCTTTTGTCCGCTGGTATTTATTTTCGCCGTGGACGTCGAGGATAACGTCGCTGATTTCCTGGATATCTCTCACGTCGAGTGCTGGGATGATAAACTCGAACTTTTGTTGTTCGCTGGGTTTCGATGCGGCGACGACGGCTTCAAACTGCGCGAACCATAGTAGCGCGTTTTGGCGCCAAAATGGCGGAATGCGGGACTGCAGGGATACGGCGGCGATGTGATGTTCTTGATTTTGCATGGTGGAATCTGGATTTCTTGCAGAATGACGATGTGGAATAATCTTCGGGCAAACGGGCAGAGTTTCTTCTAGTCAGATGGCTTCTTTTTTCTTCTTTCTTGCTGTTCTTCTTCGGGGTCACCAATTGTAGTGTGCTGGAGGACTACTTGAAGTGAAAGACCACTTGTACTGTCGTATGTCGAATGTGTCTTTATTTGAGAAACATGCACTCCTTATATACAAATTAGACCAGCGAGAGTGGCGCCCTCTGCGGGCAAGCGCGGGCGAAAAGCGCGGGAAACGAGCGCGTGCCAACGCGCGCCCCGCGTCCGTGCCCCCGCGCGCCCCGCGTCCGCGCGACTCTCGCTCACCTATAAATATTAGGCGCGTCGCGGTTTCGCGGTTATTCAGCGCGGCGCGTCGTCGGAAGAATCATCGGGCAGCTACTCGTCGTGTGCGGTGTGCGTCGCTCGTCGTGGGTCTCCAGAACTGTCGCCGGGCCGTGCTGCGTGTGTCGTCGAGCTTCGCTTCGTGATCAGCGGTGATGGCGTTTTCACGCCGCACTTGCTGTGGTTTCATTTGACTTGACGTCAAAAGTATGTGGCATTTTCATGCCGCGCCCATCCATTATCCAAAGTCTATAAATAGACTTATAAACATATTACTATTCTATTCGCTGTGTTTTATTTATTATTCCCTTCTCTGTGTTTTATTTCTTGTATTCCTGGTATATGGTATATTTGGTATGTCACGGTAAGGTAAGGTAAGGTGGTTGGTCTTGAGAGGTAAAAGGTAAGTATGCATGTTCTCTGTATGTGCGCGTGACGCCACATGTACATATGTTTTTACCTCTATTATATACTCTTAACCATTATCTATTTTATTTTTCCACTGTCCACTCCTTATGACCGTTAAAGGGTTAAGACACTAACTAGCGTGTGAAGTATCTTCTCTATGTGATTTTATTTTTTATAATAAGTTATCTGCGTATACTGCGAATTTCTTTCAGTTTTACGTTGTTTGTTTTAATGTGAGGAAATATAAGGGTAACGTTGTTATTTTAAATTCGAATTGTTACTTCGTAAGGGCGTATTAACGAACGTAACGTAAATCTCGAAATTTAATAGTATATTAATAATTTTATAACGAAGTTTTTCCTCGGTATCTGTTTCTCGAACCTCAAAATGATATAGTAGTAGCAGTGAACGTACGAGTAAATGTTACTTTAGCCTACAATTCTACAAAAACAAATAATTTTGAATTTGAATAAAATGATCTCAACGTCCATTTAAACGGCGAGTAACTTGCAAGCAAAGTACGTTGTTAGTAAATACTCTCACTAAAATCGTCTAGTCCTTTCCTTCTACATTTATCTATTTTATCTTTCGGGTTAAAGGTGACGTTCCAAATACTCACTCACCATTCGATTCTATGCAATGGCGCGACCTACGCTCCTAACGCTGTATTTAATCTATTGCTATAAATAAAACTGAAGTATTTACTCTCATATAATATGGCAAAGAAATCTTTAAGAATTATATTTAAACTATATATAACACTAATTAATTTAGTAATATTTTAGTGTCGATATCAATCTCGCAAAGAAATTATCGAAAATGTATAATACTTGAACTAATACATTTAAGTATTTTATTTATTTTGATGTTTAATTTGTAATTAATAGGACGTTAGATAATAATTTTATAACCACATTAAAGACACTTTATACGTCTATAAAGATCTACGATCTATTTAAAAAACGTCGCGTAATGATGTTAATGTTTACGAGTAATAATCTAAAACAATTGAAAACCATTTTATGAGAAGTCGATTGCGAAGTGTTAAACAGTATATTAAATATTTATATCAATTTCTTCTTTTTGTAAAAAACATTCATTTTTAAATTATTTATGTATTGTCTAAAACAAATGTTGAATTAATTAAAAACTACAAATAGATAACTGTAATTAGAAATTAGTGAACTGTTGCGAATAGAAGAATCATGTTAGTAATTTGAATCACAGACATGTGCGAATGTTCTATGTAGAGAAAGGAGGCGAGTGACACCTTTGAACAAGAGCGCTGATGCACGTTCCCAAAATTATCGATTTTGTGAAAGTAAAAAAAAGATAATCCGACATGATGACCAAATGTATTATACTATTGGTCAAACTCGTACGCACATGTACGCATTGAAGATCGCTACATTTTTTGTAGGTGCGCAATTAAAGATTACATGGAACCAAATTCAATTTAGTTTGGCTTAACTTGCAAGTAATTTTCAACTTTCTCTATAGTTTTTGCGTTATTTATGATCTTTAACACATGGTACAGATAAATACGAACATATGTTACTGCATAAACAAAACAAAATAAACATAAAACAAGAAAGTTTTCACAAACTAGGCATAAAAATCAGTAAAGTTAACATCATAATTTTGGAATGTAAAAAAACTGAAAAATAGATTATGAGTGTTGAAGAATAATTTTGAATATCATGTTTAGTAATAGGCACATTTAATATAATTAAAAATATATAGCGAAAGAAAACTGCGTATGTTTAACTTAATATAAATATGATTATAATATTAAGTTCATATGAAAGTACCGTCTATAAAAAGTAATTTGCTAGAACTTTCCCTTTTAGTCAATATAATATACGACAAGATTAGGAACACAAAACTGATATTTTGTACAAAGAAATATACGTTATGGTTTAAGATTTTAAAGTCAAAGTCAAATCTCCTTTATTCAAATAGACTTTTACAAGTTCTTTTGAATCGTCATTTTTTAACACTTTTTTATACTGTTTTTTTTTTTAACTAGTGCCGCTTCGAAACGTAAATTAATTATAAAATTTAAATCAATATACCACATCATCGGCATGTTCCATGTAATGGGTAATCAATCTGATGCACTTGTTGTTATAAGGTAGTGCCATGGTACATTGTACAACCGTTTACCGCCGCGCTGGCGCGAACGAGTTTGTAGAACCGCCTTCTTTTCCGCATGTGAGACATCCCGACACTAAACAGGCTACCAATCCACATTTTCGCTTCTCTTCCCATTTATTTTTGAAAATGCGAGATTTATATTGTTATATAATACTTAGTTGACGACCAAGATCTTCCGATAGATTTGGATTAAAGTTGAAGTATATTTAATTATTTAAGAATATGATTAAAGATTTCTTCCAACCTGTCGTTATCATATTTTTCCTACAGTATCCTTTTCTTACTCCTCTTTCTATCATAACTTCTATTTAATAGGAAAATATGTGTATGGTTCATTGAGTACATTAAATAACTTTTCTTCGAAAACATTATACGGATCTTTCATGTTCCATGTAATCAATAAATATGCATGACTTAACATTCTTAGTGTTTATTGCTAAAATACTCGTTTTGCGTAGGTAACAATATATGTTAATCTCAATAACTTTCAAAGACTGCTTAATAATTCTTAAAATAATATTTACATTTACATTTTTGATTGAATAAGAGTTTTTTTGCAAAAATTATAGCGTCACCGCAAACCTTCAATATTATTTTCTTTATTACGTACGTTATCTGTAAACACATATTTTGCATTAACTAAATGTGTCCAAAAATAGGTCCATCAAACATACGGTAATGCGAGGCCGGGGCTGCAATGATTTAAAGCGCCGAAAGCAAATTCTTAGTCTCTGCGCCAATTCAATCAGCATATCAAAACAAGCTGTTATCTTAAATATTAAAAGGTACTTTCCCTCCATATTATATCCGTTGCCCCTTACTTACACATACACACATAATTATTCGTCATATAAAATACTTCATTTCTTTTCAAAGATGTTCGTCTGTCTAAACGGGGATTTTCCTTATCTTGACTTTTTCGTTTGAATGTGTAGTGTGCTGGAGGACTACTTGAAGTGAAAGACCACTTGTACTGTCGTATGTCGAATGTGTTTTTATTGGAAAACATGCACTCCTTATATACAAAATAGTCCAGCGAGAGTGGCGCCCTCTGCGGGCAAGCGCGGGCGAAAAAGCGCGGGAAACGAGCGCGTGCCAACGCGCGCCCCGCGTACGTGCCCCCGCGCGCCCCGCGTCCGCGCGACTCTCGCTCACCTATAAATATTAGGCGCGTCGCGGTTTCGCGGTTATTCAGCGCGGCGCGTCGTCGGAAGAATCATCGGGCAGCTACTCGTCGTGTGCGGTGTGCGTCGCTCGTCGTGGGTCTCCAGTCCTGTCGCCGGGCCGTGCTGCGTGTATCGTCGAGCTTCGCTTCGTGATCAGCGGTGATGGCGTTTTCACGCCGCACTTGCTGTGGTTTCATTTGACTTGACGTCAAAAGTATGTGGCATTTTCATGCCGCGCCCATCCATTATCCAAAGTCTATAAAAGACTTATAAACGTATTATTATTCTACTCGCTGTGTTTTATTTATTGTCCCTTCTCTGTGTTTTATTTCTTTAATTCCTGGTAAATGGTATATTTGGTATGTCACGGTAAGGTAAGGTAAGGTGGTTGGTCTTGAGAGGTAAAAGGTAAGTATGCATGTTCTCTGTATGTGCGCGTGACGCCACAGTACTCCCCCTCAAGTGAAACGCACGGAGGGTTTCACTGAGCGTCCCGATCGTGTGACGTAGGGCTGCTTTGACGGCGGTGCTGCTTCTGACGATCGTGGCTCCGTGACTGTGGTGTCTGCCGAATTCTTGCTCGAAGTAGGTGTCGAGGTAATCACGGCGCTTTCTTCGTTAAATAAGTAGGCTGGTTTTAGTCTGTCTATTGATATTATTGTAGTGCGTAGTGGTAATTTTATTTTGAATGTTTTGTCACTACGCTCAAGTACTTCAAACGGTCCGTCGTAGGGCGGTGTCAATGAACTGCGTACCGTGTCGTTCCGAATGAACACGTGACTGCAGGTTGCGAGATCTTTATATACAAATGCATTCTTGCTTGAGGCGTATGTTTTATGTACTGGTGATAATGTTGACATAGTTTCTGTTAATCGGCGGACGAATTCGGTGTCTTCTATTTTTGGCTGAGTAGGCACAAAAAAATCAGATGGAACTCGTAGGGTGCATCCGTAGGTCATTAATGCAGGGCTGACATTGTTGTCGCGCAGGGCTGTGCGTAGGCCGAGTAACACTGTGGGCAAATCTTCCGTCCAGTGTGTGTTTGCGCCTCTTGCCATGAGCGCGGATTTCAGCGTGCGATGCCACCTTTCAATTTGACCATTAGCTTGCGGGTGAAATGGTGTTGTTCGGATACGTGTAACACCAAACTTTTTCATGAGTTCGTTGAATAGCGCGGACTCGAATTGACGGCCTTGATCGGTCGTCACTCGCGCGGGACATCCGAAACGTGCGATCCATCCTTTGTAAAATGCGCGCGCGATTGTTTCAGCTGTAATGTCGCGCGTCGGGACTGCTTCGGGCCATTTCGTGCATCGGTCGATCATTGTGACGCAATATTTGTGTTCGTTTGATGTAGGTAACGGGCCGATTATGTCGATGTGCACGTGTTCGAAGCGGCTTGATGGCGGGAATTGACCAAGCGGGCTATTGACGTGTCGATTTATTTTGGCGCGTTGACATCCGATGCATGCTTTAGTCCATAAACCAATATCTTTATTCATTGACGGCCAAAAATATTTTGATGTTATTATCTTCCGCGTCGTACGAATACCGGGGTGGCTTATTTCGTGTTGCGCTTGGAATGCGGCGTAACGATAAGCGGGCGGGAGGTACGGGCGGGGATGTGTAGTTGTGATGTCACAGGTCAATGAGCGATGCATTCCCGGTAGCGTAATTTGAGTGAATTTTAAGTTTGGTTTGATTTTTAATTTTTGTAACTCGGCGTCGGTGTCTTGATCTTCTGATAATTTATTGTAATCGATGTTTGAAAAATGTTCTATTGCTTCTATGCGTGATAAGGCGTCTGCTGCGTGGTTCCGGTCTCCGTGCACGTACTTTATGGATGAACAGAATTGACTAATGAAGTGTAGTTGTCTCTCTCTTCTGGGCGTGTCACTGCTACTCGGTGGTCTAGTGAGTGCGTGCGAGAGTGGCTTGTGGTCGGTCCATATAGTCAAATCGTTGTTTCCTTCTATGAGTCGGCGAAAATGTTTTACAGCTGTGTAGATGGCTAATAATTCGCGATCGTACACACTGTATCGGCGCTGTGTTTCACTCATTGTTTTTGAGTAAAATGCGAGCGGTCTCCATTTGTTGTTAATTTTTTGTTGAAGGACGGCGCCTATACTTTTGTCGGAGGCGTCGGTCATGAGACATAGTGGTGCACTAGACGTTGGATGTGTTAACGTAGTGGCCTTCAGGATACTTTCACGGCATAGTTCAAAGGCGGCGTCGGCTTCGGGTGTCCAATTAATTATTGTCTTATCGTTCTTCTTTTTGTTGTGGAGATATTTATTTAATTCGTGTTGTAGTTCGGCTTGATGGGGTAGGCAGTCGCGATAAAAGTTTATCATACCGAGAAATCTTCGTAATTCTTGCACAGTCTGTGGTTTCGGGTAACTCGATATAACTTTTATGCGTTCGTCGGTAGGTTTGATTCCTGACTGGCTAACTTCATAACCCAAAAATTCGATTTTTTCTTTGCCGAATTCGCACTTGTTAATGTTGAGTGATACGCCGTATTTGTTAAGACGTTCGATCACTTGCTCCAGATGTTTTCTGTGTTCTTCGGCGTTGGTGGAGTAAACTAATAAATCGTCCACAAAACAAAATACGATGTCGTCAAGGCCGCGTAGTACTTCGTGCATGAATCTCTGGAATGTTTGTCCCGAGTTGCGTAGGCCAAACGTCATGCAATTAAATTCAAATAGGCCAAATGGTGTGATGATTGCTGTTTTGGCCGCGTCGTCCTTTTCTATAGGTATCCAGAAATATGCCATTTTTAAATCTAATTTTGAGAATATTGTTTTTCCATGTAGCTGGTATGTGAAGTCTTGAATGCGCGGGATTGGATATCTGTCTGGGACTGTTACTGCGTTGAGGCGTCTATAGTCGCCACATACACGTAATGACCCATCTTTCTTCTTTACTACGTGTAGTGGACTGGCCCAGGGACTCTTCGACGGCTTACAAATACCCATGTTGATCATGTTTTCAAATTCTTCTTTCGCGGCTTTGTACTTGTCCGGCGGCAGCGGGCGTGGCCTTGAGTAGATCGGCGCGCCCGTTGTTTCGATGTGGTGAGTGACGTCGTGTTTCGCGGGCGTTTTCAGTGACATCGGGCGTAGTATGTCGGGATATTTAGATAAGATGTCGTGGTATGGATGATCTTGATTTAATGTGAAAACACTTGGGTCGGTACTGTTTGTCTTGATGGCGTTTATATGTAGTTCAGTGACGCTGTCTATTAATTTTCTACGATGCAGGTCAATGATTAACTTATGGCTCTTCAAGAAGTCTGCGCCCAAAATGGATGTTTTCACGTCGGCGATAATGAATGTCCACTTGAAACTTCGGCGTAGTCCTAGGTTGAGCTCTAATGTACGCTCTCCGTAGGTACGTATCGGCGTGTTGTTGGCCGCGAACAATTGATACGACGTGGATTCTTTTGATCGATCGCTTCTCTTGGCTGCAAGCACGGAGATATCTGCTCCGGTGTCGATCAAAAATTTTTCCCGCGTGCGAACGTCAATGACGCATAGGCGGTGACTAATACTAGGAACATCGATACCCGCCGCTATCGGTGTTGTTTCTAGTTTAAATTCTTCTTAGAGCATGGAGATATACACCGGCGAGCTTTATCGCCGAAACGGTAATGCATACCCATTCTCTGTCCCCTGGTTTGATTGTTGAAGCGCTGCGATCAGCTGATGTAATACTGCGCGAGCGCGCGCGGCGGCGAGGATCAAACGAACGGCCGCGTCGCTGTTGAGTGTGGAATGCGCTTCTTTCGGCGCGTAACTCGGCGATCTCGATGGACATGCGCTCGATTTGTTTTGCTATTATGTCTATTTGGCTATCTTGTTTAGTAGTGCAGCTAGGTGAGGTGACGCAGGCGACCGTCGGGCGGAGATTTGTATGCTCGCGTATTTTGTCGGCGATTGTGGCGAGCGTGTCGAGACTTTTTTCCGTGGTTATGGCTAAAATGCTTCGTATTTGCTCCGGCATTTGTCTCAGCCATATTAATTTTAGCGCGTCGTCTGTGAGCATTTTTCTGTTCAGCTCTTGCATACGGCGTAGGAGTTGGCTAGGTTTGTCATCGCCAAGCTCCAAACCGCCGAGAAGTTTCTCCAGCTGGCTATTAGCCGACTCTTGGTAAACGGCTATTAGGCGTTCTTTTGTGCGCTGGTATTTATTTTCGCCGTGGACGTCGAGGATAACGTTGCTGATTTCCTGGATATCTCTCACGTCGAGTGCTGGGATGACAAGCTCGAACTTTTGTTGCTCGCTAGGTTTCGATGCGGCGACGACGGCTTCAAACTGGGCGAACCATAGTAGCGCATTTTGGCGCCAAAATGGCGGAATGCGGGACTGCAGGGATACGGCGGCGATGTGACGTTCTTGATTTTGCATGGTGGAATCTGGATTTCTTGCAGAATGACGATGTGGAATAATCTTCGGGCAAACGGGCAGAGTTTCTTCTAGTCAGATGGCTTCTTTTTCTTCTTGCTTGCTGTTCTTCTTCGGGGTCACCAATTGTAGTGTGCTGGAGGACTACTTGAAGTGAAAGACCACTTGTACTGTCGTATGTCGAATGTGTTTTTATTGGAAAACATGCACTCCTTATATACAAAATAGTCCAGCGAGAGTGGCGCCCTCTGCGGGCAAGCGCGGGCGAAAAAGCGCGGGAAACGAGCGCGTGCCAACGCGCGCCCCGCGTACGTGCCCCCGCGCGCCCCGCGTCCGCGCGACTCTCGCTCACCTATAAATATTAGGCGCGTCGCGGTTTCGCGGTTATTCAGCGCGGCGCGTCGTCGGAAGAATCATCGGGCAGCTACTCGTCGTGTGCGGTGTGCGTCGCTCGTCGTGGGTCTCCAGTCCTGTCGCCGGGCCGTGCTGCGTGTATCGTCGAGCTTCGCTTCGTGATCAGCGGTGATGGCGTTTTCACGCCGCACTTGCTGTGGTTTCATTTGACTTGACGTCAAAAGTATGTGGCATTTTCATGCCGCGCCCATCCATTATCCAAAGTCTATAAAAGACTTATAAACGTATTATTATTCTACTCGCTGTGTTTTATTTATTGTCCCTTCTCTGTGTTTTATTTCTTTAATTCCTGGTAAATGGTATATTTGGTATGTCACGGTAAGGTAAGGTAAGGTGGTTGGTCTTGAGAGGTAAAAGGTAAGTATGCATGTTCTCTGTATGTGCGCGTGACGCCACAAATGTCTCGTATCGTTTAGAGAGCTCATAAAGTATGGAGAAAAATACAAGTGTGTAACCAAAATCATTTTCCTTAAGACAAGTATCTAATCTTTATGATTTCAGTTTAGTTTGAGAAAAGAATAATTCGCAGAAAATACATATTTATTCATATTTAAGGTTTCTCTTTAGATTATAATAATAAAAAATAATATTACATACACCTTAATTAATACAATAGAATGCGTGAGAAGTTATGCCAAACAGTGTGATAAAAAAACGTATCCTTCCGAGACCTATTTTTGTGTATGTGTAATTCGAACAAGAATACATATCTACTTATTTAAATTTGAGGTTTCTGTTTAGATCAAAAATTATAATTGCATTTTGTATTACAATAATAAATAAAACCCATTAGGAGTTATGCCAAACAGTGTCATAAAGCAGCATATCCTTCCGGGACCTAATATATTTTAGTACAGAGAGACTAATTGACATCCTTCTCTGTAACTAATTCCAGCGGCCTAGTTCTCTACTGTTTAACGGGTATATTCTAAATAACGTTATTACGGATACGGAATACGGATGCAAACATTTAATCAAAGAACTCCTAAATAGAAGAGTCAGTGATATCAACCTTCTTCTCATGAATCTCGAATTACTTAATAACAAATTTATTGACTGAACATTTATTGGATGTAAAACTTTAGTGCTTTAGGCTCCCACTTACTAGACCTCAGCTATTTCCGCAATTCATGGAACCTCTACAATAAGCAGTAAAGGCGTTTGAATTAACTTCATATTTTTTTTATGTTTAGTAACACGTTTTTATCTGTAATATTCCATAGACTAAACACGAACGCAAAAACTGCTACATTCCATTTGTAGTTAATTACGTTGAGAACACTACACTAACGTGCTACTACGCTCATTCATTAGAAAGGCTAGAACATTACAACTATAACATTTATTATGCCTATATGTACATGTGTATGATTTAGTAATATAGGATTTTTTATTTGTAGAGATTAGTAGAATATACTAAAATTATTTTTTTATACTTTACTTATTGCGGTTTGACCTACTTCACACCGATCGGGTGAGAAATATAATAATAAATTTAAAAAGTATGATAATAATCTTATTCGCAGTGTTGAGTTTATAGTTTTCAGATACAGATGCGGCCATTTGGCGCCATTGTTTTCTATTATGTTCATTTATAATATACTTGGTTACTAAATTTCAGAGAAAGAATACTAAAGTCATTAGCTAATCGAAATAATTTCGTACGTTCTCAATTTCAACCATGAAATAATTATAATAGCAATAAATTATATGTAACGCTATAGATTTTGGAACGATAGTGAATGCGGATGCGATAATGCATATGACAGGTTGTTAATATCTAACATGCTTTGAGTGCATGCAAAGAAACATTAGAAAGCGTCCGTAATATAATTTTCATTTTATTCACTTTGTGGGTTGTCAAACGGTCACACCCGTGAAAACGTCTCAAATTTGATACATTTGCTGGGTACTTGATACACACTGTCGCCTCGCTTACGATGTCGTACGCTTTCCTAATGATCACTTTAGTCGTTTTTTGTTGGTTAGACGAATCTTCTAGAGAAACGTGCCGATAAGCATTATTTAGTTGCAACCATTGTTTATTCACGTACAATTTAAGTGCAAGTTGTTATTTTTTTATCGTTTGACCTGTGGAAAAAGTAGGAACTTTCCATCTGACCACAACTGCACGTTATCGTTGAGTCATAGTTACAAGCTTTTCACAGCAAAAAAGTAATGATGTAAATGGTAAGAATACAAAAATTATCTCGTATTGATTCGCAAAGACTAGAGTGCTAATTCCTAATTTGGAGATCGTTCGTCACTTATATTAACCTACCTATAAACCAACCTGGCTTTTCCGGCTTCTTAGCTGATTTCTTTACTTTGGTTTCTTGGAAGAACGATGTCAACCATCCGGAATTTTTGGGCGGACATGTGGTCTTCTTGGTATTTGGGGCTTTCGTCGTTTTCGGCGTCCTGCGGGTGGTTCGATGTGATGGGCGCCGGGTTGTAGTGGAGGGACGGCGAGTTGTAGGAGGACGTCGAGTTGAAGATACGCGATGTTGGGTCGTTGGTTTTCTCGTGGTCAACTTTGTTACCGCGTGGTGCATATCAGGAGCTTCTACCAATACATATTGATCTCCAATCTGCACAACAGGAGCTCGGGTTACAGCTCCTTGCTTAATAACCGGCGGTTTAGTTACAATAAAGTTTGTATGACTCTCTATATTAATATTAGTAGTCTTAATTATTTTACTGTCGTCACTTTTATCAGTCTTTAAAGTCACATTCACTTTCGGGATTTTGCCCTTAAGTAGCACTTTAGCACTAGGTGTAGTGGTGCGTCGGCGTGGAGGTCGTGTGGGCTCGAAGGATTCCTCGTATTCGTCCCATAGTGAATATGAATCTTCTGGATCCGAATCGTATATGTCTTCGGAGTGCGTGGGCGGGCGGCGGGCGGCGACCACCGCGCACGCCAGCAACACAAGCAGCGTCAAGCGCCGCGCCATCTGACGAACGTGTGCGCATGGCGAGGTGCGCGCGCACTATACGTCCTGCACTCGCTACTGGCGCCGGACCACCTTCCCTGCCACTATCATTATGCGACGATTCGCTTTCAACACGCCAGCAATCACTAGGTCAGCTTGTCCGTACACTGTGCACCACCCGTCGTGCTAACTGACACTACATTAATTAAACTTAATATCAATATTTAGCTCTGTTTTATGAATGGGTAACTACATTATCATTTATAGATTCTGCATGAAATGAAATTTAAAAAATGGTTTTTACTCGTTTAATACAGCATACTGGCTAGATTACTCACGTAAGTATTTATAGATCAATAATGTCTTTTCAATAAAATCTATCGCCTGTAAATTTAAAATTATTCACCACAATTTTCAATGGAAATACGTAAATACTACCATGACGACAATGCGTGAAATGTAGTTCAAACTGCACGGTTCGTTTATCGAGACGACGACGCGCACGCGCACCCAAGGGTCGTCACTTATAACAAATATCATAAATTACTGACAATGGAAAGCCCGGAGTAAAAAGTTATCATTATTCTCTCGCCTTTTGTACATTTTACTATAAGTATAAATTATGTTCTTTCTTTTAATCTACTTTATAGAGAGACAACAGCAATAATGTCCCTCGAGCTTATGTACTTTTGTTTATAAATATGCATTTTTTACCAAAACCAATATTCTCAATATTGTATTTACATTTTATTTTAGTCCTTTATATGAGTATTTACTTAAATAGGTTAACTTATACTCTGTTCAAAAACATTATCGACGACATCTTGTGATTTAACACAATGAAGTAGAAAATTTTTCTCGTCCTAATTTTACCAACGCCGTGGAAACTACGCGGTTATTTAAGTACTTAGTTGCGGAAGAATGGAGACGGAAACAGTATCATACTTAAGTTTTACATCTCGATTTCAGAAATTCATCGCGGTTTTTTAGTTACAGTTTTTGCTTAACCACAAAACTTTTCCATCGGTTACTGAGCTTTAAAATCTTTTATTTTTATTGGTGAACATAGTTGGACGTATTAATTTAGTGCGGCACACCTGAGTTCGATTTTTGGGTAGGGAAGTGTTATTAATTTTTTTAATTAATGCATTCCTAGCGGCAGCTCAGGGTTTGGTACTGGGCCTCAAAACAGTAACCAACTCGCCGTCTACTACGTAAGACTAACAATATTTAGCGAAACGTGGTTACAGAAATGCAGAGACGCATTTACTAACCTAAGAAGATATATGTTTTTCCCTCAATGTATAGGGTATTATAATATTTCATTAGAACTCTCGTAGAGTTCATAATAAATCTTGTTTGATTCTTACCACCTGATACCAGCTTTGTCGCGTGTGCGGTAGATACCAATTGCGACTGACTAGTAAGAGGGAGAGTAAAGCAGCGATTTGTAGAAATGTATCGTTGTTTCTAACCTTGGCCGACTTTGAAATCTTACCTTAAGTGCCTCTAAGATGCTAATATCTCAAACGGATGAAAAATAATTGAGGCCTATAAAATCAAAGGCAGCTAAATCCAAGTGAGTCAAATATTCAGTAATCTACAAAAATCGATAACTTTGTTTAGGTGGCTATGATATTTTATATTTTAAAATAGATTTATAAAGAATGTGAATACCACTAAAAATCAGAATTTTAAATTATAAAAATACCACAATATTTGAGTACAGACTGAATAAATTTTGTATTTAACTGTCTTTGATTCCAACTGGCGTTAAGCTGGTTTTGATTTTATAGGCCTCAATTTTTCATCACTAAAAGGTTGCAACAACCATTGTAGGGCAAGGGGAGTTTTTAGAGGCCATAGTATTTTTTTTAACTAGGGACTTAGCCTTATTACCAGTGCGGATATTAAGTCTCCAAAATATTCTACCTGCTTGATTAACCTAGAGATGTGGAGATAAAGAGGTGCTTGATCAACTCTCCTATTGAAATGGGCTCAGTTTTAGCTATTAGTATCTATTATAATATTGAGCATGATATATGACGTATTAAGAGTATACAGAGCTCTGTACGCCAAGAAGCGCTCTCCGTTTGTGAAATTAATATGTTGCTAAATAAGTATACCTACCCTTAAGGATATAACATTGACACGTTTTTATGCATTAATTTAGTGGTTTATAGGTAGTGTCCATGATATATTATATATTATGAATACATATCTACTCTTAAAAAGAGATACGAATATCCCACGATCAACAAAATGAAGTTTGGAGAATGATACCGAACAAACCCTAACATTATTCTTTCACTTATTTTTCTTTGAGGCGATTATACCATCTCAGTTTACCTCTGCCATGCATGCTATTTCCTAACCTGACTACTGCGAGGTTTTTTTTCTTAACTAAGTCCCCGGTACCTCCTTTATCGCATATTAGTGTACTTAGTTTTTGGGACAATCTAAAAAAGGAAAATAAAAAGGAATGTGTATTAAAAAAAAGAAATCTATGCTATCCTCAATAAACGTTTACGAGTAAATGTGTATGCAAATATATTTACCAACCTCTATGGGTTAGGTCATATGTTATGACCTGAATGTTTCAATGAATTCAATAGAGCCCGCCATTTGCAACATAATCGTAAAATATATAAATAATTTATTTGCATGTTACTTATTCTGTATGGAATGAAGTTGGCATGACTTGCAGAAATGTACATTTTGAATGCAATTTTTACTTTCATCCTTGCTTTCTCTAGGCACCTTGTTAGCTTTTTGAATGCTATTTTTTAATTACTATACTCTAACAAGGAACTTTCTTAATTTGTATTATATATCAAAAGCACCGAATTAACTCAATATCGCTAGGTGCGAGGTGTCACTGTTGAATGATGAAATGTATTAATATAATATGTGGGCAGTTTAGTTCCATAGGATATTAGCTTAAAAGGAACTTTTTGACATTACGGGTAAGCAGCTACTTATAAAGGTATCTTTTATTTTAAATTCAAGAAGTTACATGCAGTTAACGCATTAAGAAGTTTCTGTAAGATTGAAATATATAATAATGTATGTTTTATAATCCGTGAGCATCTAGATTTGAATAAAAAATACATATATATAAGACTTAATTATAACTTTATTGTCGATTTATAAGGCCAATGGATTTAATTTTTTTCATTTAGCAGAACACAATTAGATTCATCTAGTAAAAAAGAACCGGCAATAAAGTGTTCATGCGTTACTATGTATTAACAATAAAATGTACGTACAATTAAACTAAAAGAAATGCACACGTTTTTTCATTTTCGTTTGTGGCTTTCCAGTCGTTTTACTGTCAATGTCAAAGCTTACATGTACATTTTAATTTTAATTAATGTAAAACAATTTAATTAAAATTTTGAAAATATATTAAATATTAATGTTTTATAATGAAATACTTTATTAAAAATACTCAGATCACATCACAACTATCCTGCATAATAATTTTCATAAAAAAAACCTGCGGTATTATATTTCAAATGACGGCCACGAAAACCTTGACGCATACTTTTACTTACAACAAAATTATTTAAATTACTCGGTGCGGTTCCACTATACATAAACATATTTTAATAGTATGTTAAATACCTTTGGCTTTATTGCTTTTCTACATAACGTTACATACGATTTATTGTGTTTGTATAATAAGGAAAAATATAAGTGAGCAAAGTTAAGTAGCATGCGACTGAGAGGTCGCAGGTTCGGTTGTATAGTGGGAACATTCAATGTAGAGAATTCCTTGATATCGAATATCTCAGTTGTGACTGGAATTCTTATTTTATTACAAGAGACAACCGGCGAAACGTAAATAAAAGCCATCTCTGCCTTCCGCCTTAGGAAGACACGTATAACCTGTAAAACTTGTCTAATGGAAAAACCTAGTAGGTGTCAGTTTTTCCGATCTGGAAATCGAACTCGAAACCTTAAGGCATGACACATAGTTGTATTTTCTTTGGCATTGCTACACAATTTTTTTATATATTTGAATTTTGAATAGATAATTTTTAATTTCTCTTTCTCAAATTATGTACCAAAACTATAAATATTATCTTAGATTAAATCAGTTTAAACTTTCCGCATGATAATCACAGGCGTAAAAGAGAAAAGAAAATTAGACGAGGTATCACTGAACACTATAAATGAATACTGTATAAAATATATAGGTATGAAGACTAGTTTCTCTAAAATATAAAATGTTTTTTTTGTATGATAGAATTATCCTATTCGTAGTAAAGGATAGGAAGCAAAAGACCAAAAATTTTACAGTAAAATTTTAAAGTTATTGTTTGTAACAAGTCTATTTCGAATGATGCTGACCCGGGAATTGAACCCAGCGGGCCTCAGTTACGCACTTATACCGCGGAAATACGAATGTCAAATAAACTACGACTTTAAATATATATACTGAAAATTAATATACAAACAATATTCAATTTACTAAAAATAAATACTCACTATGAATTCTAAGGTTATCATAGTTTACATAATAGATATATATACATATATACTGTTACTTTTTATTTACTTACTCAATGACACCATTTACTAGAAAACAGTTGAATAAACAAAAAACACATAAATATAAAACAATGTGTCTTCAAATCACCATAATAAAGAAAATTTTTAAAATACTTAAAACAACTAAACAGTGTAATAATTTGCTGGTTGCTTCAGTTAAATATTTTTAATATGTAGATATAAATAATATATTTTTTTACATTTCATTTGTCAGTAAGTAATTTTAGATTTATAATAACCCTAATACTTCTTTAAAACCAAAACTCGGATAAAATCAATTTAAAAAAATATGCTATTGTCTAGGCCAGGGGTTCCCAAACTTATTTACACTATGACGCCCTACAGAATTATTATTTTTCTTGCGACGCACCCCCCTCCCCCCCATCATCAAAACTACGTACTTTACTGGAAATAAAAACAGCATTAGTTAGCGTAATATGAGGTTATCAGAAAAATACGGACAGCGAATGTTTGCCGATCCCCTCGCGACGCCTCTCGGATGTTGCCGCGACGCCCCAGGGCGTCGCGACGCACAGTTTGGGAAGCCCTGGTCTAGGCCATCGATTCCTAACCTGGGGTCCGCGGACCCCTGGGGGTCCGCGAGTATATGTACATATGGGGGTCCGCGGTGTCATCTCTGGATCATACATAAATGCTAATGTCTCGTAATCCCTACGCTTACTTAACAATTTTTTTATTAAAGGGGTCCGTGAAAACTGTCCCTAATTTCCTAGGGGTCCGTGGCTGAAAAAGGTTAGGAAACGCTGGTCTAGGCAAAACTATCACTGAAATATATAATAGGTTTATTAGATTAGTAAATATATAAATACACTCAACAGTTACATAGATCGTTCTAGGATATGTCCTGCGTCGTGGATAAAAAAAAAATAAAAAGACTATTTAGTCTTACAAACACTCAAACCCATACCAAATTTCTGTCTCGGTGTGGGGATCGAACCCGCGGCCTCTCGTTACGCAAGCTGGTATCTAGTCAACTTTAGACCTATTTTCGAATTTGCAATGAGATCGAAGTAATTTACAAATTACAATATAACTCGGCTGTTGCTTTACTGTGCTATTAAGTATAACATTTATTACCATTTACATACTTCCTGCGATTAACATGTACAAATAACTTTAAAATGGATTTAAATGGAGTAGTTATTGGGTTTCTCTAGACCCAAAATAACTTTTGACCTTTATGCAAAGCAACAAAACGTCAATATAACGTTCTTATTTTCTTCTTTTACTTTATTACATTTTATATATTCGAAACATGGGACATAAGCTGTAAAAAAAGTATATTTTACGAAATTTAGTGATATTTTCAGGGTTTTTAGAGCAGTTTACAACCACTTAAACTATATAACGATATGTTTTCCTTTAAAAGTAATAAGTAAATAATATACCTATCCAGCGTTTAATTTCTTATTTTATTGTAATAAATTGATTCACGACTACAGCATAACATAGCTACAATCTTGAAACAACAATTAACAACATAATGATAAAGAATAAAATACAAAAGTAACATATATACGAATACATATTTAACGCATCGGCACAATAGTTTGCATTCTAAACGCGTTTGCCTGCGTGATTACAGGTTCGAAATCATACGGCGAGTGTCGGTAGGATAGTCGTGGCGAGCGGTCGTGCAGCGATCGCCGAGAGCTCAGACACATCGGCCCGGCCCGGAATTAAAACACTACCTGCAGGTACTTGTTTGCTCTAATAACCTACCTACTAACTTGCTAGCGACTGTCGAGTCGTTTCTCGGGGTCAAGACAGTTCACTGCCAGTCCAGCACTTGCCACCGTGGGTCATTGCCATAGGGACAACTGGCGGCTTACCGACCGATTCTTGCGGCGCCCGCAGATTTGTGAAAGAATTCTATTTATTATGTTCTTTAAATATTGTTTTAATTTTATAAACTTACGACTTTGTTGTCCAACACAGAATAAAGTCAGCAAAACTCAATAATGTTACTAGATAATAAAAACAAGTTGTAAAAAGACTTAACATGTTTTTTCGCTGGCATTAATATCAGACCTTGTTGTTCTGTGTCATAATAAGAAAATTATTGCATTGATGTACTTTAATTATAGCAAATTAAATCATACAGGATCCAAGGACAAATTATACGCTCTAATAATAACTCCGATCATACATGGAAGATTTGGTTCTTTGAGGTTTATTTTCCTTAAATGAATGAACAGACTTTTGGTGCTAAAGCTCTTGCTAAACACATCTGGAATATTAATCACTTTGTCGTGTGTGTGTGAAAACACTCATAGCTATTTAAAATACCGTTCCTTAACTGGTATCACAGTGTGAAAATACAATAGGGGTTAATGTATAAAGTATTTAGAGACGAAATTACAAAATATAATCTATTTAAAGAAAACTCAAAACAATAAAAAAAGGATAGTAAACAACTTAAAAACTTGAGTGTAAGATCATTTAATCCTTTGTAATCTGCAAAATCATATACAGAAGATAAATTTTAAGAATCAAATAACATCTAAAATAATCATGCTCACCTGATGTCCATGAAACAATTATGCAATTAGTGGCATTGTCCTTAATTATCTAAATTCTTTCCAGTATTTACACGTTCTGTTAATGATGCTTGAATATTTTCTGTTATTGCAATTCTTAACAAATGTTAATATCATATAACATACTGAGGGTAGATAAAAACACTTTCAATAATTTAAAACTTCACTGCGTATATTTTTCATATTCCTTATAAGCTTTTACGCATTCTCTTGCAATACTTTCCAGTCGTTATGTTTAATAATTTACTATGGCTTATGACACTCATAGTATGATGTGGCAGTAATGAATATTGATGACTTTTAAACAGCCTCATTTTTTAATGTACATGTACATTGTACATATAAAAGTTAAATCTTCGCAATTATACGCACCAATTATAAGTTATAAAAAGCTATATTCATTAAAAATTTATCAATGCAAGTGTGCTGTAAATGAGGTTTCAGAGCCCTTTCAGGTACTAGAAAAATCTACAATACCCCATGACCATGGTTAAGAGTTTTTCTCATATTTCTTTGGGGCCCTAAAGTCGATTTCGCGAAATGGGTTTATTTATGAGCTCAAAAAATCATGCAGTCTAAATAAATAACACAGGTCAACAAAAATTTTTTTTTTTTTGGATTGTAACAGAATTCTAATGCTTCAATTTTGATTCCAAACATCGAAAAATCGTCTGATTATGTTGATAAGTACGTTTTGAAGGTTTTAATTTATTTTTATGAACAATGGGTGGTAGCACTAAGATTATTATCTTAGTTACACATAGTGCATTGTTTCTGAACGGCATTAGTGAGTGTTTACTTGTCCTTTACTATTAAAGAAGTCTATTAAAGTTATAATAGCCGACTTTTATGTCGTATTTAGATAGAAAATGGCATCTAGACAGTGTAAACACGATGTTGATTCATTCTGTTTTATTTGCGGTAAATTTATTAAAGCAAGGATAAGGCAGATACAATAAATATCCTTGTTACTTGTGCTTATGGGATAGCAGAGAAGATTCAGAACATTACCAACGGTATGTATGACCTTATTGATTTCATTTTGAAATTGGAAAGCATTATATGAATGTGGTACCAATAGGAAAACCCAAAGATATATTGATGCCACCATAACGTAAAAACTTAGGTCTTATAAAGCAAATTGTGAAGGCTCTAAATATCATAATTCTGGGGCTTTTGAATATTAAAGAGATTCTTTCCCAAGTTATCTAATGCTAAAGCTAAAAGGTCGCAAGACGTCGCTCGCTGCAGGCGGCCTTCGACCGATCCCGGTGGAGGTCACTGGAGGAGGCCTATGTCCAGCAGTTGACTAAGATTGGCTGATGATGATGATGATGATGAAAGTTAAAACTAGTATTTAGGGGTTAATACGAAAAAGCCTATACAAGCATAAAAAAGCTACTAAAAAAGCATGTTTGAACTTGACTCTCCGTTATTTTATATTTGTTTGCTATTATTTGTCATATTTTTTTGTATCAAAAACACTTTTTGTCTTCAATAAAAAAAATATTATTTTAATAAAATTACAGAGAATATATCAAACTTGGTCTAGTTTCTACAAAAGCAAACTTTAGTCGGAATCGCTATTTTTTATTAATTTGTAACATAGGAGAAACTAAAATTTCACATTCAGGAGCCAGACAATTATATTAAATTTTATTAAAATTATGGTCACTACCCTAGATAAGATCATGCATAGTAGTGTCTGGATGGTGTATCAATACGCGGGAGACATTTACCTCTTCGCTCCGTTTCGCAAAATGGGTCTCATGTTTCTATTTTTTATTTGTGTCGAACTAGCGGTTGAGTCCTCCTATTGGTTAAAGCAAATTTTTTTTTAAAAACTTTATTATTTTAGAAAACTATGATACCTTTCCTTTTTATTTTAGCATTTTGCTATACTTACATACTTATATGTATATTGAAAATTTTATTATAGAAAGTGATGGTCTTTGATCAACTTAACTTCGTAGAACGATCATCAGAATTAGGTTTGGAGCAATAAACGTCTTTTATGATGAGTTGTAAAATAATTATGACTACAACTAGCTAATTACCAATTAATTGTTTTTCCTTTGTTAAATTTCTCTTTGTCTGTATGATAAAATATTTTCCGCAATGAACATCGGAACTGAATCTAGAGCACAGTTGCAAATGTGGATTGTGGACTATTATACCTGACATGTAGAACCATACGCGTATCGCGGGATTAAATATATTTTCATATTAAAGAGAATTCTTAATGCTCATCAAATTTATATTTAGTGCATAACTACAAGTATGTTTAACGCATCGCTTTTGATACCAATAAAAAGGTTGTTAATATTTCTATGTTGCACATAAACCATGTTATTTTTTTAATTAAAATTTATTTTTCAGATTAAAAAACATAACTATTTATCTATGAAAAATGTCACCTTTTTGGACAATATACATTTTGGCGGCGATATATTACAATAACAATGGCCACTTCATTGAAGCACAAAACTTAGAAGCCTTTGAACCCACAGTTGTCCAAGAAAAAGGATATTCGGAGCACACTCAAAGTTTATCAGAATCCGTCGTCGAGGTAAAAACGATAATATTTTTAGATGTTTTATTGAATTCTCTTTCGATATTAATTTTGTTATACAAATGACTGTAATAAATGGCCTGCCATGTGGTCTTGCCCTCCGTGTATAACATAGGCGGTTGGTTATTAACTCTGAGATACTATTGGTCCAAGTAACAAAATACATAAATAAATAGAGATTATCCAAATGGACGTGGCGACGCGAACATTTCATAGAGGGGCAAGATAAAAACACATATGGCCAGATATTGGTGGACGTTAGTAATCGATACCAAACCACGCTAATTATTTTATCAATGTTTCGAATTTCTGGGATAAAAATGCAACAAGTTACAACGTAGTGTTAATCTTGAAAACGTGAGGTTGTAAATCATGACATTTTGTATTTTTTTTTAATGTTTCTTAATAAGTTTGTAGTGAATCTTTTAAAACCTGTTTACATAATTGTTCTTCATTTTTGTCTACTTTTATTTTTTATTACAATGTAGATCTGCGTTTCACATAAGAGTATTTCTACATCTTATCTTCTGATTCGTTTCAAATTCCCCATAATAGGCACCGAGATCATTGCCACATGCCGGGCATATACATTAAAATTATCTGTAAATTTCTTTTAATTTAGTCATCCTAATTGGTTCAGTAATTAACCATAAAAAGTAGATAGACGGATAGTTTTATTTCGCAATTATAGTATTAGTATGGATACTGAAGTATGGCTTCGTAAATTAAAAAATAAGTTTAAACTTCAGTTCAAGAAAACCGACTATTCAATTTATAAATTGATATGTTTCTACAAAAAAAAACAATTAAAATTTAAATCATAACTTCAACGATAACTGCCATTGTAAAATACCCAATAATAGATAAAATTTAACAACAAATTGATATCAATGTCGATATCATTTATTTACGTTTATTTGAGACCAATTAATGCAAGGTAAGGTAAGCAGTGATGGCCTCGAGGTTTAGGCGCGCGGTCGAGAATCTCGGCGGTCGCGGGTTCGAACCCAGGCACACACCTCTGACTTTTCGAAGTTATGTGTGTATTCAAATTGATTTATCACTTGCTTTAACGGTGAAGGAAAACATCGTGATGAAACCTGCACACCTAAAAAGTTCTTAGGAATTTCTTAGGTGTGTAGTCCGCCAACCCGCACTAGGCCAGCGTGGTGGACTATGGCCTAAACCCTCTCAATGGTAGAGGAGACCCGTGCTCAGCAGTGGGCGTATATGGGTTGATGAAGAAGAAGAAGAAGAATGCAAGGTATTATTTTTATTGGCAATTGATATGTTCATTATTGTGTGTAATAAAAAGTGATTAACGATTTACAGAAAAGCGAAGTTGGCCACAACATAAGTATAGTTGGCGACAAGTTTATCTTGGACGGCCAACCTCTGCACATTATCTCTGGATCGCTACATTACTTCAGGTTACCCGCAGTTTACTGGCGCGATCGTCTTCGTAAATTCAAAGCCGCCGGGCTCAATTCTGTGGCTACGTAAGACATTTTATTTAATAGAATAAAATATATTCCTGATATTTTATGGTTCTGACAGCCCCGTGGCGCAGTTGGCTAGACACCAGCTTGCGAAACGAGAGACCGCGGGTTCGATCCTCGCTCCGAGACAAATGTTTGTGTCATCCACAAATATTTGTTTCGGGTCTGGTTATTTGTGAGACCGAATAAGTCACTCGTAGTCTCCGGTACCCACGACACAGGTCTTGTGACCTAGTGTGCGATCAGAGCTATGTATGTAACTGTTGGTAGTATTTATTTATTTTATTTAATCTTCATATGAAGCCATCTTTATTAACTTTTAGTTACGTTGAGTGGAGCTATCATGAGCCAGAAGAGAGACAGTACATGTTCGAAGGCGACCGAGATATCGTGAAGTTCATACAAACAGCGGCTGAAGAAGGACTGCACGTGTTACTTCGCGTCGGGCCGTACATTTGCGCCGAAAGAGACTTGGTATGATATCGTTCAATTTATTATAGTAGGTAAACGTACTCACTCTTTTCACTCACTATTTTCACCTGTCCGTTTAAACAATGATATTATGTTTATTAATATAGGGAAATAATTGTTTAAGATATTATTAGGATTTCTATTAGATTATAATATGTCTGATGACAATCTTACAATTAAATCTAACTTTCGACGTAACGATGAATTTTTAACAATAATTCAAGTCACAAAAATATGCCAAGTCACGGGACACATGCCCGTACAAAAACTCAGATCTTTGCATTAAACTTACATGCAATAAGTTATCGTATACAGATAGATCATTCCGATAAGCCCCATTTACGTTTTCAATCAGGTCTATTAAGAAAACAAGGAATATCATTTTTGCAAACAAGCCACTTCGTGTTTTTTGCACTGATTGCTATCTATAATAAACATATACAGATATAAATCAGCTAAGTGAATTACTTGTTCACATCAACCTTATCACGGGTTTAATTCTTTTATCAAATAGTTAATTTAATTGTTAAAAGTATGTATTATTAAGAATATAAATTTTACATTTCGTATACGATCTGATTTTCATAAGTAGTAGCTGACGGCTGTGCACTGGAATTGATCCCAACTTTGCCACAAAAAATCGAAGAATCCTAAAATATTTGTTAGGGATCCGAGTGTTCTAAGTAGGTTATTAATATTTTTTTGTAGGTTGCAACCAACAAAAGATAAGTTTTTTTGGGGTGAAGCTGGATATAAACATCTCTTTATTTATTATTTATATAAATCTTTGGAAATAAAGGATATGCGTTCTATCCACTCTTTTAAGTTTTTATAACTTAATGCAATTTATTAAGTAACGTTTGCGAGCCACTACATTCTACATTCTTTCCCTAAAAATCAATTTGATTTTGATATGATAAAGCTTGATGCACGAGAACTCTACACGAGTGAGTCGATGTTAGGAATGAGTAGAACTTCCAAATTGTATGCCGACAGTTTTTCGCCCATAAAACAAAAACCCCGAGAAGGTAGTAAACAAAAAAAGCCCTAAGTAGATTTTTTTTTTCCAGGGTGGTCTACCTTACTGGCTTCTAGGCAAATACCCGAACATTAAATTACGTACTACGAACAAAGGTAAGTTGTCACATGGTTCTTTTAATTTCTCATGTCTTTACAATATTTGTCTTCTATCATATTATTTCGTTGCAGATTTTATACAAGAAACCAAAATATGGCTAGACAAATTATTTTCGAAAGTGTCACCATTTCTGTTTGGAAACGGCGGGCCCATCATTTTGGTTCAGGTATACTTTTCATTAAATTTAAAACCTTGGAGTAAATGGTGTTCGCATACTAAGTTACTCTTTCTGTTTTGTAAACCACGAGACACTCTGGCTGGTGCTGATATAGTAATGATCGTCAACATTCAACATGTTGATACTAAAACTGGATTTTTCAGGTGGAAAATGAATACGGCAGTTACGGCAGTGACATGGCATATAAGAAACAGATGCGCGACTTGATAAAAGGATACGTTGGAGACAAAGCTCTGCTGTATACTACGGATGGGCCGTCACTAGTGCGTGGAGGAATGATACCAGACGTACTAGCCACTGTTGACTTTGGCGTTGAGGCACACCGTGAGTAAATGTACCACTTTGTACAAAAGTTTGCCTAGTCTTTTTTATGGAAAAGGGGAAGACCACCTATTATACCCTCCCCCCAACATTCAACACCCGCGATAATTGAGGAAATGTCGATACGTTTGAGGGCTTTAAGGCAAATATAGGTTCTTTTCTCGAAAATCTTTAAGTTGTATTCGTTGAGTAATACTGCATAGGAAAGCTGATTGCGCAAAGATGCACGGGGAAGTTAAATACTAGTTGGTGCCAGAGATAGTTTAGTAACCGGTTTCTTATACCAAGCAATTAAGTTCTTTACTTAAATGAGCAATTAAAACGAATCCGTTCTTTTATTACTAAATGCTTCATATGGTTTTAGCTCTCAGACAGTTTGATACATTGAAAAGGTATAGACCGTCACCGGGGCCTCTGATGAACTCCGAGTTCTACCCTGGATGGCTAACCCACTGGGGCGAGAGATTGGCCCAAGGATCCACGGATGGAGTTGTTGCAACTCTACGGGCCATGGTCGAGAACAATATCAACGTTAACTTCTACGTGTTCTTCGGTGGCTCTAACTTTGAATATACTGCTGGTAAGATATTAATTTATTAAATATTTTTAAATCTTTATTAAGTCTAGTAGTAAATTCAATTTATATTCGCTTGTTAATTGTCGTGGAAATCATAAACGATTTTTACGACAATAAATGTTAACTAGAGTTTACCCGATGGGAAAAAGGAAGTAATAACACAGGGTTGGGATTACCCTGTTAAACAAAGGTTCACCCCTTATTATGAGGGTCGTAATAATATAATGTATATTATTAATTTTTATATTTTTAAATGTATTTTTTTTTATAAAACTTTATATTTAAAAATGTAAAAAATAAAATAAACACATGAGAAGCAAAAAAATAATAGATAAACGAAGGTATAGGAATACACCTCTTCCTACCTCCTAATAGACCTGAGACTAAACGTATACACATATAGTGTAATTTTGTGATGCCTTACATTTTTTGAGCTTATATTTTTAATGAAACTGCTATATTACAGGCAACATTAACAACTCTTTTAATTCCCAGTAAGTATTGAGATCGCGCAAAATTATCAGTAATTAAATAGAAAATTAGGCTAATGAAATGAATTGCACAATTTTGTGAAAGCAATAACTGTTATTGCCGTTGGTCATAAATTATGTCTTGCAAGTATTTTCAATATATGTTACATGGGAGATATATTAATACTTCATAAGTATTAATTTAAAATTATTTGTTTGAATGGATTTCTCTACTTTTAATTTGATTAGCGCTGCTAGGAACAATAATGTAAACCTTGACGGAATGGCCTTGCTTTGAATCGTAATCAAACACGTTACTTACTGTCGAAATATTACTATTATGAGCGTATTGTAAGCTAAAATATTTACATATAAATAAAAATTCTATAATAATAACATCTACATTCCACATTCCAACGGGTCAGTCTGGTCATATACTTCTGGAGCCAATAAGCAATATTACTATTTAGTTTATTTACTTAAAAAAAAGTGTCTATCAAATTAAAGCTCCGTATATTATGAAGGTATTTTTAAGTATTTGGTAGAGCTACTTACGCAATTGAAGGATCTTTGGAAAAAAAAACATAAACTAATATACTTATATACTTATTAAATATAAAAACACAATAAATTAGATAGCATCCTGAAAGAATCAGTCAGGATAGTCCCTTAAGTAAGGAAGCACGAAATTAGTGGACAATCAAAATACCTTGAAAATTTTAATTCTCTGATCTTTCTCTTGTTATTCAGGTGCAAACTTCGATGGAACTTACCAACCAGACATCACTTCGTATGATTACGATGCTCCGCTGACAGAGGCCGGTGATCCTACTCCTAAGTATTACGCCATACGGGATGTATTGATTCAGGTGAATATCTCTATCCTTCGACGCAGATAACATGATGCAACTGATTTATAAATTGTTAGGACCAATGCTCCAAATGCGTAGAAGTCGGATTAGCAGTATTCCGAATTTATGCACGTCGCAGATATTTAGTAAATTCATTAGATAGATAAAATTTAGATATAAATTTATCATACTTCAAATGATAATATTTATACTTGTTAAATTTTGTTACGTTAGTTGTAGGAGACCAGCAAAAATCTTATCTTACGATCAGATCACATTGCGGTTTGGAAATGGGTACTTTAAACACACAACATATACAAACGAAAACTTTTTTAAATGTTATAATATTACAGTTTACCTTTATATATACTCATTACATATTTCTTGAAATTTATAACTCTTTAAAATTTATTTTACGAAGACCTCATAAAAAATCTTTTTTAATCAATTTTCATGTTTATTCCACAGTACAAATTCGCAGATGGTTCTATAGACCCGCCGCAACCAAGTCCTAAAGGTGCTTACGGTATAGTCACCGTTAGTCCTAAGCTCAGTTTAATTTCTGACGAAGGCCGCTCGAAATTAGGCAAAAAGTATGATGACGTCACTGGGATAATGCTGCCAACATTCGAAACTCTGAGGCAACGTGGAGGACTTGTTTTGTATGAGACGCAATTGAAGGAGCCAAATGGTGTGTTAGTAATTAACAAACCACGCGATTTGGTTTTAGTGTTCGTTGACGGCGTAAGTAGATTCTTGAATACTCTTATCTAGTTAGATGTCTGTATCGTCGAGATCATAATCTCCAATATAAACAGAGACCTTTAAAAGGAAATTGTGTATATGTACATTGTACATAGACCATATCACATATTGCGATGCTAATGATCTTTACGAAATATGAGAGATCTTTGTGAAAAATTCCTATTTCTCATTTCTTTTAAATAATACTAGTGTGGTGTAGCGGAGCCCAAATGTTTTTCAAATGTAGAGAAGATCCATAATCAGTGAGAAAGTTATTATCCAGCTGGTGCTATTTTGAAATAATAGACTTTCTAATTTATGCAATCTTATTATCTAAAGACAATACATTCCATTCATTGAATCATCCAAGATCTTAAATATTCATTAAATATTATGCAGAGTATATGACTATACTCAGCTATATGAAAATCAGCTAAACAATATCTCTTCAAGCAACTTTTATTGTTTTCCGCCTCCCTCATTGGTCCTATTGGATTATTCTACTATGAAAATTATAAATAAGAAAATCCTTATTAACGTAGGACTTTAAAGACTTCCACGAAACGTGGGTTCAGATCTACCTGCCCTTTTTTATGCGGGAATGAGTGTCTGTTTTAAAAACATACATTCGTTTCTTAACCTTCATACGGTCTTTAATTTTACAAACGTTGCCGTGCTTCGGGTCAGATTTGACCCAGTAGTAAAATTAAACTGAAAAATGAACAAAATATTAAAATACAAATATGTAATGGACTTATTTAACATATCATATTTATTGCTACTGAATAAGTATGTTTTTTTTATTTAAATTTTAATTTAATACACTTAATAGAAAAAAAAGTTACTACGTTGTTAGACATTTATGGAAGAAGAAACTAAGCAATATTAAAAAAAAAGTAAATGAAATTATATCCTATAAGAGTAATAAGATATAATTTGGGTGTATAGAACAATTGTGGACAATCAAAGGTGTTTTATTGTCACTTTTAGTTCAAAGTTGGCAACAACTTCTTTGGGAGCCTTTTTAGCTAAACGAGTGTTGTTTGTGAGTTGGTGGGTCGAAATCGATGGATTATGTACGTTATCAATACATTGACGAAGGTTTTCTGCAATTTCTATTGAAAAGGGTGTCCATGAAAATGTTTTCCTGTTTTTTATGTATACTCTCACCAACTGCATACCTAAGTTTCCAAATAATGTAGCTGTTTTGCTAGGCAGCCTTCCTTCCAGCTGCTATTGCCAGTCGTGAATAATATGAAAGCAATGTAGGCTGATATGTTTACCATATTACTAAATATCACTTGAGGCCATCGTTTTGTTTTCTATTGCTACTGTAACCGAAGACAGCTACATCGAGTGTATCAACGCCACCTTTACATTTGTTGTAGTGTAAAATTACTACAGGCTTTGTATCTGAGCAATTACTCATTTCTAAGCTGTGGTCCAAAGTGCTGAGAAGGTTCACCGACTTATTATTTTGGTTGTGTAAGGAACAAGTGTAGTATCTTTGGTAAAAGCAACATGATGAACATAACAGACTTCCCTTTGTTGCTACTCTTTCTGGGGGTATTTCCGGCTTATGATACGTATGGTTTCTACTACAGTGATATATTTTCTTCCCAGATCATTCTTGAGCAAGAATAGAAACCTGGTGTCAAGTAAATTATGTTTTCTCTGGAAGCTTTGCCACAAGATTGTGTGACACGGTTTCTGGATTATTGTACCAGCCCATACTTTGACGTCATTGAAAATATAATCACTGATGCACTGTCACTATCCGAGCTATCAGATAGTTCAGCTTCTATGATACAATCTTCTGTTTTAGAACAAGATTCATTACTATCCGTCATATCATCCAATAAAACTGTTTTATGTATTTGACTGTCGTATCATTTCTTATAAGCAAATAACGTTTTTACCATTGTAAACTAAGGTTGGGTTGTTGATTTGATGTATAACATAATACTAATATTTATTTGAGTAGAACAAAAGAGCGTCTTATTCAAAAAGTTATGCGAAACATAAACAATTCGAACGATAATAGATGCACTGTGCGCTTGTTATTAGTTGGGGTCAATTCTGACCCGAAGACCGTTAGAGTAAAAAAAATCATACGTGGAATATTTTAATCATTTTTTAAAAACTTTTTCCATAATTAAGTAAATTAAAGCAAATAATTAAAAGTCATAGAATATCAAACTCCTTGAACGCATACTTTCTGAGAAAATTGCATTTTTATAACAAAATGGGTCAAAATTGACCCGAAGACCTTATGAAGGTTAAGATATTCTGCCCCAAGCGACCGGCGAGGACTAACTACTCAACTAGTCACCAGCTTGAGAACGAGAGGCCGCGTGTTCGATACCGCACTGAGATTTTTTTCGTGTGATCCACTAATATTTGTTTCGGGTTTGGTTGTTTGTAAGACCAAAAATGTTCTCATTGTTTCTAATAACTACTATGTAAGATTTAGTTACGTGGTGTAGGACAGAACTACGTGTGTAACTGTTAGGTATATAAAAATGTGTAATTTTAGGAGGCTCAAGGGTTCATTAGCCGCATACACAAAAACTACAGCGTTCGACTGCGAGCAGCTTGTAATTCTACACTGTCTCTCCTTGTCGAGAATCAGGGACGTATTAATTTTGGCTCCCTGTTACATGACCGCAAGGTTAGTATGAGTTTCGCATTGCTAATAATGTTTTTACCTATAAAATATATTGAATTCAAGTGTATACAATACATTTACATAGTCAAAAATACCTATTCTGTCTCGACTCTACACAATATTACAATTCTCCAAATACAATAATGTTAAATTAAATAAAATGTGTTCGGGAAGGGTCTATTGTAGTGTGCTCTTGTCCATTTATTTTCTTTTTACGTGATACCTTGAACGACAATGCACAGCATCCAAAAATTGTATTATGAATGCGATACAATACGAATTAACACATTTTTCTTGGTGGTCACTTTGTAAATATGTGTTATGACATCTTAAAAATGATTATATACAGTTAATAAATAAACAAATTCGCGATGGTTCATTGAACTGTATATATCATATCATATGTATTTAGTTCAACGGGAGCTCGATTCAACCAACTATTATTAAAATCAAGTTTTTTTGTGATTGTTTTGTCTGAATTCGGCGTATCGCTATTAGCAAATCTTTTCTGGTATTTTAAGGATATCATTTTACCCTTCTTTTTTATTCTTTAATAATATCATTATTCCATAGGACGGTAGTAATTTTAATAAATAAAAAGCTTACAAATCCTTAACATAATATTTTAAATGGTAATTATTCTTGTTATTGGTTCATTCTTAACTACTAATTATAGCCTTATTTTACCAAGATTAAAATATCGTATTAAATTTTCACTGATGAAATTAGAGAATTTTTTAAATGTTGATGTCGTTATTTCTAGATTGAAAATAGGGGTAAAATACATAATATGTATTCTTTTAACTACAGAGTGCAAAAAACGGCGAATTAAAAATAGGAATGCGAATAGTTATAGTGATTACGAACACACTTACGATAAAAAATCCCGAAAAAAATACTTTTTTGTTAACCACCATAAGTTCTCCCCAGTCTATTTACATCCTTTAACACACTTGGAAATAAATTTATGATATTATTTCATATCAACAAACGGTGATCGAAAAATAAGTTAAATAGTAGTTATAGTCATTACGAAAACCCGAGATTTTTTATTTTAGGGTATTTTTCTAGCGTCAATGTATTTGCATTCACTGTAATTATCATACGTCCAAGTTTTCTATCAGGGTCTTTTACAGCTTGTATAATGCTTTTTATTTGGCAGGGAATATTAAGCGAAGTTACTTATGGAAATAAAGCACTCAACGGCAAATGGACTATCACGGGATATCCTCTACAAGAAATTGACACTAATGTGAAAGAACCGAGTGTTGCATCAGGACCTACATTCTATTCTTCAACGTTTAAATTACCAGAAGGCCAGACACCATTGGACACATATTTGGATACCACCGGATGGGGAAAGGTAATATGTTACAAAAAAATAGCTTTCCGCTTAACTCAGGCTGTTGCTCCGTCTACTTCTTCGACACAACCCAATGGATTAAACGGTTTCTACGGTAGTTTAAATATTGTTTTTCGAATTTTTCCATGTGTCCTTCACGCATTTTGTAAGTGTGAGCCCATTATAAGTAAACGAATGATCACGCATATGATAGTGAAGGAAAACATCGTGAAGTAACGGTCTTACTTACTTTGTAGTTACAAGAAATTTTTAATTTATGTTAACTCGCCCAAATCTAGGCCAACGTGCAGAACTATGGCCTAATTCGTCTTAATAGCAGAGAAAGCCCTTATCTAACAGTGGAGGTATGCTAACCCGTATAAGAACAGGCGCACAATAAAAATAATGTATACTTGCATAACAATGAAAAAGATTATATATTTCAGACACTCGTCATAATGATGATAATATATTTCTGCCGTATTTTGCCACAAAGTTATTCATATGTGATGATGCGTACGTCTATTATAATTTGGGAAAATTCGAGATCTTAAATTGCGTTTGTCTCTTCACTGATTTAAAATTTATTCATATTTTCACCCATTGTATTCAAACCTCTTTATTTCCTGATGTTATTACTGCAATCAACATAACATTTTTTTAATAGGTACCTCAGTATTGTTAGATAGAATTGTACCATTGTTCATTTTTTGCTGTTGAACTCAATTGCTTTGTAATGTCAAGACAATTTATTGGACAAAAAATAGTCTACATCTAACAAATACTATTCAATCGGTTGCGTCACATATTATCAATAATGTAGTATTACATCGTAGTAGTAAATGTTTTGACGGTCGAGATAAAAATGATTAATTAATCAAATAATTGATTCAGGGTTACGTTTGGATAAACGGGCAAAACCTTGGCCGCTACTGGCCCGGCGCTGGACCTCAAGTGACTTTGTTTGTGCCTGGAGTGTGGCTCCGACCTGCACCACAAGAGAACCTGCTACAAATTCTAGAACTCAGCAAACCATCAACAAGTCTCACAATGGAGTTCATCGACCATGCAATTCTGAACAGAACAGGACACATCAACTCCTTCACGTACCCATAGAAATTGATAGATTTAATTTTAAGCGTTGTTATTTTTTATTACGAGTTTTATAAGGAAATTTCAGTGCCAAATAAGGTAAGTATATTTATATAATAAAGCAATTGGAATATAAATTTGGAGTTTTATTTTGAACTAAAACAAAATGGCTTATGTTAAAAAAAATCGGTATAATTAGTAAAGGGACTAACAAACAATTCACTCCAGAATGAAATATCTTATTTACGTAGTAATGTTAAAAAAATTACAGAAGATGAATTGTAAAACGTCTATAGCGCGAATCTTATATACCTAAAATTTTATTCAGAATAAAGAACTCTGTTCAAATATAAAATATTGACGAATAGATACAAACAATAATCAACCTGTCTTAAACATAGACATTTTCTTTGTATCACAAAACTAAAATGTGTCAAGATTCCAAATCGTACATCCAGATAATATATTGCAGTGATGTATTGCAAGCTATTGAGTTCGGAGTTCCTATAAAGCATAACATGAGAAAGACGCATGTATAACTTAGCACATGAGTGAAAGAGTAGGAAACAGGTAGGACGACAACTCATTGTGTGATGGCGGACGGGTACGATAACGCGTAGTAACTAGCTCGGTAAGTTTGCCTGTCGTCGTGCAGACCGCGACAGCGCCGGACTGTTTTACGACGGCATAACATATAACCACGTGGCCGGCAAGTGAACCTACAAAAAGTGAGTATAAACACGAATAATTAAACCAACTTTACGATTCAATCCATGCTTTGAAAACGGAAACATTTGAAACGGTCTCAACATGTTATTAACACAAAATCCTTTAGAAGTAACTTCTTTATTTTCTCCGGGTTGAATTTGTTTTAGATGAGTTTAGGCCAAACATGCATGTGTGTATTTAGAAAAAATATATATTCGTAGGATGCATTACTTTAATGCATGCTAAAATATATATTAGTGAGTAAATGGATATTTTAAATAATATCATGAAGGAGGAAAAATAAAATATGTAAATAATTAAAGAAAACTGATCTATGCGTACCTACAGAATGTTTACACTATTTGTTACTTGTTTAACCAAAACAAAACTTGATTGGGTATCAATTAGTATATTAGTTATTAATTAAGCTTGAATACCCAACCCAGCAATAACTTTTTAGTTTAAAAAAAGATGAGAAAATAAAATTTAAACTATGACGAAATATATTAAGGGTTTGAAAAATAAAATCAACATAAGTTTGCACTTTCATTAATTACAATATTATGTATTATTTGAATAGTGAAAAATTCAAAGATTTAGTTAGATCTATAACCAATTAATAATTTATAATTTAATTGTATTCTAATATTTTTTACTTCCTACACTTCGATCTAATCCGATGCAGTTGAACTCTGCGGTCACCGTGATAAATCTATGATTACCATAAAAGTAGAGAGCCGTTATGTTTATACATTTGTTAGTAGTTATGAATTAATATGAAGAAATTTCACTAAATGACCTGTGTTTAGTCATTTATTATTATTTAAGGTAGGTATAATTTAGATTGAAAGAAATACAGCAATATACCTACACATATTAATATTATATTACTAAAAAGTAATACTCTTTTACTGTAATTGTTTATTCTATTAGGTTGGCAACTAAGTAAATGCGGATTTTACTAATAGATGGCTTCAGTTGAACTTTTAGGTTTGCTGGCGTAGTCCAAGTGTAAAACACATTTTGTTATTTGATAGTTGGTAATTCAGCTATCAATCAGTAAAAAAAGTTTTTTGATCGGTTGCCTAGTTTTCGTTTGGTGTTCGTTGAAAAATGGAAAATTAAAAGGAAAATTATTGTCATATTTTGCTTTTTAATTTCGCAAAGGGAAAACGCATCGCAAGCTCACAAAAAGTTATGTGCTATTTATGGTGACGAAGCCCTAAAAGATCAGCCGTGTCAAAATTGGTTGGACAAATTTTGTTCTGATGATTTTCACTCAAAGACGAAAAACGCTCTGGTCGTCCAGGTGAAGTTAATGACGACTTTATCAAAGCAATAATCGATTCGGATCGTCACAGTACAACTCGTGATACTGCAGAGAAGCTTCATGTATCACATACATGCATTGAAAACAACTTAAAAAAACTTGGCTATGTTCAAAATCTTGAAAATCCGCAATTAATTACTTGCCAACCCAGGTTCGTCGCCATACACAGCACATAACTGTTTGTGAGCTTGCGATGCGTTTTCCCTTTGCGAAAAAAAAATGAAAAATATGACGATATTTTTCCTTTTAATTTTCCATTTTTTAACGAACACCAAACGAAAAGTACGCAACCGATCAAAAAACTTTTTTTACTGATTGATAGCTGAATTACCAACTATCAAATAACAAAATGTGTTTTACACTTGGACTACGCCAGCAAACCTAAAAATTCAACTGAAGCCATCTATGAGTAAAATCCGCAATTACTTAGTTGCCGACCCAATAGTTTATGTATTAACAATTAAATAAATTTTATAAATGTTCTCTAATCGCACTAAACCAGCGATATGGAATGCTATGGCTTAAATCCTCGAAGGTGTAGAAGAAGCCCCTGTCTAGCAGGGAGACGTACGCGGGCTGACGATCACATAAATAAAGGATTTATTTACATACTAAAATCATATTTATAGCGTCAGATGTAATAAAAAATGTGGATTTTTTAAAAATAAAGTATCATGTGATCACATTAATTTAGACTAGTTATTTGATAATCAATTTTTGGTTTCAATATCTAAAAAATATTTAAATTGTGGCAGAATGGCAGATAAAGAACTCACTTGCGAAGTGGGTCCACCATGCAGTCTCGTGCTCGCCGATGGGTCCGTGTTCCAGGGTAGAAGTTTCGGAGCCCAAGTGCCCACTGAGGGTGAAGTGGGTGAGATGAAATGTATATTATCACTAAATAAAAGGCATTTCTTTTATTTTGAAAAGTTTTAGACTAATGACTATCATAATACAAATCGCGCCACATTAGTATTACCTAAGGGAAATTATTTTATTTGCATGACGCTTTCTTTTTGGTTCGTTGTTTTGTCAACTATTTTTTTATTAGTATTCCAGACGGGTATGGTGGGATATCCAGAGTCGTTGACAGATCCTTCCTACCACGCACAGCTTTTAGTGCTTACCTATCCATTGATCGGTAATTATGGAGTGCCAGATGAAACAGAACGTGATGAGCATGGAATTCCAAGGTATTCTTTTATGTTAAGTTGAATTCATTTAAATTTGTATCATTATTAATGCAAATTAAATTATTTTATCGCCGCAATACAGACTTTATTAGTTCTTCTTCTTGAATGAATTCATCCAACATGTCTGAACAGAACACTTATGATAGTATAAAACAATCCTTGTTTTAGGTGGTTTGAATCGGAGCGCATATGGGCATCTGCTTTGATAGTGGGTGAAGTAAGCACACGCGCTTGCCACTGGCGTGCTAAGCGATCCCTCGGCGCGTGGTTGTCTGCACATGGCATTCCTGGCATATGTGACATAGACACTCGAGCCCTCACATACCGCCTCCGAGAAGGCGTTACTTTAGGCAGAATCGTGCAAGGAGTACCGCCATTCGATCCACTTCCACCATTGGCAGATCCAAACTCAAGGAACTTAGTTGCTGAAGTATCTACAAAAGTGAGTGTTGACATTACTATTTGTTTATTCACTGTCTCAACTTAACTGCCTCGTTCGTTCTACACTTAAATGTTCCATGTGTTTGTGAATTCACAATTTTCTAATATTAATTTTCTTTAACAATAACATAGACATAAATAATAATTAATTTTTAATTTCAGGAAAATAAAATATTTAACCCAAATGGTGAGATAACGATACTTGCGGTTGATTGTGGTTTGAAGTACAATCAAATTAGGTGCTTGATAAAAAGAAACGCTAAGGTTATTCTTGTACCTTGGAACCACAACTTAGACCCGAGTCAATACGACGGTCTTTTTATAAGCAATGGACCAGGTGACCCAGAAGTATGCAAAAATGTAGTAAACAATTTAAAAACAGTACTTCAAAGCAAAAATGTTAAGCCTATATTCGGTATTTGTCTTGGACATCAGCTGTTATCAACAGCGGCAGGCTGCAAAACATATAAAACAACGTAAGTGTATTTTAAATCCATGTTGTTATTATATTGCTTATTTATTATGAAAGGGCCATATTCATAAATGCTTTAATATTTCCAGATATGGTAATCGTGGTCATAATCTTCCGTGCACACACAGCGGTACTGGGCGATGCTTTATGACGTCACAAAATCACGGTTTTGCAGTAGACACAAACACTTTACCCCCAGAATGGAAAATTCTATTTACCAATGAAAATGATAAAACGAATGAAGGTATTATACATAAAACTGCACCATTTTTCAGCGTGCAATTTCATCCTGAGCATACAGCTGGTCCAACAGACCTAGAATGTCTGTTCGACATTTTTGTTGATGCAGTAAAATCATATAAAAAGAATACTCCATGTGTGATCGATGACATGATATCAGAAAAATTAAAATATGTTCCAACAATTCAAGAAAGACCGAAAAAAGTGTTAATTCTTGGATCTGGCGGCTTATCTATCGGGCAAGCAGGTGAATTTGATTATTCTGGGTCCCAAGGAGTAAAAGCCATGCAAGAAGAAAAAATTCAGACTGTACTCATTAATCCAAACATCGCAACTGTTCAAACATCGAAAGGTTTGGCTGATAAAGTCTATTTCCTACCCATTACTCCAGAGTATGTAGAACAAGTTATAAAAGCTGAACGACCAACAGGAATTTTGCTTACATTTGGAGGCCAAACAGCACTTAACTGCGGCGTGGAATTACAAAAATCAAAGATATTCGAAAAATACAACGTTAATGTGCTTGGTACTCCAATTCAATCCATCGTTGATACTGAAGATAGAAAAATATTTGCTGAAAAAATTTGTAGCATCGGTGAGAAAGTGGCGCCCAGTGCTGCGGTTATGTCTGTTGATGAAGCTCTAGCTGCTGCAGCACAGATAGGCTATCCTGTAATGGCGCGATCAGCATTTTCTTTGGGGGGTTTAGGCTCTGGTTTTGCCAACAATGAAGAAGAACTTAAAGCATTAGCCCATCAAGCTCTGTCCCATTCTGACCAACTTATAATTGATAAATCACTGAAAGGATGGAAAGAAGTTGAATATGAAGTAGTGAGAGATGCCTACGATAATTGTATCACCGTTTGTAACATGGAGAATGTTGATCCCTTGGGTATCCATACAGGAGAGTCCATTGTTGTTGCCCCGAGCCAAACACTATCAAACCGAGAATACTACATGTTGCGAAATACTGCTATTAAAGTAATAAGACATTTTGGTATAGTAGGCGAATGTAACATACAATATGCTCTGAATCCAAACTCTGAAGAATTTTACATCATAGAGGTGAATGCTCGTCTTTCTAGAAGTTCTGCATTAGCTAGCAAGGCAACTGGATATCCCTTGGCATACGTTGCAGCAAAATTAGCTCTTGGAATACCTTTGCCTGTTATTAAAAACTCCGTAACAGGCGTAACTACTGCATGTTTCGAACCGAGTTTAGATTATTGCGTTGTGAAAATACCTAGATGGGACTTGGCAAAATTCAATCGAGTAAGTACCAAGATTGGTAGTTCAATGAAAAGTGTTGGTGAGGTTATGTCTATTGGTAGAAGTTTCGAGGAAGCATTTCAAAAAGCACTTCGAATGGTAGATGAGAATGTTAACGGTTTCGATCCAAATATTAAAAAAGTAAATGAAACTGACTTACGTGAACCAACAGACAAACGTATGTTTGTGCTAGCTGCTGCTCTAAGAGAGGGATACAGTGTAGAAAAACTGTATGATCTAACTAAAATTGATAAATGGTTTTTGGAGAAATTCAAGAACATTACAGACTATTATAAAACGCTTGATGCTTATGATTCCGGATCAGTCACTTGTGATGTACTTAAGCGAGCCAAAAAGATAGGGTTTTCTGATAAACAGATTGCAGCTGCTATAAAGAGTACCGAGCTAGCTGTAAGAAAACTACGAGAAGAATATAAAATAACACCATTCGTGAAACAAATAGACACAGTTGCCGCAGAATGGCCGGCGTCGACTAATTATCTATACTTAACTTACAACGGCAGCACTCACGATCTTGATTTCCCTGGAGAATTTGTAATGGTATTGGGTTCGGGTGTGTACAGGATAGGAAGTTCTGTTGAGTTCGATTGGTGTGCTGTTGGTTGTTTAAGAGAACTCCGTAACCAAGGGAAGAAAACTATTATGGTGAATTACAATCCAGAAACTGTGAGCACTGATTATGACATGAGTGATCGATTATATTTCGAGGAAATCTCCTTCGAAGTTGTCATGGATATCTATAACATCGAAAAACCCAGTGGAGTTATATTATCTATGGGTGGACAATTACCTAACAACATAGCAATGGACTTACATAGACAGCAAGCTACTATTCTAGGCACGTCCCCAGATATGATAGATAACGCTGAGAATAGATTTAAATTTTCAAGAATGTTAGATCGTAAAGGTATAATGCAACCAAGATGGAAGGAACTGACCGATCTTGATTCGGCTGTAAGCTTCTGTGAAGAAGTGGGATATCCTTGCTTGGTACGACCGTCATACGTCTTAAGTGGTGCAGCAATGAATGTAGCTTACTCAAACCAAGACTTGGAAGCTTATTTAAAATCAGCAAGCCAAGTAAGCAAAGATCATCCAGTTGTAATATCGAAGTTTATTATGGATGCAAAAGAAATAGATGTCGACGTTGTAGCCGCTGATGGAGTAATATATTGTATGGCCGTTTCCGAACACGTAGAGAACGCTGGAGTACATTCTGGAGATGCAACTTTGGTAACTCCGCCGCAAGATATTAACAACGAAACTTTGGATAAAATAAAAGAAATAGCCAGCATCATCGCGGAAACTCTCGACGTCACCGGACCATTTAATATGCAACTCATAGCTAAAGACAACGACTTGAAAGTAATCGAGTGTAATGTAAGAGTGTCGAGGTCCTTCCCATTTGTGTCCAAGACATTGGACCATGATTTCGTAGCTATGGCTACTAAGATCATTTTGGGGATTCCTGTCGATGCTGTGAATGTAATGACTGGCTGTGGGAAAGTGGGTGTTAAAGTGCCACAGTTCTCGTTTTCGAGATTAGCCGGCGCCGACGTTACTTTAGGTGTAGAAATGGCGTCTACCGGAGAAGTTGCTTGCTTTGGCGAAAATAGATATGAAGCTTACTTAAAATCTCTTATGAGCACTGGCTTCAGGATACCGAAAAAGGCTATTCTTTTGTCTGTGGGAACATACAAGGTATTATAATGTTTTTAACATTAACATTGAAATCTAAAATTTAACATAATTTATTTATGGTGATAATTATCTTTTTTTAGCATAAAATGGAGTTGCTGCCTAGTGTGCGCATACTTCAAAAGATGGGCTACAAATTGTATGCCAGTATGGGCACCGGTGACTTTTACGCTGAGCACGGTGTCGAGGTAAATATTTTTTCTTACATTTTTATTTAATAATTTAAAATTTATATTAATAACATAATATAATTATTTTCACATCTTTTCAGATTGAAAGTGTTCAATGGACCTTTGAACACATCGGAGACCCAGAAGATGACAGGTCTGACGGAGAATTAATGCACTTAGCAGATTTCATGGCACGGCGTCAGTTGGATTTGGTCATCAATTTGCCAATGCGTGGCGGGGCGCGTCGGGTCTCTTCATTCACTACCCACGGATACCGCACGCGTCGTTTGGCTGTAGACTATGCAGTGCCCTTAGTAACCGATGTCAAATGTGCGAAATTGTTGGTTCAGGTATGACCATATATTATTTTATCACAACTGTATTAATCATTTAGTATTTACATATAAGTAAAACATTTAGAAAAACTCGTGATAAGATGATATGCATAATAAAACAACAAAAATATTTGAAACAATTTACTGTTTTTACAATTAAGAAACTTAGAAACTTGTCCGTTTGAGACTATTTGCGTATTCAATCAATCTGCGCAATATGTGTTATTTATAAACATGGCATCGTTTGTCTTAACCAAGTTATATAAGTCAATTATTTGCTATCACAATTTACCATGATCCATCTTGAAATTGTTCCTCATTCTATTTTACATTGAAAATAATTTTAGTGCTAAAAACATTTCATTTCATTAATTCTATAGCAAATATTGTCTTTAGGCTATGCACCGGTGCGGTGGGGTTCCCTTAATGAAGACACACACGGATTGCATGACGTCTCGAAATATCATCAAACTACCGGGTTTCATTGACGTGCATGTTCACGTGCGCGAGCCAGGGGCAACCTACAAAGAAGACTTTGATACTTGCACGGCAGCTGCTCTCGCCGGCGGTATTACAATGATTTGCGCGATGCCAAACACTAACCCAGCGCTCGTAGACAAAGCTGCCTATGATTACACCTCAGCACTTGCACGCGTCAGCGCTCGATGTGACTACGCCTTATACCTCGGCGCCTCTTCTTCCAATTGTGACACAGTATGCGAATTAGCACCACAGGCCGCCGCCTTAAAAATGTACCTAAATGAAACATTTACAACTTTAAAGCTTGATGACATGAGTGTTTGGCAGAAACATCTACAAAATTGGCCGAAAAAAATGCCAGTGTGCGCACACGCAGAACGTGAAAAAACTGGTGCAGTTATTTTAATGGCGTCACTCCTCGACCGTCCTATACATATATGCCATGTCGCCAGGAAAGAAGAAATTTTAATAATCAAAGCTGCTAAAGAAAGAGGTCTAAAAGTTACATGCGAAGTGTGCCCTCATCACTTGTTTTTAAGTACGGCTGATATCGACAGAATAGGTAAAGGTCGAGCAGAAGTACGTCCAGTTCTGTGCAGTCCTGAAGACCAAGCTGAACTTTGGAAAAATATTGACATCATCGATATCTTTGCCACTGATCACGCACCTCACTCCGTTGAAGAGAAGAATTCGGAAAAGCCACCCCCTGGATACCCTGGATTAGAAACTATTTTGCCTTTACTTCTCAACGCTGTCCACCAAGGACGCCTAACAATCGAGGACATTATAAACAAATTCCATCGCAATCCTCGAAGAATATTTAATTTACCGGAACAAGCAAATACTTACGTCGAAGTAGATATGGATTACGAATGGACCATTCCAACAGCAATGGAATTTTCAAAGTCTAAATGGACTCCCTTCGCCGGTATGCAAGTTTGTGGGGCCATACACCGAGTAACCTTACGTGGCGAGATTGCTTATGTTGAAGGTCAGATTCTTGTGCCGCCAGGATTCGGTCAGAATGTGCGCGACTGGCCAATACCTAAAAGGCAAATATTCACCACATACCCGATAGAGAAAATCGAAAAGGAAGTCAGCCGACCAAATTCCGCTTTGGACTTTGTCGCTCCAGCAGAAGTTCACAGAGTGAGTGATATTGACTTGGAACAACTTGAATCTGTAAAACCAGATAGCCAAGGAAAATTGAATGTGCACTTTAATGAAATACCGGGAATGAGGAGTATGTCTCCGCTTCCAACACAAACCGTCAGTAGACAAAGATGTGATAGTTCATCTAATTACATTCCGGCACAAGTGCCAGTATCTCAGCGTCAACGCAGCGACTTGTTCGGTAAAAGTATACTCACAGTGGACTCCTTTAGCAAAGACACTCTGAACGACGTATTCAATTTGGCTCAATTTATGAAAACGAGCGTAAACAAAGGACGTTACTTAGACGATATTTTAAGAGGAAAAGTAATGGCATCTATATTCTACGAAGTAAGCACACGCACAAGTTGCAGCTTCGCAGCTGCTATGCAAAGATTAGGAGGTTCTGTAATTCATACAGATGCTACTAGTTCCTCAGCTAAGAAGGGCGAGACCTTAGAAGACAGTGTGGCTGTGATGGCAAGCTATTCAGACGTGGTCGTATTGAGGCACCCTGAACCTGGCGCCGTTGAGGTAAGTTTAAAAAGTATTATTTTTAAAGTAATAAAATTATGTTTTCCCTCATTGCACCATTTAATAGAAGTTTTGAAAGCGTAATTATAAAATTACATTCTATCATATTGTTAATAATATGTTATAATTCCTCAAATTATGAATGTATTTTGACATGCATTTTACAATTTCAGCGCGCATCTCGTCACTGTCGTAGACCAATTATAAATGCTGGAGACGGTGTAGGGGAGCATCCTACACAAGCACTATTAGACGTCTTTACAATTCGTGAAGAAATTGGCACAGTCAATGGGCTCACTATCACAATGGTTGGAGATCTAAAGAACGGACGCACGGTTCACTCGCTTGCACGGCTATTAACTCTATACCAAGTGCAACTTCAGTATGTGAGTCCACCCGGTCTGGGCATGCCTAAACACATTATGGACTACGTGGCTTCTAAAGGGATTCCTCAGAGGGTTTACGAACGTTTGGAGGATGTACTAGCTGATACTCACGTGTTATATATGACTAGAATCCAAAGGGAGAGATTCAAGAGCCAAGAAGAATATGAAAAAGTAAGAATTTAGTTTATTTTTCCAGCATTGTAATGATAATTTAATCTCCATTCTGCATTTGTCACTCTACTTTTTAACTAAAGTCTAGTTTCTAGAGTATTATTGTATCATTAGCAAATTAACTTTTAATTTTCTATTTCTATTTTAGACACGGGGCCTTTTGGTGGTAACGCCACAAATAATGACCCGCGCTCGAAGGCGTATGGTTGTGATGCATCCACTGCCGCGCGTAGACGAGATCGCCCCCATGTTCGATTCAGACCCACGAGCTGCATACTTCCGGCAAGCTGAATACGGAATGTACGTGCGAATGGCGTTGTTGTCTATGGTTGCCGGTGTCAACCCACTCGTGTGATTCTTTGCCATACAGACTAAGTAATTCCATAGCCTATATAACAGGGGTGGCCAACAGGTCGATCGCGATCAACCGGTCGATCGCGGCTGTTAGTCCAGAAGATCGTGGCAAGGCAAAAAATATAATATACATAGAAATAACTACCTAGTTACAAAAAATTAATTTCAATACTACATGATTGTGTACTGAACTATGCGGGTCATTTAAAATTTCAAAAAGTATGTAATTGGTAGATCGCACAGGGTTCCAATAGTAAACAGGAGATCTTGGGTCTAATCAAGTTGGCCACCCCTGCTATATAATGTTTAGATATATACTATAACAAATAAAAACATGAAGATTATGTGGACGACAATAAGTTCAGTAATCTTTATTTTACTATTTTTATATTTACAATAATTTTTAAAGAAATTAGATATAAGTATTAAGAAACCTATTGTAAAGGTTAAATCAATAAAAGCTATATTTCCTTAACTATTCTTATTATTAACCCTTTAAATTTTTTTAACTTGAATATTTACAGTACGAGATTCCAAAAATTTTAATGAACAAACATCTGACTTACAAATAATACTAAATATTAAATACTTGCAAAATACACACATTCCATATACAGCTATAATTTGGATTCTTCCATCGAAATTGTTTCGTTTAATTTCAAATTATTTCTGTGCTCGTGTCGCGAATTATTTTCTACGTGAACATCCACAAACGTAAACGCCGAAATAGTGTGGTTTTCAACAGGTGAGTCTTGGCTGACGATGTGCTCAAATTTTGGTCGTTGTTTACGTATCGGATTATTGACCGGCCTGTCTAGTTTGCTTTCCCTCCGCGGTGGTAATTTGTAACCACCTTGGTTTACTACTTTTCGCTGGCAGTCAGTCAGTTTCTCGCGTATAACGTCAAAGTAATCATTAGCAGCAATATCTGCAGCAGGCTCTTCTGACAGAAGAACACAGAGCCTTTGTGCTTGCTCCAAGTATATAATAGCTTGTTTCACCGCATCGAACTTCTCACTGGTACGTGCCATTGCTATGAAGTGGGGAATGAAGAATTCCAGGACTAGACGCCGCCGTTCCGATTCCATTTTCGTCGGCAACATATGCTGTAACATGACAAATAACTATTATTAGTTTAATGTTACACAATTATTGAAATATTTATCACAAATAACTTGATTACTTGAAAAGATTTCTTTTAGTTACAACAATGCTCTGTAAAAATTGCATGTACCAGTATTTTAAGCATTAAAAAAATAATAGTATTTGTTTTTTTCGTTCTTAAAACCATTGGAATATTGAATTAAAAAAGAAAAGACCTGCATATTGATTACTGGACATAAATTCATGAGGACTTAAAGCTGAATAAGAGCTAAAAAATATTCTGCCAAATCAATATAAAACAACAATTTACGGATATATATGTTATATATCAAAGTATATCTACGTATATTTATTTTAAATCAGAAAATTATAAGCTAACTATACTCGTGTTAGCTATGTGAATAAAATATTGTATACTTACGTTTTTATTGATTATCTTTTCTTGTTTATTACTAGTTTTCTGTTTCTTAGTACTCAATTGTGCTTTTCTACGCTCTTGTATTTGCCTTTGCCTTTCAATTTTCCATTGATAATGCTTATCTCTAGATTTAGCTTTATCCCAGAAATTGGTATTCGTATCATCTTCACTGTCACTGCTATCGTTATAAGTATTAACGACCGCAGGCAAATTTGGATTTAAAAGGCGTATAGGATTTTTGCATGTTAGTATTTCATACAATCTATGACAATTAAATGTTGGATAGAAGTCTCGCTTAGTATATTTCAATTTATCTAGAGAATGAAGAACGTGCATGACAGGACTTTCCAGAATATCCAAAAGTCGCCTCTGCAACTTTAAAAGTAATGGTTTCGGTATGCTTTTAAAATCATTACAGCTTTCTATAAAATAGTTTGGGAACCTAGATTGCCCAAAATGCATATAAAAACTTCTTAAGAACAATCTTAATGATTCCCCAAGTCTGTCTTCGGGCCATTTTGCATAATTATCTTCGCATTGCCAAAATAAGTGATTTTTTATGTGACTAGTATCAATTCCTATTTTAGAAGTTTCATTTTCCATAAAAGTTTTATGTAAAGCCAAAGCGAATAAGTAACAACGCATGTGAGAATGTGCTAAACAGCTTTCTAAGTATCTTTCTGCAGCAGGAAATAGAATCCTCCATTGTAGCGTCTGCTCTGGATTCATACCTCTTTTGGGTCTAAAACCGACCGGTACTAATAAACATCCAAAGCCAATAGCTCGACTAACCATATACTTAGTTGGCCATTGGTAACTGAAATTTGTTCTAGGATTTTGGATTATTCTTCTCTCACGAATAATCCACGGGTTTGCTGCATTAGGCCACGCAGCTAAAAGTGCAGGATATATTTCATATCCTAACTTCAGGCCATTTTTATTTGAGTCGCAATAAATGCTGGCTCCTTGCGTCAGCGCGTTATTAATTATGTCTTGGCTTAAGCCTAATCCAGATCCTAAGTTAATTATAAAATTGTCGACAAAATTGTTCATGAACCCCAAAGAATTGAGATAATAGTATCTTTCATATAAATTACGAGATAATGATAATCTAGATGACGTAGGTATGATTTCATCGTCTTCGTCGTCACTCCAACCTTCAAGAGACTTAATTTCCACGGGAGTCCACGACTCTTCCGGTAGTACGCCCGACGCTAAGGCATAATTTGATTGCATCTTCAGTTCAATTTTCTTGGGTGTTGCCGCTTCGGTGATTGTTGAATACCCATAATCAGATTCAGTTTCACTAGATTCATTTTGTCTGCTGCTAGAATTTGATCTATAACCTGATGTTTCTGTATCATCACCCATGACTTTTTCAGCAGAAGAATTTTTTGAAATGTCATACTGACTTCGTTGACCCACATCTTTAGCAGTGCTCGGCCTCTTAGGGTTCTTTAATATAGATTTTCTAGGTCTAGCGTCATCATCATGGGAATGTGGTTTATCTAAAACATTATTATTAATGTCATCTGTGGACATTTCTTCAGTTACCATGGAATTTCTTCGAATGTCATTTATGTTAGCAATGTTACTCTTCATTACTTGTAAGCTGACTTGTTTTATTGGACCACTGTATCGTCTACCAACTGTTGCTTCCATGTTATTTACACTAATATTTTGAGGTTGCACTTTTGTCTCTGTGTTATCTGAGTTGTTCAGTTTTGATCTCATGTTTTCTAGCAGTTTTTGCCCATTGCTAGCACCAGCAGATTCATCAGAGTCTATGGATTCTTTTTCGGAATCAGTGTATACACTATCATCGGACTGTAACTTTTTCGTATTAGCGAATTCAGCTTCTTTGTGTAAAGTGCTTTCCAAAACTTCAATTTTCTTTAATTTAACATATCCTGTAAAATTTAAAACATTTAAATTAAAATTTGTTAAACTATGCCTAATTCACTTGTAATTATCTTTTAATGGAAAATAAATTGTCAAATATTAATAACTTTGAAAATTGGTACCATTGGATGCATTAATATAAAGATTTCATCTTTACCTGGTTCCTTGCAATCTTCAATTTGTAGTTTGTAAAAGGGGGCATCTAATACTGCGCTGTAATCAGACGTATCACCAGGTTCACTAGCTTCTACGTTATCATAGATTACAAAAAGTCGTGGTGCAGCAAGAGGTTCCAGATGACCCCGTTGTCTTTGATAGCAGATATGATCGTTGACACATTCCTGCAGTCGGTCCGCAAAGAATACATGCTTGTTCCGGCGCACCATAGCTTCGTTTATCAGATGCTCGCGATCACTCATCGGATTGTTTTTTATGTTGTGAACCTCCCTGTAAAGTACAAATAAAAAAAAATGAATCAATAATAGAGTGGGCGTCGGCTACAAAGGCCTTTAATACGACATATCAGTGATATCCTAAACAAGGGGAGTATCCAAAGTATCCTCACGATGGACGAAAATGCAAGCTTGATTCATAAAGTCGCCTATCCTTTTTAAATGCAGAAGAGATATTAAATATCTGCCAATTCATTTCCGATATTTTTAGTGGACGCGTATTATGATCAATTCCCTATTTATAAAACAGAATCGTAAAAATTGATATCAAAAATAAATCAAGTCAAAATCACATCACATCCGATAATAGTTAGATTCTCGAAGCATTATCATTTAATACCTTCTTATATTTGCTTATCATATCTGTCGGTATGATCTTTTTAATGCTATTTCAATAAATATTTTATAGGTAAAGTACCGTACAATATTGCGAATACGAGGGTTGGATTAGAGAAAAAAAATGTGATTGCCTTAAGATAAGCATTGTAGATAATAGACCACTTGAAATTGGTTCCGCCCATTGGTTTTCACTGACAGTAGAAGGCTTAAGAAGATAAAATTGAACAGATGATGACTAACCAATAAATAACAAAGACTAATGTATGCATCTACATCAATTTGCTGAATATTCTGATATTCAGCAAATTTAGTTTGCAAGCTATGATAAACGTCTTATGGATGTCTTAAGGTTTCCTGAAATTCATTGCGCACAGATAACACACAAATTAATTTTTATCGTTATAATCAAAAGCTTATTAATTTATAGTAGGCTAATATCTTAATATAGGCTCGAAAGGACTGCCAATCATACTCATTTGTAATACTTGACCATTGGTTTAGGTACGATATACCTATCTATCAATTACAAAATGGGCAACAGATTTCCATTGCGAAGTGTTACTATGCTACATTCGACACATGGGATGTACCCTTACAAGTAAAAATGTTAAAATGTAACAAACCAAAAATTGTAATGTTGGCAATAAAATTCATAAATATAAAAATGAAGCTTATGGTACATACAACATAAAATAAGAACCCTTTGTTGAATTACAAATAACCGCTATAGCGCAAGAGAATAGAAAAGTTAAAACAGTGAATAAAGTCAGCAAGAAATATAGGGCAAACATTTACAAGCTCTCTTTTATAAACAAAATAAAAATGTCTAAAAAAATATTATAACACAAGCTCGAATACTAAGATTTTTCTATATGTTAGCTTTTTTTAAGTTCATTGGTTAATTTACAAATGCCAAAATTAGACTAAGTCTCCTTAAAAATATGAGGGTTGCAAGAAACAGTGAGTAAAACGTGAAAAAAAAAATGTGTTCATAACTTGAGATCGTCAAGATAATATTTTGAAAAACGGGACTATTCTTTAATAAGCATACTTAATATCCTTCTTCTTTACCTAACATTTTTGTTTTATATTTTACTCCAAACATAAATTAGAAATATTTTTCAATATGTTTATAAAAAGCAAAAAACCTAACTCTATTTAAATTATCATTACATATAATCCATAAATCGTATGATAAGTCAATAAGTACAATTAAATAGGCAAAATTAGGTGATTATTTCCCAATCACGTCTATTTTTAACCATTGAAAGTAAACAAGACTGCTAACTGACGAAGGGACTTCCCTACAAGATCCTTGATGAGAAAATTAATGCATCAATATTAATATGATAACGTGGTCGTGACATCGATTTGACAATGAATTCAGCTTAAAGATTATTAAAATTATCACGAAGGTCTTAGTAACCTAAAAACATGTTATTTTCAGGAAATTGTAATAGCTATTGAGATCATTTTGTACCTATGTTTATATAAATAATCTATGACGACACCCATGTCGTCATTCATACGTACATTCTTTGTTAAATCAATTCTATCACAAATTTAAAGCAAATTGCAATTACGTACAAAACCTACTCTAATTTAGCATTAGTTTTAATTCGGTATAATTCAATTTAGAGTGACATTGTATACTGAAATTTATAGTTAAGAGATTTATTTTACACCGCAACAGTTAAACAGAACCTAAAAAGTATCCATCACACGACAAACTTAACTTTAACTATGTATATTTACTCACCTTTCAAAATTTTCAAAGAATTGAACTGAGAGCAAAATATTGTTCAATAAAAATGCATCAGCATCATTTTGCAGTTGATATCGCATGCGGTCGATGGCCTCGTCATCATAGGAACGAATATGAGCGGGCGGAGGAGGCGGAGGTCCTGGAGGCCCCGGCGGAGGTCCCGGCGCCACCGGTGGCAGTGGTGGCTCCTTTGCACCTCCTCGCCTGTTACTTGGATGCACCAGCTTTTTCCTCTTCTCTTCTCTCTTTTGTTCTCGCCACTTCTCCCGTTCAAAGAACCTGTCAGGTTCCTTCTGAGCTTTCTTCGACTTGGAATTCCCCATTTCGTGAAATCACACAATAAATCACTAAATTTTAAAGGTGTTCAGATATTACATCAACGAAATTAAACAGTTCCTGTGCACATGATGATTCGTAAACGTGGAAAACAAACAACACCTAAACTTGAAGGCAAACTGTTAGGTCAATTCCCGGGTTCGCGGCCGTCCAAGTAAACATTCCGCACGATACTGGCAAAATATTTGTTAATTCGACTCATACATCGAAAAATTATTATCAGAAAGCGATAATTAATGAGCTGCGCTTATCGTATACAATCGATAAGAGTTGCAGCGCACTGCTCCGAACACGGCAATGTTTAATCTCAGAGTGGATGTGAATTTATAAAGGGGTCTTAAGGGTCCCAATTCACAATAACAATATGGGAGTTAGCTCATACGTTCCATCGCCATGAAACAATAAAAACTACTGCTCTACGATAATAAGTAGGTGTGTTATTTAACAGGTACTTGTATTACCATACGATGATGCAATATAACTGAGTCTTGAAATGCATGTTACGTAAAGACGGACTCAGGAAGCTTATAACCCAGTAGTGTGCAATTCAGTAATCAGTGGTGTTCCGCTAGACAAGTTACTCTAAAAGGTTCGCCTTGTGAAATGTATTCAAGAAAAACCTGAATAGAAATCAGGTGTCTCAAGTCAATCTTGGAGACACGATAACAGATAACTGACACTAACACGTCACTCCTTTTTCAAAAAAACATGAGTTATTGCGATTGATTTCTTTAAATTTGCCCGATAACTTAGTGTATATTTATAGTTCAAGTATACGAATAGTACAGTTAAAAATTAAACATATATATAAAACACTAAAGTAAGAAAACAATACGCGATGGGCAGCTTAGTACGAAATCCGAATAGCTGAAAGGAGTCGTTGTTAAATAAAAAAGAGCAATGAAAATTATATTTTATTTAGTGAAATATTTGAGAAAGGTAAGATTCACATAATTATTGCCTACTTATACATATGTTCAAAAAAATATGTTTCCAACATTTTTTACTCATCGACCAATAGGTATATCGCTAAGTAAGTGGTCTACTTATTGCTTAATATTTGTTAAATTAATAAAAATATATATTTACATTCCATTTTCAAATACACATAGATCGTAATCAACCTATTACCTAATATTGCTTAAAAGTTTCTAATAAAAAGATTCGTCTTAATTGTCAACAATTAATTATTACGTATAAACAGAACATTATCATTATCATAACAGATTTTTATAAAATTACATCCTTTCGCAAAATCTACTTTACAAGCACCAAGACTGAAAAGTTCCAGAACAATCTTTAATTTCAAATTTTCTAAACTTTGGTACTAACACACCAATATTGTATACAAGAAACTATGGTATGTGCCTTAAAGTTTCGAGCGGAGGCAAACTCATTCCGGGCTCTTCCATGTTGTCAGTTATGTTGGCTTTATCATCTTCAATGTGCGTATTCACTCGTCTCTGAGATTTTAAACGCTTCGCTTCGCCCATTTTCTCCTCAATCAACCGCCTGCAAACAATAAAAATATTTTATAATTATCAATCTAGAAAAGGTACATTTTAAGAATGTTGGCGCATATTTAGATATCATTCGACGAATTCCTAAGTTGTTTAATCTATTTATAGGAAAATAAACGCGCGCAATACATTCTTGTTATCACATAATCAACGTATTTTTGTTACAATAATAAAAATAATTGGTTTTCTCAGAAATTATCGTTTCACAGTAGCAATAGCCAGAAGTAAATGATTGTACAGCAATAAATAGTTCATTATTAATCGATATTTGCATGTAAAAAATAAATAAAAAATTTAATGTTACAAATAAATATCTTCGCAGCGTATATCCTTGAACTTATGATATTATGATTATTGATTGAGTAATTAATTACCAAAAACTAAATAATATCATATGTTATAATAAAACTGCCACTAAATCCCACATATCATGCAAAATTGTAAAATATAAATACGAACAGACGCACATAAACATAGGCAAAGATGCATTTCTGCACTCACATTTTAATTTTTTCCCACGCTATAGGGACCGAATCTACCTAATGTCCTTTCGAGTCCTAGGCATATTCTGAAACTGCTGTCTACTACTGAGAACTCACTTATAGAAAAACCCAATAACGCTCTAGCCAATCCGGAAATCGAACCCAGAACATTACGTAGCTCGCCTTATACATGTTCCGTGAGCCCATGACGCAGTAAAGTCAATAAAATATGCATTGAACAAATTGAGTGTTATAATTGATAGCATTATAATTTAATTTGTACAAATAAAATAATCTGAAAGATTTTATATCTATTAGCAGAAATTCCACGTGAGTTGTGCAGTGTCACTATGTCTGAGATAAGCACGTTTTTGTATAATTACATTATAGCATTATCCTCGATAAAATTGATGAAAACTACTTATGTTGACGCCGTTTATATGTCACAACAAAATGTTTGATTATAAGTAAAAAAATACAAACAATCTGTTCAGAAGACTGTAACGAATCTGGTAATAAGCCGGTACAACACCCAGCCATGTTTTTGTTAGCAAGTCATTTATTTTTTTTACCTTAAACATTTCCTGATAAGGTACACAGTGTAACAAAATATCATGAACACTGAGAACGCATTGCTAGAATATCTTGTTTCTATTTCGTCTTAGTAAAAATGATCTTAACTTTACTTTATAAATATGTTCATCATCAATATTTTATTACCTCAAAATTTATTTAAATATTTTCTCATCATTTTTCACAGCTAGCCTTTTTCAGCTCCACTCGACTAGAGATAATAATATCAATAATTTTAAATTTCTAACTACCAAAAACTCATCTTTACCCTAGCAGCAGAGACAAAGGCGCACATATAAACTGTTGTAGAAATTAGTATTGTTTAACTATACACCGACATTAAGCAGCGAGGCCAGGAACATGACGGTATACTTGTCACTTATAACTTACTATTGAGAGATAGTCTTCTAAATTTTTGCCAATCGACGCTAAAAGTCTTTTTGCCATTACAATAAAACCAAATAAAATTTGAAATTTAATTGCACTTAAGATAAAAAAGCCTCAAACTTTAAACAAAAACTTTAGAAATTTACGATCGTAAATAAATAAGTAATACAATATGTAATTAAAAGAAGTTATTACTGTTGTCGGCAGTCGATGAGCACTCCTAATAGGAAGACGATAATAATAGCTGCTAGTATGACCACCGTCAACCCTACGATAGTCGTCACCGTTAGTGTCGGAACCTCTTCTCCTATTATTGACACTGACAAATTAGGATCAACCGTAGGATCCAATAAGTCTGCAACAAAAAATAATACACTTGTTAGATAGTGAAAGAAGGCTGCAAAATATCCGTAATAGGTGTATTTTATAACGCACCTTCACTTAAAAAACTGGAACTTTTATCAACGTCCATTGCTTGATATTAATTTTTCGTTTGCCTATTTTACTGTATGCTGAATTACCTGAAACACATAAAATAGTAATGTTAGTGGCAACTGGACTGGGTTTTAATTTTTTTTACTCTCAGATGAAAACTGAGACACCCGTGCATGAAACGTGATTTCTTAAGACATAATGTTCCTATACAATATTGATACGATAAATAGTATATGTGCGGCATATTACCATTTACATTACTCAACATGCATATCCGATTTCTCAATATAAAAAGTAATATACGCGTTTATGTTTCCAAAATCAAAATAAAAACGATTTCTCAAAGCTGACAGGCCGTAGGCTGGCTTGAGAATATCGAGAGGGGATCGTTTAGAGTCTCTCACCACTTGATGCACTAATTGTATGGAATAGTACATACCTTAGGCGTGGTTTTATCACGAGTTTGTGTTCGAAAAAATGATCTATGATTATTTTAAACTAAAATAAAAATTCGAATGGAATTAAACAAATATATACATAAAAAGTATCTGCGAGTAAATTGACAAATTGCCACAAATGTAGCAATAACTTAGCCTAAACTATACTTAAATTCTCTGCGTATTTGTAGCTCTACTAGATTTTAATTTTTAAAAGCAAATTGATTCTATTTGTTATTAATTTATCATACACGTAACGTATACGCCTGAGCACAACCAATCGAGGGCATTGGCCTACCCATTTCAAGTGTGTATAGGTTAAGGACTGAGCCTGAAATCACGTAATCTTAATGGGGTATCAAGGAAAAAATGCTTTGTAATAATCAGCAAATACTTTTACTGAGATTTATTAGTTTTCGACTGCCTAGTCATGTGGGATTAGCAGCTGTTAGGCGCCCATTATCAAGATAAAGTGGAACACTACATTGGACTCGTGTTTAATAGGCAGAAACATAGTACACAAAGCAGTTCTCTTTTACAAAATTCTTTTAAATAAAAATGATTTTAGACTTGTTCATACACGAAGAATAGAGTTTTTCTATGCCATAGGTTCTTCTTGTCATGCTGATAGTAAAAAGTATGATTCGAATCATCAAACATTTATCAATGTTCATCGGTTTTTAAAAAAGAAAACAATTCCAAGAAATTCAATCATTCCAATGACGTAAGCCAATTATGATCGGCGATATAAGACCACAGACTTATTTATTAGCAGGTAGCAGTGATTGCTAATCTATGCCATATCTGATTGTAATTGCTCACTGATTAATTGACTGCTATATCTACCGCAAAAGAACCGGGATCTTCTGCAATGTGATTTGTCAACGTATAATTTAATAAAATTCCTAATTTTTATTATAAAATATATATTTCAAGTGGCCACTTCAAACGTATAAGTAGCTACTTCGTGTCTGTTAACTAGCGGACGAAGTAAATAATGACGTACTTTAATTTTATGACTAATACTAGCATAGCATAAGTACACCACTTCACATTCAAATTTTTTATATACTTGTTATTCATATGATTCTCATCTACCTCATTATGATTATCATTTCGGTAAACCAACAAGAGTCTTAACATTGTGTGGATTTACAGACTTTGAGACTTTAGCCCATAATTAATTAAACAACCTGCGGCAATCGTAGACATCGACGAAAATGTGACCGCCAAATTTAAGCTACAAAAACCTTTGAATGATGCATTGGGTATTGCTGTTGATAAAAGATATACTCCGCCTTATCCTACCATCGTAAAAGATGTGCCGAGCAATAAAAGGTTGAGAAATGTTTTACCAAGTTATGACACGAAGTCTGGACAGTTCCCGAAAATCTACAAAAGATCCCCCCTTTTTAACACGGAGTAAAAAAAAAGCCTGGTAAAAAGAGAGCGGGAAAAATACATTTTGCGACAAACACTAGGATCCGCTGGGGTTCGTATGTTCAAGTATGTCCGTCGTATGCCGAGATCAACAAGCATAAATTTAACCTCTATGACACATATAACAATAACTTGAAATCGTATTTAATCGAACAGTTCTTACCTCGGATGCATTTGGGGACCGTACCATGGATTAAAAAAAGTGGGAAATATGATCTGTATATCGTGAGAAAAGTACACACCTTAAATTATGTAACCAGACTATTTATAGTTTTAATTACATTGCACCTAATATACAGCATAATCCTCATGCGTTCAGAAATCGAAATTAAAATCTTGGCTTTTCCCCCAATTTTCCTTTTTTAATATGTTTTCAGTATTTTCTTAATCAATTTACTATTCAAAACGAATTACCCTTGTATGAAGGATATATTACCCAGTATTTGTTTTTAAACATAAGGTCTCAAAACTGCTGATACAATATTTTTTTACTATTTTATTGAAGTTGCATTGGTCACATAGGCATTCGATTCCAAAATCAAAATTAAAGCTTTAGGTATAGACATTATAGAATTTATTTTACATAATTATTTTGATCACATGAAAAGAAATTTATTACATAACTCAATCATCTAATCAACCTCATTAATAAGGATTTATGTCATAATTAAAGAATTATATTCTAATGCGCTGAAAATGGTACAATAAAGAAAGGCTCAAATAAGATGAAAAGTTGATGGAATTAATTTTTACTAGCGACCCGCCCCGGCTTCGCACGGGTGCAATGCTGATATTTAATGGATGTTATCATACGTATAAACCTTCCTCTTCAATCACTCTATCTATTAAAAAAACCGCATCAAAATCCGTTGCGTAGTTTCAAAGATTTTAACATACAAAGGGACATAGGGACAGGGAAAGCGACTTTGTTTTATACTATGTAGTGATACAGGGTTCTATGGAAATAGTGTATGTGTTTCATCATTTTAATCGCCAAAAAAAGCCACGCCATTGTAACCTTTAATCATTCACAAAAAACATTGCAAAGATACACTTTTTGCGTAAACAGTTTGCTAAACAAGAAATTCTTTTGGACAACTATGTTTCCTCACACTTTTATCTTTATGAGGTAAACCTCATTGTTTAAAAACAATAATCACTGACACTGGATGAAGCCCATTTAAGTCTGTAATTTTAAAACAAATAGAACTGCGGTTATGAAGTTGACTTTGCGACGATTATCAACGCAGATTGTGTAGATTAAACAAAGCGCTTCTGTTCTGTATCCGGCTGTGCGCATAAAAAATGTTAATCGTATGGTTTCATATCAAGATTCCTTTACGAAAACATTAACATAGTTCCAACGTTGCAAAATATTCTGAAATCACAAAATTATGTTGCGCCTACATTGCGCTAGGTAGGTATATCAGTCCTGAACTGCCGCTACTGAGACATTTGTAATGTTAAACCCAATAACACTTTGTCCGAGTGGCTGTCGAACCCGGAACTTCTAAATCGTGGTAAGTTTGGAAGTAATAGATAACTTTAATCCGTGTGTCGTGAAGTTTGTCTTTGCTCGTCTTGGACTCATTAAAGTAACGACGCAGAAGTAATAAATGTTTATTAGAAACGATAAATTAATACGTATTGCAAAAACATGTTTTCTTGCGAAACCAGACAATAAAGCACGCTGTGTGATAAAAGAATGCACAAATAGCACATTTTTTATAAAGAAAAACAACAATGTTATATAAATACTTCTCCTACATTCCCTCAACTGGAAATACGAGAATCGTAAACCTTGATTTCTGGTTCACTAACGTAATGATACAACCACGTGTTGTAAAAAAATAGGCTATAATATAATATATCGAATTCCCATCACTGAGGATACTTAAGATAAAGATTGTTCTTCATATAAATGCATCGTCGGAAACACGAATTTAGCAATGAAGTGTTTGCGAACGGCCTTATTTTAACCATTTACGCCATCAATCTAAATATACTTATTATTAACATTAGCTTACTATGTCGTTTACCTCCTTTCCCATAAAAATAAAACAACTTTCTATTCTGCTAGGTGCATAAAATTTCAACATAACCCGCACACAGCACCGATGAACGCAATGTAATTACTGTAACCTGTGTCGTCCAATGATGCAATGAGCACACGATACACCCACGCTTTGCTAGTATTCCATGTTTCACTGGAATATGCTTAAACCAGCTTGATTCATGTTTCTCGAGTGGACCTAAGAACAAGTGACGATACTCGAATAGGAGCCCAAATGCGGTTCATGTTATTTATGCAATATGTAGTTTATAATTGTATATTGCGGAGTCAGGATATTATTCTACATGTTTAATTGCTTTTGCTAAATAAAGATTAAAAGATGAAAGATAATATGTCAAATTTCATAAGGCTTTTTTGGGCTTCTATGAAAGTACCACCTCAGCTAAAAACACAAGATAACGGCTAAAAATATTAACGAATATGTAATAAACAATGAAATTATGGCTCAACGTGGCTGGTTAGCGAACGCTAGAACAATGTTAAATGTAATTTCCACGATAATAGCGGCGCAAATTTATCACATTAATCAATATTCAAATCGTAATCAAGCCATCGAAATAATAAACGGGAACGTATCTTCGCCTCAGATCAACAATCATCGAAACAGTACGAATTCCACGATAAGTAATACAAAGATGTATAAATACATGTGAAAATTAAATAATATAATAAGTGTTTTAATACATATGTTAGTTGGTGTGTTTTAGTTAAGCAATAAATTATACATAAAACATATCTGTGAATTATTTTTTCAGTGTTTTATTAGCAAACTTAACATTGATAAGTATTTACTAACTACTATGTATGTACATTTAAAATAAGAAAATATATATTTCTCTCAAGAATTAATATCTAGGTACAATATCCGCGCTATCGTTGTTCGAAATAATTTAATACCGGGCATTAAGTCGTAAAATAAATTAAAATTTTATCAAACTGGATGGACAGAATATACGGTATGTTTTTTGAAGAATTTACTCTATTACAACATACATTTAATAATTCCTTAGCATATGTTTGGATTAAGTATATTTTTATTATGTTTTGGACCGGATTCAGTATCAGTAAAGAATAGGCGTATTTTTTTAACCGTAAGTACACTCCATTATCAGAAATGTTGTTTATCGCGTAACTGGATTCTTTATTATGTTTCCAACCTTTCTTTTTATTTTTTCTCGGTAGCGTCCATAGCAAAGTAAAGACAAACTAAGATCGGACAGAAATTGTGAGTGTCACTATCATATATATCCTGGTTTGCAGAATTTGCAGACTTGTTCGGGTGATGGAATAGTCTTTAATTTTGATTAATGTAATGCAATGAAATTAACATTATCGCGATCTGCGTAACTACCGTATGTCAAGGAAGAACCTTAAAAATCGCAATATCAATACCAAGGCTATCTCGACACTTATCGACACAAAAAGTCCTACTATTTTAAATACTTATACGAGATAATGGCGTATTACGTGTCATATGATAATAACTAAAAGTATCTTGAATATGAAATGAACGTGCTGGATAGCTATTTTCATGTTTTCACTTCAGCGAATATTCTGTCTTTAGATTGGTACAATGTTTATGGATCATGTGTATTGTATATATATAAAGGCTTTTAGACTCAGTCCTTATTAGATAAATGTAGAGATAAATGTTTACTCACCCTATCATGTACATTATATCAGCGTGTATTTATGCATATTGGCAGTTGTAGGGACTTTTTTTTTTGGGTCGTTTATTTTTATACGTACAGAAACTATGTTCAATTTTTAAAAAATGTGTTATCTTCATCATAAAAACAATACGTGATGATCATAAAAACAAAACGCGTGTTGTATGCTTATTTGTCGAATTTATATATAGAATAAATAGAACAACTGTAGGTGAAACATTCGTGACATTAGTACCAACACCTCTTTTCTCGTAAGTAAACAAAGGTGGCTTCTCAAAAAAAGTAAACAATGTAGGTTACAATAACTGTTCACTATTAGCAATACAATGTCACAATACTGTTAGTTGCTAGTATTTACATACCTCTAAGCAGTTCAGTACAACGAGTCCATATATTTTTTTTAATATCTTAATTATTTCTACCCAGCCAATGCCAATCAATCTGATAATATTGCAGCTATTTTCTCAATTTCTGAATGTACCAAAAACAAGCCATAATAACTCCTTAACATTTGATATGTGATCGCTAGTCAATAATGAAGAAATAAAATTATGAATGATGAAAAAAGAATTATATGTAACATATTAAATTGATAACATATTGCTACATAGCAGATAGCTATTATTTGTGAGAAAATATTAACATCTCTATTATACCATCCTAACTTCATCACAACACATTAAAATTATTACAGCGGAAATAATTGTATCGCGTCTATGTTTCAGAATAAAAATAGTGTTTATTTAATGTAAATCGACAATTACTTGGCTTGTATAACATTGTCAACATTATGTTATTTAATTAACACAACTTTCCCATTTGCAAAATTAATCTTATCGATTTCTTTCATCTGTTTATGCTGGTAGTAATAGTTAAACGCATAAACTCCTATGCATTTCAAGCTGTTATACAATTTTAAACAAGAAAGTGATAGTCTACCAAAGCTGTTATGTATTATTTAACCGCCATTTTCTCACTCGTTTCAACGACATTAAAAAGAACACAGCATTGCTAATAAAATTAGAAGTTTAAACAAGAGATACCTTTTTAGTACGTTTATTTCATAAGTTTGCAGATATGGGATTTTTTAGTCTCAGCCAAGTAGACAATTGCTCAGCGCACTGAATTCGTGAGCCGGAAACACTACCATACCCCTTTCGGATTCCACCGAAGTAAAAAATCGGAAATGTATGAGCACTGCAGCTTGTTAAAAAAGGAATACATAATAGTAGCAAAGGAGAAAAGGTAACATATTATGGTGTAGAGATGTATGATATAGCACTTTCCATAAGAGAGGGTCCCAATCGATATTCCAAAAGTCATTGTCGTTATCACATAAGTAAAACTCTCTCTCCCAGAATTATTTCAACCTTGCAGGGCATTATTTGTTTTAGATGAAAATATCTTTACTAATCTATACGATTATTATAAAGAGGTAACGTTTGTGAATTTGTGACGTTGTAGTAAGTAGATAGTAATCTCCGGATCTACTGAACCGATTTTGAAAATTCTTTTACCAATAGAAAGCTACGTTATTTGTGAGTGTTATTTGCGATGTATTAGTTCCAAAAAAATTATAAGACTATTTCATTGTAGTCGGATTTACGAAGTATATTCTTTGCAATTTTAATTTAATTTCCCAGCCTACGATTTCTAGGAAACTCAAATCAAAGTAAGCAAATAGCCGTTTTAATCACACTAATCAAATATTTATTGAAGATGCTTTAATTGATTAGGACGGAAATGGCCCAGCGATTATATGGAATTACCAAAGAGATTACATGTTTTTATATCCGACAATAGGAAAATCATTGTTAGGTACAAGTTTTACTTACTGGACCAGATTTATATTATACATATATCTTTACCTTAGGTAATGCACCATTAGAAAAAATGACGATAAAAAGTAGGTTTATTTAGAAATCAGAACTATTAAAGAACAATAGCGACTATCCAGTTCTGAACACGCAATTGCAACTCCGATTGGCCAGTATGAATCAAAGCAAACACAACATGCTTTTGCCAAAAACGAAAACATCCAGAAATAAAATAATAATAAGGAGATATCGAAAATTCACTAAACGTTTTTAATAAAAAGGTTTAAAACATATTAATTAAAATAGATTTAACATAATATCAAAATAAGTTCGCAATATGCCAAAAAGGGGTGAAGTGCAAACAACTGACACTGAACGCTAGTTCAAATGAAGATATGAGAAACTATACAATGTCTACCATGTTTCAAAATTCTATTTTACTAAAGTCTATATAAATTTAATGTAAATGAAGTCTAAATTAATTTTCTTAAATATGCATTCCAAACGTAAATCTACAAATTAACACAAATGAACAAGAAATTGATAAGAAATAAACATCGATTGTCGTGCGTGAGTCTCTGATAAACTCGAGAGGACTTGTCCAATTCTATCGAGATGTTTCTTCGTGTATTTCTGTGAAATGCACTATTAGATTCAAAGTTACAAGTAGGTTGTGACGCTTCGATCAATTTTCTTTTAATATTATTACTTACAGCTCGTATTCAACCTCCTCAGTAATGCCTGCCACATTGGTTTTGCGTCGTTCCTACGTGTGCGCTGCGCGATCGGAAAAAGTTCTTGGGACCGATCGCCGGATAAAGTAGTGTTATTAGGTTTTTGATCATGACACTCGCAGTAAAAGGATCAAATCAGGTAGGCTAGACATACTGCAATTGTCCAATCTCTTATCACATTGGTTTTTCAAACTTTTAACACAGCGTTCAAAAAAGTTGTAATCCCAGCCGCTATCAATTGTGCTTCTACTCTTTGAAGCCCTAATAACAGTTAATAAATGCGTCTTTTGGTATCCATGAGCATTAATAAATAGCATTGCAATATTAGTGTAAGCGACGCTATCTCGAGGGACCACGAGCGGCATTTTAACATAACAGCCGAGCCGAGATTATGACTGTTTCATACTCGGCTCGATAAGAAAACTTGAGATTTTTGTGTGTTTTTCGTTTATATTTTTTACAATAAGAATAAGTTAAGTGTATAAATTATTGATGTATGTAGAGCACAACTAGACTCACATTTAGACATAAGATACATGTATATAGGTTAAAACACTTTTAAAATAAAAGCCAATATAGTCACTCGCCGTAATAAAAACGCAACGAAATTAAGTTCGAATTGCATGGGGCCTCCTTACGGGATAGCCGCGGAGTAGGTAAGCGCGCGCAAAAACCGAAGGATGTATGGGAATCTACAAGCAAGACAGCGAGAACAACAAGAAGGAAAACAGCAAGACCTACAAGAAGAAGAAGACTACGAGACCTGCTAGAAGAAGACGACTATCGGCGAGAGCGAGACAGCGATATCTTCTAGAAGACGGCGCTACGGGAAGAAAGAAGACGGCGCTACGGGAAGAAAAGAAGACAGCGCTATCGGAAGAGCACGCTTCTGGCAAGAAGACAGTGCGACCACAAGGGCAGCACTGTTGCAGCGACTCCGTCCTACATACTTCAAGGAGGGGGGGTCGTGTAGGGCATTTTCGAGCGAGTGACAACGGCATTTTCTATTGTTTGCCTGCGTTTTATTTGCTCCCAAATACACCTACAAACCGGCAATCTTCGACGTGGAAGACATCTTAGGGGCTGGGTACCGGCGTTCGGATTACTCCGAATCTTACGCCCAGCAAGCTTGCCGCGCCCAAGCAGCGGCCGACAAGCGACACGCAACAACTGGTCCTTCGAGCCGGATCCTCTTCGCGTCAAGATGCCGACCACCAGAAGCAACAAGAGCACCGTGCAGCCAGAAGCTGCTGCGCAACCTGAAGCAACGACGTCTGCCAATCCAGCCATCACCTCAACGACGGCGACCACGTCAGGATCGACGCCGACCACGACGTGGACTCATGGAACTACAGTGACCATGACGACCGCAACCGACTACCGACGAGCACCGAGGGACGAAGCACCTCTTCTGACACGAGCCACGTCTGTCAGACTCGGAAGCACGGCGCGATCATATCAGCGGAGGAAGAGGGAACTGGAAGCGAAGGCGGAGTTAGCGAAATTGCAACTTGAAGTGGCGCAAGCAGCGGCGGCACGAGCAAGTGCTCATTTAGAGCTCATACAGCTGGAGGATGATGAAGACTCTCTCGCTGATGAAGAACCCATCAATAAAGAAGAGGACGTGTCACGATGGGTGCAGACGACGGTGGAGCCCGAGGGAAAAGGGCACAAGGATATGGCACCGCCACTCACCGAAGCCGCACCGACCACCGAACGCAGTGACACGCAGAACCTTGCGGACGCGATATTAAAAGCAATCGCGACCGCGAAGCCGGGAACGACGACGGCGACGCCTTCATTTCAACATGAGATGCCAGCGTTCGACGGAAATAGCGGAGAATGGACAGCCTTCAAGACAGTCTACGACGATACGGCACCGCTATTCACCGACACGCAGAACATGGCCCGGTTAAGGAAGGCGATCAAGGGACTAGCCAGGGACGCGGTCAAGAGCGCACTCTACTCTGACTGCAAACCCCAAGAGGTCCTGGAAGCATTACGCCGCCGTTTTGGAAGACCCGACGCATTAGTACTGGCGGAATTGGAGAAACTGAAGACTTTGCCACGTCTCAGCGAGAACGCCCGCGACGTGTGTGTATTCGCCAGTTATGTTAACAACACCGTCGCCGCCATCAGAGGCCTGAAGAAGCCACAATATCTACAGTCGCCGGAAATGCTGAAGTGTATTGTGGACAAGATGCCGGCAGTCATCCGTTATCGGTGGTTCGACTTCGCGGCCGACAAGGAGCCGGAAGATCCCGACCTGTTGATGATAACAAAGTTCCTCAACAGGGAGGCGGACCGATGCGGACCATACGCCGTGCAAGAAGCGGGACCCACAAGACGACAGATTCCAGTGAGGCAGATAGCACACACAGCTACTGAAGCGAAGACCAGCGAGTGTGCATATTGTCAAGGAAACCATCGTGTGGCTGAATGTTCGAAGTTTGCGCAAGCTCCTGTGAAGGATCGATGGGGTTCCGTGAAGAAGAGCGGGTTGTGTTTCAAATGTCTTCACGGACGGCATCGCAAGGAAACTTGTAGAGCTCCGGCTTGCAAGAAATGTAAAAGGTGGCATCATGCGCTACTCCACGAAGATCGCGCAGTTCAAGAGGCACCAAAAGAGCCACCAGGGGAGACGACGAGCAACGTGCGCGTCGCCGTCAATTTCGCCGGCAGCAAAAGGGCATATCTAAAAATTGCGCCGGTGGAAATATATGGCCCGAAAGGGTCAAAGAAGATTCTCGCCTTGTTGGATGAAGGATCTACCGTGACATTGGTAGATTCCACAGTAGCAGAAGATATTGGATTACAAGGACCACAAGAGAGGTTAGTCATTGAGACCGTCGGCGGCAAGAAGGTGACAAAAACAAATTCAATGAAACTTGACTTCACGATCCGAGGCGCCCACCAGAAGAATAAAAGAAGAGTGACAGGTGCGAGAACCGTCGACGACATTCGTCTCGCACCTCAGAAGATAGAGAAGGATCGCCTCAAAGGATGCGCGCATCTCCGCGACCTGACGGATCAATTGACGTACGCCGAAGAAGCTCCAAGGATGTTGATCGGGCAAGACAACTGGGAGTTGATCGTCTCTAAGAGCACGAAGAAAGGCCCGCGAAGTCAACCGGTGGCGTCATTCACTCTTCTCGGATGGGTCCTACACGGTTGCGACGGAGGCAACACGAGGGCGATACGTCACACAACGTGCGCACACGTGTCCACAAGAGAGGAAGATCTTGACACCCTCATTAAGGAGCATTTCGCCGTGGAATCACTCGGAGTAATGCCACGACGGCCGACGACCGACGCAGATGGACAAGCGTTAAGAATATTAGACAGTACGAGCCGTCAACTGTCTAGCGGGAGATACGAAGTCGGGTTACTATGGAAGAACGCGGAAGAGAAACTACCGAATAATTTCAAGTCCGCCGAGACCCGCCTGTACTCAATGGAAAGGAAGATCGACAAGGATCCGAGCCATAAAGAAGAATACGAAAGGGAAATAAATAACCTGATTGACAGCGGTTATGCGGAAAGGGCAGATGCGAAACCAGAGTCGGGAAGGATATGGTACCTACCACACTTCACGGTGACACATCCTACCAAGAAGAAACGCCGACTAGTGTTCGACGCCGCTGCAAAGTTTTGTGGCAAAAGTTTAAACGACGCCCTCTTGCCCGGACCAGATCTGTTACAATCGCTGTTTGGAGTGCTGCTGAGATTCCGGCAGTGGCCCGTCGCCATAGCAGCTGACATAAAGGAGATGTTCCTGCAAATTAAAATAAGGAATGAAGACCGCGACAGCTTACGATTCTTGTGGAGAGGCGACAGACGAACGGGACCACCGCAAGAATACAGAATGTCTTCCCTGATCTTCGGAGCGGCCTGCTCACCGAGTGCCGCAATATTTGTGAAGAATAAAAATGCGGCGAGATTCGCGGATCGATACCCAGAAGCAGCGCGCGCGGTGGATCGCAATCATTACATGGATGACTACCTACAGAGCTTCAAAGGCGCAGAAGAGGCCGTCGAGATAGCGAAGCAAGTAGATGCCATTCACCGCGCCGCCAAGTTTGAATTACGGGGATGGGTGTCGAACAGAAGGGGAATATCGACGGCACTCGGACAAGAACCAGAGAACCGAGAGGTGGAGCTAGGTTCAAAAGAAGAGAAAACACTGGGGCTGCGCTGGTTCACGGCAGAAGACACATTGGGTTTCCGGACGCAGATGAGGAACGTCAGCAAAGAAGTGTCGAACAAAGAGAAGACGCCCACTAAGAGGGAAGTAACCAGTGCGGTTATGTCCACGTTCGACCCATTAGGGTTAGCCACTCCTGTGCTAATTCAAGGAAAACGGCTGATCCAAGATATTTGGAAGAGCGGGGTCGGATGGGACGAGGTTATAAGACCAGAAGAAGAGAAGTACTGGGACGCTTACCTGAACAGCCTGATGCTGCTTGAAGAATTGAGGCTCCCTCGTTGTATCGCCCAGAAGGACCACGAGGGGGAGCTTCACGTGTTCAGCGACGCAAGCGAGACCGCGTACGCCTGCGCCACATATTGGAGGCAGCGATGTGACAATAATAGATACAATGTGACTTTATTGGCGGGCAAATCCAGGGTGACACCGTTGAAGCCAGTCTCTATACCCAGGCTGGAACTTCAAGCGGCGCTCTTAGCGACTCGGATGGCACAAGCGGTACGCGAGGAGATCGACATGGCAGTCCAAAGAGTCACTTATTGGACAGACTCGAGTACCGTACTCTCGTGGATCAAGACGGACCCAAGAACATTCAAGCCTTTCGTCGCGCACAGACTGGCCGAGATAGAAGAGACTACGCGACCACAACAATGGCGCTGGGTACCGTCCAAGCAGAACCCTGCGGATGACGCGACTCGAGGAGTACCGAAGGACTTCGACGCAAATCACCGCTGGTTCACGGGTCCTGCCTTCCTGCGCGACGGCGAAGAATCATGGCCAAGGGCGCGAGATTTCCGAACCGAGAGTACAGGGGAAGAAAAGGAAAGTCGTATCGTCGCTACAGTCAGAACCACGTCTGAGTTCGCCACACCAGAGCCAGAGCGATTCTCAAGATGGATCCGGCTTGTGAGAGCAACCGCCCGAGTAATACAGTTCCTGTATTTATGTGGTAAAGGGCGGCCGATAAATATTGCTCGCAAGATGGAGAAAGAAGATCCGACGTGGAGACGCGTCATTAAGAGATGTTCCGACGGCAAGAAGCAAAGTGTCCCGCTCGCCCCAGCAAAAAGATTCTTGCCTTTAGACCTCGAGCATGTAAAGGCTGCAGAGAATCTGTTGTTTAAGAGATGTCAAGAAGAGGATTTTAAGCAAGAGATCAAATCCATTAGACAAGGCAAGCAGGTGAGCAAGGATAGCAAGCTACGTAAGATAGGAGTCATCCTAGAAGAAGGTTTGCTAAAAGTACATGGACGGATCGACGCAGTGCCACACATTGCCAGAGAGGCGAAGAGACCGGTGATTCTGGACAGCCGTCACCACTTAACGAAACTCCTTCTCCGAAATTATCACGAGCATTTCAACCACGGGAACCATGCCACAGTGATGAACGAAGTTCGCCAGAGGTTCTGGGTGATCGGCCTGCGGTCAGCGGTGCGACGCATCGTACACCAATGTCAGTGGTGTAAAGTACACCGGAGTGCGCCGCAACAACCACCGGTGGGTGACTTACCCGTGGAGAGGTTGCGTCATGGTGAACACCCATTCACCAACACGGGAGTCGACTACTTCGGCCCCATGACCATCACAGTCGGACGAAGACACGAGAAGAGATGGGGAGTGCTTTTCACATGCTTAACCACGAGAGCAGTCCACGTGGAACTCGCACCGTCACTCTCTGCGAGCTCCATGATCTTGGCGTTACGACGAATGGCCGCCAGAAGAGGGATGCCACACACCATCTTCAGCGACAACGGAACGAACTTCGTCGGCGCCAACAAAGAACTGAAAGAGGCCTTGGAAGAGCTGAAGAAGGAAGAGTTAGTCGACGCGTCAGAAGAATTGGGAATCCGGTGGAAATTCATCCCACCCGGTGCGCCAAACATGGGAGGAGCCTGGGAGCGTTTAGTCCGATCGATAAAGGTTGCCCTGGCTGTTACGCTCAAGGAAAGACATCCTCAAGAAGAAGTCCTCCACACGCTCATCACCGAAGCGGAACACATAGTAAATTCACGACCGCTCGTCATTGAAGAAGAATCGCCAGAAGAAGCGCTGACGCCGAATCACTTTTTGATTGGGAGATCCTGTGGTGCTCGACGGATAGGAGTATTCACAGACTCGGACTTGTCTGGACGGAGGTCGTGGAGGACAGCGCAGCGGTTAGCGGACCACTTCTGGAGCCGGTGGGTGAGAGAATACCTCCCCACACTTTTACCACGTCGGATCTGCGGGCGAGCGAGCGACCGGGACTTTCGGTGTGGTGACGTCGTCCTCATAGTGGACGCCACCATGCCTCGCTGCATCTGGCCAAGAGGAGAAGTCATCGATGTCCATCCCGGGCCCGACGGACGTACCCGGGTCATCGGGATACGCACGACGAACGGCGTGTTGCGACGACCAAGCTCCAAGGCGGTGTTGCTGGTGCCGGCGGCGTCGCCAGGACGAGAGGATGGTGCTGCGCACGAGGGGGAGGATGTAAGCGACGCTATCTCGAGGGACCACGAGCGGCATTTTAACATAACAGCCGAGCCGAGATTATGACTGTTTCATACTCGGCTCGATAAGAAAACTTGAGATTTTTGTGTGTTTTTCGTTTATATTTTTTACAATAAGAATAAGTTAAGTGTATAAATTATTGATGTATGTAGAGCACAACTAGACTCACATTTAGACATAAGATACATGTATATAGGTTAAAACACTTTTAAAATAAAAGCCAATATAGTCACTCGCCGTAATAAAAACGCAACGAAATTAAGTTCGAATTGCATGGGGCCTCCTTACGGGATAGCCGCGGAGTAGGTAAGCGCGCGCAAAAACCGAAGGATGTATGGGAATCTACAAGCAAGACAGCGAGAACAACAAGAAGGAAAACAGCAAGACCTACAAGAAGAAGAAGACTACGAGACCTGCTAGAAGAAGACGACTATCGGCGAGAGCGAGACAGCGATATCTTCTAGAAGACGGCGCTACGGGAAGAAAGAAGACGGCGCTACGGGAAGAAAAGAAGACAGCGCTATCGGAAGAGCACGCTTCTGGCAAGAAGACAGTGCGACCACAAGGGCAGCACTGTTGCAGCGACTCCGTCCTACATACTTCAAGGAGGGGGGGTCGTGTAGGGCATTTTCGAGCGAGTGACAACGGCATTTTCTATTGTTTGCCTGCGTTTTATTTGCTCCCAAATACACCTACAAACCGGCAATCTTCGACGTGGAAGACATCTTAGGGGCTGGGTACCGGCGTTCGGATTACTCCGAATCTTACGCCCAGCAAGCTTGCCGCGCCCAAGCAGCGGCCGACAAGCGACACGCAACAATTAGTAAAGGGCATTGTTTCCTGTGGCATGGCATTGGCATTGGCATGGTGTTTGCAATGTAGGTACTTTGTGCTATTTGTTATCTTTCCTTACATTTTTACCTGTCCCGTAACTTTCACGCCATCATGGTTTTTTGGCTTAGACCCGCAGGTAACAAGATTTTATGATTGAATTACACCGTCATTTTCCTGCTACTGGTAAAACGGTTTACGCGTATTTGTAATAGTAGCTAAATGAAATTAGATCTGCTGCAACATTTGATATTAAACATTCCATGGAATCCAATCACAAGAGGCGTATCATAATCCGGGATTAAAGATAAAGGTTAAATTATTGATTTAACAACACAAACAAATAACAAAACTAAGGATAACATTCAATGTCATAGAAGAATACAAAACAGTTGTAAAATTTAGTTATTACTTTTAATTGCCCGCATTAACCGCGAACAACTTCGTCGATATGGGCCAATAGAGTATTTTTGATGAACATTTCCATTAAGTAATAAAAGTTCATTAAATAACTATTGATAAATACATTGATTCACGTATTTCACTGTCCCTTGGGCCATTAGTAAGCAACCATTACGCATTTCCGCATTTCGTATAAATCAGTATCAATAGACGATAATATCTTTATAGCCAACGTCATACTAATGAATGCCATCACGTACATACTTCTTTACAGTTGCTTTCTGCCTAATTCGAATTTATACGCCGACTTACAAGAAACAAAGAGTGACTCATGATTCTGTTTCTTTTCTTTTAAATTATGAATAACTTGTGATAAAAAGAAATAAGTGACTCAGCTTGAAATATTTAACAGCTATACCACCTCGTATCATATCATAAATACAATACGATTTCCGTTCACTAAAACATGTTTAGACTCATTCAAAAATTTACCAAATCATAGATTGAAATGTAGTGATGTGCCCTATATTTTTTTCATTATTGAAATTAATTCCAAAGTACGGATATTAATCATGACATTTGCAGTCTAAGTATAGATATGTATATAAAAAGTCGTATCACACTCGCCATCTGTAGCAGATAAGGAAAAATAATTAATATGATACGTATCTTACTGGGAATTTAATTTATGACGCGATTAAAGTAAATAGTTATAAAAGTTCCATATTATACCCCATCTTATCAAGTTGTAGGAAGTATTATTTCGCGAGCTTTAGGATTCTGTATTCCCTTATCGCAGGACAGAGATATAAGACTATAAGATTATACTTAACGGCTGAATACGAGTAGCCGCCAAGGACAAGACAGTTTGGTTTATATCACAGTGTACATTAACTGGTAGTACTAACACCATAAAAGTGTATGATAGCTAATGTAAAATGATATTACTCAATGTAAATTTGATATTTGAGAACACTATACAGAAATTTAATGATCCTATCGTTCATATAAAATATTAAGTAAAACTCCACGTCATAGTCACTAGTCAAAGTCGCTTTCTCTGTCCCTA